>CM067759.1:16869500-18140000 GCA_034642375.1 Vigna nakashimae
ATATTATTAAAACGATAAGTACCTATAAATATTGACTATTCACAGTCTATTACTTTGTATGAAATTCAAAATGGTAAATTATATTCATCTACTTTACCTTTTTAAAAGATTTTCCAAACGTCTATATATTATAATAACCAATAAGAAAATATATGCATTGAAAACAATTATAAAATGATAGTTACTAAATTCCAATTTAATGCAGCCAAAAATTTCAGCATAAATTTCTAAAATATAATAGTTTTTCATCTTTTGCACAAGATCAATTAGAGGCATTAAATCACAAATACCAAAACAATTTAACCACCTAAACAAGTTTAATTCTAATACACTAACGTTAAACCAATTTCTAGGGACAACTAATAAACGCAAACATAGTCATGACATCATCAAAAGAAATAATTTAAAGTTTGACCCAGCTACACCCCAAAAGAAATAAATAAAGACAATAGCAAAACAAATATTGAACAATAATAAAATTAACATTCATCATAAAGTAAAATAAGAATCATTAACAACACCACAAGATAGAAATCAAAACCATTATAAATTAATTTTTCATGAATTTAATTCAATGACTAAGACACCATAACAATTACTACAATTGCAATTAGACAATCACAGGGAAACAATAAAACTAATCGAAATTGTCGAGACTTAGGAGTATATTATAAACTAATTGACATTAACATGAAACAATTATAAACATTAGAGTATATCATGTTCATTCACCAACCAACGTGAAATATTTGAACACTCATGCTTAAGAAAACAAGACAACATCATAGGCTTAATCCTACCCATTGTGATTAACACTCCACTCAATAATAGGATAGTACAATCGACATTACTATCTTATTCTGAAATCCCAAACATCTTATAACCTTATTAGAGCAGCAACCAACATAATAGTATCATGAGTATAAAGTAAATTCAAGTCGTTCATCAATACAATTTCATTTCATATTATATAGAAACGAACAATTTCACATAACAAACAATAAACCATCAAGTATAACACTACAATATAATCATACCTAACACAACCATATAGACACACGACAAAAACTAGATGAGCTCACTCCCCAAAGTCCGAAAAGATTTTCTAAAACCATGCTCTGATACCAAATTTAACATCCCGATCTTGTAAAATAAAAACGAAATAAAATAAATTCAATTGTATTATCTCTAACATTTATAGTACAAAAACTTTAAATAACACAAGTCTTTTTCCCACTCTCGCGTCTCTATCGTACATCTGGAGCATCTGTAACATCTGCTCCCGTATAACCAAAAGTTATACGGTCATTGCAAGACACACACAACCACAAACACAAACAAATATGAGTAAGCTACCATAGCACAACCAATAACAATAAAACATGTACATAGGAAGCAAACAAAACTCAATACACTACAAAAAAGAAGGGAATTACCGAAGGCCATAAGCCCTCGGAAAAAGCCCAAAACCGTCGGTAAAAGGTAATTACCGAAGGCTTATCGACGGCCAAAAAGCCCTCGGTAAATCCCTTGTCGCTAACATTCACCGAGGGCTTTTGCCCTTCGGTAATTACCGAGGGCCAAAAGCCTTCGGTAATTACCGAGGGCCAAAAGCCCTCGGTAATTACCGAAGGACAAAAGCCTTCGGTAATTACCGAAGGACTAAAGCCTTCGGTAATTACCGAAGGGCAAAAGCCTTCGGTAATTTCCGAAGGGCAAAAAAAAAAGTAATGGTGGGTGATGAGCAAGCCTTGACATAACGGTAAAGTTGGTTCCTTTTCACCAAGTCTCAACCCAGAAACAGCAACTACTTGCAAGCATCACACTGCATATCTGCTTCCTCATACCCCACCTGGTGGGAGTCTCACGCACAATCACCCATTTTGTGGGTAATATTAATGGAAAATGTTAAACCAAGTTTATAAAAACATGCAACAAACAAAAATAATGCATCTGAAGGTTACAACAAATTAATCATTAATCACTAAAACAATCCTCCAGGGGCAATACACACAAGCTAACAACTAGAAACCTCAACTTTCACTGAACTCTACAATGCAATATGTGGCAATTTTGGACTTTGGATTGAGTGCGTGTTTGGTTTCTCGTTGGATCAATTCAAGCCATGCATGACCCATTTTTTACACCAGACTGTGGATCAAAATTCCAATTGTCAAACCAAAAACGTACTGAATGTATTTGGATGATTGTTGCTTTTTGTTTTCTTGGCTCAAGTAACTAAGTCATAAATATTCTAACTATCTTAACTAATCTCTTTTCTCCATGAATCCTAACATAATCTGGAGACACAGAGGAGGCCACTAGAAGCACCTATTAGAGGAGTACCCAGTAGATGTGAAATAAGATTTATATGGTTGTTGTGTTTTTCCTTGGAGTAGTAAACTAAAACGTAACACTGCCTCTACCAGGCATTGACATACAAATAGAAATCTTAATGAGTAGTAAACCACCCCCAAAGAACATTCCAAGAAGATTCTAGACATCTAACTTATTTGTCTACCTTATATGAAATGCCAAGGATTGGAATAACAAGTAAAAATATGATAAAAACTATGCGTGTTGTGAGAAACATGTGTTGAATGACCCACTCCAAAAAACAGATAGCAAATTACAGTGGGGTTGCAAGAGCAAAAGGAATAATTACTAACACCCAAATCATTCACTGTTCGAGACTTTGTTCAATAGGGATTTTACAAAATCACTTCCTAAACCATCAATATTGCTTAAATTTGGAAGTGAATTAGTGATTTTTGAGTGTAGTGTGATTCCTTGTTGTTTCAATGTTTAAACACCTTTAAATTGATGATATAAAGTTGCTTGAATCATCACTTGAGCTTTAGAAACACTGCCACTCATTTTTGGGTTTGAAAGCACACTTTTAAAGCCATTTTTCTGGTGCAGTTTTCATTTTTAGTGTGTTTAATTTTGTACATTCTTTAAATTTCAATTCTGGGTTGGCAAGAGCTGGTTACATGTTTGAAAATGGAATTATATGATCAAAAAAGTATAATCCAATCATAAAAATCATTTGAAAACCAAGCAATCCAGTTTTGAATCCCAAAAACCGAAAATCACAAAATCTGCACTTCTTTGGAGACTTTCATGTTCCATTTTTATCAAACACCTTACTGCACTACTTTTGGCTCTTCGTTTTTTACTTTTCTTGCGTGCTTAATCTGATCTAGTGCCTCTCCTAGGTTCCTTTTGTGTCCCTCTATTGATTCAAGGCTTAAAATAATTTGAAATCCACTTGTTTGGCCTTCAAATTGTGCTACAAAGTCTGTTACTTGAAATTAAAATCTGGTGCAGTGCAGATTTTTGCTGTGACTGTTTTAGTGTGTGGTAGGGTGTTGTGACGTTTTGGTGAGGCGTCCAAGGTCCAGAATTCTTGCTCCAAGGGGTTAGCATACTAGGTAATGGAAGGGTTGCTGAATTGGACAAAGAAGTAGCTCTAAAAGTAGCAATTTGGCTTGATTTTCAACAGCATTTCACCAACTTGGAACCACTTTTTTAGGTTCTAACAACTCAAACTTTGAGTTTTACCTAATCATTTGCTTTTGACTAGTTTCCTAGGTTCATTTCACTACTTTATACTTGTTAGGATGTTGACATTACTTAAAATGAGTCTATATTAGGTGAATTGACAATTTCTCACCTTATAAGTACACTTTTTATAATCTAAATACTCAAACTTTGAGTTTTAGGTTATTCTTTGCTTTTCACCACTTCAACAACTTTGTTTGGTGAATTGAAACTTGTTAGAACTCAAATTTAACTCAAAACCAAACTGCTACTCAAAATCACCTTTCTACTTCCCAAAATTGACTCAAAATTGGTGGTTTTGAAAGTGATTTTGTGCCTAAGCCATTCTAACACTTTGCTAATCATTTTAACAGTTTTAAGTCATCAAAATACACTTATTTGAACTCTAATTAGGCATAAAACAGAACTGCAACTCAGATTCACTTTGCAAGTTCCAAAAGTGGCTCAAATATGATGGTTTGACATACTAAATTGCATATAGGTCATTCTAACTTCATATCAATGGTTCTAACAGATTTAATACATAAATTTGGACTTGTTTAAACTTCCAAATATCACAGAATCACAGCAGAACGAAATTTGACCTGTAATGACTCAATTAGGTACTTTTTACTACATTTTTTAAGGTTTTAAGTAGTGTCATTTTGAGTTTTAGGGAATTTTTTGCTTATGACCACTTTCCTACCATCATTTCACTACTTTAGACTTGTTAGGATGTTAACATTACTTAAAATTACTCTACTTTTGGTGAATTGGCAATTTGTCACCTTTTAAGTGAACTTTTTAGGTTGAAACTACTCAAACTTTGAGTTTTAGGTACTTGTTTGCTTTTGAGTAGTTTCCTATCTTCACTTGACTAATTTAGACTTACTAGGATATTAACATTAGTTAAAATTAGTCTACTTTAGGTGAATTGCAAATTTCTCACCTTTTTAGTAGACTTTTTTAGGTTCTAACTACTCAAAATTTCAGTTTTAGGTACTTGTTTGCTTTTGAGTAGTTTCCTAGTGTCATTTCATTACTTTAGACTTGTTAGAATATTAACATTAGTTATTCTTAGTCTACTTTAGGTGAATAGCCATTTTCTCACCCTTTTAGGACACTTTTTTGGGTTCTAACTACTCAAACTTTGAGTTTTAGGTAGTTTATTGCTTTTGAGTAGTTTTCTAGCTTCATTTCACAACTTTAGACTTGTTAGGATGTGTAGAATACACATTCTTAGGTTACTATAGGTGAATTCCTAATTTCTCACCTATTGAGTACACTTTTTTAGGTTTTAAGTACCCAAATTTTGATATTTAGCTACTTCATACAATTTGACATCTTTCTTAGCTTCATTTAAGTTCTTTAAACTTGTTAGACTAAGAACATTACACATTGTTAGGTTAGTTTAGGTCAATTTCGAAATTGTCACCTATTTACAACACTTTTTAGGTTTTAAGTACTTTAATTTTGAGATTTGTGTACTACTTTGAAATTGACATGTTTCTTAGTTTCATTTAAGTACTTTAAAGTTGTTAGGATATGAAGATTGTACATTCTTAGGTTACTTTAGGTGAATTCCCATTTTTTCACCTATTTAGTACACTTTTTAGGTTTTAAGTTGCCAAATTTTGATATTTAGCTACTTGATACAATTTGACATCTTTCTTAGCTTCATTTGACTACTTTACTCTTGTTAGGATAAGAACATTGCACATTCTTAGGTTACTTTAGGGCAATTTGCAACTTTTGACATTTCTAGTGCATCTTTCCGGTTTTCATAAGCAGATTTTGATTTCTTTCCTATTTTCATTAGTTACCATAGTTTTCAATAGTCTTGTACCATTTAAAACATGTTTAGATAGTTACATTACAGCTTCATCTGTTAGTTTAGAGAATTTTTCATGATTTGAGATTTCTAGCATAGTTTTAGGTTCTCAATAGTCAATTTTTGAGTTTTTGTAGAGAGGTAGGTTTTAGGTTGTTTCTTAACTTGCTTTTAACATTTAAAACTTGTTTACAAAGCTGCAGTGCATTTTACTACACTGCAATTAGTGTAGTCCTCATTTCTATACTAGTTTGAGTGTACTTTTAGGCTTTCTTTAGTGAGTTTTAGAATCTCTTAGAATTAGTGACTTTTGAAGTGCTCTTAGTTTTCTTTAGACATTTAAGACTTTATTAACAAGTTTCTTTACCAGTTTGTTTCTATTTTAGTTTAGTTCTTACTTTTACCTTGTTTAGTCTAGTTTTAGAGTGCTTTGGTAGGTTTTGAGTATTGAAATTTTGAGTTTCTTGAAGATTTTAATTTTTAAGTTGATTTATAGCTTTCTTTAGTCATTCAAAATTTGTTTAAATGAATTTTACCTCTGTTTTTGAATCATTTTTATAGATTTGTTTTTGAATTGATCTTAATAGCAGTTAAGTATATCAAAATAAACTTTCATTCTCTTATTAAATAGTCCAAACAAATTAACAAATAGCTTTAACCCCATTACCCAAATATGATACATTCATGCATCAGTATTTAACATTCCTACATATTAACTTACTCCTCAAAACCACATGCTCATGACCATATTACAAAAACTTCTCTGCATCTTTATTTCCTAAATATCCCTTGCAACTACAACATTTGCACTACTTGGTTACATTTAATCTTATCAGCACAATAACTAAGAGTATAACTAAATTCAATAATCACCAGCCATCATACAATATTCTAAACTCAAAAGATACAAATTTGATTTTTAGTTTCGTCCAACTCAAACCAGATTTCATCCATTACGTTTAATCCAAACAAGGAATTAATAGCTCTCCATACCTGGAAAATGTGTTCGCCCTCTCCGTAAAATGTTTCCTCCAAACTCCGTAACCTCACCCGTCTCGCACTCAATCCGAAATGCTTCCTAGCTTGCACTCGCACCTTTCTTTACTCTTTAGTTTCTACAATCACTTGCATTAGTCTATTTCTAACCCTCTCTTCATGATTGAACTCCAATAGAGCCTTCCAACCCACCACGTTGCGATATACAACCCAAAACCACACTGACAGCTGGGACAGGGATGACTGCAAATCACTCCTCCAAGGTTTCGTGCTTAGGATTGATGCAAAGGACAAGGGTTTTGTGGGCGAAGGGTTTCGAGGAAAGGGGGAAGGGGGTTTTCGTGGCCAGCTTCAAGAGGAGACGAAGATTTTTACTTTGGTGCGAAATGAATTCGAGAATGGGAATATCCTCTTTCTGGCCCTAATTAATCGAACATATTACCGGCGGCTCACAAGCCTTCGGAAAACGTTAACAAGCCTTCGGAAAACGTTATTTACCGACGGTCTAAAAGCCTTCGGTAATAAGCCTTCGGTAATTAAGGCATTTCTTGTAGTGATAACAAATCAATCATCTATAGTGCGATCCTACTAACATAATCATCTACACACCATGATCATCATCAACATCCTCATTAACTATATCATGATTATACCATCAACGTCATCCTTATCAACATCTTTTCCAAACACATTGTCACTACAAATCATCATCACATGTACCTTGATCAAAACTAACCTCGTCATGAATCCTTCATCATGGATAACACCATGAGCATCCACAATACCTTAATCACACTCTTGTACCCTACCTCAAACCTGTACCCTCCCTATAGGTCCCCTGTAACCTTTCCTACAGGTATGCTCGAGTAGTCCCAACTACCTAGCTAAGGAACATGTATCCTGCCACACAAGGACAAGGCAAACACCATCACCCCATACAAAGAAGGCTCAATACCCGAGCACCCCCTTTTCGCACACAAGGCCAAAAGGAGTTGCTATCTCGATCTTTCGATAGTCTCAGGCTTTACTAGGTATAACAAGTGGACCTATCCCACACTCTTATGCTAATCAACCACACACTCAAGTACAACTCCAACACTCACTCATTCCACTCATCAGTCAAAGTTCATCATATACCTAATCACATACCAACTTAACTCAATATAAATATATTTCCATTAAAATATTTTTGTTTCAATAGTCACAATTTACGTATATAATAAAATTGAAGATTTATCCGGAGATAAATATTGTTTTTATTTTTTATTTAACACTTTGACCATAATGTTATACAAGGAAATAAGTCATCAATTATGATGTTAGATGATAATGTATTTTTTTAAGATTTTGGATTGTATTTTTATTTTAATATAAGATATTAATGATTTGATATTAGAGGACATTTTGTGTTTTTATGTTTTCGGATTGTATTTTAGTTTAAGGTGATTTTGATTTATTTTTGTCTATTTAAGATTTGAGTATTAAGATAAATATTTTAAATTGAATTTTGATATTATTTAGATTTTAATTGGAAGTTATTTATAATTAACGTTTAGTGTTTGGGTATGATATATATTAAATGATATTTAGAATTATCATTTACAGTTATTGTTATATATATATATATATATATATATATATATATATATATATATATATATATATATATATATTAATATATGCAATGTTTAATATGATGATATTTTACAATTATTTCAATAATTTAGAATTTAGCTTCAAATTTTATATTAGAAAAAATAGATAAAAAAATAAAACTAAAAATTTAATTTGTATCACAATTAAGTAAGTGACTTTATTTAACTCATTAACACAATAAAAAAGCATAATTATTGATAGGAAAAGTCATCTGCAGTCACCAAATTCTTTGATAAATCAAAATTATCATGATTCACTTACAATAAAAGATTTATTAATACCATGTTGATTGATAAATTTTATCGATAATTTTTTTTTCTTTGTCAATTATTAGTAATGACAACAAATTCATCGATAAGTAATTTATCAATAATAACCAAGGACCAAAATTCGTTTATTACGATTTAGTTTTTCTTCTTCTTTCTTCTCTTGTTTTTCTTTTTTTTTTTCTTTTTTAAAAAGAACGTAGGTCTTCTGAGGTGACATTGAAGACTAGATGCTTGATATGTGAATAAAACTATAGGAATATTCACTCCGAGAAAAATTCTTCAACCTTCAAATTAATAAGAGCATGAGTATAAAAAAAGTATATGAGATTGAAAGTTAGTATTTTTTGTGAGAATGTGTCATTTATAGCTAGTTATAGAAAATTAAGGTAATTAATAATATCATTGATTTACAAATTATGCCTTAGTAATATCATTGATTTTATATATGCATATGTAAATTATGGGTTTAATAATTTAATGAGAGTCATAACATTTGCATGTAATTGTATTTACCATTATTATGGTTTAATATTTTGTAATATATTTATATTGCAAGTTATTATAAAAATATTATATTTATTTAATATTATTTTCCCCCTCAGATATAGGAGAAATACATCAATTTTCTTCGCACTCTTCCTCTTCCACTCTTTTCTTCGTCATTTTGTTCATTATTAATGTTGACAATGAATCCTCAACTTTTTCCTCCTTTTCCTCTTCCTCTTGTCCTCTTTTTCTTTCTCCTTATTCTTCTCATCTTTGGTCTTTCTTCTTATACTTTTTCTCTTTTTCTTTTTAGTTACATCCATTTAATTTAACACAAATATTTAATCAAATTTTGACAAAAAAATTTTGATGTCCATTTTACTCACAAATTTACTTACCAATAAATTTTTAACAAGTATAATTATTAATTAATTTAATGACCAATTTTACAAATCACTACAAAAATTATTAATATTACCGACAGATACATTTTTGTCGGTAAATTTTCATTACCGACGATATTACCGACGGATTTTGAATTTTATTTATCAACGACCAAAAGACTTCGATAAATCCGTCAGTAACTGACATACACATTACCGACGGACATGTTCCATCGATAAATTCGTCGATAATGTCAAAGTCACTTACCAACGGATCTACCGAAGACTTTTGGCCGTCGGTAAAAAAAGCGGGAATTTTTCCGTTCATTATTTCACTTACCTACATTACCGACGGATTTACCGAAGGTCCATGATCGTCGATAAAAAAAGCAGAAATTTTCTCGCACATTATTTCACTTATCGACATTATCGACGGATTTACCGAAGGTCCATGTCCGTCGATAAAAAGAGCGGGAATTTTCCCGCCCAAGTTCTGCCTCCAGTGTCAATATATGTGGCAAAAACGCTCATTTCTCCTCATTTTCTTTACCAACTCAGTTTCACACCACCACTAATCATTTCTCCTTATCGTCTTGTGGCTTCAGCTCTCTGCCATTGCGGGTTGCTCTCCACCATCGCAGCATAGTCTCCACCATTACAGGATGCTCTCAACTTTTCCGGCAAGCTCCACTTTTCCGGCAAGCTCAAGTTTTTTGGTGGACTGGTGTAGAGTTTATTTGTGCGATTAGGAACATCACCGGTGTTAAACTTTTTCGGCGAGCTCAACTCTGCATGATAAAATGGCACAACATCACCAGTCCTAAATTTTTCCGGCGAGCTCAACTCTCTATGATAAAATGACACAACATCACCAGTCCTAAACTTTTTCGGCGAGCTCAACTCTCTATGACTTCCTATGGTTATTCACGTGATGCCGTTTTGGTGGCGGAGTTCGTGGAAATGAAAACAAAATTGACACAGTGACGAAGGAAGAGGAAGAAGATGAACCAGGTCGTGACATTTACCGACGGATTTACCAAAGGCCTAGATTTCGATAATTATTGAAGGCTTTACCGACGGCCAAAAACCTTCGGTAATTACTGACGGACAAAAGATCCGTCAGTAAAATTTACCGACAACGTTTTTACCGATGGTATGTTGGCCGCCGATAAGCCATCGGTATGTTGACCGTCGATAAGCCATCGGTAAATACTAATTATCGACGGATTTTATACATTACCGACGAATTATGACTGTAGATAATCTCAATCATTCTTGTAGTGAAATGTTGAATTAACGATAAATTTATTTATAAATTTTCAAATAATTCAATTATTAATGAATTTTCAAAAAATTCAATTACAAACAAAATTGTCAATTAATTTAAAAAATCCATTACAAATAGTTTTATCAAGAATTTTACCAACAAATGTTGTAAAGCAGATCTATTATTAATTAATATTTTTGTCAATAATAAAATATAATTTATCAATGAGAAATTTATTATTAATTGATATTTTTTTCAATAATTAAAATTTTAAAATTTATCAATGAAATTTGTTCAAAAATTTTATTTTATTAATGATTTTTTTGTTAATATTATTTATTATTTATTTTCTTAATGTAGAAGAATTAATTGTGGGCCATGGCCAAACTAAAGTCATTAGTAGATGAGTTAGATTGAGTTGTCGATCAAATAGCATCGAGTGTTGGGCTAAACCAAGTCAAATAATCCCTTTTGATAACTATGAAAATTACTAACATGTGGACTTACACGTGGATCTGATTGGGAAATGAAAGTTGTCTTTACTATTAAATAAGAAAAAAGTTTTCTTACCTCTTATGATATAAGTATCAATATTAAGATTTCCTTTTGCATGCTGTCTATCACATTCTTTTATTTTTTACAAAAATTTAAATAAAATTAATTTTTTTGAAAACTGCCCCACTCTAATCTCTTTCCTCAATAAATCTATTTATTTATTAATTTATTAGTTTAGAAAATGATAATTTTCCTTCCAACATAATAATAAATAATGTAATTATTTCTAGAAGTAAGAGACACTTATTCATTTATTTATTATGTTTAATAACATTTTCTGTCTATTTCTGAGTTTTTTTCTCTATAAAACTTCTATATACCATTAATGGCTTATTCAGTAACTCCAATGGAAGTTAAATTTGATAAAGAAGGAATATGTATTGCATTGATTATCAATGATAATATTTACATAACGCTTCTTTTCTGATTGACTGAAATATTTTATTAAATAGAATAATAATTAGGAATTATTATATCTTCCCTGCTCTTATTCTATATATATAAGCATAAAAAGCGAGAGAAGAGATTCTCATATCAGCAAAATGATGTCGAGAATGAGTCTGAGTTGTATCTTTGGAATTCTGTGTATGGCTTTGGTTTTGAGTTCAGGTAAAGCTATGATGAACAGAAAGCATTAAGTGGTGATATTTGAGAATATGTGTGATTTTGCATGCATTTTGTAATGAAATTGTAATGATTTCAGGATCGGCGAACGTGGTTTGTCATAAGGAAGGGCATTGTCCGGATGGAAAAGCTTGTTTCAATTATTGTGTAGGTTTAGGGTTTAAACAGTTTGGTGGTCTGTGTACTACTCAAGGCATAAATCTATGTTGCTGCATAAGTCAAGAACCTCCTCGACCTCCTCCGGCTTTGTAATACAACTTACCTGTGGAAACATAAATAAATTGTTTCAATTTCTTGTATGATTTTTACGACTGTTTAATATGATAAAAGACTCCTCAGGAAAAATAAATTATAATTCTATTTACGTTACATTATTATATCACATATTTATCAATAGAACTGGGTTTAGAGGTTGAAATTCCGTAGCACCACTGATCAAAATTTGAACCCACCCTAAAAGACACCTGTTTACTTCAAAATATATGTTTTTCAACCCCTTCTACTATTAAAAAAAGGGTAAAATATTAATATTTCCAATAATTATGACTATTATATATATGTTGTTTTATTTTTCCTTTGTTACATTGATAGAGATATTATTGTTGCCGCTCGTCATTTAGCCTATCTGTCTTACCGCTCGACAGGTACGATCGTCAGCGTGCCTGTCGTTCGTGTCGTTCGACAGTTGCTGCTCATTATTGAGCCTAGTCGTTCGTATCGTTCGACAGTAGCCGCTCGTCATTGAGCCTGTCTATCGTACCGCTCGACAGGTACGATCGTCATCGTGCCTGTCGTTCGTACCGCTCGACAGGTACGCTCGTCATCGTGCCTGTCGTTCATACTGCTCGACAGGTACGCTCGCCATCTTTAGGACGATCGGTCTAGGAAGCCGCTTGGTCTGCTTTTCGCCTTTTGTAGTTTTCTTTTCTCCCTGTATAAATACCTTTACCTTGTTGTATTTTCTGTAATTTTCTCGTAATACAATTCTTTTCCTTTTTTGCTTTCTGGTTCTCTCTTCCTCTTTTCTCTGATCACTTACATGGTATCAGAAGACAAATACTTTTCTCATGGCTTTCTCCAATTCTACCACCGATTATCTTTCCAATCCTGCTAATCCTCTGTTTCTCCATCCCGGTGAGAACCCAGCTCTTGTTCTTGTCACTCCTCCTCTTTCTGACAACAACTATCAACAATGGCGCCATGATATGCTCGTTGCTCTGGAAACCAAGAATAAAGAAAAATTTGTTCTTGGCACTATTTCTTGCCCTCCTGCTGATGATATTCTTCACGAAGCCTGGAAACGCTGTAACAAGATGGTGATTTCATGGCTGACGCGATCCATGACGCTTCCCATTAAACAATTCGTTATGTGGATGGAATCTGCCTATGAGATTTGGATTGATCTTCTTCAACGTTTTTCTCATGGTGATAAGTTTCGTATTGCTAATCTTCAAGAAGCCCTTCATTCTTGCAAACAAGGTGATTCCACTGTATCTCAGTATTATACTCGTCTTCAAATAATTTGGAAAGAGCTTTCTCTATATCAAACCATTCTTGTCTGTACCTGTCATTCTCCTTGCAATTGTGGATTATTAATCAAGATTCAACAAGATCGCAATGATGATTCTATAATCAAGTTTCTCCGTGGGTTAAACGATGAATTCTCTTCTGTACGTTCTCAAATCATGCAAATGGAACCCATACCGAATCTTACCAAAACTTTTTCTTTGATTCTTCAACAAGAACGTGAATTTCACAATTCTTCCTCACAAATTCCACAAGATTCTATGGCTAATTTCAATTCTCACGATCCTCAATACAAGCCTTATAAGACCGATCGCTCTGGTGTTTTTTCTGGTCGTGGACGAGGACGCACTACTAAATTTGGTGGTCGTTCTAAATACTGTGATCATTGCAAAAGAACTAATCATACTTCTGATAATTGCTAGATCAAATATGGCCTTCCTCAAGGTTATAAACCCATCATCAAACCCCATTTAGCCATCTCCAATCCTTCTGCCAATCTTACTAATGGTGATTCACACACCTCCACTGATTCTTCTGCTGATAAAACTCAACCTCAATACACTTTTTCTCAAGATCAGTATGACGCCATTCTTGGTTTATTGAAACAATCTCAATCTCCTACTACTAGGGAGGCCAGTGTTAATCAATGCACTCCACAGTCATCAGGTCCTTTTTCTTCACTTAATTTTTCTTCTTGGATTATAGATAGTGGCGCTACTGATCATGTATGTTCTTCCAAATTTCTTTTTCATTCCTTACATCCCATCACTCCTATTTCGATACGTTTACCAAATCACAGTTTTGTTACTGCTGAATTTTCTGGCACTGTCATTTTAGGCAATTTGATTTTGCATAATACTCTTTTTGTTCCTAACTTCTCTGTTCATCTTATTTCTATTTCTAAATTGTTACATTCCAATAATTTCTTCATTGTTTTTCATCAAAATAGCTGTCTCATTGTGCAGATGGATACTTACCTGACGATTGGAGTAGCTAAGAAATACAAGGGCCTTTTTTATCTTCTTAGTAATAATGCCACAACTACTTCTGAATTAAATATTTCTCATTCTGTTTTTCATAACAGTTCTAGTGATTCTTGTAATTTGTGGCACATGAAACTTGGACATCCTTCAAATAAAGTTTTTCAAAATTTAGCCTCTCAATATACTGATATTTCCTTTCAATCTATTGATGCTTGTGACGCCTGTGCTTTTGCTAAACAAAAACGTCTTCAATTTTCTGATAGCAAAACTAAATCTCCTTGTTTCTTTCATCTAATTCATATTGATATTTGGGGCCCCCTTTCTATTTCTTCCATTGATGGATACAAATATTTTTTAACTATTGTTGATGATTATAGTCGTTTTATATGGATTCTTCTTTTAAAACAAAAATCTGATGTTAAAAACTTACTTCCAAAATTTATTCTTTTAAGTGAAAATCAGTTTTCCTGTACACTTAAAATTCTAAGGTCTGACAATGGCAAAGAATTTTTTCTTAATGACTTTTACTCTACTAAAGGTATTTTTCATGAAACTTCTTGTGTTGCTACTCCTCAACAAAATGGCATTATTGAAAGGAAGCATCAACATATTCTTAATGTTTGTCGTTCTCTCCTTTTTCAATCTAAAGTTCCTAACATTTTTTGGTCTTATGCTATGAAACTTGCTATTCACATTATTAATAGACTTCCAACACCTTTTCTTCACAATAAATCTCCTTATGAATTAGTTTATTCAATCAAACCTAATTTTTCAAATCTAAAAGTTTTTGGCTGCTTATCATACTCCAGCTCTGCCGCTGCAGGACGTACAAAACTTGATTCCAGAAGCACTAAATGCATTTTTCTTGGATATAAATCTGGAACCAAAGGGTTTGTGGTGTATGATTTATATTCACATTCTATTATCATTTCTCGCAATGTCATTTTTCATGAAAATATTTTTCCCTATAAAAATAGTTCTACTTTCCCTTCCTCTCCTACACATGATGATAATCCTGATGTTATTTTCTTTGATTTTCCTACTGTTCTACCTTTTTCCACTGCTCCAAATCATTCACCTTGTAACATTTCTCATCCTACTGATAATATCATTATTCCCACTGTTGAACAAAGAATTTCCCTTAGAAATAAAACTCGACCTAAATATCTAGATCATTACTACTGTGGTACTACTTCTGTTATTCAACCAACCCATACTACCCCGTATCCCATGCATTTGTTTCTTTCTTATAGTAATTGTTCCTCTAACCACACTTCCTTTTGTCATAATATTTCTGCTCAAGTTGAACCTTTTCTTTTAAAGAAGCTAGCAAGTTTGAATGTTGGCAACCGGCTATGAATTCTGAACTTGCTGCCCTTGAAAGAAATCAAACATGGACTTTGGTGAATCTCCCTATTGGAAAGAAACCTATCAGTTGTCGTTGGGTATATCGTATCAAGCATAAATCGGATGGCTCTATTGATAGATATAAAGCTCGTTTAGTGGCAAGAGGCTTCACTCAAACTGAAGGATTGGATTACTATGAAACATTTTCACCTGTTGTTAAAATCACCACAGTTCGGCTCGTTCTTGCTCTTGCTGCCATCAATAAATGGTTTCTTCATCAATTGGATGTCGACAATGCTTTTCTTCATGGTGATTTATCTGAAGAAATATACATGAAGCCTCCTCCTGGTCTCTGTTCATCTACTCCCAATCTTGTCTGCAAACTTAAAAAGTCTCTTTATGGTTTAAAACAAGCTAGCAGAAACTGGAATCATAAACTCACATCTGAGTTGTTTTCTCTTGGTTTAAACAAAGCACTGCCGACCACTCTCTTTTTATCAAACATTCTCCTTCTGCTATCACTGTTATTCTGGTATATGTTGATGATATACTTCTTTCTGGAAATAACCTGTCTGAAATTACCACTGTCAAAGATCATCTACACAACAAGTTTCACATTAAAAATCTTGGAGATCTCAAATTTTTTCTGGGTTTTGAAATTGCTAGATCTCAAGCTGGGATATGTATTAATCAAAGAAAATATTGTCTTGAATTAATTTCTGAAGCTGGTATGTTAGGTCGTAAACCTGCTTCTACTCCTGCTGACCCTTCTATCAAACCTCATGCTGATGACGGCCCTCTTCTCACTGATCCTTTTTCTTATCGACGTCTTATTGGTCGTCTTCTTTATCTCACTCATACACGGCCCGACATTACTTTTGCCGTGCAACAACTTAGTCAGTTTATCTCCACTCCTCGCCAACCTCACATGCAACAAGCCATGAGAATTATTAGATACTTAAAGAATGCTCCTGGTTCTGGTCTATTATATGCCGCAAATAATTCCTTCCGCATTCATGCATATTCAAACTCTGATTGGGCTACCTGTGCTACCACTAGAAGATCCATCTCTGGTTTTTGCGTTTTTCTTGGAACTGCTCTTATCTCCTGGAAATCAAAGAAACAAACCACCGTTTCCAAATCTTCTTCTGAAGCCGAATACAGGTCTTTAGCTTCCTTAACTTGTGAATTACAATGGCTGCAATATCTTTTAAAAGATTTGCATATACCGTGTCCGACACCTTATTCTGTTTACTGTGACAACAATTCTGCTATCCACATTGCCAAGAATCCCACAATTCATTAACGAACCAAGCATATTGATATAGACTGTCACGTCACTCGACAAAAGCTTCAAGATGGTCTCATCAAACTTCTGCATGTTTCCTCTACCAATCAAGTTGCAGATGTTTTCACCAAATCTCTTTATCCTGCTCCTTTTAATATGGTCACTTCCAAGCTAAACATGCATAACATCCATGTTCATCTTGAGGGGGGATGATAGAGATATTATTGTTGCCGCTCGTCATTTAGCCTATCTGTCTTACCGCTCGACAGGTACGATCGTCATCGTGCCTGTCGTTCGTGTCGTTCGTATCGTTTGACAGTTGTCGCTCGTTATTGAGCCTAGTCGTTCGTATCGTTCGACAGTAGCCGCTCGTCATTGAGCCTGTCTGTCGTACCGCTCGACAGGTACGATCGTCATCATGCCTGTCGTTCGTACCGCTCGACAGGTACGCTCGTCATCGTGCCTATCGTTCGTACCGCTCGACAGGTACGCTCGTCATCGTGCCTGTCGTTCATACTGCTCGACAGGTACGCTCGCCATCTGCTCTGTCGCTCGTTCCGTCCGTCCGTTTCTCTGATTGTCTCTTCTCTCGGACGATCGGTCTTACCGTTCGTTTGTTTCCGATTGTCTTCCTACTACCGATCGTCTCCTCTTTAGGACGATCGGTCTAGGAAGCCGCTTGGTCTGCTTTTCGCCTTTTGTAGTTTTCTTTTCTCCCTGTATAAATACCTTTACCTTGTTGTATTTTCTGTAATTTTTTCGTAATACAATTCTTTTCCTTTTTTGCTTTCTGGTTCTCTCTTCCTCTTTTCTCTGATCACTTACATACATTTTAAGTTTCTCATCAATTCAGGAACTTTTTTATTCAGTTTCTATTAATTTTATTTTTTGTGATCTAATGATTCTTGTAAGTATATGAAGTGTAAGATGACAACGAAAGGAAAACCAGTTTAACTACCTCACCTGTTTTTTTAGTGTTTCAAATAGAAAAAATTACAGCAAAAATGAACTTAATATTATCGAGAAAATGAGATATTTTAAATGTTTTTTTTTATTTTTATTCTTTAAATTATAAGGAAATCTCTTTTTTTAATACATTAATAAATATGATAAGTAAGATTCATCAACATGATTGAAATCACATTCAATTATTACATTTTAATAAATGAATTTTCTTTATAGAATTACAGTGATAAAGTTACATTATAATAATAATGAATTTGAAAATAAAACTAATTATATAAAAATATTAAAATAATATTTTACATGATAAAAATAAACAATAAATACAAATATTTTAAAAGATAAAAATATCAACCTTTTATCTTTATGTTTTCATATTAACGATTCTTTACAAACGAAGAAATGTAAAGAAACTTCCTTACTTTCCAAACAAATCTTGTTATATTTATATATGAATATTGGTTTATCAAGAGTAAGCAATAAAAATATTTCGAATTAATGATCACTGCTAAAATGACTTAGAATGATCAATACTTTATCTGAAAGTTATCCATATTTATTAAATCTGTTATATCTAATTAAGTATTATATATTTTGTTTTAAAAACAATTTAAAACCATATCAAACAGTTAGAGAGATAATGAAAATTATTTTAATAAAACATAATAGTTTTTCAAATAAAACAAAAATTAAAAATAAAAAAGTAGAAAAACTTATGCTATTAAACATTTAAAGTAAAAGTTAAATATTCTTACATGAAAGAAAAAAAAAACAATACATATAAGAATATTAAACAATAAACAACATATAACTTCGGATGTCACATTTCCTAAGTGATCACTTTTTTTGTTAGTGTTTTTATTAAAATAAACTAAATTATATTTAAAAAAAAAGTTAAAACTAACTAAAAACCTTAAAAAAAATTATGATATAGATTATTAGACCTTAATTACCTTAGGAATATAAACTCCATCTTCTTCCTGTTAAATTCTTCTCTTTTGTTTGACATGTATCATTAGAGTTAGTTTATCTATAAATTAATATAATTTATAAAAAATTAGTTATTTTAATTAATTATTGGTAGCTAAGTGATGGTAGTTTTAAATTAATTTGAGTTTTATTAATACTTACTGTGAAAACATGTTTCATTTTTTTATAATAAAAATAATACAATAATAATAATAATAATAATAATAATAATTATTATTATTATTATTATTGCAAAAGTAATTGTGAATAACATTTGTAAGAGCCTAGAAAGTAGAGTATTATAGTTGATAAATGTTTTAAAATAATAAGACAAATTATTTAAATGTTAAAATAATTCAAAAATATAAATAGAATTTCATAAACACATTTCATTATCTAAAACACTCCTCTTTTCTCTAAAACTCACTATTTGAGTTCTCCCTTCCCTCTCTCTAAAAGTTTTAATTCTTCAGACTTATATTTAACGATCATGAGGTACCAAGACGATCACTATCGTAAGTTCTTAACTTTCAACCGTTTAGTTTTCATTATTGAGTAAGTTAGTTTCTATTCCTTTTTGTCTTTTGATTTTTAGTTTAAGACACATGCAAATAGATTGAATGCATGTGTCATTAACTCTCTTTTCCTAGTTATTTCATGATCAATGAGGATCTACTTTGATCATAATTTTATGATCTGTATGTATAGATAGTGATTTCTGAGTCGAGGCAGAGGTAGTTTGCTTACTATAGCTGTTTTAGCTTTCTAACTAGGTAAGGGGAGCTAATAATTGCTTTAATTTAGTGTTAAGAAGTATGATTGCATGTTAGAGAAGTTGTAAGATTACTGTTTGGTGGAATATGTTATCAATTGAGATGATTGTTGAATGATGTTGGTGTATTGATGAGTTAATGTTGTATATTGAAGCATTATTCTATGTATGATTGTGAAGTGGTATTTGTTTGAATCCTGAATGATGTTGTTTTGAAGTTTAATGAGGTACAAAACTGTTGTAGAATTTAAAGTAGTAAAAAGGGAACATGATATGCAAGTTTAGGTCTAAAAAGAGGGGTTTTGATAGGTGAAACTTTGAAGGAATGATTGAATGCGTAAATCAGATCCCTAGGGTATGTTGTTGGTCCATTAGAGACTTGTTTAGCTAAAAGTTCACTAAAATCTAGTTGGTAGCATGTCAAATATAAAGTATGTGTTCTTGGATAGTTGGGTTTATCTAATGAACCAAGTCACTAACCAAATAAGCCAATTGGTATCAAATTTGAAGGATCAACATGTTTTAAAATTAATTTTAATGTCAAAGATATAAGTTGGATAATTTGAATAGGTCTTGGGTGCATCTAGGTCAAACTATGAAGTTTATAAACTTCAATTGTGGCGCTCAGTGGCACCAAGCAGCACTCAAGCGCTAGAATGCCAAGAGTTTTGGCTCTTAGCTACACCATGGTGTGCTTAAGCAGTCTATTTTTCCCAAATTCTACATATTATGAAATTTTCTCCTTTTATGATTTTGTAATGTTTGTTTTGGCACTTAAGCTTGTTGCAAAGGGTTTAGATACATGTATGTATGTTTAAAAAGCTATATAAATTTTGTGATAGAGTTTGAAATTTCTTATGAATGGAAATGTTTTAATCCTTTAATGATTTTTTGGTAATATATATTGAATTTTATGATGATTAATGCATGAGGTTCTATAAGTATATTAAAGTATTGTTTGGAAAGAGTTTCTAAGGTGAAATTCTTGATGGATGTTTGAAGTAGGTATATATTATTGTAGGATCTCAGTATTGGGTGTTGTCCATGTTAGGAACAAGACAATAAAAGAGGAAAGAGAGAAAGAATCGATAGAAGAATTTAATGTGGTTCAGCGTACAAATACCTATGTCCACGACTACACTAGGAAGTATATTTATGTTTTGGTGTATCTTTCAAACTTTATAGAGGATTTCTTGTAGATCTAAATAGAGAATAACATCTCACAGTATTAACCGATGTGAGACTAAATTAAACTCCACAATACTAACAATTCTTCCACTTGGAGCTTGATTTACATTATCACCTAGTGTAGTGATTACACATCCCTAAAAATTTACTCTTGTGTTGGAATGCATAGTCTTTCAAACATATACATCTAACACAAGACAAATAAAAGGTTCAAAGATGCTCCTACTCTCCAAGACCTTGATCATTAATTAGATTTAAGGTGTATCAGTGTTGAGAGCTATATTCTTCATTTACTCATTATTATAACATTTGTTCTAACTTGTGTTATAAATGGTATTTAACTCTGGTGAAGAAGCGCACAAAAATCCAAAGAAGATAAGGAAGTTTGCCTTGTTCCATGTTGAATATTTTAGGGCAAATCCTTTTCAAGAGGGAAGGAATTATGGAAAATCCATGGTCAAACACTTTCAAGAGAGTGGAAGCCATCCATGAAGATGACATCCCTGTGGACCACCTTTGGAGCCATCATGGAGCATGAATTGAAGAGTAGTGTAGGATATATCTAGGCCATTGTATTTGGCCATGTAGTGTAGATTTGTTTAAAGCTTGTATTAAGGCCTAAGTAGTGTAGGATTTTCTTTAAGTTAAATATCTAAACCAAGTGGAAAGTGTGTGCAATGTGTCATGCTTCCATTGGATAGGATTTTTTTTAGAAGTGGCCTCATGACACCCTAGGAGTGGAGAGAATTTCTTTTGGTAGTGGCTACATGTCCCTTTACCATTAGAGATGATTTGCTTTTAGTAGTGACCACATGACATTCTAGAAATGGAGAGGATTGTGTTTTTTGAGTGACCACATGTCCTCCCATCATTGGAGATGTTAGAAGGCCTCATTTTTGGCCAATGAGAACAAAAGTGGGAGATCATGCTTTTAGGGTTAGAGGGAAACACCCTTGGCCTATAAATAGAGGTGTCCTCACCCTTGTATTTCATCTTGGAATTAAGTAATGTTATGCTGCCAAAATATAGTCATACTCTTCGTTGATCAAGATATTTGAAACTAATCAATAATCAGAGCGGTCCAATTGAATCAATATATCTTAGGAACCATATATTAGATTTTCAAGTTGATCTAACAGTTAAATTGGTAGAAACTAAGGTTTTATCAAAACCATATATTACAATTATCGTGACTCTATTAATATCATATTAACACATAAGAAGATATTAGATGTTGAAAGTTAATGGATTTTCTTATAACCTTAATCAATGTGAAAGAGAAATGTATCAAGCAATTTATATGAAATTTATCCTATAAGGGAGACAATGTAACTTTGTGTGAGTTAATAGTTTTATAATAGAAATAAAATCTTTAAGTCTAATTCGATACAAGTCTTTTGAAAATAGTCAACCTTCAATAATAGTTAAATGATTTGACTATGGAATGATGTTAATTAAACTATTTAAGTAATATTTAAAATGTGTGATTTTGTGTATAATTACTTATTGTGCTATAAAAAACGGATAACCCAGCCCGGCCCATCACCAGTTGGTGAATTAAATAGGTTGATTCACTCGCTCATTTAATTATAATTTTAGTTTTCAAATCTAAAAATAAATAAATATTTTTTGTAATTCAAATCTAAATAAATTTTGCTATAAAATAATGTTAAACTTCAAAATAAAAAGGTACCAAACAATCCATATGAATTCCAAAAGCAAACATAAAAAGCAAACAAATAAGTTTATAAAATTAATCATTTTTCTTTACTTATTCATTTATAATTTTAGAGTCTTGAATAGAAAAATCCATAATATTTTTCTCTCTTAGAAACATAATTTTCTTTATCCCCATCTACAACACAATAAAAAAATATATTAAATAATAATATTAAAACATAAATTAATTAATAATTAAATTAAATTAGATGGATTCGTGAGCCAACCTAACTAACTATGCATCCCGGGTGAACAAAGTTCTAAGTGGATCAGATTGAAAATTAACCTATATCAAAAATAACATTTTCTTCAAATTCAACCCGATCCAAACTCGTGATAGGCTGGATTGGTCGTTAGGTTCTAAATCATTTTGACGACATTAAATTTTTACTCATATATATATATATATATATATTGCTTTTTAATGATTAATCTATATATAAAACATTTTTGTTTTTCATATTTGTTTTTCAAATTTATTCTTAAAATTAAAATGTTTATTTGATTAATTTTACTTTTTTTTTTAATTTTAACCATATATCTATATTTGTACCGTATAAAGGGAACTTTTTTTATCCACATTTATCTTTCAATTTTTAAATTTAAATAAACATTATTTTAAATTCAAATAATTACTCTATGAATTTTATCCGTTTATTTAAATTTAATTATCTTTTTAAACTTAATTATTATTTTAATTAAAAAATTTCCCAAAATAAATAAAAATTATACAGAATAAAATCATTAAATGGTTTATGTTTATTCTATATATAAAAGAGATTATTTTTTTATATGTTTTTCAAATTTACTTTTAAAATTAATATTTTATTTTATCAATTTTACTATTTTTTAAAATGTAACCGTTTATCTATATTTATACATATATATATATATATATATATATATATATATATATATATATATATATATATATATATATATATATATATATATATATATATATATATATTTGGTTTTGATATTCACCTATGTAACATCCCAAAATATAGCCATAAACCATATTATAGTAATCGTAAAATAATATGATAGAACAGTTAAATATCATTAATACAAAGTATTAATTTTACAGTCATTCAAAATAATCGTAAAATTTAAACTTTATATACAATTAATCTATTACAAACTATATACAAGACTAATCTAAAATCCAACTACATGGTAGCATCTTCGCCATCCAAAGCCTGCTCCAGAGGTATCTCATCTCCTTCTGCTCACTGTAACATCCAAAAAATAAAGTGTAAAACCATATAATAGAATAATCACATATAATAATATTACAGCTCAGTTCTTCAAAAGGGATTCACTACGAATACGGCCGAACGACCTTACAAAATAACGGGGAGTTAAAATTTTACAAATACTAACAATACAAAACGAATGATTTACAACACTTCCTACGTCGAACGGTCAAATCAACAGTAAACGAATGATCGAAGGCTCCTATAAAAGAGTAGTCCAACAACTTGACCGAACGTCCTAAGGTTCGACCGTCACATCCACCTCTTCCAATACTTCTTCCAACAACTTTTCTCCTTCTACTCACATCCACACGGATGATCATTGCAACATGACAAATGACCGAACGTACAAAATGGACATTACAGGAAATATGGTAAGCTTATTTAATTCAATTAAAGTATCAACATATATTTCACACAAATCAATTAAACAGGATAAATAATTCATTCTTGCATGCAAGGACCAACACTTAACCCTGACTGTCCAGACTGTATGAATTTTGTGTAGCTACGAGGTTTGTGCACCCAGGTGATGTAGTAACTGAGATACCCTCAACAGCTGCCACCCGAGGTTAATCTGTTCCGTCAAAGTTAACCTTATGGACTAGGATCTCCTGCCATTCCTACACACGACTTACCCTCCTCTACCTGAGGAACTAATAACCACAGAATATAAGGATAAACTCCAGCTAAGCTTTATCCACATTCATACTTTACCATTCCAATATCAAATCATGAGATATTCCTCCTTGGAACACTCTTACATAACCAAACTCATTTCATCCATTTCATATTCCATCATCTTTCATTATTAAAACCTCAACTGAACCAATTTGAATAAAGATCTCGTAGGATATTAAATATCGAACGTTAGTTTTTAACCCAGAACAAGACCGACAACTTTGAGTGAGACCGAGATGGGTCCAACTCAAAATAGATCAAATTGAGAGAGTTACTATCGAGGTTGTGAAAGGGACCGAATACAATAATACTTCTCAGAGACTAATAGAATTGAACGTTATTTACCAAGTGAGCCAATTTAATGAAATGACTCTTGAGAGTTCAAACCGAACACCGTAAAGCCTAGGCCGAGTACTAAGACTCTAGACCGAAACCAATTGAGGCAGATACTGTAGGACATCAAATAATAGTATGTGACGGAATCATATGAAGAAACCGAATGCCAATAAATACTTAGCTTCTTAATGAGTTAAACATCAAGGAAATCGAATGTTAGTCGAAGACCGAGCACTATAGAGAGCAAACACTATTGTGTTTGGACGAACGCTCTTATTATAAAGATAGATTATGAAAACGAGAACGAGCGCCTAGTGTAAGACCGAACACTACTTAGTACGAGCGCTTGGTGTAAGACCGAGCACTACTAAACTTATAGAAGAAAGGCTTGATAAATATAATAAGATACCATTTAAATAGTGTTCAAGAATGAACGAAATATACAAATACATATAGATATACTTAAGTTTATAACCAAATACCAAGGAACGACTACCCTTGGCCGAACGCTCATGTACCATTATTACAAAATGAATACGCTCGTTCTCAACTAGAATTCTCTCCAAATGAAAGAATCCAGTTTCAACTGAGTCCACAAGAAAACTGAACGGTCAATGACCTTCAGTGACGAACATCAATTTTCACATAGAAATACAGACTTGGATTCTTTATATCAATTCATTCCTCAACATCTATCTTCATAAATTCATACATCCATAACATAGTAAATATTCATACTTCATATTTCATCCAGCAATCAAACAAACGTGCCAGCATTCAAAAACGAGAATAAAAAATCAAATTATATAAGCTTCCCTTACCTCTTAACGTGACTGAACGCTCACAAATACAGACTATGTTTCACCACCAATTTCTTAGAAGACTACGATCGCGATTTACGAAACTAACCAAATGAAAGACCAAAAAGACGTTCAGAAAGGGGTTAAGAAACTCATGGAACCGAAAAATGAGTTTGCATGTACAGAAAAACACACGGCTGAGGGAGGGGTGAACTTACCAGCTCGGAATAAAAAACTGATCGGTTCAAACGAATGCCCTTGACGTCGAGAGAATAGAAATGGTGCCTGAGTGGTGATCGGAGGAAGAAAAGAGTAAGATTTATTAAAGAGAAGATGAAGAAATCTAGAGACAAGGAGGAGAAAATGAAAGTTCAGAACTTTGGGGAAGAAGGGTTGCATGCAGAAAGTGGCACAGTGTTTGAAATTTAGCCTTAAATATTGCCGTCACTAAAACGAACGACCACTTTCATGCAGCCACCTGTTTTCCACTATCTAAAACTCTGACTCTCCCCTTGACACTTGGCTTCCACTTAAATGGGGTTTTCAGGGTTTTAAAATGAGTTTTGACACTCACATCCATAGGATGATCATTGCAAAAGAAAACACCATACACATACAAAAAAAAATCATAAATAGAAGGCTAAGCTAGATATAAAAGAATTTATACAATTACACAACATAACATTCTTAAGATTAAATAAGCAAGATAAACCAGTTCAAACATCCTAACATGTTATAACCTAGACTTGACTATCCGGACTTAGAATTATTGTCGAGCTATGATGGGTTATGCACTTGTGGTGGCCTCTACTGCTTTGCAAAGCCATTGCCAATGGATTTCACCTTACCACACTCACGAGGTTAGTCTGTACCACGCCTTGGAGCATACTGGAAGCCTCCAAGACTAAAACCTCCTGCTACTCCTCATGACATGGATCAATCATCTCTATAGGAGAATGAAAGTCCATTGGAGTTTCAAGATAAACCCCAAGACTAAACTCGTGTATTCATTCTAAACAAAACTTGAATCTCACCAAGAGAGTCTACATTGATACTTACATTCATCACTTTGATTCACATACTTTTACTTGGAACATGACTCATAATCATACTAAATCATATACCATATTTCACACATTAGACAAGCTTTACAATGTATTAAAATTCATTCAGGTTCAGTGAATACAAGAAAGAAAAAGGTGAACTAAAACCTGGACCATTCACACAGCACACACATTCGTAGAGCGAATCTAGAGGTTTCTCGCATAGCAACCCAACTCATTGTTTGAAGCCTCAGACAGAGACTCGCCCCTCATAACCATTCGCACAACGATTAAATTCACTATGCGAATAAACTCTTAATTGTATCAGACCCTGACCCCTCGCATAGCGTTCCAATTCGCTATGTGTGAGCCCCATACAGTGGCTCAAACTCCCTAAACATTTGCAAAGCACACTTATTCGCTATTCGAATAAAAAAATAAATTGTAGTAGTCCCAAACCCCAACTAGGCTCATAGCGCCTTGATTCGCCATGCGGATCGTCAGACAGAGAGCAAAGCTCTCAAACCATTTGCACAACGCATCTATTCACTTTGTGAACGCCCTGACAGAGAACATCTCGCCATGGTGACTCCCTGTACGAATCCATGCGCTTAGCGGGTCTACAAAATTTGTAGCACCAAATTCTGCAGAATTATGCAACTCAACACCCTTTACCAATTCTAACTACTTTTCCCAACTTCTAATCATCTTAATTCTTGTTATACACCTAATTAAATTTTACTAATTGATTTAAAACCTTCCTACCATCAATCTAAGGCATTTTATACACAATTTCTACTCCAAATAATTAAATTCATCAACTAAGAGACTCAAATCCCATTCTACCACTTTTGGCACTACTTTCAGCCTCTTAAGGACTCAAGCAAGTCCTAATTGACCTATCTAACCTATTCTAACTTACTAATACAGCCTACAACTCCTAATTCACAATTTCACTACCCCACTTCCTTAAAACTTACCTAAAACTAGTATACTTCATTCAAATTTCTTATAAGTCAATCTCATAACTGATTTTAACATTTCATCTAGTCTATAACATCATAATCATCATCCAAATCGGTTCGTATTCATAGTTTCTTCACACACACTTACAATAGCCACAATAAGCACATTCATTCTAAAATCAAAGTCAACAATTCAGCTCATTATATATAACTAACATACTCTTCACACATGCACAATATAGTTAAATAAACAGAGATAAAATTCAGCTTCCCTTACCTCAAAGAAATACTACCTAACTCTAGAAAACCCCAACTTGAAACTTGTGCTTCAAGGAAACTCTACAGAAACCTATAATTCACCGATTGATGATAAGAAATCAACTTTAGGACCTAAATTGAGCTAGAAATTGAAGAGAAAACAACCAGATACATGCAAACAGGAATTGTTGCATGATCACGGTCCAAGAACATACGAAAAAAGAGGAGAAACAACTTACCAGCTCAAAATAGGAAATTGATCAGTAGAGATGGTAGCCCTCGACGCCAGGATCGTCTAGGTACTCCCTGATCGTTGAACAAATACCCCGAGAGTGAGAAAAAGTAGAAAGAAGTGAGAAAAAGAGAAGATAACAGTGTTTTAGAGATATAGAAGTATTTTAGATAATGAACCGAGCTTTAGAAAGTTTTATTTATATTATAATGTTATTTTGTAATAAAATACTCGGTCTCATTATTTTAATACATCTATCTACTCTAATACTCCATTTTCTAGGTTCTTACATCTTCCAATTTTAAAATTTAAATAAAAGTTATTTTAAATTTAAATAATCATTTTATCAATTTTAACCGTTTATTTAAATTTAATTATTCTGTAAACTTAATTATTATTTATTTAAAAAATTACCATAAAATAAATAAAAACAATTTATAATAAAATAATTAAAAGGTTTATATTTAATTTTATGATTATAAAAAGTTGGAAAATACAAGTTACAGTATAAGAACCTCGTGACCCAAACATAGCTAATAATGATGGATTAATTAATTATTTAATGTTTAACTTTCACATAATTTTTTAATATGAATTATGCATATGATTAATAATGTATTTACTCAATTGTAATATACAATTATGTTCAATAATAAAGTATTTCATCTATCAATTCATAAATATAATATACATTTATTAAATGATTGATCTTTTTCTATAAACTCCTTTTTTATTCTGTTTAACCGAAAGTTTTTACATAAATTCTATACACGTTTTAAAATAATTTTATAAATATATACTGATATATTTTAAAGATTACACATAAGCCCTGAAGGCTAGAGCAGAGAAGCTCATCTGGGCAAAATAATGTCAAGAAGAATCAGCACTCTGAGCTTTATCTTTGGAATTCTGTGTATCGCTTTGTTTCCGGCTTCAGGTAATAAACTTAGGCTGCATAATAGAAACCATTAAGTTGTGATTTTTGAGTTTATTAAAAGTAAATATAAGATTTGCATGCAATTTGTAATGACATTCGGTTGTTTTCAGAATCGCTGAAAGTAATGTGTGAGGATAAGATATATTGTCCAATTGAAGAAGCCTGTTACGAGCACTGTTACAATAAAGGGTATAAATATTATGGTGGCTTTTGCCGCCAAGATCTATGTTGCTGTGTAGATGGCGAAGGTCCTCCTTAGATACTTTCACAATCACTCTGTCATAACAGTTTTCATATATAAAAGCTGGAAACATGAATCAAATGTTTCAATTTAAAGTCATATTGTTTTATTATTTTAGTGACTAATGAATATCAAAAATTGATAAAAGATTTGTGAAATAAACTAAATTTCAATTTTCTTTGCATGATTATATCGCATAGTTATCAATAAAAATTATTTTGGTTTAACTCATCATTGATTTACTAAAAATGGAGTTAGACCGGTCCGTGTTACTAAGACACATACTAAAAATATTGATATGTCCCGCTTATGGGTGGGTTCACAGATTAACTAAATCTACTATTTTTTAATTATTTTTTTAAAATTAAATATATAAAAAAGATATTATTATATAAGTATTTTTTAAGATTTTAATTAATTAATATCAATATTTAAATACAATAATTATTATACTTACCTGTTAAATTATTTTATTATAATTAATAATTGAAATTGAATTAGTATGTATTAATGATTTAAATGGTAATATTAGTATTTGGGATAACAAATGTTAGTCCACCAATTTAACAAAAAAAAGTGCAACATCACAATGTTTTTAACTCGGAATAGTTGGAATCAATATGATATGATCCACCGATAGCCTAGTATCGTGAGTTGGTGAAGTTAGTCTTACACTCCAACTTCATTAAAAATAATTGAATTCATTGTCATGATACTTCATATTAATACAACCTCACAGCCTAACCAAAGTTTGATATAATTCAGCCAAAGTTTGATACAATTGGACCAAAATCTAAAACAGCCTAGTCGACAATCCATTTTAGCCTAAAATTAGTCCTTCATTCGTCCCACGGCTTGTCATAAGCCCATTTTCATGTAAAAAATAAAAATTTTGAGTTTGTTTCCACGTGAGATTAAACTTTTGATCCAATCATCAACTCGGTGCTAACATGCTCAAAGACCACTTTCTTTTCTTTAACATGTTTTCTTATGGTTAAATATTTAATATCGATATGTTTACTTTGACTTCCATGTTATTATTCTTAACCATAAAAACACAAGAAGAGTTACACAATACAACTTCAACGGCCTAGCAATTTGAGGTTGCGGGAAAACACTTAAAGGAAGGTTGAATAGTGTTTTCATATCTCTTTTTGCGACTATAAGAATGATCGTGATGTACGTTGAACTTGTGACCTAGATGTGCTTCATCTATAAATGTTATTTGTTGCGATCATTTAGAGGACTAACTTCAAACTCATTTCCTAAGAGGTTTAGGCAGTAATCCTTGAGGATATTAGTGCTCGTTGAAGACATGTTGTTGACTTGTATGTTTAGAGATTACTCCCTTTAAGAGCCAATCATTTACTAAATAAATTGTAACACACAAAAGATTTCTATATTTGTTCACTCGATGAAACTACGTCCAGTTCTCCTTTAAATTAATTTAGAGGGTTGCATTAAATATTCAATGAAGTACATTTGAGTATTCTAACTACCCCCGGTATCCCTAGTCAAACTGAGTAATCATTGTTACTCTGACTAGTTGAGTTTCACCCACTCTTGGTTGTACAATATTCTTCACCACTCTTTGTATCCCTAGTTAACGAATAACCTTCTGTTATCCTAGATTAGTTGAGTATTTGCAACACTCCTGGTATCCCTGATCATGAATAACCTATAATTACCCCAGATCATGTGAGTATTTGCATCACTCCTAGTATCCTTGATCAGTGAATAATCCCAAATTAACCTAGATCAGTTGAGTATTCGCACCACTCCTGGTATCCCTAATCAACGAATAACCTCTAGTTACCTTATATTAATTGAGTATTCATACCACTCAGTACTAGACAATCCTAGTATCCTTTGATATGTTGCCTAGATTTCCTCAACTCTCCTAAGTTAAGTTGCAATTATTTTGATTCTCTTCAGAATTATAATCAATTAATTTCTTACAACTCATTTAGACTATTACTCTTTTAGAGAGGATATATGTTCAATACAATACAGTCTATAGACTCGCTCAGTGTTACTCTTTTTTCTCACTTCTCTCTTCTTACAAAAATAAACAAATATTACAATAAGAGTTTAAGAGAACTTCTTAGTACTTCACTCTATCACTCTCTCTTTTTTCTTCTTACAAAAGTAAGCGTATATTGTGATGAAGCTTGAGAGTATTCTTTTTCTTAAGCTCTTCTCTTTCTCTATATCCTTGATCAAAGGGTTTTGACTTTAGTATCTCAAAGAGATTTCCTTGCTCAATTATGATGATGTTATATCTTTATATTCTTCTCTTCTTCTTCATCGTGTTATTCTTCTATTGATCTTTTATTTATACACCTTTGATGAAATAGTTGTTCAGACGATGTTTGTCATGAGATTTGATAATTTGACCGTTTGACGGAGCTTGTCTTAGGATTTGATTTCTTATGGCTATTGGAGGTGTCTGTCATAGGATGGAGTCTTTTTGTCAGAGCAAACATGTTTTTCAAATCTTTATCTAAAATAGATTTGACTTCTTATTTGCACAGTTTTTCATGAACGAAACATTTTTCCTCTTCTTTCTAACGTTCATTTTTTACTCTTATAAGGTGGGGCAGATGGAAGCTTATAGTTGTTATCCTACACATAGTACAACAGATATTTATAAAACATGTATGTTAACATTGAGCATTTAATGTTACTCAAGGTTTGTTTAGAACGATCAAGGTTTTTATGTTTTCTATCATTTGACTAGGAATGTGTTTGGTTTTCTTTAGTTGGTATTTTACTCTTTATTTTTAGTATTTGTTAGAAGTGGGTTGTATTGTTTTTTAGTCACAATTTTCAATGGCAAGAACATTCCGGGCAAGTGGATACATGTAGTAAGTTGTACATTCAACACAACTCTTATCACTTTTGTTGTTTTTGAATGTTGAGCATTTAATGCTTGTTCAGAACAATAGAGTGCTTTTTATGTTTTCTACCATTGAGGTAGCATTTATCAATTAAGTTTTTTCTAAGATACCAAGCGTTGAGTTGGAACTTCATCATCGGACGAAGTAAAGATTTTAGCTTATGGTATCGTCTAGGTTGATGTAAATGCTTTTTGGGATAAAGCGTTTTAGAGCTTGAGCGTTTAGTATGTTTCTTCTTTTATAAGTTTTCAATCTTTGTATAGGCTTTTAGAAGGTTTGGTCAAAGACATTATCTCGACACCTTTTTGCTCTTGAGAGTTTAACTGAATATCCTTGGGTATAGTATAGCTTACACGTTTAGCATGACTCTCTTTCGACGCCTTGACTTGTGAGTCGTTTAGCATTGTGGAAGCTTTTATCCTACTTGTTTTCCTAAGGCTTTTCTATGTTGATGGATGATTTGAGAAACTTGTTTCTAGAATTTGTGTTTCTACATGTTCTATATTTCTAGTGATGTATCTTGGATGGACTAAATTGTGGTTTCTTGTGGATTAGACTTTTATCTTAGAAATTCGTCTATAGACTTTTCTTCCTGGTTAAATATTAGTGACCTAGATATGTTGGACTTATTGTGTATAGATACTTGTTCTGTCAGACTTAGGGTTTTTAATCTAGCATTTGATGTTTTGACCGTTTGCCTTCTCTGAGCATATCTAAGATTGTTTCATTTCATGTTGTTTATTTAAACTTCAAAATCTAAGGGTACTATAGACGAGATTTTCTTGTCCCAACACAATTGAGTCCACAACTCTAAGTCCAGATATAAAACTCTTCAACCATACACCATATGAAGTAGCCTTAAAACAAGAAATGAACTCAGTCTACATAGTAGAAGTAGTAGTCAAGGTTTGTTTTTTGCTACTCCAAGATATAACTCCATAAGCTAGAATGAAAACATGGCTGATGTAGATTTTCTAGTATCAACACATCCAGCAAAGTCTAAATCAGAGTAGCCTATCATTCCAAATTATCAATTCGTCTATACATGAGAATGAAATCTTTTGTTCCTTGCAGATATCTCATTACTTTATTTTCATCTTTCCAATGGTCAACACTTGGATTACTCTAATATCTTTCTAAAACTCCAATTACAAATGCAATGTTAGGTCTAGTACAAACTTGAGCATACATAAAGACTTTCGACAGTTGAAACATATGGAATAATTTTCATCAGTTCCCGCTCAAGATCATTTTTCAGGAATTAACTTAATTCAAATTTGTCACCCTTTACAATGGGAGCTACACTTGGTGAACAATCTTTCATGTTAAACCTCTCTAAAACTTTATTGATATAGGTCTCTTGAGACAAACCCAAAATACCTCGAGATCCTTCCCTATGGATCCTAATGCTTATGATATAAGATGTCACACCTATATATTTCATATCAAAGTTTTCAGAGAAATTGTTTCACCTCATATAACATACCCTTGTCGTTGGTTGCAAGTAAAATATCATCGATATATAAAACAAGAAAACAATTTTTTCTGCCACTAACCTACTAGTATATACATTGATCGATGATGTTTTCTTCAAAACCAAAAGAAGAGATAACTTCATGAAATTTTAAATACCATTAGCATGAAGCTTGTTTTAATTTATAGATGCACTTATTAAGCTTACATACTAAGTGCTCACTATTTCTAGAGAAAAATCCTTCAGGTTGTTTCATGTAAACCTCTTCCTCTAGATCATCATTAATGAATGTTGTTTTAACATTCATTTGATGTAACTCAAAGTCAAAATGAGCTACCAATGATTATTTGTAAAGAATCCTTCTTATTTGTTTGACTAGTTGTTCGAGATTTACTTGTTCCTCCTCATTAACAACTTGATCTATATTATCATTTTGAGCAATTTGTGGAACTTCAACTACTTGTTGTCTAATATGCTTTTGAACTCGAGGGGCGTGTATAACTACCAATCTATCATTTGATTGAGAGGTTTGAGCTTCATAGTGATCCTTTTTCAAGATCAACATCTTGAATTAAATCACTCTCACTAATCAAGTCATTTTCAAGAAAATTTGCATTTCTTGATTCCATAATCCTAGTGTTATGAGTTGGACAATAGTTACTAGGTTTCTGACCTTGAAATAACTCAAAGGGTGTTTTTGAAACAACCTTAATTTGGTCTTGGTTTACTATATACACAATCGTCTTAAGTGCTTTAGTCCATAAGAACTAAGGAAGTTTTGCATTACTCCCCATACTTCTAACTATATCCATTAAGGTTCGATTTCTTCTTTATGCCACATCATTTTTTATCTAGAGAGCCAGGCATGGTGTATTAGGAAATAATCGCATGTTCTTGAAGAAATATAGCAAATGGACCAGGTGCTTGTCCATTCTCCATGTATCTATCATAGGACTCTCCACCTCTATCTGATCTCATAATCTTAATTTTCTTTTTACATTGTAACTCTACTTCGACCTTAAAAATTGTAAAGGTATCTTAGGCTTCATCCTTAGAATGAAGTAAGTAAAGATACATATATCTTGAGTAATCATCTATAAAGGTGATAAAGTGTTTTAGACTACTTGCATCCATATTCGAACAACAAATATTTGTATGAATAATTTCTAGTAAACTTGAACTTTTCTTAGCACCTCTTTTGAACTTCTTAGTTTGTTTTTCCTTAATGCAATCCACAAAAGTTCCAAAATTAGATAAATTTAAAGTACCAAGTACTCTGTCATTTATTAATCGTTTAATTCTCTCCATGGAGATATGTCATAATCTTTGGTGCCATAATATAGAATAATCCTCAATCATAACAAATTGTTTTAATTCAATAGAAACATGCATAGCGTTGTTTTGTAATTTAGTACAGTAAAGATCGTTGCATAATTCAACAAAGCCAATAACTTTGGATTTATTCAATAAAGTAAAACTAGAATCCATAAAATTAAAAGAAAACCCAAAGGTTCAAGTTGTTAAATAGAAATCAAGTTCTTGCTAAAACTAGGAACAAAAAAAGTATTTTCTAAACATAAAAAGTCTTTTCTAAACATAAAATAAAACCACAACTTAAAACTAAATTGCATGTCCCAATGGCTTCTACATGTGAACTCATCTTGCTTCTTAAATAAATGCATTGCTCAATTTCCATCGGTTTCCTAAGTTTTCCATACCCTGCAAAGTATTAGAAACATGGATTGCATATCTAGAATCAATCCACCATGTGTTACGATTAAAACTAGTCATATTAGATTCATAACAAACAAAAGTAGACAAATTACCTTTCTTTTCATGCCAATACTTAAACTTTGGACATTCCTTCTTCATGTGTTCCTTCTTTATACAAAAGAAATACTTGGACTCCTTCTTAATAAATGGCTGAGCATGAATCTTTCCCTTCTTATTAGCTTGGTTCTTCTTATTCTTAAAATAAGTGGCCAAGTTCACATTCTCTCCTTCTATCAATAGTCTTTCTTCTTCTTGAACACACATGATTAATAATTCATTAGTGGACCATTTATCCTTATGTGTGTTGTAAGATATTTTAAAGGGGCATAATGGTAAGGCAAAGTGCACAAAAATATAGTGTTTTAGGAAAGAATCAGACATGGTAACTTTCAAAGCTTTTAGTTGAGCCACAATGTCCCTTATGTGCATGATATGATCATGCACTCCTTAATTCTAGTGAGCTTTAAGGATGAAAACTACATTATAAAGATGTTTGCAAGAGATCTATCAGATGTGGTAAATTTTTCATCAATAGCATTCAGTAAATCATTGACATTCTCATACTGGTCAACTGAATCCCGAATCCCAGTAGAAATGTTGGTCTTTTTGAATGTTACGGAGAAACGATTTGACCTCTCCCATTTTTCATACCATCTAGAGTGTTTTGGTCTCAATAATACCTGATGGTTCTAGTTTCCTAATAACATAGTCAATGTCCATCCAACCTAAATGAAAAAGAACTTTCTCCTTCTAAACCTTATAATTATCACCTTTCAACTCGGAAACACACACTTGATATCAGAAATATTCACAAATTGAGAAACTGCACATTCAAAAATCATGTTCATTATCATAATTTGAGACGAAAATAAATGTCATGTTTTACCAATGGAAACATATCTTTATCAATGAATCTATTAACATAAAACTTGTGTATGGTTTAAGTCTTACTCAATTACACTGATGTAACGTTATGATAAAACTATTAAATTATATCACATTTCCTAATTCCGATAAAAACATTAAGAATTATAATAAATATTTTATCCTAATTAACCATAGAAATGTAAGAAAATTCCTATAAATATATTTCATCATATTACATATAATTAATTACAATTAATATTTTATTAATGTAACTTATAATATAATTTTAATTATTCAAAGATGTCGTAAATATGTCTAATTGTTAAAGATTATATTTATCACTAAATATTAATATTCTCTAAAAGTCCTTTATTTATAGTAACACAATAAATAAATAAATAAATAAATATAAAAATCAAATGATAATAATATTCAAATTTATTATACTAACATTAAATATTAATTTAATTGCATGTATTTCAAACAAGAGAAAGAAAATATATATATATATATATATATATATATATATATATATATATATATATATATATATATATATATATATATATTTCTATAATTTTCATTCTCAAAACTAAAAAAAAAACTTCAAATCCTTACTTGTCTTCCTTATTCCTCTCAACCCTTTCTTTTTCATCTGTTTCACTCCAACATTTTCTCTGTCATCCCTACGCTAGTCTCAATTGAAAAATCAGAAACATTTGCCTAACCCTAATCTACTTTCCTCACTTATTCAATTTGTTTCTTTTTCATCTCTATATTTTCACTCACCTACACATAACAACCTGCGACACTGCAATTTGTTGTTCTTCTCTGTTCATTCATTTGTTTTCCAGTTTAATAACAAAATAATTAATGATATTGATGTTGGTTTTTGATCAGAGAGTTGTGTTATTATTAAATTTGTAAAAAATTAAAGTCTACGTATGTTAGCAAACCCCGTGTGTGTGTGTGTATATATATATATATATATATATATATATATATATATATATGGCATTTTATATGTGTCCATAAAAGGAGAAGCAAACGTTAGTTAAGAATAAGAAGCAATTTAACCAAAATGCATATGCATGGAAAGAAGAAAAATAAAACTAAAACACGATTCTTATAACTAAAACACATTTAAGGGCATGTAAATCATTCTCTTCTTTTAAGAGGCTCAAAATGCAATACCAAAACATAATGTGTTTCAGTCATTTTCTACCTTCAATTGGGTTCTAAAGGAAAGCGTTTACGAAACGCATATCCTAAACAAACACCTTATGGTTTTAGCATAAAAACATGAAAAGGCATCAAAAACTTCAAACAAACATTTTCTTCTTTTTACCTAGTTTCGAAACAATTATAAAAATTATAAACACAATATATATATAAAGGGTGAACAAGACAAGGCAGAGAATAAACCCTGCTATGATACCAAATGGAAGATTTAAACTATAGATTCAATTAATATAAAAATGTCAAACAAAAATGTCTGAACACATTCACATTCAAATTATATAAAATGCAGAAACAAAAAGACTAAACTCCAACCATTGTTGTCACTCTTTTCTTAACTTATGGTTTTTGAATCTTTTTCTCAACACGATGCTGATGTATATGAATATTTTTGCATAATTTTGTTCTATAGATTATGCAGACTCGTTGTGCGAATCCATTCGCACAGCGAGTCACCCTGGCGAGATGCTCTCTACTAGGGCATTCGCACAGCGAATAGACGCGTTGTGCAAATGGTTTGAGAGGGTTGCTCTCTGTTTAATGATCTGCATGGCGAATCAGAGCTCTATGCGATTGGGTGGGGTCTGTGACTAATGCCAATTTTATTCGAATAGCGAATAGGTGCGCTCTACAAGTTTTTAGGGAATATGAGCCATTACCTGGGCTCTCACATAACGATTTGGGGCGCTATGCAAGAGGTTTGGGGTCTGATACAATTAAGGGTTTATTCGCATAGCGAGTTTAATCGTTGTGTGAATGGTCATGAGGGGTGGGTCTCTGCCTGAGGATTCGCATAGCGAGTTGGGTCGTTGTGCGAGAAACCTATAGATTCGCTCTACGAATGTATGCGTTGTGCGAATGGTCCAGGATTAGTTCACTCTTTTCTTTTATTCTTAAGTTGATTTAAATGAATTGTTGAGTGCGATATGAAGTATGTTTAAGTTTGTATTGCATTACATAATTGGTTATTGTCACGAGTTATGTTATAAAGTGAAAGTATGTGATTTCAAAGTATGGTTAATGGACGTAATTTCATGATCCTCACGGAGAGATTACATGGTGGTGCCCTATGTTGTGATCCAAAGTGAATTCTCTTATTGAGATTCAAGTATATTTAGAATGAATGCAGGAGCTCAATCTTGGGGGTTATCCTGAAACTCCAATGGTCTTTCATTCTCAAATAGAGAGGATTGATCCATGTCGTGAGGAGTAGCAGGAAGTCTTAGTCTTGGGGGATTCTAGTATGCTCTAAGGTGTGGTACAAACTAACCTTGTGAGTGTGGTAGGGTGAAACTCATTGACAATGGCTTTGCAAAGTAGTAGAAGCCACCACGAGTGCACGACCCGTGATATGTTGTCATTGAAGCTATCAAATTAATACTACTTTTCAAGGCAACTTCAGTATTGCCAAGTAGTATCCAAGAAAGTAGATAGGGCTAAAGTAACCTTGAGTCGTCTCCCTACAAACACGGAATTGCTTTTGAATATCAATGTTATGCAATGCTTATGAATAAAAGTAATGCTTGAAGAATGTTTAAAGAATAAATAAGAAACTTAAAAACATTTATGATTAAATAGGTTAATTCCACTGCTTTTCCAAGATAGATTCATCATCGGTTATTCACGAATAATTGTTCAATTAATTATTGTTTAAGTTTCAAATTAATTAAAGTACATTCTTAATTAATTTGAGGGCGACCATGCATTTAACCAAAGTAAATTCTCAATCAAATACAAAACCTTTCTAGATTATTCACAATGAATTCAACCAAAGTACATTCTCAATCAAATCCTATTGTGTTTAATCATGTATATTCTTAAATCGCCTAACCAAATTAAAAATTAATCAATCAAAGTAAATTCTCAATTGATTATAGTTGAAATTATTACTACCAATCAAAGTACATTCTCAATTGATAGTAAAAATCATTTAATCATATGAAAGTTCCTAAATTAAATCAAAGTAGATTCTCAATTAAACCTAGAAACCCTAGAACCCATATAATCAATATGCATGTAGATACAAATACATTATGATGCAAAAATCTTTACTTTTAATTTGATAGAGAGATGAAAGACATAGAGAGAGAGAAAAACTTAAATCAATAATCAAAATAAACAATGCATTAACTCAATCTAACCTCAGAATCCATAATGGAATTAGCTCTCCATGAATGGAGTTGAATACAAGATAAAATAAGAGAGAAAGAAGTGGTGAATGAATTGAATTTCCCCCTGAGTCTCTTTATATAAGGCTTGATTGGGCTTGGACTCTGATTATTCAGTTGATAAAATCTCTTATCTTATATCTTCCAAATAACTAAAAAATTTAGATAATTATAACATTATTTGGAAGATATTTTCTGTTGATATTCCCAAATTACATTAATTTAACAACTGAATTTTATCTTTTAGCTTTTCTGACTTTCCAAAATTACACAAATACCCTGAAATTTCCTCTATCTGCACTTTAGCCCCTTCAGAATTCTCCAAAATTATACTAGAAACCCCTGTTGACCAGCTTTGACCAGAGAAGTCACGCCCAATGAGAGCTCGACATCTGTCAGGTTCCTCCCTACCCAAAATTAGGGTTCAGAATTTGGGAAAGGGCTTCCCCCTACATTCCCGCTTCCACCGCTATGGAGAAGAAGCTCGTGGTGGTGGAGTTTGCAGGTGCGTTAATAGCGGCAAGATTGGATGCTTTGGAGAGGCTGCTCGCGGTGCTCCGGTGATGGGAAGGATGATGCTATTGTTTTTGGTTTTCCTGAGTGCAGGTGGTGCGGCGGGGCAGAGGAAGAAGATGGTGGCCATGGCGGGATCGTGATTTGCGATTGTTGTGCGAGCGGAAGAGGTGGATCTGTTTATGGTTGGTTGGGTTCTGCAGGTTGCGGCGGTCGTAGAGGTTCACGGCAAAGGTTGACGCGTGTTGATGGTGGTGTCGCCGTTAATGGCGCGATGAAGATCACGATTCTGGGTGGCTAGTTCTCGTGGTTTTGATGGATGTTGGTTTGAGGGAGATACTCGCGGACGATGGTGGCGCTGTGTTGGTGGCACGAAGGTTGACGACGGCTTGGGTTTGGTGGCGCGATTTGGTTCCGAGAAGGAAGAAGATGAACGGAGGTCGCGGCGTGGTGGTGGAGACGGTGGTGCGATTGTAGTGGCGTTGGGCTTGTGGCGGCGGCACGGCAGTGACGGCTAGGATTAGGCTGGATTAGAGTTTCTCTGTTAGAGAAGATGATGATGTGGCAGAGGAGGGTGATGTGGCAGCTTCTCAATGGTCAGATATGTGTGGAGGATTTGGACACGTGGCAGAATCTGGTGAAATCTGATTTAAGAAGGGTAGGAATAAGAAACTTAAGGAGGTGAAGTAGAAAAGGCTTAGTGTTTGGGCTTGGTTGTTGGCCTGTTTCAGAAATAGGAGTATATGTAGGGATTTTAGGGGGTACAAGGGTAAAGTCTGCCTCTTTGGCCCATCTGTACATTATTTTCCAAATAAAACCTGATTTTGGGCTTTGAATTGTCATTTGAACCAATAGAACATATAATTTCAGCTGCACAAATAAACCTAAGAATTTCCAAGAATAATTTATGCAATTAAAATCACTTTTTAAGTCCCTTTTAATTCCAAACACAATATATCAAATCATCACAAATCCTCTTTAAATCAATCATTCAGGCACAATTATCCCATCAAAAATTTGAATTTTAAAGCATAAATGTGGGCATAAATATGCACTCATCAACCCGCCATAGCTCGGCAATCCTTCTAAGTCCGGACAGTCAAAGTCAGTGTAGTGTCATGTATGAAGAGTTTATATGATGTGAATAAATATGTATGATTATACGAAACTTATTAAATGATTATATGTTTAATCTTGTTTTAACTAGCTTACCCTGTTGTGTGTTTGTGTTTTGTATATATTGGTATTCTTTCTGTTGCAATAATCATCCTATAGGTGTGAGCAAAGGGAGATAGGGTGTCTTTGGAGCAGGCGTTGGATAAAGATGACGCGGCACCTTATACTAGTTGTTTTTAGTATTGTATAAAGTTTTGTAGTAGTTTGTCTATATAAAATTTTAAATTCTATGATTATTTTGGGATAAATGTAAAATAATATTTTATATTACAATTAGATTATTGTTCTAGATTATTATATATATATGTGATGATTCTATATTATATAGTTTTACACTATATTTTTGACATGTTACATTATCAAAATAAAAGTTGAAACAAATATTAAGAGTAAAGAGAACAAAAATGATGAGTTTTTCTATACTACATATTAAATAAAGAGTTAATGCGATATTAGATACTTATAAATTTAAAGTCAAACATTTTCGTTCATGTAAAAAAATTAACAATAAATAAAGATATTAAAAAAATAATATAATTTGAATGTTTCGAGATATCGTATTATGTTCTGATTTTGATACAAAAATCTGTGTATATAATATGAATATAATATAAAATCTTTTCTTGAATATGTTATCTTATATTATCTTATATAATATAAGATAACATTCTCTTAAAAAACATAATACATCTGTGTAGTTATACACAAAATCACACATTTTAAATATTACTTAAATAATTTAATTAACATCATTCTATAATTAAATCATTTAACTATTATTGAAAGTTGACTAATTTGAAAAGACGAATTAGATTTAAAGATTTTATTTCTATTATAAAACCATTAACTCACATAAAATTACATTATATTAAAGTCCCTTGTCACATAAATTTTATATAAATTTCTTTATACATTTTTCTTTCACATTAATTAAGGTTATAGTATCTAATATTAAAAATAAATAAAAATATTAAAAAATGATATAATTTGAATGTTTGGAGATATTGTCCAAATATGTTCTGATTTTGATAAAAAATAATCTGTGTATTGATTGAATATGAATATAATATAAAATCTGTGTATTGATTGAATATGAATATAATATAAAATCTGTGTATTGATTGAATATGAATATAATATAAAATCTTTGTATTGATTGAATATGAATATAACTATAGATAATGTTTGAAAATGAATGTATAGGAATAGAAATGAGTATGTGCACATATCTCGTCTTCATACTCTTTTTAATACTTGTTTTTATCTCATCTAAACTTACAAAAATATTTTTAATTTATTACTCAAGTCCAAAATCTTGTATTAATTTTTCTAATTTAAAAGACGTACATTTAATAATTTTTACAATTATTTCATCTATATCTAATTATTATTTGATATTTTTATTTAACGCTTATATAATTATAATTTATTTTTTGATATTTAATTATAAATAAAAAAATATGTATGTGACATCCTGTAACATCTCAAAAATACAGTTTAAAACCATACAGTAGAATAATCACATTCAATAATAATTCAGATCAGTCTTACACTAGATTAAAGCGAACGGTCTTGGCCGAACGGCCTTACATAAGAGTTACAAAATTTACTAAACAGTTTAAGAAAATTTAACTGAACGGTTTACAAAACTTATACCGATCGGTCAAATAAAATCAAAAGGAGAGGTGATCAAACGACCACCTTACTATACTAAACTACTAAACCGAACGTCCTATTGTTCGGCCTTCACTTCTACCTCCACCAAATTTTCTTCTTCTAGCGCCTCTTCCAGCAGCTCGACACATTCTGCTCACATCTATACGGATGATCATTGCAATGACAAGGACGGACGTACCAAAACCAGACAACATAGGATAAAAACACAGGGTAAGCTTATGTAATTTAATTCAGTTACAATCATACAATTCATACCATCACACACAAGATAACTTGGTCATACGTTCCATTTAAAACCTAATACTAGACTGACTGTCCGGACTGTATGAAATCTGTGTAGCTACGACGTTCGTGCACCCAGGTGATGTAGTAACTGGAATGTTCTCATCAGCTGCCACCCGAGGTTAGTCCTATCTGTTCAAAGTACCCCTAAGGACTAGGACCTCCTATCGTTCCCACACATGACCTACCCTCCTCTACGTGAGGACGAGTACTCACGGAACATCAGGATGAACCGCCAACTTAGCATAACCACATTCATACTTTACAATTCAATAATCATCCATGAGTCGTTCCTCCCTGAAACGCTCGTTCAAACCCACAATATTTCATTTAACTTTTCATCTTTCATTACCCATCAGTTAAATTCCATCTTTGTTCAAGAATTCTTAAAGACACCTTATACTGAATGTTCAATCCTCACTCAGAACTTGAACGAACACTTGGAACGAGACAGAGAAGTCTCTGGTTCCATAATAGAATAAGACCGAGAGGGTTACTGTCAGGTTGAGGAAGAAACCGAGTACAACTATATGTCTCAAGAACGACTAGAACGAGCGCCACTTACAACCTGAGTCAGTTAAATGAACTGACTCTCGTGAACTCAAATCAAATGCCTCAAAGAACATGCCAAGTACTAAGGCTCTAAGCCGGAACCAATGAATGTAGACACGTCCAGACGTTTAAAGAACCATACTTAGAATAAGTCACATACAGAAATCTCATGCCAGTCAATGACCAAACATGGTAGAAAGAAATTCTACTGAAGTTTGGGCGAACGTTATTTTCATCAAGATAGATCATACGAGAAACTAGTACGAGCACTTGGTATAAGACCGAGCACTACTTATTACGAGCGCTTGGTGTGAGATCGAGCACTACTAAAATTTTGAATAGAAAGCTTGATAATTATAATAAGATACTATTGGAATAGTGTTTTAAGAAAAATAATTAAATTATACAAATACATATATTAGAAAATTTAAGTTTATCACAGCATACTCAGATGCAACTACGCTTGGTCGAACGCTCAAGCATAGTATTACCACGCGAAAATGCTCGTCCTCAACTAGGATTCTTTCCAAATGAAAGAATCCAAATTCCAAACAAGATTACTAAAAATACCGAACGGTCAATGACTGTTCAGTGACGAACATACCCTTTCATAGGGGAAATTTCATACCACAATTATTTATATTCCAACTCCTTTCTTAACATATAGTTTCATAACTTTATACATTCATATCAAAATCAATTTTCCTATTTCAAACCATCCAACATAGAATTTCATATATTTCATGCATCATAACCGTGCCACAATCATTTTCATGTCCAATCAAGTCAACAAACGTTCATACAACACATAATCATACAAATTAAATTAATAAGCTTCCCTTACCTCTGAGCGTGAAGGAACGTCCTAAAGGCCGAATTTATGCTCGCCTGACTACAAATCTCTTCTACCTTTACGTTCCACAATTCTTCAAACTAAGCCAGACAACAGAAAACCAAAAATAACTCAGACTAGATGACCGCATGTAACTAGAACTTGGTTTGCATGTACCAGAAAACGAACGGCTAAAGACAGAGAAACTTAACCGTTCAAAACTTGAAACTGTTCGGTTCAAAATGAAGCTTGGGATGCCGGAAGTGCTTCCACGGTGCCTAAACGGAGATCGGAGTAGAGAAATGGTGAGTTTCAGTAGAGAGAAGGGAGGGCCTTTTAGAGAGAAGGAAGAGAAATGAAATATCAGAATTTTGGAGAAGAAGGTGCATGTAGTGAAAGGTAAACTTCAAAAACTCAGTTTTGCTTAAAATGAACGTCCGCTCATCTGCTGACACCTGCATTCCACTATCTGATTTTCTGATCCTCGTTGCTTGACACCTGACGTCCGTTCAGAGGGGTTTTGGATGCGTTTTTAATGATTCTGACACATCCCTTTAAATTTTAATTCTATTATAATTTCAGAGGTACTTAATTTCTACTAAATATTAACAAGATAGAGATATAAAATCTTAACAAGATAGAGATATAAATTTATATATATTCAACTTTTTACCTTTAACCTTATATATCTAGATCTTCTTATTCTTTAGAGAAATAGAAATAATTTTAACATATACATAGTAGGAGTGATGTAAAAAGTCGGGACATTCAGACATAAGGATTCAAAGACCAGTTGCTAAAAATGCCCATAATTATCCATAATGTGTTGCAACTAGTTTGACGCCACCATTTCAAGGAATATTTTCAAACTTGTTTTTTATAAACAAACACTGGAATAGGAGAATGAGACCAAATATTAAATAATATCATGTCATATCAAAATTAATATCTAAATATAATTTTAAATCAACATATTTCATTTATTTTACATTAAAAACATTTAAATTAATTTTATAATGATTAGACGAAATAAATAAGTTTTACCATAAACAACATAAAAAATAAAAAATAAATATATGTTATATAAAAAAATTATATTATTAATTTTTAGGCATTATAATATATATCTTTTTAATACTGCATACATAAGACTATTCTATGCCATTTTACAAGGTTACAAAAATGGACAGATTTTAAAACAATGATTTTCTTCTTTCTTTAAAACTATTTGTTATTCACATTTTTGGTTTTTTTCTTATGTACAGTAATTAGAAATACTTAATATTTATAATTTATATTAATGTAGCATAATCTACTGCTATATAAACCCATACAGAATGAAGATTAGAAAGCAAGTGAACAGACTCAGCTTCACAAAATGGCTACCAGAAGAATCATCCATCTAGGCTTTATCTTGTCAATTCTGTGCATTGTTTTTCTTTCAACTCCAGGTAATACACTTAATATGCTTCTAAATTAATATGTTTATAGATGTTAAAAATTAAATTTTAAGTCTAACTTAACTTTAATAGTATAATTTAAATATGTTTTATAAAATAAAGTTTATATTTACTTATATATTATATACTAATTTTATTTTTAATTAAGGTAAAACTGAATTTTCAACACATTTTTTTCACAGTATATATCTCAAATATAAAATTAAATGTTATATATAAAAGAGTTAATAGCTAACAAATAATAATTTTTTAAATTAAACTCTAAATCATAATTCTAATATTATATTAAAAAATAAATTTTAAACTTAATTTAATTTTACAAAATTAACTAATTATAGTCAATACAAGACTTTCAATACTAGTATAATTTTATTTAAGTTAACTTTTAACTTTCAATCTTCATAAAAAAAATATTTTAACACAGAACAATCTCTTATTTCTAATAGTCTTAAGATTGATGATTAGGTATGAAATATTTAAAACTTATTATAATTGTTGGTGGTGATGGAATGGTTGATAGAAAGTATTAAGTTTGTGATAGGTGAGTTTATTAAAGAGAAAAGTATGATTTGTATAGAGTTTATAATGAGATTGCATTGATTTTATTAGGATCTGCAGAACAAATATGTCAGAAGGGAGGCCATTGTCCAGATATTAGAGCTTGTAACAGTTACTGTGTATTTTTTGGCTATAAAAATGGTGGTAGTAGTTGCCCTAAAGATAAACAAAATTTATGTTGCTGCACAAGAGATAATGTCTCTCAGCAAATACTTCCATAGATACTCTTCTGTTACTGTCTTTATTTGTATGCAATGTTTTTGAAAAACATAAAAACATTGCAAAAAAAATAAATAGATGATTGCATTTAAAAGAATACTGTGTTATGTTTTTTAATATTAAAACCTTAAAACTGGATAAATTAAAAACAAGATAATAGAAAAATATTGTCACGGCACGTGATATCATTTCATTTATATTATATATAAATAATTTTAAAACAAATAAATATCAAAGTTAGGTATATGAAGTGGACTTGTTGTAATATAAAAACAATCTGAGAGTTAATCCATCCACCATCCCAGGTTCTCTGCAGCTCCTAATTCCTCTCTTACTCTTTTTAAACACATTGAAGACCAAACGGAGATGAATATACTCTTTTTAAACACATTGAAGACCAAACGGAGATGAATATTCGTTTAAGAAAATCCTTATTTAAAAGAAGTAGGAATTATTTTTTTTGACATTTATTTTCTGACAAAAGTTATACCCTTTTCTGGATGATTCTTGCTACCTCTTTCTTTGCTTTTTTTCCAACCCTGAAGTATTACACACCAAAAATTTTACTTTTGTAATACTTACTGTATTCAAGAAAACAGGGAATAGGGTATGTTCTTAAAATTGATAAAAGATTGTTGAGTCTCAGATAACTATTTGAGAAAGATTAAAAAAGTTTTTTTGAAAACAAAAGTTGTTTGATTAAAGATTTAGATGAAAAATATATTATCAAAGTAAAACTCGAAGGAGAAAACTTATTCTAAAACGCATTATGGAGCAAGGAGTAAAAATATGAAGATCAAGCTAATTTCAAAATAAGTTCCAAAGTTGATATTGGTGTTATTAAACAAAAAAACTAAAGTTATTAAGCAAAAATGCGCAAACAAACTGATATAGTTGAGTGAAAATACTCTAAAAGAAAACACAGCCACCAGTATACCAAACTGAACAATAAGCACACCCAGAAATAAAGCACTACCAAAACACCACCAAAGCACCACCAACGAATCACCAATGCACTATCACCGCATAACTAAGAGACCAAAATGCAGAAAAGAAATTAAAGAATTGGAAACGGATATAAAGAATGAGTCGAGAAGAAACGAATGTGGAGTGGAGAAAAAGAAAGAAAGTGAGAGTTGGGGGTGAGTGGACGCTGGAATAAAAAAAAATAGTAGAAAGGGATAGAATTTGAGGATAATGGAGGTAGCAACTCCCATAAATATCATGAAGTAAATTCATTCAACAGGTTGGTATAAGAGGTGGGGGATTTCTTCCTACACCCTCACAGTGGAATGACTAAGTTACCTTTTATTAAATTTTCATTCTACAAATTGTATAATATGTAATGTAAATTTTAATTATGGATTCTATAATCTAAAACTTTTAATTTGTATTATGAATTGTTTAATCTGAAATTTATTTTTATATTTTGGATTGTTTTTCAAAATTTTATTTCGGATTACACAATTCTAAATATATTTTATATTATGAATTGTATTATAGATTAAAATTCAGAAGAAAAATAATTGTATTATAGTATTACAATCCATGATTAATTTAAATTACAGGTTGTCTTCCATCTTGCATCGAATTGTGTAATCTAGAATATAAATTTACGTTATCGATTACACAACCCAAAATGTAAATTACATTACAAATTGTACAATTTAGAAAGTAATTTATATTTCAGATTGTCATTCAAATTTGCATTATAAATTGTATTATCTAGAACTAGTTTAAACTCGTAACTATGCACGAGTTGATATTTGATTATGTGTGTTTTATGTTATAAAATATACATTATATGAAAAGACATTTAGAGGTTGAGGGAAAAAATAATAATATTAAGTTTATAACTAAAATTTGAATAGGGATAACATGAAAAATTATTTATATTTTAGAAAGTTAATATGTATTTCAAAATGTAAAGAGTAGACTTTGTAAAATTACAAACATGTAAAAACACTACAGAATAAACTCTCTAAACATATAAATAATAGATTATGCAAAAGTACATAAAGTTTATGATAAATACAAATCAATTTATGAATTTGTTAGTGTGCATTGTTAAACTTGTTTAATTAGTACATTGACAAATTTTTCTAGTATCTAATGTTAAACTCGTCTAATTATTGTATGGATACATGTATCTAATGTGTATTGCTACACTTTTCTAATGTGTATGGACAAACTCATCAATTATGTATTACAAGACACGTCTAATCAAATAATGGAGAGTTGTCTAATGTATATTCATAGGCTCGTATAATATGTGTATAAACAAACTCGTCTAATGTGTGTTGTAAGACTCGTTTAATCAATGAATGAATAAACTCAGCTAATGTGTATTCTTAGATTCTTATAATTAATGTATGGATTGAGGTGTTTTATGTTTTTTGTTGTAGTTGTTTAATCAGTGCATGGATAAAATCATCTAATGTGTATTGCTAAACTTGTTTTATTAGTGTAATAAACTCATCTTATGTATATTACAAGATTCATTTAATTAGTAAATGAATAGACTTTTTTAATGTGTATTAATAGACTTGTTTAATCTGTGTGAAAAAGCATGTTTATTGTCAAACATGTCTAATGTGTATTGCTAGACTGGTATGATCAATTCATTGACAACTCATCTAATCAAAGTATTCCTAAACTTGTCTAATCAACGTATGAAATGACTTGTCAAATATCTTTTTTTTTTATACTTGTCTAATTAGTGTATCTACAATCTCATATAATGTGTATTGTTAAACTTGTGTAATATTTTTTGCTACATTCGTCTAATAAGTGTATGAAAAGACTTGTCGGATGTGTATTCCTAACTCGTTTAATCAGTGCATCGAAAGACTCTTCTAATATATATTGTTAGACTTATTTCATCAATATATGGACACACTCGTATAATGCGTACCACTAGACTCATCTAATCAGTGAGTGGATAAACTCGTTTAATGTGTATTAATAAATTTGTCTAATCTATGTATGGAAAGACTTGTCTAATGTATTTTATTAAATTCAACTTACCAGTGTTTGTTGATGATAATCAATATATGGACATACTTATCTAATAAGTATTCTTAGACTTATTGAATTAATGTATGAAATGAATTGTCTAATAATTTTTTATAAACTGGTTTAATTAGGATATAGGGAAAGTTGTTTAATCTTTGTCTAAAGTGTATTGTAAGAATTGTCTAATTAGTCACGAACTACTATAGTATGTATTAATAGACTCTTAAATTTTTGTATATATAAACTTGTCTAATGTATATTAATAAGGTCACCTTCTTAGTGTATGTTGTTGGTAGACTCGCTAATAAATGTTTAGACACTCTTCTAATGAGTATTACTGAACTCATGTAATCAATGTATGGAATATCCCATTTAATATTTTTTATTATACTTGTCTAATGATTGTATGGACAAACTCTTTTAATGTGTATTCTTAGACTTGTTTAATAGTGTATTGATAGACTTATTTAATGTTTTTTTGTTATATTTGTTTAATCAATGAATGAAATGACTATCTAATGTTTTTTTATTATATTTGCATAATTAGTATATGAAAAGACTTGTCTATAAATATTGTTATACTTCTCTAATACTTTTTTATTCTAATATAATCAAGTGTGTGGGTAGATTTGTCCAACGTGTACACTAGACCTGGTTAAATTTTTTGTTATATTCATTAAATAACTGAATAGAATGACTCCTCTAATGTTTTGTGTTATACTTGTCTAATTATTATATGGATAGACTCGTCTAATGAATATTTTAGATTCATTTAATTTTTTTTATACCCATTTAATTAGTTTATGGACATAGTATTATTGTTAAACTTGTCTAATTTTTTCTATACTCATCTAAAATATATTTGTAGACTCATAATTAATAGATATTTAATGTATATTTTTAGACTCAATATAAATAAATTAGTGATATATTTTAAGACAACTAGTTTGTTGACTTTTTACCTTTTATTGCAGTCTTACTAAAATGATAAGTCCTTATATTTTGATGTTGAAAATAATAAAAAATAAATTAAAAGAATGTAAAGTAAAACTTATAATATCAATAAGTATGTTTTTTTACTATGAATATATTTTTTAAACCTTTGAAGTAAATTATTAAAAAAGAATAATAATAATATTAAGTTGTGTAACTTTTTTATTACAATATATATTTTAAAGTTTTGAAATAAATTATTAAATAAAATATTTTAATTTATTATGTTATAAATATAGTTTAATACGGAATTATATCTACGTGTCATTAATTCTAATTTTTATTATATAATATCAATTTAACTTTTGCATTTGATTCTGTGAACAAAACTCAAATTAGACAATTTATTATAAATAATCGAATCTACTACCATTCAAACTAGTGTTTTTTTTAGTATTTTTGTACATCTTATAATATAATATTTTTTTAATATTCATAAAAAAAAATTGTAAAGTTTGTTGGTTAATTTTTTTTTTCTTTACATCACTATACTACAAACATCTCCAATTTCCTTGACTCTAATTTCCTCACCCTATCTCTTACCTTTTTTTTTCAATCTTTGTTGAAGGTCAAAAATAAGTTTTCATTCCCATCTTACTTTGCACACTCTCTTAGCTCGTCACAACCTTTGTTTAAGGCGAAAAATATGTATTCATTCTTATCCCGAAGATGAAAAACAGGTATTCATTTTTTCATTCTCAACATTAGCATTCTCTCTTGTCGTACCTTCATTCTTTATTGAAAACCTGAAGTCCAACAGCACCCAAACTCAAAGTAGCTTTTACCATCCCACTGTCACTTGCATCTGCAGCTAGCTGCAAGGCACATCGTTAATGTTCATCCTCAACCAAAATTGAAATACCCATAATTCCTACTTACATTACTCGTAAAGACATTATTGTTCACTGAATTATTTTCTCATCATTCAAATTATTTCACCCTTCTAAGTTGTTTTAAAACAGTAGATCTTAATTTGTGTTTCAACAAAAATTACATAATCCATGTGCTGATTATATAAGGCATATTCAGAAATATTTAACTTCAACTCAGCAATACACCATTGTTCAAACTTGTGATTTTGATTTGTTAAATGAGGTAGCATCGTGTAATAGAAACCCGTATTCAGAGGTAGAAGCCCCCTCCCAAATTTCGGGCTTGATTAATAAAACCTTGTGATTTACTAACTCAAATTAATAGATGAGATCAACTAGGAAAACAGCATCTAGGGGTAGCCAACAATTGCTCCCATGCACTAGCTAAACTAACAAAACTAAAGAAGCTCTCTTAGTACAACATTTACACGGAGATGCTTCTCTCGTTGAAAATTTCAACCCTTGGCCACAACAATCTTGTAAACACATGGAAATCCAATCAGTGCATGGAACAAAATGCTTCAGGCACTAAATCATTCTTCCCTTTGGTCTAACCAGCTTTCGGAATTTCAGTAGTTTAAGGGCCGTCTTCTTGTGCTGTTGAAACAAAAAGAAAATATCGATTTAATTTTTTTTTCATTTACAAACCATGGGTGTTTTCTCTTAAAAAATCATGACAAAAGCAATTGCATTCACGAGAATAAAAATCACGTCTGACACATAAGGACTTACTGCTCAAAATAAACCCTTGCAGCAAGCTCTGGGCTCTCTCTGCCTGCTCTGGAGTTCCAGATATCTGAATAATCTTCTGCGTCACGTCTGGTCTATCCTCTACTAGGGTTACATTGGCTCCTGATAACTGTTACCACAAAAACATTAGTGAATATAAATTATTTATTTCTAGAATAAAATTATAACAATTTCTATAATCTAAATCAAAGAAATATCGGGTCATTTGTTTTTCATTCTTGAAGCTAAATAATAAAATAAATCTAGCATGATCTAGATACAATCTACAAGTCAAGCGAAAAAAATCCTTTCATTGTTGTTCTATGAGTAATTAATTAAATTGCTAGTTCTTTTGTTTTTAATTTGGTTTGGGAGAGTGGAGAGCTACTCAATTATAAAAAGTAAACATGGACACAAAAGTAAACAACTTGGAATAGGTATGCTTTCTCTAGCACTTCACAATCCAAATATCAAAGTAAGGTACTAAAAGATCAAATCAACACACCTCACTTATTTGGGAAAGCTTGCTTTTGGATTTTGCTATAAGCTTTGGTACTGCATACTCTGGTATAACAACTTCAAGTGTACTCCTTGTGACAAGAGGCACAGCAATCCTAACCAGAAGGTGGGAACATAAAACATTAGAGAGGCACAAGACACAGTACCACGTTCTATTGTAAAATTAGGAAAAACCAGTTACCTATTTAAACCACTAAGCACATCATCGCGGCGATCACTTTCTTTCTGCTTTCCTATCTCAGTGCTAGATCCTCCGGTTTCCTTTCGACAAAAAATAGAAAAAACATTAAAGCTTCCTTTTTTTTTTCTTCAAATAGAAAACAATATTCTTTATACAGTAGCTATTGAAGCCATAACTTTAATTATATGGTTTGGCCACCGAAAATTGAGAACACCTGAGATACAAGACTATACTTAAATAGCCATTCAAAAATAAAAATAAAAATAAAAAATTGCTTGATCGATGGATAACATATGTTCCAAAAATAACTTGCTCTATATCAACAGTATCAGACAAATTCCATTTTTATGATACAACATAACTCCTTATGATAGGAACGTAGGTATTATGGAGTGGTTAAGTCCAACATTTAGTAAGGAATACTCAGTGGAATATTAAGTTTTTGGTTCACACCCCTTAATAGCTAGCTTTTGAAGGTAGAGTCTCCAAGTCCTTGAGTGCTTATCAATCGGTATCATAACTGATTTCAGTTTCTAACTACCTACGGAAGATTATGATCAATGGGAGAGTATAGTGAAGTGTCATTGAATAAAGTGTCCTCAAGTAAAAGTAGCTGAGAAGTCAACTCTTAGAAAGAGTTCATTAATAGGGAATTTAGTATTATACGAAGCCTAAATCTCACATCAAGTAGTATTGTTGCTCAGAAAAGTGTTTAAGTATACGGTTCTTCCCCTTAATATTTAGCTTTTGAGGGTGGGTTTTCAAGGTCGTAACAGTAAAAAATATACAGTATGAGAACAGAACCTCATCCCCATTCCAAACAAAGAAAAAGGGTATACCACCCATGAAAAAAATTCCCCATTACTGGTTAAAATAAGAAATTTTCATGGGACAAAGAAAAAATAACTTTTTTAATTCCTGTGCTCAAAAGTTATTATCAGAGAAGACAAGAAACATAAAATAAAAATGCTAATCATTTAAATAACAGATAAATAAAGATGATGGGCAATATATTGAAGATAATATGGCAATTTTCATTGCATCAAAGAATACCTTTAATGGAAGGGCTGCGGCAACAGTTTGCATATTTTGATAGGTCGTGAGAGTTTCAGTAACTGGAACTAAATTATTGGAAGAAGATGCCTCCACACCAGGTAATGAAACTTGTGGTACTATGTCCCTTTGAAAGAAATCCCTGTACAAGTAACTTCTTAATCTTGATGTCACCTCCACAACAGCATCTCGGGCTGCTTTAATCTCTCCTACAATCTGTAATGCCAATAAAGAAGCAATTGAGAAACAGAGAAAGCAGATTTTGAGTGTCCAGGTCTTTGTTTTAACATTACAGAACAGGAATGTAAGGCTTTGGATCCTCTCTATACTGGGTGCATGAGGCTTCTGCCTAAACGGGGGTCATGGGAGGGAGGGTAAACATGTCCACAGTGTTACCCCAAAAGTGAAGAGGCTTAAGTCACGGGACGATAAGCCTACCATTGTGTCCAAGCTCACTCTCATCTGGATCCTCTCTATATCATGTATAGGAGAATTATTTTATAATGAAACAGGACCTTCTTTAGTTTGTAATTTTTTTGTAAAGTAGCACACATACATTCCAGTATGATGCTTTGAGGAATAACATCTATCATCGTTATTAAGTTACACATTTATCATTAACACTTATAGACTACATTTATCAAAGGAATCTGATAGAATATATCAGCCAGCTGCGGGATAAATGACAAACCTGTACAAGTTCATCGGTTTTTGCAACACAGGGAGGTAGCTCGTCTCTGGGCAAAATTTGAATATTAGCACCAGTCAACCTCCTTATTTCTGAAAGTGAAGCATCCTTTCCGTCTAAACATTCAATTTCACTGGATGGGACAACAAGCCTGGTGGTTATAGTATTGTCTTTATCTAGAATAAGATCGACAATGCGGGTTTGTATATGTAACAAAGCTTCTTGAGCTGGGAACAGCTCATCATCAGGACCCTTGAGTACATAATTAGAAACAATTAGAATTTTAAACATGTGAAGAATCATATCTAAGCCGTAATATGTCAACTTGCACCAAAAAAAGTATTGATGTTAAGCAGGGAAAGCATTGTGCCTAGAAAACTTGCAACCTGAAATAGTCATCTAAAAAAAATAAGGGAAGAAAAGTACCTCCTCTGAAGTAATGATAACTATCTGTTCATCCGAACCACCAACAGGATCAGTGACCTTAACATCTACACCAACCTCATTCTGAAGGAACTCTACAATTCCTCCTGATTCCCCAATTATACGATCAACTCTCTCAACTGGACAGAGTACACGGAAAACCAGTTCCTCCCCATAGTATCCCTGCACGTCATCGGCAACAGGAGCAGCCCCAGGCTCCATTAAATAATTCATTGCAGAGTGACTATTGTTTCTGCTAGTTGTATTAGAACCTCGTGATCCAAAAGTGGCCCCATCCACAGATGATCTACGAGAGCCACTAGTCACATGAGGAATATAATCATTGTCGGGAGAGAAAAATCGCTCTGGTGAATGTACACGTCCATGGAAATGACTACGGTCCCGGTGCTGACTCTCCCTCAACCGTGATGATATATTAGCTATAGCATCCTTTACAGCATTTACATCACCTACTACCTACAGAAAACATCACATAATTGGCAAACCTTCAGTCCATATACTTTTAAAATGTGTAAATTTCCAGATGAATCACACATTTCTATAGAATGGCCAAGCAAAATCATACATCTCCCTATTTCTCATATCAGCATCATGAATGAAAGCAGTATAAAAGATGTTATCTTTAAATAGGCATTGTAATGCCTGCTTTCTATTTCAATAAACAAACTAAATTCACGCAAGTATCAACCAATAAATGCATACTCGATCTACCAAGTTCAACAAGATCATCACAGAAGCACAGGATCCACTACTAAATCAAAACAGATTACTAAAAAACTTGGGTGAATGCAGCACAAATCCAATGATCCAACATAGAATAAACTCAAAACCCACAATGCAAAGAAAATTTGCTTTGAACCCCAACATCATTTCCTTTCCAGCATTTTGGGTGAAACTTGAAAGTAACCTTAAAAAAGGACAACTTCAAAAGCACTTGAAGCCTCAGCCAAAGTCAGTTACAATCGATGATTTATTACGTTAGTTAATTAGTTTAAGCGAAGCTGATAATGAAGGGGTAAATATGCAAAGAGTGAAACTGAAAAAAAAAGTCATTAATATCTTCGGTTCTTGAATTTTAATTAGTATCCTCCAAATTCAGCAAGGGTGGATGAGAGTAACTTGCTCCCTCACAGTCCAAACCGATGTTCAACAAAATTAATGAAGGAGGTTTCGTTTGTCTTTAGAGCTCAGAGCATATCATGCATGCAATTTAAGTATGAGATGAAAAACAGTCCAAGCTTATTTTTTTTCTGGTTGGGCACCTGAACAATCTCTTCAGACATGGAAACACATCGGGGAAGGTTGTGATCTCTAGGGAGTATCCTAATCTGGGTCTTGGTTTCCATCCTCATTTGTTCAATAATCTTCCCTCCCTTTCCCAACAAACACCCCACATGCATTCTCGACACCACCAGCCTCGTCGCCACGCGGTCTCTCCCGCCGCCGCCACCCCTCCCGCCGTACTCTTCCTCCTCTTCCGCCACCCCGAACGCCGCGTCGCTTTCCAGAATCCGCTCGTGGATCAGCAGCAGCGCCTCCTGCGCCGGCGAGAACGTTGGCATTCTCCCCTCGGGGTCTCGCCGGCGCGTGTCTGAAATCTCGATGATCCGCTCCTCATCCCCGGGCATGAGCTCGTGCACGTTGATCCACGCGCCGGTGTGCTGTCTTATGGACTTTATAATGCTGCCGGACTTTCCTATCACGCCGCCGGCCTTCATATCGTGGCACAGAATGCGGTAGCTGGTTGTGACGCTGAGCTGCGAGTCCTGCGCCTTTGCATGACGGGCGCCTCCGCCGCGGTGGCGGTGGTTCCCGGCACCGGCGCTGTAGTGGTGGTTATAGCGCGGCCTGGTCCTGGCCACGGTCTCAGAATCATAGTCTTGGTCATAGTAGTAGTTCCTCTTAGATCTAGAACGTTCCATGGTGTTTGATTGGGTTTTCTCGGAGTTCGAAAGTAGAAATTCAAAGTTGTTTATGGCTGCGCACGCTTATCCGCGGCAGCGCAGTGAATCTAAATCAACACAATCCAGTTGGCATTGTTGTCAAGAAAAATATGGGATTACAGAAATTTTGTTGACTTATTTGATTTTCTAAACTCCATGGCAAACCCTAGAAACAACCTCCAGTATCTTTCCTTTGCACACTCCAGCAGCAACGTGAGCCAAGTGAATTACTGCTTTTTTATATATATATGTGCTATTATTAATATTATAATTATTAAATAATAATAATACTAATATTGGTTTATAGTTATTATATAAATATATATATACCTAAAAAACTAGTATGCTATCGCTGCCACTCAACTCGACAGTCAAGCTTCAACTCCCAACTGTTCAAGATAAATGTATAAACAAACTTACTTTTAAATATTTGTATATGAATTTTTTTATCAACTAATCAGACACTGCTTAACATGTGATTTTAATATAATTAACTTCTATATATAATATTTAAATAAACTTTTTTTATGATTTAATTTCTATATACAATGTACTCCAGCTAGTTATATATGTATGACTTTAAAGGTAACTATTACAAGAGATAATAAATTCATTGTAAATGATCACGTGATTTAAAATGAAATACTATATATAATGTATTTTCAACTAATTAATAACAAGTTTAATATACTATTATCGATAATTATGGCAAAAATTAAATAACTTTTTTAATGAAAGGTAAATAGACTTTTTATTACCTAATACTGCTATAAAAAAATCGCATTCCTCTCGGTTTTATCTATTATAAATCGTTATAGAATAAAGTTTGAGCATTAGTTTGTTTAGCTAGTGTTATTAGGAGTGATTCTCATTTCTTGCAAGTAATCATGTTGTTTATTTGTATTTAGGGTTCTTTTAAATGGATACATGATGGGAAGGATACTATTTATTATTATATTATATTTTAATTAATTTTTTGGTAAGTTAATAGGAATGAGCATGATTTTATTATATTTTATTTAACACTAATTCTTTATCTTGTTATGAAGACTAAGTTAGATTTTGAAAAAATATTTTTCACTTATTTCTGTATACACCTGTCGTCCAATTCTACCTTCTTTTCCTTCTCTTTATTGGAAATGGAAGACAAAAAGGAAAATGAAAAAAAATTGAACTGAGATGATTTTATAACTTCTGTAACAATATATTAATTATAGGAAAAGGATTATATATATTCTAGTAAATTAAGTAAAATCCAAGAAAATAAGGATATTTTACATTTGAATGAATTAACTACTTATCCCTTTGTAAGAAAAAGTCGAAAGATGCTTAACAACAAAAGATGTTTGATTTGTAATTATATCATGAATATGCTGTTTGTACATATATAAAAATAAACGACTTCTTGATGGGTAAGAAGTTTTATTTATTTTTTCCTGTTCTAATATAAAAGGCTAAACTTGGAAGACAAATTATCGCACAAGACTTGTGATATATTAATTTGGTATGTACTAAATTGTTGAGTGAATAGGATAAATCATATAAACTATTTCATAATATATCAAATATTTCCTGACAGATACTATGGTCACTAAGAAAATATTGATTAGATGTAATTGGTCTTATAGACTGCTTAGATTGCTTTCACCATTAAATTAATGAGTTGCATAGTGTGGAACCTAACACAAACTTATTAATCCGTTACAGTTGATAATAAAATATTTAGTTATTATAAGGAATACTAGTATTTTAAAAACTAAATTTCAAAATGTATTTTATTGAAAGATCTGTATAAAATTATAATTAATTTTCATAGTATCGTAAATTAGTTTAATTAAAATATATCTAAACACGAGATTTAACGTGAACAAATAATTAGTTGTTTTAGCAATATTGATGAAAGATTAGGAGGCATCTTTCTTTCTTTACAGATTTTATGGAAGCAGTTTTATTTTATGTTTTTAAAATTTACTTTTTCATGAAATCATTTAAAATATTTTTTAATTTATTTCAAACTAAATTTAATTAAATTTTTACTACAAATTCTCATATAATGATGATTAATTAATTCAATATTATATGTAAAATTGACAGAGTAAAATATTTTTATATTACTATTAATCATAAATTAATTTGTAGTAAAATAATATTTTTACATTATTTATCTTAAATCTCTTATTAATTATAACCTCTGAATAATTCAAATTATAAAGATTAAAAGTACATACAAATCAAACTCAGAGATAATAAACTACATTGTTTATTTAAAGTCTAAGCTTAAACTAAAGACTAAAGAGATTATTATTTTGAGACTGTAGAGAACTATTCATTAAAAATTATTTTTAAAATAATTAAAAAATGATGTATATTTAAGTCTCTAATAGGTTTTTTTTTTTTAATTTGTAATGGAGTTTAAAAAATGTACAGTTTTCTTATAAAGTTTTTTCTTTTAGTTCAGATAAGCAGAACACTCTGAGTTTACTCTCATCCATGGCTATCTCCATCAACTCGTTTACTCTCTCTTCCGCTTTACCTGTAATTTCTTATTTCTCTTCCCGACTGATAGAGTAATTCAGTTTATCTTCTGAAATTCGATTTTAAGATACATTTTGTTGTTTGCAGAAGATGGAGTTAAGAGGTGGAAATTCGGGACTCTGGATTAGCTCGCAGGTAAAAGAAATTCTCAAAGTTTCAATTTTTGTTTGTGCTCAACTGAACTTGTTTATGGATTCTTTTGTTTTGCAAGATGATGCCTCAAATGAAAAAGGAGGGTCGTGGACGACGAGTGTGGAGACGAAGAAAATTGGTATCTTTGCTCCCGATTTCTCTTTCTTACAATTATTGCTTTCCACTATTGCCTCTTACCTGTTTGTCTAAATTCCTAAACTGAAAGAGGTGAAAATGAAGGGGTTTGCTCGTGTCCTTGTACTTGTTTCCCAGTTTAGAAATTTTTTTCTATATGTAAAGTCCCAGTTGTGGGAGTATTATTGTGCAAAGTGTTAGTTAGATGCTTGAATTTATTTAGCCTAAAGGGTTTGTTAGGAGTGAGATAAATTTGTATTTTTGGTTCTCTCGGCCACCAACCTCAATTCGAAGAGTATTGCTTTTAAGTGCAACATGATGAGTCGGATCATGGTAAACATTTACTCATGGTTGCTCATTTGCTATAAAATAAGGATTTAAGTTGAACCATTCTGAACTTTTTCTTAGTTAGATGGATGAGAGAGTTAAGGTTATCATAGACTGATTTAATGCATTGTAGGATCTGAAAGTAGACTGCTTGGAAAAGTGAAGTAGAATTAGCAGTCTAGATTTTTATGCATTGCATATGATTTGCTTGATGTCAACGCTATGACATTTACACATATTTTACTATTTAAGAACGGAATTGTTTGCAAAGGATAACTTCTTTTGTTCATTTCCTGAGGTAAATATAAGCCAATTTAATTTAATTTAATGTAATTTAATCCATGTCTGTTTCTTTCTTATTTTGGTTTCACTGCACATCTCCCTATATCTGTTATATTAGTCTCAACTCTCAATGCATACTCATCTTCTGATCGATCTTGGTGCACATGAAGCTTCTTCAATGCTTTTTAAGTCTGTCAGAATGGTGAACATTAACACTTGTAATTGATGCGTTTGGAAAAGGTTGTTTTGACTTATGATATAAAGTAATTATGCCACTGTTCGGAAAAGCTTATTTGGACTCATCTTTTGATTGAAGTAATTATGTAAGTGTTTGGGATAACTTATGGAAATAGTTAATGATCTGCTCATACTGTTTTGATCTTATTTGAATAGACCCTCCAAAATATCTGATAAATAAAAATAATTTAACTTTATTTTCTCCAATCACATAATATTCTTTATAAGTTTTACTTACACGGTAAGTGCTTATTCAGTAAGGGCTTAATGTTATTGACACAGTCTTCTCTAATATCATATGTCACTGTTCTGAATGTTTAAGCAAAAGTTCATTTTGATGCAGATAAAGAAGGATGAGTATATGGAACCCAAAATGGAGCGCGTTCCTTTCCTGGAGGAGCAGGTGAGAAAGATTAGGGAACAGGGAAAGCTGTTGACGTTGGACATAGAGAGGTTAATGTTATCAGAAGACAATCGTTTCGAATTTGTGAACGAGATAGCAGCTGAGGCCAATGAATACGTTGAGAACAACAGGGATGAGTATGGAGGTGAGAAGAAAGCCATTCTTCATGTTTTGAGCAACCGAATGAACGATGCTGGAATTTACAGGCCAGAGGCATATTATGAGCCTGATCATTTTCAGCCTGGACCCCATTATTTGAGGGAAGAATTTACTTGAGCGCCAAAGAAGTGTTGTGCTGCTATCTTAAACTAGGGACAATAATTTACATATTTTCTTCACTTAGCTTAAGCTATTTCCTTCTACACTAGCTACTGTGTCTATGCAAATCAGACCCACATTCAAACCCAAATAAAATAGCATCACAGGGTATTTTTCTACTCATATCTAAGAGGTTCAAAATGGATTCCAACTAGCATGGGCTGCATCAGGCGAACTGGTATTCTTGAACCAAGAAAAATATTAACTTTATTTTTTACCGGAATTGTTTTACTTTGTGTATTGAACTTCAAATTCTTGTTAAGTGAGTAAAAAGCTCTTTGCGTATACCTTTATATTGTAATATATACATGATGAAACGTGAGTTGTAAATTGAATACATTTACATGAATATTTATTATTATTGAGTTCCATCACTTATACATTCTTTATCGCAAAAATTTATAATTTATATTAATTTTTTATGATATTTTCACTTTACATAAATCCTTTGTTATTATGCCGTATCACCACAATTTAAATTTTTTCAATATTAATCATAAATCAACTAGGTGAGAGAAAATATTATTCGACAACCAATATGATTCCTCAATATTATCCTTCTATTAATAAAAATACGCATTTTGGGGGGAAAACTTCTATTCATTAATATATTTTCGCAGAATGAAAAAAAAGAGTAACATAATTAATATTGCAGAAAAAGATAAAAAAAAATATTTTCTTAACACATTATTAAAAAATATTTAAAAGATCACACCAAAAACACAGTTAAATTTTATATGAAACAAATAAAAATTCATCAAAAGAAAAAAACAATTCTCTAGCAGAAAAAAAAAGAAAAAATAACCTTTATAGACCTAACATCACATTACGAGTTTAATATTTTGAGCCTCATTTATTGATCTCTGTAGTTTGGTGTCGTTCTGAGTGAAATGGTAGCTAGCTTGTTGACTCCAGCGCCAGCCACACTCTATCTGATCTTAACCACAACCGCACATCATGTTGAAATAAACAAGAATTATTATAGTTTGACTAATAAAACTCCAGACATTAGTGTTTGTGTTACATGAGTAGGACCAGACCATCACGTTCCACGTTCATGTTTTGCCACGTCAGCTGTGGGTGGGCCAAATTTTAAGGTTTCACGCGTTGAATAAGCTGGTGAAGAATCTAATCCCATCTTAGAATCCAATCCGTTAAAGCTGTTAGAGGCTTCTATTAACTCTCGCTTGTCTATATCGCTCTATCCAAAACTCAACACAAAAACACTTTCTTTCTTCTGCTTCCCTTCGCTGTCCGAATCCTCCATCATGGCCCTCTCAACTCCACACATGCAAAGATTCCTCTCGTGCAAGATCCACAGTCGCTCCACCTCTAAGACCACGCAGAGAAACACTTTCAGCACCACCAGCAGGGGCCGCTGCTGCTCTGCCATAGCCATTGATGCTCCATCTTCTTTAACTGAGGTGCCCGGTGTACGATGGGGGTCCATAGCCTTGCAAGGTCTCCGCGAAGAGATGGAGGATGACATCATTGTTCGACCCGATGGCCTTCAGGGCTTCTCTTTCGCCGCTGTCTTCGATGGCCATGGAGGGTTTTCTTCTGTCGAGTTCCTCAGGTCTTTCAGCACATTGCTTTTTGCTGTGAGGTCTTGTATGTATCATCTATGCATGTTTTGTTGCTTCTTTTGCTTGCTCATTTTTATATCCATTAATGGGGTGTCAAGTGATGATTATCTTGGTTGTATTAGGATGCGGTTACTTGAAAACAATTGAAATGCTTCACAACATAGTTTACTATGATTACTTGCTCAGGATTCTAGTTGATGTTCACAACGAGTGAATTTGGAGTGAGAGTGGCAGTGTGTCTACTGGGGTGGAATGAAATCGAGTGAATTGAAATTAAGTTGAATGAGTTACTATTATATTGTTTGGACTTCTTTTTATGATGATATGTAAAAAAAAGGTAAGAGAATGGTTCCAGTTCAGGGGGAAGAAAAGGAGGGGAATTGGATTGAATGGGATAAAATGCATTCACGTTTCAATCAAACTCCGTTCCATTTAAGTTTCACTCTGGTCCATTCGATCCCTTTCATCAATCCTAACATAGGGAAGTTTATCTGCCCTTGCACTCATCGTTGTTTGCGCTGAACTGATATATGCGTTTCCTATTATTCTGGATGGAGTCTGGTAAATGAATTGTTGTTCTTTAATCTTTGCACAATCTGAATTGTTGATTTGGTGTGCCAAGTGCTAACTACAGGGATGAGCTGTACAAGGAGTGTGTTGAAGCTTTACAAGGTGGATTACTATTAGTGGAGAAAGATTTCAAAGCCATTAAAGGAGCATTGCAGGAGGCATTTCTCAAGGCAGACACGAGATTATTAAAACGGTAAGGCAATGCACTAATCTCCAATATGATTATATATTTGTGATAACTATATTAGAGGTTTTTAGACAGTAGTATTTGATTTTTAAAGGCTTGAAATGAATGGAGAGGAGGATGAATCAGGTGCCACAGCAACTGCCATTTTCATCGGAGATGATGATCTTCTAATTTCACATATCGGTGACTCTTCTGCGGTATGTATTATTTATCCTTATGTGTCCCAAGATAATATATAGAAATGGACTTCTTTATGCACGTTTCTCTGCACATGAAAGAAATGTAATAGAATTATGAAGAAAAAAACTATAACTTGGACTATTCTTTTATACATCTTTCATTTAGGGTATATAGGGGATTTGAATGTCTTCAAAATTACTTGACTTGTACTTAAGCTTGTTATATTCTTGTAGGTTCTATGCAGATCTGGAAAAGCAGAAGTTCTGACTAGTCCTCACCGTCCATATGGGAGCAACAAAACTTCTCTTGCTGAAATTAGAAGAATAAGAGAAGCAGGTGGATGGGTGTGTTTTCCTTGTTCCTTCATCTTTTACATACCTTGACCATCATCCCAAGTCAATATGACAATATTCTACACAATAACCAAAGTTCTGATTTGAAAGTTTTGACAACTTAGGATGTGAACTAAGTAGTGTTTTGTGGGGCATATTACCATTTTTTTTTCCTAGTTTAATTATTTATGCTGGGTGGTTTTATAGTTGGAAACCAGATGTAGTAGTCTCTTCCAACTATAGCATTACAAGTGATAAGAAATTGTCACTTTCGAATATCGTTGATGTTTTTAAGTGTTCATTTTCAGGCTCAATTGTAGTTCAGATTTTCAAACTATGCTTTTATTGAACAAGCTGTTTTCAATTTCTTTTTCACAAGTTTTTGAAGTTTTTTCAGCAGAATGGGGGCAGCCTTGTGCACTTGATCACCATTCTTTATGAATGAACGCCCATTACATGGCTAATGATAACACAGATATATGTTGTCTATATAGATTAGCAACGGTAGAATTTGTGGAGACATTGCTGTATCTCGTGCATTTGGGGACATGCGATTCAAAACGAAGAAGAATGAGTACGGTCCTTAATCTCTTCACTATTATGCATTTTGAGCTACCATAGCTAAAGTGTGACCTAAAGGATTTTTCTACCTTTTTGCGTGTGAAAAGGATGCTGCAAAAAGGAGTTCAGGAAGGAAAATGGTCAGCAAAGTTCATCTCTCGGTAGGTAAACTTATGTGGCTTAAAGTTCCTTACTTTTTCTCCAATGTGGTTTGTGTTACATTAGCATTCAATAAAAAGAATGGAGATAAGTTGTTTGCCTTGATTCATATGCTTTGGTAGGCTACCTTAAGCCTAATTTCACATTTTAAGATAATATCAAAGTCTAGTAAGATTTGTTGAATCTGTTATGCTATCACAAGTATTTGCCGTCATCAAAGTAAAAGGTGTATTGAAGATTCCATTTTATCTAGAAATATAACTAAATTAGAGTTTATAAAAAGGAGCAAATTTTACTTCAAGTTCATTTTGTGGAATTAAAATAAGTCTAAACCTGCATTCCAAGAACTACAAAGAAAATTGGTGGTCCAGATTGTTACTGAAATACATAATCAACATCTGAATAAAGCTCCTATTTTTGTTGGCTCTACCCTGATTCTGCAAAAATACAATGAGGACATGATATTTTTAGACTGTGTTGCACTGTCTCGTTCAAATTTAACTTTATCTATTTTTATAACAAAACTATAAATTTTAACGTAAGAATGCCTTCACGACACAGTGTACAGCTCAACAATGACTTGGTTGTAGCGTACCCTGATATTTATCAGGTTGCTCTTGGCTCAGATGCAGAATTTGTAGTATTAGCAACCGATGGCTTATGGGATTACATGAGCAGGTCTATTACATGATTCCTTGAATCAGTTGTCACCTTTAGTTTTTTGTTTGGAGTTAAATAGGTTTTTAGTCCTTAAACTTAGACATAAAATTGGAATTCATGGTTATCCCAAACTTTGATACATTTTGGTTTTCAAACATATTTCAAGTTGATACATTCCACCTTAAATGACAGTCTGGAATGATATTTAAGAGGTTCAAAAAATTAATATCAAAGAATTAAAAGGATTATATTTATCCATTTTTAAAGTAAAGAATTAAAATGTATCAAAGTTTGAGACATGAATAAATTTTAATTTCTGGTTCAAGTTTAAGGACTAAAAACATATTTAATCCTTTGGTTTGGAAGAAATTACTTCACATTCTTCTTACCATTGCAGCTCAGAAGCAGTTTCTTTAGTTAGGGATCAACTACGAAAACATGGAAACATTCAGGTATGCACACTGCTGTATATTTGAAACCACAACGCTAGTATCAGTAAGCCATTGTAGTTGCAGCTATGATATTTTGTTTTCTCCTGTTTCAAATTCAGCTAGCATGTGAATCGCTTGCAGAAGCCGCTTTGGTAAGTTTTTACAAATCTCATGGCAGATATCATCTTTTAACTTATTATATTGCCACTTCAAAGTTTATAGTAATGTAATGATATTCTCTGCAGGACCGACGTACACAGGATAATGTCAGCATTATAATTGCAGATTTAGGGTATGTATTTAGAAAATTATATTTAAGCTGAAATTGTTGCATAGGTGTTTGTTTATAAATATCATTGACATAAAATAAATTAACTTTTGTTAACCCAATTTGACTTTGTACCCGTAATTGATTGTGTTGTGTCTTATTGAGTGGTTTCAGGAGGACAGACTGGCAGAATGTGCCACTGGAGCAAAAAAATACTATAGTTGAGCTGGTTCAAGCTCTTGCTACCATTGGAATTGTGTCTTTTGGAATCTGGTTTTCATCACAGCTTTCTTTATAGATGAAAAAAATACAACCAGTCATGTACATATAACAGACATATATATACTTCTGAACTTATTGCCTGCATAATCTTTATCTTAATTGTACATGCCTCACAGCTTAGAATCTACTTGGTTTAGGGCACCAAGGAATTGTTAAAATAAACATGTTTTTTAAGGATTCATCTTATTCTAATTCCAAAATTCAGTTATAACTTTGCATGGTTTGTCCCTTGTGCAAGTGGATCAACTGCTTCTTCCATTCCACCTAAATTTGGTACCACACTCTCTCTTATTTTCTAAAGACCTTTGAAACTGAACCACAATGACCAGGATTATATTCTTAATTACACCATCTAAATGAAGTTTGACTTCTTTAAGTTGAAAATGAACAGTTTAAGCACTTTGGTTGTTTATTAACTAATTACCCAAATAATTACTTTTTACTCAAAAATATTCTCTTAAACACAAAGCAATATAAGTATCTGTTTTGACTCTTAAAATATTCTACAACGATCCTACAGTATTTACACTGTATGGCCAAAAATCTTATTTTGCAAAGCTAGGCTGCTGTAAGACAGCAAAATTATCTAAATTTAGATTTTCTTTTGTGTCGTTTAACTTGATCCAATTTGATAGGCAAAAGGGTTTTTCTAATTTCACAACTTTGGATTTTCATACTTACACAAAGCTTGGCTGTAATTCAGTTAAGAACACACGCAAAAAATTAGTTTTTTTTTTTTGCTGTAATATAAAAATTATAGCCTAGATTTTTGTTCTAATTTCAGAACTTTGGATTCTGATATTTTTAGTAAATTGTTGAAGGAATTAGCATGATTGCAAAGTCGAAATGGAGTTTATGTGGGTCATGAGACAAATGGTAGGTTTCAACGTGTTGGGTAAGTAGGGCATACTAAGTTTTAAACTGACTATTATTTGACCAAAATTAAGGAAGATAAATGTGATGTCATTGTGAATGTTTACCACCAAAAATGCGTGTATGGAGGTGCACAATTAGAAACATCATGAACCTAACTTTTTTTCCTTGTTTTTTATCTATTAATCAACTTCTTTTTCAAACGCTGTCAGCCACAGGAATTGCAAATTCTTTGACGTTGATTTTGTCAAATGAGTAAACAAAATGAATCGCAACTTAACCAGATATTTTACTATTTTATTTAATGTTACTCTCTCCTTTTGTTTTTTTTTTCCTACAACAACTCATTTAAAAGTTGGTTAATTTAGTTTATATACAGTATTGAATAGATTTTAATTTATGATTTCTTACAAACTATCTCTAACATTGTCAAAATATTTACAAATACATAACATTTCACTGATCACTTATTGAATTCAAAAATAATTTCAACTGAAGATGTTTCTTTTATAAGAAAATAATTAGTGCAAGAGATATTCTAAATTGTTTCTTATGAAAGAAGACTAACTAAAAAAACCCGAAAGGAAGAGTATGTAGTTTATCAGACAATTTCTTACATGATTCGTGGAAAATCAATCTGCCAGTGAAAAGTTGAAAATAATAAATTAAAGATTTAATGTTTCGGTAGGCCCCTATTTTCGTTTCAAAATCTTAAATTAATCATCTTCTTTTTCATTGTTTCAATTGGGTCATTTTCGACATCTCAATTAGATCCTTATTTTGTGAAAATTATAATAATTAGACCCCTGCCGTTAAATTAGGCCCAACGACATTAACGTATGGTTGACATGGCAAGCTGAGCTTCATTTTTAAATGATATGGAATTCAATATATTTTGACATGTCTTTTTTATTTATTTATTTTACAAAAAAAATTGGCAACCATCATAGCGTTGTCGTCATCTTCTCCGCGCTGCCACAACAACTGCGACCATCGTCTTCCTTTGCAAAATCCTTACCATTTGCGACCACCGTGAATCAAATCATAAACACAGAAATCACGACGTAGAGAAACCCTCACATGCATCTCCATTATGTCACTACTTATTCAACAAATTGGAGAAGAAATTTTAGAATCAGGGTTTCGCCCTTTCATTCACGTCGCCAAATGGTGGATGTGAAGGGTCTCTCATTTTGCTATTTGAAGGCGCGAAGATGGCTCTCTGGTGGCTCTATGGTTTTTTATTTGTAGGGTTTCCATGGAGGCTTCAATGGTGTTTGGGTGGCGGCATCGTTATTGTTGCGGCATGGTGGCCATGGAGGCTTGTGGCTGACAAGGAGGTCGATGGTGGCGTTTTGCGAACTAGGGTTTATCGCAATTGGGGTTTATGATGAACTCTTTCTGATTTTGTGGTTTGCAGGTTTGGGCTTGGCGAAGGTGATGAAGGTGTGCCGCGGCGACGCGTTGAAAAAGACGAAGATGGTATTCTACGATGGAGGTTAAAGCTTCGTGCATCAATGGAGTTTGCGATTTCTGGGTTCTTCTGCAGGTTTCTGATGCGATTGATGATGGTGAAATGGCGGTGTGGCATGGTGATTTTGGACGATCTCTGAGGTGGCGCGATTCATGGCTATCTCGCAGTGGTCCGATGTTTCCTGCAATTAGGGCTTGCAATTTGGGTTCTGGCTTGAAATCGCAGTTGAAAAATCCCTGCAATGGAGATGAACGATTTTAGTTATTGATGTTGGAGAATATGAGTGTTGCGGTCTGACGATGTTATCTGTGGTGGAGGTGATGAAGGATCCCCATGGCGATTCGCGGCAGCTTTGCTATTGGTGGTCTGATGATGGATGGTAGGGGAAAAGTTAGGGTTTCTGGGGTAGAAGATGATGATGTGTCAAAGGTGATAAACTAACTCAGATCAATGTTTAATAAAACAATAAAATTCTATCAATAAAGACCCAAATTGAGAAGCCGAAAAAGAAGATGATCAATTTGAAATTTTGCATGAAAATAGGGATCTACCGAAATATTAAACCTAAATTAAAAGATAACAAGTAATTAGAGATTAGCTAAGAGCCAGAATATCAAAAGTTAATTAATTAATTAGAACTATGGTATATTAATATGTACTTGTATATGATATGATAGAAATAACATGCTTGTGTGTTCGTATATAATAACAAAATTAAGGATATGAATTGGAAGGAAAGAAGTCGTTTTCTTTTTTTAATTAACTGGGTAAAAAAATTTTAATGACTGAAATTTATCAAAATTAAATAATTTAATATAAGAAACAGATGCATAATCACATGGAACTTTTAATAATTGAACTCATTCCACACGGATATGAGTTTGAATATGTTGTTAATATGAATTTTTTCTTACAGTTGTTAATGTGAGACTCTTAAAATTTATTAGTAAATGATCTGCAGATATTTTTGTTGTTAATCTTGTTGTATAATCTTAGTTATTCAATTCATTTTTTAAAATGATATTGTTTTTAAATTCTTCTTTTAAAACATTACTCTGGTACACATATCACAACAAACAATGGTTGTCTCCCATATCACAACAACCCAACTAGACATATACTTTTTTATATAACACCTTACTCATGCAAACACTTAACGCTCATCATCACCAGGTTGCCAAAAAATTATAAAAATAACTTTTAGCTTGTAAATTACAACAAGACGTTTTTTTGTCCAACGTTAAGAAAGTTATATATTGAAAAACATATAATACATTAATTATGACCTATCATTGGCAAGAGTTTAATTTGCATAATTTTTCTTCAACTTGTTTGCATAATAGCTAACAAAACAATGACATCACCTAAAATTTTCACTTCCACAAATTGATTTATCATTCAGACATTTCCACCTAGTAACACACCTTTGGATAAAACAATTTTAAACTTCGAGATAAATTTCAAAGGTATACGGTGGATACATAAAGCACAGAGAAGCAAGAGTGACAAATGCTACGGGAGTTGAATTTTTAACCTTTAGAACGTTTAAACCAATTAAAATTTAATGATAAGTTTTATTTTGAAAAATGTTATTTTACCGACAAATGTTTACTTAAAAATTATAATCTTTCAATAAATGTTTGTTACGAGAAAAATAAGTATTATCGATGGTTAAAATTTGTTAAAAATGTTAAAATTTGTTGGTAATGATTCTTTTGACAGATTATTTATCGATGAAATTTTATATCTGTCAATAATTATTTATCGATAAACTCATAAAAAAATTCATCGATAATTATTGATGTCTTTTGTTTTTTCAGTTTTTTTTATTTTTTCATGAATCTTCTTTCATTCTTAAACCAAAACAGAAACCCAATTCATTCCAAAAACAAAATTAAAGACTAAACCTAGTTACCCTAATTGTTTTAGAAATCCTTAAATTGGAAAAAAATCTCAATTTATTCTTTGAACAACCATCTTATTTCAATGGAGGTGAGATAGGAGAAGTGTGGTGATATGATGGCGTGAAAACTGCTTTGAGTAGTTCTCCTCCGTCAAAGAGCCTTATAGTTGTGGTGGCTTGAGGTAAGATAGTGTGGGAAGAAGATGACTGCTAAAGAGAGAGAAATGTTTGAAGAGAATGAGAAAAATGGCTCTTGAGATGAGAGGAAAGAAAATGAAAAGAGTGGTTCGAGAGGAGAAAAATATATTGTCGTTCGTGGAGAGGGAAAAAGAAATGGACGAGAATTTTGTCGTTCTTTTTATTAACAGGTTTTGTCTATTGGTAATTATCAAAGGTTTACCGATAGGTTTTGTTTGTTTGTAATTACCAAAGGATTTATTGACGATTTTTTTCATTAATAAGTGAAATATGCATTATCGACGAATTTATCGACAAATTTTTCCATCGATAATGTATTTGTTGATAATATTCGTCAATAATTAAAATTTCTAAATTTGTCATTTCTTTGCTTTTCCACTAGTCTTGAGGAGGTCATTTTCCAACTCAAATTAGAAAGACATGACCAAGAATAGAATAATTTGAGAGAAGAGTTTGTCAGTTTTTAAGAACTGGTCATAAAATTGTTGTCTTCGTCTTCACAACCTCATGTCCAACATTCCTCTAGTCCAATTACGACCTTCTCCAGCAAAGCTCACCCCAAATCACCTAACATCAGTCCAATCCACACTGTCAACACCCAATTTCGTCCGGATAAATATAATTCATCAAAACAAAATACAAAAAAAAAACAAAATGAAAAATACTATTTATTTTACTTTTTGCACCCCTAAATTTTCTTTTAAAAAAACTTAATCAATTGGCCCAAAATAATCTCATTTTTTTACTTCCTCACCACCAATCTTTTCTTATCACACCCCATTCTCCACATCACCATCCACCTCATCCTCCACATCATCTACCTTTTTCATTTACTTTTTCCACATCATTTCCATATTAATTTTATATATCAACTTTTCTAATTATTCCACTTACATTTTTTAATTATATCTTCTCCATCAACATTTTTTATTATCCATTCTTCTTCACCTAATTTCTCCATCAACTTTTTATATTATTTCTTTCACTTAATTTCCACACCTAATTTTTCCACCAACTTTTTATATTATTTCTTTCACTTAATTTCCACACCTAATTTCTCCACCAACTTTTTATTATTATTTCTTTCACTTATTTTCCACATTAACTTTTTCTATTCATCTTTTTTATTATATTTTTCCACCAACTTTTTATATTATTTCTTTCACTTATTTTCCACATTAACTTTTACTATTTACTATATTTTATTTCACCTACTTTCTCCACCAACTTTTTATATTATTTCTTTCACTTATTTTCCACATTAACTTTTACTATTCAATTTTTTTAATTATATTTTATTTCACCTAAATTTTCCACTAACTTATTATATTATTTTTATTCATCAACTTTCTTCATCCTTAACTCTATAAATACCTACATTCCTTTCATTTCACACACACATTTTTTTACACAAGATCCATTTTTTTTTCTCTCACACCAAACCTTTTCATTTCCACCCCAAAACAAAAAAACAAGAGAAAATTCTTTTCCTACACCCTTTTATTCATATCTTGAACCCCATTAGGCTTTGGCCCATTCGGTTTTAAACCTTTTCTCTCCTAGGCGCACACCCCACTTTGCATCTTTACACCCCTGCAAACAACAAGAAAAGGGCCTCCGACCTGACCAGCACCTGCTATGCGACACCCCTAAACCTCACAGTTGCACTCCTACCGTCCGTTGGGCCTGAGAACCGGAGTCTTCCGACACACCTGGTTTTTTTTCTATACACCCCTATCCTTATTTAATTGGTTTTTATGCTCTTAGTATTTGTTTGGTTCCGTATTGGTTGCTTCATTTGTTTTATTTTTTATTTTCTTCACTCTTTTAGTATTTGTCTCACAATTATAATATATTTCTCGTGTTTTGTATTTTATTTTTATTAATTGTATTTTATTTTTATTTTAAACTTCAATTTTATTTGTTAATAGAAAATGACACAACCATAAAAAAACAACAACCTAAAAAAAATGAAAAAGATACAAAAGAAATAAATATATAAAATTGCAGCATTATAAAATGGTTTTAGAATTTTTTTAGTAACGTTATTCCTTTAAGCAATTGTTTTTTTTTCTAAAATATATAAGATTAAAATTAAGAAATGGTTTTAGTGTGTTTTTTTTACGTTTAGCAAATATGGTTTATTTTTATTTGCTATTTATTTTGACTTTCTTAAAAACACTTGTGTAAACAATTTTTACTATTTTTGTTTCAAATAGCTAAATATCATTTTGATCATTTTTTTAGTCTATGAATTTATCCTGTTTTCTACCACAATGTTTTTGTGTCTTTTCATATTTTTATGTCATAGATATCTCAACTCACCTCTCTTTCTTAATAAAAAGAAAATAAAAAAAATGTAAAACTGTAAAAAACATGTAATGTAATAAAAGCGGTATGAGTACTCGTGCGATCGTACGCATCAGCCTAGTACTCGTTACCCAAAATATAAAATAAACAAAAAAGCTGTATGAGTGCTCGTGCGATCGTACGCATCAGCCTAGTACTCATTACGCAAAACAATAAAAAACTATAAAAAAGCCGTGTGAGTGCTCGTGCGATCGTACGCAGCAGCCTAGTACTCATTACGCAAAACAATAAAAAACAAAGAAAAAGCCGTGTGAGTGCTCGTGCGATCGTACGCAGCAGCCTGGTGCTCATTACGCAAAAAATCTAAATATTACATCAAAAAATACCAAAAAAAAATATAAAATCTTCAAAAAACCAAAAACATCAACACTTTCAAGCCAACAAACAATATTCCTGGTCAGAACTACGTGATCCTTGATTCTCCATCAAAAGTGGAGATACGTAGGAGCAAGGCCAGTCCTTGTCAGGTTCACTTTCCCAAAAATCCAAATTTATCCATAATCATTTTCCAAACAAAATTCTCAATCAATTTTCAAACAAATTTTAAAGCAGTTTTCTAAAAGAACTACGTAACCCTGATTTCTCATTCTAAATGAGAATACGTAGGAGCAAGGTCAATCCTTGTCGGGCACAAAAAATTAAAAAATATATTTTGTTTATTTAGAAGTTTTATTTTAAGGGGAAGTTAAACATTTTGAAAACCACATCACATTCGCATATTTACTTAAAGGTACTGCCTTAGGGCAGGCGTCGTAGGGTGCTAATACCTTCCCTACACGTAACCGACTCCCGAACCAAGAATCTGGTTCTAATTGACCATGCCTTATCATTTTATGGTTTTTCCGTAGTTTTCCAGAATAAACTATGGTGGCGACTCCAAAATCTCTTTTCAAAACCCATTTCTTTTTCGGATCGTCGTCCCGTCGCGATCCCGGTTGCGACAGATGGCGACTCCACTGGGGACGTGAAAGAGTCAGGCCATTTAATTAGATGTGCGAATTCAATGTGGTTTTTCTTTGTGTTTTTCTTCCCCTTTTTCTTTATCTTTGTTTGATATTTGTCATAATTGTATGTGTGTTTGTTTTGATTTTATTGAACCCTAGGGTAGAAAACATGTTATATCTGCCTGGGAATTTTCTGGTTGTTTTGCAGGTGAGGGTTTGGGATGTACAATTGCATTCTCCCTTCACACACACACATTGTATGCATATCATGAGTGAGGCCCTATACCCGGGTCTGAGCGCAACTTAGAAATAGAGGGGTTGTGTAGCGGTGTCACTCTGGGATGTACTTCCTGTTTGGCTATCGTGAGAACCCCAGCCAGAGTCTGTTCTCTTCATTTGTGTCTCCACATCTAGTTGATTACTCTGACTGTTGTGGAGAAACAGTGAAAAGAGCCATAGCTCTGGTGGCCTGATTTAAGCATTAGGAAGCTATCCTTGTGAGTGCATATATTTGGCCTTAGAACTTCAGTCATTCAACCTTTGATAAGGCACAAAAGGGAGAAACGTATATTCTTATAACCCTCATGTTCGCTTAATAAAATCATGCACCTTGTACATATCATCATGTCTCTTTATACTTTTTCTTTCTTTCTTCCTTCTTTTTTCCTTCTCTCTTTTTGTAGCTCATCCTTTTTTGGTCTTGTCACATTTTGTGGATTCTAGTCGAGAAATTATGAATTTGTGATTTATGTTTTTAAGGTAAAAATGGAAATTAACATGGGATTTTGAGTCAAGAGGTATAAGAATTTGGCGAACTTGTCAGAGGGGGAGAATTTGGGCAAATCTTAAATACACGTCTTGAGGCCAAAGCTCTATCGGGCAGTATACCCATATCTTGCAGCAAGTGGGAATCATAAGAGTGTGTCCTATGAAATTGGAAAGTGAATTCATTATTAAGGTTAAAGCAAGGGGCATTTCTAAAGGATACCTAGAGTGATACTTGCATCGAAGAGTAGGGAACATTGATGAATGTACGAGATCTTATCCCCCATGATGCCATGCTCTTTCCTAATACCGAGGATTTCGTTGACTATGCTACCATGAATGCATTGATAGGGTATCAAATTCCTTCTGAGAATCCAGTCAGTATTATCCTAACCGAGGTTTCCAGGACCCTTAGTCAAGGTTATGAGCCCTACGAAAGGAAGGTCTCTCGCATGATAGAATAAGGATTGGATACTATCAAAGACTTGGAGCGCGTCAATTACGTGTCGGCATTGAAAAGTGGATGCTGTTTTCACGCCCGTGAGCGAAAGATAGGGCACTAGATGCGATTTTACAGAGAGTCGCACTTGATATGACGCTCGTCGCCCAGGACACTCGTCACATAGCGAGCGCACGCTCGGTTCATAGCAAGCGGACGCTCGTCTCCCCCCGCACGTACAAGAGGACGCTCGTCCAAAGAATATGAAGTGAACGCTCGTTCAGACCCAGAAGGACGCTTGTCGAGACGCTCGTCTAGACCCAGAAGGACGCTCGTCCAGAAATTTGGACGTTCGCCCATCGAGACACCCATGACTCAACTATTGCGGGAATTACCCTAATGTCTCCTTCATGGGTACCCAGTGTTATGTGTGTCTTATCGTAAAAATTTTTTTTGGGTATCCTGAGAGGATCGCCAACGCCTGCATCTCTCACCTCATTGCAAATCCTATGGGGAATGAATCTTTGCTGAAATGTTTCATCGAGTTAGGGACACTTGGGGGCAATGTTGTTCGCTTCGAGAAAAGGCCCAAGATCACGGGTTGTTAATGAAAGATTCCCTTAGCCAATGAATCGCATAAAGGGTTAAGACAATCAAGTTGTAATTCACGTTAATTTCCCCTACCCGAATTGTGAAAAGCAGTTTCAAGATAATGGAGCAGTGGATAGAAGCAACAAGAACAAAGCTAGAGAAGGAATATTGGCATTTAGCTAAAAGGGGACATAAAAGATTGATGATTCAGATGAAAGAATATTGGAAGAGAAGTCTCTCACAGCTAGCTTTCCTTGCCAATGAAGCCGTTGAAGACATCCCTAAGTACTTAGCTGATGTTAAGTCTGTAAGGTCAATCATCAACCCGTCTAAGGGGATTGAAACATTCTCCAATTGCTGCAAGAAATTGATTAGAGAAATGAAGAATGTGATGACTAAAGCTTGAGATGTTTTCCTATGTCTGGGGAAATTCTAAATGATGAACCACCTTATTGACTCTGTTTCGTGTTAATTTTCAAATTATACCGGGGCAATATTTTCACAGCTTTATAATTTCTGACTAGAGAATTTGAACTATGTTGTCTTTTCTTTTCTTTTTTTTTTATTTTTTTATTTTTTGTTTTTATTTTCTTTTCCTTAATTTGTTTCAAAAAAAAATAAAATACAGCTAAACATCTAAGATACCCTAAAGGACTCGAACCAGTTAACAAATCTTGGAGAACCAAAAGAAGGAATGAAAGTCGATATCCAACAACTGAAGGAACAAACGAGCTTAATCTTAGAGGCCCTAAACGTCTTACAAAGACCTGGAGATTTGCACGCACCACAACTACAATAGAGAGTGTGAGTGGCACAAACTTTCCCTCCTTATTGGTCTTTCCTCGTATTACACTCCGCCCTGAGGGGCAGACTTGGGGCATGAAGCCCACAAAAGACCGAAGAGAACACATTTGAAGGAGGAAACAAGTTTGGGACAACCACTTGCATGGTCCTTAGGAAAATTATTAAGCCAATTATTGTGAGCATGATGAGGACAAAATCTTCTCACCATGTCAATGTTGAGGTTGTCAGGAACAAATTTGAGGTGCTAGAAAAATTGTGAAAGCTATAAAAGATGGATGGAGCGCTATTTGAAAGTGTTGCATGGTCTCGGATCTGATGATACCTTGAAGGTTCAAGTTGCTAGAATTTAAGAAATATAGAAGGACTGCTTGTCCCAAGAGCCATCTCATGATGTATGGCAAGGAAATGGTTGTTCATGCATGTGATGAAAAGTTGCTAATTCTTTTCTTTCGAGAGTTTGGATGGCATGACTCTAATTGGGGCACTCATCTTGAACCTTCGTGGATCTGGTGGACGTTTTCTTGAGCTAGCACAAGTACAACCTGGATGTAGCACCTGGTAGATTGCAATTGCAGAGCATGGTGAGAGAGTTCAAATCGTTCAAAGAGTATGCCCAAAGGTGGAAAAAGATTGCTGCTCAAGTAGGGTATCCTTCGAGTGACAAGGAGATAGTTGTCATGCTCTTAAAAACTCTACAATCACCCTTCTATGAGCAAATGGAAATTGTTGGATAAATTTTGGGACATTTGGAGATTAAATGAGAAATGGAAATTGGTACCAAAGAAGGAGGTGCACGAAGAAGGATGGCAGGCCCAACATTCTTCATTCACGCTTCCAGCGTTCGTCCAACAGCTTGGAGGGATCGTCCGGCCTACACGCATTCATTTCAGCATGAAGGAAGGAGACTTCATTTTCCAGCAAAGAAGCGCACATCCAGCCGAAAGAAGGCAGCAACGTCCATCCAACGCACGTCCAGGAGCAATACGTACGTCCAGGAGAAAGAAGGCAGCAGCGTCCATCCAACGTACGTCCAACAGTAGAGAATTCCACAGTCCAGCGTGAAGGGGGTGCTCACATCCAAGTGGAGCTGCCACAATTCCACTCCCGCGTCCAGCAAGGCTCATGCCACGTCTTCAAAAGGCAATGGGCTGGTTTCATTTGGAGGGGGTGCACACGGGATCCCAGCAGAGAGGTGGCATCCAGCAATTGGCAGTGCACGCATCCTGCAGCTTGGGAAGAAGTGATGTATGCGGACTCAATTGGAGAGGTGCTTGGAGAGAAAGGAACGGCAGGTCCAATAGAAGTGTGTTTGGACAGATGGCGAGGAGGTCACGGCTAAGAAGAATTCTTGAAGCATCTTTTATTCCATTTTCATTTGAAGTGATGGTCTAGACTTGAGGATACTTGGAGAAAGAATTGAAATTAATGTGAGGAAAAAAGTCCCGCATGATCTTACCAAGACGGTAAATGTTAACAAGTTCGAGCCTAAGCCTAAGAAGGGAGCAGAAGAAAGAGTTTAACCGTTTCTCACCGCTCAAATGCCATTCGGCCTACCCTTCATCTCAAATGTTTCCAAAACATAGTTGGAAACAAGATCCAAACTCAATTTCTCACCAAATCACTGGGCAGAAAAATGCTTATGACTTACGCGTGATGCTACCAAGTCTCCTACGAAAAGGCCTTGTCTATACTGGTTTCGTGAAGCCTGTTAAACCTCCATGATCCAGGATTTATGATTCCATCGAAAGTGTTGGGTGTTCCAGCACAAAGCCAAACTCTAATTGATTCAAGATGGTTAAAGTTCTAAGAAAGTCAACCCAACGGAGGCGGTGCTTAAGGATGTATCTGATGACACCAAAAGAAATGAATTGGGCTTTAGGAAAACATAAGTCATTATACAAGAGATTTTGATGCGGTGAAGTGTCTTACTACCGGGGAGGTATGCACATCGATATAGCACTTTCATCCATGACTTTCAACGTGAACATTCACTATAGGGTTTCTCAAAGCAGTGCTGGAAATCGAGTCCTGAAAGGGTATTGCGGAAAACAAAAAAAACAAAAACATAAAAATTAAAAAATCTTGAGTTACTTGTCTTTCTTGCAAATTGCCAAACTCCTGTTTTTCGAAAATATCAAATTTGATAATCAAAAACAAGGTTACAGTGTCAGATTTTCCCGAATTTTGATGTTTTCTCGCAAGACATGTTTTCCACCCATACAGTTATTTCAGCGTGTATTTCATCATGTTTTTCATCAGAGGCTTATCTTGAGCCCATTTTTTCATTGTTTCATGCAAATAACTTTGAGTTTTACTTCAGTTCTCATCTTTCGAAGTTAATTTTCCTTATCTTCCTTTATTGTAAATATTTTTTTTAAGTCCTCTTCTTCATTGTTTCGAAGGATTATTTGATTGGAATTTTTGTTTAGACTGGAATCAAAGAAAAAAAAATCAAAAAAAATCTAATTTATTTCATCATTTGGGCAAGGTTTACAGTAAGGTCGGAGAGATGATTTTGAACAAAGATCATTTTGAATATACTCATACGACCTTGACATTATGATAAATAAAATTAAAAGGCAAAAATAATGAAAACAAAAAAAAACAGGTAGATCTAACGGATAGGATACAGAGTTACCTCACCATACCATGAATTCAAACATAAAAAAACATAATCAAAGATGTTCGGGGGTCGATCATTAGTGATCGTTAATATTACAGTCCAAAACAAAAAAAAAACTTAAGTGTCCATGTTACAGTCCTTATTCTGGCCACACTAGGCCAACAAAAAAACAAAACAAACAAAAAAAAATTCTTCAATGAAAAACGAATTCTCGAGCTGGTTGTGGTGGTCTAAGGGAAAGCTCCGTTGAGGGACCTCTGGTACGAAAAGTAGTGGACGGAGGCGGAGGAATCTCTGTTTCTCCATCGATTATGATGGGAATGGGGAAGAGGTCCAGAAGCTTCGGAGCCTTCATGATTACCCAACCGGGTTCTCCAAAAAAATAAAAAAAATATAAATAAATAATTGTGCCATTAGAAGGAAGAGAAGGAAATAAAAAGACAAGGATGAAGTTAGGGTTTTACCATACATGTACAGGGGTAGTAGAGAAAAGAGGGTGCCGGTGGGATCCAATTCCGCTTGCCAACGTCTTACTCTATTCCCATGATTGCTAAACCAGCACTGGACGTTGTACTCCCCCGCTTCTCCGAATGCCCTGATTCGAGTAGTGATCTCAAAAATCTGAGCTCGACTTGGGTGAGTGACTCCGTAATTGTAAATGTTGGTCATTATCCTGATTTGGTCTTCTGTCGGACGCCACTTTGGGCAGGTCGGTCTCTCCATCTCCATTTCCTTCTCATCCATTTCTATAATTTGTCTAAATAAATAAAAAAAAACAAAAAAAACAAAACAAACCATAAATAACAAAAATACTATGTTCATATTCTAATGTCTTCTTCCATTGTGTTTCTTTTATGCTAATTTTGTTCGTTGTACTGGGTCTTTCGAGTCTTATTGTCCAATCAGTCTTTGATGTTTCAGTGTTTAGTCTCAGATCTGTTTCATGGTCCTCGCAAAGGTTCCTAAACGGATCTATGTCCATATTGTCCATGTCCAGTTCATACAAATAAAATTCTATGTCCATATTGTCCATGTCCGGTTCATACAAATAGATTTTTCTTTTTAAGTTTTCTGTTTTTATGGGGTACGTGGCGTTGTTCTACCCGATTGTCTCTGCCATACCTTCAAACGAAGGGAGATTAACGTCTGGTTTCCAGCCTATATACCCCTTAAGTTTAAGACAGTTTGGTTTTTAAGTGTTTTAAGTTTTGAAAATTAAAAAAAGAGGAAGAAAGAGGACTCAGAAAGAAATGTAGAGAAAGGCGAGAGGGAAATAAAAGCAGACAAAGCGAAAAGCAGAAGAAAATGAAGAGCTTGCAGGAAAGGGAAAAGCATGACAGAAAGCATAAGGAAAAGAAAAACAGAAAGGGAAAAGAGGAAGGAAAGCAGGGAAATCGAAGAAGGAACAAAAGCAAGAACGGAAAAGCGTAAAGGAAAGCAAAAAAGGAAAGTGGGAAAGCATGAAGGGAAGTGAAAAAGAAGAACGAAAACTTAAGGGAAGGAAAAGGAGATTAAGAGTTCAGAAGACTTACCCGGAAGCGGATGGTACACAGGGAGAAGCTCGTTAGAGGACTCGGAGGCCTTCGAAGGTAGGGACGGAGGAGCCTTGCAGATCTCAGACGCTCTCGAAGGATGCTCAAAGAAGAGAGAGTTAGAGAGAGAAGGGGAGAGCAGGAGAGAGAGTGGTCAGACTGAAATGTCGCCCAACGCGGAGGAGCTCTCGACTTATAGCCAAACAAATCCACTGTGGCTACAGTTCCGGTCACTGCAACCGTCTGGTGTCGGTCCCGGTCTTTCTGATTTCAAATTTGAAAAAAAAAATTGAAAAATGAAAACGGGTAGGGTTTTGTTGGGTCAATCCGACCCAATACAAGACTTCTTAGATGATCCGATTTTACCAAAAATATAATAAAACAAAATATAAAAAATATGATAAATAAGAAAATCTTCAAAAATAATAAGTGGAGTGATGTAAAATTTGAAGTGTTCAAAATTCTTTTTCATCTGCACGATAAAGGACATTTTTCAGGTTCATTGGGCCTCAGTGTCAGGTTAGCCTTCTTTGAACCCAATTCTTCTGAAATATAAATTTGAGTGAAAAATTATTTTGGAAATGTTCATAATTTTCACATCACACCAATTTGTTTGATTTAATTCCTTTTCCTTCTACATTTTGAATAAATCTAAAAAAAAAATAAAAAAAACAGTGCTCGAGCCCATTAGGCCCAATGGCCTTCATGGTTTTCTCTCGAGTCTACTTCTTTTGAAAATATGTCAAAAATATTTTGTTTTCACATTTTTGCTGTTGAATGATGTTTAGTACATTTTGTTCAAATTGTCCTGTGTGAGTTTCTGTGAATTTGTAAAAAAAAAAAAGTCTGAGAATGAAAGGAAACAGTGCTCGATCGCGGACGATCGTTAAGGTTACAGTCCAGTAAATAAACAAAAATTGAAAGCATAAAGTATCTTAAGTGTCCATATTACGGTCCTTATTCAAATTTTGGCCACACTCGGCCCACAAAAAAAAAAAAAAAAAAAAAAACGTTTTCAGCGAAAAAAGAATTCTCGAGCTGGTTGTGGTGGTCTAAGGGAAAGCTCCGTTGAGGGACCTCTGGTACGGAAAGTTGTGGACGGAGGCGGAGGAATCTCTGTTTCTCCATCGATTATGATGGGAATGGGAAAGAGGTCCAGAAGCTTCGGAGCCTTCATGATTACCCAACCGGGTTCTCCAAAAAAAAATAATAAAAAAAATTTAAATAAATAATTGTGCCAAAAGAGGGGAGAGTGAGAGAAATGAAAAGACCAGGATGAAGTTAGGGTTTTACCATACATGTACAGAGGTAGTAGAGAAAATAGGGTGCCGGTGGGATCCATTTCTGCTTGCCAACGTCTTACTCTATTCCCATGATTGCTAAACCAGCACTGGACGTTGTACTCCCCCGCTTCTCCGAATGCCCTGATTCGAGTAGTGATCTCAAAAATCTGAGCTCGACTTGGGTGAGTGACTCCGTAATTGTAAATGTTGGTCATTATCCTGATTTGGTCTTCTGTCGGACGCCACTTTGGGCAGGTCGGTCTCTCCATTTCCATTTCCTTCTCATCCATTTCCCTAATTTGTCTAAATAAATAGTAAAAAAAAACAAAAAAAAACAAAAACAAAATAAACCATAAATAACAAAAATACTATGTTCATAATGTCTTCTTCCATTGTTTTTCTTTTAAGTTAATTTTGTTCTTGAGTCTTTCGAGTCTTATTGTCCAGTTTGTGATCTGTTTCATGGTCCTCGCAAAGGTTCCTAAACGGATCTATGTCCATATGGTCCATGTCCGGTTCATACGAATAAAATTCTCTTTTTAAGTTTTCTGTTTTTATGGGGTACGTGGCGTTGTTCTACCCGATTGTCTCTGCCATACCTTCAAACGAAGGGAGATTAACGTCTGGTTTCCAGCCTATATACCCCTTAAGTTTAAGACAGTTTTGTTTTTAAGTGTTTTAAGTTTTGAAAATTAAAAAAGAGAGGAAGAAGAAAGCAAATAAAGAAAGCGAGTAAAGAAGCAGAAGTAAATAACAAGCGGAAAGTAAAGAGGGGAGTAAAAATAAAGTGCTATGAAAGTAAATAGCAAGGTCGGAAAGCATAAAAAAGAATAGAAGAGCATAAGGGAAAGGAAAGCTGAAAAGTAAGAAGAATCGAACAGCATAACGGAAAGAATTAAGCACAAAAGATGAACGGAAAGAGTAAAAGCAGGAAAGGGAAGGAGGAAAGAAAGACAGGAAAAGAAAAAAAAAAGGGAAATAAAGGAAGATCTAGAAGAAGGAGGACTTACCCGGAAGCAGAAAGGCTTACAGAAGCTCGTCGTAGCACTCGGAGGCCTTCAGAGGCACGCGGGGACAGAGGCTCCTAGCAGATCCAGAAGCTCAAGAGAGGGAGAGTTAGAGAGAAGGGAGAGCGGAGGAATGTTTTAGAGAGAGAGCGAGCAGTCAGGAAGTGCCCTCAGATGCCAGGGAGTGAGCTTTTAAAGCTGAGTTGTTTCCACTGTTACAACAGTTCCGGTCTCAGTACCGAAACTGTTGTCACAGTTCCGGTTTTCCTGATTTCAAATTCAAAAATAGAAAAATATATAAAAATTTGAAAATCTGAAAACGGGTAGGATTGTGTTGGGTCGATCCGGCCCAATTCAGGAGACTTATTAGATGATCCGGTTTCAAAAAAAAAAAATAATAAAACAAAATATGAAAAAAAAAATAAAATATGATAAATAAGAAAATTTTCACAAATAATAAGTGGAGTGATGTAAAATTTGAAGTGTTCAAAATTGTTTTTCATTTGCATGATAAAGGATATTTTTCAGGTTCATTGGGCCTCGTTGTCATGTTAGCTTTCTTTGAACCCAATTCTTTCTGAAATGTAAATTTGAGTGAAAAATTATTTTGGCATGTTTGTAATTTCACATCACACCATTTTGTTTGATTTTATTCCTTCTTCTTCTGCATTTTTGAATAAATCTAAAAAAAAAAGAGAGAAGCGAACAGTGCTCGAGCCCATTAGGCCCAATAGCCTTCGTGGTTTTCTCTCGAGTCTACTTCTTTTGAAAAAATATCAAAAATATTTTGTTTTCACATTTTTGCTGTTGAATGATGTTTAGTACATTTGTTCAAATTGTCCTGTGTGATTTTCTTTGAATTTGTAGTTAAAAAAAAAAATCTGAAAAAGAGAAGCGAACAGTGCTCGAGCCCATTAGGCCCAATAGCCTTCGTGGTTTTCTCTCGAGTATACTTCTTTTGAAAAAATATCAAAAATATTTTGTTTTCACATTTTTGCTGTTGGATGATGTTTAGTACATTTGTTCAAATTGTCCTGTGTGATTTTCTTCGAATTTGTAGTTAAAAAAAAATCTGAAAATGAAAAGGAACAGTGCTCGAGCCCATTAGGCCCAATGGCCTTCGTGGTTTTCTCTCGAGTCTACTTCTTTTGAAAAAATGTCAAAAATATTTTGTTTTCGCATTTTTGCTGTTGATTGATGTTTAGTACATTTGTTCAAATTGTCTTGCGTGATTTTCTTTGAATTTGCACCAAAAACAAAATCTCTGAGAATGAAAGATGAACAGTTTTTGAGCCCAGTAGGCCCTTTTGTCATATGTGGTTTCTCTTGAACCAGTGCATCTGAATTTCTGGAAAAAAAAAATAAAAAATATGTGTTTATGTAGATTTTGTGTTTTCAATTCACATTTTTCCTTCCCATTTGTGTGACAAGTATTTGTGCAAAAAATAAATAGAGGAATTCAGGCCCTTGTCTGAAGCTTTTGTCATGGTTGCAAAAAGAATAGTGTTGGGCCCATTGAGTCTAGTAGTGTTGCAAAATTTTCTTTAGTCCAATCTTGTGAAATCCTCTCATAACAAAAAAAAAATGAATGAATCTCTTTTAGCTTGTTCCATAAACTTTGAAAAAAAAAAGGTTTTCTTGGTCATCTTCTTGTGTCAAGTTCACACGGCTCAGGTCATCTGATCCATTGGGTCAATGTGCCTGGTAAGTCCAGCTTCCTTTTGTTAATTCTCCTCAGGTTTTCAAACGTTTTTGGCCCAACTCGGCCCATTACATGCATATTTCTCATTAATTTCTATTTCTAAAAGATAAAAAACACAGAAACATTTTTCTAATATGCTTAATATTTTTCACATTGTGTAAATAAATAAAAAAAATGAAAAAAAAATGATTGAAAAAAAAACATTTTTATTTTTCAAACGTTTTTCTAAAATCAAGTTTTCTCATATCAATTTTTGCATTGCTCACTAAGCCCAGTTCCTACACTGGCCCACAAAAGCCCAGCTCATACCTGCCCCCAAGCCCAGTTCTCACACTGGCCCCCTAAGCCCAGTTTTCATACTGGCCACCAAAACCTAATTTTCTCAAAAAAAAAAAAAAAAAAAATCTGTTTTGCAACTGGTATCATCATTTCCATTTCATATTACTTTGCTTCACACATAAAACCAAAAAAAATACGCAAAAGTTGAGTCAATTGTTTTCGATGCAAATCATCCATTTTATGAGATTTCAAAAAAAAAATGTAATGGATGTCATAATCTCCTATGGTCAAATGTTTAAATCACATATTCTTAAGAGATATCTATGTGAGCATTGCTTGAAAGCATCATCCTTCAGCCCTCGATATACCAAGAGATTGACCCAATCATGTTCTTGAGCCCAAGTAATAAACACCAAGTGTTACCCTGGGGCCAATTTTCCGTTACCTCCACTGGCTTTCATTTGGGAGATCCTGGAATCCGTTGTGACAAAACAAAAAAAAATATAAGAAAAAAAAAAGAAAGAAAAAAAAAGGATGAAAAATGACTCGTGTTGAGATCATTTAGTCTTATCTCCTAATTAATCTTTTGAAAATAAAGCAACCAAAATTTGAAGTGATGTGTGGCCATTTTTCTTCATCCAAAAAAAAAAAAAAACAAAATATATCCTTTGATACCAAATTTGAGCCAATAAGAAATTTCTTTTCAAAATTTTACCCAAACAAGGGTTACCGTCACGGTAGAAGTCGACTCAAATTGCAGGAAGAACACACTTAGTGATCAAATGAAGAAAATTCCTCAAAAGTGAAGCAAAAATACAAAGAACCACAAAGTGATAGCAAGCAAAGAATGAAATTTGAGAAAGGACAAAATAGTCAAAACAGATTTGACAAATAGTTGATACAAGGTGCAGATGGTAACTCGTGTTTCAAATAACCCAAAAAAATTTTATTTGAGCCTTTATATCCTTTTTTTCAACACCCTTTAGCCCAAGCCACATTACAAGCCCAATAAAAGTCCACACGGATTGAATAATGGTTGCTTAAATTTTCATGAAGCTTAATTTTGAGACAAGACAAAAATGACTAACAATGCAGTTAAAAAAAATTGATGAAAAATAAATGTCCTCGGATGAAGGGAATTCCATATTGATCAAAATTATACAAAGGAAAATCAAGCCAATTGGGGCAATCTTTTCAAGCCAATCCTTTCCATATCCATCACAAATTCCTGAACACATTCTAATCCCATTCAAACTCTTCCCCTGATTCACAAACTAGGGGGTAATTTTTGGGCAACTTTATTCCATGTGTTTTGGCCCTTCCAAAATATGGTCAACTTTGTTAGTCTCACATTTGTTTCATCTGTATATGCAAAGTTCGTATCAAGACCAGGGCATCCCTTGTTGAGCCTCTCAGATTTGTCCACACTAAGATTCATAAATCCACCCTCAAGATAGGGGCAGACACTTTGGGGCTCTGAGTCCATCATTCGTAAACCCGAAATGGGGGGCAACTTCTTTTTGAACCTCACTTAAGTGACTCATACCCAAAACCAGGGGCAATTTTGCAAGAGTTATGTGAATGTCACACCCTCACAATTCACAGATACATTTGTCCATACTTATCTTTTTACCATGCCTCCAAACTGGGGCAACTCCTGACTTCACATTAGCATTTGTATTTGTTTTAAGGAGTAAGGGGGCCAAGTAGCCAACCCGGTACTCTCCAAATCCTTTCACATATTTGTCCCAACCCCTGACATCAAGCATGTATACATAGGTATTTCATCAGAAAATGTCCAGCACAAGCTTCATTTTGAACATTTGACTTTAGAATTTGGATATCCATCGTAAAAATAAAATGAAGGTCTAAATCTTCATAAATTTGATGATTCCAAAGAAAACAAATTGACTCGAAAAAAAAAAGTGTCGCAGTTTCATAATGGTTTAATATCTCAAATAGGTCCCTTTTCTTTTCGGCGTCTCAATTGGATCCTTATTTTTGTAAAATTTGAGCAATTAGGGGTCTGCCGTCAAATTGACAAACGCCGTTAAGGAGAGTATTACGTGGCATGCTGATGTTGTAGTAGTAGTGTGCAGTGTTTTCAAATGGTGTTCTGTCACGTGATACTCTTTTAGTAGTTGTTCCTGCTGAACCAGCAACCTAAGATTTTGTCACGAAACCTGTGGATGGTCGGATTTTGAAAGAGAATATATGAAACACTAACTTGAAAGAATAACCTGTACCAACTCAGATGTCCAAAAAATACAAATTAGTAGTCATTGGAAAGCGTTTTGAGTCTAGTTTCTAATAAAAAAAGAATCACATCATTTGGAGGTCGGTGGGAAAAGTTATCAGTAAAATAGCCAGCAAAGGTCAAAGTTGACAGCATGTTATCTCACCCAAGTTGCTCATCTCATAAACATTGTTTTTTTCCTCCATCATGGGGTGCCAAAACATCATTTCCCACCATTGAAACACCAGGACCAGCCCAAGAAAAGTGCAAAAGTGCTTAAAACTCACCTTTTTGTCCAATGGTGACCTGTGTTCATCTAACTGAGTACCTGTGTTGGACTTTCTGTACAAATTTGAAATTTCTCTCGGGTAATCGTTTACAGGGGTGCTGTAAACGATTACCAGAGCACTTTTCGAACACTCTCACTCATTCCTTGCACAGGTTGCTCCACCAACTCATGAGGGGTCACCCCACCATCCTTGGCCTCACATCACATCACCATCCATCCTCTCCCACCACTGGAACACCTGCACAAGCCTCAGACAGGTGCAGATTAGCCTAAAAGTCAGTTTTTGTCCAATTGTGACCTGTGTTCATCTGACTGAGTACCTGTGTTGGACTTTCTGTACAAATTTGAATTTTCTCTCGGGTAATCGTTTACAGGGGTGCTGTAAACGATTACCAGAGCACTTTTCGAACACTCTCACTCTTTCCTTGCACAGGTTGCTCCACCAACTCATGAGGGGTCACCCCACCATCCTTGGCCTCACATCACATCACCATCCATCCTCTCCCACCACTGGAACACCTGCACAAGCCTCAGACAGGTGCAGATTAGCCTAAAAGTCAGTTTTTTTGTCCAATGGTGACCTGTGTTCATCTGACTGAGTACCTGTGTTGGACTTTCTGTACAAATTTGAAATTTCTCTCGGGTAATCGTTTACAGGGGTGCTGTAAACGATTACCAGAGCCCTTTTTGAACACTCTCACTCATTCCTTGCACAGGTTGCTCCACCAACTCATGAGGGGTCTCCCCACCCTCCTTGGCCTCACATCACATCACCATCCATCCTCTCCCACCAATGGAACACCTGCATAAGCCTCAGACAGGTGCAGATTAGCCTAAAAGTCAGTTTTTTGTCCAATGGTGACCTGTGTTCACCTGACTGAGTACCTGTGTTGGACTTTCTGTACAAATTCCCAATTTCTCTCGGGTAATCGTTTACAGGGGTGCTGTAAACGATTACCAGAGCTTTTTTTCAGCAGTCTCACTCATTCCTTGCACCACTTTGTCCCCCTACTCATCACGGGTCACTCCACGCTTCTTGCGTTCACTTCAATCACCAACACCCATATCCCCACAACTTGATCAAATCCTTCGCATTAATTACCATTAATTTTAGTGAAAATGGTCTTATACTTTTCAAATTTTTATTATAATGCTGCGTTCATTTTTCAATCACTAATTTTGTCATTATAACAAACACAAATGCAAAGTAAAAACAGTTCATTTCGAAATCCAACCACTATTCTTATTACAAACACACAGTCACGGAGATCCTCCAAGGTTTCAACGCACATTTTGAAGAAGGAGGAGAGAACGAAACCGAGAATGGAAGCTTCGAACACGGAAAGGGAACGAAGGCTTGAACGACCCATACATCATGTACATATTTTCATCAACTTTGAATTTGCCTCCATGTGTATTCATCAAATCTTTCTTCCTTCAAAAAAAAAAAAAAAAAAAAAAAGAAAAAGACAAACATGCATCAAAGTTTTCTCCTCAAATTCCTAAATCTACACCAACCATATTTCTCTCATATATCAAGATTTCAAATCCTTGTACAAAACTGCAACCCTTTGTTTATTAATTTCAAAATTTTCAAAAAAAAATCATCAAAGTCAACATCATGAATTGGTTTCCATGTATATTCATCAATTCTCCTCCTTCAAAAGGACAAAAATCAACATGCATCAACCATGTTTCTCTTGCACATTGAGATTTCAAAATCCACATACTTGTACAAAAATGCAACACTTGTTTCTTAGTTTCAAAATTTTGATCAAAATCAAAAAATATTTTCTCAAAATTTCAACAAATTCAAAAATTTCAAACAATTTTACTTTCTGTCACTGGTGTCTCGGCCCTCTGTAAGACAATGGTCGAACCCAATTTTTCTTTCTGTCACTGGTGTCTCGGCCCTCTGTAAGACAATGGTCGTGCCCAATTTTACTTTCTGTCACTGGTGTCTCGGCCCTCTGTAAGACAATGGTCGAACCCAATTTTTCTTTCTGTCACTGGTGTCTCGGCCCTCTGTAAGACAATGGTCGAGCCCAATTTTTGCTTTTTATCATTGTTATCTCGGCCCTCTGTAAGACAATGGTCGTGCCCAATTTTACTTTCTGTCATTGGTGTCTCGGCCCTCTGTAAGACAATGGTCGTGCCCAATTTTACTTTCTGTCATTGGTGTCTCGGCCCTCTGTAAGACAATGGTCGTGCCCAATTTTACTTTCTGTCATTGGTATCTCGGCCCTCTGTAAGACAATGGTCGAGCCCAATTTTTCTTTCTGTCATTGGTGTCTCGGCCCTCTGTAAGACAATGGTCGAGCCCAATTTTTCTTTCTGTCACTGGTGTCTCGGCCCTCTGTAAGACAATGGTCGAGCCCAATTTTTCTTTCTGTCACTGGTGTCTCGGCCCTCTGTAAGACAATGGTCGAGCCCAATTTTTTTCTTTCTGTCACTGGTGTCTCGGCCCTCTGTAAGACAATGGTCGAGCCCAATTTTGCTTTCTGTCGTTGGTATCTCGGCCCTCTATAAGACAATGGTCGAGCCCAATTTTATATTCTGGTATTGGTATCTCGGCCCTCTGTAAGACAATGGTCGTGCCCAATTTTACTTTCTGTCACTGGTATCTCGGCCCTCTGTAAGACAATGGTCGAGCCCAATTTTACTTTTTTCAAGCGATCCTCTGTAAGACAATGGTCGAGCCCATTTTTACCTTTTTTCAAGCGACCCTCTGCATGGCAATGGTCAAGTCCAGATTTTATTTTTCAAATGACCCTCTGCATGGCAATGGTCAATCCAAATTTTCAAAATGACCCTCTGCATGGCAATGGTCAGTCCAAATTTTCAAACGACCCTCTGCATGGCAATGGTCAGGTTCAAATTTTAATTTTTCAAACGTCCCTCTGCATGGCAATGGTCGGTCCAAATTTTAATTTTTTCAAATGACCCTCTGCATGGCAATGGTCAGGTACAGATTTTAATTTTTTCAAACGACCCTCTGCATGGCAATGGTCAAGTCCAGATTTTAATTTTTTTCACACGACCCTCTGCATGGCAATGGTCGAACCCAATCAAATTCAAATTTCTCATTCATTTTTATCTTGTTCATTTTATTTATGCACTCAAAAACAAAAAAAAAATGATTTGTTCCTCCGCGAGGTTGTCCCACTTCAATTCTCTCAGCTTTGTTTGTTTGCTTTATTCTCTGTTTGTTTCTTGAAACCCAGACGAAATTAGTATTTCTATCTTTACTTATCTTTTACTCTGATAATATGAAAACTTTGTTTATCATATGATCTAGTAAAATCTAAGTAAAGAGGGGCAGCTGTCAACACTCAATTTCGTCCGGGTTGATTAAAAATTTTATTTTCATCATAAAAGAAAAAATAATAATAAAAAAAATATATATATAATAAATAAAAAAATAATAAAAAAAAAAGAGAGAGAGAGGAAGAAAAGACATTCGGCCTTTGACTATTGCTGTGACCGTTCGTCCTCAAACGTAAGTCTTTAGGACGTTTGGCATTTCTCGGTCCCAAACGCTCGTCCTGTTCGTTCCAGCTTTGAAACGTTCGTCCTCCACTGATCGCGATCGTCCTCTACGATGCGTCTCAATGACGCTCGCCCGCTGTGCTCAAACCGATCGCTCGTTTCCAATCGTTCAGCTTTCCAATTTGCAACCGTTCGGCCTAGAAGCTTGATCTGGCGCTCGTCAACACAGTTATGGTTTTTAGACGTTCGCTCATCTACAGCTCGCTCGTGTAGATCACTCCTCTTTATTAAACGTTCGTCCCAAGCTTCCATCTAGCGCTCATTTGTTGAACGCTCGTCCCATACCGTTCGGTCATCCTTCGCCTCAAGTATTCAAGCTTACGACCATTCATCCTCTATGATCCAGCGTTCGTCCACTTCAATCTACATGGGTCGACCGTTCGTCCTCCGCCTTGACCGACCGTTCGGTTTCTTCCATTATGCAACCGTCCGTCCTCTATTGACGACCGTTCGACAATCTTTACCATTTAGCGTTCCACCTTTAGATCGCTCGTCCTATAGCGTTTGTCATGCATCGTGCGCGTTCGTTTTCTACGCTTTCAAATGTTCGTCCTCTATCCTACGTGACCGTTCGTCCTATATTAACGTTCGTCCTATTGGGGAGCGAGCGTCAACAGATAGCTTTTGGTCTTGATGACGTTTATTCTCTTAAAGCAATCTCGAGCATCCGGTCTTGTGGGATTGATGATTGTGGGCGTTCGTCCTTTAATTTGTAAATCTTAAGCATTCGGCAGATTGTGTGATGAGGCGCTCATCAAAACAGAGGCAATATCGAACGTTCGGTCTGATTTAGATTATGAGCGTTCGGTCAAGCGTTTGGTCAAGCGGACGGTCGTTTTCTGTTTTGATCAAGCGTTCGGTCAACTTAGTGGGGATAGTGTTTTAATTTGTTTTACAGCGTTCGGCTTGAGCGTTCGGTCATTTTATACGAACGGTCGTTCGTTTTCGTTTTTAACCGAGCGTCCAAAAATGTGCTTGGGGTGCGTTTTAAATCGGTCCGAGCTTTCCACCGAGGCTTCCCACCTTCGGCTGCCGTTGTCCGCCATTAACAGTCTGTAACCACTTACAGTATGGGTCTTTGGAATTTAAAAAGAGGAGAATCAATCCGCTGGAGGTCCACCTGAGTTGGTCTCCCACGAGCCCCCATCTGGCACCTGTACTGATTCCGTCTGGCATCTGAAACGCATGCAACACCCTGGCTTCCACTCAACACCAAGGCGGCAGAACAATTGTTGGAGGCACATGGTGAAGCAAACACGCGGCCATGTGAAAGCTGCTGACGGTATGGGTTTCGCGATTTTAAAAAGGAAAAACAGAGAATATTCTTGGCTGACTCTTTCTCTTTTGTCTGCCACGGGTGCCCATGTTCTGTAAAGTCTGGCGAGACCACTTCCTTCTCCCATGTGCTTCCTCTGGAACAGGCGGCATGAGGTGGTGGTTGGACGTCCATGTGCACGATTTGCCTTTTCCAATTGAATAATTCATCCCTGGGCCCTGATCCCTCTCGGCTCATCACCCTCTCATCCATATGCACCCGTCACCCATAGCCAGATACACCTCACGGCCATACACCCTTTTTTTTTTTTTGGTCTTCACACCAACACCATCATCCTAAGGGGGAATCCTCCATATTCATACAGGGCCAAGATCATCACCTTGAATATCATCACTTTCATCTCCACGGGACCTATAACCCCCACACTCATCAACATCATCATCTTCACCGTGCCCCTATCACGCCTCACCCTCTTCCTCCATTTCCACCACCCAACTTCCACTATCCCCGCTTCCCACCATCCCCCAATGGAAGCTTGCCGACAACTTCATCATTTTCTGCCAATGTAAGGAATGCAACACTGAATCTTCATGGGGGACCTCTATCATCAATCTCCAACGCTGGACCTCCAATACTGCGTGATCACAGCCCAACCTCAAACTTCCATTATCCACCACCGAGGATCTTGATCATCATTGCCAACAACTCATGGCCTGCACCGAGGATCTTGATCTTCTTCGATCATCATCCATTCTTCTCGGCCCCTCGGCTCATCACTCCCACTCACTCCCCGGATAGCCTCCGTCCAATCCCTCTCCATTCTCCAACACCGAAAACAACCCTTTGATCATCATCCACCCATCACTGGATCTCCAAGACCTGACACTTCTAACTTCATTCTCAATCCTCTTCATTCCCATCACCAACCCCTTATACTACACATAGAGGCCACAGCCATTCATCTCCACAATCATGATCCATATTCACCCACTGCCATAGCCATCTCCAACACCTTATTTTCACTCCAGCCATCACTCTGCTCCTGAAACCCATCCCATAGAACCCACCATCATCGTCCTTTTCCTCTTCATTCAACATCAACATCTTCATCCTTATACCACCTCAGGACCAACTCTCATTCCATCTCCCAGCCCGTAACCAATCAACCACACCTCACGGCCACCACCCAATCTTCAATCATCATCCATTCTCCTCCACCCTTAGGCTCATCACCCCCAACCACACTCCCCTTTCGCTCCCGCATCACCATCCTTCCACCCAACTTCCACTTCATCTCCCCGACATCAAAACTACAAACTCTAAACACCCATCCTCCTATCTCCAGTACTTCCCTTTCACTCATCAAAATCCAGCTCAACTTCCAGTTCAACTTCGCTCATCAACCACACTTCCCTTTTACTCCAATTGCTCACCTCCAGCACCATTCAACATTCACTTACAACAGAAAATAACAAAAAAGGCGGAGATAACACAAGGGCATGACGAGGCAGGAAACCGTTTTCTCAAAAAGCTCCATCACCATTCCAGTTTTCTGTGAATAGGAAAAGGGGAACCCAATGGTGGCTCCGGTGGCTTGCGGCGGTTCGCGGCTGCCAGTCGGATGGAGATTTGGGCGTGAGGCGGAGGCGAACCCCTCCCTGGGTTGCCTGTGTCGGAGAGAGCAGACGAGTGAGAGAAAGGCAGCGTGGCGTGGCTGGTCCGGAGAGGCAGTAACGTGGCGGACCGGAGAGGCTGTTTGGGCGACGGCTGGGGCATGGCCGTGAGGGAGGCAGAGGTGAGGAGAGGACTTGGGGACTCAGCGCGAAAATGAAATGAAGTCGGGGAAACCCCTAATTCGATTTCTGATCGGGTTTAAGAGGCCTTGGGCCTAATATGATACAAAGTTGGAAAAGAAGGGATTGGCACAAGCAAAAGAGCTTCAGTTTCCGCACCTGGTTTTTATCTCTGTACCCCCAATTTCTGTTGAGCTTTTCTTGTTTTATTTTTATGCTTTCTTTTTTTTTTCTTTTTATTGGTTTTTATTACTTGTCACACCCCTTGTATGTCAGAGCGGCTGCAGCGGAATGGTTAGCGTGTGATAACAAACCAAGAGGGTTTTTAATACAAAAGTGTGCCTTTTAATTTCTACTCAATTAAACTTACTTAGCAATTAATAATAACAATTAAATAGAGTAAGGTTGAGAGAAATTTGCACAGATGATTTTATCCTGGTTCGGATCTTACCAATCCTACGTCCAGTCGCTTATCTCAAAACAAGATAAACAGTTTCACTAACACAAAACAATTACAAACTACAATCACAAAGATACAATTTGTAAGAGTTTAGAAAACACCTCTCTTGATACCACAAGAGATGAAACTACACCTCCTTTGAGTCTTCACAAAGGATGAACACCTCCTCCGAATACTTCACGAAGGATGAACACCTCCTTCGAATACTTCACGAAGGATGAACCTCTTCCGAACACCTCCTCAGACACACCAAGGATGAACCGGCTATTTCCTCTGTCACCGTAGCAGCACTTCACCAGCTCCACAGACAAGAGTTTCACAAGCCGAACAAGAACACACAAGTCTCAAAGAATTCTGAGTATTTGAGCACAAGGGAAGAGTTTCTGTGTCTCTGGATGTTTTGAGAGGAAATGAGAGTCTATTTATAGACTCATCCAAAGGGCTCTTCCATTTTTCGTTTTCAGCCTTTCACACTGTGTTAATCGATTAGCTACAGTGGTTAATCGATTAACACCCCAACGGATAGTCCAACGGCTATAAAAACGGCTAGTTTTTCAAACGGTCCCTGTGTTAATCGATTAACACCTTCTGTTAATCGATTAACGTTAATCGATTAACACCCTCTGTTAATCGATTAACACTGCACTGCTGAATTTTTCCATTTTTCTCTGGAACAATCGATTAACAGCCTCTGTTAATCGATTAGCTACAGTACTTTGCTACAGTACCGTGCTACAGTAATGCGCTACAGTAATTTGCTACAGTATTTTGCTACAGTACTTTTTACAAAACACTTTTCTTTTTCTAATCTAAGTCCTATACATATTTCTAAGAGTATTACAAAAGCTTTCCATCACAATACAAATCTTAAAATCATTTTGATTCTTGATTGGTCTTGACTTGATTTGGACATCATCAAAACTTCATCTTCATCATTTTGCTAACAATGTACAATAACCCCACCCCTTTATTTTGTTTATATCTGTTGGAAAATTACAAAAAAATACATAAGAAAAAAAATAATATAAAAAAACATATAAAACTTTAAAAAACATTTAATGTAATAAATATCGGTATGGGTACTCGTGCGATCGTACGCATCAGCCTAGTACTTATTACCCAAAATATAAAATAAAAAAAGGAAAGTCGTGTGAGTGCTCGTGCGATCGTACGCATCAGCCTAGTACTCATTACGCAAAACAATAAAAGGAAAAAGCCGTGTGAGTGCTCGTGCAATCGTACGCATCAGCCTAGTACTCATTACGCAAAACAATAAGAAGGAAAGTCGTGTGAGTGCTCGTGCGATCGTACGCATCAGCCTAGTACTCATTAAGCAAAACAATAAAAGGAAAAAGCCGTGTGAGTGCTCGTGCAATCGTACGCATCAGCCTAGTACTCATTACGCAAAACAATAAGAGGAAAAAGCCGTGTGAGTGCTCGTGCGATCGTACGCATCAGCCTAGTACTCATTACGCAAAACAATAAAAGGAAAAAGCCGTGTGGGTGCTCGTGCGATCGTACGCATCAGCCTAGTACTCATTACGCAAAAAATATAAATATTACAACAAAAATACCAAAAAATATAAAATCTTCAAAAGCTAAAAAACATTCACTTTTTTCAAAAACTACAAAAATATCGCCTTGTCAGAACTACGTGATCCTTGATTCTCCATCAAAAGTGGAGATACGTAGGAGCAAGGCCAGTCCTTGTTAGGTTCACTCTCCCAAAAAATCCAAAATCATTTCCAAACAATTTTCAAACAAAATTTCTCAAACAGTTTCTAAAAGAACTACGTAACCCTGATTTCTCACATGAGAATACGTAGGAGCAAGGTCAATCCTTGTCGGGCCCAAAAAGCTAAAAAATATTGTTTGTTTGTTTAGAGTTTTATTTTAGGGGAAAGTTAAACATTTTGAAAACCACATCCATATTCGCGCATTTAGTTAAAGGTACTGCCCTAGGGCAGGCGTTGTAGGGTGCTAATACCTTCCCTACACGTAACCGACTCCCGAACCGAGAATCTGGTTCAAATTGACCATGCCTTATCATTTTATGGTTTTTTCCGTAGTTTTCCAGAATAAACTATGGTGGCGACTCCAAAATCTCTTTTCAAAACCCGTTTCTTTATGGATCGTCGTCCCGTCGCGATCCCGGTTGCGACAGATATTAGGGAAAATCAAGCCAATTTGGGCAATTCTTTCAAACCAATCATTTCCATATCCATCACAAATTTCTGAACAATTTCATATCTCATTCAAAATTTTCCCCCGAGTCCCAAACTTGGGGCAACTTTGTAAGTTTTCATAACCTTTTCGCCTGTTCTTCAAAACCAGGGCAACTATGTGAGTTTCATATGTTTCGGCCCAGCCCATTCAGAATATTGGACGACTTTGTTAATTTCACATTTGTTTCATCTGTATATTCAAAGTTCGTACCAAGACCAGGGAATCCCTTGTTGGGCCTCTCAAATTTGTCCGCATTGAAATTCATAGATCCACCCTCAAAATAAGGGTAGGCACTTTGGGGCTCTGTATGATTTTGAGTCCATCTTATCATTCGTAAACCCAGAATGGGGGGCAACTTCTTTTTGAACCTCGCTTAATTGACTCATACCCAAAACCAAGGCGTGTCTTTCATATGCTTCGGCCCATTCAGAGTATTGAGCACCTTGGTTAAATCTCAAATTTTTTTCATCTGAGCATTCAAAGCTCATACAAAGACTGGAGCATCCCTTGTTGGGCCTTGCATGATCTTGGTCCGCCCTGAACTTCAAAGCTCATACAAAGGCTGGGGCATCCCTTGTTGGGCCTTGCATGATCTTGATTCGCCCCAAATTTCATAAATCCATTACCACCAAAATTGGGGCAAATTTTTGCAAATCTCACATGACATTCTCACACTCCTTTTCCCAAACACCAAACCGGGGTAACCTTTGGGTATATCATTGTTTCACATTGACATTCACATTCACATATTACATCATTCATGGATGATTGTATGAGGAATGGAATGCCCAAAAATGTGTGGGAAACCTTTCATTTTAACTAACCCCTGGTATCAAGCATAAACACACTAATATCTCGTCAAGAAATGTGTAGCACACAAGCTTCATTTTGAACAGTTGACTTTGGACATCCATTGAAAGGAAATTGGAAGTCTAGATCGTCATAAATTTGACGATTTCAAAGAAAGCAAATTGACTCAGTAAAAAATGTCATAATTTCATAATCTTCCAATACATCATGTACATATTTTCATCAACTTTGAATTTGCCTCCATGTACATTACATCAAATTTCCTTCCTTCAAAAAGACAAAAACGCATCAAAGTTTTCCCCTCCATGTATATTACATCAAATTTTCTCCCTTCAAAAAGACAAAAAAATCAAAATGCATCAAAGTTTTCTCCTCCAATTTCAAAATTACATATTTTCGTTAAATTTTCTTCTTCAAAAGAACAAAAAATCAACATGCATCAAAGTTTTCTTCTCTAAATTTAAAAATTTACATCAACCATGTTTCTCTTGCACATCGAGGTTTCAAAATCCAAATACTTGTACAAAAATGCAACACCTTGTTTCTTAATTTCAAAACTTTAAAAAAAAAATCAATCAAAATCAAAATCAAAGTCAATAAAATTTCAAAATCTCAAAATTTCAACCAATTCCAATTTTCAAATTCAAAGCAATCAAACATTTTTATCTCGGTCATCTGCTAGATAATGGTCGAATGCACTTTTCAATTTTGTTTTATCTCGGCCATCTGCTAGATAATGGTCGAAAGCACTTTTCAATTTTGTTTTATCTCGGCCATCTGCAAGATAATGGTCGAATGCACTTTTCAAACATTTTTATCTCGGCCATCTGCTAGATAATGGTCGAATGCACTTTTCAATTTTGTTTTATCTCGGCCATCTGCAAGATAATAGTCGAATGCACTTTTCAAACATTTTTATCTCGGCCATCTGCTAGATAATGGTCGAATGCACTTTTCAATTTTGTTTTATCTCGGCCATCTGCTAGATAATGGTCGAAAGCACTTTTCAGTTTTGTTTTATTTCGGCCATCTGCTAGATAATGGTCGAACGCACTTTTCAGCTTTGTTTTTATTTCGGCCATCTGCTAGATAATGGTCGAACGCACTTTTCAGTTTTGTTTTATCTCGACCATCTGCAAGATAATGGTCGAAAGCACTTTTCAGCTTTGTTTTTATTTCGGCCATCTGCTAGATAATGGTCGAACGCACTTTTCAGCTTTGTTTTATCTCGGCCATCTGCAAGATAATGGTCGAAAGCACTTTTCAGTTTTGTTTTATCTAGGCCATCTGCTAGATAATGGTCGAGACCAGTTTTTCAGTCTTATTTTTCTCTCGGCCATCTGCAAGATAATGGTCGAACCCAATCAAAGTCAAATTTCACATTCACTTAATCTTGTTTATTTTATTTATGCACTCAAACAAAAATAATAATAATAAAAAAATAAAATAAAATAAAATAAAATAAAATTACCCCATTCTCATCCATAGGGTTGTTACAACCTCCACAATGTCTACACACCTCAATTCTGTTAGCCTTATTCATATTTATTTTAAATTTTCCCATTGTTCATTGTCCATTTGAAATCCAGACGAAATTAGTGTTTCTTTCTTTACTTAGCTTTTACTCCAATAATACGAAAACTCAAAATTTTCATATTATTCAGCAATATCTAAGTAAAGAGGGGCAGTTGTCAACACCCAATTTCGTCCGGATAAATATAATTCATAAAAAAAAAATACAAAAAAAAAAACAAAATGAAAAATACTATTTATTTTACTTTTTGCACCCCTAAATTTTCTTTTAAAAAAACTTAATCAATTGGCCCAAAATAATCTCACTTTTTTACTTCCTCACCACCAATCTTTTCTTATCACACCCCATTCTCCACATCACCATCCACCTCATCCTCCACATCATCTACCTTTTTCATTTACTTTTTCCACATCATTTCCATATTAATTTTATATATCAACTTTTCTAATTATTCCACTTACATTTTTTAATTATATCTTCTCCATCAACATTTTTTATTATCCATTCTTCTTCACCTAATTTCTCCACCAACTTTTTATATTATTTCTTTCACTTAATTTCCACACCTAATTTTTCCACCAACTTTTTATATTATTTCTTTCACTTAATTTCCACACCTAATTTCTCCACCAACTTTTTATTATTATTTCTTTCACTTATTTTCCACATTAACTTTTTCTATTCATCTTTTTTATTATATTTTATTTCATCTAAATTTTCCACCAACTTTTTATATTATTTCTTTCACTTATTTTCCACATTAACTTTTACTATTTACTATATTTTATTTCACCTACTTTCTCCACCAACTTTTTATATTATTTCTTTCACTTATTTTCCACATTAACTTTTACTATTCAATTTTTTTAATTATATTTTATTTCACCTAAATTTTCCACTAACTTATTATATTATTTTTATTCATCAACTTTCTTCATCCTTAACTCTATAAATACCTACATTCCTTTCATTTCACACACACATTTTTTTACACAAGATCCATTTTTTTTTCTCTCACACCAAACCTTTTCATTTCCACCCCAAAACAAAAAAACAAGAGAAAATTCTTTTCCTACACCCTTTTATTCATATCTTGAACCCCATTAGGCTTTGGCCCATTCGGTTTTAAACCTTTTCTCTCCTAGGCGCACACCCCACTTTGCATCTTTACACCCCTGCAAACAACAAGAAAAGGGCCTTCGACCTGACCAGCACCTGCTATGCGACACCCCTAAACCTCACAGTTGCACTCCTACCGTCCGTTGGGCCTGAGAACCGGAGTCTTCCGACACACCTGGTTTTTTTTCTATACACCCCTATCCTTATTTAATTGGTTTTTATGCTCTTAGTATTTGTTTGGTTCCGTATTGGTTGCTTCATTTGTTTTATTTTTTATTTTCTTCACTCTTTTAGTATTTGTCTCACAATTATAATATATTTCTCGTGTTTTGTATTTTATTTTTATTAATTGTATTTTATTTTTATTTTAAACTTCAATTTTATTTGTTAATAGAAAATGACACAACCATAAAAAAACAACAACCTAAAAAAAATGAAAAAGATACAAAAGAAATAAATATATAAAATTGCAGCATTATAAAATGGTTTTAGAATTTTTTTAGTAACGTTATTCCTTTAAGCAATTGTTTTTTTTTCTAAAATATATAAGATTAAAATTAAGAAATGGTTTTAGTGTGTTTTTTTTACGTTTAGCAAATATGGTTTATTTTTATTTTCTATTTATTTTGACTTTCTTAAAAACACTTGTGTAAACAATTTTTACTATTTTTGTTTCAAATAGCTAAATATCATTTTGATCATTTTTTTAGTCTATGAATTTATCCTGTTTTCTACCACAATGTTTTTGTGTCTTTTCATATTTTTATGTCATAGATATCTCAACTCACCTCTCTTTCTTAATAAAAAGAAAATAAAAAAAAATGTAAAACTGTAAAAAACATGTAATGTAATAAAAGCGGTATGAGTACTCGTGCGATCGTACGCATCAGCCTAGTACTCGTTACCCAAAATATAAAATAAACAAAAAAGCCGTATGAGTGCTACTCATTACGCAAAACAATAAAAAACTATAAAAAAGCCGTGTGAGTGCTCGTGCGATCGTACGCATCAGCCTAGTACTCATTACGCAAAACAATAAAAAACAAAGAAAAAGCCGTGTGAGTGCTCGTGCGATCGTACGCATCAGCCTGGTGCTCATTACGCAAAAAATCTAAATATTACATCAAAAAATACCAAAAAAAAATATAAAATCTTCAAAAAACCAAAAACATCAACACTTTCAAGCCAACAAACAATATTCCTGGTCAGAACTACGTGATCCTTGATTCTCCATCAAAAGTGGAGATACGTAGGAGCAAGGCCAGTCCTTGTCAGGTTCACTTTCCCAAAAATCCAAATTTATCCATAATCATTTTCCAAACAAAATTCTCAATCAATTTTCAAACAAATTTTAAAGCAGTTTTCTAAAAGAACTACGTAACCCTGATTTCTCATTCTAAATGAGAATACGTAGGAGCAAGGTCAATCCTTGTCGGGCACAAAAAATTAAAAAATATATTTTGTTTATTTAGAAGTTTTATTTTAAGGGGAAGTTAAACATTTTGAAAACCACATCACATTCGCATATTTACTTAAAGGTACTGCCTTAGGGCAGGCGTCGTAGGGTGCTAATACCTTCCCTACACGTAACCGACTCCCGAACCAAGAATCTGGTTCTAATTGACCATGCCTTATCATTTTATGGTTTTTCCGTAGTTTTCCAGAATAACTATGGTGGCGACTCCAAAATCTCTTTTCAAAACCCATTTCTTTTTCGGATCGTCGTCCCGTCGCGATCCCGGTTGCGACACACACTAGTCTAACCACCTTCTGAGCAGTAACAACAACAAAACGATGAACAAGACTGATGACTATATAAATTATTAGCATATTATTTATGTTTATGAACATATACTTGTTTTTATACCTGTGATGTTTATGTACATATTATTTATGTTTTATAAACATATATTTGTTTGTGTATATCAACATGTTTGGTTGGATATTACTTATTGAAGTTCGATTGTGTGTTGTTTAATTAAAAGCTTATGATAGTCTAATTGTAGAGTAACAACCACTATCATGTTACACTTCAATCTACATGGTCCTTAACGACAAATTTATTAAAAGATATATCGATCAAATGAATCCAATATTAATCAACATTTGATTTACACTTAAAGAGAAAAAAAAAATACAAGTTTATAAAATATATGATGTAATAACATATAGATAAAGAAAAAAATGTTTTAACATGGTTATATAAAATGAGCTTTGTAGATTGTCCAAAAATATGTATGGAAAGAGGTGTGGCATATAAGAAGAAGCACATATTTTAACTATTTTTGGTCATCAACTTCTTCCTTTTCCTTTCCCTGAGGTTGATTCTGTGAGACGATAACAAAATCCGTCTTTTAAGTTCAAGAACGAGACTTCAATTTTGTAGTTATGAATATAGAACTTGCAGAAATCACAAACGTGATTACCAAATGGAAAGCAAAAGCTTTATTATAATATTCTTCGTCATAGCCCATTGATACGCATCTGGTGTACATATATAAAATAAAATATGATGGTAATTTATTGGCTCATAACACACACAAGGAGTGGCTCCGATGAAGAAACTCGATTACATATCTCCTCATACACGACCAAAACATTGAGTAGGAAGAGAGATGACAGTGTATATAAAGGTTAATTTATTTCATTATTAGGTTTCAAGGTCTTCAAGGGCCCTTCCCAGGTTTCTTAGTGTGCCTTGGGTTGGCTCCTGCCTCGTCGTAATCCAACACAAAATCATGACCAAATAGCTTCCTCGACTTCACCTTCATCCAAAACCAACACCAGAAAAGTAACATGTCAGTTTAAAAAACATTGTGGAAACTATGTACCACATTATAAACCAAAACAAACAAATATCTATGTTTCCCACATTAAATGTCTTGACCATTTAACAGAAGCAAGAGGACAACAGGGTGTGTACCTTTAAAGGTAAGCCATGAGTAGGATGCATGTTTTCCCTGAAGCCTTCAGCCAAACCTGTAAGCAAACAAAAACTCCTGTGTTATGTGTGTGGAAAGAGGTAAATGTTTGTAATCGTATTAAAATAGGTAGAGAAGATGGTGACCTGAAGATAAGGGAAGGAGGAGCAAGAGAAGAAGTAGAAGGAAAGTGGTGATCTTAAGGGCCATGACAGGTATGAAGGTGTGTTTGGTTCTTCCTGTTATTAGATAGGAAGAGAGAACATGAAAAATTACGTGTCTTGGCAGGGAAATGGAAGCAGGAACACCCCTTTTTAAATTTGGAGAGGAGAGAGGTATTGTGATGGTGTACCCCACCCAATAGCAACAGGGTGATGATGAAATGCAATAACTTGTACTCTTTAACGCACAACACTTAAGTCAACTGTACTATTCTATAGGACTATGCATAATTGCGTCAAAGAAAAGATAGTGATTGTTTGCATGTGCACATTGCCAACATTTCCCTGCATGGCTCAAAATCAGCTTCTCCACCTTTTCCCAAGTCAACATTCTTATATCTTCCACCAAATGCTATTTTATTACATGCCTATACTAATTACAGTTTTTACCAACATGCTACATAATATCTTATCTCTTAATCACGTTGTTATAGAGTTTACTTGACTAATTTTTCTGCCAAATCCATTATATAATTGGACTCAAGCATGACGTATCGAAGCTATTATTTTAGTCACATCTAACTTGATCCTCGAAGTTTTTTATGTGGCATCTGCTAAATCTGTGAATATCGTCAAGCCGTCACACTCCTCCAAAACTAGATCTTCATGTGATGTTTCCACCCAACATGTCCCTTAAATAGATTTTTCAATCTTTCGAGAGATTAACTCTTAGGGATACATGGGTTGATCCAAAAGTTATACTTTCGTTACAAGTAAAGTTTTTTTCTTTCCCTATCACGATGAGTATAAGAGGCACCGTTGATAAATAATCGTGTGTGGTTGTCTATTTATTGATGAATATGCTGTTCATATTGTAAGGATGAATTAATTTCACCTAGCTGGATGTGCCGAACACCACATTCAGATGAATTGGGTGGTGAAAGCTGCTAAAAGCTTGTTGCGTGTTTCAAAATTTCCGTGGTACCTATCACCACTTTGTGGAATGTTGCTTTGAGTCCTCACATTTCGGGTTCGTCACTTTTGATATAGTCAATGGATGGAGACAGAGACATGGAGAGTGGGCAACAGAAAAATTCAAATAGGGAGCAAGAAGAGAGTTGAATTAATGTGGAATGCCCCTTAGTGGGTGCACTAGCAAAAAGGAGACGGAAACAACTACCATTACTGGTTTAATCCTACATTAAAGCAAGGAAATTGTTAACTTAATCATCCTTTAGGAGACCATAATCTATGTTGGTAATGATTGTTTCAAATGGTTTTTTCTACTTTTAGCAAATATGGTATGAAACTTGTAATGTGGGCAACAGAAGACTATAATAGGCCTTATAAGTAACAAAACACTAGAGATATTCCCACGTGGATACGTGGCATCTCATTCCTACAAGTACGTACTATACAACCAAAAAGGTTCCATTGGAGTTAGAACTTGACAGTGGCCTAAGTACCATCAATAATATTCTTTGCACATATGATGATGAAGATTTTTCCTTGCACATGGATATCTTTATTTGCTTCTATCTTTGCCTGCATATCTAATATAATCTTTGCCCATAGACGCAATTGTGCAGTCTAGATCTGCTGAATTCCTTATACTAATCACTGGGAAAGGGGAGCATTCTGATTTGTGTGGTTTAGCATTGCTCATACCAACAATTGGAATAAAGAATAAACTATGCAGTGTTTGTTTCAACTGGCAAAAACCAAAAGCAATTATATAAATAATGCAGCTCACACAATCAGGATTCTCTCTCTAAATTGATTTTGTTTTTTGTTTTTTGTTTTCTTGACTTCCATCACAGAATTACAAAAATCTAGTGTTGGCAAATATGCACTGCTCTTAATTGGAGTAAACAGAGAAGGGTGCATATTTTTCTGTCTACTATTGCATATGTTGAACCATTTTTATCCACACAAAGACATTGCATATGTGAATGACACTGTTTCTTAAATCTGGAACTCGAGAGTCAAGTAAGAGATTAATGCATTCAGTCACTACAGAGATGCTCAAAGTGGAGATGCTGTTCATTTTGGAAGCTTAGTGTGATTTTCTGTGGGACAATTTATACAGTTCTTTCTATTATTTTTATCCCATTAGAATTGGCATTTTATTCTTCTTTGATGCAGTTTTTTTTATTATGCGAAGCATTTATATAAACTAGTCTTAGTAGTATTGAAAGACTCAAAATTGTGATTATTAGTAAGTAATTAGAGATGGAAGATGGATTAAGAAGAAAATAGAAGGGAGAAACAAAAGTGAGAATAGAGAATCTCATTCACATCCAAAGCACTGCTTTAGAGATACATTTGGTGGCAGTCAGATCAGAAAAGGTTAGAAGCACTTTGTCTGAACTAATTTAAAAGTAAGAAAGGTACCATATTTGATCCCTTCTCCATTAAAACTCAAAAATGTGTAGAGAATGGAAAAAACCTAACTTTAACCATTTTTTTTCCTTTGACAATACATATTCCTATGATGGCTTTTCAAGGTCTCATGAGACAGAAATACACTTGTTTTTAGATTAGGTTGGGTATCAAATCCATATCTTGGGAAACCAAGAATTGAGTTTTGAATGCAGTGTAACTGTTTGGGCTCTGAACGTGCGTTAACTCTCACAGTTACTTCATTCTCATGTACAATTAAGAAAACTACACACCTATTACATGGGAGAGGTGATAAGTTATTTATTTTTTAGTGGAGAAATTTAAATAATGGGATGAACAAATAAATTTTTTTTATAACAAAATGTTATTTTACTTTTTTTATTATAAAACATTTATGTAAATATTCTCATAAATAATTTTTGTAAAAACATAGAAGTGATATTAATTTAAAACTAGCGAGACTCAATTGTGTTATATTTAAGTATAGTTAGGAGCATGTGATTTTGAAGGGATTTGGAGAGCTTTGCTCTCAAGTAAGGGAAACTAATTTTCTTGTTTTAAAGTTGTAGATGTTTTGAAATTTCAATTTGCATGATTGGTTGATTTGAGAATGTTTGAATTTCTGATAGTGTTTAAGTTGTTGAAATCTACATATTTATATGTAATTTGCATTGTTTGAGTTGGTGTTGAATTTATAAACTTAAAATCTAATTAATTGAGCGAGTTGATATGTGCCTTGATATTGAAAAGTGTTTTTAACTAAAGTATTAAGTAGGGAATATCAATTTGACCACTTGAATAAGTTCCTCCTTTCCCAAATAATAGTTTTAAGTATGTTGGTTTTTGTCATGGCATTTAGCAGTGGCAAGTTGATGTTGAGCACCTGTTCATTGTGCAGGTCTGAGAGCATTTTAGTTCTAGATCGCTGAGCACACCGTTGAACACCCAAAAATGTGAATCTTTTGGTGTTGAGTGGTGGTAGGACACCATTGAGAGTCACTTTTTAATACAAGTCTGAAACAATTTTGTTCCAAAGCACTAAGCGGTAAAAGGGTGTCACTCGACCTTTTTGTGAGAAGAATGATGTTGAACGTTAGGACTACCACTAAGCATCACCTTTTGTAAAAGTTTGGGATTAAGCATCAAGATTGTCGTTGAGCATCACCTTCTATGAGAAGTACTAGCATTGACGCCATTTTTTATTGCTAGTATACATGTTTGAGTTTTTATTATTCCATGTCTGTTTGAGATAGAATTTGCAATGTACTTTATATATGTTTATGAATACTATGGTGTTTTAGTAAATGATGATATTGTTGTGAATATAGTTTGTTAAATCATGGTATGAAATTGATGATGAAGTAGTGATTTACAAGAAGGGAATCTCGTGGAATGTTTGTTTCGCTAGGGTGTGCCTTGATATAAGGATTGTTCCATTTTATGTAGTTATCTTGTATTCTATTATTCATTTATACTCATATAGAGGAGGAGGATTAGGCAGTGTGAAAGTGGCAGGAGGTCCTGTCATAAAGGCAACCATAAAGTTCTTATGGCCATGATAGGGACTAAACTTGTGTGTGTCAACTCGCTGGAGTAGTACTTTTGTCTCCATAAATGCATAGTTTCACTAGTTTGAATCAAGAGCACAAGTGCTCCTACACCTCCTCACTATTTTTTTTATTCCAAAAATACCCTACACCTCCCTACTATTCTCAACAATTTCTCTCTTTTTCTCTCTCCATTGATGGAGCATTCACATGGCAATTCCACATAACCACAATCAAACCTGTTCTCAACGGTTTTCACCTATGATTGACTCCAATGCAGATTCTGCACACTACAAAATTAAAAAAAGTTAACAGGGAAAAGTTACAGAAAAAGAAAAGGAAAGCCATATACCAACGTTCACCTTGCACATGGTGTCCTCAGATTCATAAACTTTCTCATGAAAATGCCACACAGGCTTTCCACTAAGAGCCCCATGTGCATTACCGTCGACGAGAAGGTATAGTCTTCTATCAAGTGCTCTTTGTAATGACCTAAGTAGACATGTAGTAACAAGTAAAAGAATGAGCAGTCATGCAAAAACTATGCCTGAAGACAAATTCATTTCTTTAAAATAAGGAAAAATAAAAGGGATATAAAGGATTCATCTTCAACGTGTAATTTTGTGGAGTTGCCATGTGAATACTCCATCAATGCAGAGAGAGAAAGAGAGAGATGGTTGAGGATAGTGAGGAGTGTAGAGTATTTTTGGAATAAAAGAAAATAGTAAGAAGATACAAAACACTTAAGGTGGTGAAGAGAGCAACACCCCAAAATTTAAAATCAATTTTATTTGGGCCTTAAGTATATTTTCATTAAGGTTCTCTTAAATACAAATTAATTTTTAAGTAAAAAATAAATATATTTTTTGAAATTTAGGATTAATATGATAAATGATAACCTATAAATATAAAATGTTTTCGTTGAATAATAAATAACTCTCTATCAATATATTTATTCTAATTTACTTATAAAGAAATAATATATATATATATATATATATGTATAGTTTTTTAAAATAGGAGTTTGTTAAATTATATAACTTCTATCAAATTTTAATTAACAAAAAATCTTTATTCATAAAAGAGATATATTTTAAATATAAGTATTTTAATAATTTTTATTTTTAATTTAAAATAATAATAAAAATAAAAAATTATTTAAATATCTTTAATTTAAAACTTATAATCTATATCGTGATTTGTGTTGGGCGTGCGTTACAAATTAAGAAAAACAATCAAATCATTCATTCCCTCCATGAAGAAGATAGACGTGATGATAAATAATGACTTTCAACAATTTTTTTCTCTTTCATTACTACTATACAAATTAAGACTATTTTTAGAATGAGCCATTTTTTTTTAAAAGTCTATTAGATGTATTATTAGTTTTGAAATTTAATGTTTTGTCACTTTTGTCTCTATAATATATTTTAATAATTTAAAAGAAAAGAACTTATAAACTTTATTTAATCTCGACTATTAAGTAATATGAGATCTTTAAATGTATCAAATAGAAAATAAAAGATCTTTGTATAAATTAAAATTAAACTATACATTAATTAAAAAAATTATATTTAACAAATTTATATATAATTTTTATAAATTAATTAATTTATGAAATTCTTACCTAATAAAAAAAGATATGAAATCTGAATTACGCCACGTATAGTTGGATTTATAATGGTAAAAAAATGTGTCCAATGCCAGCTTGCCGTTAGATATATTCAAATTACTAAACGATATGTGAGAAATAGAAAATAAAAATAAAATAGAGGATAAATAAATTGAAATAAATTAAATTACATTAAATTAAAGAGTTGATTGTTTAAAAATAAAAATAGAAAATAACATTAAAACTATATAATTCGATTGATTTAATAATAAAAAAACTAAAATGGAAAATAAGTACTAGGGACAAAAAATAATGCAGTATGTCTCACTTATTATAAAAAAATTTATTTTATTATCTTTAACTCTTATCATCATCTTATTTTATTTTTAGGATAATGATATTTTTACGCTTGAAAGATTTTTATACCCATTTAACACTATTAACTACATTTTTTGTGTTTTTTACATATATTAAAGTTTACTTTTTTTTATAAATATTAAAGTTTACTTCTTTTTTAACTATTTTATCTCTATAATGGAATGTTAAATAGTTGTTTTTAGTGTCAAACAATTTTTTTTTAGTTTTAGTATATTGTGTATTATGGAATATTTTTCAGTTATATAAGTGTAAGGCTCGTTTTCATAAGACTATTAAGTTAGAGTGATGCTCCATTTATCACCTCATCTTCTTTCTATACCTCCTCAATTTTTTTTTAAATTCCAAATTTACCATTTTTACTTTTTACTTTTATCAATTTTACTTTTTATTTTTTAAAATCCTAATATCAATCTCCTCTCATTTTCACTTTTTCTTTCCCTCTCAGCAACCCCCCCATCCCCCACTATAACTTTCTCTCTTCCACTTCCGTTAACCCAACATTTTCTTCTTTTTTCTTTCTTCTCACCACATAACTTACTATTTCTTTTTCAAATCATCTCAATAATCAACAATCTGCACTTAATTAAGCTATAAAATAAATATCCTCTTAATTGAGTTTTCACTAGTCGTTTGTGTTAAGATATGTAAAATATTCTATTAAAGGATATCAGGCAATCAAATATTGTGTTAGTTATAATTTAGATATTATTATAATTTGTGCAGATTTGTACACCTGTCATTCCTTTAATAGATGAAGGATTATAGGATCCTTAAATGTATATATATGGTACTCTACTCTTTGAAATAATATATTAGAATTATTCTTTAAACCTTTTATTATGGTATCAAGAGCCAAACACCGATATCCTCTACAATATAGGAATCAATGTTCTGTTTGAATATTTCTGATGGCTTCTTTCGATGACAATCAATCGGAGAAAAATGATTCTGGAACTTCCGCTGCTTCCAAGAGTTATATTTCTATTGCTGCCGGATTTGTGACCAAGTCAGGTGTATCTAACTCTGCCCTTAATCTTTTTGTTGTTACTAAGGATAGTAATTGGATAATTGATTCGGGTGCTACTGATCATATGACTTGTGATCCTCATATATTTACTAATTTTTCCTCTCATTGTTCTAAAACTGTTATTAATAATGTCAATGGGGTCTCATCTCCTATTGAAGGTATAGGTACTATATCCCTCTCACCCTCCTTCTCGATTCCTGATGTTTTATTTGTTCCTACATTAAACTATAATCTTATCTCCGTCAGCAAGTTAACCAAATCACATTCTTGTGTTGCCTTATTTTACCCAACCCATTGTCTTTTTCAGAACATCCATTTCAGAAAAATAGACATATATTAGAGGTGACAAGATCACTTTTGATAGATGGTAATGTTCCATCTCATTTATGGGGTGAGGCTGTGAGCTCTGCCGTTTATTTAATTAATCGAACTCCTTCTAGTGTGCTTAACTTTCGAAGGCCTTTTGATGTGTTGTCTGATCATTGTATCCTTCCTCCCATAGTTTATTTACCACCTCATATTTTTGGATGTGTTATATATGTTCACTTACACCCACATCAACGTACAAAGCTTGAAGAACGAGCGGTCAAATGTGTTTTTGTTGGGTATGGATCAACTCAAAAAGGTTATCGTGCTTACCATCCACCATCAAGGAAATTTTATATTTCTATGGATGTGACATTTAATGAGCATGAATTTTTTTTATGTTAATTCTCCACTTCAGGGAGGCAATGAAAGTGAAGTGCATAATCATGATGTTGGTATGTTTGATTGTGAAGATAAATTATTGTGTGAGGATCATTCTGCAGGAAGTGAGCCAATCCTAAATATGGACCCTTCTTTTATGGATAATACAGTGTCTTCTGATCATAACCAATTGGCTCAATCTTCTCCACAGGTTCAACTTGACTCTTCAGAGGTACCTTCTAATACTATCTCTGATAATACTAATGAAATTGATCATGGAATTGATTCTTGTCTGCGTGAGACCACCAACACACCAAACACTGAGTCTACTACTGTTCAATATGTTCTTCCACCTCGTTCTAACCGTGGTCAACCTCCAGTTAAATATGAACCAGACCTCCAAGCCAAAGTTAAATATCCCATTAGTAAATATGTGTCATCTCACAGGTTATCTCAGTCATATGCATCATTTGTATCTCAATTATCTTCAATTTCTATTCCTAGTAATGTACAGGAACCTTTGGCAGATCCTAGATGGACCAAAGCAATGGTTGAGGAGATGACAGCTTTAGAAAAAAACAACACTTGGGATCTTGTGTCCTTACCAAAAGGGAAGAAAACTGTGGGCTGCAAATGGGTCTTTACAATTAAGCATAAAGCTGATGGAACTATTGAGAGGTATAAAGCACGACTTGTGGCTAAAGGTTACACTCAATCTTATGGTATAGATTACCAAGAGACGTTCGCACCAGTAGCCAAACTCAATACTGTGAGAATACTTTTGTCGCTAGCTGCAAACCAAGATTGGCCTCTTCTACAATTTGATGTGAAAAACGCTTTCCTACACGGAGAAATTTCAGAAGAAATTTATATGGATTCTCCACCAGGCATGACTGATTCAATTGGAATAAAGGTTTGCAAATTAAAGAAGGCTCTATATGGATTAAAACAATCTCCAAGAGCATGGTTTGGAAGGTTTACCAAGTCTATGAAGGCTTTTGGCTATAGAACAAGTAACTCTGATCACACCTTATTTTTTAAGAGAGGAAAAGGAAAAATTACAGCTTTGATTATATATGTAGATGACATGATTGTTACAGGAAATGACCAAGATGAGATTTCTAGTTTACAACAATACCTTGCATCTGAATTTGAGATGAAACAACTTGGAAATCTTAAATATTTTTTAGGTATTGAAGTAGCCAGATCAAAACATGGTATTTTTCTATGCCAAAGAAAATATACTATTGATTTATTATCGGAAACTGGGCTGCTTGGGAGTAAACCAGCTGATACACCAATTGAACAAAATCATAAGCTCTCTCAATGCACAAATTCAGCAAGCATAGACAGAGGAAGATACCAAAGGCTGGTAGGAAAATTAATTTATTTATGCCATACACGTCCAGATATCACCTATGCAGTGAATGTTGTTAGTCAATTTATGCATGACCCACGGAAGGTTCATATGGATACTGTTGAAAGGATTTTGAGATATTTGAAGTCCGCTCCTGGAAAAGGAATTTTGTTCTCAAATCATGAAAACATAAAGGTAGAAGGGTACACTGATGCAGATTGGGCAGGATCAAAAGATGATAGAAGATCTACCTCTGGATACTTTACTTTTGTAGGAGGGAATCTTGTAACTTGGAGGAGTAAAAAACAACCTGTAGTGGCAAGATCTAGTGCTGAAGCAGAATTCAGAAGCATGGCACTAGGTGTATGTGAACTTTTGTGGATTAAAAATGTGCTATCAGATTTAGGCTTTACACAAAATGAAGCTATGAGTTTGTACTGTGACAATACTTCGGCTATAGCAATTGCTCACAATCCTGTGCAACATGATAGAACAAAGCATGTGGAGATTGATAGACATTTCATCAAAGAGAAGCTTGAAGCTGGAATAATTTCATTTCCTTTTGTAAGACCAGAATTGCAGTTGGTTGATGTTCTCACCAAAGGAGTATCAAGAAGATCGTTTAATGAGTCTCTATTCAAGTTGGGAATGTGTGATATCCATGCACAAACTTGAGTGGGGGTGTTAAGATATGCCAAATATTCTATTAAAGGATATTAGGCAATCAAATATTGTGTTAGTTATAATTTAGATATTATTATAATTTGTGCAGATTTGTGCACCTGTCATTCCTTTAATAGATGAAGGATTATAGGATCCTTAAATGTACATATACGGTACTCTACTCTTTGAAATAATATATCAGAATTATTCTTTAAACCTTTTATTAGTTTGCTAAAGTCTAAATCTCTCCCCCACATGGGCCTTATGTGATCCCTTAAAATGGGAGACACAACAATGCTGCTACTACCTAATTTCTTGTAATCATTTACGTTAATATTATTATTATAACAGGTTTTGATTATACCAACGGTTGCACTACCTGAAAGCTCCTTGTTATAAATGACTGTAACTACACGAACATTATTTCAATGTCTCTAACTCTAATGATGGCTGATGTTTCATTATACAGTATCATGTGAAATTAAACAATTATGATGATGCGAACAGGAAGTATTTTGTTGAATGCATAGCGAAACAATGCACCACGCACCAACGGAGAGAAGAAAGAAAGAAGAAACGAAAATGGAAAATGTTGTGTTAACGAAGTGGAAATTAAGAAAAAGAGAGAAAGTGACAATGGGGGTGGGGACTTGCTACTGAGAGTCAAAGGAAAAGGGAAAGAGGAAGTGAGAAAGGATTGAGATTAGGGTTTTAAAAAATAAAAAGTAAAATTGGTAAAAGTAAAAAGTAAAAAGGGTAAATTTGAAATTTAAAACAAATTGGAGAGGTGGAGGGAGAAGATGGGATGGTGAAGGGAGCATCACTGATTAAGTTAACATGTACTTGGTCCATCTCTAGTCTGCCAACAAAACATCACACAAAACACTTAATCATAATGGCCCATGATTGACTATGATAATTCAAAAGCTAACAGGTATTTGGTACAGTGGATTCAGGCTCATCTAGATAAAAGTTCAAAAATAGTAGTATAAACAGTACATCTTACTAAGTATGTTAATTAATTACTATATTTATTGTTTGTTAATGTACTAAGCTAACTTAAATATCAGAGTTTCTTCTACCATATAATTCCTACCTATCTTATAAAAATTGAGTAACCAAGAGAATGACTAGTACTCAAGACGAGGATGAGTAGTCCAAATATTAAAAGTTTTTGGAGCTTGAAAGGTTTTACAATATATACTCGAAGAACATTTATTTTATTTCCTTCTCTCTTCAATACAATAAGTAAACATTTTTTGAAGAAGTAAAAGTAATTTTGATTATTCTAAACTATGATAAATAAACTAATTTTAATTGATATCAAATGTAGACTCAGATATCAAATGTAGACTCATCCACATATAGCTAATCACTGAAATTAGGTAACGGTCAATCACAAGGGAAAGGAAAATGATACGTCGACAACGAATTTTTGCCAACAATTTGACAACGCCAGGTGGCGTCTTTGCATTGGTCAAATTTAATAAAAAGAAAATAGAGAGAGGTTATCAGACTAAGGGCAAAATTGGAAGAAACATTTACAAGTTTAACATTTTTGGTTTCGCGGTTTTCGTTTTTTCGCTCTCACCTCTACACTTCTTTCATTCCTTTTATCTTCTTTCTCGATCTAACCTCTATCTTCTCTGTCGTTCTAACCCTATTCTTGTATCTTTTTTCTTATTCGAAGTTTGGTGGCGGTTTGGGTGTCATGAATTTAATTCTTTTTACGTTATGTGTGTTATAATGAATAAAGGTGTTATATTGAAAAAAGAACGCAGAATATTAATAAGTATTTAAAATGTAGGCAATGGTTTCATAAATGAATATAAGTTGTGGAATTTGTTGACTAAAAAACCATACAAGTGAATTTAAGGGTCATTACTGGTTGGGAGGTTATGTTTGGTGACCCCAAGAAGTGGGGAAGAAGCCATTCTTACTAAGGGGACCAAGTTGGACAAGTGCAGAGCTAATCTGCAGAAAAGTCCACTTGTATTTACTTGGTGTTGGTGTTTGACTGGTGGTAGAGGGTGGTAGGTGATGGGAGGTGACCCCAAGAAGTGGGGAAGAAGCCATTCTTACGGAAGGGACCAAGTTGGAGAAGTGCATGGCTAATCTACAAAAAAAACACTGTTGTAATCGTTTACAGTGGCCTGGTAAACGATTACACGAGAGAAATCACTGTTTTGTACAAAAAGTTGAACTGAAGTAGTCAGTTGTGGTGTCATGGGTGATCATTGGCAAAAATAGTTACTTTCAGGCACAAGTCCACTTGTATTTACTTGGTGTTGGTGTTTCAGTGGTGGTAGAGAGTGGAAAGTGATGGGAGGTGACCCCAAGAAGTGGAGAAGAAGCCATTCTTACTTAGGGGACCAAGTTGGACAAGTGCAGAGCCAATCTGCAGAAAAAACACTATGGTAATCGTTTACAGTGTCCTTGTAATCGATTACAATGTCAAAAAAGGTGTAAACTTGATTTCGAAGGCATAATTTGAAAGGTCTTTGTGTATAGATTCCAACAAAACAAGAATAAACTCATTTGGAGTTCGGTGGAGAAAGTTATAAGCAAAAGAACAAGCAAAGGTCAGAGTTGACAAAAATATATGAAACGCTAACTTGAAAGAATAAACTGTACCAACTCAGATGTCCAAAAATTACAAATTAGTAGTCATTGGAAAGATTTTTGAGTCTAGTTTCTAATAAAAAAAGAATCACATCATTTGGAGGTCGGTGGGAAAAGTTATCAGTAAAATAGCCAGCAAAGGTCAAAGTTGACAGCATGTTATCTCACCCAAGTTACTCATCTCATAAACGTTGTTTTTTTTCCTCCTTGGGACATCATCACATCACCAACCACCATCTCCCACCACTGAAACACCAGGACCAGCCTCAGACAAGTGCAAAAGTGCCTAAAACTCACTTTTTTTGACAATGGTCACCCCTGTCAACCTGACTGACTACCTCAGTTGGACTTTTTGTACAAAATCCCATTTTCTATCGGGTAATCGTTTACCAGGAAGTTGTAAACGATTACCACAGTCTTTTTTCAACACTTTCAGTCATCCCTTGCACAGCTTGCTCATCCAACTGATGAGGGGTCACTCCACACTCCTTGGCCTCACATCACATCACCAACCACCATCTCCCACCACTGAAACACCAGGACCAGCCTCAGACAAGTGCAAAAGTGCCTAAAACTCACTTTTTTTGATAATGGTCACCCATGTTAACCTGATTGACTACCTCAGTTGGACATTATGTATAAAATCCCATTTTCTCTCGGGTAATCGTTTACCAGGAAGTTGTAAACGATTACCAAAGCCTTTTTTCAAAACTCTCAGTCATCCCTTGCACAGCTTGCTCATCCAACTGATGAAGGGTCACTCCACACTCCTTGGCCTCACATCACATCACCAACCACCATCTCCCACCACTGAAACACCAGGACCAGCCTCAGACAAGTGCAAAAGTGCCTAAAACTCACTTTTTTTTACAATGGTCACCCATGTTAACCTGACTGACTACCTCAGTTGGACTTTCTGTACAAAATCCCATTTTCTCTCGGGTAATCGTTTACCAGGAAGTTGTAAATGATTACCAAAGCCTTTTTTCAAAACTCTCAGTCATCCCTTGCACAGCTTGCTCGTCCAACTGATGAGGGGTCACTCCACACTCCTTGGCCTCACATCACATCATCAACCACCATCTCCCACCACTGAAACACCAGGACCAGCCTCAGACAAGTGCAAAAGTGCCTAAAACTAACTTTTTTTTCCAATGGTGACCCCTGTTAACCTGACTGACTACCTCAGTTGGACTTTATGTACAGAATACAGTTTTCTCTCGGGTAATCGTTTACCAGGAAGTTGTAAATGATTACCACAACCTTTTTTCAACACTCTCAGTCATCCCTTGCACAGCTTGCTCATCCAACTGATGAGGGGTCACTCCACACTCCTTGGTCTCACATCACATCACCAACCACTCAAATTGTCATTCAAATGAACTGGTTTTGACATTGGTCACCCATGTTACCCAGAATGACCACTCAAACACCAACATCTTACAAACAAGCCTGCAACTTTGGAGACACAAAACTTGACCACATTCTGAAATCCACAAACCTACAACTCATGATAACAATGGTATTGAAAAAATAAAATATGAGACCAATTCAAACAAAAACTCAAATTTTATATCATTGAACTAAATCCAATACATTACACTTTGTTTTCTTAATCTATTTACAATGATTACAATTATCATTTACTTTCCATTAATCAACTAAATACACATATCACTCATTTTTTATTCTAAGCACTACGGTTCCGGTGTATGGAGTCCTAAGTGCTCTTCCCTTGTAACGCCTTCGTGATCCAACCCTAACATACGTCTTCAAAGGTTTTTCATTTCCGTCAATGTCAGTAGGGGATACAAAACCAGTGTTCACGGATGGTTCTGTACGAGGCACACTTTGTCCAACGTCATCTTTATTTTGCCTTCTTGCCTTCTCTTCAACAAATTGTGCCTCCAAACTTGCAACCCTCCTTTTAAGTTCTTCAATTAGAAATTCTTGGTCCTCTAAGGCACGATAACAGGATACGAAAATAGACGAAGACAACACCACGCACACAAAACAATCACAGAGAAAGCAAAGTGAAGAGGCACGAAAAGCGACCTTCAGGAGATGGGACCTTCACGAGATGGGACCTTCGTTTCCAATGAAACAGAGAAAGGGGTATTTTCGGATTTTCAGTTAAAAGAAGGGTTACGGACTTCCATTTCGAAGGTTTTTATAAAATATTTTTTTAAAACAAACCAATCAAAGAAGGACACGTGGCGTTGTAAAAAATGTGTTAAGAATACGTTCTTGGAATATCGCGGTCGCAAGGGAAATGATTTCAAGGAGATTGAGTTTGTGAGTTTGAAAGAGAATAACAAATAATGTGGTGGAGTTTCTTTCAAGGAATTTGAAAGTGAAAATAGAGATTTGAAGGTTAAATTTTATGAAAACTTGTGATTATTTGATAGATGTAATTAGTGAAAAATAATATATTATAATAGTGGACAGATAATATATTTGTATGATTAATATAAATAAAAAATGAAATATAATTAGTTAAAATTAATCTAAAATAAAACTTCGATGATTATTTTATAAAACAATAGGTATAACTAATTTAGAATAAAACGTGATTGGTTAAAAATAATTTAAATTAAACATTAAATTATAAAAGATAAAAAATTTCTCTTAAGCACATTAGTCAACATTCATTTAGTTTTTAATGCTACTTAACTAAGAAAGTGTGTTAGATCTTTCTCACATTTTAGAAGTAGATGCGACTACAAACAAAGAAGATGTCTCATTAAAAGGGCAACCCCTAAGTATAGAAAACCATCGAACAAAATGACTTAGAGGAAAGATCATCTACTTAGTCAAAGTAGTTTGGGAAAGAAGAGTAAATGAATTTATAAGGAAACTAGAAGATAAAGTGATATAATCATAACCTTATTTTTATGTCGAATTTTCGAGGACGAAAATTTTTGTTGTTGGGGAGAATGTAAGACCCATAAAAAAAAAAATATATATATATATATATATATATATATATATATATATATATATATATATTTATAGTAGTAAATTTTAGCATTTTATTAGTAATAATAATTTTAGTGGATAGAAAAATGTAATTTTTGAATATAAAATTATAGTAATTTTAGAAGGAGAGGTTCAAATTTTTGGTAACTTATTTAGTAAATTTTTTAATTTGAATAGTAAAAAGTAAATAGTAAATAGTAAAAAGTGAATAGTAAAAATAAATTTTCAGCATTAAGATTCCTTAGCATGGAAGAAATTAGTAGGTAGAAACTAGGATCAGATTTGGTGAGTAAATGATTAAAATATTATTTTTTAAATAATATTAAAATAATAAATAATATTAAAATATTAATGAATAGTAAATTTTTTTTTACTATAAATAGCCATGGGAGGGAAGGGTATTCTGCACTAAGAGAAGAGGACTCAAGTGAGAGCTTGAGAAATAGAAAAAAAAAGAGTTAGGGAGAAATTGTTTAGTTGCAAGAAGAGTAGAGGTTCTGAAGGATTTCGGGGAAACAAATTCGGAGCAGGAGATTAAGTCTGGAATAGAGGTAAGGGGAGCTAATCCTTCTTGTATATGATTTTTATCCATGTTATGATAATGAATATGAGTTATGAGTATGTTAAAATTTTGGTAATGGTAGTTATTTATTCACTTGTATAAATTTAGTTTTCTTGATTATAATTTTCTTATTTTCGAGTTAGTGTGGTAAAACTTTTCTTTTAATTATTTTGACCGTTGGATTTAGCTAAAATTTTAATATATGAATCCTAAGACCTATTTCTTCACGTTGACCGTTCGGATTTGTAATTAGAAGTCTGTACTTAGAGAAATAAATCTTGCATTTTTGAGTAAATTAATTACCCCTGTAGATCTGTTACTGTGTCATTTGGGTAAAATATAGATTATGACTTATTTGACCGTTGGATCAAGCGGAAAATTTTATATATGATTATTAAGATTTATTACTACACTTTGACCGATCGGATTTCTAATTGAAAGTCTATGTTTGGAGAAAATAATTTTTAAGTTTTGAACAATCTGATGAACACTATATTTCTGTTCTTAAGTTATCATGGTAAAAATTTCATATATATTTCATTTACCGTTAGATTGAGCCCAAAATTTAGTATGTAATTCACAAGACATATTAAGTCATCTTTACGGTTCAGATTTGTAATTAGATGTCTGTGCTTAGAGAAAATAGTTTCGCATTTTGAGTATAACTGAAAACCACTTAAAATTCTGCACCTAAGTTACCTCGGTAAAACCTCAATATCTATTTCGTTAACCGTTGGATCAACCTCAAATTTTAATATGTAGTTTATAACACATAGTGAATTATTGTGACCGTTCAGATTTGAAATTGGAGTTACAGATTTATAGATATTAATTTCGTATCTTCTCAGGGATCTCAATATTGCTTAATTTCTATTTTTTGATATCTATATTAAATTTCGGTGTTAATATTATATGTTGTTGTTTTAAATCTGTAAATAAGAAATTTGTTAAAAACTAGTTGAGGAACGCTTTGGCTAAGGAAAGATTTGGTACTTAAGTTGTCCATTGTGACGCACCTCTCTTTCCTGGAAGTCTACTCGACAAGTTTTTAACTTAAATCCTATTGAACAGATTATGTACTGTTAAATTATTGTGTAATATATCTTGTTGGAATATATTCAGTTTGTATGATTTCTGAAATAATTGGATTTTATTAGAATTGAATTTATGCATCTGAACATGATTGTGAATTATAATGATGTGATTTATGTGGAAAGTATGTGAATGTATGTGATATAGTCAATTTGTATGACTTTTGGGATGGATGGACGTGATGCATATTGGTGTATGCATTCTGATTTGGTGTTTGATGCATATTGGTGTATGCATTCTGACATGTTGTTGATGCATATTGGTGTATGCATTCTGATTTGGTGTTTGATGCATATTGGTGTATGCATTCTGACATGTTGTTGATGCATATTGGTGTATGCATTCCGATTTGGTGTTTGATGCATATTGGTGTATGCATTCTGATATGTTGTTGATGCATATTGGTGTATGCATTCTGATTTGGTGTTTGATATATATTGATGCATGCAATGTGGTTTAGTATGTAACTCATATTTGTTTATGTAATTTGATCTGGTAAAGTGAGCATAGTATGGTTTGGTATCGAGGTATGATTATTGTATTGAATTGTTAGCTCACCCTTACTTGTGTGTGCATGTGAATGCGATGATCGTATAATGCGTGATATTATACGAGAGCAGATGAAGGAATGTCATCTGAAACAATACCAATGAAGAAAGAGATCGAAGAATAAGTTAGAAGAATTCAAGTTATACTTAGGAGTTTATAGTTGAAATCTGAGTTTAAAATATGTATATCAACTGTGAATTTATAAGTGTGAGATTACGGGATATTACCGTAAATGTAATGTTACAATATATAAATTATGAATTATCCAGCATGAGATATTGTGATGTTACATTAATGGTATCAGAGCAGTTCGTCCTTAGGATGACCTCTGTGTTGTGGGTCTTTCGTGTCTTCTCTGTGAAGAATCGAGTCTAAATGGTATAATTTACCATTTCCTCCAAATCTAGATAGTAGAGTATTGTGTCTAACTACTCATGAATTTTACCATAGATGATTTTCTTTTCCTAATTCTGAGGGTTTGAGGAAAGATATTAGAATTAGTTAAAGCCTTGATAGGGAGATATAATACTAGAGTTTAAGTTTCAAAATTTTTTTTTTTTGAAGTTTCTAGAACAAAATTAATAGATGAGATATCTTACGTTTCACAAAAAGGAGTTGAGTTCAAAGGCTAGATTAAGAGAAGCTTTGGATAAGAATGAATGTAGCAAGGTTTGAGAAATCAGTTTGGTTTAGTATATCAGTAACTTTAGAAGTCAGAAATGAAGGCCGTGTTGATGAGAAACAGAGTGGCATTGTGTGAGATTGGTAACATGGATTGATGTATTAGTGATGATTGGAATCTGAAGAAAGAAAATGGTGGAAGAATTGAAGATAAAGTTTAAAATAAAAAGGGATAGGAATACTGAAGTAGATTAAGAATAAATCAAATATTAGACAAAGAAGAGTAGATGAGAAGTTGTATAAGGCATAAAGAGGATTGAGAGAAAGTTTAATAGGAGGAGAAATTTATAAGTTAAGAGAACACGAGGTCTTTAGAGAAGAATGAAGTATTGGAAGGATTCTAAGCTAAATAGATGATTAAAAGGAGATGGTTAGATTTTTTTTTTTCAGTAAATGTATTAGAGATAAGATTTGAGAATATATGATTTTGGTATGAGGAGTAGTGGAGAAAATCCAGGTACGAAAATTTTGGCTTTCGACTTATGCAAATATTTGGTATTTTTAATAGGATTAAAATGTCATGATTTATGATTGTAAATTTTATTAATTTTGGAATATTAAAGTTAGTGGAGGTAGTGTAGGTTGAATTGATATTATTATGAACATGGCAAGATAAGGAAGAAGAAGAGTTTGGAAATGGATAAAATGGAGGGTTGCAATACTAATGTGATTAGGGAATTCGGAATAATTAAGAAGTTGTAGGTTGTGATTGGAGCAATTTCATCAGGTATAGTTATATGGTAGTATTCAAACCTCAATGGCGATGTAAAGGATGGGTAAAGATTTATATGTCGCACCTTGATCTCTATCCAGCGATGTGTGTGAGTGAACTTGTTTATACTTACTTTTAGTTCGCATAAGATAAAAATTTGAGATTTGGTTAACACTAAATATCCTTGGGATATGGTTTTGATCTCGGGAAGCACATTATAATTGAGGTTGCGTTGTGGTTGATTGCCTGATAATCTCTATAGACGAGTGGTAGGAAGTAACATGGTGGTTAAATGGTTGGGAGGGTGTACTTGCCTGAAAAAGTTCTTGAATAGAGTGGTGGGAAGGGATACTTGGCACAATGGTTTTGTGCTATGACATGTTTTGATGACCCATAAATTCTTTATATCTATGGGAGTTATTTCAAGTATTAGAGGATTAATTAGTATAACCATTAAACTATATTTTAATGTTATAGGATGGATTTAACTTATGTGGCATAAGTAGTTTATTTAAATGAGTAGGTGCAGTACTGATAAGGAAGCTAGTTAGTTTTAAATTCGGCCTTATTGATATAAGTGGTTTCATAAATTATAACATTGTTGATTGAGTGATCTGCTGAGTCTTATCAAAAATACACAGTTGTTAGGTACTGGGTTACGGATAACATTAAGTTTGTGGATTCATATTAGGTTAGGATGTGGGAAGGTATTTTAAGGACACAGTTTATATTCCTAAGATTTAGAATTTATAAGTTAATTCTTGAAGAATGTTTTAACTTAGGCTAGTAATGGTTGCTAGGAAAATAATTAAATGAAGGTTGAGGTAATTTGGAGTATAATCTTGAAAGAAGCTTGATTATTCTAGTTTTGTTAAGTATTTCAAAAGTGTTTATCAGGTGAAGAAAATAGTGGTTCAACATTTAGTGTGAGTTAAATAAAGGATGAGGACTAGTATTTTAGGGATATCTGACCAATGCAAGTGAAGGATAGATATTGTAGTCTAGAGTGTGATCGAAAGGATGGTTTAGTCATGTTTCAATATGTTTTTTTAGAAGTTTATGGTCTTAAAGAATTGTGAGTTGATTGTTGAACATTAAGTGTAGTTAAGGGTGAAGGCAATATTACCGAGAATCAGATAAGTACATCAAGGACGAGTGAAGGAAATGATGCATGATCTTAAGTGTGGAAGGGTTTCTATGGATGTTATAAAGCATACTCAATATAGGTATTATTTTTGGACAAGTTCTTGTTAAATGGGTATAGAAAAGAAAACATAAGAATGAATTGTTTAGTAATAGTGTTTTGGACTCCGTGTAATCTCAGAGTAATTATAAATTTTACAGAGAATAGAAGTAGAAGGTAAGGTGGAGCAATCTAGTATAATTTTTGGTAGACATAAGTGGCTTTTGGAGGCGTACGATTTCTAGGAGTAGAGAAATGATTCAGGTTATGAGTGTGAGACTTTTCTAGTTGAATGCGTACAAATGAGTATTAAATTAAAATTTTTGTTGTCAAATTTTTATATACTATTGGTTTTGTTTTAGACAATGTTTTTATAAAATATGCATTTCTTAAGGCTACGTACATTTAGTATGTTCATACATAGTTATATGTTGTAATTAGAAATGTGAAAAAAAAAACATTGTTCAAACATTCATTCTGGTTAGATGATAATTTTGAATATATTGGATCCTCAATACTGTGGGATTATGAAATGGTTGTTGTTGTGATGGTTGATAGTATATGATATTTGATTGGATGTTATCTTTAAGAGGTATAAATGGTCTAAGACATGCGTGTTGTGGTTGAAAATAGAGATTTCAAGGGACAAATATGTGAGACTGAGGTTATTTGAATAATCTAGTTTCCTAAGGTTGTTTTGATGTTGAAGTCTAATTTGGGGAAAATCTGATCTAAAACCAAGAATAGTTCATTATAGGTTAGAGTACAAAGTTGGAAGTTGGTAAATTGAAAGTTTTGAGCTATAAGTGATGATTTGGCATAAGTGGTTAGGTTACATAAATCTGGTATGGAAGTTAATGGTTGATTATTTTTGTTTTGTATTTAGGTGATGAGATTTTAAATTAAAAAGTTTTTGTAAAAGGAGGAGATTTTTGGTCTATTATTAAGTCAATTATGACTTAGGAATCTCAGTAGGTAGAAGTCATATGTTGATTTTAGGAGAAAACCGTTAGAGTAATATCTTCTTGTTAGTAAGTTCAACCATGGGAGAAGCTCTTCGCACGAGGAAATTTCTCTTAAGCACATTAGTCAACATTCATTTAGTTTTTAATGCTACTTAACTAAGAAAGTGTGTTAGATCTTTCTCACATTTTAGAAGTAGATGCGACTACAAACAAAGAAGATGTCTCATTAAAAGGGCAACCCCTAAGTATAGAAAACCATCGAACAAAATGACTTAGAGGAAAGATCATCTACTTAGTCAAAGTAGTTTGGGAAAGAAGAGTAAATGAATTTATAAGGAAACTAGAAGATAAAGTGATATAATCATAACCTTATTTTTATGTCGAATTTTCGAGGACGAAAATTTTTGTTGTTGGGGAGAATGTAAGACCCATAAAAAAAAAAAAAAAAAATATATATATATATATATATATATATATATATATATATATATATATTTATAGTAGTAAATTTTAGCATTTTATTAGTAATAATAATTTTAGTGGATAGAAAAATGTAATTTTTGAATATAAAATTATAGTAATTTTAGAAGGAGAGGTTCAAATTTTTGGTAACTTATTTAGTAAATTTTTTAAATTGAATAGTAAAAAGTAAATAGTAAATAGTAAAAAGTGAATAGTAAAAATAAATTTTCAGCATTAAGATTCCTTAGCATGGAAGAAATTAGTAGGTAGAAACTAGGATCAGATTTGGTGAGTAAATGATTAAAATATTATTTTTTAAATAATATTAAAATAATAAATAATATTAAAATATTAATGAATAGTAAATTTTTTTTACTATAAATAGCCATGGGAGGGAAGGGTATTATGCACCAAGAGAAGAGGAATCAAGTGAGAGCTTGAGAAATAGAAAAAAAAAAGAGTTAGGGAGAAATTTTTTAGTTGCAAGAAGAGTAGAGGTTCTGAAGGATTTCGGGGAAACAAATTCGGAGCAGGAGATTAAGTCTGGAATAGAGGTAAGGGGAGCTAATCCTTCTTGTATATGATTTTTATCCATGTTATGATAATGAATATAAGTTATGAGTATGTTAAAATTTTGGTAATGGTAATTATTTATTCACTTGTATAAATTTAGTTTTCTTGATTATAATTTTCTTATTTTCGAGTTAGTGTGGTAAAACTTTTCTTTTAATTATTTTGACCGTTGGATTTAGCTAAAATTTTAATATATGAATCCTAAGACCCATTTCTTCACTTTGACCGTTCGGATTTGTAATTAGAAGTCTGTACTTAGAGAAATAAATCCTGCATGTTTGAGTAAATTAATTACCCCTGTAGATCTGTTACTGAGTCATTTGGGTAAAATATAGAGTATGACGTATTTGACCGTTGGATCAAGCGAAATATTTTATATATGATTATTAAGATTTATTACTACACTTTGACCGATCGGATTTCTAATTGAAAGTCTATGTTTGGAGAAAATAATTTTTAAGTTTTGAAAAATCTGATGAACACTATATTTCTGTTCTTAAGTTATCATGGTAAAAATTTCATATATATTTCATTTACCGTTAGATTGAGCCCAAAATTTAGTATGTAATTCATAAGACATATTAAGTCATCTTTACCGTTCCGATTTGTAATTAGATGTCTGTGCTTAGAGAAAATAGTTTCGCATTTTGAGTATAACCGAAAATTACTTAAAATTCTGCACCTAAGTTACCTCGGTAAAACCTCAATATCTATTTAGTTAACCGTTGGATCAACCTCAAAGTTTAATATGTAGTTTATAACGCATAGTGAAGTATTGTGACCGTTCAGATTTGAAATTGGAGTTACAGATTTATAGATATTAATTTCGTATCTTCTCAGGGATCTCAATATTGCTTAATTTCTATTTTTTGATATCTATATTAAATTTCGGTGTTAATATTATATGCTGTTGTTTTAAATCTGTAAATAAGAAATTTGTTAAAAACTAGTTGAGGAACGCCTTGGCTAAGGAAAGATTTGGTACTTAAGTTGTCCATTGTGACGCACCTCTCTTTCCTAGAAGTCTACTCGACAAGTTTTTAACTTAAATCCTATTGAACAGATTATGTACTGTTAAATTATTGTGTAATATATCTTGTTGGAATATATTCAGTTTGTATGATTTCTGAAATAATTGAATTTTATTAGAATTGAATTTATGCATTTGAACATGATTGTGAATTATAATGATGTGATTTATGTGGAAAGTATGTGAATGTATGTGATATAGTCAATTTGTATGACTTTTGGGATGGATGGAAGTGATGCATATTGGTGTATGCATTCTGATTTGGTGTTTGATGCAGATTGGTGTATGCATTCTGACATGTTGTTGATGCATATTGATGTATGCATTCTGATTTGGTGTTTGATGCATATTGGTGTATGCATTCTGACATGTTGTTGATGCATATTGGTGTATGCATTCCGATTTGGTGTTTGACGCATATTGGTGTATGCATTCTGATATGTTGTTGATGCATATTGGTGTATGCATTCTGATTTGGTGTTTGATATATATTGATGCATGCAATGTGGTTTAGTATGTAACTCATATTTGTTTATGTAATTTGATCTGGTAAAGTGAGTATAGTATGGTTTGGTATCGAGGTATGATTATTATATTGAATTGTTAGCTCACCCTTATTTGTGTGTGCATGTGAATGCGATGATCGTATAATGCGTGATATTATACGGGAGCAGATGAAGGAATGTCGTCTGAAACAATACCAATGAAGAAAGAGATCGAAGAATAAGTTAGAAGAATTCAAGTTATACTTAGGAGTTTATAGTTGAAATCTGAGTTTAAAATATGTATATCAATTGTGAATTTATAAGTGTGAGATTACGGGATATTACCGTAAATGTAATGTTACAATATATAAATTATGAATTATCCAGCATGAGATATTGGGATGTTACATTTACCTTACAAGACATATGATTCTTTTACTAGTTTATATTAAAGTAAAAGAAAAATTACATTTATCTCTTTTTAGAGTTTATTAAATAATATTCACCTTCTTAAAAGAATAACTCACTTTTTTATGTTTTAATAATGTAACGCACGCATTGCTTTTATTTTAAAATATTAAAATAGAAGTATTTTTTTTATAAAAAAAGATTAATGATTTAATTGATTATTGTATATTAATAATATATAAAAAATATTGTCACCCAATTATACGTTGTTTTTATGAACATATAAAAGAATCATATACTTGAAAGAGTTATTTTAATTTAAAATGTACGGTTAGATTTATTAATTTATTTTTATTTTTTACACAGCAATTAAATTAAGAGTGAAAATAAGTAAAATAAGGAAATCAAATATCTTTTAATTAACAAGATAAAGAAGACAAGTGTTTATTTTAAAATTAAGAATGAATATAGTGAAAAAAACCCTGAATACAATCTAAAAACTATCATCGGTCTAATAATTGACAAGCACAACTCAGTTGATAAACTTTAAATTAATATCGGTATATTGAATACAATACCTAGCCGTAAATCTTACTAATTTCCATTTTAAGAACTTTAGTTCACTCCGTTCTTCTATCTCATCAAGCAAGACAAGATTTCTTTAAAAACAAAAAGGCACAAGTTTACTCGATAGATAATACTTATTACAAAAGAAAATTGACACCTTAAGATGTATATAATTGGAAGTAAAAAAACGACAACATATAACATTAATATAAATAAAAATAAAAGATGAAAAATGAACATAAAATTTTAGTGAAAGGGAAAAATAACTAGCAGTAACAATAACGACATGAAGTTGTATTTTTGTATTCTTAATTATTGTCCTTATCCGAACTCACCAATTTGCGGTGTGTTCTGGTTCTTCCAGACACAACCAATCAACGACAACATTAAAATTGCAGAGATTATTAGTTACACTGCAATTACTAATAGTCTACTCTAACAATTATTGATGATTTAAATTACTCGAAAGTTTCTCTTTTGCGAACTATATTTAAGGTTTATAGTTATTTCATTGTCAAATTTCACATCCCAGTTACTAAGGCATTATACAAACAAATAGATAAGAACGAAAATACATTGGTTTAAGAGTGATCATTCAGGATATGATGTCGTCCACCCAAAAATGGGTGATCTCCATATATGGAGTTTGAAAACTGCCTACGATTTGGCCAGAAAATTTTACAATTTTATCTTGGTAACAAAGATTCACATAACCAAAAACCATAATGAGATATGCAGGAACATGGCAAAATTATCAAAGTCGCCAAAATTCACAAACTTTTTACTTAGACAAGAGAAAGAAAACACGAATAATGGCTACACCCAGACGACTCCTTCCAACAAGTGCAACAACAATCCACCACACTAGTTCTTTTGGTATCATCACAATATACGGCGAGTTTCTTTTTTGTATCCACAGGAATAGCCAATATATGATGTACATATGCATTTTAAAACAAAGGAATTAAAGGTTGATGATTTCATGAATGCATGATGATTTTTGCCCTAAGAAACCAACTGACAAGTAAAAAATGAAAAATGCAAAATGCTAGAAAGATGTAATCTCTCCCATCCTGGGTCATCAATAAACAATCGATCCCCAGCCTGGAAAAGCAATGTGTGGAGAAAAAAAAATTATATGGATGGCCAACAGCCTAGGGACAATTATACACAATAGGATGATGAAAAACAAATGGTCTAAGATGCAGGTTAAAAGTAAAAAAAAAAAAAAGGAAGAGATTCACTTGAAATAAAGTACTTTGGGTGGTGTTGATGAAAACCAGTTCAACCCAGCGAATTCAACTATTCCAATAAAGCATGATCAGTTGAGGAAAAAACCGTTTTCAAGCTCGAATGGGTTTATCTTCTCATAACATCAAACTCCAAACTCATCATCCAATTCCAACTAAGAGTATCTTAGTTTCTGAATCAGGAATCAGTTGCCTCCCCGTAGCCATTCAATCAATTACTTGTTTCATGAAGACCTACACCCACATTTGCAAACTCATCGCTACCTTCTTCCTCTTGACAGACCTGGACTTAATGGTGCTCATGCAAAAGTCAGTGATGCATTGGTGATGATGCAAGAGTTAGTGACAACAAGAAGACCTTCAGACTGATAACCTTCACGTTGTCTGACCATGGAGACAAATTGACACATGCAATCCCAAGACCCACCTCGACACACCCAAATGCATGCAGATAGTTTATGACAATGGATATGCTAATCCCGATGAACCTCAAACAGATATAGCTCGAGTGATAGCCAACTTGGCCCACTCAGCAGATTCCTTAATCAAATGATCTTCTGAGGTCAAACATTCATTCAAAAAGTCTCTGCTTGACAAAGACTGCTGTATTAAAGAACCAGCATTGCTTCCCAGGGTATCAGCTAGATCTCCAAGGACCCCAATTGCTGTTTTCATAACTACTTCGTCCCTGCATTCAAAGAGGCAATGAAGTCACTCAAAGTAATGAACAAACAACAAAGAAGAAGAAAAAAGAATTTTTTTTGCTTTCTTACATGTCTTTTTCCATGTATATGCTATCCAAAAACTGGAGGATGTGAGGCGCATAAGGAATCAAAAGCTGGGATTTTGATGAATTTTTAAACCCTTGAAAAATCCCAGAATATGCCTCTAATATCCCATTTCTCAAAGAATTGATGTACTCTGTCATTTCATCATCAAAACCTGATGTGTGGGCATACATCTCTGCAGCAAGTTGTAATGTGTTCATGGCATACATTAAGTATTTATTAAAGTTATCTCCTATTGCAAGTGCTATATCACCGATGCATGAAAACAGGGGGGGCTTCACAGAACGGTGTAAATTATCACTCGACAAATTTTTAAGAAGTTGTGTCATAATCCCATCACAATAAGGCAGTATTTTGTCCTCCAATGCTCTGCATATGTCCCCTACCACACCAACAGTGACAGCACAAACTTGGTACTCCTCAAAGTTCTGAAGGTCCATGTCAAGAAACTTGTAAAATTCTGGCATGTATTTCGCAAAATCAGGGCCTATCGCATAGGCAAGGGCTCCAATGGCTAGCATTGCCTCCTCATGTGCAGTGGCATTTCTAAAAGCAAAGACCCTGAAAAATAGTCCCATTATCTGATCAGAACACTGCAAGAAGACATATTTGGTACCTTCTGAAGACCCTAGCTTCTGAATAATTACTTGCATGCACCCACAGAGGAGGCCTATCAATTCACTACGCTTTTCCCGTTCATCAGAAGAAAGATTTTGCGCTTCAAGACATTTGTGCAGCTCCATCATGATGACAGAAACTAGTTGTAACACCAAAGGAGCTGTTTCATCTGTGGAACACCTAACCACTTCATTCAGTGTTTCATACGCCGCAGTTCTCAACCGCGATTCTGTAGCATCCTCTCTACGAGTAACAGTCAGAAGGGATTGAACAATATCCTGAAAAAAGGGAGTTATAGGAGATGTTGGTCCCACATCCTCATAACCCTGGGCAAGAAAATACAAAGCACCACAGGCCTTCTCAGCAACATTGGGAACATCCTTCATGCTCTCAAGGAGAACAGTAATAATCTGTTGGCAATTTCCCTCATTAATAATTGGCGTACCAACAATTGAACTGTGAAGAAATTCAAACATTCGTCCCAATGTCCAAGCAGTGGTGTCTTTCACATGGTTGTTTGGGTCCTTCACTAAAGCACTGAGCATAAATGGTAACGCATGGTTAACAAGAGGTGCTAATTTGTCAGGGGAAGGCCCCTCCAAGATAGATCCAAACGCGTAAGAGGCTGCCTCCCTTTGCCTCCAATCTGGTTTGGTTATATTCTCCTCAATGAAGGGCATTACCAGTGGCACAATATCATCTCCAACAGTACGAGCAACTAAACCAAGGCATGTACCACCTGCCATTGCAATATTCCATGCACCTTCGTCCAGATCCTGATCTTCTTCTTGTTTGAGTAATGTTTCCAGCAGCAGAGGGATAAGTGCTGGAAGGGCTTGCTTTATAAAATAAAAACAAGGTATTTCAGAGTCTCCATTGGAATCACCTATATATTCTTCCAAGATATCAGTCTCCTCATCACAAATTGTACTCCAAAATTCTATGGCTTGAAGAGCAACAGGCTCCTCATCACCCCTAACAGCCTTTGCCGTGATGTTATATATATCCTGGATGTAAGGAGCTAGTTTCTCATAATACATGGCAGCAATAGAGACCAAACATTCAAAGGCTGCTTGACGTATTTTCACTTCTGGGGATATAGTTGTTTCACAAACAACTCTCATTATATAATCACGCTCCATATCATTGGTAAAATTAGCCTGAGCAAATCCAAGAGCATTGTATAACGCAATTGTAGCAGCAAGCCTAACATCATTATTCCCTTCAGATGCATTCATACCTTGAACTACAGCAGTAAGTATTTTATTTACTTGTTCCTGATCAACAACCTGAGGAGATACTTCCTCACACAAATACCCTAGAGTCTCCAAAGTTGCCTGCTTTACATGAGTAGGTACTTGATGAATATTTGATAGAAGTGACCCGATCAGCTCAGGCCACTGTTTCTGAGGAAGCTCAATTCCAGCAACTTTAGCAATTACTTGAGTTGCTGTAGATCGAGCTTCAAGGGCAAGAGAAGAGAGTGTTTGCAGCAAGCATGACTTAACTTGAGCTTTCGCCACAGGGTCCAGAGACAACCATCTTTGAACCAATTCCTGCTTTCTGCTTTCATCCTTGGCATCCAAAGCATTTTTCAGTATTAGACCTGCCAACTTTCGGCTATCAACCGGTTTATCTTCACTTGCTAATTCTCCAGACAGAGAGACCAAGAATCCAGGAAGGTTTTGCTCCTGAAATTGTCGCAGAGTGTCCTCGGCATGCTTCCGGACATTCCCATCAATTGATTGAGCATTCAAAAGTACCTGAGTAACTTCCATTGCCATACTCTACCTAATGGCACAAAACAATCAGCTCCCGATTGTTCAATCACGAGTGAAAATTCAAAGAAGAAAAATATGGGAGGGGGGATTTAATTGAAGAAGCAAATCTCTATTAATAATTAAACTATCCCAACCCCAGATCCATAATCAACTAAATGACCAGCACATTAAGAATTCAAAAATAGAAATACTATGATATCAAGCAAGAAAATAACTTTTATAAATTCACGTGACTCTAGAACAAAGCACACAAAAAGAACTGGACAAACCTATATTTAAATTCGATACCTCAAAAGTACATGTCCTATATATTATCCGACTAATCGAAATGATACACCTAATTTAGATGCGTTTTCCGGTCTCTATAATGATAATTAGAAAACAAAAACCAATTAAATCCGCAAACAAGTGCATATGCAATACAGTTTTTGTGGCCACAAGAACAGTTGACTTTGGCAACCGCTCGCGCCTCATCTCATCCAATTATCCGAGTGAGAAGTCACAGAATCAATCAACCACAGATCGAAACCGAGTCAACACAAACAATAATTCATATCAATCGCAATTCAAAAAAGTAACAGAACCATCAAATCAAAGCACTCAAACAAGATTGAAACAAGAGAAAACGAAAACCTAAAACGCAAAAAAAAAAAGGCGAATCGGATAGGTAAATAGAAAGAAAAAATGAAAGAAGAAAAACGAGATCGGATAAATAAAATCACCTGGAATCAGCAAAGAGATCTGAAGAATTGAAGCGAAGAAGAGAGAGTGAGTGATAGAGTCGGAGAATAGAGTGAATAACAAGAGGAAGATGAAGAAGCAACTGCAACAGCCAAGGGCAATAGGATTCGAAATATTAGAAATAAAAATATAAAAAATTATATAATTGTAAAAGCACGCGCTAACAATAATCGCGCTAATTATATTTCTTTAGAATAAATATAAGGATTATTATTTTGGGACTTTGAAGTAATTCATATTTGTTGAGTACGAGTTATTAGTGTTAATCTGATTTAGAGAATAATTAATGGATTAGTGATAGCGTGTGCTGTGTACAGCGTAAAGGCGGTGTCTTTTGCCCGGGCGACGGGCCCGCGTTTGAATTGAATAAAATTATTGTTTTTTGTTTTTGGTGTCATCCATAATTGAAGGAAACTGATTTGCATTTGCATAACATTTCAATTATTTAAGAGAGAATAAGTCAATCATATCAACGTCTATTGTTCTACTTCCATGAATTTGTTGACCTTCTTAGACTCTTATCAACGGCCTCCATTTCATTCTTCTGTTGTTACTTTTCCTATTTTAATATATATATATATATATATATATTAGTAACTCTAAGATTAAGGATAAAAAATAAATTATTTATATTTAAGCCATTTATTTATAAGTTCAGTCGTTTTAAGAAACTGTTTTTTTTAAGTCATACGAGTTGAAGAAAACTAAACCTCATTAAGGCCAATAATAATCCATCTATAACTATATAATGAGGAATATATTATTATTATTATTATTATTATTATTATTATTTAGTGCTTAATTTTTCTAATAAAATTTGATTAAGTCGTTATTTATATGTTTTAATTAGTTCATTCCTTTACAACTCTTTTTTTCATAATAATGAATATATTAATGTGTCTAGTTAACAACACGAAACAATCATTACTATTAAAACTAATTTCCAAATTCTTTTTACTTAGTGATCTGACGTTCCAACATGATTAAGTATCATGGGTGAGGATGAGTATTTGTTAGAAGTTTTGATACTTAAATAACGAATTAAGTGACTTTTATATGATAAAACTCAGTAACTTTAGTCAACTTTATTTAATTTTTAATTGGTTTATTTATTTTTTTTCAAAAATTAAAATTGATTATTCACCACATAAAAATTAACTAAGTTACCACAACTTTTTCTGAAAAAAAAAATCACTAAATTCTTTGCCGACCATTAAGATTAACAACACGTAATAAATGCTTACATACTATAATGCCATTTAGGATGTTCAAATTCAATCAAATATATAAAAACATCCAAAGTTATTCAAAAGAATGGATTAGAACCATTTTTTTAAAAAATAATAATCATTTTTAGAGAAAAAATAAAAATATTTGTGAATTGGTTTCATTTCAAATAAGTACAAAGTAAAACAAACATTAAATGGAGAATTATTTTTTAGTGTTCACATGTTTTTCCAAATTTACCCTTCAAATGATGGTTTTTTTTTTAAATTTAATCATTTTTTTAAAATTTACCATTTTTAAGTTAAATAAATAAAAAGTCATTTACAAAATAAATAAAATCTATTTAATAATTGTAAAACTTATTTATGTTTATTTTTATAATTATAATTTCAATATTATTTTTGTTACCATAAAAAAAATGAGCACATGAGTTTTCATTAGTAAATAATAATATTTGTTAAATAATTTATATGTTTGTTTTATTCAATGATAAAAAAAATTTTAAACATGAAACTTTGATATATTTAGAGATATATTTGTAATTGAGTATATTTAAAAAATTATGTATTTGTTATCTAAATAACTTTTATATATATATATATATATATATATATATATATATATATATATATATATATATATATATATATATATATATAAAATGAGATATAGTAATTAGAGATGAATGATGATATTTAAAATTTTAAAAGATTGTTAGAGATTTCTCAACAAGTAAATCTTTCTTTGATCTTAATTAATAATTCGATGATTAGTTTTTAAAGTTCCAACTCAACTTTCTAAAATTCATTCTTTTCATATTAAAGGAAATACACTCTACACTAAAAATAGGAGGAAAGCAAAAGAGAATAAAAAAATAGGAGAAAATAACTTCTTTTTATGTTTTTATTGTCTTTCATTTCAAATAATGAATAAAAGCATTTTTTTCATAAATTTAAAATATTTTAAATTTTGTCCTCCGACTAAATCTTTTAATATTGTAAAACCCCAGAAAACGGTGTTTTAGAAGTAGTGGTAGTCTAAAAATAGTGAGATTTGATTATTTTAATATTCAACTATTTTATTATAAATAGTTTTGTTGTAAATGAGTTTCATTATTTTAAAATGTATCATCTCTAGAAACTACTTTTCTAGAATTCTCTACCTTCTCTCTAAGAGTTCTTGATCTCAAGTCATCTATTTGACGATCAGGAGGTGCTAGATGATCACGGCGTCAAGGTCTACCATTCTATCCGATCAATTTGGTGTTTAAAGTAAGTAAGTTTTCATCCATTTTCTTGTTCCTTTTCATGATCCTCGATCATGCAAAGAGGAACTATTTTGCATGTATCAAGTGATCTTTTTCCTTGATTATTTGTTCAATTTGGGATTTAAGATTTGTCTCCAATCACCAATTGGTGATTCGTAGGTGTTTTTAGAAATTCCTTGTGCGAGAAGTAATTGGGGCATTATTTGAGCTTTGTATCGTCGATGTAAGGTAAGGGAAGCTAGAGTTTTCTTAAATCATGATAATTGTGCATGTTAAAGAGTGAATGGATATTGAATTGTTGAAGTAAAATTTTGTTCTGTGAGTGTAGGTATAGAAAACAATTTTATATTTAATGCTTTGGGTGATGATGAATGTTGCATAATTATGTTGAATCTATTTGTATGAGTTTTTATGTTGGATTTGGTGTTGATGAAGTGAATTATGATGATTGAATTATTGGGAGTAATGGTTATTATTGAGTGTATATTATTGTGGTCTAAAAATAAGGTTTTGGGCAAGGAAATTGTGTGAGAACTCTTTTGAACTAGCTAGGGGTATTGGGAGTTGGTTATAAGTTGATTTGTGAGTTGTTTCTAATAATTAAAATAAAAGAGATATGAAGTGTGAGTGTGTGGTGGTGATTAGGTAGAGTTTAACTTGGTTGAGAACTTAATTTTTAGGAAGTGGACTAGTGAAAATCTGAGTTGTAGGTTTTGTGCTTGTATGATCAATTTGGGGAGTCTTGGTGAGTCATATAGGACTTATTAGAGTCTCTAAGTTACTTGGAATTGAAGGGTATAATTCAATTTGGGTCTATAAGTTGAGCTTTTATAAGTTTTTGGGTGAAATCTTGAGGCTACTTATTTAGATTGATGTTAGAAGGGTTTAGACACACTTAGTTAAGTTTAATTGAGTATATAAAACAATCTAGGAGAGTCAGAAGTTGAGAAAAATAGTTAGAATTGGTAAAAATTTGTATAGGTTGCGTAATTCTACATAATTGGTGCCGTAAACTCGTTGAGCGAGTGGATTCGCTGAGCGAGTGGTTGTAGAAATGGGTTTTCTGTCTAAGGACTTTCGCTCAGTGAGAGGGTGTGCTCAGCGAATGGTTGAGGTCTAAGAGTACTGTCAGTTTTATTTGGATAACGAGTGGATTGCACTGAGCAAGTAGGCTTTAGCTGAGCGAACAGACTTGGTGCACTGAGCGAAAATATCATATTTTCAACTAAGTTTTTATATGTTTTCTTAAAGTGTGTACAATGTATATGAATATTTGAATGATTGGTTTCTATTACTTGTGGAGTATGAATAGAATTGTAATATGAATTGAAATACATAATGTTTGATCATTGATGTTATGTATGTATTATTGGAAGTTTGTTTAATGGACGTAATTCCATGATTGAGGGTAAGATTTCATGGTAGTGCCTTGGTTGATGTTGATGTTGTTGTATGAATGTATGGAGCTTTGAAATGGTAAGTTTATTCCGACACTCTAATGATCATTCATTCTCAAGTCGAGAGGAATGATGCATGTGGTGAGAGTAGCGGGAGGTTCTTGTCTATAGGCTTTAAATTTAGCCCTAGGCATTGAATATGGACAAACATTGTATGGTGTTGGGGAGTGTCAGTTGTACCATACAAGTGCACAAACTACTAATAGTTCGACATTCATACCTAATCCAGATGAGTCTTGATGAGGTCTTTTCATGTTAAGATGTTTGGGCTGATATATGTGATTTAAATGATTTATGTATGCTATGTTATAATTGTGATATGATTTCTTTGGTATCTAGCTTACCCTTGATTTTTTGTGTCTGTCTTTGTATGTCGTTTCTCGTTTGTGATGATCACCTAATTGTGTGAGCTTAGGGATTCACCTTTTCAGTTGTTCAAGCAAGAGGTGAGGGAGAAGCAGATGAGTTGCTGGGTAGATCTACAGAAGTAGAGCTCTTCTTTTAAGGATGTTTTTTTTACCTAGTTGTTCTTGTAGCATCTATGTAACGTTTCATTTTGGTAGTTTTATACTATTAAAATGGGATGTTACATTAATGGTACCAGAGCAGTTCGTCCTTAGGAGGACCTATGGATTGTGGGTTTGTCGTGTCTTCCTTGTGAAGAATTGAGTCTAAATGGTATGGTTTACCATTTCCTCCAAGTGTAGATAGTATAGTTGTGTATTTAACTGGAAGTTTTGAGAACAGAAAACGTCTTGATAGGAGTAATGAGGGTGCACACTCATGACTATATTGGATATGATTTTCCTTTTTTAATTCTAAAGGTTTGGGGAAAAGAAAGGGTTGTGATTCTAGTGTTGTTGTCGATAGTAATTTTTGTCTTGTTCTTGCCTTTGTGATAATATATTGTGCTCTATAGTGGTAGAGAAATGCAAATTCAAGGACAACTTGACCTGTATGCCTTTATTATAATTGATTTAAGCCTTTGAGACAAATTCTTGCCTCGAAGATAAGGAATTAGAAGACCAAAATCTAGGTTTAAAAGGAGGGGTGAAGATATTGGAGTTTAAAAGTAATGTTTTTGGGCGAAGAAGTTTTCAAGAATAGAGTCAGAAGATCAGATATCGTACGTTTCACAAAAAAAGTTGAGTTCAAAGGCTAGAATAAGAGGAGCTTTAGGTAAGCATTGGTGTAGCAAGGTTTGAGAAATCAATTTGGTTCTATGTATCAGTAATGTTAGAGGTAAGAAGAAAGGAAAGTGTTGGTGAGCAACGGAGTAGCATTGGGTGAGATTGACAAAATGGTTTGGTATATCAAGGATGTTTGAGATTTGAAGAAGAATGGTGGTGGAAGGTTTAAAGCTTGAGTTAAGAAAGGATTAAGAATTTGAAAGTGGACCCAGGGTTGAGGAACAATTGTGTAAGGTTAAGTTTCCAAGTTGAGAGAATATGAGGTCTTTGAAAAAGAATGAAGTATTGTAAGGGTCTTAAGTTAAGTAAATTAGAAGGAGATGGTTAGGTTTTATCAGCAACTGGATGCATCAGAGTCATGTTTAGAATGATGTTTCAAGATTAGTAGCTCGCATAAAAGAAATGTTTGATTGTGAGTTAAGATGAAAGATTTCAAGTGTTGAAGGGAGGAGTACATCAGAACGTTAGTTTTGTAAGGAAAATGTAAGGTAAGAGAATTAAGAGTACAAGGTGTAAGGAATTGAGAAGAAAGGTCTTCAAACAAATAAAATGGGAGTGGCTACAATATAAGTTGTTGAAGTGATTACCGAGATGATCAAATAGTTCGGTTGGTTCAAAGGTTTAGGGATATGAGGATGCATATTAAGTTGAAGTAAATTTTTATCAAGTATTGTTTGGTGGTGGTGTTGAGTGATCGACTAAGTTTGATCAAGAGGAAAACAATTGTTGGGTGTTAGGTTACAGAAGACATTGAGACTATGGGATTTGGAGTAGGTCAGAAAGTTTGCTTGAGGTTTCGAGTTGAAGAGGTAATATTTGAAGAAAGTTTGAGAGTAAGTTGACAATGTTTGTTATAGTAGGGGTTCCATGAAGATTTCTATGTTAGGTGGCATTTGACGAGGTGATCAAAGTACTTAATTTGGAGGTTTATGTGAAGTAATTTCTTTGCAAATTTGAAGCTTGATCTTATGAGAGAATGAATTGATTATAAGTCTTGTTCTAAGGGAGTTTTAGTCTTCGAGAGGGGTTGCTCGTTTTGAGAAAAGGAAAACAATTGTGATGCATCAAGGGTGGATTAAGATATAGTTAAGGATCAGTGTTATGTGAATCAAGGTAGTTTAGCAAACACAAGTGAAGGAAAGATGAAGTTGTTTCTTTTATAAGATAGGAGTGTGATTGCAAGGATGATTTAGTTGTGTTTCAATTTCCTTTTTTGTGGTCTTTGATCTTCAAAAAAATTGCTAACACTTATGTACTACACAATATCTATCGTATCATGAATAATTTTATTCAATATTAAACTACCAATCATTCTAATTATTGAATTTTTGTATTTAGCTTTTTGAAACAAAAGATTTATTGTTTGTGAAGTAGTTTAATGGAAAAAAAATGCTTAGGTGTTTAAAAATGGTATAAAAGATACTTCTAGGTCAGGAGTGATAAGACAAAATCTTAGTGAAAAAGAATTAGAAATAACTTAAAAATAGTAAATCATGTCAACCTAAGTCTTCTCCTTCATTTGATTTACAATTATACTTACTTTTATCCCTTTTAATGGAATCAATTCTGTTGTACCAAATGCGGATGTAAGTTGGCCAACGCAATAGTTAAAACACCTAATCCCATCTAAAGTGGAAATTAAATAAAATGATAGCATTGTTTTATAAACAGTAATATATTTATTCAGTTGAAATTTGCAATGAAATGAAAAACGAGTTAACGTTTCAAATCACACCTTTAAAAACTAAATTAATTCTTAAAATCAAGATAAAGAATTGAATCTTAATCATCAATTTACTTAACAATCATTACTGTTCACAATTTACCTAAGATTTATCACAAGGATTTCTAAATTTGAAATTGAGAAGACTTTTAACAATCTTCACATGTAGGAGCAAAAAGTGTACGATACATATAGAAAAAAAAATTATTTGTATCTTTTATATTCTTCTAAAACAAGATATTTCTCATCATCATTGAATTAAAAAATAATTATTTTAAAATAATTTGATAAAATTATTATAGTTAATAAAAAATGTTTTTATTTTTTTAAAAATTCACCTACAAATTTTAGAAGATTGTGAATACATAATATATAAATTTTCAATTTTATATTAATATTTATTATTTATGTAATAACCTAAATTAGTAGTTTTATAGGTTTCTTCTATTGTTACATTATCATCCAATACGATATCTTTAACATTGCAGGACCTGTTGACTCATTGGAGGCATCATTTATCTCACTATAACATTCCAATTTTTCGAGATGTCATGGTGTAAATTTTGTTTTAAAATTTTTCTATAAAACATTCATTTAAGATAATGACATTGGTTCATGAATGATTTGATTATGATGTTGATACCATGATGAAATATGTTTATGATTAAATTATTATGTGTTTAAAATGATTATTGTATATTATGTGTTATGATATTTCTTGTTGCTCACCCTTGAATGTTGTGGTTGTAGTTTTCATCTATGATGATCGTACTTGTATAAAAGTAGATGTCGTTCCAGATAAGACTGGATTGAAGTAGTTGACAAGAGTTGGGATCTTTTACTTCGGAGTTGATTATTTATTCATTATTTAAAATGTTTTCAGACTTGGAAATTATTATGTAAAAGTGATATTTTGAGATTTTAATTTCTAACAGGCGAGGTTTATAGTTATGTGTTGCTTTCGCATTTTGATCAAATAAAGTTTTATTATCTTAAATGAATGTTTTATAGAAAAGTTTTAAAAAACATTTACACCGTGACATCTCAAAAAATCACGTTGTTACAACCACTCCATCAATACCTCTTGGGTTTGTTGCTCATAGGGAGTTTGGTAAGGTTTATAAGTTGTGCTACTCTCTTTATGGCCTTAAGCAATCTCCACGTGATTGGTTTGTTCAACTCAGTTGTTCAAACTTTTGGACTAAAACTCAGTGAAGCAAATAATTTAGTTTTCTACTATAATACCCTTCTTGGGAAATACACTTACCTAATCATTTATGTTGATGACATAGTCATTACATGAAATGATATTGCTAGAATTTCTCAATTGAAGGAGTACTTGTGAAAGATTTTCAAACCAAGGATTATGGAAGTTTCAAATATTATTTGGACATTGAGGTAACTTAGTCAAAAGATGAGGTTGTAATCTCTCAAAGGAAGTATAATTTTGACATTCTACAACAAACATGCATGCTTGGTACAGATAATTCAATGAACCAAAATAAAAAACTAATGATGGAAGAAGGTAAATCATTATTTGATTTAGAAAGATATAAGTGACTAGTTTTGAAGCTAATTTATCTCATTATTACGAAACTTGATCTATCTTTTGCAATTGGAGTGTTTAGTCAGTTTATGCAGACACCATGTATTGCCATTAGAATGGTATCATCTATGTTTTAAGGTCCCAAAAATAACTTTAGGACAATGTTTTCCATATGAAGATAAAGGAAATATTCAAGTCTCCAGCTACTGTGATGTTGATTAGGCAAACTCCCTTACAGATAGATGCTCTACTATAGGATATTATGTCTTCCTTGGAAAAAATATTATCTTATGGAAAAGTAAGAACCAAAATGTAGTAGCTGGTCAATTGTTGAAGCTGAAGATTGAATAATGATGTCTCTTACTTGTGAACTTATATGGATAAAACAATTTCTTTGAGAGCTTAATTTATGTGAAATTCAAACCATGAAAATCTACTATGTCAACCAAGCTCCCTCCACATTGCATCAAATCCAATGTTTAATGAGATGACTAAACATAGAAATATTCGTGAAAAATTGTTGTCCAAAGAAATTTATATTGAGTTTGTTGGATCAAATACAGATATGTTGACCAAGTCCTAAAGGGAATCTTGAAGTAAGTTCATTTATTTCAGGCTTGATGCATACAAATTGTATGCTCTAACATAAGGTGAAATGTTAGAATAATTATATCTATGTATTATCATTAAATCTAAGTATATAAGATAGAATATTGAAAACATCTATTCGTTGTATCTATAATCGTACCTAATTATATATTTAGGTATCTAGTGTAGTCTCTTAATCTTTCCTAGATTCTTATATCAATTTTTCATATAAACAAAAGATTGAGAGATTAATCCTTTAAACCCTCTAAACATTTAGATCTTAAATAAGCTTTTAGTCTCATTAGGTTTTTCGTCTATTTATTTAGAAAACTCGAATCTCTACCTTGAATATTTTCATGTGTTACATCATTTTTATCCTATTCATTCAATTTTTCATCCATTAAGGTGATGAAAACATTGATATTTTACATTGATTTACATGAACGTATGATTCTATTACCATATAAAGGATGCTAAGCAACTTATTTGGGTATCTGAGTTCTAAATGTTATACTTCTTCTCTTGTTTGAATTGTTAAGAGTAAGTAATAAAGTACTTAAACTTTATCATCTAAATATGCGAGCTAAGAACCATTAAGAAATTGTATTCTAAAAGTGTAGAGAAAGTAAACTCTAATATAATAGAAAATAGCTCATCTACTTTCAAATAAGGCGTTGTTGTTTAATTATAAGTGATCACGTAATATATTAAATTATTTTAAAAATAATATCTATACTATTTAATTAATTGATAGTATAATTTTCCTACACGATCTATCCATAAAAATTGAAATATAACTCGAGAATAAATAGTTTATCCACGTAGTATAAGACATTTATATAATATTATAAAATCACAAACTTCCACATATCATACGTTTATTAAGTTTAATAATACCCACTATAAAATCCATATTGTTTATAGTTTGTTTAGAAGTTAAAATCTTGATATAAAACGGTTAAAAATGAGTATGAAAGTGTATGGTTTTTATATTGAAAGAAAATGTAGAAAGGAGAAAATAAATTAGTGACATATGGGTAATGAAACTCATACTATAAGCTAAAACAACAGAAAAGTATAAAAAGTCCTTAAGATTATCATTACATTGACTCTTTGCTTTGCTAGCTGGTTCGCACACTCGCTGACTCTCCAAAGGAACGCTGAAATACTAAGTTGGAGTGGAATTCTGGAGAAATCTGATTTTGAGCAACACAGCATGATAGTTGGAGGTGTTCATAATCCTTGTTAATGAGGTCAAAGCTAGTTCGTGTCTCACAGGAGAACATGGATTAAAAATGACCCCGAGAGTTTAAATATAAATTATTATAAAAAATTATAAAATTCAGCTCGGTTTAAAAAATTATAAAATTAACATGATGATAAAAGAACCGCTTGCCCTGACAAAAGTGTAAAATCATTTTTAAATTTTTAAAAGGCGTACAACTTTTTTTAAATGATCATAAAATTTCTAATTTCTAATATTTTTCTAAGCATTAGGCATAAACTACTACAAATATCACTGTTTGTTAAATAATGGCGCAAGCAAATAAATAAATAAATAAAAGAACGTTTTATCATGTTTTTTTACCTTTAATTTTACTTATTTACTAAAAAAAACCAAAACATTTTTAATCCCATGCCTTGCTCTGTTTTTTTCTGTGCATAACAAAAAGAATATTATGCCTTTTTTTGGATTTCTAATACATTGACTAACTTGATACGTTAATAAATGTTAATAATCAAACTCGTATAAGAGTATTAACTTCATATTCCGTCGTTCTTGAAAAAGATGGAAAGGGAGAAAAGAGTGAGACGAGTGGGGCCAAAAACATCAGATTCCACGTACTTGCGACAGCATGATCAATCAAAGATTTCACGCGAATCCAGATAATCTTAACACCAATTTAAGATCTAAAATAACCCTGTAAATCTGTATCACCTTCAATCGAAGGGGTGGTAGAAGGTTTTCCGAGGAACGTATATCGTTATAGATTTTCTCCCTTTCCCTGTTTACTCTTTATAGTTTCCTTCTATATCTTTGAATTGAGCAGAGGAACAATATTAAAACAGAATATACCTGATGAACAATTACCTAAGCGGTGCATAGACAGAAAAGGGTGTATACACCATGCGTAAGGACAAAAAAAAGTTATATAGACACGTACATCCTGAAGGGATTAGGATAAATGGTTGCATTGGCCAGAACCAGCATGAAGCAAACAAGCAATCAGTTTACTTCCCCCACGTGCTGCAAACATGGCCAGCTTGGCTCACAGATGTCTCGCGGTGAATTCCCATCATTATCTTTTGATTTTATGTCTGCATTATGCTTCACTAAATACTCAGCTATGCCTTCTCTCTCACACGTAACAGCGTAATGCAAGGCAGTTTGTCCATCATTATCCTTTAAAAAAGAAAACATAATATCAACAGAAAGTGGAAGAGACATTAGTATCATTAACTGTAAAATGCCAAAAAGCATCTCCAAAAGCCTAAGCTAAACTACGATATTATTCAACTTCTGCAGTGAGGTTTGTCTGGTTCAGAATTGAGGTTCAGCTCCGTTTTCATTCTGGGGAGTTACGGCAATGTCATGAAATATGAGTAGTCCCTGACGTTAATGCATATATTACTGATTCTAAAGCATATGGAATACCTTGGCATTCACATCAGCATTCTTGCTCAGAAGCAACTCTGTGACATTAAGGTGGCCACGATCCACAGCCCAGTGTAATGGTGTCCGGCCCTCACTGTCTGCATTCATTTCAAAAACGCATGTTGATATAAAAAGGAAAAATAATAACAAGAGTCAAAAGCAAATATTAATTTGATAAGCCACTGTCACGGACACGGCAAATATCAATAATGATGAGATTGCATAGGAACCTTTAGTGACTAGGTGGCAGTCAAGGGAGAAAAACTTTTATCCACATCCCTAATATCATCTGATGACCAATGTTATTGTATCCTCTACAGTTAAAATAATCAAGAGTTTCCCCTACTGTATCAAACTTGTCATAGAGAAGAGCAACTAGAGTGAATATAGCTACTTCTTTATATCAAGCTTTCATATCTAAATGAAAAGAAAATAAAATACACACAAAATCACCGGTATATCTCTTCGCCCACAAATGTAGGAACCAGGAGAACAAATGGGAACGAAATTAAATTGAAGGTTGAACATGTAACAAGACAGATTTCTCCACTTCAGCTAATTTTCACAATAAAAAGGAAATTACTAAAGCCCATGCCCTAGAATATTTATACCTTTTGTGCCACATCAGTCACCAGTCAATTTTCTATCTTCAAATGCACCTTCAAGCAATTACACAGGCTTGCTGATTAATATTGGAACTCTCAACTTTCATAATCAACAAATGGGAAAAAGAAAAAGAAATGTGTAATTTGGAGAAACCGATGAATGGGAACTCTTGGCACAAGAAACATGTTTTCAACGTTTCAACTTGTTCTCCATTCTCCTTCCTCACATTTTGTTACATTTTTTTCTTTCCAATCTCACTCCAACTCTTACCTTGAAAGATGAAAAGAAAAGATTCTCCACTTCATGCAACCAATCCGATGAGAAGAAAAGACTCTCCATTTCAAGCAGCTTCTAAGGGAAGAGTTGCCCTTAGGAGAAGGTTCTAAACAAGGTAAAGCTCCCCGTCATATTTTGGTTCTCTTGTGACCCCTACAATATAATTTTTTAAACGTTTTCTATTTACAGATTGTTATATTCCATGTTTACCTGCATGTAATTGTTCTCACTTTAGAGGACACAAAGATTACTGTTTCTACCATGATTCGCTTAAAAGTTTCCTGATTTTTATTCTCTCCAACATTTTATTGAAGGATATTTAAGGAAGTTGTTTTGGTATCTCATAGTAAATAATATCTCTGAAGTTTTAGCCTTCAACAAAGATGAATGGTGTCAGGTGTTGGCTTCACCAAGTGGGATAAGGCTTTTGTTGTTGCAGTTTACATTTTAATGAAGTGGTCATGAACTATCTTCGTTATCTTAGCATATTCTGCTGGAGTTGTGATAGAAAAGAACCACCCTTGCATTGTTATGGCCTTTCTACCTCATGGTACATGTTATGCCCTCACTTAGTTTATACAGGTCACGATTCTTATTTTATACATGTTATCATGCAACTGGGCTGCAAGCTATTTGGAGTTATGGTCCCTCCAAGGACATTATTTCTTTTACAGGCCTCCTCTAGATTTATAGTTCCCTCTTGGATTTTTTAGCAAGTATGGGAACTCTACAGCTATAGGAGACTCGTCATGAATATATTGAATTGCATTAAATATTGTAATGTAATGGAACAATATATACCGTATTTGTTGATGTTCCTAGACTGCATACGGACACACACATATCTTCCAACAGGCGATTATTATCTTTTTGATGTTGAAAATGTATACACTAAAGAATTTTTGGTCACACTGAAAATACAATTTCTTTCAGCAAAAGGATATCGGTAATCATGTTTTGAGCAACTTAGGCTTACCAGGGTAAGTAGTATTTCAATTAGTAACTTAGCGTGTGTACCAATTATGGGTTGGGTTTTGGGTTGTAATTCATAAGTCATAACAAAAACATAGCACCTACCTTTGGTTTTAAAAACAGTGAAAACAAATTTACTCATGTTAGACTTATCAAGCAATGCTGCTAAAATTCAGGTAGATGACGTTTCACTAAATCACTGACTGTAATTTCTAGAGCTAGCCACAATTTTTTATTAGGAGCTTGATCCATTCAAAAACCAAAAAAAAAAAACATTACTGAAAGCTCAGAGCTCGGTAGAGAATAATGTTTACACAAAGAAAAGCAAATAGCTATTATAAATAACTCACCTTTCAAATTAACTGAAACACCATTTTCAATACACTTGAGCAGATTAGCCATATCTCCTTCCCTGGCAAATCCATGAATGGCTTCCATTTGCCTGTAAAGGAAGTAAATTAAAAATCAATATGCCTATCAATACTTTGTTCATTCCAGAAACAGTGCCCTTTTCATGATGAAGCACCTAACTATTGAGTTTTATTATTTTGTGGCTGATCAAAAGTTTTTAGTCATCAACAAATATCCTTGATACTTGGTATATATTAAGTTTGACAATTTGCAACTTCTAAAAAATCTTGTGATCAGCTCATATAATCCCCCAAAATGTCAAAGGATCAAGGAGTTTAGTGATAGGTGAGGGTTGATGATTAGTGTAAAGACAGGGTGGTGTACAAAAAAGAGGAAATGAGACCTAAACTGCATCCATATTAAAAATAAATACTTCAGAAGGATTTGTATTAGTAGTATTATCAAGTAAACTATAGAAACCATTCCAAAAATAGGTGAAAAAAATTCCCACTTAGAGAGAATTACACACAAAGTAATTCCGTTAAATAATTAGTTATAAGAAATAAATCATCAAAAGCATTAAATTAAAAATTTCACTGTTATATACGTGACTTTGCTGGGAGGTACGTATTGGTAAGTTGTGATCAGCAATGAACATGATTTATATGCATAATGGTTTTTGAAATTCATAATAAAAAGACATAAAAATTCACATATAGCAACAAGAAATCTTGTAGGACCAAAGCAGATTAGAGATTAGTAAAAAAACTAAACCCTCTGACTTATCCTTTCAAGACCCGCCATTCTAAATACATTAAAGTCATCAAGGAAATATCATTATAAGTACATTTAGCTCCGCACACACATAGGCTCCCAGAACAAATTATTATTGGCTTTAGGAATCTTACGAGTCGCTGCCATATTCTTCTTCATAAACAAAGGTACTGAAAACTGGCCCCATTGGTCCCTTAGCCTCTGAACCAGAGCCAGCACCATCACCACTTCTACTCCTCTGTTACAGAAGCTTTATGAGTTAGGCAAAGCAATGAAAAAATAAACACACCAAGAATGAATTTAAACATACTACTTTGATTCTAAATATAATATTTCCTCCTTTTGGAGAAAGTAGCGATTCATCCATCTAAAGCTAAAGAAGAAATAGCATTTTGGCTCACCAAAGATGAACCATCAAGCCAAGCAGGATACAGTTCAGTCACAATATCAATGTACTTCTGCATTGCATCTTCAGGAGGCATCGCGCCCAATTTCTGCCATGCTTGCCTACAAAAGAGGGTAATGCGACAGGTAAGGGAAAAAACATCAGTTGCCCATTTACATACAATATTCAGTAATAGTACGTCAGATATTCCGGAAACACTTAGGTTTTAAAAAAAATAAACATTACTTACATAAAAAGAAAAAAACCATAAAGAAAAAGACGAAGAGGATTTGTATTTGTGGTATCAGTCTCAGCTTTAATAGTACAAACTACAAATACATCCAAAACAAGCTCAATGATCGCCAATCCTACATTTCACACACTGCTGTATAAACACTCAGAAGAGCACGAAAGATTACTAATTTATACTATTTCAATTTCTTCTCCTTTTTCTTTTCCTCTACAGTGTCACTTCCGCAGAAAGCGCATATAAGAACAGAGAATAGCGAAGAATATACCATTTAGCACGTGCGGTCATTTTGAGGGGCGAAGGTTGGGGCGTGCTGCAGGGACCTTCGGTGGCAATCTTGTACAACCCGTAAAGCTGGAGCTGCAAGTCGCTCGACACCTTCTGCGAGAGCCGATCAGCGGCGGCGGCGGCCACGAACGCCGTCGCTGCGCTGAATGCCTCGTCCAATTCGGTGCTCTCCACACCTTCCCAATCATCATCGTCGTAGTCGCCGTCACTATCATTCCTCACGCTACCGTGCTCGGCCACCACGGACTGCTCCTCTAACCTGAGCGAGGCCGCGGAATCTGGAACGACGTCTTCGCGTTTAACAGCCTCGGATTCCACGCGCTCGGCGGCGGCGGAGGCAGTGGCAGCGCGCGTGACGGTGAGGTTGTCATCTTTGAATGAAACGACGATGGAGATGAGCTTGGCGAGAAGGTAAGAGAAAATGAGGCCGACAATAATCGATTGGAGGAGAGACTGCCACTCGGCCATGGCGGTTGACGAAACCCTAGAAGCTAAAAATAGGCTCACGAAGAAATCGCTTCAGTCGCGAGGTGAGCTAAAACCCTAGCGAGAGTAGGAGATAAAGCATGTTGGGATTGATGACGGAGAAATTGAGAAGATTGCAGAGGAATTTCAGAATGGAGCATGCGCTGGCACGGTGGGAACGGAGAGGATACTCTCTCTCTCTCTCTCTCTCTCTCTCTGCTGTTGGCGCTGGGGGGCACTTATCAGGTGCTTCCTGGAATTATCTGTGCTTTACCGTATAGTTGTTGAAAGAGCGACACGTGTTACCTTTTGATGAGTCTACGTGAGATCGCCACCGGCGATCCGTGATTCAAAGGGTTAAAGAGAATGGAGAAAAGGAAACGAATCTTTGGAATAATTACGCTTTTCCAACGAGATGGACCAGGTTGTTGAATGCTCTTCCTTTTGATTTCGAATTTTCCTAGTCCAAATAAGTGATGTTTTGGTTATGCGTGCTTTAGTTAAATTCATTCTACAGCTATAATACTTTGTTCTTTTAGTAAAATTTTAATTCACATCGAAGTTCTCCATTTTTTTTTTTTGAAAAATATTACTAAAATATTTTTTTACTCCTAAAGTTTGAACTAAATTTTATTTAATCCTAGTATTTAAAGTGACATTTTTTTTATCTTTCAAATGTAAAATTGACATCTAAGTATCTCAAAATTTAAAATAATTATTTTAATCCTGTAATATATATATATATATATATATATATATATATATATATATATATATATTCTAATTTAAAATGATTTCTAAATTTTTAATCAGAAATAATTCATTATAATTTTTAAAGTTGACAATGTTTATTTGTTCACATAATTTTTAAATTGAGAAACATGATTTTGATAGATTTTCTTTTTCTCTTTGTCCCACTATATATCCCTTTTCTTGTAATAGTGATCCGAGTGATTATTACTTTAACTACGATATAATTATTTTCTTTCTTGTTTTCTTTTTTTTCCTTTTTTTAATAAAATCTGATAATAATGTCTAACATATGTTTATTTAAAAATAAAGAAAATAAAATAGTAATTTTTAATTTGAAAAACAAAAAAAATACTCAAATTTGAATTGCTAAATAAAAATAAAAATATATTCAGCTCTTTCAAAACTTAAAATTAATTTAAGTATTCTACCTTAATGAGAAGCTTAATTTAGCTTATCCAATTTTTAATTTACTTTTGTTATCTTATTTTTTCTTTGTATATAGAAAATGTATCCAAAATATAACTAATGAAAAAAATAGTATCAATCATTCATTAAAAACAAGCTATTAATATTAAGAAATCTTTGTTCACTTTAATTGTTACAGTTAAAATATTAGTTGCCTTTTATTATGAATAACTGAGAATAATTATTTATTTTGTCTTTGTCCATTTAGACTGAGAGAAGTCAAACGCAAAAGAAATTGATTAAGAAAAGACATTTTTGGGTGGCTATGATTCGTAAATTGCACCTATATATTCATAAATACTATAAGAGGGAGGAAAGTGGAATCGATTGTAGCACGTAATAAAAATACTGCAATTAATTAATTACAACATGCTAAAGGAGATCCAACCATAAAGTTACAAACTAAATAAAAAAAAAAGAGAAAGTGGCTGCTTATTTTCCACTCCCCTCTCTAAGTATAATTTACACACACAAGAATTGAGGGAGTGCATCCTAATTAAATGTTGGATAATGATACTTTGACAATAATTTTTGACAACATTTTGACACAGTCACATGTCGTATAGTGGTCCATGTGAAAAAAAATAGAAAACGAAAATGACGTGGAAATGAAGGGATGCATTTCAAAAACATAATATTACTTTGGGTTGGAGAGAACCCTAGAAAGAAGGAGCACCCAATAGAGTCGGACTAGTGTCGTTCACTGAAGCACATTCCACCATTGATCCGTCGTTTGGAAGCATCGACCACCGAAACTGCCGCCTTTCTGCCGTGAAATCGTTCCTTTCGCCAATCATTTGTTGTTGTTCGGTGAATTTTAGTTATTTTATAATTTTTTTTACCATTTAGGGGTTCTTCTATTTTATGGGTCTTATTGAGATTTTTTTAAACCTTATTTGGTGTAGTGTAATGGAGGAACTTGGTTAACAAAGTGAAGCTTCTTATGAGTAAGGGGTAGTAATATTTTTTGTCTATTAGTACTGTGATGCAATGAGTATTTGATTCTTGGACATGAGTCCTCTTGCTTGTCGCTGGTAAATTTTTCTGATGGATTGAAATTATGTCGCTAGAGATGTGTGGTGCTTTAAGTCTGTCATGGAGTTTTATATATGTAAGTAGCGTGTAAAGTTTATTGCGAATGATTGGGCAAATATCTAATGTAGTATATAATTTGGATCATTATATTGTTTAAGTCTGTGGATCATTGTGAAAACTAGTGTTTTGTAAAAAGTTTGTGCAATTGTGAGTAAAGATATAAATTTCAATGTTTATGTTATATTTTGGAGGTAATCTAGGTGCACTAACGATTTTACTTATTTTTGTTATAAACATCAGTGTGTGTGTGTATATATATATATATATATATATATATATATATATATATATATATATATATATATATATATATATATAATACCGATTAGACAAAAACTATCAAAATATCTAGATTCTTTTATGATGTTCATTCAATGTTGGGAATGGAATGAATTCAACAATCCTTACGTGTGATGCAATATAATTGGTTATTTAAGTGCTTTAAGTCATGTAGTATATTTCTCGAGCTGATGCACGAAGTTTATTCTGGTGCAGTATTTATGAGTTTCTTATAGTTTATGAGTTGTTGTTTAATTGATAAATTTTTAGATATTTGCTTTGACAGTAAACGTATATATAAAATTATGGTGCATAGTTTTATGAACTGAGTTTAAGTTTATAATTGGTTGTTCCAATAGTAAAAAATGTACTAATAATGGAATAAATGATGATTTTATTTTTTAATTTTTGAAGTATGGTGCAGATTAAATAGGAAACATTTTTTTTGTTGGAGAGGTGCGTACATAAGAGAATAGTACTATTATGTTTTGGTTTCGTTTATTTTTATATAGCTTATATTATATAATATTCTCATATTATATAGGGAGATATTTTAATATTAGATAAGTTATATAATGTAATATTAGTATAAAAGTAATTGTGTTTTAAATATTATATAAGCTATATTATGTAATATTATTATAATGTAATTGTATTTGGAAATTAAGGAAACAAAAGTGTAGGTTACATACGGCGTAGGACTTTTGGTTTTAAGTCAATGTTGAACATTGGTAAATAGTATATTATACTATATTATATATTATATTCGATACTTATTATATTTTTTATGGTTCTTTTATATTATATAATAATAACATTTCTCAAATGGTATGTATTTAATGTTGATATGATAACTGTGTTTTTTTATAAATACCATTATTTTTGTGTATTGTTTAATTAGTAAAATAAATGGTGACATTTATTAAATATGATATCATTCTTTTATTATAACTTAACATAGAATTAAATGTTATTATTATACTTTGAACGAAGGTTCACTGCAGTAGTTAAAATGATATGTTTTAGTCCATTATTTGTAGTTGGTTAAAATATTTGACATTTGATGATGTAAATATTGTATAGACATGACATATGAAAGTTAAATTTGTGATTTCCTTGCAGACTCAATTAATTGTAAAGTTTGGACATTGAATGACTACATCAACTACTTCCAGTCCGAGATAATTGGATTTCATGACATTGTTAATGCTGAATTTGTTAGTGCAATTAAATGTCAAACAATGTATTTTGAGACAATGTTGCTGGTTCATTGTATATTTGTTGACACATTATTTGTTTTTTTGTCCCAATTATCCATGAGGAACATTGGCAGTGCTACGCCGTAAAGATTCCATCCATGGAAATGTTTGCACTGGACATTGTTGGCCACAATAGAAAATAACGTAAAAAGATTGATATTGTAATTGTAAGTCTTGTAATTGATGGATGTACTTGGTATTTGTAAATTGATTTAGTAGTTTGGAAAGTCAAGTTAACTTTGTTGTTTTGCAGGCATATAATCTTGACTTGTTTTTTGGACATTTGTTCAATCGTTATGAAGACAACAAACTGTCTTTTCAAGTCCAACACGTGCACACTCCAATCCAACCGAACTTGTAAGTTTTTAATCTTGTTTTTTTATTATAAAATTTCTTGATTTGATTGAATTGATATTACATTATTTTGTATTTTGAACTTTGTTTGATGTAGATATGATTGTGGAGTTATTGTTTTAAAATTTATGGAGTTGTAGGATGATGTTGAGAAATACGAAGGAAAAACAATGCCCAATTACACAAGTGTAAGTTGTAAAAGTTTTGATTGTTTTGACCTTTGATAAAACATTGAGCATTTTATTGATTTTGTGTGCATTTTTTTTGTTTTCAGGAGGAACTGCAACAGGTTAGAGGAAATATGTTTGTGATTGAATTTTGGATGTTGACAATGTGCGGAGGGATGAAGTGTTGCAACATTTAGGGTTGTTGTAAATGTTGTACAATAGGGATTCTTGCAATGTGATTTATGGTTTTCTTTTAAAACTGTTTCAAAATGTATTCATTAGGTGTATATGTGCATATTTTTTGTTAGAAATGTTAAAAGAAATGTATTCCTTACATTTATTCATAATGAAATTTGAGATTGCTATATTTTAGTGTCAATTTCAATGTGTTTCATCATTTTGAAGATAACAATGATCATTTTATGTTATTTTTTGTGTTGATTACAACATGGTTGAATAAAGGAATGACCATTTTTTGTCTTAGAAATTTGTACTACAGTCTTCAACAAATGTGAATGTCATTATGTGTGTTAAATGTCTCATGTATAGGGTTGTATGTACATTAAATGTTGAAAATTAAATTGTGCACTTAAAAATGAAAGAAATGAACTTTGTTGACCAAGATGTGCAAAATGTCTACCTCAGAAGCACAAAATTGGATATAAATGTCATAATCATTGGTTGAACATGACTTTTATGCGAAATAAGTGTTAAACAACATTTCTACACTTGAAAATCAATGTCATTTTCAGAGTTGACCTAGTTGTGCAAAAGCTTTGCCTAAAGTCCCCAATTATTTAGCATTTGGTACCAAGGCAATTTTGCACCAAAAGTTGTAGAAAATATGGTTCGTTGAAGATGAAGTTTAATAAAAATCTCATAATCATTGGCTGAGCATGACTTCTATGTCCAATAAGTCTTAAAAAAATTGCACTTGAAAATGAATATCATTTTCAAAGTTGACCTATCTGTGCAAAACATTTGCCTAAAGTCCCCAGCTATTTAGCCTTTAGTACCAAGGCAGTTTTTCACCAAGAGTTGTAGAAAAAATGGTTCCTTGAAGATGGAGTTTAATATAAATCTCATAATCTTTGGCTAAACATGACTTCTATCTCAAATAAGTCTTCAAAAATTTCTGCACTTGAAAATCAATGTCATTTTCAAAGTTGATATGCCTGTGCAAAATCTTTGCCTAAAGTCCCCAATTATTTAGTCTTTGGTACCAAGGTAGTTTTGCATCAAGATTTGTAAAAAAAATGGTTCCTTGAGGATGGAGTTCAATATAAATTTCATGTTCAAACAACTTTAATTTCAACAAGGATGCTCTACCATGAACAAAACATACACCCTAAGTCATAAAATGATTTTCAAAAATAAGAAATATACCTTCAATACACCATCGGGATCATAGTTCAAATGATTGAGGACTTAAGTAATGAGTTCTGCACACTAGGGTATACTGACTTCTACATAAATCTTTCCAACTTAAAAAATTAAGTGTAATGTCCTAACAAATTTAATTTCAACAAGGATGCTTTATCATGAACAAAATATACACCTTAAGTCATAAAATGATCTTCAAAAATAAGAAATATACCTTCAATACACCATCGGGATCATAGTTCAAATGATTGAGGACTTACGTAATGAGTTCTGCACACTAGGGTATACTGACTTCTACATAAATCTTTCCAACTTAAAAAATTAAGTATAATGTCCTAACAAATTTAATTTCAACAAGGATGCTTTATCATGAACAAAACATACACTCTAAGTCACAAAATGATCTTGAAAAAGAAGAAATATACCTTCAATCACCTAAGAGACCATAATTCAAATAAATAGGGACTTACGTTATGAGTTTTACACACCAGGGTAGACTGACTTCTACATAAAGCTTTCCAACTTAAATTATTGAGTATCATGTCCAAACAACTTTAATTTCAACAAGGATACTCTATCATGAAAAAAACATACACCCTAAGTCACAAAATGATCTTGAAAAACAAGGAATATATCTTCAATACACCTTCGGAACCATAGTTCAAATAATACCATACATGAACATAATAGACCTCTTTATTTTGTTGGCCAACTAACTTCAAATACTTGGGTAACAACTTCATTCAATGTTGACAAACATAAAACATAAAACAAATCTCATTCAACCACTTTGATACAATGAAATTCAATTCAAACTAATGGGAAACAACAATTCTTTGTACATCAACATATTAACTAACATTTACTTTTCCTATTGTACTTGAGCATTGTCAACTGAAGTTCTTAACATTTAAATATCAGTACAAATTATTCAACTACTCATTCTTTTCTTCTACCATCTGCGGTAAATGGAGTTCTATTTGTCCGACTCTTGAACCGTCTTCACGGTACAACCTTCATTCGATATACACTGTGCTTTGCTTCATTCATCCTGACGTTTAAACCTTGGGGTTTGGTGCCGATTTTGAACCGGCATACTTTGACAAGGATCTTCACTTCCACAAAACGCTTTCTCCCCAAACTCTTGACCATTGTCTTCATTTTTTTCTTCAACCAACTTTCTTAAATGATGAATATTACTTTGCATGTCAGCAATGACCCACGTTTGTTCTTCTACAACACGAATTAGTTTTTCCTTATCTCCTCTATTTTGCTTGTTAAATGGCACACCATATTTTTGAACAATTTCTTTCATCATACCATAACAAAGCTCTTCTTTCGACACCCCAACATCAACAACAACCCCAAAAAATAAACAACTTTCATTATATAAAACACGAAATATAAAATACATTTCACCAATACATTCCCCAAATCACCAGCTATTATCCCTCAGCCAAAGCACTTTTGATGAACTTCTCACTAATATTGATATCAATTCAGTTCAACAACCTTGGGAATTTTGTTACCCGGGTACTGTACGTTGAGTTTGATGTCACAAAATGGTGACAAAACCAAATCTGCAAAATATAAATTAAACAACATTCCTATCAAATCTGATAAAAAACCATAACAAATCATTGTCTTTCATTAAAAATTACATACAAAACATGTACCTGCAACAGGTAAGTGTAACACCCCAAAGTTTAGGATGCCACGGGTTTACAAAAACTTTTTAAAACTTAACTCTGATACCATTGCAAGATACAATTTAAATAAAAACTTCAATTTATTATAACTGAATTTAGAAAACTTCATAAATCAAATTTAATTAACACATTCATAGAATTGCATTACAAAACTATTTGCATTGAAATTAAAATCTCATAGTTCTCCCATGTATCTCGCTGCTCAACTTTGTTTTAGCTACATCTGTAACACATCTAGTCTCGTACAAGTACGATCATCGTAGGTGAAAATCACAACCACAACATACAAGGTGAGCTAACAGAAACAAATCATATAAACATACATAAGTATTAAACATCAATTTAGAATAAAATTTCCGAAAAGTACCTATCTGCATATACCGACAAACATCTTCACATGACATCTCATCAAATCATTAAAAACTGCATTATCATAATTCAAAGCTACCAACATATAACTACACAATTTTGCATCAAAGTAACCAATTCACACTCAGACTCACTCGATCAATCACCAACTCATACTCTAATTTATTTGAAACCATTAACTATATATTGAATCACCACCGGGTTACTCACATACAACATAAGGTCAAGTATTACCTCTCACCACTCTCTTAAAGAGCTTCACCAGGTTAGTACACTTTACCACCCTGTTACACAATGACATTTCCCACTACTCTCTAGAAGGTTTCACTAGCAAGTACACCACTTCCCACCACTCTCTTAGAGCTTCACTAGGCAAGTATACCACTTCTCACCACTCTCTCAGATCTTCACTGGACAAGTATAAACTTTCCACCACCCTCTTGGAGCTTCACCAGACAAGTATACACCCTCATGATTTTATCCTCAAAGAGCTTCACTCGGCTAGTAATCACGCCCATCACTATATTCCCAAAGACCTTCACCGGGCAATTACCAGTGTTACTTATACCACTTTTCCAGAATTAAAAGTAATACATCATAATAAGTATTTAACTAGAAAACCCATGCCTAATCAATGAGCCAATTCTAAAGCTTAAATTTTTAATGAAATAACTGTAGATTTAAGCTTACTTAAATGATATGTATCCTGCGTTAAACTAAAATCTTTTATCATCTTATTTAGCCAATGTCTAGTGAATACCAAAACAATAATAACGCTTAATTCTATGTTAACTTATAATAAAAAAATTACATCAAATTTAATAAATGTCACCGTTTATTTTACCAAAATTAAACAATACACAGAGATGATGTTATTTATAAAAAAAAAAAGCAATGTTATCATATCAACATTAAATACATACCATTTGAGAAACGTTATATAATATATTATTATATAATATAAAAGAACCATAAAAGAAATAATAAATATCGAATATAATATATAATATAGTATAATTAGGGATGACAACGGGGCAGATCGGGTACGGGTAGTGCCTACCCGCAACCCGATCCGCCAAATAAATTGTACCCGCTAACCGCGTGGGTACCCATTTAAAAAATACATGCGAGTATTTTAAAACCCCCTCGCAAAAAAATTTAAAAAAATATATTTAATACATTTTTAAAATAAAATTTAAATAAAATTACAAAAAAATATATAATATAATATAATTAAATTAAATATAAATTAACTTTTAATTTTAATTAAATTTAACCTAATAAAATATTATTTTATTTTATTTTTAATTAAATTTAATTAAAAGATATATAAATTATTAAACTTTTTGAATTTTTTGCGAGTAACGGGTACCCGTGGGACGGGTAGTATACTACCCGTACCCGACCCGTTTAGAAGCGGGTATTAAAATACCCGCTACCCGTTACCCACAAATAGAAACTACCCGCCGCGAATTTTACCCGTGGATACTCGTACCCGCGGGTAAAATCTTCATCCCTAAGTATAATATACTATATACCAATACTCAACATTGACTTAAAACCAAAAGTCCTACCCCATACGTAACCCACACTTTTGTTTCTTAATTTCCAAACACAATTACATTATAATATAGCTTATATAATATTTAAAACACAATTATTTTATACTAATATTACATGATATAACTTATTTAATATTTAAAATACCTCTATATATAATATGAGAATATTATATAATATAAGTTATATAAAAAAACGAAACCAAAACCTAATGACACTATTTCGTTATGTAGTATCTCTCTAACCAAATAAAAAACATTTCCTATTTCTTCAATCTGCACCATCCTTCAAAAATTAAAAAAAATAATCATCATTTACTCCATCACTATTACATTTCTTTTACTACTTGAACAACCAATTATAGACTTCAACTCAGTCCATAAAACCCTACACCATAATTTTATATATACGTTTAGTCTCAAAGCAAATATCTAAAAATTTATCAATCAAACAACGACTCATAACTAAAAAAAACCCATAAATACTATACCAGAATAAACTTCCTACATCAACTCCCATAGAAATATATTACATTACTTAAACCACTTAAATAACCAATTATTTTGCATCATATGTAAGGGTTGTTGAACTCATTCCATTCCCCGCATCAAATGAACATCATAAAAGAATCGAGATATTTTCATAGTTTTTGTCTAATCACAGTTACTCTTCGGTATTACATATATATATATATATATATATGTATGTATATATATATATATATGTATGTATATATATATATATATATATATATATGTATGTATATATATATCTATATATACACATACATACATACACTGATGTTTATAACAAAATTAAATAAAATTGTTAGTGCACTTCGATTACCTCCAAAATATAACTTAAACATTGAAATTTATATCCTTACTCACAATTTCACAAACTTTTTACTAAGCACTAGTTTTCACAAAGATCCATAGAGTTAAACAATGTAATGATCCAAATTATATACTACATTAGATATTTGCCTAATCATTCACAATAAACTTTACACGTCACTTACATATATAAAACTCCATGATTAGACTTAAAGCACCACACATATCTAGCCACATAATTTCAATCCATCAGAAAAATTCACTAGCGGCAAGCAAGAGGAGTCACGTCCAAGAATCAAATACTCATTGCATCACAGTACCAACAAACAAAAAAGATTACCACCCCTTACTTATGATAAGCTTCACTCTGTTGACCAAGTTCCTCCATTACACTACACCAAATAAGGTTAAAAGAAATCTCAATAAGACCCATAAAACAGAAGAACCTCTAAATGGTAAAAAAAAATTATAAAATAACTAAAACCCACCGAACAACAACAAACGATTGGCGAAAGGAACGACTCCACAACGGTGGAACGACGGCGATTTCGGTGGTCGATGCTTCCAAACGGCGGATCGGCGGCGGAATGTGCTCCGGTGAATGGCGTTGGTACGATGAACGGTCAAAACTCCGTCAAACGATGGCTTTGCTCACCATGACACGACTATGCTAGATGCTCCTTCTCTCTAGGGTTCTCTTCAACCCAAAGTAATATTCTGTTTTTGAAATCCCAAAATGAAGTTTGCCACTTGAAACCCCTGCAGCCCTTCATTTCCACGTCATTTTCATTTTCCATTTTCTTTTCCACATGGACCACTTACAATGCCACACATGACTGTGTCAAAAATTATTGTCAAAGTACCATTCTCCTTAAATGTTATCAATTATGCTATTGAGCGCTCGGTATGATCAAACATTGAACATATTTCTTTATTTATTATAAAATATTAGCGAACTGGTAGGTTTGACCATAAACAAGATTAATAATGAGATAATCATGTTAACCATAAGTTAGATTATTATTGTATTGCGTTGTAATTAGGTTTACATTAATGGAAAGTATATTCCTAAATTTATAAATAAAAATTTGATATCTAAGTAGTTTGTTACTTTTAATCATGCATTTTTTGTTACAGTATTCGGACAAATACTGACTTTAGTATCAGAGTGTTTTCTATAAATAGCCCTTAACCTGATCAAATGGTAGAAAAATGACTAAAAACAGAACCTTAACCTAAGTTCGGAATTTAAAGACTCTGTTTGAAAAAATACTTAATCTTGACCATAAATCGAAAAAGCTACTAACTAAACAAGATATGTCAACTTATAATTATCATCATATTTTCAACTCACAATAGTTTTTTTTAATTCATTATCATAATTTTTGTTTAGCTAAAAATTCTTCTACATTGAGTTATTTATTAGATAATTAGTTTTATTTTCAGATGATATAATATTAGATTTGTCAAATGATAGATAAAATTGTTATAATATTAGATTCGTTATGCGTAAAAAATTGACATGTAGTAGTTTTTTTTCCTCAGCACACATTTTTATAATTCTTGATCCAACTTTTTGTCTTAACGTCTATTTTTCTCATAAATGATTTTAAATATAATTTCAATCATAAATACACTTAACTCTACATAAATTGTGTTTTTATTTAAGTATAAATGATTCATCTATTCCATACTTAAAAGATGTATTGTCTAATGTCAAACCTTCAAACGACATTTTGCCTAATGGCTTAAAACATGTAGGTACATATTAATTTTCAAAAAATTAGTTTTAACCATTTTTTTTTGTCTAATAAATTTTGAGACAACTTCATTCTTAGACATGTAAGAGCCTTAAGATAACCTTTATTTATCTATGTGTGGAAAATATATAAGTGCCACAACAAAGACATAATTTGTTAGAGCAAAAAGAGTAATAAAGATGACCTGACTATATATGTCTTAAAAAAAAGGAGGATTTATTCTTCAATATTTTAAGGAAAGAACTTCTTGCACCCTATTAAATTTCTTTTTGCACCCTATCAAATGTTTTATGAAGTTTCTTAATGTATAATGCACATTCATCCTAACATATGTTACTTCAAATGTTGATTACGTAGATAATGTTGGTGGTGTTAGCTAGTAGTTCCAGTGATGACCTTCAACGTCACGGGCATTTGATCAAAACCATGCATATAAGTTGTAGTGCCACATATAAAATATGGTTGTATATGACAGGCATCCTATGTCTTCCAAACAATCTTTGAGGTTGAGTTTTTCTCATTCCATGCCATCTATATCAATCATCTTCTCAGGTAGAACAAATTCTTTTGAAAACAACTCCATAGAAGGCAAGGGTAAGCTTTGATTTTATTGGTTGGCCACTGGTAGTAGACATGTCTTTCGAGAGATAGATTTTTGTGGCAAAAAGAAGGAAAATGTAAAGGTTTAAAGAACATTGTTCTATGCTTCTCCAAAGCTTTCTTTCTACACCTCTAAATCCCCAAAATACCCTTCATAAAATGTAAAAAAAAGTTTGGTTGGTAAGTAGTAATTACTTCTTATCAAATTTTATCTCATAACCACTTTCATTTACTCTTCTTGTTCGTTGTATATCTGCACCCCTCTGCTTCACAGTTCACTTCGTTCACTTAAATAACACTTCTTTCATCCTTCACTTTGCTTCACTGTGAGTCTGTTTGTCTGGTCTTATTTGTCGTTGTTTGTGGTCCATTGAGTTATTGTTCATTGGTGTGGTAGTGAGAGTTGTTCGTTGTTGTGGTTTATTATTATTAGTGCGGGAAGATCGTTATTCCTTCAACACAATGTGGACTTCTTCTTGGAAGTCTTCTTCGGGCAAGAGAACAAGTGCATGAAAGCAATATTTAAAATATACAGGATTTCAAATGTTAATGAATTTCCAAAGTTGATGAATGGGTCAACGAATTTCAAAAATAGTTGAAGATTTAAACGAATTTCGAAATTTGTTTGTGCCTTCAATAAATTTTAAAATTCATTTAAGTCCTTCAACAAATTTTGAAATTCGTTGAAGATCCAAACAATTTTTGAAATTCGTTGAAGGCTTATATGAAGTTTTTCAACAGACTTCGAAATTTGTTGAAGGACTTGACAAATTTCAAAATTGAAGGCCCAAATGAATTTTGAAATTTGTTAAAGTTTCCCACGATTTTCGAAATTCATTCAATTAGTTTTTTTTAGTTTTATTATTTTAATTTAATTATTATTTCGTTTGATGTTTTTTAATAATTTTTTAGGTATTATTATTAATATTATTATGAATTATGTTAGAGTGGTGGATATTATGTTATAAGTATTATATTATAAATTGGAAGATTATTCTTTTGGTATAGGTTCCCGAATAAATTTTAATTTCGTATTAGTTTTTTCTTCTTTCATCAATGAAGTGGTGGAGAGAGATTACACAAATAATTTTACAACTAATAAAATATTTCTCTCTCGTGATGAGTTAATCGAATGAGTGAGAGGAATTATATTTAATTTTGAATTTGTTATGTTAACTATAAAATCAGACAAAACTACTAGTGAACCTGGATGGGAGGGGTTTGTCTTAGGATGTGAAAGGGGTAAAAAGTATATAAAATACAAACTTGATATCCAACCTAGTATAAATGGCTTATGGAATGCTTATGTCAATGTCAGAAGAAAGAAAGTGTGGTTAGGAAAAGAAAGAGTAAGAAGTTAATTAAGATGGGAAATGACGTGTTAAGAATCCATGAATAAGAAAATTTTGTTATAGGAGAGAGAATGGAGAGTGTGAAGGGGTACAGAGTAGGAAGTTGTGAGTCAGTTAAGAAGAGAGTGATCCTTTGGAGGAGTCTAATGCTCTAAGGTTGCCTTTGTATTGTAGAGCTATCAACTCAATAACATTTTACTGTATAATATTCTAAATAACAGAGACTTGGATATTCAATTATTTCTTCATTTTTTATCAACCAAGAAATAACTCTTATAGTGTAAGTTAATGTATTTTAAAGTTGTGAGAATTGTTTGGCGGAAGAAGAATGCGTTTGACATCCATAAGATGCTATATGTATTATGTGCTCATAGTTTTCTGGTGATAACCCAGTGAAATTTGTGTAGCAGTAGCACTGGAACATATATATACTTTTACTTTGATATTTAGATGGCCTCAAATGCCCTCAATTTACTAGTCAATATTAACATAAAACCAGAGCCTAAAAAGAATTCTTTGCAATATTTAATTTAGCTCCTAAAATTGTTGAATAATGATATTTAAGTGTATATCGATATATTCAGGTTTCAGACAAGGAATCTTGGGAATTATATTCCTCATCCTAGTTCCCTTTTGATTTCCTCAATGATTCCAATAAGCAAATAACGGACTGGGACAGCCATATTGTTAGCCCGTGCTTTAGTTGGTCTCATGTCACTTGTAGAAACGGACATGTCATATCACTGTATTTTCATCATCCTAGAGAGTATTAAATTGCATGTTTGCTTAGACATTTGGAACCTCGAATCCAAGTTTTCTGATGTGAAAAATTGAAGTTATTCAAAGTTCCTTCAACTTGAATGTAGATCATGGATCTAAATTTAATTTGATCTGAAGCCAAATTAAACACTCAATAGATGTTGTTTTAGTCAAGTCTCATCATCCTTTATTCAAACACCTTTATTGCATATATGAACCTCTCAAACATTTGCAGGAATTTAACTTGTTAGTGTTATTCAATCTACAGGGCCCTGCTTCGGTTGGACTTGTTGGAACACTGTCTCCCTCAATTACCAAGCTGAAATATTTGGTTAGTGTGTAAGTTGTCAGCATGATAAGTTGACAATTATAAGAAATCGATGTAAACTATACCCGTCTTTGGTTTAGTGAAACAGATTGATCAGTGATGTGTTTTTTTTTCCTTAGATTATATAGTGAGCTGTCTTGTAATGCAGGGAATTGCAGAACAACAATCTTTGAGGACCCTTTCCCGATTACATTTCCTACTTGGAAGACCTACAATATCTAAATCTTGCTGACAATAATTTTAATGGTTCTATACCAGATAAATGGGATGAACTATCCAATAAAGTATCTGTAAGCCATCACTTTCCATTTCTCTAGTCTTTCTATCCTTTTATAGCTGTGTGTGTGAAAAGAGATTTAAAAACAAGGTCTTCTCGGTGGGGTAAACAGTTCAAAATTGAAAATGATGGTCTCATGTGATTCAGTGTTTTGGGAATGAACAACTGTTCCTCAATCAATTGCAAATCCTAAAGGGTCAGCAAAACTATAAAAAAATGTAACCAGAGACTATTTTGCTTATGTTTAGTTGCTTCCATACTCATTCTTAAAATATCTGTCCATTATGTCTTCAAAATATACTGATTGACATTGATTTTAATGTTTTAAAATATATTAAAAAGAATTAAAATATACCAAAACATCTGTGTAACACCAAAAAACCCCAATAGAGAATCTAGACATAGTTCTTTCTACCTTGATATTGAATAATATAACTGACTTGTGTTTTCATTTGACAGGGATCTTTCGTCTATTGGTCTTACTGGAAGGCTCCCAATGCAACTCTTTTCAGTTCCAATGTTTAAGTAAGTTTTATTACAACTATGTATTCATTTGAATATTTTATTTCTTCATGCTCTTATGAAATTTTGTTTCAATCATTGCTTTCAATTTTTCAGACACGCACCTTCAGTGTGGTCCTGGCATCTAGCAGACTTGTACTTCTAAATCTGAAAATCAAGGTTTGATTGCTTACACACACAAACAAGCAGAGTGTGCAAATATGCTTTGTTACATAACTCAATTCTTAAATACATACACGCTTGTTATAAATGAGAGAATAGGAAATCAAAAGAAATTAATATAAATGAGAGTATCGATTGTAGGGGATAAAATAATGATGCTTTAGAGGTCAAATATTCATCAAAGCATATATATATATATATATATATATATATATATATATATATATATATATATATATATATATATACACTTCTTATCAGGCTGCATTAAGTTCCAATGTCAGTAAATTCTTCAATCAAGTATTTGCACATTTATGTTTCCTTCAAGGGGAAAAATGTGGAGGTTAAAGGCTCTCTGTCACTATACAGAAACTTCCTTATAGACTCGTACGTTGTAAACTGTCATCAATTATGTTTTTCTATAATTGACATCATATCATTTCATGGACCCTCAAACTAAACAAATAATTAAGAGGTAAACCATGCAAGAAAAATTTACAAAATATGAAACATGTATTGGGGCAGTTGGAAGTCGTTACTTCATTTGGCAGTGGATTAGTTTCTTGGTAATGATCTAAGCTTTTAGACTTAATTGAATTAGCTCAGGATAACAATGGTGGAGTGTGAACATGCATGAAATGCACTAAGCTATTTGTCTCTAGAACTGATTTTCTTTTACTTGTTTCAACCGAAATATTGACTCAAATTTGTGTTATTTCTTATCAATTGAAGCATGCAAGATGCTCAATCATACTCTTCACTTGTGCCCTATTGGATCGATCTTTTTAACTTATTGTGTCCTGTCAATTTGATACCTTCCATTTATTCTGTTGGAAGGATATTGTGCATATCTTGATGTAGAAAATGCTCTGGACTTCTCACTTGTGGAACTGATAGGTGTAAATGCTGAAAACATTTTCGTATTACATCCTAATTGTGTTGAAATTTTGTTAAGCATGGTTGATACATTAACAAAAAGTGGAGTTGTAGATGTGATTGTGATTGACCGTGTATTGTTAACCATTAGCAAAAATTTGTTAAGCATGGTTTATAAATACTTTCATGTTAGAACTTCCTTCTTCTTTTCACTATGGCAATTTGCAGAATGCTTGCATACCAAATAGTATCTAATTGTTCATTACAATATTGTTTTAACTCTATTATTTTATTTGTAGATTTTTAATAATTCATCTCCAATGGAAGGTCCAGACGTGGAAGATGTTAGAATCAAGTGGACTTCTTTTATTTTAAGTGTTAGTAAATTGTAGAAACTTGGCTACAATTTAGTAGTATATATGTAGGTTAACGTAATATTTGGATTGAATATATAGTTTTATGTACAAATAATTTATTAAATAGTATTAGACAATTTAATGTATGAAATGAATTCAATTTTTTTTGTTCAATTGAATCTTTGATTTTCAGATAAATTAATTGGATGAGATGATAAAATAGGATAATTGATTGTAAATTGATTGGATATCAAATGGAAACACGTAACCTTTAAAAAAACAAGTTTTTATGACATACTTGATAATGTGTCATAATATGTTAATTCTGAAAAGTATATATTATGATAGGTGAAAAACTATTTGTCATAATACATAGGAAATATTATGATACGTGAAAATAATTATATCATAAAAGTACATATATTATGACATGTGACAGAAAATATGTCATAGTAGGCTGAATCTATTATGACATACTTTTTTACTACATCATAAAATGTGTAGACTTATTATAATTATTAGAACTATGATGTCAATCCACCTGTCATAATATGTCAATTTTACCCTTTATAAAAGGTTTTCTTCATACTAGTGGATTGTTATAACATGTCAATATGTTTGTGTTTGGAAAGGTAAATATATGCTTGTATGTGGTGCCTCAGTGGAAGGTAGTGAATGATAATTTTACATAGTTGTACTAGAGATGAACTTCATGGGGGCTCTTGAAAAGAGTAGTGGAAAGTGAGACTTGGATACTTTGTCAAGAGAGCTCTTTAGGAGAATGGTGGAAAGTGACATTTATGTACTTTACCGAGAAAGCTTTCTAGGAAAGTAATGAAAAATGATACTTATATACTTCGCTAGGGAAGCTCTTGATTAGAGTGATAGGAAGTGGACCCTAAGGCTTGAGGGAAGCATAAGGGTGTCCCATCTGCTTAAGAGAAGGGTAATTGCTCTAATCGTGAGCAGTTGTTGGTAAATTACATGTGAGAGTTACAAATCTGTTCCTAAACTGAGATCACTAACGAATGTATAAACTATTGTGATGACATGTTTTGATGATATGTTTAAATTGTTGTTTGAGACAACAGGCTTTGTGAATGGTTATGTGACACATTAGGCTATGTAAGGTTTGGGAAAATTGTTATATTGTGATTTATGTGTATGATAGTTATGATATTTTAATGTTTGTATGTTAGTTTACCTTTATATTTTGGTGGTTAGGTTTTCATATGTGAAGATCGTGATTTATCACAAGAGCGAATAATAATACATGACGTTAAGGAGAGAAATCAATATAAAAAGATGTTTGGGATAATTTTTCAATCTTATATTTTTACTTTTCAATAAAGTCTATTTGTAAAACAATGATTTTTTTTAATTGAGAAAATAGGAATGAATATTTGTTTTAAATTATATAACTTGTGTTAATTATAAATTTAGTAAATAAAATTAGGTTGTTATAGTGTAGGTATATTGCCATATACCACGATCTTCATCTTCAAAACCGTTAAGATGCGTTGCTGAGCTTGAGTCGCAAGTTAAAGTTTCTCTTTTACAATATTAGTTTGTGCACAGATTTTATACGCAGATTTGGTCTATGGCCCATATCCACCTATACTCTTCCGAAAACACACATCTCTCTCACTCATTTATTCTTTTCTCTATTCTCTCTATTTTTCTATCCTGCGTTATTTAATCTTTTAGACTTGCTTGCTAGTTTTGAATTCTTTAGAAATATTGAAGAAGTTTCTTTAGAAATATTCAAGAAATATCCCTTATGTCATGCCTTAAATTAGTTTTAAAAGAGACGCCATCTCTTTATGATCTCTTAAACTTGTATGAAATTTAGCTTTAAGTCAATCCATATACCACTAATTGTTGGTGCCGTTGGGAGAAGTGATGGAAGATCACAACAACACCCATCACGTGCCCGGGAGTGGAAGACAGAGACATTGTTAGATGTTTTCATCGATTTAGTCAATCTTACTCCTCAATATTCGAATGACATTACGAGTTTTACCTTTGGAAAGTACTGTGATACCACTACACCAGATACTTCTTACGGTTTAGTTCTTCTAAACAACACTCTTTATTTGCTTCTAAGCCATGCTTCAAAATTGATTATTCAATTTGATATAAGTAATGTACAAAATAAAGTTGATAGATTTCCTTATCTAAGTCATGGCGAAAACTGAAAAGTTAACAAGGTTGTTTAGAATCAACTGGATATTGTACAATCAAATACATGTAAAATGATCAAATATATTTGGATTTATATGTTAAAATCACGAGGAATACTACAAAGTTATGCAACATCATGCAAGAAAAGCAAAGAATTAAATTTTCTTTCGGACGTAACATTAATCCACTGGCTACCCTCATCAAAATAGCTGTGGTACGTCATGGCATAGCAGCATACTTTAGTTCTTTTCATCGACATCCTAGTTCAGCTCTCCCTTCATCATTGATGGACTTGTTTGTGCAGAGTTTCTGGAGATCAATATAACCAATAATAGTGTCCTCAAAAACTGCATTGTCCAGCTTAGCCTCGTCAAAGGTGGAGCCCGACAATACTGTGTTCTTAAATACAGCTCCTTCAAGATCAGCTTTCTCGAAGTTCACACGGTCCAACACTGCATTTGAGAAGTCCACCCCTGTAAAATATCCCTGGATCATTGCTTTGTCTATGTGCCAAATAGAATGAATCACAACTTGCAGGTTGACATATAATTTGGAACTATTCTATAGAATCTCCATAGACTCATCTTGTTCATCTAGTTGTGGCAGAAAAGAACACTTCGAACAATGATAAGTATCAGAACATCTCTTAATCGCCCAGTTAAACTAGTTTTGTGAAAGATAAATAAATGAAGGTAGTTTTATATGTTCTGCCATTCAAGCTTAGTAGATTACTGCTCTCAACAACAACGACGAAAGGAGGAGATACATTTGATAAATATAGATACACTGAAGAACTTGTATTCGGTCCCTAAAGGCTGACGAAGTGACACAGTAATCCATTGTTTGGTTGATTTTGCACAAGTGAAAAATGTTACCTTTAAAGCTGGCACCAGCAGCATAAGCCTTAGACATTATAACTTCTGTCATATCAGCACCATCAAACTTAGCATCCGACATGAGTGCTGCAGAGAGGGACTTCCCCTTGAGGTTGGATTTTTCATTTGTGAAATCACATTGCCGGAGATCTAATGGTTTATCGTATACACCATTTGCCTGACCAATTGTGTTGCCAATAAATGCACGCTCACAGCGATTGGGCTCAGTCGACAATGGGGGAAGTCTCTGCATGGAAAACATACACGCACTAAACAATTTCAGTACATATATTGCACATAAAACCTGTTTTACCACTCTCCTTTCAAACAAGGGCCTCCTTTAACTTTTGTTAGCTAATCTATCAGCAAAGGAAAACTCATCCATGAAATTTCCTCATTGGGCATATGAGCTTCTGAGACCAAATGGGAGCTTAAAACTTAAAATTAGGAATTCAAAGCACATCAATTGCAACAGCTTCTGTTTACATATGTAGTTTACATGACTACAACCAAATCAGACAACCTGTAGAACCTAGAAATCTATTAATGATGTGACCATTTTTTATGGATTGATAAAATAAGTAGGGAAAATTAGATAAGATTCCTATATGCAATGTGTAGAATTAAATTAAAGATTTTCTATAAGTGTTGAAATTTAAACACAGTTTGAACCTGGGTAGCAGCAGTAACGGGAAATGCAGCAGAAGTAACAGCACAAGCTGCAAGAATACCACATGCCACGCCCTTCATTCCATTGAAACTGAAGAAACCTCCCTTATTCTGATGAGATCCATCTAATTCAGCTACTCCTACAAAACAGGGGTAATCATTTTACCAACAAAATAATTAGTTATCTAAGATTGATGCGGAGATCAAGAGGTAAAACTGTAATTTAGACAACACATTGAGAAAATGGATAAGCTAAGCATTGTGTAAATCATAAAAAAAATAAGAAAAAAAAGAGAGGAAGAGTAAGACCAGAGCAAGAAATTGTGAGTGGAGGGGTGAAAGATGGGCGTTTGGTTGTGTAACTGGGTATGCAGAAACCGTTTCGAGGGAGTGGAATTGAAACGTTGGCCATTGTTCTTGTCTCTTCTTCACTCTTCACTTCCGTTTTGAAACTTCCACACACTCACCGCATCGCTTATCCGCGGATAAATATGTTACGTGGAATCACACGTGGCTCTACATCATTGCTTGTTTTTTTTGAAACATTTTTTTTATATATATGTATTTTGAAACTAATGAGAAATGTTTGATAGTTCGTGTACACGTTAATAATTGAGATAAAATTAAAATATATATATTTTGAACTCTACATTTGTTTAACATATGACGCATGTTTTAGGTTCATTATAAATATTTTATATCATGATATTATTTATAATTATTATTTTTAAAATTTTTAAAATTTCATTTAAAATAAAGATAAAATAAAGTAAAAGAAATAAAACTTTTAAAAAGATTTTTAAAAATATTTTGTTGTTGATGTACAAATCCTAAAAATATTGAAATTGAAAAATAGCATGGCAAATTTTCTCATCTAATATGGTTATTTAATTTAACTATGTATATCATCTTTCTATACTTATTAGAAATTTTATTTTTATAATTGAATGAAATTAATATTTATCATATGTTTTACATAGGTTAAAATATTAGTTAATTTGAAACAAAAAAATTATAATTGATAAACTAAAATATTTTTTTATTTCAATTAAACAAAATTATTTTTTGTTTAAAATATTAAGTAATATATATATATATTGCGACACTAAATGAATTTTGACCTCAATAAATATATATTTATTTTGGAAAATCCTAATTAGTGTTCAAAACCGATTAAAAACAATTAATAAACATTAAATTTTACAATAGTTCATAAGACACTAAATGAATTTGACCTCAATAACTATTAATAAAATTTTACTTTATTTAGAGGTTCAAAATGTTAATAAATTTATTATTTAATGATTTTTAATTTGTTTTTTTCCTAAGTTCTAAACTTTAATAATAAAATAATTCATTTTTTAAATACAAATAATAAATTATCAATAGTTTTATTTAACGTTGTTAATTTGTTATTTAATTATTTTTAAAATTTTTGTGTGTATCAAATAAATTATCAATTAAAGTTGTATAACACTTATGGACATTTTTGTTCTTTATGTAAAATAAAACTGCATAAATAATTGTTGAGGTCATAGTTCATTAATGTCACATTTAACTATGACTTTTTTATAAAATTCAATCTTAATTAATTATTTTTAACCAGTGCTCTTGGATACTCGTTAGCAGGATCTTTTTATTTTTACTTTGAATATTTCTTTGCACCAATGGTTTGGTAGCAGGATCTATCTCTCAACCAATGACCATGACAATGCTCTTCTCACCCTCTCTTCCTTTATCTCTTCTTCCTTTTCACCTCTTTAAACGACATCGTTCTTTGACAACAACACACAATAAGGTAATTTAATCTCTCCCTCAAAGCCTTTGTTTCACTTTTCTAGTTTTCTCCGATCTCAATTTATATATGTATGCATTCTCTTACTCGCTTTCTCATGTTATTGTAAACTAAAAGCAACCGTGTAAACTAAAAGCAACCGCCTCAATTGACGAGAGTTAGTCATTGTGCGTTCGTTGGATCACTTATATACTCTTTTACTATTTCTTCTTTCAGGTAGTTTTTGAATAATATTATTTACCTTTCATTCTAATATCTGCTCTCCCCCCTCTCTCTCTCACATCCTCTGCATCATTTTCATCTCGCATACCCCGTGTCCGCCAATGTCAACAGTGTGTCCGTCAACGTCAACAGTGGTATCAGGAGCAAGGTTTGAAAACCTGGTGGATCAGTAACCGATCAAAAAGAAATGATTGGCGTGATACACAGTAATCTTCCAGTGTTCGACGGAAAAGGATTCGACGACTAGTGTGTAAAGATGGATGTCATTCTTGGATTTCAAGAAGTAGATGAAGTGGTCAAGAAGGGTTTTAAAGAGCCATTGAAGAGGGATTCTGAAGAAACAAAGTGACAGTGTAAAGAGAACAAGAAATTAGATTGTAAAGCCCGAATGCTGCTACACCAATGCGTGTCGGCCACCATCTTCCAAAAGGTATCAAAGGCAGGCACGACGAAAGAAATCTGGGACATTCTTCAAGAAGGCTACGACAACACAGGCAAGGTCAAGAAGATCAAACTACAGTCGCTCCAACGACAATACGAACTCTTAGGCATGGGAGAACAAGAATCGATTGTTGAGTATATAGGCAGGATACAAATGGTGTTGAACACCATGAGAGCGTGCGACAAAGTGGTAAAGGACAAGAAAATCGTGGAGAAGATTCTTAAAACGCTAACTCTGCAATATGATCATATTGTTGTAACAATTGAAGAAAGCAAAAACGTGGAATACATGAAAGTGGAAGAGTTGTAGAACTCGCGGGAAGCCCATGAACAATGCCTGCTTGAAAGAAAGAAAACCGAAAATGAAACGAGTTCGAATCAAGCTTTACAAGCAAGAAGCAGCTTTAAACCTAGAGGATGAAGCGTTGGAAGAAGTAAAGGTCGAGCACGAGGAGGTTGAACTGGAGGTAGAAATCTGAATGTCTCTGATTAGAATGCCGAAGAGGAACACAGTAAACACAAAGATTGAAGCAAAAGAGGCGGAAAGCAAATGAGAGGAAGAGGAAGAAAGAATGTTGATAAGAGGAATATCCAAAGTTATACCTGCAGTAAGTTCGGTCATTATTCGTCTGAATGTTGGCACAATGAGGCTGCAAAGAAGAACAAGAGTGATGAGGCAAATCTTGCCCAAGATACAGGTGACTTTGATTCAGATCATATATTGTTGATGTCCATTACCGAATGGGTGCAAACATATGATGAGACAGAATGATTGTCTTCCGAACGGTCTCTACTATTGAATAAATCAAGCCTTGCCAAAAACCGAGCGGGTGTTGAAGAGACTAGAAGGATATTTTCGTTTCACCGAACGGGAGATGATGGAGAAATCAACAAAGAAGTTAGACGAATGTCAATGGATATTGATGGAGAAACCGAACGGTCATATAACCGAATTGTCGTCAACAACGAAATTGAACGAACGTCACACAAGTGTGAACGAGCGTTGCACAAGGGTCACGAATTTCAACATGTGTTGACGTCTATCAATATGAAGCATGCAAAAAATGACAACTACTGGTATTTATATACAAGCTGTTCTAATCACATGATAGGCAAGAAGGAGTGGCTAATAGATCTGGATTCTAGTGTTAAAAGCAGAGTAAGGTTTGCTGATAATAGTGTAATAATGGCCGAAGGTACCGAAAGGATTATGATCAGAAGCAAGGATGGACAACCCGCGTACATGAACAACGTGCTATACGTACTAAACATGAAGAGCAATCTGCTCAGTCTTGGGCAGTTACTTGAAAAAGGATACACTATGAACATGCATCAAAAGCATATAGAAATATTTGATGATAGAAAACGTCTTGTGCTCAAAGCGCCATTAGCTAAGAACAGAACTTTCAAGGTGAAGCTTAGTGCTACTACTATTAAGTGTTTATCATCTATCAATACTGAGGAAGAAGAGTGGTTGTGGCATTATCGTTATGGACATCTAAATTTCAGAAGCCTGAGACAGTTGAAGGATAAAGACATGGTGATAGGAGTTCCTTAGATTCATCCACCAGAGAAGGTGTGTGAAGGTTGTGTAATTGGAAAGCAGACTAGGAAACAGTTTGAGAGAACATCACACAAGAGGGCAAAGCAATCTCTTGAAATTGTTTACTCAGACGTGTGTAGACCCTTCGAAGAATCAATTGGAGGTAATAAGTATTTCTTACTTTTGTTGATGAATGGACCAGAAAAATCTAGACTTATCTGATCAAGGAAAAGAAAAACGTTTACTCATGCTTTGTCAAATTTTGTGTCATGGTGGAGAGACAATCCAGACTTCATATTAAACTGCTCAGAACTGACGGCGGAGGAGAGTTCAACTCTCATGAAATGAACAAGTACTGCAGTGACAGAGGTATAATACATGAAATAGTAGCTCCCTACACTCCACAACACAATGGGCTGGCTGAACGGAGAAATAGAGTGCTACTCGACATGACTCGATGTATGTTAAAATGCAAAAAATCACCAGACTGCTTTTGGGGAGAAGTTGTCTCCACAACAACGTATCTTTTGAACAGAAGCCCAACAAAAGCTTTGGAGAATTGCACACCAGAGGAGGCCTGGTCAGGTATTAAACCAATTGTTAAGCATCTTAAAATTTTTGGCTCAGTATGTTACAGGCACATCCCAGACGCAAAGAGGAAGAAATTAGATGATAAAAGCGAGACTTTTATCTTCATAGGATATCATTCTACAGGTGCATACAAATTATACAGTCTGGAGAGTAGACAAATTGTTATAAGTAGAGATGTTATCGTGGATGAGAGAGCCACATTTGATTAGAAGAAAGCTGAAGTAAATCAGAAATGTGAGATTGGAATGCATGAGAAATCTGTTACTACTTCAAGCTGGCTGGAAGATAGAACTTCTGCTGATAAACAAGCTGAGATATGTGATGATATTGATAGCAAAAGATCTCAGATGACGAGATTTCCTTCATCTAGATTAGCTGATTATGAAGTGTTTGCTGACAACGATGCAGTTGACCATGGAGATCAAGCTCACCTTGCGTTTCTTGCTGATGCAGAAATAATCTCCTGGAAGCAAGCACTTGATGTAAAAGAATGGAGAGAAGCCATGATTGATGAACTAAAGGCTATTGAGAAAAATAGAACTTGGAAATTGGTAGAGTTACCTAAACATAAATAGGCAATTGACGTCAAGTGGGTTTTCAAGACCAAGTATAAGCCAAATGGTGAAATTGCTAAACACAAAGCGAGACTCGTTGCGAAGGGATTTCTACAGAAGCCGGGAATAGATTTCACTGAAATGTTTGCTCCAGTTGGAAGGTTGGAAACAATGAGATTGATAGTAGCTCTTGCAAACCTTAGAAGCTGGGAAATACATCAACTAGATGTTAAATCAACCTTTTTGAACGGTCCTCTGAAGGAAGAAGTTTATGTCAGACAACCACCTGGTTTCGAAAGGACAGGTGAAGAACACAAGGTCTACAGGTTGAACAAAGCATTGTATGGATTAAGGCAAACACCACGAGCCTGGAATGATCACATTAACATGTTGCTTCTGAAAATTAGTTGTGTGAAGTGTTCGGTGGAGTATGGAGTTTACATAAAATTTGCAGCACAACAAAATGTTCTGGTGGTGTGTTTATACGTCGATGATATGCTCGTAATTGGAAACTCTAAGACAAATATTGAAGTATTCAAAAGAAGGATGAGAGCATAATATGATATAACTGATATTGGAAAACATAACTACTTTCTGGGTCTGGAGTTTACTAAAACTACAAGTGGAGTCTTCCTGCACCAGAAGAAGTTCATTCATGAAGTCCTGAAGCGTTTCAACATGACTGAGTGTAACAACACTACTATCCTAGTTACTACTAACCTGAAGTTGACAAAACAACTTTATGAGAAAAGCGTGGATGCTTCACTATACAAACCACTACAAAAAAAAGGTTATTTAGAGGGTTTTTTTTTTCGATTTGCGGGGGTTTTCGCCCTCCGCAAAATAAATTCCGGGGGTTTTTCAAACCGCCGCAGTTTGAGTCGCCACAACCTATCTGCGGGGGTTTTTTACGACCCCCGGTATCACGTTCAATTTGCGGAGGGTAAAAACCTCCTCTATTACTGACAGTTATTTTGTGGGGGTTTTTAACCTCCTTTATTTTCAACTATTTGATCACAAAAGTTTCCTATATTTTTGTCAGTTTTTTCGTTTGATGATTATTAAAATATATAATATCATTTTTTTAATGATTATTAAAATATATAATAACTAACTATTTTCACCAATTTCTTTCTTTTCTTTTTTTTAATTTCAAAATTAAGTAAATTTAATTTCTTTTTAAAATTATTAAATACCAAACAAATATAATTCCTCTGAATAAAAAATTGATACCATAGAACAAAAACCCTTGTGTAAGAAGGAATTTAGAAAAATAAATTGATAAACAATTGTATGTTACAGCAGGATAGACTAGAAGTCAATGTAATCCTATTGCAGAAATAGTTACAAAGAAAGAAATGTTATCCAATTCATAATAAACTAAATATAGTTTTATCCTAAAACAATATCATAAATTTCCTAAATGTTACTACCATCAGATGATTGTCTTGTTCCCAAAGGAGACTCTGGCTCATTTGTATCATCACGAGCTTGCTGAAATAATATAAAAAATATTAATAAAATAAACTCAATTACATGTGCTCACATTTTGAAAATAATATATAAAAAATCAATCAAATAGAATAAACATCTTCTATCAAAGGGTAAATAAATTAATGCGTGCCTCTGACCACCACTCAAAAAAGAAACTTCCACCTGAAATGAACCTCAACACTCCTACAGCGGAAACAACAACTCTACAACAATAATCATAGTGGGAAGAAAAATTTAAAAACTTGTGTTATAGTACCCTATAATACATATATATATTATAGTACCCTATAATACATAAAGTTAACTATGCATATATAAATCTTACTGCAACACAGATAATAGATCTTACTGCAACAATGAATAAAGCTAATTACAACACATATACTGCATAAAAATCTTACTGCAACAATCAATAAAGCTAACTACAACACAGACATAGATAACAACTACCTAATTCTCACATTATGCATATAAATCTTACTGCAACCATCATACTCAAAACTTGAATAATGAATAAAATATTGGAAAAGCACAACTTATCAACATCTGTTAAATTGATTTCCTAAACTCAATTGCATGTGCTGACAGTAATTATAGTAAATCAAGCATAGTACTTATACTTATTTAGTAACTTACTTGAGGTTGAGGATTAAAGAAAGTAGCCAATTCATCAGGAATCTTTCCTTCCTTCATTATCATATATGCTTTCAACGCACCCAAGGTGGTTTGAACTTGGGATTCTAAATTCATGTACTTTTGTTCCCACTTATTAGAAGATGTTGATGATGTGGCAGTACCAGATGAACCAATGCTTAAATCTGAAAGTCGCATTCTTGTATTTCTGAATGAGTTAGTAGGAGCTGCTCCCAAACCCATGCATCGCACTCTCCGAGAATGCTCTGGGCCTAACACTCTACCAACAACATCATGAGGGGAAATCTGTGATTCATTTGCACTGCTTTGACTCAAACCCACTTCAATTTGTTCCTATAGGCATATAACAAGTTGTAGTCAAAGATCTAAATATTGAATTATAATGTTTGAGAATATCATATTATAGTAAAACTAACCGCTATAGCCTTTGCCTCATCATTTACAAATGAGCCATCTTTTCTTTTATGAGTCTCAATATATAACATTCCACGACTAGGCAGCTCTCCACTATCCAAAAGCTAAATAAAAGGATAAGTTAAAATAAATAGTAAATTTTGAAAAATACTAAAAATCTTCACGTGTACTAATATCACTACCATCTCATGTCTTCTTCTTGAGATAGGCTTAGAGCCACCAGTATGAGGAATTACTTGCTTCTTGCGATTTTCTCTATTTTTTTTTACAAATCTCCTATAAAAGAAACCATTGTAAGTTGACATAACAATCAAAATAATAATATACACAAACAATTCATAGCCTAAACAATAATGAAACTTGTACCATTGTCTCCGGTTTTAGACGATATGTAACAAAGTGAGCCCATTGAGTTCTGTCTATACCGGTGGGCACATTACATATGATCTGATCTTTTGTTTTTGTTGGATCATAAAACTCATTCCATAAACTTTGTCTATGTGCAGCCCACTTCTTACCCAAAGTTAATTTGCAATATCGTTGGACAGTAGCTTCAGTAGTCTTAAAACAAAATCGAAGCTTTTGAAAAAAAAGAAACATGGTTAGTGAGTAAAAAGTAAGTGTGCGGCATTTGAATACATGAATGATATATATACCTGTAACACTTCCTTAAAGCATTCTAAAAAGTAGGTGTTAGGCATGCCTGTTTTACCAGACCACCTTTCAAAATTAATGGGAAACAAATTATCATCTGTTGCCAATGTCCCACAAAATCCCGCAAGTACTCCTTGTCCTTCGCCTATAGCCATGCCTACCTCATCAAATTCTACAATGATGCGTTGCCCATTAGGTAAGTTACTCACTTCTCTGACCTTCACCTTTATTTTCTTGATAACTCCTTCTAGGTCTTTAACAATAAAAAACTTACTCAACCATAAGTAAAATTTAAAAAATTATGCATGCAGAAAAATAAATGACATATACCTATTGCATCGACAATCCAAAATGATGAAGATTCACGTCCAACATGTTTTTTGGATGTTGTAGGTTTCTCTATGTTTTCTGTGGGCATCGATGGTGTTGAGTTCAATGAATCATGTGATGAGGTCTCATTTATTGGTGAAGGACTTATTAAAACATGTGGTTGTACTTCAATGGATTCAGACATTGTAGGATTTGTTGATGGTGATTGGTCTTCAATCACTGGAGAAGCCACTACTGCAGGATTTGTTGATGGTGATTGGTCTTCAATCACTGGAGAAGTCATTGTTGCAGCATTTGTTGATGGTAAAGTACCCAAAGATTCAGGTTGAGGTGATGATTTTTGTAGATTTCGGAATCGTTTGACCTTTGGCATGGCTACATATTTATGACAAATATTAAAACAAAGAAATGCATTAGGAAAAAATCTAATATATATGTCATTCTAATTACCTTTCAGCATTGCACTCACTCGTTACCTAAATTATCTCAACAACAACATTAAAATTAATCTTTACTATTATAGTCTACAACAAGTCACACAAAACCACAAACCGTGAGCATCAACAGCTCTTACTACAACATATTTTTAATGCAAATTAATGGGACAGCAGATTGGAAATGCCAAGAGAAGTGATTTGTAATGAACCTTGGGCTGGAAAAAAGAGGTGGCACTTAAAGGATCCTAGGAGAAGGGTTGGGATCTATGCAGTGGGACAGCTGCAGTTGGGATTTATGAAAGTTCTTTTTGGTTGGACAAGTAGCTTCCCTTACAAGTGAGGTTCGGATGCTCAAATCTTATCTTATTGCAAACCTAAAGCCAGCCAAAATAGTTGATATCTCCAAGTGAGGTTTTTTCAAATTTAAGTAAGGGGAAGAACATGATCTATATTTTAGATATTTGGAGTAGCAGTATTGTAGTCTGCAAGGGGATGAATAACCAAAGTGAATCACTTGTTTGATGCAGTACAGGACAGCTGCAATTGGGATTTATGCAGAAAAAAAGACACTAAATCTGCACCTAAATGATAAAATTGGCAATAAAATTGGAACTGCAGTTGCTAAATTCAATGGCAGTGTTTTAAATATGCATATGACACTTCAAACAAGTTTGTATCAGCAATTGGAAGGTGTCCAAATGTGAAAACAGTCAAGAAACATGCAGCAGCAAAAATGGACTTTCTTACTTCCAAATTCAACAAAATTTGATGGTTTCAATTGTGATTTTGCACATATTCAATCTGAACTTGCAAAAACTAGAATCACAATAATTCACAAATGCCAAATCCAGATTCAGAATTAAACTCTGTAACCAAAGATGTAAATACCTAAACTACACTAACACATATCTGTCAATGATCTAATAACTGAAAATTAACTTTGTAAAATTTACAAGTTCAACTTATGCAATCAGATTCAAGAAAATCAATTCTGAAATAATAATCACACATATGAATGAGTTAGGATCTTATTACCTTTCCAAATGAGACAACGAGGTAATAAAGAGTCACAGTTCAGAAAAGGTAACTTCTTCTTAACCTGAAATTGAGAAATCAAACATGTGGTACATATCATCACATTAAGAAATCAACCATGAGTGAATTATACATGCATTGAAAATAATTGAAAATAATAAATGACTATTAATTATATTTTCAACTCATACATTTGACTAATTGATATCCTCATCTAAATGATTTGTAGCCAATTGAACATATTCATTGTCATTACTATAAAATTTGTCCAACTCTTGATCTTGGTATGGTTCGTTTTCATATAACTCTTCTTGTACCTCTTCTCCCATTTCATACAAATCTCTTGGCTCAACATGCACAGCAACACTCCATCCTTCATTAACCACATCATCAACATAATATACCATTTGTGCTTGAGATGCCTCAATATAAGGTTCATGTTCTTCACGGTTTCCAATATGAATAAGTCTATCAAAGTTAACACAATTAAAATTCCATTGATCCTTTTTATATCCTCTCTCTCGTGTAGTATCTACCCACTTACACTTGAAAAGAACAACTTTGAATCGACCATAATAATTAAGCTCAACAATATCCTCCAACTTTCCATAATAGGATAAGTCTGCTTGCCTTAAGTTCCTATCAACAGTACCTGAAACACAAGCTGTATTAGATGTTAAAAAGACACCACTATTTTGTGTTCTCAATCCCTCATCACGAGTCAATGTTCGAAATTTGAACCCATTGATGTTGTAAGCAGTAAATCTTCTAGCATTATCCAATGGACCTCGTGCTAGAAACTTCAAGTCAGTAGACATTGAATTTATTGTTTCTGGATTCATAATCTAAATAAGGAAATAATGTTAGATATAATTAAAAGAAAACTTGGTAAGTAAGAGAAAATGTTCTATTTGATCACCCACCCGCCTTTGAAACCAATCAACAAACTCTTTAAACACTCTAGTTTCTATCTCAGTTGTTGAAGGTCGCCTTCCTTTTGATCTTCTTTTTATTAGATCTCTAAATTCACTACAAAAATTAATTACATTATATGCATAAAATACAAGAATAATGTAGTTCAATTTGTTTAACTACAAATCACACACTTGATGTAGTGTACTTACTCAACAAACGGTGTGACTATCGCACAATTTAAAAGCACGTATCGATGGGCTTGTAGCTTTTGCATATGAGTTAGAGTAAACATTGAGGAACCTCCTACCACCTTCCCACCTAATGGGAATATAGATGAAACAAACCACTCATTATCATCTGGGTTATCACAAACACGTCGTTGTCTATTGAACCTTGTCTCTATATCTTCAATGTATCTAGAACAAAATGTAAGAGACTCTTCAGCTAAGTATCCCTCAGCTATAGAACCTTCTGGTTGTGCCTTGTTTCGTACAAAGGTCTTTAAATGACCTAATTCCCTATAATAATGATAAATAATTAAATTAAATAAATTGGATACATATAATATCATACCTTGAACCAAAAATAGTTAGCAATTACCTCTCTATAGGATACATATATCGATAATGAACTGGACCTCCAAGCTTTGCTTCCTCTACCAAATGGACAGTTAAATGAACCATAACTGTGAAGAATGATGGTGGGAATAACATCTCTAAGTGGCAAAGTGTAACCACAATACGATTTTGAAGCATTTCAAGGTCTTCAAGATTTAAGCTTTTACTACAAAGGGCCTTAAAGAATGAGCAAAACTCCACCAAGGTTGCAGTGACATGGTTTGGTAACAAATTACGTATTGCCAACGGAAGTAATTGCTCCATAATAATATGGCAATCGTGACTTTTTAGTCCTGATATTTTATGTTGAACATCATCAACACATCTAGAAATGTTACTTGAGTAACCATCAGGTACTAAAACATTTTTCAAAGTTTTGAGAAACAACTTTTTGGTATCACGAGTTAGTGAAAACAAAGCAAGGTGATATCTTCCATTATCATCTGGCCAAAGATCCTGTCTTATGCCCATTTCCTTCAAATCTTTCCTTGCATTAAGATTGTCTTTGGATTTAGGCTTTTCATTCAACAAAGTATAGATTAAATTATCAAATACATTCTTTTCAATGTGCAAGAAGTCTAAATTATGACGTAACAAATTAGACTCCCAATATGGAAGTTCAAAGAAAATGCTTCTTTTATTCCACTGTTTAACTTCTTGTCTACATCTTTTTCCTCTACCATCCAAATCAATTCCTCTCCCAAATGTAACATTAATATTTTCCACTTTGACGAACGGGTCGCACCGCTCACAAAAGTTGATTGCACGAAATTAATGCAGTATAATTACTAGGATTTGACTCCTAGGTCGTCTCTCAAGGACCAATTTGTGAAGGTTCAGTCTCTGATTTAACACGAAGGGGGGGGTTTGTGATTTTTTAGTTTGATACGGAAAAATTAAATAATGAAAGCAGTAAATTTAACAGATTGTAAAAACAAGATTAAACAGTGAACGGTAAATAAATTGCAGAAACGGTAAAATTCAGAAAATGGTAAACTCAGAAAACATAAAATTGCAAAACAAATAAACTTTTGACAGAAATTGAAATGTGCAATGAAACTTAAAGGAAATTGATTTGAACAGAAACTTGCAGTAAGAGTAATTTGATCAAAGCTTTAAACGTGCAGACTAAATTGTAAACGCAAAGTAAACTGAAAAATCACACTGCAATTAACATTTGATTGAAACTGGAAAATAAATCCAAAACCTCCCAAAGGGGAGGAGGAAAAATGAAAGCCACGTAAAACTGATATCTAGTTCTACTCCTAAAATCCTGATTTTTTCCTTCTCTGCCTGGTGCTCTTTTATAGCAAATCTTCTGGACAAACTCCTTCAATTATGCATTTTGAGTTTTGTCTCCAATTGCAGTCCGTGAACTTCCACTTTCACGGTTTGTCTTTTCTTTCCCATTTGCTTGAAGAATTTCTTCACCTCCTGCCAAAGAAATAGGGTGGCCCTCCATTGTTTGTGCCCGTTTCTACACCTTGGATCCGTGAGCTCTCTTCTACACGGCCTGCTGCCACCGTTCCAGCCCTTCACGGCTCCTTCTCCACTGCATGACAATGAATCAACGCTTCTCACTTCACACTTCCATTCTCCACCTAATCTTGTGTTCTTGATCTTCTTTCTTTACTTCAAACAACCACCGTGAAGGTAGTTGAAAGCATCCAGCTGTTGTATTCCCCGGATGTGCAGGCCGTGAGACCCCTCTTGGCTGGATGTTATTTCTTGCTGGACCGTGAATGGAAGTTGGCTGGACGGTGCAGCTGCTGGTGGAGGTCGTGAATCTCTCTTCATTTTGCAGCCCCCAAGCTTCTCATGTGGCTTCTTCATACACCCTCCAACGCTGCTTTCTTTTGGTGGTGGCTGCACCTTCATTCTCCTTGCCACCATCTCCCGTGCACTCCCTTTCCGTAACAGCTGCTTCTTTCCATATCAGCTGGACGTGATGCTCCTGGATGTAGTTGCAGCTGTTCATTGCCGAGACATCATTCTTCCTTTCGGTTTGCTTCTCTTGTTGCAGCATGTGTGCTTCTTCTTCTTTGCTTGCTGTAATACCGTGAGCTTCTGCATTTCTCCAAGATGGAACAGCTGTTCTCTCACGACTTTCTCTCAAGCTTGCTGGACGGTGATGTGCTCCAGCGTGTTCCAGCTTTCTCTCCAACACTATTTCATCTTCTGGTAGCACCTCTTAATTGATCACCCATGCCTTGCTTGTGCACTTTCCGTAACAGCACTTCCATCTTTGGACGTGAGATGGTGCCCCTCTTCTCCAATAATTGAATAAAATATAATGATAATTACTCTCACCTTCCTTAATCCATGCACACTAAGTACCCCACCTCTTCTCCTCAATTCACGTTTAAGTGATGGATGTTACGTCTGGTAGCCAATAATAATTCAAGTAATGAGTTGCTAGCTCTCCCTTTTAACAATTCTTCATGTGGGCCGTGTGTACCACTTTCTTGTAATGCATGGAATAAAATTCAGCATTTCTTGTATCTTTCTCTCATGTGTCGTGACTTCTCAAAGAATGTGGTCCCCTTCTTACTCAAGTTGGATGTGGTCCGCATGTGTTTGTGCACCTTTCAAGATAAACTAAAATTAATTCCTTTGTGGGCCCTTTGTGTAAAATTTTCTCCAACATTTCTCTGCACGTGTATCCTCCAAAACCGTGAGCTATTCTTCCACGTGGCCCCTCCATTAGTACAATTTACAAAGCCTGAAAGAAGAATCCTTGGCTGGTTGCTTAAGGCCGTGTGATTTTCTCCAATTAATGGCCAAGAACCGTGAGCTCCCAAGGTGGCTCCCTTATTCCATCAAGCTGCACGGATTTCTTTCTCCTAAGCAAAAGAAAAGAAATCATCCAACACTAGGTGGCAGCTCCTACTTTAAATCCAATTGGCCGTGTGTTGTGTATGTGACTTCCAAGCCAATTTTGCTTTTAAAATTGTAAGGAGCGAATGACATGATTTTTCCCTTTTACGTGGATGTTTCCAACCGTGCACTTCTTCTAATTTTTTAGTTAATCCAAACAAAAATATTTCATCTCAAGTTTCCATAGATCAACACACAGAATAATTCAATGTAGTTTAACTTCTTCCAATTAAATAACACTGTATGTAAATAAATATTCTTCCAAATGTCCCAATTTGTATTTCCAAAAATTTCCCTACAATCAATAATGCAAATAATTAACTCAGATAATTCGAATTAATTAAAATAAGAATTTCTGATCGAATTAAGCACAATTAAGAAAAATAGGAAAATACTGGACAATTAAACACAATTCCCTGATTAATTTTAGTACAATAAACTAAGTGAAGTGGAGAAAATATGGACTCATCAAAATAGACCACACTTAGTCTTTTGCACTCCTGGGCAAAATTAAGACTCAAATCATGGAATGGTTCAAAGGACTTTTAGGAACGGTGACAGAAAACTCAGCAGAGAGAAAAATAAAAACTCGCAAGAAAACAAACAGAATTTACACAGTTCTCAAGAATTCTGGACAGAGAAAAGATGTAGATAAGATCCAACATGTAATCAAGAAAAACAGATACTTACAGAAATTATCCAAGCAATTCAATGTATGGCAAAAATAATTAATCAGTTCAAGAGGTGATTTTAAAAATAACATAACCTCACAGATGCACACAATCAGTGTTTCTCTCAAGTGTTTAAGGTAAATCGATGTCACTCAATGCACTCAAGAAAACAAACACAAGTAGACTTGGCAAGTTTCTAATTATCAATACTTAAAACATATGCACGTTTAGATCAAAAGGTCTTTACTGGGTTGTAATGGGGCCAAGGACAGGGGAGGATAAATTTGGATAAGTAGCTATAGCTCAGAAGAAATAGAGGTGCACTAGGGAAAAAATGTAAACACAGTGAAATCTCACCCAAACCTCTAATTCAATCCTCTTCTCGACTCCATTATTTACAAAATTATTTTTCAATTTTTCTCTTTTTCTCATCATTTTTTTTTTCACAACAGGATATAAATTATCATTTCAAAACATGATGAGGAACCAACTAGCCAATTCATCAGAATTCCCAAGGAGACCACACTTATTCTCAAAATACTTCTATAGCTCCAGACTTTCCTAAGGTTAAGGTAATCATTTGTTTTTCACTTAGGATCAGTGTATGAGCTTCAACACAAAGAAATATATACAGTATAGGCTCAAAGGGGTTATCAAAGGATAATAACAAGGTAGGCTTATTTGGCTAAAGAGGCTCAAGAACAAAAATGCCTTTATCACGTCTGAACATGCATATCAATCAAGTATATCAAAAAGAATCAAGCCAAGGCATATGTGCAAGCATTCAAGATACATATCACACAAGAAAGAAAATTAAGTGGCTCAAATTCTCACACAGGGCATTTGTTACAATCAAATCAACCTCTTAAACATTATAATCATCTTCCAAGCAGAGAAAAGCAAGGATTTCAAACCATAAGTATTAAGTAAGTGAAGGAAAAATCTACAACTTAAACATCATCCAGAAATCAAGAGAAAAATGTAAAATTTATTGCACACAAAACACACTAAAACAACTTAAAACAGAAAAAATTTAACACTTAAAAACAAAAAATTTAACACACGAAATAAATACTAACAGAACTAACAGAACTAACAGAAAAATCAGAATTTCTCCCCAGTAGACCACACTTAAATCACACAATGTCCTCAGTGTGTCACAATCATCAGATTATCAATTTCAGAGCAGCAAATAATATAGACAAGTGCAATAAAAAGTTAGGAAAAATGGGAAGAAATTTTTCAGTAACATCCATCAGCAGATGTTATCAGGGACATCCATCAGCAGATGTCTTAAACACCTAGCACCCATCAGTAGATGCTAATAATTTTTATTATTTTTTATTTATTAATTAATTTTTTTTTTTTTTGGAAAAGGAGAAGACCGGTACTGTGGCAACAGTCTCGGTGGCAAAGACCGGAACTGTTGCTACAGTGGAAAGAAATCTGGCTATAAATGAGGCACTCCTCCGCGTCCAGCGCCATTTCTGATCCCTCACTCTCTCTCTACTCTCTTCTCTGCTCTCTCCTCTCTCTGCTCTCTGCTCTCTCAACTCTCTCTCAACCTGAGCGTCTGGATCTGTGAGGAAGCTCTGTCCCCGCGCCTTCTGAAGATCTGAGATCTGCGCAGAGCCCCTGTCCCTGCGTCTTCTGAAGAGTCTGAGTGAGATCCGCGAGGAGCCTCTGCAAGCCTACTTCTCCAGGTAAGTCCTCAGAACTTAGTAACTCCTTCTTTCCTTTCCTTCATGTAATTTCCTTCCTTAACGCTTTCTCTGCTTTTTTTTTTTTTTTTTACTTTTCCTGCCTTCCAGTCTTTCCCTTTCAGTATTTCCTTTTTCTGCCCTGCTCTCTTTATTTTTCTCTGCTTGTTCTCTTTCCCTCTCCCTTGTCCTGCTTTCCTGTTATTTATTTTCTTTGCTGCAATACTTGTCCTCTCCCCCTGCCCGATCTATCTTCTCCTTTTCAATTTTTTTCATATTTTTGAAACTGAAAACTCTTAAACACATAAAACACAACTGTCTAAAAACTTAAGGGGTATATCGGCTGGAAACCAGACGTTAATCTCCCTTCGATTGAAGGTATTGCAGAGACAATCGGGTAGAACAACGCCACGTACCCCACTTAAAACTAAATAAACACATAAACATAATATACAAGAACAATATGGACAAGAACAACCGGACAACTGGACGTAGATCCGTTTAGGACCCTTTTGCAAGGACCGTGAAACAGATCTGAGACCAGACACTGAAACAATCAAAGACAGACAGGACAAAATAAATCTAAAAGGAAACAAGAACAAACAATTAAAGAAAATACTGAACTAAGAATCTAATATATTTTTATGCTTTTTTTTTTTTATGTTTTGTTTTTCTTTTTTTTTTTATGTTTTTGTTCTTTTTATTTTTATATATTTTTTTTTATTTATTATGTTTTAGAATATTTCAAGAGGAATGATGACGAGTGAGATGGAATCAGAGAGATACACTAGTCAGCGATGGCGTCCTACAGATGATCAGATCAAGATGATGACCAACATCTACAACTATGGGGTCACACACCCAAGCCGAGCGCAAGTCGTCGAGATCGCGTCTCGACTAAGGACCTTCGGCGAAGCCACTGAATACAACGTACACTGCTGGTTCAACAACCACGGCAATCGGGTCAAGCGCTGGCAAGCGGAGATAGACCCCACAGGCACTCTCTTTTCACAACTGCCGCTGTATATGTACGGTAAGAACTCTCATCATACCTCCATTGAAATTTTTTTCACTTCCTCTTCTATTATTAACACATGTTTTTTTATTTTTTTATTTTTTTATTTTTTATTTTTTGTTTGAAAGAAAACAACTGGGTGATAATGAGGGCACCGAGGCTGCTGAATTTGTTTCCAGTTCCGATCATTATCGATGACGACAGAAATGAACGAGAAATTCCTCCACCAAAGCCTCCTGTATTTCGAACCAGAACTCCTTCAACGGAGCTCTCCCTTAGACCACCACAACCAGCTCGTGAATTCTTCCACTTTTAAAGTTTTGTTTATTTATTTTTTTTTTTATGTTTTTATTGGCCGAGTGTGGCCAGAATATGGGCTGTAATATGAACACTTATATTTTTGTTGTTTTTATTTTTTTTATGTTTTTATGATGTTTTTGTTTTTTATTTGGTTTGTAATATTAACGATCACTAAATATCGACCCCCGAACATCTTTTAATTTCATATATATCTACTGCAATTTCATTTTCAGATCTGTTCAATCCCTTTTCTCCATTACTGTAATTTTTGCATTGATGAATGAAATATTTTCTTAGTCTAAAAATTTTCAATCAAAAACCTGTATGAGACAACTAAGAAAATATATTTACAACGAAGAAAATAAGGAAAAAGATAAGATCTGAAGTGAAAATTTTCAATGAATTATTGATATGAAATAATAAGAAATTGAGAGCCGAGAAATTATGGACTACACGCAAAACAATTTTTGAAAATGTTTTTTTTTTTTTTTTTTTTAAGGGATAACAACTCAAAAACTAAGAAATAAATATACATATCAGAATACAGATTTGGCACGCTTTTAAACAAAAACAATTTTATCACAAAATATTTTTTTTTTTATTTTTTATTTTTTATTTTTAAAGATAACAATTCGAAAACTAAGAAGAAAAGGAAAAACAAACTTAAAAGAAAAACAAAATGTAGAATCTCCCCCAGACCACACTTAGACTACAATGTCCCAAATCAGTTAAAGGCATAAGATCATCAGTTAAAACACTAAACAGATAAAGGACAAATGCAATAAAAGTAGGAAAACGGGGAAGAAAGAAAAAGAAAACTCCCTTGGATTATGGTGGCAGTTGCCAAAATTGGACAATCAGGGAGATGTTTTTCGCCTCGGGATCCAGTATGAAAGTGTTGAGGATGAACTGCTTCATCCTCCAGATCTGATCAAGCAATGAAATGTCTTCCATCGCTGGATCTAAGCAAAAAAAATTGTTGATGATTGGGTTCAGCAGGTGCCAATTGATTTTCAAACCGTTTTGTAAGCTTGCACCTTTGTCTTCAATTGTGGGTGTTTGTTGATGCAATACATGTACACCTCCTGCAACATGGTTAGTGCAATGTGGTTCCAAAGAGATGTTATGCAGAGGTATAACACCCAATCCCAATTCATCATACTGAGCCTTAGATAAATCCTCATAACATGAATCAATTTCTAAATTGCATGCAATATTAATCATAGATTCAGATTCATGTTCAGTGCATGAAGAATAACCATTCGAATGTGATAGTAAAAAGCGGTTCTCTTCATGCACAGAGGAAAAATTAAAATCAGACTCAGCAAGAATATAGTCATTAGCATACCGATCATCATCACAATCAACATAATAATCAAATTGTGGTATGCTTACCTCCTCTTCCTTGAAGATTTCTAGAGTGTGGGAAGGTGAAGGTGGTCTACCTGGTTCAGGATTACTGCTTACTTCTGCCGGGTCCCCAAAATTTTCATCAGTCTCCTCAGGTGCAAGAGTGGCCATCTGCCTGATCTGATCACTCAGATTCTGCATGGCAGCTTGAGTTTCCATGCTCTCTTGCTTGAACTGCATGTTCCCTTTCTGAAACTGAATGTTCTGCATTGTCATCTGCTCTAGTAACTCCTTTAATGTAGGTTCAGAAATAGAAGGCTGAGGAGTTATTTGAATAGGAGAATCATACTGCTGACTCTCACATTGTGGAACTGGCTCCCAAAGAGAGCTCTCAGAAATTGGATGATGGAACATATTGTTCTCATCATAAAAATCAGCAGATTTAAAATCAAAGTAATATGCAGAATAAGAATCATAATCACAGACATTGGCAGAATAAGCATTATTCACAATATTAAAATAGGTAGACATGGAAAAATAAAAAGTAAAAACTAAAAACTAAAAATTACGAATCAGATAAAACAAAACACATTTATACATGCTACAAGCACACACAAGACAGAACATCAATAGTAAAAATTTTTAATTAATTTTTTTTTTAATATAGCAACTAAATACAGAACACATCACAATAAAATATAAAAGACAAAACATACATTAACACAACATAATCGAAAAAACACAGCAAAAATCTAAAACAAAAAACCTGGAACTGAAGTGACAATGCCGCCAAAATTTGCTGAAGGTGTCGTTGTCGCCTGCAAAAATATACAAGACAAAACACACAAAACAAACATATTAACAGAACAAAACTTTATACAACAAAAATCTAAAACCAAACCTCCATTGATCCCAGGCAACGGCGCCATTTTGACGAACGGGTCGCACCGCTCACAAAAGTTGATTGCACGAAATTAATGCAGTATAATTACTAGGATTTGACTCCTAGGTCGTCTCTCAAGGACCAATTTGTGAAGGTTCAGTCTCTGATTTAACACGAAGGGGGGGGTTTGTGATTTTTTAGTTTGATACGGAAAAATTAAATAATGAAAGCAGTAAATTTAACAGATTGTAAAAACAAGATTAAACAGTGAACGGTAAATAAATTGCAGAAACGGTAAAATTCAGAAAATGGTAAACTCAGAAAACATAAAATTGCAAAACAAATAAACTTTTGACAGAAATTGAAATGTGCAATGAAACTTAAAGGAAATTGATTTGAACAGAAACTTGCAGTAAGAGTAATTTGATCAAAGCTTTAAACGTGCAGACTAAATTGTAAACGCAAAGTAAACTGAAAAATCACACTGCAATTAACATTTGATTGAAACTGGAAAATAAATCCAAAACCTCCCAAAGGGGAGGAGGAAAAATGAAAGCCACGTAAAACTGATATCTAGTTCTACTCCTAAAATCCTGATTTTTTCCTTCTCTGCCTGGTGCTCTTTTATAGCAAATCTTCTGGACAAACTCCTTCAATTATGCATTTTGAGTTTTGTCTCCAATTGCAGTCCGTGAACTTCCACTTTCACGGTTTGTCTTTTCTTTCCCATTTGCTTGAAGAATTTCTTCACCTCCTGCCAAAGAAATAGGGTGGCCCTCCATTGTTTGTGCCCGTTTCTACACCTTGGATCCGTGAGCTCTCTTCTACACGGCCTGCTGCCACCGTTCCAGCCCTTCACGGCTCCTTCTCCACTGCATGACAATGAATCAACGCTTCTCACTTCACACTTCCATCCTCCACCTAATCTTGTGTTCTTGATCTTCTTTCTTTACTTCAAACAACCACCATGAAGGTAGTTGAAAGCATCCAGCTGCTGTATTCCCCGGATGTGCAGGCCGTGAGACCCCTCTTGGCTGGATGTTATTTCTTGCTGGACCGTGAATGGAAGTTGGCTGGACGGTGCAGCTGCTGGTGGAGGTCGTGAATCTCTCTTCATTTTGCAGCCCCCAAGCTTCTCATGTGGCTTCTTCATACACCCTCCAACGCTGCTTTCTTTTGGTGGTGGCTGCACCTTCATTCTCCTTGCCACCATCTCCCGTGCACTCCCTTTCCGTAACAGCTGCTTCTTTCCATATCAGCTGGACGTGATGCTCCTGGATGTAGTTGCAGCTGTTCATTGCCGAGACATCATTCTTCCTTTCGGTTTGCTTCTCTTGTTGCAGCATGTGTGCTTCTTCTTCTTTGCTTGCTGTAATACCGTGAGCTTCTGCATTTCTCCAAGATGGAACAGCTGTTCTCTCACGACTTTCTCTCAAGCTTGCTGGACGGTGATGTGCTCCAGCGTGTTCCAGCTTTCTCTCCAACACTATTTCATCTTCTGGTAGCACCTCTTAATTGATCACCCATGCCTTGCTTGTGCACTTTCCGTAACAGCACTTCCATCTTTGGACGTGAGATGGTGCCCCTCTTCTCCAATAATTGAATAAAATATAATGATAATTACTCTCACCTTCCTTAATCCATGCACACTAAGTACCCCACCTCTTCTCCTCAATTCACGTTTAAGTGATGGATGTTACGTCTGGTAGCCAATAATAATTCAAGTAATGAGTTGCTAGCTCTCCCTTTTAACAATTCTTCATGTGGGCCGTGTGTACCACTTTCTTGTAATGCATGGAATAAAATTCAGCATTTCTTGTATCTTTCTCTCATGTGTCGTGACTTCTCAAAGAATGTGGTCCCCTTCTTACTCAAGTTGGATGTGGTCCGCATGTGTTTGTGCACCTTTCAAGATAAACTAAAATTAATTCCTTTGTGGGCCCTTTGTGTAAAATTTTCTCCAACATTTCTCTGCACGTGTATCCTCCAAAACCGTGAGCTATTCTTCCACGTGGCCCCTCCATTAGTACAATTTACAAAGCCTGAAAGAAGAATCCTTGGCTGGTTGCTTAAGGCCGTGTGATTTTCTCCAATTAATGGCCAAGAACCGTGAGCTCCCAAGGTGGCTCCCTTATTCCATCAAGCTGCACGGATTTCTTTCTCCTAAGCAAAAGAAAAGAAATCATCCAACACTAGGTGGCAGCTCCTACTTTAAATCCAATTGGCCGTGTGTTGTGTATGTGACTTCCAAGCCAATTTTGCTTTTAAAATTGTAAGGAGCGAATGACATGATTTTTCCCTTTTACGTGGATGTTTCCAACCGTGCACTTCTTCTAATTTTTTAGTTAATCCAAACAAAAATATTTCATCTCAAGTTTCCATAGATCAACACACAGAATAATTCAATGTAGTTTAACTTCTTCCAATTAAATAACACTGTATGTAAATAAATATTCTTCCAAATGTCCCAATTTGTATTTCCAAAAATTTCCCTACAATCAATAATGCAAATAATTAACTCAGATAATTCGAATTAATTAAAATAAGAATTTCTGATCGAATTAAGCACAATTAAGAAAAATAGGAAAATACTGGACAATTAAACACAATTCCCTGATTAATTTTAGTACAATAAACTAAGTGAAGTGGAGAAAATATGGACTCATCACACTTGCCTAAAAATATCAGATCCTGATAATTTTAGTGGTGGATTCCGTTCTTCAGTGCTTCCATCAAAGCGAACACGATTCAATCTAAATCTATGGTTTCTACTTAAAAAGCGACGATGTCCCATAAAACACCACTTCCTACTATGAGGAAGACGACAAGGTTCTGCATCAAAGTTACAAGTAGGGCAAGCTAAACCTGTGTGTGTGTTCCAACCAGATAAAATACCAAGGCCAGGAAAGTCACTAATTGTCCACATAAGAGTTGCTCGCATTCTAAAAGTTTCATTCAATGAAGAATCAAAGGTCTCCACCCCATCATTCCATAGCTCACGTAACTCATCAACAAGAGGTTGTAAGTATACATCAATACTATTTCCAGGCATCTGCTTACCTGGAATGATCATGGATAGGATCAATGAAGTGTGCTTCATACAAAGCCAAGGTGGAAGATTGTATGGAATTAAAAACACTGGCCAAATACTATAAGTAGAACTCATAGTGCCAAAAGGATTAAAACCATCACTGGCAAGGCCTAAGCGGACATTTCGAGGATCTAAAGCAAATTCAGGATGCATTACACTAAATGTCTTCCATGCTTCACCATCCCTTGGATGCCTTATAACTCCATCCTTGTTCTCTGAAGAATGCCATCTCATATGCTCTGCAGTCTTATAGCACATAAACAATCTTTGCAATCTTGGTTTCAAAGGAAAGTAACGTAAAACTTTTGCAGGTTGCTTTTTTTTTCTTCTTTAGGTTCCATCTAGATGTACCACAATGTTTGCATGTTTGCAAATCTTTTTCATCATCTCTTAAATATAACATACAATGATTTGGACATGCATCTATTTTGGTATAGTTAAGACCAAGTTTGTTGATGATTTTCTTAGCCTCATAAAAAGAAAGAGGCAACTTTGCTTCACTAAATGCATCTCTTAGCAAATCTAGGATCATAGTCATTGCCTTGTCACTTAATCCACACAAAACCTTGATATGATATAATTTGATTACAAACTCTAATTTTGTGTACTTGCTCCTGTCACACAATATTTTATTTCCGTCATTGAGAAACTCATTAAATTTATTATGATTCTCCCTTGGCCTTTCATTAATAACATCATCTTCACCCAATGGTTGTGATCGGCCTATATTAGTACCTTCTTGCCTATAATGTCCAAATGCTTCATTCATCATTGTTTCCATTGGATTTTCAAAATGAAATGTCTCTTGTGACTCATCTTCATTTCTAGAAATATTTTGTCTTTGCCTCTCACCATGAAGATTCCAAATAACATAATTTATGGGAAATTGTTTTAAAATCAAGTGCTCCTCAACTATGCCTCTAGCTTGCCATTTCACAAACCCACATTTGGGGCATGGACATCGAATTGTGTCTCCAGAGGCCCCATTCTCAAAAGCAAAATCTAGGAATTTTTGCAAACCAATTGAGTATTCAATTGTATTTCGGGGCTTAATTATCCAAGATTTATCCATTCAAAAATATTCCTAAACAAAATGAAATACACTAACACATGAAAAAGAATACAATATTCATGGAAAATACAAATAAATAATGAATTAGAAAAAAATGAAATACTTGTTTCTAAATGGATTGAAATACTTGTTTCTACTAACCTTGAAGCAGTGAGATTGCAACACTTAAAAGAGAAACCTGCAACATCAATTATGAAAAAAGAAAATTATCGTTGAGGAAAGAAGGAAGAAAATGTGAGTTGGAAGAAAAAGATAATCACTGTATATTTGTGGTCCAAAACTAGCTAGGAATGTGGTCATTTTAAATCACTGTACTCTATCATTTTCTTGAGAATATAATAGTACCACGTGTCTTGTTCTTTTTTGCACACAAAACATTGTCGCACGTTCAATCATCATCTCCTTATAACACCCAACGAATATTTTTTTTTTCTTTTAGTTTTGTTTTCCTTGGTATAACACCAGCCAGTACTAAAATTATTTTCTTGTCACCCTATTTATACGCCTTAAGAATTTTATACTGAAACAATGATTCACAAACACTCATGTTACATGCAAAAATGAAAACGCATTAAATAAAAAAGATATATATATATATATATATATATATATATATATATATATATATATATATATATATATATATATTAAAATAGATACATATAGATATAGTAAAAAAGCATGGCACATAATATTTTTGTTATATACAAATACTTATCTAGCATGTTTTGTTTTTCCTGTCACATCGAGTCACCATGTATCATACATCTCTTTATTCCTTAGTTGTCAAATGCATCATTTTCCATTTTGAATTTTTTCTCCAAAGTAACTTTGATGTTGCAGAGTACTACTAATTAACAAAGATCACATAGCAAAATCCAACAAAAGAAACACTTCAAAAACAAAAGGGTCCACTACTAGTGGCAAGTAACAACCATTTGAAAACTCCATTCATGGAAGGTGCTTCTGGTGTGGGACTCCGTTCACGTTGATATTTTATATACATAATATAGCTATTGTAAATAAAATATAGTCATAGTTATAACTATGAAGCGAAAAGCTGCACGACTGTATTTAAGGTCTACAATGGATTTTTTTTTTTCTATTTTATTTCAGCAGAAGACAAAGGAGTTACTACTGTTATTTCACAATTGTTTTTTTCTAATTTTTAGAAAAAAGACTAATAATAATCAGCTGAATCCGACACCACTAAGACACCTTACACTCTAACTATGATCTATTGAACAGTTTAATCACATATCAAAACTGAAACTGCAGCTTCAAAAGTACGAAGTGATACAAGTTATGTTGAGATACAAGAAAAAAACAGATCAAATGAAGATAAAGGAGTGCCACTTATTTTGAAGTTTCCAACACCAGATCGGAGAAAGAAATATTTTTAATCATTCTTTTGGTCTTGTAGTTATAAAAATTCTCACTTTTAATCTCTCGATTTAACATAATCATTTTTCAGGCCTTAACTATATCATTTGTAATCCTTTTAGTCTTTGCATACATCATTTTAATATCTTCTGTTTTTTTAATCCCTTGTAGTCCCTACAAAGATGACTGAATAAAAATGAAAACTTTTGAACAGGAGAAAATTAGTATAAAAAGAACCTTTTCACAAAACCAGAATTGAGGAAACCATAAGCAGTACATCCTTCATTTTCCATATAAACCAAATAAAACCCATTTCAATGAGAAATTCAGCGAATCAACACAAGCTCTTAACTTTCACACAGAAACAGAACAATGTGAACCTCCTCACTCAAACACTCACTCACTCAAGCAACACCAATAAGTCAAAAACATGTGACTAAGAGAACAACACCAAAACCGCAAGATCCTCAACCAGAGTCAGAGTCACATCCACAACCAACAATAGAACAAAAACAATAATCACTACAACAAGCCAACAATAACAAGAGGAAGACCATGGAATAAGGGCTTTCACCTGAGACTGACAGAACAAGACCGAGATACAGTGGCATAGCTACTGTTGTATGGTAAAAAAACAATTATACACCAAAGAGAAGTAAGAAGGGTGTTAGAACGATTTACCTCAGGTTGTAGCACGACTGGAAGCTTCACCGTCGACCCGTCCACGCAATCACCGCTACAGCTCCGTCTACCAACGGTTCCGCGACTACGATTCTGAAGGCTAATCAGTGCGAGGGAGATACGAACCAGTGTGCGAGGAAGAGACGAAGGAATGAAAACGCAAAAATGAAGAAAGGGATTTTAGGGTTTCGATTTTAGATCAATGAAATTTTTAGAGGGAGATGGGTTTCAGGATTTTTAGACGAAATATTTCAGAGGAAGATGGGTTTCGATATTTAGATGAATGAAATTTTACAATTTAAAAAAATAATTAGTTTAAAAGTTTTATTTGAGGGGATTATAAAATTGTTTTATTTGAAGGGGTTATAAACCTCCCTTGAAAACCATTAAAACTCCCACTATCATTGACACTTTCATAATTTAAATTAAACATTATAAAATATGTTAATTTGAGGGGGTTTTTCATGACCTCCCCTAAATAACCTCCTCTAAATAACCTTTTTTTTGTAGTGAACAGATCATTGGATTTTTGAGATATATCTGCAACAACAGACCGTATATAAACTATAGGGTTGGATTACTGAGCAGGTTCATGAATGAACCTAGACAATCTCATATGTCAGCAGTGAAACATGTCTAAGGTACCTAAAAGGAACGATTGACTATGGTATTCTATTTCCAAAAGCAACGAGCAACTTGGAGAGTACTCTTGAAGTCTGGAGTGATTCTGACTAGAGTGGAGATCAGGATGATAGAAGAAGCACCTTCGGATACATCTTCAAATATGCGGGAGCACCTATCTCATGGTGTTCGAAAAAGCAGAACGTGGTAGAGCTCTCTTCGTGTGAAGCAAAGTACATAGCCGCAGCAGAAACGACATGTCAGTGCGTATGGTTGGAAGAACTTCTCATGGACTTAAAGCTTGATTACAGGCAACCGGTTCAGTTGACGGTGGACAACAAGTCTGTCGAAGAACCCAGTGTTCCACGAAAGGAGCAAACATATCAGCACAAAGTTCCACTTTCTGAGAGATTTAGTGAACCAAGGGAAAATTGAACTGGTGCACTGCTCGACTGAAGCACAAACTTCTGATATCTTTACAAAGGCCCTTAGGCAAACTAGATTCGAGAAACTTAGAGAAATGTTAAATGTTAAGTCTCTCAGTAGTTTAATAGGGGGTGTGTTATTGTAAACTAAAAGCAACCGCCCCAACTAACAAGCGTTAGTCATTGTGCGCTCGTTGGACCGCTTATATACTCTTTTACTATTTCTTCTTTCAATTAGTTTTTGAATAATACAATTTACCTTTCATTCTAATATCTGTTCTCCACACTCTCTCTCTCTCACATCCTCTGCATCATTTTCATCTCGCATACCCCGTGTCCGTCAACAGTGCGGTCGTCAACGTCAACAGTGTGTTCTCCAACATCAACATCTCATTCCACTTTTCCCTCCTTTTTCTTCTATCGATCTCAAGTTCATGTAAAATTTGACAACCCTATCATGATTTGTATTATGAAATTCCACCTCAAAATAATTCAACATTTAACCTTTCTAAGGTTTTAAGGTAAGTTTATTAAGCATCTCTTAGAAAGTATCTGTTCATTATTTCATTCATTGCAAAACAAAACTATCATTTTGGGAATTTAATCTTTTTCGTACACCTGTGTTTCCTCTTACCAAATTTTATCCTTTTTTTTTATCTATTTTCAAGGATAATTTGTTTACATCTATGTTGTGTTTGGATGCACAATTTAAAAGAGTAATTTATTTATACAAAGAATTTAATTTTTTTTTAAGTAATTAGAAAAAATTTTCAAATTTAGGAATTTTGAAAGTATTTCAAATAAATAAAATAGAAGAATTTCAAATACATTTTCAAGTGTAAGAAATTTGAAATTTTACTCCATTTTCCTCTACTTACACTGTACACGAAGGTGAAATCAAATTAGTTCAGGTTGAAGTCTTAAGTCAAGTTGGTCCGGACTAAAGGCCATGTTGAGTCAGTCAGGGTTGAAGGTTAAGCCGAAGTCGAAGGTCGAGTCAAGTTGGCCTATTTTGGTCTATTTCGATCCGAGTCAGCCCGGGTTGAAGGTCGGGCCAAGTCAGTCTGTGTCAAAAGTCAAACCAAGTTACATTGGACCAAAGGTTGAATCAAGTCTACTTAGGTCGAAGGTCAAGCCAAGTTGCAATGGACCAAAGGTTGAGTCAAGTCTACTTAAGCCGAAGGTCAAGTCAAGTTGGTTTGTGTCCAAGTTTGAGTCGAATTAGCTCGCGTTGAAAGTTGAGCTAAGTCGACCTAGACTAAATGTTGAAATTAATCGAATCTAGTTAAAGATCAAGATGACTCAACCTAAGCTAAAGTTCAGGCCTAGAAGATGGAAAACAGAAGAATATGGAAAACAATAGTATATCAAATGTGTTACATAGAAGATGGAAAACAATTATATACATGTGCATGAATTAAAGAAATGTCTAATTTATATATATTCTTGAGATACACACTAGCAAATCACAAATGACATTAACAAGAACAAGAAAGTTAGTTTTTTTTTTTTAAATTGTTTGCAACAACTTCTTTTAATTGGATTTAGATTGAATACCTTTTTTAATTTTGAAAATTTAAAATATAAGGTGTATGTACTTTATTTCAAGCTATTTGGATTAAATATAAGTAAGATAGAATTGGGTCGACTTCATGCAAGGTTAAGTCTAGGGATGACAATAGGTCGGGTCAAACACGGATAGTGTCTACCTCCAACTCGACCTACAAAAAAAAAAATCTGACTCGTAAACCTGTTTGCTACCCGCATGAGTACCCACTTAGAAAATATCCGTGGGTATTTTAATACCTGCGGATACCCCAAAACAAATATATTTTATACATTTTTTAAATAAAATTATAAAAAAATATAGAATATAATATAAAGTAAATTAAATATAAATTACAATTTAATTTTAATTAAATGGCTTAATACCGTATTTTGTCCCCAGTTTCGCTCGAAAATGTCAAATTAGTCCATCCTTTAAAAAATGCATCAATTACGTCCTCACTTAATAAAATTTGCATCAATGAAATCCCTTCCGTTAAATCCGTACAAACGGCGTTAATTATTCAAGTAGAAGAGAGAGAAAAATAATTAACGCCGTTTGTACGGATTTAAAGGAAGGAATTTCATTGATGCAAATTTTATTAAGTGAGGACGTAATTGACGCATTTTTTAAAGGATGGACTAATTTAACATTTTTGAACGAAACTGGGGACAAAATAGGTTATTAAGCCTAATTAAATTTAACTTAATAAATATAAATTAATTTTAGTTTTAGTTAAATTTAATTTTAAAAATAAAAATTAATATTTTTTTATTATTTTTGTAGGTAACGGGTACCCGCGAGACGGATAGTTTAATACCCGTACCCGATCCGTTTAGAAGCGGGTATTTTATCTGTTACCCACGAGTAATAAATATCCGCGGGTAATAACTACTCTCTTCGCGAATACTCGTATCCGCAAATACTTTTGCCATCTCTAGTCAAGTTAAGTAAGTCTGGGTCAAAGTCAAGCCAACGCAACTTGGGTCCATATCATATTGAGTTGGTCCTAGCTTAGGTAAAGCTAAATCGATCTAAGCTTAGGTAAATCCTTCTCAACCTAGGTCCAAGGCAAGTTAAATTGGGGTAAACCCACGTTTAGTTAAGTTAGGGCATGTCTAAATTCATTTGATTCAAGGTCAACCATTGTTTATTCGAGTTAGGCTAAACTTAGCTCAAGCTCTACCCTATTAGGACGAAGTTGGGATTCACCCCATTAAGACCAAGTTTAGTCCTGCCTTATTAAGATTATACCCAACTAAAATGAGTCAGCCCGATCCAATGTTGAGTAGGGTTGGCTTAGGCCCATTTTGAGCTGAATTGGCCAAGGCATATCAAGTTGATTCAGTCCACTAAGGTCGAGTTGAGTTAGCTAAGGCCTAGGTCGAGTCAAGTCGACCTGAACTCTAGTCAAGCCGAGTTAATTTGGTCAGGGCCCAAGGCAGTAAGCTCAGACCTAAGTTTAGTTGAGTCAGCCTGAGCTTAAGTTGTGACGAGTTGGCTTAGGCACATGTCAAGGTGAGTTGGACAAAACCCAAGTTTAGGTGAGTTAACCCCTACCTCAATCAAGATAAGTCGTCCTAGGTTCAGGTCAAGCTTGGAGCTTGAGGTCAAGGCGACTCAGTCCGGACCCAAGTCAAGACTACTTGGCTTGAGTCTAAGTTGAGTTGAGTTGGCCCGATCCTAAGTTGAATCAAGTCCACTTAGTCCCTAGCCGAGCCAAGTAAGCCTTGTCTTATGTCAAAATGAGTCAGGGTAATTATAGGTTCATCCAAGTAAGCATTGACCTTAGTTTATCCGAGTCAACCTAGGCCCTGGTCTAGTAATGTCAAACTGGACCCTAGTCAAACGAGTTAGCCTAGACCTAGGTCGAGGTGAGTTTGGCTAGGCCAAGGTCAAGGAGAGTCGACCGTAGAGATGTTAAAATGAGTTTCAATCCACGAGCCAACCTATCTTACCATAACTTAAGCCAATTTGGATTGAAAAAAAATTAGTTTGATCAAATGTGGATAAATTGAATCTGACACACTTAACCCGTGGGTTAAACGGGTTCGAGCCGATTGAAGGGGAGTTTACCTATAACCCATCAACAATAACTCTTTATTAGTTTCTTTTATCACTTTTTTAATTTTATAATATAATTATTTATTATTTCTAATTATGTAGGTTGACATTTTGATCTTTTTAAATACTACAAAGTTGTTCAATAATGTCTGAATAGTTTGGATATTTATTTATTTTTTTGTACAATTATGTAGGTTGACACTTTAATTTTTAACTTGTATCTTTATAATAATGTTTGGTAAAAAAATGATATGATATAAAAATTATGTAAAATTGTTAGATGAACCCGTCAATTGTTAGGCAAAAATAGTATTTTTAGATTTCAAAGACTTCGGTTGATCTTACTAGCTAGGTAAGCTAAGACTTGATGGGTGAGATTTTGAGAAAAGCTCCTAGAGGTCTTACTCGCTAGATGAGTAAAACACTCTGGACAAAAAAAAAAATTTAAAGAATCCAATGAACTTATTAGATTGCTTGAGTTATGGGGTAAATTTTGTTATCGCCGGACAAATTTATATATCTTTTCTTTTAGTACTCGTTGGACGTATCACTCCTTTCCTTGGATGAACATCCTTTATTAAATATCCAGAGTGCTTAGGAAGGGGTTGGTTGTTGATGAGTCATTCTTTCACTAGGCAAGTTCCTTCGAGGAGTGACTCGCTAGGTGAGGGAATAAGGTAGCTGAGCGAGAAAAGGTTTTACATATACAAATACATGTTTTGATATTTTGAAATAAAACAATAGATGTGTGGTTAAGTAGAGTTTGGGTATTGAAGCTAAAAATTTACTGTGAGTGTGTTTAGGTAGAGCATAGGTGTTTAACAAAAAGTCTACTTTGAAATTATATTGATATGTATATGTTTAGTATTAATTAGAAGGAAATAATATATAGAAGTTATATGGTAGGTGTAGAACTTCAACTAAATACACTAATATTTCATAAATAGATTCAAATGTCTAATTTATTCGCATTATAAATGTATTATAACGTGAACATGAGCCAAAAACTTATAGATTTATATTATGATTATGGTATTGATATGCAATAATAGTGTGTTATACATAAATAGAATATAATATATGTGAAAATATATAACACTAAAGTGTGGTTATATATATATATATATATATATATATATATGAAATAAACGATTATTTAACTTAATTAAATTTATATTATACGTAGTAACAGCTCATTATTTCTTAGGCAACCTTACATTACCTTTTCTAAAAATTTTATTGAATAACTTTTATTATGATTTATGTATTTGCTTTTACATTTTAGTATTTAATTTTTAAAATATAGTTGTCATGCATAAAAATTAATGATTATACTGACATAATTTTGTAAATTTCTAAACATAATTTCAGTGTCTTAATTATTTCTTACATAACATAAAAAATAAATAAAAATTGAACAATATGAAAAATCAAAAATAATTTTCGCATGGAGTTTGAATAGGCAAAAACAAAGAACTCATCAATAGTGTAAGGACCAATCTATGCAACCCAAATATTAGTAGTAAACAAATATTTGCATATAAAACTACCGAATCTATCAGTATTCACAAATAAAATTTAGGCTTAATACTCTATTTTGTCCTCAGTTTCGTTCGAAAATATCAAATTAGTTCATTCTTTAAAAAATGCGTCAATTACGTCCTCACTTAATAAAATTTGCATCAATAAAATCTCTTCCGTTAAATTCGTACAAACGGCGTTAATTATTTTTCTCTTTCTTTAATTAACGCTGTTTGTACGGATTTAACGGAAGAAATTTCATTGATGCAAATTTTATTAAATGAGGACGTAATTGACGTATTTTCTAAAGGATGAACTTATTTGACATTTTTGAGCAAAACTGGGGACAAAATAGGGTATTAAACCTAAAATTTACCGTGGATATTTATTAGCAGTGAATAGTAAATGATGTGTATTTTAATGTTAATTTATAAATAGATTGGATATAGGTATCATGTTACTCATGTTTATTATTAAAAAAGAATAAAACTTAATTTATATTTTATTAAGTTAAATTTAGTTAAAATCAAAATTATTTTATATTTTATTAGATTAAATTTAATTAAAGTTAAATTTTAATTTAATTTATATTATATTTTATATTTTTTTAATAATTTAATTTATATTTTATTTTAAAAATTTATAAAATATATATTTTTAAAATATTTATAGTATTTCGGTATCCGTAGATTTTAAAACATTTGTAGGTATTTTTTTAAACATATATTAAAAGATAATGAGATGGAAAAGGAATGAATTTTTTATTACAATTCGTAAATAAACGTTATTTGTAACTAATCTAATACGTTGTCATCCGTGTTTATATCATTCAATCACGAGCATAAAACATGTGAAAAGACATTAACTATTTTTATCAGTTTAAACCACCCACACTAACAACAATAATCAACATAATATTAAGGATGGATGTTGTTAACAAATATTTACAGAATGGTTAATGTTTTGAAAAAATTGATTAGCAATACACAACATTAATAAAACATAAGCTGAACTTATATAAAAAAATTGATATCATAAGGTTATAAATCTCTTCTCTTTTTACATGTAGTTAACTTTTTCTGAATATTTCTCAAAAATACATAACTACACATTAAATCCAAAGGTTTTATTAAAGCAATGAACAATTAACTAACTATAATGATGATGCAGAGCTTGGAGAGGAAAAACCATCGTTACATGTTTCTTTGTCGGGTGTATGTATAATTTTATCCAACATATCTCTCTGCTAAGTTAAACCAAAGTTATGCATTTTGTCTTTTCCTCATTGATTAACACAGCTTTTAGCATTTGATTCTCTGCACCAATGCTCTTTGGTGGGTAACACTGTCTACTACCATGGTTGGCTTAATCTCAAAAGGTTAAACTGTCACACATTAAAAAATTCAAAAGAATAAGCAAATACACATCACACAGCCTTTCCAATTACCCAACTCATAAATTTCAAAATACGAACAGCTTTGATTAAGATTGCAGCAAACCCAAACACTGCCTCTAAATTAATCATTCATTTTTCCCCAATGGTTGTGTCACTGATTCGATTCCTTTCTTGGGTCTATTATCTGTTCATCATAATGTTCAGAACCATGTGCATTTGATTAGGCTTGCCTGTTTTTGCTTTTCTGTTTCTCCAATGACCTTCATTAATTCATCATCTTTTGTTTCTCTCTGCAAAGGTTTTGGTCTTTAAATGTATTAAGACGCTTTTTCTTCAATCACCATATCATGTTTTAGGTGCCTCTGTTCCCTTTTTAAATATTATTTACCACAATTATAGACCATACAGAGTGTTCCAACATTACAAAACCCATTTTTCTTTTAATTCACAATTCAATATGTTTTTTTTCAATACAACATAAATATTCTTTCAAATAATGCTCCTATTTTTTACTAATTTTTAATCTTGTTCCATATATGATTCTATCTCATTGATTTTCCCTTTTGCAAGTTGCCCTTTTCTATCATGATGTTCTTCACCAGGACATTGCTGGTTTTTTGCATAAGGATTCCAAATATGTGGTGTGTATCTATCTATTTTGTGCAACAAAAAGGTAAAGAAGAGGTATAATAATCATTCATCATTGTACATACATAAAAAACAACCTAATTTTGTGACACAACATTTTGTGTTGTTATATTGATAAAAAAAATACCCTAAAAATAGAAACAGAAGACAAACCAAACACCAGCTTTAAGCAGTAGCGAATAAAGCCTACTAATCATTCGTAACAAAGATTAAAGTAATGATAAGTACCCTCCATGTGACCATCACACATTCTGTTTTCCCAATAACAAAGTATTTTAGTTTTGAAATATCAAATGGCATTATAATATGCAGGAAGACAATATTGCATCAGCAATGTGTGGACATGTTCACGAATCGATGTCCTTGAACAGTTGAATGTGAAAATAGTGTACTTTTTTTGTAGTCACAACGTTGTCATTACGTGTTTCAATACTAATTAAACTAAGGATGATCACTCATACATCAAAATAGGAAGTGGAAAGCCACATTTGATTAAAAAGACTTGCTCTAACTCTTGAGCCACATAAGAGAACAGCAGTACAGAACTGAATTAAGCATAGACCTCATGTGAATGAGCAATCAAAACCAAAAGAGGGTTATAATTTGAGCGCAGGACAAAGCAACGCGTTAGTGCAACTGTTCTTTGACAAGGGACAAAGTAACCATCAGTCACTTCAAAATCTATTGGCTACAACTTTTGTGACTTATTCCCCTCAAGTCCCTTCACTAAAGTAGATATGATTAATTAAACTTTCATCGTGGCAATGCTAGAGTCTAATAATCATGATTCTGGCCTTTCGGTTTGATGATGAAGCAGTGAGTATTCCTCAAGAAAAAAAGTTTATCTTTTCTTCATCTCTAAGGTGTCCATTTATTCAGATTTTTATGTAACTGATCATCAGAATTTATTTTAACCACAGATTTTACATTGGAAGTGCGTCCGTGTAAAGTCGATTGTGATGTTTGAAACATCAATACAAGTGTTTGAAAACTAGTTGTGAACTGAGACATCAAAGATGTGAAAATTATAACCATTACCTTCTAAGATTCATATCCTAGACGTATAACAAAACATGTGTACCAACAAAACATGTGTTGTTGGTTTCTCTGTCATCGTTGCAAAATTTGAAGTATAAACGCACTTCCAAAAATCTAAAAACACCACAGAAGGGGAAGTAAAAAGAAGCATCATAGAAAGAACTCGTGTTTAATTGTATTTCCACCAAGCCCACAAAATTTTACTTACATTGGTTACAAATGTACAAATCTGCCTACAGTAGAATGGAGATAGTATTGTGGTGTCAAATTAAAAAGGATAAGATAGTTGTAACTCAAAAAAAAATGATGTCAGTCTGAAATTGAGACCATATTCAGAATGTCTGTTAATAATAATAATAATAATTATGAGAAGTGCATCAGTTGCCAAAGACTCTGACAGTCAAGTAGAGCTGAAGCCACAAAACAGAAAGCAACTGGATTGGTTGTTCGTACTGTTTGTGTGATTGCAGCAACAGGCAGCCAAAAGCAGCTATTCGAACAGAAATGACCGCCACACACATTCTCACCACACTTGAAAGTATCATCCTCAGGCACATGAGGCCCTACCATGAGATGGACGGCAAAATTGGCAGACAAAGAGATTCATTTAGTTAGTCTTACCAATAGTAAAATCATCAACACCCCAGCAGCATTTTTATCATAGTGAGAGCTTGAGCCACTACCTCTTCAATCTCCTCCTCTCATTTTGGCAAAATAATAGCCCCACAATATATCAAAATAATATCTCATAGGCCCCCTCCCAACTTCCAACACATGACTTTGCATCTCTTTTAGGGGTCAGCAGATTCTTGGTCGCAAAACGCAATTTACCCTGGGTGCCAGGACAAGCTACAACTTGGCCATTACAACCACAATAGTGCCACAGCCTGTCATGAACCAATGAGCAATATGAATCCTCTGAAATCTTATAGGGGACCCTCCACAAGCCCATGTTCACAACTCATTGGAACTGCAATTACTGCTAAAGGTTTTTACCTCAACCTCGATACTGCCAAATTTAACATCGTTCATAAAATCTCCGAGCTGCATGGATTTTTCCAAGTACAATATGTCCAAGGAAAGGAATATGAATGAATCTTGATTCTACTTTCCAACATAGGAAAAGTCACTTCATTTTCAAACGGGTATAGGTAGCCCATAATTGTGGAATGCTTTTATCCTGCCATCCCAGCCAGCAGTGACAATGACCATACCCCACGCATGAGCAGATGAGGTACTCTTGCAAGAAGACTTCAAGAAATTGTATTCGGATTGGTGAATCAGTGATGTTTTCACCTTTGAGCTTGAAACAGGAAGCTTCTCCTCGGGCCAAGTTGCAGACCCCTTTGAAAAAGACTCCAAAACAAACTCTTGGCTCAGAGAGAAGGAAGCAGGTGGATTAAGTTGAATAACTTGAGATGATCCTTTATCCAACAAGTTCAACTGATGTTTATTTTCAATATTTTTAGATTTCAAACCATGCCAAGGTACTGCTACAGATGCATTTGAGCAAAACCGCTCACAAGATGTAATCTTCTTAGCTTTCACAGGATTAGAAGACTCTTCCTCACTAACATTCCATAGGTATACGTTAGAGTCCTCACATGCTGATAGAATATGTTTCCCATCAGAAGTAAACGATGCACATATTGGGCTCCCTGTGCTAAGGCCTGGAACAAAAATACAAAAGAATCTTAGTAACAGAATATAAAATGAAATAAAATTCAAATTAATACGAATTAAGTTTTTAGGAACTAAAAGAAAGATAGTTGCACAAATCTGCTGCAGATTGAAAACATTGTCAATAAATATAGGAGTTGAGACCAAAGGCCATACTTTTGTACTTGCCAATCACATTAAGGCCGTCAAGGATTCTGACTTGTGAATCAGCACAGGAGACCATAACTTTGTTAGAGTCTTGTGCAAGAAACTGAAATAAATAATAGATAATCAGTTTACAACACAAAAAGTAACCTTATATAGAAAACCAAACATTCATGAGAAAAAGTAAAATATGACCCAGTACAATAAACAAAAGACGGAAAGGAAAATACCCGAAACCCAGTAATCCCTCTGCCAAGAAGCTTCTTTTTACCAATTAAGCATAGTTGGGAATCTAACTGCAAGCGATTCTCTGGATCAAGCAAAAATGAAAATCAGAAGAGTTAAAGGCCAAATTCCAGTCCATATGGTTGTAATTGTAATATAAGCAATGAAATTCGTAACATGCCAACCATAACTTGATTGGCATTTCAAGGCATACAGAATCTTGACACAGCAGTAACAATAAATCAAACATTAAGAAATAAATAGACGGAAGCATTTATAGTATCAAGTTTAGCACAATTTCAACATAAACTTCTTTACAATCATAAGGGAATCTACCAAATGACACCTAACTGGTTTAACCAGGGAAAATAAAATATTAAGATATATGTGAAAAAGAAGATACCTGATACATTGTAAAATCGACAATTGCCAGCCAAGGAGCCAATGATCCCTCCCTGTATAAAGAATATCTTCATCTTAAGATCATTTCCAATTTTGTCTATGTTTCTACAAAATTGAAATTGTTTTGAAGTAAATGTTACCTGCCCATCAGGCCGATAGCATACTGCAGTCACTATATCTTTGATACTAATCCAATCAACAACGTGACAATCAGAAATTGCCCAGATGCGCACTTTTCCATCTATAGATCCACTAATGAAATAGTTATCATCCACAGGATTGAATTGTATGCACGTCACTACAATGTATCAAACACAAACAAAGTGTGAGATAATTTATGAAGATGAAAAAAGTTAGGATGACGGCTCAAGAAGCCTGAAAAAAAAATTAGAATGCAGCAAAGGCGCACCATAATTACTGTGTGAGAAAACCTTCAAGCAACGGTCATTATTCACTTGCCATAGTCGGACAGTTTTGTCAACTGAAGATGACAGAAGATACTGCATTCAAGAAGATGAAAAACCGAATCAATTCTCCAAACTTTTATCTCACCCAAGTGTATGGTGCTTAGTTTATTAAAAACAAAACAGAATAAATGTCATTCACTCACATTATTGTTTGACCAAGAGAGATCCAAAACTTCACCTCTATGCCCATGAAATTCACGCAATGGTTTCTCCAACAACCGGAAGATCTTAGGAGGAAAAACTACACAAGCAGAATCTGATGTTTTTTTCAGGTTCTTCAGTTTGCTTATCTTTTCTTTATCAATAAATAGTGGTGTCAATTCAGAGAGATTATTCACAGTGAAATAAATGCAAGATGGATCAATTTCTGGAATATCAACTTCATTACATCTATCCTCCTCAACCACTTGCCACAAGCGCACAACCCCATCTTCACCACCACTAGCAAGATACTGCCCATCAGGACTGAACTTCATGGTCAAAATTGAACCTTCATGAGCTTTGATATCTTGCCTCATGTAAAGAGCTGAAAGTTCCTTCATTGGCTTCTTTGACTGACGGACCTTAACTTTCGGAAGCCTACACCCTGGCATTTCATCGAGGCCTTCTCCTCTTCCAAAATCACCTTCCCCATGACTATTAACCATGCATGATATTGACCGCAATTTCCTGAACCAACCCTTTGTCCTCCGAACAGAAGCATTGGCATCCGTTTCCCTAAAGCCATTCCCTGAATCCTTAGGCTCTGCCATAACCACCAATCGATCTGAATCCAGATCTCTTCCATCACCCATCTCCCTACTCTCCAGCCCCTCTTGATCCACATTACCCTCCAAATTCTCATTTCCACACGGCGAGTTATCCACTAAACCAAGCTCCTCTGAAGAATCCTCCCTATGCAAACAAGACATTGATGTCCGGCTTGAACAGAATTCTTCTTCCACAACACAATTTCGGGTCACAGCCCCACTAGTAAATTCAAGTCTATCATTTCCCTCTTCACACAGAACACTACCCACATCTACTGAATTTTCAGTTCCTAGGGCAGTCAAATCCATGCTACTCAGTCCCATACTCTTCATAAACCTGCCCTTACGCTCTCTAACACTCCTTGGACTCCGAATCCACAATCCATAATCGAAAGCATTGGATACCCCTTCATCATCCGCTATAGACAAAACATCCTCTTGAGCATCGAAAAACCGACATTCATCGTCTTCGCTGAAGCTACCCATGATTCTCTGAATTCAACCCATGAGACCCCCCTCAAAGAAGCAACATTTTATACCCAAGGAATTTGTCAAAATCCAATTTTTTTTCTCTCTCCAGACGAAGCCACCCAGATCATGAACTACGCATTAAAAAAAAAGCAGCACAGAAACCAATATTAGCCATAATAAACATTTCACTAAACCACACAACAAAGATGATAATAATTTAATAAAACAACAGATACCGAGAGATCCAACATAGATCCCAATCCACACCCATTTAACCTGGTCTTATTACATTCGACAACTGGGAATGTAAAGCGCAAACCGCTTTCGAGAAATCAAAAAATGAGAACTTTTTTTATGAAAAAGAAAACACAGAAATAAAAATGAACCCACAAAAAAAGGGTACGTGGAAATTGCAAAACCCTTAGAATTTAAAACCCGACGAAGACAAGTGAATCAAAAGAGAAGAGAAATTGGCAGAAGAATAGTTGGAAGGAGACAACTTTTCAAGGAGAAACAGAAGGAGGAAGTAATAACGAAATATATGCTTACATGGGGTGTGTTGATGATGAGAATAAGATTGTATGTTGGGAAGTTGAGAGGGTTTAGACAGAGAAATGGTAGCACCCAAGTACTGCTTTGTGTTGCGATGAGACGATGGAGCAGCAGAATGTGCGAGCAGAGCCGAAAATACGAAGTGGAATATATATATATATATATATATATATATATATATATATATATATATATATATATATATATATATATATATATATATATATATATGCGTGAATAATATGTTAAAGTGCAAAAAGCGAACAAGTCGGAGGGAGAAAACCCGTTTTGAGTGTAAAAAAATACGAGGGTTGAAAAGGGTAAAACAGGAAAATACGATAGGTTCATCGGTTTTGGTGATGGTTATGGCTCAAGAAACGAGATTGGGAGAAACACTGTTCAGACTTGTGTTGTGAGCGCGGAACGCAACATCCTCTCTCTCTTTCTTTCTTTCTCTCTCTGTGTTGTGCTACTCTTCGCTCTGTCTCATTCTCGTGTTAATGAATTTCGAAAAATTAAAACTTCAAAATAAAATAAAAAACACAAAAAGACAATTCATGAAGCTTTTGCATCTCTCTGACCCAATAGTAAATAATTCTGCTTTTGCTAATCAGTAGTAATAAATAAATTATTTCAGGTGTAGTTAATTCTTGCTTTTGTCCAAGTTTTGAATTTAACAAAAGTAATGTCCTCATTCAAAAGTAAGTGTCGTGTTATTATTGTACAATTATAAACATGTCAACCTATCATCATTAACACACTTACTATATTTGTAATAAAAAAATTTATAATAAGATAATAGATTTGGATTAGTGAAATCTATTGGTGTTAGTGTCACTCAGTTAAGAAACTAAACTAAACATTCCTAAATATCACTAAGGTATACTTGATTGAAAATGCATGAGTGAGAAACATAAAAAACATAGGAGAAAATAATGAAAAGCATAAAATGCGTATTTTTTGTAGGTTAAAAACGAAGAACTTTATCAAGGTTTCACATTTGGTAACAAACACATTCGCTATTAGTGTATGTGTTGAACGTGCTATTAAATACGTGACTTTGGGACTATTTAAAATAATAAAAAAATTACTTAAATCTAATAGACTAAACACTGATAAAGTATATCTAAAAAACATGTTGTAATGAATGAAAAAATATAAAGCTTTTAGGTGGAAAACTGGTTAACCTACTCAGAATAAAAAGAAATGAGTGTAAAATCACGTAATATGTGTACAGACTATAAATAAAGTGCATTGTTTTTAATAATAAAAAAATGTAATTGATTTATACTGCGATAGGTACATTACCTTACATCAATGAATGACTTGTTTTGGTCATGGTCAGCTGAGTCCTAATCAGTTTAAAATTAAATTTGATGTTTTTTCAAGAAAGCATGATTTGTTTTCTGACCAAAATATTCGATTAATTATAGTGCACTATAGTGCTCACATAATGGTATACTCAGTCAAATTTTGACATAATCTTAAACAGAGTTTGATCATATAAAAGATAACAAAACAAATGACCTAAAGTTGCACCGAACATAGCACGATTCTTTGACCCAGAAATGTTTGAGTAGCACCTACTTCATATTCTAGGGTTGTTTTTCTTTTGTCCTTTTTGTGTGTGAATTTTTTAGGGTTGAACTGATCGGTAAAAAGTGTATTATTGATTATTATTTATGGAAAGAATGAAGGAGCATGGAAGAGGAATTAGTCAACGGTCAGAAACGACCCATAAATTGTTTTTATTCTCTTTATAATTGAGAAACACTGTTGAAGCAAACATGGTTTCCTTGTCACCATTTTTTCCCAGCTCATCTAACCTTGTATTTAGCAGGGCATGGGCAAATTATGTCATGCCAAATTTACCCTTACAAACGTCCTTTTATACCCAAAAGTACTTTTTTTTCTTCACGTAAAAAAATATAAAAATCACAGAATCTCCATGAAAATAGTATACTCATTATTCAACATTTGTACAATAATACTATTACATGCATCTATGTTTCCTTTGTAGAGAGTCTCGGTGTGTGAGCGTCATTTTAACGGTTGTTGAGATGTATATCTCAATCATGCTATGTACAACCCCACGATGGGACCTTAACTTTTTAAATTTTTAACTAATTTATGCTTTGATATATAATAATATGATTAGGGTTGTTGTTTTGTGTTGGCTACTCCCGAGAAATAGTGTGTTTGTATTCCCTTGGACGTGTTGTGGAGTGAGATAATGAATATAAAATAGAAGGTTGAGAGGTGTTGGATCCGATTGTTACACGAACAAAAGAAAACAAAAAACACCAAGCATTAAGAGATGTTATCATTAGGTTAAACTAATAATGTTCACCGTGTCACTACAATTAAGAGATGTAATGGGAAGTGAAGATTTTTATTTTTACTTCGTGTAAAAGGGGACAGCGACAAAAATCTACCAGCATATATATTTTGGGATAAGGATCGTACTTCGTCCTCAATATCCATCTATATTTTTTAATTTTTTTATTGGCTGATTATAATTTTGGTCGTTTTCTTGAAATATTCTTTTTTTATGAGAATAAAATAGGGAACAGGATATGGGAGATCATACTCTCCATCTTCTTGAATGCAATTGCCATCGTCATCTTTATGTGAAGCAATTATTACATGGTTTAGGATAATGTAATTCACTTCATCTCCATCATATATATGATTATTTATCATCATAAATTAAAATATATATTAGTAATGAGAACACGTCCCATTTTGGTCCGTTCTTTAATTTATAAAAAATAGTTGATTGGCTCGACTTGCATAATAAATACGTGTTAATCCTAGTGCAAAATAAGGTTTTAATATCTTGTGTTCGACATCAGAAAATAAAAAAAAAACATCGTTATAATCATCAGTGACATTTTTTATAAATAAAGTTTAATTAAAATGTTGGAATTTAAACTTTTTTAACCTCAATTGGTTATTGAATGTCAAAATTTTTAGTTTTCGATGTCGGATAAATTTTGTGAAAATCTTTGGTTATATACTTATGTATCATGTCAAATGTTCTAGTTTTAGATGTCAAAAGGTTATAAGACGTCGAAATTTCATTTTTCAAATATTATATGTTAGTTAATTCATTAAAAATTTGAGTGAAAGATTGAAAATTCATTCACTTTATCTTTGCTCGAAAACTTCTTCTCTGCTTAAACCTTTCTCGGACGAAGTTTTCGACGATCAACACATGTAATCTTTCTTTCATTTTATACAAATGCAAGTTGATTAACTACTTTACATGTGGTTTTTGTTCGTTTTGATCAATTGGTTTTGTGCATAGGTACTCTTTGGAGCATAGACATGTTCTCCTTTCTTCCTCATTGGTGGCAACATTTTATTCAGACAAACCCACCTTCAAGAAGGTTAGTTTTTGTTTTCGTTTTGAAGAAGGTTGAACTTGTTATTATTAATACTCGTGAACTTGTTTGTTGTATTGTTGACATTGATATTATTGAACTTGGTTCATACACATTATATCCAAACTTAGGGTAAAATTGATAGTATATTCAAAACAACTCCAAATGATTTGAAGTTTGTTTAAAGCACCAAAATATCATGAGAAGCTTCCAAAAAAAAATTAGATGAAAATTCAAAGTCTAAGTATGTGAAATATTTTTGCAAAGTTGAAAAAAACAAAAACAAATGACGAAAAAGAGAAAACGACATTTTTCTATCCAAAATCGATATATAATATTGTCAAATCAGCCAACCGAAGCAAATATTAAGTTTGTTTAAAGACCTGTCACAATTGACATTCCAAATAAATTTTATACTTCAGAGATCCAAAGTAACGGCTCCTGGTTTTTTCCTTTGAATATGAGTTCTAAGGAGTGGTAAAAAAAATTCCTCAACCAAAAATAATAACCATAACTTATCAAAACCAAAAATCATAAGTTAATACTACTACATTCACTATAACACCATTCACTTATGATAGTTTTTGTTTATAATTTATATTTCATACTTCAGTTCTGGATATATAGAATGTCAAAATTGGATTACATTTGTTGGTTTTCTGATTTTTAAATCTCATAAAGTTGTAAAATTGAATCACTATTTATTAAAACAAAAAATAGAGTTGATTAATATTGGAAAATGACAAAAAAGATTCCAAGGTCAATCAACATCGCCTTTTTTTACTTCTAATATCACGTCTTCCGATTGATGTCAATGTTGATGTCGATGTTCAAGGTTAAAAAACAACTAGATTAAAATTTTTTTCACTAGTCTAACTTTGTAACTTATCTTACATAACATTTTATTTATGAATTTATAGTTAGTTTATAGTCAATTTAAAAAATTATTTATTTTATAAACTTTTATTATAAAATACTAGAATGTAGAATTTTAATAACTTATTTTTATTTAATTGAATTAATAAAAATAATAAATTTTATAAGTTTAAATAATATTTTTAAATTTATAAGTATATATAAGTTAGATTTTTAATTTACTTTATTTTTAATTATATAAGTTAAAATTATGATTTTTAATTACTATTTTTATAAGATTAATTTTTAGGTTTAATTAATATTTAATGAAATAGATAAAGCAAATAAATGAATCAAATTAATTATGAGACAATAAATACACAAATATAAGTTAAAATATAAAGTAATTTAAATAGGTCAATGCATTTAGTTCATTCATTCGAGTAGATTAAATTAAATTATAAAATATTTTACTTATTAAAAACTTAATCAAATTAATTTAATATATGAAGTCAATCCCATATCAACATTAACTTGCATTAATACTCATAATTTAAAGATAATAATTTTTCTCTTACCAAAAAATAGTCAAATTTAAATTATTTAAAAATTTATGAAAAAACTCCCATTCAAGATAATAATTAATTTGTTTTTTTTTTGTTTACCGTCATAATTAGCACTCTTGATGAAATTGGAAGCATCTTCACAAGTTTTACTCTTGGAAACGAACTGGTTCTCAATTAATCACAATTAAAACTTTTGATATCAACCTTGCTTTGGGATTAAGTAAAGATGATAATGGTTTTAGGAAGTAAAACAAATAAACAGGGATTACGTGGTCATACATAAACCGACGATTAAGATTAAAGGATACTTAAACTGTAAAAATAGTCTGATAAAAAAAATGATTACATCTTGGGGGCAATTGAAGTGAGATTAGGGTAGAAATTAAGGGGTGTGGTTGTCTCCTTGAGAAGAATACAAACCCTAGAAAGTCAAAAAGATGACATCCACTGCTTCCATTTAATCCAACAACTTACTTTCAATTACTTATTAACTCTTTTATTGTTGTTGTCTACTAGCCCTACACTATCCTTAATCTAGTACCCACCCGCGAATTTAATTAAAAGTGTTTGGTATCTGTCCTATTGGATATGCCTGATTAAGTCTAAGAACAACTGTAATTATGATAAAGCTTCGCAAAGAGTGCAGAAAAAGAGAGATAACTCAGAAAAATGTTTATTTAATGGTCACTGTAGTTCACACAAAACATTAATGATTCAATGTTTCCACCTTTGTTCCTACCTAGTTTTAGGTTGCACAGGCTTAATCGACATGCCGACAAACCTTTCATGCAGTGTAATAATTAATCACCCCTTATTTCAAACCTAATTTTCTTATAATTAATCGTAATTCGTGACCAACTCATATCATGTTTCGATTGTAGCTTTCCGACTACAGTGTTGCTCAATAAAAAACTCATCTTTTTACTCTTGTTTAAATCATTGGTTGAAATTTAAAAAAGTGTTATTGTGTTTTGTCAAACATAAATTTTAGGAAATGGTACTACCCATTCGACATTTAATCACCAATACCGAGCCTTCCAAAAATTACCTAATATTATTGATTCCTGAACTTTCTAAAAATAACAAGTAATGCTATTTTGTTACATATTGTTTCTACATGGTTGAAATTTTGTGAATCAAACAATTGGTTGAAAAAATCAAATAAGTTAAATAAAAATATATTCTTTTCCTAATTTTTGGAAGAATTTTTATGTATTATTTATTAATTAGGTTTAGTAGATATTTATCAAATCAGTTACAAATTTTGTAGTATAAATATTTATTGCTTATGCTCAATAAAATATATCAATTTCTCATTCATTTTTTTGTCTCTTATACTTTAAAACCCAATAATTGGTATCAAGAGCATAAAGAATCTTACGGGATCTGTGATATAACTCACAAACACCTACAACCACAAAATAGCCACCACACATAAGATGGAATCTCAAACATCATTTACCACTGTTTTTGTGCCTGTATTTGATGGACTAAACTATCAAATGTGGGTTGTCAAAATGGAAGCATATCTAGATGTTAACGATGTGTGGGAAGCGGTAGAAGAGAACTACGGAGTGTCTCCCTTGCCAAATAATCCTATGGTCACTCAAATGAAAAATCACAAAGAAAAGAGGCTTCAAAAATCCAAAGTCAAATCAATTTTGTTCACAGTCGTATCTCCAGTCATTTTCAATAGAATAATGACGCTAAAAACAACATATGAAATCTCGAAGTTTTTGAAGGAAGAATATGAAGGCAATGAGAGAATCAAAGGAATGCAAGCTTTGAATCTGGTTCGAGAACTTGAGATACAAAAGATGAAAGATTCGGAGACTATTAAAGATTATGCGGACAAGCTTCTCGACATTGCAAACAAAATACGTCTTCTTGGTACTGAGATTCCTGATTCTCGAATTGTTCAAAAAATACTTGTAACAATTCTAGAAAGATATGAAGCCACATTGACATCCTTGAAGAACTCAAAAGATCTTTCTATTATTACCTTGACAGAACTTTTGACTGCACTTCAGGCTCCAGAACAAAGAAGACTCATGAGAAAAAAAGGTCATATTGAAGGGGCCAACTAAATTTCAGAAAAAAAAAGAGTAAGTCAATAAGTTTCAACCACAAAAACGATAATAAATCCTCTCATGTTTTTCCATCATGTCCTTTTTGTAAGAAAAACAATCCACATACAAGTGTGGGTGGAGGCCAGATGTGAAATGCCATAACTGTGGACAATTAGGGCATGTGGAAAAAAATATGCAAGTCATCAAAAACACAAGAGAATGTACAAGTTGTTGTTGAAGAGGGTGAAGAAGAAGAATGTTTTGTTGTTTCTAGCTTTGCTACTACAAGATCAACAGAAAGTTGACTAATTGATAGTGGTTGCACGAACCACATGACTTATGATCGAGAATTATTCAAAGATCTTGATGTAACCTATAACACAAATGTCATAATTGGAAATGGAGCAAAATAGCAGTGAAGGGCAAAGGAACCATTGTGATCAAAGGTTGCACAGGTTTGAAATTAATTATTGATGTTCTATACGTTACTAAAATTGACCAAAACTTGTTGAGTGTTGGCCAACTTCTAGAGAAAGACTATAAAGTTCTATTTGAAGATAAAACCTACATGATTAAAGATTCACATAGTAAAATATTATTCAGAGTTCAAATGTTTGAATTTGATTGATAAAGAGTAGTTTGTTGTGCAGAAGGTTGAAGACAATATGCAGGTACAAGGGCTTCCCAAACTGGAAGAGAAAAATCACCCGTATGTGCAACTTTGCAATATGGAAAACAAACGAGGTTGCCTTTTTCAAAAGACAAATATTGGAGAGCAACAAACAAACTGCAGTTAGTACATACAGATGTCGGAGGACCTAAAAAAACCATATCTCTGAATGGCAAGAAAGTAGAGCTAGTGTGTGTTAAAGTTGGTGAAAGTTAAATTGAACCAGAAACATTAGAGGAAGAAGAGCCACCTAGGACAACTCTTCCCGAAGCAAAAGCTGAAAATGCGGAAAAGTCAATTGAGAAAGATTGTAAGGACATGAAGACTAAGCAAGAAATTTCGATCGGGACTTCCAAAAGTGAAGGAACTTTAGATGATACGGTCAAGGATGAAAGAACTTAGTGTATGCTGACTTTGAGTCAAGGAGGAGATTGTTAGAATTTTGTGACTCAAACAACATTTGGTTGAAGGAGTCAAATAAGTTAAATAAAAATATATTCCTATCCTAATTTTTAGGAGGATTTTATGCGTTCTTTAAGTAATTAGGTTTAGTAGATATTTCTCAAATCAGTTACAAATTTTGTAGTATAAATATTTATTGCTTATACTCAATAAAATATATCAGTTTCCCTTTCATTCTTTTGTCTCTTATACTTTAAAACCCAACAAAAGCCTATTGACTTAAAAATTAGTTTTTTTTTATTTAAAAAATATTCTCAACTGAGCTAAAGCAAACTCATAAAGTTAACGAGCTAGATTGAGATCTATTAAGATACTCCCAAATTATATTTTATGACTTATTACAACTAAAAAGTTAATAGGTATATATATACGTTAACAAAGTCCACGAATATTTATTTAATTAACATATACTCACATATTATTTAAGTTAAAGTAATATATTACCAAGTCATAGTGTAACTGAACAATAATACAGAAAGGACTTTAGACGTCTGTTATTTTAGGCTTTTAACGTCTGATCTTTGTCCGACGTCTATATGGGTGACGTTAATGAGACGTCGGACGCTTTAGATCAGACGTCTCTATAGATGTCGGAGGTCAGACGTCTATATAGACGTCCGATTCATACAGGTCAGACGTCTCTGAGGTGCTCCTGACTCATGGTGATTCAAGTTTACAACTTTATATTTTTGTTGAAGAGAATGTATTGTACATTTTTTTATTGGATGATTTTAAAAACGTAGTGGAGGGAATTGGAGGAGTACAAAACACAAGAAATCGCCGCCAAATAACGCCGCCCAAGGACACGAGAATAACTGCACCAAAACCCAACGAAAACGCATTTTAATCGGTTCAAATGAAAGATAATGCATCAAAGTGTGATATAATCGGAGTAAAATTAATTTAAAACGGTGCAAAAGTGAGAAAATGAACCTGAAAAGCGTAACTCGTAGAGAGAAAACGCAACAAAGATGGTGAACAATGAGTACGCATAATGGCTGTCTCGCGTTCACGGTGTTTTAATGCCGAAATTTAGACATCGGTTTCCCCAATAATAGACGTCTAAAGGGCTTCAGAAGGCGGAGTGGCAATGTCTAAATGGAGTCAAAAATTGACTTTTTAAATTTCTGGGTTTAGGGTTTAGACGTCGGTTCCCCCAATTAACAGACGTCTAAAGTGCTTTAGAAGTCGGAGTGGCGGGATCGGACATCTAAATGGAGTCAAAAAGTGACTTTTTAAATTTTTGGGTTTAGGATTTAGACATCGGTTCTCCCAATTAACAGACGTCTAAAGTGCTTTAGAAGTCAGAGGGCGGGATCGAACGGATAAATTGAGTCAAAAAGTGACGTTTTAAATTTCTGGGTTTAGGGTTTAGACATCGGTTCCCCCAATTAACAGACGTCTAAATTGAATAACAAATTATTTTTTATTAACTTTTTCGTTTAGTTTTGGCATCTAATTGGAGAAGTCGACATATATGAGTATTTAGATGTCAGGCCCCCAATTAATAGACGTCTAAATAGAATAAAAAATTATTTTTTATTAACTTTTTCGTTTAGTTTTGGTGTCTAATTAGGGAAGCCGAGGTATATGAGTATTTAGACGTCCTCCATAATCAACATCTAAATAGTTGTTTTATTTACGTAAAATGTCACCGATCATTTTTTACGTTGAATATTCAAGAATCATACTTATAAAGGTAACGTTTGGATATTCAAGAATCAGATCTGTAAATGTAATGTTAAAGATATTTTCTAGTGAAATTTAAGATAGTTTCCGATTATAAAATGTACGTAGACTAAACTAAATAAATATATTTTTTATTGAATTTCAACAGTTTATAATAGTTTTATATTAACTTAGTTTTGACCGAATAGAAACAGACAAGCCAAACTATGACATGACTTGTTTTTGTCACATTAGTTCATACCATTAAATAAGTAAAAGAGAAAAAAAGAAGTAAAAATACATATACCATACATAATAAATTTATAATATGCTAAAACCTAAATTTTTAAATAATGTATAAGTAAATACTTAGATTTTGTGTACTAATTTACCAAGTCCTTGATTAGCATTAAATAATAGTTAATCAAAATTGAAATTTAACTAAAGTTAATATTAAAATAAATTATTTGCAACATTATTTGTCTATAAAGTTTTTATTAAAATTTCTATTTATTCAATAATATTTTTAAAGTATTTATCATGTTTTTTTCTTTCATATTTTCTTAATCAAAGTTCATCTTACCTAATCTTAATAATTACAATCAAAAATAGGGTGACAAAATGGATTAATTTAGCTCGTTTTGATCTTTTTGTTTTTTACTAGTTGAAAATAGATTAAGACGAACCAACTGTTAACACAATACAGACCTAGAAGTGTAACTCATTTTCTTCAATGATATGCTAACAAGCTGACGAGTCAACTTGTCCGATTCATCTTATTTTTTTCAAGAAAAGAATTGTTTTTTCTATGAGAAGAATAATGTGTCATTGTGTTTTCAAATTATTTTTATAAGTTTTTCAACTAACTTGTAAATTTGACTTGCAAGCTATATAAAAAAAATCTTATTCTTTCCAATTATTCAAATAACATGTAAAAGTGATTCCTTTCACATTTGTATGATAAATACATTTGAAGTAAGTTGTTTATCCAATCACTAACATAGAAATACATTTAAACATTCAAGCAGAAAAAATAAATAAAGCAGGAAAGTAAGGGAACAATCTATGTTCTTTGCATATTAATGCAAAATCCCGAATTATGCAACAAAGAAAGTTACAATGACAGGTTTTCCATTGATGTATTTGGAAGGTAGGAAGAATGTTTTGCATTGATGTATTTGGAAGGTAGGAAGAATCTTGATAAACACTTTTTCTCCTCCTCACCCCAACTTGTTAAGCTTTAATTTGATGAGATTGCAACCAAATTTTAGCCCTGCATATGAGTGAAAAAGGAAAGAATTTGAGATAAATAACATCCTCATCATCAAAATATGTTGCAAGAGTTCCATATAGCTCGTAGAACATGACTAAATGGTTAAAAGGGTCTCTTTTGGTCTAAACTAGCAAATTGATTTGTCGTTATCAGTGGGAGTAATGCAAACTTCATTTCCAAACTTTTAGCAGGTCTGACAATACTTGAGAAATAACGTGGTCCTTACTGTTGTCATTCAATTGTTAATAATGACTGAAGGAAGGTCTATTAAGCCTAATTTCAAAATGTACAATACACTCATTGATGGTCTATGCAAATGTAACATTGTCACTAAGGTTTGTAATTTCTATTCTAAAGGGAATTTCTTCATGTTGTCACTTACACTAGTCTAATATGTGGTTTTTTCATTGTGGGTCAACTATACAAAGTAATGAACAATGGAAATATGATTACTTAAACACTAAAAATATGATTGCTTAAACACTAAAAATATGGTTGCAAATAAGAATTAAACGCAAACTCAAACTCCATAATTAAAGACAAAGAAACTTACCTAGAAAACTAAAAAAGGAGGGCCACCAATGAAGGACATCGAAGAAGCCCTCTAACGAATTGCACCAACGATGATCACAAATGACACTTAAGGTTGCCAAATTAACATATGGAGTATGTTAATTTCAATGATTAATGGAGTTTAGGAAGAAATGAAGCAGTAACAAAGGGAACTCATAAGCTTGCCAAATTTATCTACTCATTGTTGCGACATGGTGGCTAATAATGGTTATCACTAGTGCAAAAACAACGTATAACGTTTCGCATTCAACTTCCAACCATTGAATAACCAACGTTAAAAATGATCGATGACATTTTTGTAAATAAATGCAATTATTAGACGTCGTTTATAATTGTAATTCGACGTCAAATTTGTTATATTGGGTAAATTTTGCGAAAATGTTTGGCGCGAAACGTCGAATTCCCTAGAAGACGTCAAATGGATATAAAACGTCGAATGCCCCAACGTTAGACATTAAAAGGTTAGCGAATTCAATAAAAAAAAATTAAGTGGGAGATTGAAAATTCATTCACTTTATCTTAATGCGCGATACCTTCTTCTCTGCTCAAGCTTTTCCGGAACAAAGTTTGACACTTCATAGGCACATTTTGCTTTTTCTCTCACTGGTGGCAACATTTTATTCAGATGAACCCATATTTTGAAGGTTAGTTTTCGTTTGAAGAACTTATTACTTGTTTTTTTTTTGTTGAAATTGTTTGTTGTTGTTGTTTGGTTGAACCTATTTGTTGTTGTTGTTTGGTTGAACTTGTTTGTTGTTTGTTATTGTTGTTTCTTGTTGATATTACACTACACATTCATAGTTCATGCTTTATAAAATACAGAAAATTGGAATTTGTTCTTTTTCAACTTTTCACGTCTCGTAGAGTTATAAAAAAGTATCACAATTAATTAAAAAAACAAAAAAAAATTGATTAACGTCGATTATTGACAAAATTCGACACTAATTTTCTTGATGTCAGATTGTTCTATGTTCGATGTCAATTTAATGTCTCTCGATATGACGTCGACCTCAAATTCAACGTGAAAGACCGAAAAACATTGAGGTTATACAATGTTTTTGTACTAGTGTATATTCAGTGGATAGCGGTAGTGCTCGCCAATCATAATCCTCTCTGATCATAACTTTCTCCACATGCAATGCTCTTTGAGGGCCATTACAATTATGCTCGCCACGATAACTTTTAGGGTAATTTGTAGTGGCTAATCACGATGTATTCTTTAGTGACTAGTCACGTTGGTCTCCAGTGGCTCATCGCTCAGTTGCGGTGCTTTCCAATCACCACATTTCCTTGTCTATTTTTAAGTATCAGACTTCTTTCACTATACTTGAATAACACTCTAATTCAATGATAAAAAATTATGTACTACGAATCTATTAATGAACCTACATAACCTCTATTATCAACAAATTTATTCATCGATATGTTATTGATGAATATATCCATTAGTACTAAATTATGTAAAATTATTAACAAAAATATTCATTGATACTAACAGAACAAATGTTGTTAGTAAAATTCCATCGGTACTTAAACCATTTCTTGTTGTGTAACTTCCACTTATATATTTATGTTTTATTCAAAGGGGGTTAATTTTTATCTATAAAAATTGTAAGTTCTTCTTTGTTTGCCATTCTTGCTTACACCAACGACGAATTGATACTTGAAAAAAATGATGTTGTAGAAAGACAGTTTTGGAATGAAGGACAATGGTCCTCTTCCTTCATTTCTTAGGATTAGAGGTTTGTCTATCTACTGATATATTGCCTTGTTCAAAGAAAATATAGTCTTAACCTACTATTCTACAATAACATCTTAGATTCGAAACTTGCATCATCTCCTATGGATCAATCTTGCACACTGTGCAATGATGGAGAAGAATTGTTTGATAATCTCTCCGAGTTTGAAGGCTTGTCGAACATATATTTTATATAACTAATACTTGCTTGGATATATCTTCATTCCTATTCCTTTTATAACTTTTTGCGATAATATGTCGACAATATTACATTTCATGAATCTACAAAACATATAAAAAGCTTATTGTAATTTAATTAAAAATAAACTTGAAGATGATCTCGTTATTATCTATTTTCTCTTGCTTTCAATTTACAGATTTATCCAATAAACCTGTTGATCCGCAAGCGTTCAAAGTAAATTTCCTCACGTTATACCTTTACAGTCCCTTAAAAGTGTTCCACTAAGAATAAATAGTCTAATTTATATTTATGTGTCTATTCGATTATCATTTAATTTTTGTACATGAATACTTATTTAGAAATCGATAAAAGAAAATAATCATTTATTTTTTCTATTTATTTTTTCTTAATTACTTTCGTAATTTCTGTATAGGATCATTTCGTGTATATTTTTCAAACTTTACTACAGTTTTTTCAATTTCTCTAATAAACAATATTAACTTGGTTTTCTTTGTTGGTGTAACGTCCCGGCAACTCGCAGGGATCGTTGACTGCCCCCACTACTCTAGGCTAAGCACGCTTAACCATGGAGTTCTTATGAGTCAGGCTACCGAAAAGTAAATGCATTTTGGTGATATGAGTAGCCAAATCAATCCTTTTTAAGCTATCAAATGCATTTTGGTGATATGAGTAGCCAAATCAATCCTTTTTAAGCTATCTTTCAACCGTATAGTCCCATACCTATACAGTCTCCAGATGTATGTTCGATTCATCCATGTGCCCCTTCCACTGGAAGCCTGCCAGGAGCCGCTCATTGTCTGTGCCCCCTGCACCATGCTCCCCGCACCGGCGTCACTCCCCGCCCTCGTCAGTGCCCGGGTGTCACATGCCCACCAACTTCCGCTTGGTTCGTCCTCGAACCACACCGTACTGGGAGAGGCTAGGCTCTGATACCATCTGTAACGTCCCGGCAACTCGCAGGGATCGTTGACTGCCCCCACAGATCACCACCAGGCTTTCCAGTGTGCTTTGTCCTCACTCGCACACTTTCTGGGAAAACTTCCCAGAAGGTCACCCATCCCAGAATTACTCCAGGCTAAGCACGCTTAACCATGGACACGCTTAACCATGGAGTTCTTATGAGTCAGGCTACCGAAAAGTAAATGCATTTTGGTGATATGAGTAGCCAAATCAATCCTTTTTAAGTTATCTTTCAACCGTATAGTCCCATACCTATACAGTCTCCAGATCCCTCTCATTCCGGTGTATGTTCGATTCATCCATGTGCCCCTTCCACTGGAAGCCTGCCAGGAGCCGCTCATTGTCTGTGCCCCTGCACTATGCTCCCCGCACCGGCGTCACTCCCCGCCCTCGTCAGTGCTCGGGTGTCACAGTTGGCATTATTGTGAAGGTGCTGACGAGAGGGAGGAAGTTAGACATATGGTTTAGAGAGAAGAAGTATCTTATAACCATTCGATATATCAACTAAATATTCAAAGGTTGTGATTGTCACTTGTAACTGATAACTGATTGATTCAGTTTTCAGCATTTAAGTTTTCTTAAAATCTTTTGACGTATTTACTCTTTTACCCTGAACCGAACCTCTCTCCTTGGGCAGTTTTCACTGTAACTTTGGGACAACATTGTCAGGTTCAAAACCTTTGATCATACAGAAACTAAACGAAATCTACACATGAAACAGTAGAAGTCACCACACACCATCATTTCTAACTCTCCAACCACTGTGTTGTTGGATTATATGTTTCAAAATTTGTTTATGGTTCAAGGCGTAGCATCAGTCGGATCACATCATACATCATACATCATACGTGCGATTTTAAGTCTACCATGTTTCTTTGATTTGCATTCAATACCCGCAACCAATTCGTGCAGCAGTCGGTACATAGTTTTTTTTTTTTTTAAATGTTCGAATTAAGATAAATTTAACCTTAATTTAAAGATATTATTTTAATGGGAGTTTTATCATATGAATTTGTTAAAAGTAAACAGAATGTCTTGCATATGATCTATGTTTATGAATCCAAATTAAAATGGTATTTTTATTAATAGAGAAAGTCTTTATACGAAAGTGATATATGTTTTTAAATTTTAGAAAAAAAAGAATTGGTTTAGAAATAATATTAAGTTAATGATAATTAATTTTAGGTGTGTGTTATCGGAGAGAAGAGGGTATATACGAGTTTTGGTGAGAAGAAACAAAGTGGGAATAGTTGTTGTACGAGAGAATTGAAATGAGTGCTTTGTTGTATTATGTTATGGATAAAACTTGAAAGCGAGGTGGCCGGTGACCACTTCTCCGGCCTCAACTAATAAGTATGAACACAACTAGTGTTCAATAACTATAACAGCTTTTATGCTCAGATAAGTTTGGCTCAAAAAAGTTACATTCTTTTTTTCATCATGCTCACCGCCCAACCCATCCTCAATAAATTCAATTATCATTTTTTTCTATCTTTTCACGCACTCTTTTAATGTTATTCATCATTATGTAAACTTTATTACAAATAATCAATTTTTCTAACGTCACTATGCAATTCAATCCCTTCCTCTTTTATCTTATCAAACATATGTTGAGAGCAGTCAAATCGTATAAAATTTATCGATTAACAAATCACATAATTACAAAATAATAATATAACAATTACATAAAAATAATATTCTTATCATCTCTATTACAAATTTTATCAAGCCAAAACAATTCTCCATTACAATCATCTCGGTAGTAATAACTGCGTATACCTGGGTCATGTTGATTTCCTAAAGTAAAGTTAACATAATTAATCAAGGATTAAATAAACAAGTAAGGTTATTTTATGACTATCTAGAAATTCTTTTAACCTCTAGATAATCTAAGTCCTTTCATTTATGGTGATACCATCGTAAGGTTCACAAGATAATATTCATATATTTATTATTTATTTATTGTTTGTTTACCTAATTTAATGGTCAAAGTTATTTATTGTTTGTTTATCTAATTTAAACGTTAGAGTGTCATTACATATATATTTTGTTTTGAAACATCTTAGTTAAATTTATGAGAATGCTGAACACGTCCCAAATTGAATTAAATGAGAGATCATAAAAACATATACATTATTCATGTGAGGCCTCCTCGAGAACAAATATAATAATTAAAATAATTAAACAATAATTATTTACTATTTATTATAAATATATATATAAAAAATTTATATGAAAAACCATACACTAAAGTAGACTATAAAATAAAATGTAGATTGTAAATATTGATATAGATGAAATAACAAATGAAAGTAATTACTTAATTTCAATAATAAAGACCATTTATTATTTATTACATAAAGATAATAATAATAAATAATAATAATAATGCGGGATACTAAACAAGATAAACTGGTCAACATTTTAACTTGAGCATACTACCAGATTATACGAGACAAATTTATGCTGCTTAAATGAGTCTAAATGTCTAGCTATACAATTTCTTTATTGGTGCCCTCAATGTCTTCTCTAAAATTGTATGACTTTACTTCTTTATTCAATTTTATTGATGGTTTCATAATATTTAATAAATTTTAATTCATAATGAAATGTATTAAAAACGTTTTAGAAAATGTGTTTTCAAATGTTCTTATTGAATACTAACATAAAGCAGTATTAAAAAAAACGAATAATATAATCCAAAATTCTCTAATGTACAAGTGTTGTGTACATGCTTGTATTTTTCTTTTCTTGGCTCTGAACGTGATCAAGTTGAACATTCTTGGTCTAAGATCTGTTTGTGTTGAACAGTTGCAACTATAATGCTGGTCCATTAAGGAGGCAAACATGTGAGTATCTCTATGTAAAGTTCTTTTCTTCTGTGTATTGGGTATATCCACGTTTCAATTTCTTACCACAAGTATTTTCAACAAAAATATTTTTAAATCAGACATTTTATATGAAAAATAATTAATAATTTAGTCAATATATAATACGAGATCAATGACTGTTAAACAAAAAAAATGTTTACCAAGTAATTCTACACATTTTCAGTTTAACAAATACATATATTGTTACTAATTAAATAACTTAATTTACATTGAAAGGAAACTTTTATTAGTGTAAAAAGAGATATATGAAATATGTAGCTGATGTAAAATGCAGTGATTATAATAATGTCATTTCATTTTTATTGATTTCGTATAAACTAAGAACTTAAAACTGGTTTAAGCATTAAATAAATATTTTTTTTCTATTATTCTCTAATTTATTCTATTTAATGTTTGATAGGAAGCGTAAACTAAAATAAAACTATATACTCTCTTCCTACTGCTATTTTATGGTAATTTCTGAAAAAATAAAACAAGACTGTAATTTAGTAAATCCATACTTACTGATTTATTGATAGGGATTTTTAAAACACTAATTAATAAAACTTGTTTAAAATAGACAAAATAAGAAGTATACAAAGATAATTTGATGATAATTCCGTCGACAGCACCGTCATTGTAGACTGCATGGTGTTCTTCAAACCATACCTTCCCAACTACCAAAGGAGGAAAATTCTTTAAGAGAACCACTTAACTAATTTAATATTATAAACAAAAGTCAAACTATATTTTTTTTGACAAATATACATCACCCACCATCTCACTCATTTTATTAGTTTGATTGTGTGATGCATCACCACACCGAGTCTGCATGGGTGCAATAGGAGATACTCATGCATGCCAAGTGGAGTAGAACAGTAATTATTACAACATTATAGCATACTTTTTAAGAGTATAAAAGTTTCAGTGTTATTGTATAAATATAGTAAAAAAACCTGAAAATCATAATTAAACAGTTTCTATATATTTTTATTAAACTGAATATTTATGTATCTAGATTAAATTATTGTATGATACAAAATTGAAAGAGTTAACATAAGTTGTCAACTTGAGATCCTTTTGTTTTCCATATTACAATCCATGATCATAATAATTCCGGTAACGTGAGTCTATCTATAAGGAAAAATAACTATTTGATATATCTAAACTTTTTACATTTATTTGATGTTATTTTTACTTTTTTATTTTTATTTTTATTTTTATTTTTGAAAAAATATAAAACTTTATAGTGACCGTTTTGTCTTTATATTTTATATCAAAGAAATGTAAAAGTACATCGTAGTACTGTTTTTATCTCTAAAATATCGTGAAGTTTAATATAACGTATAAAGAAATAATTCAAATATTGGGTTATCCACTTTATTTATATGCATGTTAATTTTATTGGTTTATCGTCTAACTAATTTAGGTTAAATATATTAGTAATAATATATATTCTGTTATTTCTTTGCATGAGATTACTACTAAATATATAATTTTTTGGTTTGTTTTGTATTTATTATTCAATTATTCACCTACATGTTTTAATAAATACATTTTATTCAATTAGTTAGATTAATAGCTCCTTACTTTTAGATAACTTTCTAATTTTCAATTTATTATTATCGATTAATTGGGTTAGAGACAGTACTTTTTTTTTCTGGTGTAGGAAACAATTTGCGTTTTGTTTTCAACTTTTTTTTTTTTATACTTTTGTTACATTGGTGTTTGTAAATATTTGAGTCTTTGTATGATATATAAGGTATGGATTAATTTTTGAAATTTTGAATTAAATCTATCTAGTTTGTGTTTAAACCTTAGTCTAATTATGATATGATGTAACTAGTGAAGAGAACATATATATATATATATATATATATATATTTAGGTTATGGTTTGTGTGCTTAGTTGTTTCTGTGAAATAGATAGAAAGTAAAAAATTAATAAACGAGATTTCTAAAGTTTAAATCAAAATTGAAAAATAAGTAATTTGTCTCCACAAAATATGAATCTTACTTTTTCCATTTTCATTGTAATTTCTTAGGGTGGAAATCTTGTTATCAAATATTTTGGGTTACTTCTTCTTCTTTTTCACTCATTTTTTCAATTTTCTAGTTTCCATTTTGAGAAGAAAGCAAGAGGAAGTTGTGTATTGAAGTAGGAGATGTTTTTGAGTGGTTAGGTTTTGAAAGTTGAATATAGTTACTAAACTATCTGTAAAAAAAAATAGCATTATTAAAAATAATTTATTATGGTATTAATATATTTAATTAAAAGAAAATATATATTTATTTTTGTTTGCTAATTTGGCTTGTTTGTATAGTTGTATGTTACGTGTTTGGACGTGAAGAGATATATATTAGCAGTTTAATTAGGTGGATAAAATGGAAGAAAGTAGTTATTTGATTGTATACGTGGGAGTGTCACATAAACTTTAAGAATCACGTTAAGCATATTTTTGTATTTTGTGTTTTGTATTTGAATAATAAGTTAAGTAGTTAACCATCCTTATATACTCTGTCATTTTCATATATCTAAGATTCTCATCGAAGGAGATGAGTTTAGCTACATAATCTGCTCAATAAATTTGAAAACCGACATAATTTAAGGAAATAATTAATGCGAATAGTGTGTCGGTAATGAAGTGTAAAGGGATGGTTTTAAATATTTTAGTATTTTTGTTCGTGTCTTCTGGCCGACAACTAATTGATCCCTGAATATATACACGACCGTCCAATTTTAGTTTAGTTAATGTTTGGTAGGACTCATTGCTCCAAATACAAGTTTGGAACCACAACAAACAAACCTTATGTATTCTTCTAACAACAGGCTGAATAGTATCCCCTAAATCAAATTTATTATCTGTAAAACTATTCTTTTTTCATTACCTTTTTACCTTTCACAATTTCCAATTAAATAATTTTACTTTTCTAGATTTACTAAATGCTAACTAGTGTGTCAAATAATATGTTTAGGTAGTATATTTCTACCGATACGGTTTCTGGCAATGCATTATCGTGAAAAAAGATGCATGGTCAAGGCTAATTGAGAAATCAAGAGAAAATAATCAAATAAAAAAAATACGGAAAATAAAAGTGGATGATTTGCTGTAAATTTTATTTACATAAAAAAATTATATCTAGTAGTATATTTCACAAATTAAAATTGTTGTATCTGTACAAATTGAAACCACGGGAGAATATGGTGAAAGAATATTATCCACTAAAACTATAATCAATTTATTAATTATAAACGCCCATATAATTAGCTGTAGATAATTAAAATGGAGAGCCACATGGCATCTCTTAATCTCAACTACATTTTGTCCTTGAGTGAAATGATCCTTTAAGAAGAGGAAAAAAATCAGAATGATTTTAATGTCTTTAAGTAAAATAGGCTAATTGCTCACAATATTTAAGGTAATATCTCTTGAGAGAGATGTCCATATTTAATGTTCTATTATATTTAAAATAATAAATTATTTAAACTTGAAAAAGTGTTTTTGAAATAAAAAACACTTATATAAGAAGTCTACGTGATTTGTTTTAAATTTTAAAAATAAATAGATTAGACAAACATATATTGTAAAACTAAAATATGCTTATTTATGTAAAAAAGATATTTTTTTATATAAAAACTCAAACATTGTTACTATCGAGGGTAGGTAACCGACCGTGGCTTGTGTTACTATCGAGGGTAGGTGACCGACCGCAGATTGTGTTACTACCGAAGGTAGACAACCAACTGTGGCTTGTGTTACTATCGAAGATAGGCAACCGATAGGGTGTTTCATAACATAGCCGATCGGGTAAGCGCAAGGAAAGTAGACTGCAGACAGCCATTAAATGCTCATGAATGCATGATTAATGAGATAACGGTCATTGTCGAGTATTTAAAGTGAGCATTGAAAGCCATTAAGAGGTAAATTAATGAATAATATTCCTGTAATTGTATAAATAGAAGTCAGGGAAAGGTAAATGTTCTGTTCAATTTCATGATTATAGACTTGCGATAACCCATTCTGACTTGAGCGTCAGAGTGTTTGCTGCAGGTAAACCCCGGAGGAGTGGAATGAGTGTTTCTGGACGGACATAGGAGTTTCCCCGGTTTCATTTAACAGAAACAGTACCTATTTACTCCAACTAAAATATTAAAGAAAATACAGAGCATTGTAATTTTTTAATTAAAAGGAGTAGATGTAGGAAAAAAATTCCCTTTTGAAATTAAGGAATCTAATTAATAATATAGGCGTAAACCTACTTTTATTAAAGTCAAATCTCAAAAGGTATAGCTGGAGTGTAGTTATAAAGTTGATCACATTAATATATTGTTTATTTCGTTAAAATTAATACAAAATCAACTACTACGAACTTCTGGAATCTCTATAATGATATTTCGACCTTATATGATAGTTATATCATCAATGGATCCGTGGCGCAATGGTAGCGCGTCTGACTCCAGATCAGAAGGTTGCGTGTTCGATTCACGTCGGGTTCAAACCCCGATCCGTTGGCTGCCGTTGTATATTTTTTCTAATGAAAATTTTATACTTATTTTTAAATGAAAGAAGTTGATTCAATTAAACATACACCAAATCTACGTTAGGTTGGAGACTGGAGAAGAATAGACCCGTGATAAGAATGGATAACATTTGGCGTACATCTTAAATAGTATTAATAAGGATTCAAGTTAATTCAATCACGGACTCAAAATTAATTAAGACGTAACATTTAGCTAAATTTTGAACATCCTCATTTAAGAAAAATATCTCTCACTCCAGCTCCAATTTCCTTTTTTTTTTACCAATAGTTAGCATTTTGCTAAGTGTGAGCACTACTACATTATTACTTTAATTCATGTGGTGTTTTTTTTTATTATATTTTATAAGTATGAATGTGGCATGAGCAGTTGAGGAAGGCCGTGGAGGAAGAGTGAGAAGACAGAAAAGTTTGAAAGAAGGATTAATGGATATATTCCATTAACCAAAACCATGTTTTTTGTCGAAAACATGAACTGGTTAACTTTATAATTGCTTGAATTCATTTCACAAGAAATGGGTGCAATGAACAAAATGTGGGAGTGAGTCATAAAGAGTTGACTCCAACGAATCCATTGATATCTCTTTCGATAGAAGGGTTAGGCATTGGGGGATTTCCTCAAACACATGGGGTGTGGACGAGGGAAGAAAGTGTATATTGTGCATGCATGAGAAGAGGGTTATCTTTTGAAGTTTGAAGGAAGCAGAAAATGATAAAAAATGCATGTGAAGTTTTGAGGCAAGTGGATGGTAAATTAAATAAGAATGGCAGCGTTTGGGATAAATGTTGGTGAAAAGTGAGAATGAGTATTATAGACAAAGGTCCAGGAAACAAGGGGGCATGGAGTGACATAGGGCATCCGTGTGGGACTTTGACAGTTACATTCCTACCAATGAAGTTACTTCCAATGGGGTACACCTCTTTCCACACACCATGCATGATCAATCCATGCTTTTTCTTTCCACTTTTCTTATATTTTATAATACAATCTCTACAAATAAGTTAATCTAATATGGATAGATATAATCTTTTATTTTGAAAATTATGAGATATGGTTGATTTCGTAATACTTTTCTTTAAGTTGGAGAATGAATATTAAAACTTATTTTAACTTATGTTTCATTCCAAAAACAAAAACTTTTTCTTTAAATGGTTTGGTGTCACCAAGTTATTCACACGAAAGAACATGTTTGCAACTTGTGATTAAATCACCTTAAATTTTATCCCACATAAATTGACAAAAATCTATATGTGTTCAGGTTTTTCGTGAAATACTAGGTTAATTGTAATATGTAATACCATCTTGTTGTCATAATAATACAACAATGCTAGTTTTGAATGTAAAATTCAATTTGGATAAAAAATGATTATCAACCATCAAATTTTTTACACTCATTTCACAATTTCTTTTTATTAAATAATATGATTTATGTTTTATTTAAATGTTCAATTTTAATGATTTATCACTAAAAGAATTGTAGTATGAATTTAATTTTAAAAGAGGATGTCAATTTTTTTTTCTAATCCAAAAATTCCTCAACAATAATTGTAACCAATACAACTCATAAATATCTCGGCTTTTACTATTTCTTTTCTCTCTTTAATTACACTCACTAGTGCAAAAATATCGTATAACGTCACACATTTAACATCCAACCACTGCATAGTCAACGTTAAAAATGATCAGTGACATTTTTGTAAATAAATGCAATTATTAGATGTCGTTTAGAATTGTAAAACGTCGAAGCTCTATACAATTCGACGTTTTATGATGGTAATTATTTAAATTAGCACGCCATTCTTTTTTTCCTTCTTTTAAACCATCAATAGTACGTCAAATTCTGTAACGGCTTCGACGTAATATTTGTCAGCCAGAAGCCAAAGAGTCACCCTTTTTAATTTTTTTTTCTTTTAAACCACCAATAGTACGTCAAATTCTGAAGGGGTTTTGACACATTATTTTTCAGTCAGAAGCCAAAGAGTTACCCCTTTTTAATTTTTTTTTCTTTTTTCTTTTAAACAACAAATAATACCTCAAATTCTGTAGGGGCTTCAACGTATTATTTGTCAGCCAGAAGCCAAAAAGTAACCTCATTTTTAATTTTTTTTTCTTTTTTCTTTTAAACCACATATAATACGTCGAATTCTGTAAGGATTTTGACGTATTTTGTAGTGAATTCAATAAAAATTTGAACGGAAGATTGAAAATTCATTCACTTTCTCTTAGCGCGCGAGACTTTCTTCTCTTCTCAAACTTTTCTCGAACAAAGTTTGACGACCATCACATGTAATATTTCTTTCATTTGATACAAATGCATGTTAATTAACTACTTTATGTATGATTTTCGTTTGTTTTGACTGATTATTTTCGTGTTCTTGTCCTTTATAGGCGCATTCTGCTTTCTCTCTCACTGGTGACGACACTTTATTCCGAAGAACCCACATTTTGAAGGTTTGTTTTTGTTTTCGTTTTGAAGAACTTATTTGTTGAACTTATTTGTTGTTTTTTTTGTTGAATTTGTTTGTTGTTGTTGTTTGGTTGAACCTCAAATTTAACGTCTCCCGATATGACGTCGACCTCAAATTCGACGTGAAAGGCAAAAAAAAACCGACGTTATACGATATTTTTGTACTAGTGACTACATATCAAAACATAATATAGCTCATGTTTATTCCTTATGCTACTTTTATTTTTAGTGATAAATATAGTAAAATCTTTTCCAAAGATAATACAACAATAAACAAAAACAAAGCTCATTAATTATTCTCTTTACAAATGTATATAAAATAATTAAATGCATAAAATAAAGAAAAAGAAACCCGAAACACTAAATGTTTTTAATATGGAACTTCCAATAATAATAATTAATTGGTTTATCATAAATTTTTTAAAACATTCAAGAATTGATAGAAAATATTCTCTTCATTAACAAGTAAATAAAAACACAAGAAAATTCAATGCATACTTAACAACAAAGAAAACTCAATATATGATATAAAATCTTCTCTAAGCTAGCTTATGCACATAGATATGCATAAGTTTAGTTTCACTCTCCCTTTGTGACCTCTTTTCTTTTCCCATCAAAAGCACTCAAAGTTATTGTTTCTTGCCATCCTCAAAATTTAATGCAAAATGGTGTATTATTTTAAATTGCATAATAGGTTGGTAGCACGCAAATAAAATAACATCTTTTTTTTTCCTTCATTTAGTGTGACCCAATAAATTGATGACTCACCTAGCAAATAATACTTTTTTTTTCACTAATTCATTGAAGTCATAATCAACTAAACTGACTTTCTCCTTGCCCATAACAAGTTATCCTACACGTGTCATCATATCCGAGTCATTGTCATCAGTATTGTCAACACCCAATTTCGTCCGGGTTGATTAATAAATTTATTTTCACCATAAAAATAATAAAAAAATATAAATAAAAAATAATAATAATAATAATGAAAAAAAATGGAAAAAGAATAAAAGAAAATTAAAGCAGCGTTCGTCCTCTACATGAGGATCGTTCGTCCTCTGCATGGGGCGACCGTTCGTCTTCTGCCATAACCGACCGTTCGGTTTCTTCCAATATGCAACCGTCCGTTCTCACCTACTCTCACCTTCAACCGTTCGTCCTCAAGCGTTCATTATTAGACCGTTCGTCCATTCAGACCTTTAGGACGTTCGGTCATGCAGAGAGTAAACCGTTCGGTCATAGAGTTTTAATGAACGTTCGGTCTTCATTCGAACGTTCGGTCTTGGTGTTGCTACTCTCTTTTCAACGCTCGTTCATCCATGATCAGCCTTCAGCCATTCTCATTGACGTTCGGTCATGCCGGGAGTCAACCGCTCGTCCTCAGGCGTTCGGCATTTCTCACTCTCAAGCGTTCCGTCGTTCAACCATTCAGCCTCTCAGGTGGCGAACGTTCGGTTTTGAATTGTTTATTCTCAGTTGAACGTTCGGTCTTTATTCTCAAGTGAACGTTCGGCCTTTATGTTGTTGAACGTTCGCTCTTGATGTACTTATTATTGAACATTCGGTCTTAGTGTTTTGAACGTTCGGCCTTGTTTATTCTCAGTTGAACGTTCGGTCTTGTGTTTTTAAGCGTTCGGTCCTAGTTTGTTTTGAATCTTAAACGTTCAGCCTCTCAGGTTTACTGTTCACGTTCGCTCTAGATGAGATTTGATTATTTTTTTTTTGAACGTTCGGTCTTGTGTTTCTTTAATGTTAGATCTGAGCGTTCGACCTACCGTGTGAACATTTGGTTAGAGCGTTCGGTCATGTAATTTGGACGAACGTCCGTTTGTATTGACCGAGCGTCCAAAAAGTGGGTGGCTGCGTTTTAAATTGGTCTGAGCCTTACAGTGAGGATTCCCACCTCCTGCTGCCGCTGTCCGCCATTAACCGTCTGAAAAGCTATTTGCAGTATGGGTGCAAGAGAATATTTTTGGCAGGCTTTCACTTTTGGATTTTTAATTTGGAGAAAGGTGGGTGCATGGCTGGAAATAGATACACGAGCAACACGTCAGCAACATGGGCAGCTCCATATTCAAGGCCTGGCTGGAAGAGAAGCACACCACATCATAGTAGCTGCTGGGAGCACATGATCAAGCACACCACGCGGCCAAAGTAAAAGCCACTCACAGTATGGGTTTCTGCAGAAGAAGGGAATCATTTTTCTGACACTCCCACCTGAGTTTGTCATCCACGAGCAGGGCATCTTCCCATCTGGCACTTCTGTAGTGCCCATCTTTGCAACTCTGTAAAGTTGCCCTTTACACCATTTTTGTATTAGGGTTTTCTGATTGCCAGAGGAGGGCACTGGAGCCCACTATCTTCGGTCCTTGGTTTCTTCATTAAAAAAAAACCATTCCATTGATTCACATTCACCCCACACACTACTCACTGAAACGGATCCCCTCATCAAACCAGACTCGATCACCAACATCCTGATTCCACGGTAGCTCCCCTCATCCTCATCCTTCTCCCTTTTCATTTCCAGCCCTTTCCTTTCATTTTCAACCCCAACACTCGTAACCATCCCAACCTTTTTCTTCTTCCCAACTCACTCGCTACCTCCACCACATCTCCTGTCAACCCTCATCTTTATCCTTATACCATGGCCGAACTCTAAACTCCATTCTCACCGAGGAGAGACATCCAAGGAAGGAGGAAAAACAAAGACTGGTTACTGGAAAAAGAAGGTCAGCCACACATCAAGAAAAACACTCCCCTCAACAGGACTAAGAGGGGGCAGAGACGAAAAAAGGGGAGAGGGGCTACGAGAAAGAAGCAGAGGAGAGGACATTTTACTGGAAGAAAGAAGAATTAGCAGAGACTCATTGGGGACACGAGGTCAGCAATAGCAAACGAAGCTTCAAAAGGTAGGTAATGCCTTGCACTCCCTGTCTTACTGAATTGGTTACTTGTCCTTGAATATGTCTCTGTTACGTTGCCCTTAAGCATGTCTCTGTTAAGTTGCCTTTGAACATGCCTCTGTTATGATTGTTGCTAAGTTTGCATGTGTTAAGCTTATGTGTGTTAAGTTTGCATGTGTTGTTTTTTAATAAATGGCTAGTGTTGTAAATATTTGTACATGTCTGTTGTTACCAAACATCAATCTTCATCCCTTCATGACACTGAACGTCCAACACCAATCATCCATATTCACCCACTGCCACAAGCCATATTGACACCGCGGCCTGCACCTATCATTTTCATCACATTCTCTTTCTCCATTATCCCCTATGCCCATATTCGCCCACTCCATCCCACCATCTTCATCCTTACCATTCGACCAATAACATCACTATCATCTCCAACACTGCTCCAACACTGGACCTATAACCCTCATACTCATCAACATCATCATCTTCATCCAGGGACCCCACGGCCACGGCTACGGAAAGAAAAGCCCATTATCTTCCTCCCTTTCTTCTTCATTTTTCCCCATCACTAACACCTGATACTACACATAGAGACCACATCCATTCATCTCGGGGGATCTCGATCCATATTCACCCACTGCCACAGCCACCTGATACACTGGAATCATCATCCAAAATCACACCCTCCAAAAACCACCTCATCTTCATCTCCAACACTATCACACGACCATCATCATTCATACACTGCCAATATACTCTCCAACCCCTCTGCTCCTCTCATTCCGTAACCATCCCAACTGTTTTCTTCTTCGCAACTCACTCACTACCTCCACTACATTTCCCGATACCATCTCCAGCCTCATCATCTTCATTTTTACTTCCCCATCATTTTCCAACCTCTGCATATTCATCTCGAACACCACCACCACCACCAAGAAACCATTCGACGCCCTCCCTCATCACTCCCAACCACACTCCCCTAATTTCTAGCACCATTATCATTTACTCTCACAGAGTAGAACACCACCCTCCATCACGTACAACAGAAGAACTCGCCATTTCTCCAACCTGCATCCTTACACCTCACGGCCAACATCGATCTTCAGTCAATACTCCCTCACACTACAACACTCCACATTCAGAGGGAGGAGCACCTTATCGAAAAAGGCAGGCCAGCCATGAGGAAGAAGAAGACATCTGACGCACGGGATTAGCTAAGAGTGAACCAAGCTTTAAGAGCCACCTTGCGCCATTATCACTGAGACTACTGGTTCATCACCGTTACCTCCCGCCATGCACTAACCATGAAACCCGATACTGCCGGCCATTAACGCCACCATTGGAAGCCGTCAGCTTCCTTGCGCCACCGCGGCCTCACACGCGCAGATAAGAGGAAGAAAAGGGCAGTGTGCGATCAGAGGTGACTCCCTCTCGGCTGGGCTGGGAAAAGAAAGAGTTGGTTTGAGTTTGGTCAATGAGAAGAAGAATGGAGGTGTAAGCAGACCCCTAACGGTTTCAGAACAAAGAGACGTTGGACCTAGCTATTGGGCCGCAGTTTTCTTTTCCTTTATGCCATATGCGCGATTCCATTCACACCCTCATTCAGTTTGGGTTTAGGTCCGTTCGTTTCTACAAAAAAAAAAAGAGAGAGGGGAGATGGACCTTACTCACATTTCGGATGGCACCCCCATTTTTGTCCGTGCACCCCTGATAGATTACAATTTCAAGAAAAGAGTATTGGCTCAGACGAAAGGAGCTCCATTTCCACTTGGCACCCCTGGTTTTTTATCTCTGCACTCCTATTTGTATTGGGCTTTTCTTGTTCTTTTTGTCTTATTTATTTGATTATTCGTTTTATTTTACTGCTTATCCCTTGTATAATAACCCCCACCCCTTTTGCTTTATTTATATCTATTAGACTTGTTTTCACATAAAAATTACAAAAAATAAGAAAAAGATAAAACTCTAAAAATTATAGATATTTTATAATAAAAATATACAAAATTACAAAAATATGTTTTAAAGGTTTAGGCACATGTGTGATCGCACGCATCGTCCTTGTGCTGAAAACCTTTTCTTAATCAAAATTATAAAAATATGTTTTAAAGGTTTAGGCACATGTGTGATCGCACGCATCGTCCTTGTGCTAAAAACCTTTTCTCTTTCTAAATTAAAAATACCAAAAAATATGTTTTAAAGGTTTAGGCACATGTGTGATCGCACGCATCGTCCTTGTGCCAAAAACCTTTTCTCTTTCCTCAAAAAACAAAAAATGCCAAAAATATGTTTTCAAGGTTTAAGCACATGTGTGATCGCACGCATCGTCCTTGTGCTGAAAACCTTTCCTCTTTCTTAAATAAAATCACGAAAAAATATGTTTTGAAGGTTTAAGCACATGTGTGATCGCGCGCATCGTCCTTGTGCTGAAAACTCTTCCTCTTTCTTAAATAAAATTACAAAAACATATGAAATCTACAAAAACTAAAAGTATCTACAATTTCAAACAACAAACTCTATTCCTGCCAGAACTACGTGATCCTTGATTCTCCATCAAAAGTGGAGATACGTAGGAGCAAGGCCAGTCCTTGTCAGTTTCATTTCCCCAAAAATCCAAAATCATTTTACAAACAAAATTCTCAATCAATTTTCAAACAAATTTTCAAGCAAGTTTTCTAAAAGAACTACGTAACCCTGATTTCTCATTCTAAATGAGAATACGTAGGAACAAGGTCAATCCTTGTCGGGCACAAAAAATTAAAAAATATATTTTGTTTATTTAGAAGTTTTATTTTAGGGGGAAGTTAAACATTTTGAAAACCACATCACATTCACATATTTAGTTAAAGGTACTGCCTTAGGGCAGGCGTTGTGGGGTGCTAATACCTTCCCTACACGTAACCGACTCCCGAACCAAGAATCTCAATTTCGCAGACCATGCCTTATCATTTTATGGTTTTTCCGTAGTTTTCCAGAATAAACTATGGTGGCGACTCCAAATCTCTTTTCAAAACCCGTTTCTTTTTGGATGGTCGTCCCGTCGCGATTCCGGTTGCGACAAGTATGATTTTTCTCTAATGATAATTTCTTTATATCCAATGCATCTTGTTTTCAATGATATCGAACTTCAATAAGCTTTGACTTTGAATGAAATATTGAGTTCTTATCGACATGGATTACACTTTAACTATCATAATACAAAATATTTTTTCTTGTGATAATCCCAATTCTTGTAGGAATTTCTACATCCACAATACCTCCTTAGCATTTTCTATAACGATAATTTATTTTTCCTCTATAAAAGATAGAGCAACTACACTTTTTGTAGTTTCAATTGTCATAATAATGCTTTCCTTGCAAAAGGCAATCACAAACTCGAAAGAGATTTTCTAAAATTCATATCACTAGGCATCATGTTCATATTTGTCTAACCACTCAACACAGACTACAACTTACAAAGCACAAACAAACTCTAGAAGTGTCTTTTAGACACCTAAGTATCTACTTCACAACTTTTCATTGTTCTTTTCCAAGATTAGTAAGGAAACAACTAACAACATGAACAATATCTGGCCTTGTACACATCATACCACACATCAAACTATTAAATCTTTTGCATCTCTTCTCTCGTTTTCACTTGTAGGACATTACTTTGAACTCGACTTCAAGTGATCTACAAGTGAAGTACTAACAAACTTTGAATTCCCTTTTTGAGCACATTCATGCATGACGAACAATTCAGATGTCATCAACATAAAACAAGAGAATAATAAAATTTTTCATTAAGAAAATTCTTCATAAAAACATAATGATTAGAAGATATGCATCTCATATATTGGTTTTCCTCTATTGTGTAGCTAAGTACTCATTGGGGTTTTATTGTGTTGTTATCTACCTTGTTGGTGAAGAAAATAATTTTTTGTCCTTGAAAACTCTAAGAGAACTTGTGGTGTATCCATTAATTTTTATTAGTGGATGTTTTTACTAGTCTGGTCTTGTAGGTTTTTCCTCCATTTTGAGGTATTAATAAGATAAAAAGTTTTGGCATATGTTGGTTTCTCTCTTCTTTATTTTTGTACATCTCATTATTTTGCATATTTTGTATAAGGGAAAAATCATATGAGTTTTGCTTTTGATTGCTATTTTTGTTATCCTCCCAACATCTAATATTAAAGTTCCAATTAGAAGGTTTGGTTTATGCTCTATATATGGGAGATAGTAATGGTGTTAGAACTATGATTAAATGAGATTTTACCAATTATTCAATATGAAAATCTCGTATGAAAGCTTTGTTATTTTGCAAAAGACTTGTATGATCCTATTGAGAAGCAATGTGTTAAAATAAGGAATACAAAAATTGTAACTCACTTGTTGATTTTTCTTTTACTTGGATAGATCAGGAAGATTAACCCATCTAAGAGGTATGAGTTCTCCATATAAGAAACCTGATACCATTTCCAAGACTAATGTTTATGAAAATCTCACATGAAAAATTTGTTATTGTGTAAAAACTTGCATGATCCTATTGAGGAGAAATGTGTTAAACCAAGGAATACAAAGCTTGTACCTCACTTGTTGAAATTTTTTTACTTCAGAAAGACTGGGAAGGTTAACCATCTCAGAAGTATGAGTTGCCCATATAAGAAACCTAACACCAATTAATCGTTAGATTAACCTCAAATTTTGACATATGATTCCTAAGATATATTGATTCAATTTGAATGCTTAGATTATTAAGTAGATATATGTAATTAGAGAAATTAGCTTCGTATTTTCTAGGAAGCTTAAAACTATCTTAGTTTGGTTTTTAGTCATCTTGATAAAATCTCATCTCCCACCTTGTTAACCGTTAGACTAATCTAAAAATTTAAGATATGGTTCCTAAGATATATTAATTCAACTTAATCGCTTGGATTATTAATTGGATGTCTCTCATTAGAGAAATTAGTTTTGTACTTTTTAGGGAGCTCAACACAACCTTATTTTTGTTTTTAAGTCATCTTGGTAAAACCTCAATTCCCATCTTGTTAACCATTAGATTAACTTGAAATTTTGATATATCATTTCTAATATGTATTCACTTTGACCACTAGGACTATTAGTTGGATGTTTGTGCTTAGAGAAATGATTTTCACATTTTTAAGGGAATTCAACACCACCTTAATTCTATTAGTTGGATGTTTGTGCTTAGAGAAATGATTTTCGCATTTTTAAGGGAATTCAACACCACCTTAATTCTATTTTTGAGTCATCTCGTTAAAATTAAGATTTCTGCATCATTAACCATCAGACCAAGTTGAAATTTTTACTGCAAGTTTTAAATATGTTATTATTTACTTTGACCGATCAAATCTTTAATTAAAGGCTTGTAGTTAGAGCAATTGTTCATGTAATATTCCAGTAGTTTAGGTTGGTGATCACTTTGACCTTTGTTGTTTGTTTGGTGCATAATTTTTTCTACAGTTATCAAATTGAGTTTATTCTTTTTGCACTGTGTGACTCATTCAATTACATTTAATTTGAATGCAAGATCATACATTTTTGAAACTACAATTTTTTTCTAAAGTTCTGAAGTTCTAAGATCATACATATGTTGTTAAGTTGTTGTGCAATATACCTAAGAAAGTGGTATGAGAATATATGATGAGTGCATTTATTGTATGAGTTTGTCCAGGGATCTCATGGAGAGATTTTATGGTGGTTATTCATTAGCTTGTCCTGATGATTATCCTAATATACTAATAACCATCCAATTTTAAGTAGAGAAGGATGATGTATATGATAATAGAAGCATGAGGTTCTAGTTTATGGACATTGCTTTGACTATACATGTAAATGGGCTAACCTTGTGGATGACATGATGTATTCCATTGGCAATGGCTTTCAATAAGATGTAGTACCTTCATAATTATTACAATTATACTTTGAATAACTATAATAATTTTATACTCATGAACAATTTATTTCAAGTATTAATTATGTAATATTATGTGTGAAATTGAATGTTACATCTTATACATATAGGAATGATAAAAATACTCATACTTATGAGTATCCGTAAATAAAATCCATAACGAATAATTGATATCCGAAGATATTTATGACCTATAGATAACGAATATTTTAACAATCGTGAATAAACGGATTGAATGCGAGTATCATACTACTGGTATCCATAGATATATATTACCCAAAAAAATTAAAATAAAAAATTTATTTATATTTTATTAAATTAAATTAAAATTAATTTATTTTATACATACATACATACATATATATATATATATATTATGATTTTATTTTTAAAATTTTTAAAATATATATATTTTTTAATATATATAGTATTCACGGATATTCGTAACTATTTTAAAATACTTATTGACATTCCTAAATGCATATGATTTCACTTTAAAATACTTATTGACTTTCTCTTTAAATGAAATATGTAATTGAGAAAAGTAGAAAAAGTTCCTAATATATTGTATCGTCACTATTCATTGTAAGCCCGTTTGTACAGTTTTACTGTACTTTTCTTAAGAAACAATCACTTCAATCTATTTCTTTTTTCTTACATATGTTAGTTTTAGATGTTTTTATCAACTATACAAGATAATCAGGGCGGAAAGAAATTATAATCTGATTAAAATCATAACATTTTCAATGATAGTTTTTCTTTTAAACTTTTTTCTATCATTATAAACAAATATAAATTAGGTTCTTATTTCTGAAAAAAAAACATTAAAAGTTTACTAAATTATTTCATAGTATTTTTTTAATCTTCGGTTTGGTCTGATCTCAAACAGGAACCAAACTGAACATTTACTATTAAAAAGAGTTATTAATCTTACAATATCAGATATAAGTTTGAGCATTTTGTACAAGAGAAACTCATATATTAAAATTAATAAAATAAGTATTTATTCTAACAATTATTCACTTTTTCTTCCAGAAAATAATTTTTAAAAATTTACAGATTGGGAATTGAACCCGACGTGAATCGAACACACAACCTTCTGATCTGGAGTCAGACGCGCTACCATTGCGCCACGGATCCGTTGTCGTTAATGTTTTCCATATAATCTTAATATTTATATTTAATTTGAATTGGGCCATCTTTACACTTAATTTTGGGCCACTTTTGGATTGGTTCATCCATTGTTCTAGTTTCATTTATGCATGAAACGGAAGTAGATTATTGCTCTGTATATTCTCTAACAAAAACAAAAACTGTATATCATAACTTTTATTTTGAAATTAAATTTATCATCTAATTTCTAGCGTATCACTTTTTTTTATTAATGAGGTTACGCAATAATATAACAATTTTAGAATGGACCAACATTCTCTATTATGTCTAAATTCTTTCAGAAACGGATGATAATGAAAAATAATAAGCAATCCTTCTTGCCAAAAGCCATATCCAGGAATCCATATTTTAAAATTACCCATCCGTTGTTACTTATATTTATTAAATTCCAGAACATAAGGTATGTATGTGTACTCATTCATAAGACATATATATCTTACACTTTTGAACTAAAAAGTTGTTCTTTTCTATGCAGGAATGAATTGAATCACACAGAAGGAGAGAGTAGACATAGAAGAGTGATCGTATGAATTGGGTTTTGTAGAAACAATTAGAGAAAAACGGGACAGAAAATCACGTGGAGGTGATCGATTGAAGGTAGAAGATATACACAGTTCTTTGATTCAGTTCCTTCATAGATACTCATCACAGAAGTCCATTTGCTTAGTTTTGGGGATCAACTTGAATTCCAGTGAGATTGTGGTTCTTAATTAGCAGTACAAAAACCACAATGTCAAATCATTCACACCCCTCCCCCACACAAAAAGTATGGACAAACATGTTCCTCGTTAAAAAAAGGTTTTGAGGAAAAGATTACAACAAAATGTTTTGCAGATTTAAATTCGTTAGTTTATTGGTGTCAACTACCAGTCTTACATTTAAAAACAGTGCTATCCCATTAACAAATCCGAAGACTAATGCTTTGATATGAGTGCAAAAGTTAGAAACGTTAGAAGGTTTGGTAGAACAATCGAATTTTGTGTTTGAATTGTTATGCTCTTAAGTAGAAATAGTCATGCTCGACCAAAGGTGTCGCCTAGGGCAACTTGTAACATGCACGTTCTCTGGCTGTGATAGACACAGAAAGCACAAACACTGATACCAAAACCATAATGCACAACAGAAGTTGATTGACGTCTGCGATGTTGAGTGACTAATTTGAACTTCACACAATGTATGTACACTCCACTGACGCTGACATCGCATACTTCTCCATTCAACAAAAACGTCCTTTTCGCTTCAACATCTTTTATTTCAAATATGCAATTATCTAATCATGAAATTTATCTTTCTATAAATATATATATATATATATATATATATATATATATATATATATATATATAAGTTGGCGATGATCATACACAGTTTTTGACCCCACATTCGTTGTGTATTCTACTGAGTGGACTAAAGCTGTATTCCAAAGCTGGAAATCTTAAAAAATGCTGCTGCGATCGCATGCGTTCTCCCAAGTCTTTGTTCTCTTTTGAATATTTCTGTTATTTACAAAATTTAAGCTTCGTTTCAATGCAATAGTGCTATTTTCTTGGCTTGAATAGTCGTATAAACTATTGGTGTGTACATGCTGACTCCTTGAAACTTTGAAAGAGAAGATGAATAAACGCCACTTACACATATTGTGAGCTTCATGTGACTGAAATTATAAGGATATATAATACAATGCATTATTTTTAATTGTGGTGCTTTCTTTTGAATTGAATATGCTTCTCACCGATTCAAAACTTGCAACAATGGGTTTGGCTCCACCACTTCTCCACAAAAATGGAAAAACTATAAACTATAGGCAAAGCGCATAAAAGATGGTTTGGCTAACTTTTTCTTTTTTTCTTTTTCATTTTGTTAAACACTGCAATCACTGCATGTTGAGGTGTGTCCCATTGTGAACAGTGGAATTCTTTTTGTACGGAATAAGGAGACAAGAGAACCGGGTAAACGGCATTGATGGTGGAATTATATAATTATTGTTAGAGCATGTTCAATGGTGTATCTACGGGTGCTGTTTTCTGAGTCCTGTAACATTACATGAGATCTAAGAACTCTGGGATGTTTTTTCTATCGTTATGCCATATTTAACAATTTTAAAGTAATCAGTTTTATAAATTGTCTATCAACTCTTAAAATTACTAAGAATAGTTGTATCTTTTTTCAATGAAAGTTGTCACATCAATAGTGAAATTGTAACCCCCACAAATAACTTTGTTTAAGGATGTTGTTAAGAAAAAAGTGTTTGAAGTTGATCACGAGTTTGACTTGGAATCTGTTGGTGAATGATGGGTAGTTTTCGTGCAGCTAGAAGGCGACCTTAAATTTTGATTTTTCTGATTTAGCTTAAAGATTGAGATAGAGACCTAATTTTGGTTTATTTTCCCTCTTTTGTTGTTTTTGTGAGAGGGTTTTTGTGAGAAGTTTGTGTTGTGAATAGAATATGGAATAGAAGTGTCGGTGTAGGTGTCCCTAATGCACAAAGGTTTGACATAATTGGTGGTGGGAGTAAAAAATGAGTGAAGATTGAAGATTGGTTGGTAGGAAAAGTGGTATACATGTGGAGGAAGGAGTGGCTAAGCAAAGAACCTACTAATTAAAGTTTAATAGATAAGGCACGGTAGATTTTGTATAACTTTTCTGTTCCAATGATTTTCAAGAAAAGTGTTCTTTTTCCTTGAGTTGATTCAGCATCTTAATCTGCTTAGTGCCTTTTACATAATGGACCTGATTTGAAGGCTGTTAGGACCCGTAAAACAAATTACTTCTTCCTACAATTTACCCACTTCTAAAATTCTTTTCATCTACCGTAAGGTTGTTTCTCCTTGGTAAAGGAAAATTACTTGTTAAGAAAAATTTCACCAAAAATAACAGGTTTGAAACATGACTCCTTTTAGCTGAAAAATTAAAGAAAAACATCTTCATATCATGGAAATCATCATATACTTGATATTGGATTAAATGATAATAATAATAAATAAAACAATAAAACCCAAAGAAAGAATTATAACGAATCATTCAATGCAGTTTCTTAAAAAGAAAAATTCAAAACTTTTTTTATTATGAATAAACTATAATAAAGGAAGAAAATGGTGAACTGAATTTAAACTCGCCATAGTGATTCTAATACCAGTCCGACAGGAATATAAACTGGGCCAACAAACATGTTTCCATCTGTAAACTTAGTTTGAAGTTTTAAACTCTAATAAGGGTTATTCTTAATTTTTTTTGGCGGAAGATTATATATTAAAGTGGTAGTGTGTAAGTAAAAGTAAGAAAAATTTGAATCTCTAATATCAACTTGATACAGTTTTTTTTTCTCTTCTGAATGTGACAATTTGATAAAGCAATATGTCAGCATGCAACTTTAGACCACGCATATTTAGATACAAATAAGCTTTTGAGCTAATTAACTTCAAAATAAAGATAATTAGGTAACACGGGTCAATTCCTCACGTAACTTGCCTAACTAATATTCCTTTAAATGTTGGATTACATGTAATAACGAACCAATCTACTTGTTCTATGCAGCAGAAGAATTGTGTAGTTATTGTTACAAAAACATATGTAATCTGGTAGCTTTTATTAAGTTATATTTGATCTTCGCTAAAAATAATAACAACATATAACTCTGATTATTTGTTATAAGATGCATTTAAATAATTGATTTCGAGAAATCAATGATGTGACATTAATCTTTTGGATCACAGAAGACAAAAAAGTAATTAAAGAGGACGAAAGTTCATTCAAAACCAACATTTTCAAATATTGCAAAATACATGTATACATTTACAAGGATGAAGATGTCCTCACAAATCCAAGATGGATTCTAAGTTGACTCTTCATTCCGAAATTGTAAGGTGTATATCTTTTGAGTCAAGTAGACGAATTAGTAAATTTTGTGTCGATCACTAATTAATCATCATAATTGATTATTTTCAATTATCACTTTAGTTGATATTTTTACTGATTATTCGAGGTCAATCATCTTAATTGAATGATAAGATTAATCGGTTGTATTTCAGTAGGGTTATGGAGACCAAGATCCGAACCTAACAACTCTGCTCTGCTCCTTCTCTACGCTGCTTTCACTGTGTTGTATTTCTCTTTCTCTTCTCTGATTCTCTGAGTAAGGTGGGCTGGGTACCTGCAAAGACACTCCGACGCTCAAGTCAACAGGGGTGTTGTTAGAATAAGAAAATCTTTCTTAATTTTCTCTTAGGGGAAAAAACGTACCTTTTTTCTGATGTGCTTTGTATATTTAAATCAGCATAATAAACCGTTTACCTGAAAATCCGGTCAGTTACTGAAGTTGACTGTTTAGAAGTTGTAACCGCCAAATCGTGTGTTGATACTGAGTCAATTACTTCCATGATATATGGCCGTGATTCACGGCGCTATTTGGTCAAGACGTGTAACTGCTCATCCGTAACCGCTAGATCACGATGTCGCATACTGTATGTCGATCATCATACGTGTCGACCTAAGTGGACGACGTGTCACACGTGTGCCTCACGCCTCGACGTTACTTATTCGGTTGTCGAGCCTCAGATGGTCGACCACGCCACGTGGTCGTATGTCACTACAGTCGGTTATCAAGTGGTCGTCGTCGGGTTATTAGTCGACCGTTGGAGGATTAGGTGGTCAACTATTGGAGGATTAGGTATCCTATAGTACATGCCCCCCAAGTCCGAGTAAATGGACGACAAAGTTACGAAGGACTTTTGAGTATTGTTGGAGGAAACGAGGGGACGTGGAGGAAACGAGGAGGCGTGGAGGAAACGAAGAGACGTGGGTGACAGCTGTGCGTGGCGTTATGAATTTTAGGGTTTTCCCGCTCCTTTAGGGAAGTGAAGGGCCGCGAACCAGTAGCCGTTAGATTAAAAAGAATCCTACGGCGCCTGGCGATTAAACTGTTTGGCTTCTTTACCACGATTCAGCAGGGGATTAGTCACTTGTGCAGAAGAACAGAGTTTGGCCCTTTGAGCGAGATTGTTGCCCCTCCATTCTCACTGCTTACGCTGTTGCGAGACTTTGCCAGGTAACCCTAAAATCTTCTTAATCTTAGTGTGTTTAGTGTTGAACATGGAAGGAAGGGGGCAGAACATTGGTGGCGATTCGCCGGGGCCGTCATCAACGGCGGAATGCCCCGAAGTTACGACTGTACCTCATGGGGAAGAGGCTTTTGTATACGGAAACGTGTGCGGTGAGGGTCCAGAGGGACGTGTAATATCTCCGATTAGCGGAGATGAGTACGCCTGGGCGGCGCGTGAGGTGAAAGAACTTAGAAGTCAATTTAGGAGTAGGGTTGTAATAACAAATTGGATTGAGAATAATTGCTTATTGAGAACCCTAGAGTATCAAACCTGTGTAAAGTTGATAGCTTGCCGAGACGATGAGAGGGTATGCTATGGTAGGGGAAATGCTTCTGATGAATTTTTCTATTGTTATGCTGCCTTGTTCTACGATTTGTATGTGAGATTGCCATTCACCACGTTCCAAATGGATGTTTTACGCACCCTAAATGTTGCACCCAGTCAGTTGCATCCCAACAGTTGGGGATATGTGCAGGCGTTTGCCGTAGTATGTCGGGCGTTAGACATTAGGCCCACTGTAGGCTTGTTTTTATACTTCTTTAGATGTCGACCGGTGGCCACGAAGGGATGGGTACCGTTGATTTCGGAACCGGGTAATGCGCTACTAGAGCTTTACTTGCAGTCATATAGAGGGTTTAAGGAGAAGTTTTTTAAGGTGTCGATCACCGATATGGGTCGACGATTGTTTTTCGATGGTGAGGGGAATCCCAGATTTCCCTTATATTGGACGCAGGATCCTCTGAGATTTACCTCGTGGTCAGAAGATAAGATGACGATTGAAGAGTTGGAGGCTTTGAGTGTGTTGACCTCGTTGCCACGCCCCTTCTCTTCTCGTCAGATTATAGAGTTCCTCGAGTACGATGACGCGGGGGCGAGGGTGTTTGGTATGTGTCTTTGCTTATCATTTTTGTAAATTGCTATGTTGTTGCTGACCATGCGGGATGGGTTTTTGTGTTTGCAGAGATAATTGGGAGAAAAGGAAGTGGTTGTAATTGGTTTCAGGCTATTGGAAACGAGAGGGCTGAAGGGAGCCGCCCGGGGTCATCTACGAGACATGAGGCGGGGCAACAACGCCCCCAAGCGCCACCAGCTGGTCCCTTGCCAGTCGTGGTGTCAGCGTCGGTCGAGGAGACGACGGTAGCGGAGGTGCCCCTGATGCGTAAAAGGAAAGCAAAGACGGGCGACAGCAACCGCGAAGCATCGAAGAAAAGTAAGGCGGTTGTCGAAGAAGTTGAGCGCTCCATCCCGCTTGGAGTATGGGATCTTGCCTTCACGTTGGGTCACAAGGTGGACCTAAACATGGATACCTCGGAGAAGAAGGTGATTGAAAACATGAGTGAGCAACAAATTGCTGACAGCTTGCTGGAGATGACCACACGAGCACAGGCGCTGGCTTGGCACCTGGCTTATGCTTCGGATAGGGGTCCGATGCGAGCTGAGTTAGAGAAGGTGCGTGCCCAACTGAAAGAGCTTGTCGAGACCCACGCTGGTTGTGAAGCCCGGCAGAAGCGCGCTGAACAACTTCTGAAAGAGGGTGAAATATTGTTGGATAAAGCTCGGGAAGCTGGCTTGGCTCTCCAACAGGAACGAGATCAGCTGGCGAGGGATCTGGAGCAAGCGAAGAAGTCAATGCTGATAGTGGCCCGCGAGAGGAACGCGTTGAAGGCAGAGGTCTCTGAAAGAAAGGAGTTGATCGAGGAGCTGAAGGATGCAGTCATGGACGAACATACCAAGGGTTTCAGGAAGGCCCTGAGGCAAGTCGAGCACTTGCTCCAGGTATCGACCAAAGGAGTTGAGTTTGACGTCCGGAAGGATGTGCATGAGGGTCAAATGAAGCTCTTGAATGAAATTCCTGAAGATGCTGCCCTAGAGGGTGAAGAGGATGAAGAGGTGGTTGCCAACAAGGAGCCTGAGGGGGCAATGGAAGTGGTTAAGCCCGCGACGGAGATTGTTAGAGCTGTTGAAAGCGTCACACCTAATATTGTAATAGATTAGGATTTGTTACGGACCAGTATATACATACTTGAATATTTGGTTGATGACTGTGAATATTAAACTTGGATAATTTGCGAATGTTTGACGTTGAAATAGAGTGTGTTGAACTGCTTGCATGCTTAGCGATTTTGTAGGTTGTTTATCTTAGCTGATTCTGTAATTTATTGGCTGTAGCGATCGCTTAGCATGAATGTCGAGTGTATTGATAACGCTTCGTGTGACCATTGAGAGCGATGGTCGAGTAAGGAAAATACTGGGTGTTCGAGGGTGAACATCTACCAGAGGGAGTGTATCCCAAGCGGATTGGGTGTTCAAGGGTGAACATCTACCAATGGGAGTGTATCCCGAACAGACTGGGTGTTCAAGGGTGAACATCTACCAGTGGGTTTGCTCCTAACCCCTTTGTGCGTGGAAGTGTCTGGGACGACAACCCTGGGACTCGACATTAGAACATTGATAAATGACTCTAAGCAATAATGATGATGAAATGTAATCTTTATTTGATAACGGAATTTGATGGTGTTGTAAAAAGAATCCACAATAAATTGATGCTAACTAAAGTAATATTTAAGGTGAGTGGCGTTCCAGGTGTTGGGCACTGGTTGTCCATCAAGAAGCTAGAGGCGATAGGCGCCGTTCGACATGTCCTCTGCAACCCGAAAGGGTCCTTCCCAGTTAGCTGCAAGCTTGTCGTGTGCTCGATTTTTCCGAGCCTCTCCCCGCTTTCGCCATACCAGATCTCCGCTTTTGAAGGCTCTGGGCTTGACCTTGGTATTGTATCTATGAGATAGCATGCGCTTCTGGGCCTCTGCGCGGATGGTGGCAACTTCTCGACGTTCAGGAAAGACGTCGAGATTCGTCCGCAACTGCTCTTCATTAAGTGACATATCCGTGATGTGACGCCTCAATGAAGGTTTGCCTACCTCGACTGGGAGCATGGCATCAGTGCCGTAGGTTAAGTTGAATGGCGTGTCCCCTGTAGATCCATGGGGAGTGCATCTGTATGCCCACAGGACCTCTGGTAGCTCCTCCACCCATAAACTTTTAGCTTCGCCGAGTCGCTTCTTTAACTCTGTCAGAATGGCTTTGTTTGCGGCCTCGGCTTGACCGTTTGTTTGAGGGTGCTCGACTGATGAGGTGACATGTTTAATGCCCAAATTGCTGAGGAAATCCTCTAACCTGCGTTCGATGAATTGGCGACCGTTGTCAGTGATGATCTTCTGAGGGAGACTGAACCGACAGATCAGGCGCCAAATGAACTTCTGTACTCGCTGGGCACTGATAACGGACAGTGGCTCAGCTTCTATCCATTTCGTGAAGTAGTCGACCGCCACTAGGAGGAACTTGTTTTGTGCTTTGGCGATCGGCAGAGGTCCAACTATGTCGAGACCCCACTGAGCGAACGGCCAGGGAGAAATAATATTATGCAAATCTTCGAGAAGGGGCGTGGATGTCGTGACCATGGGCTTGACAGGAGACGCATTTCTTGACAAATGTTTCGCAATCGTGGTCGAGTGTAGGCCAGTAATATCCTGCGCGGAGAACACGTGCTCTCAGGGTTCGCTTGCCAGAGTGAAAGCCACATATCCCGGTGTGCAATTCGCGCAGTACATAGTCCGCCTCTTCTTCCGAGATGCACTTCAATAGAGGAGTGCTATGGCCGCGACGGTATAGGTCGTCGCCTATACATACAAAACGCGCAATGCGTTTGGAATCAGCCACAGTAACGCTATCTCCTTTTTCCTGCTGCTCCATGAGATCTTTGACTTTCTGCCGCCAATCTGTTATAGGTGTCGACACATCGGTGACAAAAGCTTCCACCACAGGACGGTCGAGCGTCATCCTAATGATTGAGGATAACTGTGCTCGCTCCTTAGAATGAGTTAATTTGGACAAGAGGTCTGCTCTTACGTTTTGCTCCCTGGGTACATGGAGGATATTAACCTCGACGAAATCTCGGAGTAAAGTCTGAACCTTATGGAAGTAACGTAACAGCTGATTGTCCTTGACTTGATAGACTCCATTCACGTGGCTAACGACCAACTTCGAGTCCATCCGACACTCTAAACGCTCGACCGAGAACTCTCTAGCCAGGGATAGGCCAGCAATTAAGGCTTCGTACTCGCCTTGATTGTTGCTAGCTGGAAACTTGAATATGATGGCTTGCTCTATGACTAAATCATTAGGCCCTTCTAGGACGACACCGGCTCCTCCCCCCCTTTTGTCGGAGGAACCATCCACGCTGAGTAGCCATTTTATCGTGGAGTTCTCTGGGGCAGGTATTAACTCGGCTGCGAAATCTTCCAAATGTTGACCCTTGACGGACCCTCGCGGCTCGTAGCGGAGTCCGAATTCGGACAGTTCCACTGACCAAGCGACCATTCGTCCTGCCAAGTCTGGTTTGCGGAGGATCTTGGCGATGGGGTGATCTGTGCGGACTACCACCTGATGGCTCTGGAAGTTTGGTCGAAGCCGACGGGAGGCTGTGAGTAACGCCAAGGCAAATTTCTCAATTCGGGAATATCGTTCCTCGGCCCCTTGCAACGTACGACTGATGAAGTAAATCAGCTTAAGGGAGGGTGCTTCCTGTATCAAGGCGGCACTAACTGCATACTGGGAGGCTGCAATATACAGCTGTAAGTCGGACCCCTCGTCCGGTCGGGCCATAATCGGTGGACTGGTTAGGATGTGTTTGACAGTGTTGAATGCTGTCTCACAATCATCGTCCCAGTATTGGACGGAGCCCTTTTTCAAATTCTTCAGGATGGGCTTGATGTGCTCTGCCAGCTTTGGGATGAACCTGGACAAGGCGGTGAGGCGACCCACTAGACGTTGTACCTCTCTTAGGGTTTTTGGAGCAGGCATGTCGAGCACCGCTTTGCACTTGTCGGGGTTGGCTTCAATACCTCGACGCGTGAGCATGAAACCTAAGAACTTTCCTGCGGGGACACCGAAGGTACACTTGGTAGGATTGAGGCGCATGTTGTACCGTCGGAGCTGGGCAAAAACCTCCTTCAAGTCTTGTAGGTGTTGCTCGACCGAATTGCTGCGAATGACCATGTCATCGACATATACGTCCATGCATCGTCCTATCTAGTGATGGAAGACTTTATCCATTAGGCGTTGATAAGTAGCCCCGACGTTCTTCAATCCAAACGGCATTACTTCGTAACAGTAATTAGCGCGTTCGGTAATGAAGGCTGTCTTGCTTTGATCGGGCTCGTACATCGGGATCTGGTTGTATCCCGAGTAGGCATCGAGGAAACTTAGTATGACATGACCTGAAGCTCCATCTACCAGGCGATCGATGCTGGGTAGGGGATACGAGTCTTTGGGACATGCCTTGTTGAGATCAGTGAAGTCGACACACATTCTCCATTGGTCGTTCGATTTTTTGACCATAACTACGTTCGACAGCCACGTAGTGTATGTTAACTCCCTGATGAACTTGGCGTTCATCAACTTCTCGACCTCCACTTGAATGGCCCTGCGTTTTTCTTCTCCAAACCTTCGTTTCTTCTGGGCGACCGGTCTTGCCTCCCGGAAGATGGACAATTTGTGAGCCATAACCCCTGGATGGATTCCTGGCATGTCAGCGGCTGTCCATGCAAATAAATCTGCATTGTTCCGCAGTATACGACCTAGGTCGTGCTCTTCGTTTAAACTGAGGCCCCCTCCAATGCTGGTGGTTTTGGATGCGTCAGTCGTCAAGGACAGTAGTTTGACTTCGCCCTGCGGATGCAAACGCTCGTCTACATTGGTTCGGGGGTCTAAGTCGACTGCCGCTGCCTCGGCTCCTTTCGTCCTTCTAGTTGGGATGAAGGGAGTAACTTTTAGCCCGGCGACATAGCACTGTCGAGCTGTTCGCTGATCGGCCCGCACGGTACAAATGGTACCATGATCTGTCGGGAACTTCATGGCGAGGTGGGGAGTAGACACAATTGCCCCAAATGCATTCAGACAAGGTCGTCCTAGCAGGGCGTTGTACGATGTGTTTGCCTCGACCAGCAGGAATCGAACTCGAAGTTCAGGTGCCTCCCGACTTGTTTCGAGCCGCGTCCGCAGGTCAAGGTATCCTCTGGTGTCTACTCTTTCTCCAGAGAACCCTACGATTTGTTCGTTAAACGGGGCGATGAGATCCTCAGATAGGTCCATTTTCTGAAAGGTGGACCAATACAAAATGTTGACCGAACTTCCCTGATCGACGAGGACCTTGCTGACATCATAGCGAGCTATATTAACCGTGATGACCATGGGATCATCGTGATCAGGGTCGGGTGCATGGAAATCTGCGTTCGTGAACGTAATGTCGGGGATTGACCGGGATTGGCGGTCGACCATATGAACTGACTTCAACTACCTCAAATGTCGCTTCCTCGCCGAAGCCGACACGTCCCCCCTAGCGAAACCACCAGATATGGTGTCGATGCGGCCTCGAACTGAGCGTTCTCTCTCTATGCGTCGAGGTGGACTGCGTGATCGCCTGCGGTGTCGATCATCTCTAGGGGGTGATTGTTGGGGACTTCGCCTAGGAGGATCTCTTCGGCGAGGAGTTGTGGCTCTAGTAGAGACTCTATCCTTGATGTAATTCTGAAGATAGCCCGCACGAATGAGCCGTTCTAGTTCGTCTTTCACCATGTGGCACTCTTCTGTATCGTGCCCATGGTTCTTGTGGAACCGGCAGGATTTGCTACTGTCCGCGTTCTTTGGGGTGGCCTTTTGTCGTACAGTCAAAAGTTCGGCGTGTAAGGCCTCTTCGAGCACCCTCGTCCTAGGTGCGTTGAGGGTCGTGTAGCGATCATATTTAGATGTCCACCCTGACTCCTTCCGAGGTGTTCGGTCTGGTCTGTAGTCGTGGGGGGGTCGTTTCGCTGGTTTTCTTGTCTCCTGGTTGGGGACATCCTGCTGGTGCTTTTTCCTGAAGTTGCGGTGGTCTTCGATGCGGATGAATTTTGCCATAGTGGATTGCAGTTCCTCCATGGATGTTGGAGGGTCAGCATATAATTGTTCCGAGACTTGTCCCGGCCTTAAGCAGGACGACAGGTTGCTGATGATGAAAGTGGGAGTAATATCTGGCACACGCCGGGCCGTCTCGATGTACCGCTGCATAAAAGCTCTTAGGGTCTCATCCTTCTCCTGCCTGGTATGGACCAGCTCAGTAGCAGTCATCGTTGGTTTTTTATTGGCTGCGTACTGCTTTCGGAATAAAGATTCAACGGTTGCGAAACAATCCACGGAATTCCGAGGAAGTTTATGGAACCATTCCAGAGCTTCACCCTTAAGAGATAAAGAAAAAGCTCTGCATATCACCGGATCGCTATCAGTATAGAATGCCATGACATCTATAAAATTACGTAGATGGTCATCAGGATCTTCAGAACCGTTGTAGCGTTCTAGGGTTGGGGGAGGCTTGTCTGGCATGTTTGCTTGCATAATGGTCTCTGTGAATGGATGCAGGTTAGTGAGGCGCATAGGAGTAGGCCCCCTCCTGTCTGTTTGAGGCAGATAACTCTGGTGGTGGGATCTGTGCTCTCAGCGCCGCCATCTCCTCAACATGTTTACGCTGAATCTCCTGCATGGTTTGTGCCTGTGCCTCAATTTGCTCTTGCAGTTGCCTGATCAAATCGTGCGTGTCGGAATTTTCCATTGCTCCGGTGGTCGTTGTTGGGATAGTAATCTCGGGCCCCACGGTGGGCGCCAAAATGTTTCAGTAGGGTTATGGAGACCAAGATCCGAACCTAACAACTCTTCTCTGCTCCTTCTCTACGCTGCTTTCACTGTGTTGTATTTCTCTTTCTCTTCTCTGATTCTCTGAGTAAGGTGGGCTGGGTACCTGCAAAGGCACTCCGACGCTCAAGTCAACAGGGGTGTTGTTAGAATAAGAAAATCTTTCTTAATTTTCTCTTAGGGGAAAAAACGTACCTTTTTTCTGATGTGCTTTGTATATTTAAATCAGCATAATAAACCGTTTACCTGAAAATCCGATCAGTTACTGAAGTTGACTGTTTAGAAGTTGTAACCGCCAAATCGTGTGTTGATACTGAGTCAATTACTTCCATGATATATGGCCGTGATTCACGACGCTATTTGGTCAAGACGTGTAACTGCTCATCCGTAACCGCTAGATCACGATGTCGCATACTGTATGTCGATCATCATGCGTGTCGACCTAAGTGGACGACGTGTCGCACGTGTGCCTCACGCCTCGACGTTACTTATTCGGTTGTCGAGCCTCAGATGGTCGACCACGCCACGTGGTCGTATGTCACTACAGTCGGTTATCAAGTGGTCGTCGTCGGGTTATTAGTCGACCGTTGGAGGATTAGGTGGTCGACTATGGGAGGATTAGGTATCCTATAGTACAGGTTGTAAAATAAAACTTAGATTAACACTTAAATAATGATAATTATGAATCAATCCACTAATTCTTATTAAGGTATGATTAAACTCTGATTAGACAAAAGAAAAGTAAAAAAATAACAAATACATTAAATAAAGGTATAAGCTATAGTTGTTCATACACATGCAATAATGTATTCACTAGTATAGTAAAGGAAAACGACACTGATTATTTTTATCTATATGCAGCGGTTCATGAACCGAGGTATATACAAACGAGATAAAAATGAACTCTTTTGCTTCGGTTCAGAACCGATGCAGTACGTCGGGGCTTTTACCTCAGTTGGATTCGAATCGAGGCGGTGGATGCCTTCTTTTTATAAATTGAGACTTTTGCCTATTCAGAAAAAGGGCGATCAGACGGTGAAGTCGTGGTGGCCCTGGTAGGTGTCAAGGACAGTGGTGGGGAGGGAGATTTGCTAGCTACAGTAGGAGGCATGGAGGTGAAGTGCGTGTTAGTAGATACCGATGCAGTTGGGGTTGTGGCGGATAGGGTGACCTACATGGTGAGAGAGATGGGGATGGGAGAAGAGAGGTTGAAGGTGAAGAGGGTGGTGTCTTGGAGGGTGATGCGGGGCTTAGTGGGGTGGAGGATGACCCATATGAGGAAGACAAGGAAGAGGATTAGGAGGATGAAGGCGACAATGCCGATGAGGATGAAGCGGAGGAGATGGCGACCAATGGTGGAGGCAGTGACAACGACCAATGGTGAAGGCAACAGCGACAACTAGTGGTGGAGGCAGCGACAAACTATTCGCGCGAGATGGGAAGCAACAGTTTGCATTCTCTGGCGGAAGAAGAAGAAGAAAGTGTGAAAATGTGTTTACTATTTTACGCCTTTGGAATTTAACTATCAAAGAGGCTATTACCTCTACTATAAAAACAACTGATGCATAAACCTTCCAGAAAAAAATCAAAATAAAGTTGTAAATGAAAATTTTAAAAATATCTACTAACTATAGGCATCGATTCACGCTTAAACCGAGGCATTAAGGGTTTATGACATTAGTTAAAATGAAACCGAGGCAATAGAGGTTGACAAAATAGATTTCAAACGTTCAGAATCAGTTTCTGGCAGAACATACTACCTCCATTGGTCAGAGAACTGAGGCAATAGGCTTATTTTAAAAAAGCTGTCAAGTTTTTTTTGCCTCGGTTAGTCAGATAATCGAGGCAGTAAACCTATTTTGAAAAAGCTGTCAGGGTTTTTTGCCTCGATTGGTCAGAGAATCGAGGCACTAGGCCTATTTCGAAAAAGCTATCAAGTTAAAAGTCTGATTTAGTAGGATTTTTTGCCTCGATTTGTCAAAGAATTGAGGCAATATACCCCTTTAGGCATTAGTTCGCACTAAACTGAGGCATATAGTGTCGTTAGAATTACGAAATTGCCACCGCATTTTTGTACGCTTCGGTTTTTGTGAAACCGAAGTATAATGTGTGAGTTAAAATGTTGTATATTTACTAGCGACTTAATACTCCTTTCTCAAATCCTATCTGATTTGAATGTTAGAATTATGGCTGTTAAAATGGGTTGTAACCCGCGAGCCAACCCACCACAGGTTTGAGCTGAGTTGGGTTTGAAAAAAATTTAATCTTTTTATGCGGATTAGTTTTCAACCCGGCTCACTTTAAACCCAGCTCATCCGGATTGAACCCATGGTGAGCCGAACTGGCTCACCAACCCACATAATATAATTTTATTATATTGTAGATGGGGATGAAAAAAGATGTTTCAAGAGAGAAAAATATTATAGATTTATCTATTCAAGACTCTAATATTATAAATGGACAAGTGATACAAAAATAATCAATATTACAAACTTATTTGTTCGCCTTTTGTGCTTGTTTTTGCATTACGCTTGGATTGTATGATATTTTTATTTTATTTTTGAATTGTCGTTGGAGTTTAAAATCATTTTATAGTGAAATTTATCTAGATTTGAATTAAAAAAATTGTATTTTTTTTTATTTTAAAATAAACTTATAATTAAGTGAGTTAGTGAGCCAACTCGTTTAACCTACCAACCCGTGGTGGGTCGAGGTAGGTTCAAATTTTTTCAGCTCGCTAATAGGTGAGTCAAGTTGGGTTGGCTCACCAAGTGATGAACCTGTGGTGGGCCGGGTTGGATCGAGCCGGGTTATCCGTTTTGATAGCTCTAGTCAGAATACATTTAGCAAGAACCCTCCGAGCGGTGTGGACATTTGGCAAGACATAAAACTTGAGAACCAGTTGCAGCAAGAGAGGTCTAGTGAGCCTTTGAGAACCGAGAGATCGCTAGACCTTACAAAAAGATTTTGGCTCCCATCTTAAGGTTGAGCGAGCATTTCTTTTACTCACATGGTAACCACAAGGAACAAGACGAGCAATACAATAGTGAAAGAAGTTAGCAACCAACATATGGATCACATAACTATTGTAAGAACCCTTTTTCTTCTTCTTTACCTCTTTTCTTCGTATCCTTCTTTTCTCCTATCTTCTATTCTTCTTTCACTTTCCCTTCTTTCTCTTCTTTTTCCCTCACCACTCTCCCCTTTTCCTTCTTTTTTTTCTTTGCAAAACCCTAGTGTAATAGAAACAGAGCATCAAGAGAAAACCCATTCCTCCCCGTGGAAAGACGTTTCCATTCATGGGTGCGGCGACAACGACATTCTCTTCACGACAGCGGAGTTGCGACTTCTTCACAGTGAGTTTCTGGTGACTCTGACACAACGTTCTTCACAATCGTTTTAGGGTTCGAATTTGGGGTTCCTTTCCTCTTTCAAATATGTCACTTCTCTGGAGCTATGAAAAGCCTTAAATTGGATAAGGTAAAATGAATATATGTACTTGATTGTATGAAAGGAAGACATAGAGATATAGGAAAAATGACTACTTTGACACAAATTTTTTCTATGTTTGGATTCAATTGACACTTTTACACCACGTGAGGACGACAATGAAACCTTTTTAAAAATGAGGATGAATTTGACACAATTCAACCAAACTGGGGACAAAGGAAGCAATTAAACCTAATAGATAATAGCTTGATAGAATTGAGTTTAGACAGTTTTGAGTTATTGAATTGGTTTGATACATCTAATTCCTATATAAATGAGAAATATAGTACTATAAACATGTTTCTGGATCAATAGTAGTATTACAGATTCTAAATTGATCATTTGGATATGTATAAGATGCACCAAAACCATAAAAGTCAGGTTGTTGTAAAAAACTGATAAGAATAATCGATTATCTCTCTTGATAATCGATTATTCTAGTTCGAGGGTCATATTTTCTTCAAAACTCTCGGTAATAATCAATTATCAAATATGATAATCGATTATTGTTGTCCAAAAATCACCACTACACCAGTTTGAAGAGTTTTCAGGGTTATTTTAGACGTTTTTTATGACATTTTGGGGGTTTTGGATTCTGTTGAAGCTGTTGGTGAGGGTTTCAAAGTTGTTTTCTTTATCTAAATATTAGTATCATGATGCCATGAAGAAATTGTGTTATTGTGTGTTTTCAGATGACTCTTAAGGGTGTTTTTATTTCTTTAATGTATGATCAGTAGTCTCATGTATTGGTATACTATGTGAATGTAAAGTGATATTAATTGTTTCGAAGGTGTGGAAATGAGTTCCAAGGAGGAACTTTTTGGTGTTGATTTCAAGTATCATTAGTATGAATGTAGGGAGCTCAATCTTGGGGGTTATCCTGGCATTCTAATGGTCTTTCATTCTTAAGTAGAGAAGATTGACACATGTCGTTAGAGTAGTAGAAGGTCTTAGTCTTGGGTACTTCCAGTATGATCCAAGGCGTGGAACAAACTAACCTTGTGGATGTGGTAGGGTGAAACCCGTTGGCAATGACTTTGCAAAGCAGTAGAGACCACCACAAGTGCACAACCCACCATAGCTCGACATTCATTATAAATCCAAATAATCAATTTAGGTCCTTGTATATTAGGATGTGCGGGTTGATGTATGTTATATATGATACTTGTACACCTTACTCTATATTTTATATGACTTGTTTTGTATCTAGTTTACCCTTGTGTTTGTGTATTGTTTGTATGTGCTTGTACTTAAATCTTGACAATGATCATCTGGTGGGTGTGAGCAAATGGTGATGTGAGGTGAAAGTGGAGCAGGTTCTTGATGAAGATGCCCTTAATGCATAGATAGATTAGTAGTTATATGTTTTAGATTTGTCTTCTTTTGGTGGTTGATATTACCACTCTTGTATATAGTTTTGACACAACTATATTGTATATAAAGTTTACATTTATGGTTCTTTTTGGATGACTGTAAATATCACTTTATATTCCTGTCCATAACTGATTTATTATATTAAATCTGAGATGACTATTATATAGTTTAATGATATATTTTGGGATGTTTCAACTATGATGCGAGAAATGAAGAGGAAGCACAAATAAGAGATAAAACTTTGAGCCCTCTCCCTCTTGGCATGACCGACCTCAAATGATTGGCTTCTATCACTCGGCCAGTCGGCTTAGCTGGTCTTTGGTCTCTACCACTCGGCCAGTCAGCTTGGCTAGTAGGCCTCAACCTGATGACCCCCTGATCATGGCAGATCAGAGAAGAGTCGGAGAATCTAGAGCAAATCACGGAAGAAACTGGAGACGCAGCGAAAATAGAGTTGAAGGATGACGAAGACCGAAACAACGAGCAATCTTAGGAAAACCCTAGGATCGTGGTTTGTTTGGTGGAGGTTGAATATCGAGTGTTGTATGGTGGTTTAATCGGTGAAATGGTTCGATTAAACTGTGGACAAGGTTGGAAGCGATGGTTTAATCGGTTGAAATTAGGAGAAACCTTAGATAATGAGTTGAGGTTGAGTGTGTTCAATCGGTGCGAAAGTGTGAAATAACAAGGATAAAAAGGATCTGAAGTGAGGTTCAGTGGAACTGGATTACGGTGAAGGTTTTGTGATGATGTGGTTCGTGGTTGAAGAACTCTCGAGAGAGAGAGAACGCAGATGAAGACGCGAAATTGAAGACGTGTTGCTCTAAGATGCAAGAATGAAACATGGCTGATAAGGCTGATGACACAGCGAGAAGGGATGTGTCTACGAGGAGAGATGACACGTGCCAAGCGCATCTGCTGGATGGAGGAAAGGTGATTATACGGAGGAGTGAGAAACTTAAGATGAGAAATGAGAGAATGGATGATGTGAGATGGAAGGTGGCTAGAAGAGATCCTTTGAGATTCTCTAGCCTTGACTTTCAAGGTAGAATTGCTCTAGAGTGCACTCAACAGAATAACAATTCATTATGCTCAAAAGTTCTTTACAAAAGGTGGTGGCATTTCTATATATAGGACAAAAAGTCCCTCCTATCTACCACATGCCTAACACCTTTTACACATGCTTTAATAAAAGTAAAAGAAATACTACACTAAGATAATTAGGCTTGGGCCCAAGTCATCACAACCTCTCAGCCTCAATTTGTTTGTCAATTTTTTTGTATTGACATTTCGGCTCAACCAATCGACCTCAACTTCACAGTTTTGACTTCTCATTCTTACCTTTCGATCTTCATCGGTCTGCCTCAACATGTCAGCCTCATCTTGTCGACTGATACAGTATCGTTGACACTATCAAATTAATACTACTTTACAAGAAAACTTCAATATTGTTAAGTTAGTAGTAACAAACTAGATATGGTTAAAGTAATCCTAAGACGTTTTCCAATGAATATGAAATTTATTTTCAAATACTTGACTCTTATAAAGACTTTGAAAGGTTAATAAAATGCAATCAATGCTTAAAATAAAAGTAAAAATCTATCATAATGAAATTAATATTGAAGAATGTTGTGAGTTTAATTAAAGAACAAATAATAGACTTTAAAACAATTATAACAAAATAGGTTAATTCCACTACATTTTCAAGATAGATTCATCATCGATTATCCACAAATTATTATTCAATTGATTATTGTTTGAGTTTCAAATTAATTAAAGTACATTCTAATTAATTTGAGGGCGATCTTACAATTAACCAAAGTAGATTCTCAATCAAAAGCAAGATCGTTCTAGATTATTCACAATAAATTCAACGAAAATACATTGTCAATTAAATCTTATTGTATTTAATCATGTCTATTTTTTAATCTCTCAACCAAATTAAAAGTTAATTAATCAAAGTAAATTCCATATTAATTATTGTTAAAGTTCTTACCACTAATCAAAGTACATTTTCAATTGGTAGCAAAAACTCATTCAATAATATGAAAGCTCATAAATTCAATCAAAGTACATTCTCAATCAAACCTAGAAACCCTTGAACTTATATGATCAATATGCATGTAGATTCAAACATCTTATGATGTAAAAAGAAATACTTTTGACGTGATTGAGAGATAAACGACATAGAAGAAAGATAACCTAATTCAATAATCAAAAGAAATCAAAACATTAATTCAACTTAACCTCATAATGCATAATGAAATTACAGTGAAATAGCCCTAGAAGTTTAGCCCTCCATAAATGGAGTGGAAGACATGATAAAAATAAAAGTGAGAGGAGTGGTGGAGTTGCTAAATGTAGAGTGTTGAGTTTCTCTTCTACTTCCCCTTGGTTTCTTTATATAGAACTTGATTGGGCTTAGATTCTGATTTTTCTATTGATAAAATCTCTTATCTGATAAGGTATTATCTCTCAAATATTTAACAAATTTTGTCAGTTTTAAAAATATTAGGAAATTATTTTATGTTGATATTTTCATACGAATTATCTTATAGAACATCTAATAAATTTTTAACAACAAAACTTTTCCCAAAATTCCAATTTAGTCATTCCTATTCCTAAAAAATTGTAGAAAGACCCAAAAGATGTTAATCTTTGCATTTTAACTCCTTGTTTGACCAACTTTGAGCTTTTTGACCTAATGAGGACTGTGCAATGGGGGCACTGCCAAGTGGAAGTCCCCTATCCAAAAATAAATTATGTAACTAAAATTCATTTTTTAAGCCTTTTTAATTCTCAAACTTAATAAGTTCACTTCACACAAATCCTATTCAAATCAACCATTTAATCACAAGAATTTCATCAAAATTTTTAATTTAAACCATAAATGTTGGCATAAATATATATGCACTCATCATCGACCTTAATTCCTTTGTCGAATTTTCACTCTTGACATCTTGCACTTTCTTGAACTTGACTTCACGGTATTAACCTTACAACCTCGATCAATCAACCCCTTCCTCTCGGCCTCAATTTCTCTATTGACTTTTTAGTCTTGACATCTCAGCACAATCAATCAGCTCGACAAAATTGCCTTACCTATCGACCTCAATTTCTCCATCAACTTATTAGTCTTGAAATCTTAGCTCGATCAATTAACCACCATTGTTCGGCCTCGACTACTAAGCCTCTACTAGTCAGCCTCATCCTCTAGGTCTCAATTTCTCTGTAGATTTTTCAGTCCTAAAATCCCAACTCAACTAGTTGGATTGTTAAGTCAGCCTCACCTATCAGCCTCAATTTCTCTATTGACGCTTTAGTCGTGACAACTCACCTCAGTCAGTCGACCTAGTCGGTTGGCTCAACTAGTCGACCTCAACCTCTCTACCTCGATTTCTCTATCAACTTTTTAGTATTGAAAGATCGTCTCAACTAATCGGCTTGGCCAATCGACTTGGCCGATCGACTTGGCAATTCAACCTTGTAAGACCCAAGAAATATATAATAATTAGAAAATAAAGTGATTTTGAGACTTGAGTATTATCGTTTGATAATTAATGTTCGAGGTTTAAGTAGTTCTTAGAACATAATTGTTATTATGTTAACTATTTTAATTTATTTTGATAAAGTGAAGACATGTTTGATATGTTGTTAATTTTGTGTGTTTGATCTTACCAATGTGATGGATTGACTTGTTGATAGGAGGATGGTCTAGGATTGAATGATTATGAGTTCAATTCTAGGAAGAGAAAAAGTTAAGAGAAACTTTTGTTTTATTTGTATTTTAGCTTAGGGGCAAAATAATCTTTTACCTTTTTATTAATTGGTGTTGAAATTAAGTAAGAGGATTGTAGGAAGTAAAAACATGCAAATTAAATAAGATAAAATGAAAATATTGAGATTTGAACTAAAAGAGAAAAAATGAAAAATTTAGATAGATTTGTATTTTAAAAAATAATCTACATACATAAAAAGAATATTTATTCTTAATTATTATCTCTTATCAGCTTTTCTATAATAAAAATTATAGACTTACATAAACACTAGATATTAAAAATATGTTTTTTCAATCTAACCCCAAAAATTAGTAGACAAAATCTTTCCATTAGTACCTTTTTCATTTGAAATAACATTTGGTAGAGATAGGTTTATTTGCAAGGTGAAATTAAGCTTGAAAGCATGACAAACGAGTGTTTGGAGGTTTATCTTGAAGCTGGAAGTTTTATGCGCAATCGAGGGAGATTTACCATATCTTTGTTTTCATTTGGTTTTCCGATTTAAGTGTAACATTATCCTTTGTTTGAATTTTTGGGGGTTTCAGTTTTCAAATAGTGATTTCTTGATTTTCATTGTTTGAAATTCATTACTGATTTTACTTGTTGGTTCAATCTTGCAGGTGGTAATAATCTCATTTTTTGAATTGTGTTTTTAAATTTTGAATTATTTTTAAGTTTCATTGTTAGTTTTGTCATAATTTTGTTTTTCTTTATTAATAAAATTTGTTAAGATGAAATATTTATTCGCTATTTATAATTAATGATTAAAATTTAACGATTTTTTTAAAGCATTATATTTTCCAATAACATTTTTTATATGACATACAGATTGCGAAAAAACAAATCGTAGTAATGGAAATTCTGGAGCAAACTGATATTAAATTGATACTTTTAATGAATATAAGCATGTAATAGATATGATATTTAATTATCCAATTATTGATAAGACGTGTATGAATATTATGATATTTTCTGTGGATATTTATTGTTTGCTGATAAGTTTTATTTAATTATTTTAAATTTTAGTGATTGATAAAAATTAGTAATGAAAAAGATATTAATCATAGAGAAATAGTTTATAATTTGATTTTATCTATTTTTATTATTTTTTATTTAGAATATATAAGATTTGAAATTATTTTGTATAAGATTAATTTTTTAAAATTTATATCTTCACACAACTCATAAATTTACTTTTAAAAAAGACTAAATTTATTTGTATTAATATCTTATTAAGTAATTTGATTTAAATTATACTTAAAATTTAATTTTTTTAACTAAATTTATATTTTAAGTTTTTTTTAAATAATTTTATTTAAAATATGTATATATATATATATATATATATATTACTGTTATTAATTAATGATTGTATATTGGTTTTGTATCATTACTTATATGTTGATTGTTTTTTATGAAATTTTGTAACTTGTACCATTTAGGTTGCCTTTTGTATATCTAAATAAGATTTTTCTTCTTGATAATATGATACAGAAAATTAGTGTTTGTTTTCTGTTATTTTATCTTTTTTTTCTTACTTCTTCTTTCTATTATCAGATTTATATTTTATAACAATTATTAAATTCTAATAATTTATTTTTTAAGTGTTAAAAATACAAAAGTTTGTATATCAGATATTAATTACATTTTACTTATATAAATTAAAATATATTTTGAAATAATTGTAACAGCATGAGTTTAAATTTTATACTAAATTTTTATATTTTCATATTGTTTTGTTTTCAAAATAATGATTTTCATATATTAAAAAAAGTAATATATTTTAGAATATCAAATTTAATTTATATGAATATATTTTGAAGAGTTAATAAGAAGAATAGTGGAAGCGTGAACATGCATGGTTATTGTTTGTTGTTGGGCCTTGGGTATGGCGTTTGAGAAAGATGTAAGAACAACCAGTGGATTTATCTGACGGTGAGGGAAGATTGTGTGTGTAGAAGCGATGGAATGAACGGTGGTGCAAACACCACATGTGAATGAAGTGACCGAGACTGAGACCCCAGACAGAGAGATATTGCGATTCAGATTGTAACATCAGCCACACGTTTCACAATCACTCACACGTGTCCTCTTTTTTCCTCCTGCCCAAAGCTCAACTCAAGCTTTTCCCTCGAACTTCACGCCGCCGCCGCCGCCGCCGATCCTTATTCATCTCATCTCCCTCATCGATGCTTCTCTTGTGCTGTCCCATTTATGCAGGTCTCTCTCCTGTTAATGCATTCTTCTACGCGCTCTCTTTTATTTTCTTATCACAAAAAAAATCATATTCAATCTGACGTCACCCTTTGTTTGCGTCAGAAAAATATCCATATTAAAGTTTTATAAATTTCTAATTTTTTTTTTGTCTATTTAGATATAAATAATGCGAAAAGAAAAATGTAAGAAAACACAAAATAGAAAAGGTTATAGAATTAATTATGACTAATGTATAATCTATTTAGTAGGCTTCTTAACAAAAATTTGTCTACGTATTAATTTCCGTATGGATCATACATAATCAATTATGTAAACTCTTGTACTAATTATATGTAATTTGGGAAGCTACATAATTAATCAAGCTAAAGATATAAAAGATCATGTAGTCCTTTATGCATCCAACTAGATATCACAGGTATTTCAAATTAGTGACTAGCACACAAACATTTTAGACAAAGGTAGAAAGCCTCAAATGACTTTCTTCATATGGCCAAAGAATACTCCAATTTCACTTTAAGATTTTATTTTATTAAAAGAGAGTAATAAATAGGTTTTCCTAAATTAATAAAAAAAAATGAGAAGTGAAACTAACAAATAAATATTTTTGTGAAAAATTTAATTAACATAATAATATAATAATAATTTCATAAACAAATTAATTTTGATGTCCTTATATTAACCAATCATTAACATGTTAACATATCAATTTTAATATGTGTGATTTTTTGTTGCACATTTGTTTTGGAGAATAGTATGATTAGAGCAAACATGTGAAGATGAATTTATGGGTGTGTGATATGTATGTTTCAATAAATATGTAAAGATTTGGGAGAGGCATCCATGCATGAATAAGGAGATGTGCGAGGATATCCTCTTCATGAATATGTCAAGGACCAAAATACCCTATAGAGAGGGAATCGACTCTTGACTACATAGGAGAGATAATTGATTTTGTCTATAACTTCCGCACAACTTCATTACCATGTTTTAATTTCCTTTTCCTTTAATTAAATCCAAAGTTTATGCATGCATATGCCTTAACACTATTGACCTACAAAAAATTATCAAGGACAAACACAATCACTCGCCATCTCAACACATTTATGTGACTCACTCATCATTTTGCATTCAAAGACCTCTTGACGAGGGATAACAACTTGACGAAGGTTGACAACTCTCTTGTAAACCGATGATGCCCTGCAACTACTTTCATCAATGAATCTTGAAGGGTTTAATTTAATTATTATTATTATTATTAATATTATTATTATTATTAGTAATATTGGGGTATTCAAAGTTGTAATTGAAATGTATGGGTTATAATTAAATTTAACATAAGAAATAAAAATTGTCATATACATAGTAAATTGAAATAAGTTTTGAATGTAAACCCTTTTCTTCTCCACGAAAACAAACCAACACCGACCAAAACCAAGAACCATCACCCTAGTAGTGACCTTGTTATTGTGAATGAGGACCACCTTCAACATTGAAACAACATAGTCACACCAAGTTTTGCACCCCACAAATGTTATAGTCCAACACTTCTCCTCTTTTCACCTATCAACGCAGCTAACTTAGGACCTTTTTACGCCAATATTAAATGCATCCAACCTTCACATTGATGGCGAGATTATTTTCATCTTTGTAATAATGAAAAATAAGAAATCTCATATCTCCCCTGTATGTATGGATTCTTCCATCTCTCTCACTCAAATTTGCACACTAGTGTAGCGAAGGGTTACGATAATGGTTATTTTTGACATTTGATAGCGATTTTCGAACCAAGATATATTCAGACGAGGTAAAAAAGAGTGGTTTCAGGTATCAGTTAGCAACCGAAGCAAAAAAGAGTCATGATTTTGCCTTGGTTCAAAAGAATAGAAGAAGTAAACCCAAAAAAAAAATTGGGTTGTAGATCTTTAAGGCCTTGTACACTTGAATGGATTTGGGAGAGAGTAATTGAGGAGATTTAAAGATAAATTTTTTTGTTGTTTGTTTGAGTGAATTTGGAGGTAAATGAGAGTGAATTTGGAAGTAACTTTTTTTAATCTGTCACGTCAATCAAATCCTACACTAATTCTTACAAACTTTACTTCCAAATTCATTCTCACTTACCTCCAAATTCACTCAATTAAACAAAAAAAAAAATAAATTATCTTCAAATCCTCTCAAATCCCCTCAATTACTCTCTCTCAAATCCATTCAAGTGAACAAAGAGTAAACGACTGTAACATTTGCTCCGATTGGCTTATTTGATCATATTATATATCGATTTAGGGTAGAAACAAATTTTCAACACCGTACCAACTAGCTTAGCCGATTATTCCTTCTAGATTTAAAAAAAATTTGTTTTCTACTTTTCGTCAATTTATTTATTTTTTACAAACTTTGCAAAAATATGTCATATAAAACTTTGAATTTTGATGCAATTTTTTTTTGTGAGTGTTTTTCATGGTATTTTGGTGCTTTGATCAAATTTTTAGGTTATTTGGAGTTCTTTTGAATATATTTTCAGTTTTATCCTATGGTGTATAAAAGCTAAAAAACGAAAACGAAAGTTCATTAAAACAAAACTAACCATCAAAGTTCAGAGCCAAAATAAATCGTTGCATCGGTGAGGGAAAAAAGTAATTGATCAAAATGAAAGAGTATCCTGTACACGAAATCCATTGGTCAAAATAAAATAAAAGCATCCCTTAAGTAGTTAATCAACAAGCATTTGTGTAAAATGAAAGAAAAACTACATATGTTGGTCGTTGAAAGCTTCGTCATATAAGGGGTTTAAGTAAAGAAGAAGAAAAAGCGAAGACAAAGTGAGGAAGAAATGTGAAAGAGGAGGCTTTGTTATTTCGCGAAATATAACCATAAGAACACATACTACCTTGGTTATTCTATTAACCGAAGTAACAAGGACTCTAAACCACTACCTAAAGCCTTCCGAAAAAATAAAAAATAATTGTTTCAATGAAAATTTTGAAATTTGTTTCAAACTTTATGTCTCGGTTCACGATATAATCGAATCATAAATATTTTATGGCACTAGTTTTCAAACCAGCTAAGGCCATAGAGTTGTCCATAAGGCTGCCAATTGAAAAGTCAACCCGCAATGTTAAAACTCTATGGCAATGGTTCTATAGAACCGAGGTTATAGGTCATTTTTAGAAAACTTGTTAGTTCAAAAGTTAGCCTGCAATGAGAATTTCAGAACCCTGTGACATCAGTTCTGTAGAGAATCGAGACCAAAAGTTCTGTCCAGAAAGCTTTTTAGCTGGAAAGTATTAAATTGTCAGTTTCCCATGATCCTATGACAACAGTTTTGCAAAGAACCGAGACCATAAGTCTTATACAAAAGTTTATTGAGAAGTCTTCAATTATCAGTTTACCAAGACCCTATTACAACAAGTATGAGAATAATCAATGTTAAAGGTATGTTATGTCTTTGATTATTTTACCAAGACCTTTATATCATGAAAATTATAAAAATGTCACGATGTTTTTTATGATTTTGTTTCGTAAGAATCGTAATAGACATGATAGAAGGTTTGTTTTACTAGTGATAGTCTTAAATTCATTTAAAATTATTGAAACAAATACGTGTGAATTAAGTTATCTTTCAACATTATGCCATCACAATCCAAACACAAACTTAGTGCTTAATTACTAATAAATCCTTTTTTTCTCTTGCATATAATATTTATACTTTATAAAAAATTAATTTCATTTGACTTTGGTCAAATTACAATAATTTGAATAAATTCATTCAAAGACAAATAAAACTGAATCTCAAATAAAAAGTTTTTTTAAACTTAATTTTGATTGTGAAGACAAGTTAATGATTTTTGTTAAAAAGAAACTTGCAATCTTTAAATAAAACACTTATTAAATTTCCATATACTAACACACTCTTTAGTTTAATGGAAAAAAAGTAAGCGGAGGCAAAAATTCGAAATGCTAATTAAAAGAATTTGTATTTGTATTTTATCTTTTTCTTTCATTTCTTTTTATTAAAAAAATAATAATGTGTGGTTTCTTCATATTTTTTTTTCTTGTCCTTATTACTACTACTACTACTAATAGCAATAATATATGATATTATTTGTTCTCTTAATAACATACAAAAGTTGTGTACGTTTTCTAATTTTTTTTTATTGAGTTTTTTAATGAACCTTTTGTGACTACTTTCACGGAAATAATAAGTCTATGTCGAACTTGTTTTTATATTTCTTTTTTGTCAAATGTATAATGATTGACCTATTTTGAGTAATTAATTTAGTTTAACATTAAGTACCTTTTATATATATATATATATATATATATATATATATATATATATATATATATATATATATATATATATATATATATATATATATATATATATATATATATATATATGGGGTTTGCTAACGCGCGTACGCCTGTTTTTCAGTTGGTACATTTTAGCAATGTGTACCGGGTTTTAGTAGACAAAAATATCCTTATATACAATGAATTCTAAGTTTTAAGGTTAAGGGTATTTTAATAATTTTCATTCTCAAAATTAAAAAAAGAAACCCCCAAACCCTTAGTCACCTCTCTCATTCCTCTCAACCCTTTCTCTTTCATCTTTCTCAGTCCAATCTTTTCTCTGTCATCCGTACTCCAATTGAAAAAATCAGAAACACTTCCTGTTAAACAATCTTACAAAAAAATGATTTTATAATGAGTTTTCATCTTATAATTTTTGTCTTATCTAATTTTATCCAATTTTCACAAGCATAAAGGAATTGGTAATTGACCTGGAAAAAAAAATCAGAAATACTCGCTGACAATTTCTTACAAAATATGATTTTATAATGAGCTTTTATTTTATAATTTTTGTCTTATCTAATTTTATCTAATTTTCACAATCATAGTGACATCAAAGGAATTGGTAATTGGCTTGGAAAAGAATCAGAAACACTCGTTGTTAAACAATTTCTTACAAAAAATGACTTTTCATTTTATAATTTTTGTTGAATATAATTTTATCTAATTTTCACAAGCATAATGACATCCGAAAAAATTGGTAATTAGCCTGGAGGGTATTTTTAGAGATAATGATTCAAGATATGCAGATGATGAAATTAAACAGATTAGTGAAAATGGTGAAATTGAAGAGATCTTGAATGAACCTTTGCCTGATTAGTGAAGATTGTTTAAAGGCAAATGTTTTTTATTTTTTCAATTGGGGTTACAATAGGAATGACAGAGAAAAAGTTGGAGTGATAAAGATGAAAGAGAAATGGTTGAGAGGAATGAAAGAGGTGAGTAAGGGTTTGGAGTTTTTTTTTTTTTTTTTTAAGTTTTGAGTATGAAAATTATTAAAATACCCTTAATCTTAAAACTTAGAATCCATATATATAAGGATATTTTTGTCTACTAAAATCCGGTACACATTGCTAAAATGTACCAACTGAAAAACAGGCGTACGCGCGTTAGCAAACCCCTATATATATATATATATATATATATATATATATATATATATATATATATATATATATATATATATATATATATATATATATATATATATATATATATATATATAATGTTATTTGTTGAAGTTTAAAGTGTTAATCAACAATAATATTATTGTTGTTAGATCCTCTCAACGACTGTGGATATTTATTATAATAGCATTTAATAAAGAATATTAGAAGTCATAATACATTTTTGAGTGTAATACTAATAAATCTTTAGGTTTATTCTATAAGATGGTTTGAAATTAGAATACTTTAGTATCACAAAATAGTTTATACAATATTTTGCTAAAAGAGCAATGCATAATTGTGAGTTACATAAAGTAAAATGAATAATAGTTTGAATGTAATAATACTAAATGTCATTACATCATTTTATATATCCATATGATTTTTATTATTAGTTATATACTGAACTTTGTTTGTCCTTTAACTCATAATGTATATATAAAAAAGTTACCTATTTGTTTTAAGCGACATATTAAAAAATATAGATAGTTAATAATTTATAAAATGTGAATATTTTAGACCATATTTTAAAATTTATGGATAGTTTAGATTATATATTTAAAAGTATGGGTAGTTTAGACCATATATTTAAAATTATGGATAAATTAACTTTAAATATTTTATATCACCATAATGTGACCAAATAATAATTAAGTTGTGACCAAATAATAATTAAGTTGGTGCAAGATTCATCAATTATCTTGTGACAAAAGTCACAATGATCAAGTCAGTACTTGGGTTGTTATGTTCTTAAGTAGAAAATATTACAACCTGAGTATTATTGGCACAAAACGACAAATGCATCGGTGACGACATAGTAATTGATATATATTGTTATCTCTCAAGGGATTTCTGCAACACTGGACAACTTTTACAATCCACAACTCAATTAGACACAAAAATCACAAAGAGAAGATGCAAGCCCTCTTTCGAGGTTCTTGCCAGTTGTTCTATGCTTTAATTGCGCTACCCATTCATGTCTTCATATCCAATTTTCCACAAATCTTCATGCTCAACCCCAATAAGGGAAAACAACCATGGATGGAAAAGGAAACCCAAGGATGAAAGGGAAAGATTCCCAACACCCCAAACAACCTCCAAACACCATAGTTGATTCTATTCGTGTAAAGGGAGGAATGACCTAAAACCCTCACGAAGAACATGATTAAATACCCATTTTTGAACTCTTAGTGTCGTCGTCACTCGGTGCCATCTCAACACTATTGTGCGATGTCAAATAAAACACGAAGCAACAAATTCATGCAACGTAAAAATGGTAGGGCTTTAGCTTTGGTATTCTTTACTTTATGCTTTAGTTCTTTCTTGAACCAAAACCTATTCTTTTTTTTAATTATTGTTTCAATTTCTTCCCATAATTTAACCATCTTAAGAAGAATCATAAATAATACCAAATACAAAAAACAAATCGAATACGATTCTTTGTCAATTTACTTTGAATGAAAGTTGTGCAGTGTACACATATAAATTAAAATAAAACCCAATCAAATAAACTATTCTATCAAACTATTATACAAATTCACTATGACTTACTTAATAATAGTTCATAGCTAACCGTAAGTCTTATAAACGTCCAAAGCACCAAGTGTGGAAATGTGTCTACTATGATGAACTTGAACAAAAAAATACTTCGATCAGGAAGGAAGAATTATGAAAGAACAAACCTCTTGTCACTTTTGTAATGGAAGGAAAAAGAGACTCGTAGTGGCAACACGATGACACAGTTGGCGAGGAGGAAGGGAAGGGAAATAAGTAGTAACGATTCATGTTTGTTGAACAAGAAGGGAAGGGTAGGGAGGATAATGTATGAATGTGACTTTTATAGTGGAGGAATGATGTAAATAAAAGTTACAAAGAATGTTTCGTAATAGGTAAGTGTACAATGACACAATGGAAAAACTTTGGTGGGGATGTAAAATTTCTTAAATTTTAACCCTAACAAATTAATAGGTATAAGTTATTTAAAGAATCGAAGCATGTTGTTGTGTAAATATTTTTAAAATGTCACTAATGACATTTTTGAAATTATTTGTAAAATTATAGGCTTCAACTATTGATAATGTTGAATTTTACCTATATTTTTTATATGAATAAGTAAACAAAATCAACACTTTCTTAGCTTTCTACCTTATTTATGTCTCAATTTGTTGTGTTTCTAAGTAGTTACATATTGAGTTGTATTGATTTAATTTCATCACTAATCCCCACTTTTTACTATGTTTATATCATTCACATGAAGCTTGTGTGCCAATCCAAAAAAAAAAATCAAAGAACCATAGAAGCAAGAAGAAGTGTGAAAAGAAGAACATTGAACATAAATGTTGTGGTTGGGGTGCAGTTGAGTCCCATTCATCCTGGCTTGCTGTAGCTGAGGTGCAGCAGGCGCGCAGTTGAGCGTCAACTCTCTGGAATGTTGCAGCTAGCGTGCAGTTGAGCGTCTGCTCTCTGAAATGTTGTCATTGGGGTGCAATTGAGCGGTGGCAATGTTGATGTGGCAAATTTGGTCTATTTAGGGCTGAAACTCGAAGGGATTTGGATCTTTTGATGCCCAAATACAATTTCTCTCATTTGGAGCTCTTGGAGGCGAGCTAGGAGTTGTGGGAACAATCCTTCTTCACCCTTGGGTCTTCTTCCTTCTTTCATTTCCACCATTGTTGTAAGCTTGAGCTTTCCATTCATGGAGGGCTAGTTTCATTGTTGTTTGGGGATTGATGTAGCCATTGAACTCTTATGTAAACTATTGTGCTTTGAATGAATATATGCCTCTTTGATTGATTGTTAGTGTTGAATTCCTTTTCTTAATGCTTGTTGTGGAGTTGCTACCCATGGCATGATTTTAAGGTTTGCTTGATTTTGGGAAATGTTGGGTAAATCTGAACTTGGATTAAACACCTAAAGGAAATAGTATCTAGGGATAGAGCTAGGACCTTTGGTTGTCTTAAATCTCAATTCTTAATGCGGAAATAATTGTTAGGTTTTCCAAGGGATTAGAGTCTTATAAGGAAGTGTAGGCTCTCTCTACCAAGGGATTGAGTTTGAGTAATTTAGAAGATTTACATTGGCATATTAATGAAGAGGAAATGATTTTCTACACATAAGAGTGAAGTAGGTGAAATCATAACCCCAACAATGTCATTCCATATCATTTCTAATCTTTCCATTTCCAAATGTTTGAGTATCTAAGATCACTTTTATCATTTATGTTTCATGTTTACTTTAATTGCACTAAAACCAAAATTATGGAAGCATTCTTTAGTCTAAAGTAGTTAGAAATTATACGATTGTTTGGTGACACGAGTCTCTTGGGAAACGATATCCGATCTTACCAGTTTTATTACTTGAACGATTCGGTACAGTTATCGAAGTCTCAACAAATATTTAAAGAACCAAAGCTTGTAATTGTGCAAAAGTTTCAAAAAGGCCACCGCATTTTGAAAGACTTTGTTTTTCTTGAAACCAAAGCCTATTAGGCGATTTTGTAAGCGTTTTTTTACATTAGTGATATTATGGAACTTAAGTGAATGTGTAGAAGATGTGAAACAATCCAGATACCATATGATATGCTATGGTGCCAAATGGTACGATTCTATCCAAGAAAGAGTATGATTGATCTAAATTTGAATCCTCAAAAGGCACAAACAAAAAATAAATTAGAGAAGAACGCAAACTAAGGCAAAGATGACTAAGCCACCATCTAGAAGTTTGATAAGTCAAGGAAGATTCACCACAAAGATTGCCATCTTTGAGAAGAACTAGAGTTGGAGGTGCCATAATCTAACAAATTGACAAGTCGAGGAAGATTTACCTTAAAGAAATTCATCTTTGATAACAATCAGAGTTCTAATCTAATAACCAAGAGAACCCTCTCTCAATGAAAAAACAATTTTCATATAATGGTTATCCAATGTATCTATGTATGTATTTGGTTTCCTTATATATACCCTCAAATTTTTAATAAACCTAAGAAACCCTCAAAGAAAACTTAATCCTATCTAGGAAAGAGTACGATTGTTCTAAATTTGAATCTTCAAGAGGCACAAATAAAAAATAAATAAAAAAGAACACAAAATAAGACAGAGATAGAGACATCAGAGTCTAACATATTGATAAGTCAATGAATATTCACAACAAAGATTGTCATCTTAGGTAAGAACTAGTGTTGAAGATGTCACAATCTAAGAGACTTAAAAGTTAAGGAAAATTCATCACAAAGAAATCCATCTTTGGTAAAAATCAAAGTTATAATCCAAGAGCAAAGATAATTCTCTCTCATTGAAAAAATATTTTTTGTATAATGATCATCCAATGTGCTTACATATGTATTTGGTGCCCCTATATAAATGTTTAAGCCACCTAAAAAATCCTAAAAGAAAGCCTAAAGACATTGAGTCCAAAACTAATTTGAATATTTAAAAGCAGAAACTAATTGTTTAAAAATTACAAATACTTTTAATTGCTTAAACTATTCTATAATTGTTCTTCAAGTCATAATCTTTATGTCCTTTGAATTCCAATTTTCATGGACCATCACGAGCCTTAAGGATATTTGTTTTTCTAAGTGTTTGCTCCTTGATCTTATCATAGGTCCTTTGAATTACAGTGGTTCTTCCTCAAGTTCTTCTTTCATAGGATCAAGAGATAATTCTCTATCAAGATGTTTCTTACTTATCATTAAGGTTTTTTTTTTCTAGTTGAATCCAAGAGTTTTCTTATAGATGTGATATGATGTACTTATTAGATGTGAACTTAATAAGTGGTTACACTCTTCTAAACTCAAATTTGATTTCTACATTAGGCGTTACTTTCTTTTCCAACTAAAAAGAGTAACATTTATCTATTCCAAATACATATTTTGAAATCTATTTTAAATATAAATACCTAGGTTGGCTATTTCAATTTAGGTTACTCTTATTTTAAAAACCAAACTAGTTATGTTAACTTATGTCTCTTTTTTAAATATTTTTATGTGAAAGGCTTGTTTCTTTATTCTTTATTTTTTATTATTTGATTTATATTATTGAAGAATGTTCTTTGAACTCTTATTTATTTAAAAAACTATTGTTTTTGATATTCTATAAAACACACACAAAATTTACATACAAATCATTTTTGCAACATGGAAAACCAATTTTGAGTTACCTATAAGTCGCCATGTGTGCATAGATATTATAGGAAAATAACAATACATATATAACTAACTTCTTTTACTTCCTCTTAATAACTAAGATTGATATATCTAAGTACTTGAATACTTAACAATTACTTAGGTAAGTGACAATTATTTTATCACAAACAATATTGATCTCTAAACTAATGAAATTAGAGAAGACTGAAAGAAATTTGTAAACCTCCATTATCCTACGTTACATTTATTCTATAATTGTCCTTCTTTGCCAAGTTTTTCAAAAAGAGAATAGAAATAAAATAATTAAATAATATAAGTAAAGAAAAGAAAGAATAAGAAAACAAAATAAGACAATGACAATGCATATTCATTTATTTATAAGCATGTTTTTTCACAGTCATGCTTCTCTTATCATCGTCTCTTATATTTCTTCATCATTTTTCACCATTTTCAAAATCTAATTGCACCATGTTGAAATTGAAAAGTTAAGGAGCATTTTGAACCGATAATATTTTAAAATGATGTAAGTTTCTATATTTTTCTTAAAATCCTTCAATTCAGTTGGATAATATTTTAGTAACCAAACGAAGTAGGAACAATTGAGAGAAGTGATCCTCTCACCTTAATATACCTTATATTGTTTTTTAGTTATGTTTTAGTATTTTGTAAGATGTGTCTAATTGGGAATAGTTCAATGTATTGAGTCATGGAACTTTAACTTTGGATAAGTTTTAACCTATGATCCTAGATAACCCTTTTCAACCTTTGGTCTGACCTTGCCCGTCTTGACCTTGAGTAAGAGACGGTTTGTTTCAACTTTTAACTTAGACTAAATTTGTTGTATTTAAAATCAGTTAAAGTCTTGCAGTAAGATTAAATGCACCTTGGTCCTAACCCTAATTCCCTTTGAAAAGGGGTTTCGAAGACGAAAACTTTTCTTTTATCCGTTTATTTGATGACTCTCTAAAAAAACTTATTTAGTGATAAGTTAAATGAGTCTATAAACCAAGAGTGAAATTTACACTTTATTAATAAAAAACAACTTAATTTATATAATGATAAAAAAAATGTAATGAATAGACAAATCATCCGTGATTATTGTTGAGTTGAGTAGTTACGTCAAACACTCATAAATTTTTACAATTCATAAATATTTACAATTCAATAAAAATTTATACTTAGTCTTATTTAAAGTATTACTTTGACTTGTAAATATATTTATGTGAAATATTATTAGTGTTTCGAAAATAAAGATAATTTATTGGTGTATCAAATAATACTTTATGATGTGGTAATGAGTTATTATAGAAAAACTTTTTTCCTAATGTTATATCAATTTCAATAATTAAAATGTGTTTTTTTAAAAAAAAAAAAACTTACGCTACCAGTAGGAGTTGGAGTTTATACCCAACTTTTACAACTCGTACCTCAAATTTAATTTTAACGATTGAAATCTGTTTTTGTGGTATTAGGCACATAACAATTTTGCCATAATGATATAATAAGGCACTTCATATAGCATTTGTGGAGATACTTTGGGCAGGCTCACGTTAACTACTACTTACTTTTCCACCATCTATGTCATATACGCATTCAAAAAATATTATTCATTTTTTATACTCACTAACTATTATATCACATTGTTTGTGGCAGTCATCTTCATTGCCAGAAGCAACCACTATTAAAATCCTCTCTAACTCATAAGTCTTAATAAAACTTATTCGTTTAATTAAATATCAGTAGACGCATGAATTCGAAGTATTATTTAAGATATTAAATATAACTAATATCTAAATTCTAAATTTTTAAAATTTTGCAGGGCTCCTAACATTTGTATATGATTATAAAGATTGGAATTGATTTTTTTTTAACGTGTGGATTTGATTGGTTTTTGCATGATGAGAAAGGAACAGGTTGAAGAATCAGGTCATAAAAGTATATATGAAGTTATCAACCGACTAATTCTTGTGTGCTTTTACAAAAGGACATCGCTGAAGAATATTGTTGACTTATGTAACATACTTTCTCCGTAAGCTTACATGCCATGTACACAAATTTCTGGTACGTGTCATCATTTATGACATAGAGTGATTAAATTTAAGAAAAAATATATTTTTCAGAAGCTTCGTCGTGGAGTCTAAAATGGGTATAGAAAAGAAGGACACAGAAAAAAATACAGTGAGTGGTGTAGTAACAAAGGAAGCAAGAGATAAGAAAAAATAGAGAAAAATGAAATGGGAGAGAAAGAAGTGATAAAAAAATAAAAGTTGTGAAGGGAAAGGGTTTCGAAAGACAATGCTACCCTTTCATGTGTAATACTAATATAGCTAGCTAGTTGGCCAACACATGGATGGAACCACCACTACATCCCAATTCTGAAAGCTTTACACGCTTTTAACACTCTCTAGAAAAGTGGTGTTCTTTTCTTTCTCTGAGGACTCCTAGCTTTTCCTTTTTCCCATTCTCTTCTTAAATCCATGGACACAGCTCAGTGGGCACAGGTACACAGAACTACTTTTTCTGTTTTCTTTCCATATAATCATGAAAATCTCTGCTGGGGTTTTGATTTTCAACCATAATTTAGATTATTAAGTTTTGGGTTTTGGAAATTATTTTGATTATATTGTTAGTTCTGAGGGGGGAAGTTAAGTTTCACTTTATCCCCAACTTTTTCTGATGTTCAGCTCAACCCTCCACTAAATTCAATTTTTCTTGCTGTCTTTTTAAGATCTTTCCCTCATTTATTTTTATCTGCTATTCAAAGTACTGCACCTTTCTTTTTCCCATTTTTTTTTCCTTTCCACCATCTGATAAAGGATAAAGGACCCAAGATAAAGTTAACATATTTGTTTGTATCATACCACTGCTGTTGTAATCCCTCAAAGTGTTGTAATAAAAACACCTTCTTTGTATACCTGTCTTGTTTGTTTCCTTCCTAGACTCTCCTTTTTTTCTCCTCAAAGGTTTTGAATTCAGTTATGGGCTTTTGCTCTCCTTTTGATTTTATTGTTTTGAAATTTGGATATTTTTTCAGGGTATTGGAGTGGTTAAACCTATGGAAGGTTCAAAGCCTCCTCCTATGTTGGAGAGAAGGGCGAGGCCTCAGAAGGATCAAGCTTTGAACTGCCCAAGGTGCAATTCCACCAACACCAAATTCTGCTACTACAATAACTATAGCCTCTCTCAGCCAAGGTACTTTTGCAAGACATGTAGAAGGTATTGGACTGAGGGTGGTTCTCTCAGAAACGTTCCTGTGGGTGGTGGCTCTAGAAAGAACAAGAGATCAACTCCATCAGCTCCATCACCAGCATCAGCACCAACAAAGAAGCTTCCTGATCTCACACCACCAAATTTCCCTCAATCGGCTTCTCAGGACCCTAAGATCCACCAAGGCCAAGACCTTAACTTAGCATATCCTCCAGCCGAGGACTATAACACTGTGTCTAAGTTCATCGAGGTTCCTTACACCACGGAATTAGACAAGGGCAGTCTTCAAAACGCCACTTCCTCATCAACACCGTCTCAGTTGTCTGCCATGGAGCTTCTCAAGACTGGGATTGCTTCCTCAAGGGGTTTAAACTCCTTCATGCCAATGTATAATTCAACTGGGTTTCCTTTGCCTGACTTCAAGCCACCACCTGGCCTTAACTTCAGTCTGGAGGGCTTTGAAAATGGTTACGGGGGTCTTCAGGGAATTCAAGAGGGTCCTACTGGTGCAAGGATCTTGTTTCCTGTGGAGGATTTAAAGCAGCAGGTTCCAACCACAAATGAGTTCGATCAGCAGAATAGAAGTCAAGGGGATTCATCTGGGTATTGGAATGGCATGTTAGGTGGAGGATCGTGGTAGATATTTAGAGAAGAAGAAGAAGAAGAAGAAAAAAAAGAGAACAATGGTTGCTGTTTTAGCCTTTTATTTTATTTTTTTTTTCTTTTCTTTTCTTAATGGAGGGAGTGTGGTTGTGTTTGGAGTGATCAGAACCACTAACAAAATAGGGTACATGGCTGCTGTTTCGCTTCTTTTTAATCCATTTCAATTTTTGGTCTTCTTTTCCTTTCCCTGGTAGTCCCACTTTGGTATTGTTGGCTTTGGTCCCAAAGAATGTGGCTGTATTTTGAAGCTACCTTGCATTTTTATTTAGGTTAAGCATCAGGAGTATTCAGTCGATAACCTACATCATTATCAAATTACACATTTTTCATTTTTGGCTTTCCCGTGAGAATAACGCTTATTCTTGGGGGTTTTTACCAGGATCTTCGCGCACGGTTTTCTGCTACCACATCAAGGAAAAGGATTCCCATCAATACAATTGTCAGGTACCAAGAGAGTTTGGTCGGTCATGCACAACCTTCATATTTAATGCTCGTATTTAACCATCACTGATTTTGGTTAATAAGGGCATTTAGAAACAACTTAGCACAAAATAACTAGTTTTTAGCGTTTGTATTTGTAAATCTTAAACTGGGATTTTGGATGATTTATATATAGTCCTGAAACATAAAGTGAGTTGGAATGATGGCTGTCAAATCCTTTACAGCAAAAGTGGTCTAACTCTCTCCTTTCCTCTCTCTTTTCCTTTCTTTTTGCTTGCCAACCGATCAGAAGTGTCAGATCTTAACAGTACCGCTTGGTATTTCAGATTCTTCCATCCCTTCAGCTTTCACCCAGCAACCAAATAAGATCTATAACATGACAGTAATAATACATTGGTACGATCCATGTATTAATTCTACTCAGCTAACCACCTTTTTTAATAATATATAATAATAACAAGCATACATCATGAAACTGCACTTTAACCTTCTTCACCTTTTACAAAACCTTGCAACATAGTTTCTTCCATGTCTTAAGCCGAATGCAACCTAGATGTTTTTAAGAACCGTAGTTGGTCCCATGTTTTTCAGTAACAGTCCCCTTCTGTTGTCGATGAAGCTTCGCTGAGTCACTCTGGTCCAATTTGTGAGCATTATTATTTTATTTATACATCTCCCACATGGGCTTCTTTTCCCTTTCTTATATTGAAAGCCAAAGAAGCTGGAGCTTGACTCTGGTCTCTCCTTTTCCAGTGGAGGGTCCTACAAACATTCCTCTTGGTAACCGTGCAGGAATATTATCATCCACTGCGAGTGTCCTCCTCCATGTAGAGATAGACCTCGTTCACTTTATCCAATATAATAATAATAATAATAATAATATAATAATAATGTACCCTAGATAAATATTAATTCATGTTGCCCTTGCTTGCTTCTAACGTGTTCAGCATATGCATATCTCTTTATTATACATCAAAATTCATCAACTGTGCATTGCAGGAATCTACCTCTTTCTCATTGCCAAATTCAAGTCATATATATTATCTACTCCACAAAACATCCACTACCAATTCAACAAAACAATGTTTGTTTGTTGTTGCATTTATTTATTGATTTGGTGTTGTGTGGTATAGCAGTATCTATAGAATGTACTGTCATTCATTTGGATTAACGTCGGTACTATATATATATATATATATATATATATATATTTTTGTGATCCTAGAAGAAGGAGTGTACTATTTTTAGGGTTTAGTAAAAGCACGATTCATTGATCTACCAGGGAAATTCTCATTCCTTGTAACTAAATCATGTGGGGAGAATTGATGTATGTAGGCATTGGATGATGAAAAGGTAGAGGAGGAGGCTTTCAACCTAGGGCTTCTCTCCAATCATGACCTTTTTACATTAGGGTTTCTACGTACTAGACAGACCCTAACATTAAGGACAGAAAGGGTAATTATTCACGTAGCTGCGGGACCATATATGTGCAAGCAGGTGATCATTCATTTTTCTAACGAAATGATGTTAAGAAATGTACACCTTTGGGATCGTATCGAAGCAATTTGTTTGGCTACATATGGCAACATTTTTAAGTCAAGACACAAGAAAGAATGGGCTATACCTAGCTGCTTTGTATAAATTTTTATTGCAAATCCAACTAATTCCCTCCATTGACCAATATAAATAATTGTTACATCCTTCTTACCCGAATTTACTCTCTGAAAGATGCTGCTCAAGATATATGTACATAGCTTTGGCCAGGTTTCTGATGTTACTTCATACATATCAACATTTCTAGCTACCTTATTATAGCTTTCTAGATTGCTATAACCATCGTGTTTATGACCTGTGATCAGCCTGTGACTTAAGAACACATTTTAGATATTTCTCGAATGCTTCCTTTAATAGTCGGTATTCTCAGTTTCATGGTTCATTTATTAAACCATTATTTTTTAAATAAATGTAGTGCATGTTTACTGAGTAACACCTTCTCATCTTTTTAAGCAACATGGGTTACTTCTGCGACCATTTCAACATGATTTTATCTGGCGAAATGAAAAATACAGTAAACTTACATGTGAGGTGTCTTGAATTAAGGAAACGTACATGCTAATAAGAGGACTGAATATTTTTCATGTTGGCTAAAACTGAATGAAATATCAAATTCGTTTAAAACTTGAATGAATAACATGAAATTTTGAGCATATTCATAGCAGAAGTTTGAATTTTGAAGCAGCAGTGACCCACAGATAATTTCAAATTTCGGTGGTAGCACTGAGAAGATCAGGAGATGGAATCTGAAAATTCTGCGCACTGAGTCTCCATTTTGGACTAATATGACAAAGGTTTACAAGGACAAGTCATGAGTTGTAATTAACTTTAGTTTGTCCACCAAAGGTGAAATCCTCCTTAAACTTGCCTTGTCAACAACTATTCAAATCAGTACGTAACATTGTTCTCATATTCGTATCCACGCATTTGGGTTTCTTTATTGATTTGTGGATTAACATTGTCTATTTAATATAGAATTATTTTTTTTATCATTAATAACAATTCTGAAAATGAAATGTTATGTTTTAATTAATAGATATTCTTTGTTTAAATTTATGATTTTATTATGCCTATAATGGATTGGATTGTATGACCCAATGCGTGAATAATCGTTGTTGTTAGATATAGAGAAACTCTCTCCTTTTATTGCTCGTGATTCCATTTGAGTTCGTTTATTCTTTATGTATCTAACACACAATATTAGTATAATAGCGCTACTAATAGTTAAGATATTAAGCATGAAGAGAACAGTCTGAAAAATACAGTTATATATAGAGAGAAAGAAAGTGGGACTACGACTCTGATTGTCCACTAGTAGTTTCTTTGTTGACAATTACTTGCTTACATATAGGATACCATCATAACAAATGGACAAACTACAAATCAAATAAAAAACAACGTAAGGTAGTGTAATTATAACCATTCATATAAACAATAATCTTAGTATGAATTCAAATTCCACCAATTTAATTATCAAGTACTTTTAAAAATTATCAAATGTTTACAAAAGCATACTCGTATTGACAGAAAAAATAACCATAACCCTCATTGTTTGAAAACATTATACCTTTGACTCTATTTTTGAAAGACATGTATATTGAGTAAACTTAAAAATTATGCATTTATCGTACCATTTCTAAGAAGCACACTCTTAGATAACTAGTACCAATGCCTCATCGATTATGATTCGATAAATTCTTTATACCTTTGTAGTTTGATCTTATTTTATATCGAAATACCATACTCTAGGAACTTTTCTCTATTTGCAACTAAATATATTTATTTATTTAAGTTGGATATTAAGAGAATCTAAATAATCCCATTAAATCACAATTTAATTAGTCTTAGATCAAAACTCGAGGTAGAAGTTCCTCTTTAGAAGTCACTACACTCTCATCTTCCACACAATTTATCACAATTGTTTTTGAAAATCATGAGAAGAGAATGTCTATATCCTAAACTACATTTTTTCTCCTTTGTTGCATATTTTGATACCACTCTTCCTTATACCTCACAAAAATAAACTTTTATCTTAATTATAAAAAAGTGACTATAACATATATTTCTTGATGATGATGATAGAAGTAATCTTTTATGTTATATATTATGGAAGGAATAACATTATAATTCAAACCCAACCAAGGTTGACAACTTAATCTCGTATATTTGACAACTTAATCCCATTTATTATTTCCTTCTCTAATATAAAAAAGATTAGAAATTTTTGTGGGGGCAGCAAAAGCAATAAAAAGAATATGGGTCTAGCAATATATTGTTGGGCCTAAGTTCATTTGTCGTGTGCTTTTGCAATTGAAAAACTTGATAAAAACAAAAACAAGAAGCTAAAACTCAACTTTATACCTTAAACACACAATTGACCTTCTGTCTCAATAAAAAAAACTTCAAAATATCTTATACATCTTCTCCATCACTTATAAAAAATGAGTAATTGGACATATCTTAGTTACACTATTTCTTTTAGTTTCTTTATTGGTATTTCTTCATGAGAAGCATAAAGAATCCATGGTGCTGGTTCTTAAGCACATTTATTTGTTTTACAGTTGTTACTACTCATTGTATGTTATTTAATAGTATAAGGATAGGTTATTACTATTTCGACTTCGGATCCATTAATTGTTTGAATGTTTAATGTCATGGGCCATAATTTACTTTTTATTTTATTACTATTAAAATATTTCCTGCAAATATTAGAAAAATGAATAAAAATATTTGCTATAACATGTTTCCCCACCGTAATTTGCCTATCTCAAAAACTCTATTTTATTGTTAATAATTATGTTAAAATTAAAAAAAAAAATTGAATACACAAATGTTGTAAATATATTTTTTCATTACACAAAGATCCAACTTTATCAACTTTAATATAAAATAAAAACAAAATATTAATTCTTCTCTTCTAAAGAAGTAAAACATAATATTAATTTTTTTTCATTAATAAAATTTCATATTAAAGAAAATAATAAGCATACCTTCTCTCATGTGGGTAAAATAAATATATTTTAGTCTAATTTTATTTTTTTTAATTTGAGGAAGCAGTCCCATATATAATAACATTGTGTTTACCTTTACATCTAATCAATCTTAAATTTTAAGGAAAAATTTTGTGAATAATTTTATATATGTCACATATTAATAAAGTTTTAATAGATAAAATTTGAAGATTATAAATTTGTCTTTATATTTAAAAATAATATAAAATACAAATTTAATGAGTTTAGATTAGTTATAAAAATAATATGTTAATGAATAGTTTTTAAATAGAAAGTTTTAAATTCAAATCAATTTATCTTTTGAAATATACCATTAGAAAATGGAATGAGTAAAATCTAAAACTTATGTATGATGTGATTATTTATGAAGTATAATATTTGAAATATGATTAAAATTAAATATGTTGGTGAATGGTGGTGAGGGACAAGAATTTTGAATGAATATACATTATTAAGGATTAGAGCGGTCAAATGAGTCCCTTTAATAAGATTTGACCTTAGCTTATGTGAGTTGGTCCAAAAAAGCTCACAAGGCCAAAAAAACCCTTCATTAAAAAAGTCCACTGGCTAAAAACCTCTAAAGCCCTATAGGCCAGGGCCAGCCCATGAGCTTTTCTTTTTACAAAATTTAATGTCCAGAAACATAATATCATCATACAAGTAATCACAAATCATGTGTATTTTACAAAATCTTGTGCATTAAAAAGACTTTGACAAGTTTGAAGTCTTATTCATATTACAACTTACAAATTTCATGCTCTAATATCAGTAACAAGATCCATAGCACTTCAAGCTTCAAGGGAATATATATGAGGTTACAAATGAAGTTTAATGCCAAAATATATATGAGGTGATATCACCAAACTGGCAAGTGACAACAGACCTTCTTACATTCATCCTGCCACACCAAAAGAAGACCGAATAATGACAGAAAATGGACAAAAAGATATAATAATCCCTGAATGGACAATTGAAACATGTAGCTAAAATTGTATCAAAGATCAAAAGTTGCATTGACAAACCTAAAGTGATATCCTTGAGGTTCTTCATCTGTGTAGAGAGGATTTTACCAAACATGTTATCAACAAAGTACTATTCACGATTTTGATTCAGGCAGAGAGCTTTCACACCATCTCTTTAAGAGCCACATCAAGTATCCCAATAGAAATTTTTGGTTGGTAATGTTCATTTGTATTCACTTCTTCAATTTCTTGGAATAGGATTGTGAAACCATTAGTATTAGCTTTAATTCTGAAATCTAGTGTTTATTTTGGACAGAGTCTGTTTGTTTATATTCACATGACTTGCCATGTTTTCATTTCTATCTAATGTTACTGTCTTTAATCAATTTGTTCATATGTCAAGATAAATATGGTACTAACTTCTATAACCATTATGCTTATGCAAATTGGTGAATCTACTAATAACTAAACAGAAAAAATTATTTTAGATGATATGCATAACCTTAGCCAATAGGAGTAGGAAAGGACATGACCAGCAACCAAAGAAAAGCAAAAATAAAAACTGAACATAGAATATCAAATGTGATAATGAAAATTAAACAAATTCAGCCACTTGAAAAATATCCTCTCCCTTGATGACTTGGCCAAACACAATAAGCTTTTCACCTAGATCATGTATTGGTGCAGTTGTAATGAAAAGATCAAATCCTTAGTTGAAGTAATTATCCTTCGAAGTTCCAAGCATGAATGCTTCATGTCTCATACTAGTTAATCATCACAACATTTAGTAACTAAAATTATTCAGCTTACAGGTAGATTATCAATGGTCTAATGATATCATAAACATCAAATTGCAATTAAACAAAAAAAATAAACCTTGCATATTTTTTTCCTAACAAGTTCCAATCTTCAGTAGCTCTGGGTCCTTTGTTATGACCAGCCTGAATTACATAGTGCTTAATTTCTTGGTGAAAAAGCATTTTCTTAATGAAATCTGACATTACAAATCATATTGAAATCTAAAGGACTAGCATTCTACAAAAATTATAAACATTAATTAAAAAAATTAATAATTAGAAAGTAAATTAAACCTATGGTGTCACCGAGTCTACCTTGATCACTTTCACTGCTCACAATGTTGAAGACCTTTAACATCTTCTAAAAGTTTAGACTCATCAATTCCCTCATGACCAAAAATATCTTCAACAATTTCATCTATCACAAGCAATTGAAATACAATCAAACAACTAGTTTAGAATTAATAATTTAATGTAAAGTAATTTTAAAAATAATAACATATACACTTACCACTAGGATTTTCAGAAAATCCATATAGCCAATTTTGAGTACAAATCAACATTTGCACATGCTCAGGAAGAATGGAGCTTTTATATTTCAAAAGTACACGGCCACCTTTACTAAAAGCTTACTCTGATGCCCCTCTAGTAATGGGAATACTAAACACATCTATTGGTAACTATTGGATGTGTGTATATATTCTACTTGTTTCTTGATCTATTGGTAGCTACTTTAACTATTGGTTTTGGGCAAGTTCAAAAATATAACAGGTTCTTATACATAGAATCTAGTGATATCAAAGTTAAAACAGTTAAGACAAACTAGTTATGTAAGATATCTTTGCATGAGTCGCCTACAAACAAATATGACAATAATGATTTCATTAAATTACACCAAACAATCCAAATCTTATAATTAGTCAAACATACACATGACTATTATCATAACACAACAGGTTAAATAATTGTTGAACCATATTTCATCATGCACAACAAAAAAGAGACCTTAAAAAAACGAAGAATGATCAGCTGAATTTTTTAGGACTAATGCATAAGGACAGATCATGAGCTTAAATCCTCTGCTTAGAAAGCGTAAAGTTACACATTTTGAAAAGTGCATACTACTCAACCCGAGGTGTACAAGTTGTAAACAATGGGCTACACACACAAAATATCCAAAACTAAGAACGAGACCAAAGTGTAAGAAGAAAATGAATAAGGAACACAAATAATAGTTTTCCAGATAATTTTGAAAGCACATTTATTCCACAAGGAAGATAATGTTTCGAGATAAATAAACTCATTTCATTTTTTTAAACCATTCAACATGAATTCAGGATAAACATGATTAAAGAGAACGATTTATTTAAGCAGCGCTATGATCAACAGATCCATCACAAACAATTGAAATACAATCAAACAACTAGTTTAGAATTAATAATTTAATGTAAAGTAATTTTAAAAATAATAACATATACACTTACCACTGTTATTAAATAATAGATCCAAATCCTGTTATTAAATATGAACCAAAAAAGTTTAAAGGTTACAAAATCATTGTTAAAATCATTTCAATATAAACAATGGTAATTGATATAAACAATGACTGGAACGAGTATAAATTTTATTTTAAACCTAATTTCATAATTTGAGGACTAAAATGTATTTTTGATTTGTAGAATCAAAATCAGATGTATCCAAAGTTCTAAGAAACAAATGCTTTAATCATATTATATTGTTGTGCCAATAGCTGCAATTGAATTAGTAGGGCACATTGTACAAATAAAATTACAAGGTTCACTTACATTACAAAATAAAATGCAAATTAGTTAGGTAGGATTTACAACAAATTTCCAATAATAATAAATAAACATTTTCAATTTTTCAAATTGTAGAAAAATTTGATTATAGATGGAACTTGAAACTGAATAAAATGTGGGCCATGTATAATTATGCTATCTTTATCAAAAGAGTTTTACAATTATCAATGACTTCTTGTTGTGAGAAACTAAAACATATATTCATTCTATGAAATGAAAAAGTCATATTCCTAAGAGAGATGAAAATTTAGCTTCTATACTTGTCATGTTCACTACAAGAAAGTAATTGCACAGTTTGTAAAATCCTTTAAAAATACAAATAATTTTATTTAGGAAAACCCAAAAACCAGCCACAGTAAAAGCCTCAAACACAGAACATCTTTTCTCCAAAACACATTACAATAGCAATTTAACATGCATCAGATTCCAGTACTAAACAAGTGCAGAGGAAACTTGCAAATCAATCATCTCTCTTTACCCATCCAACTTTTAGGAATCCAAAGATGATTAGCTCGTTACTCACACATTTTTTTAATCTAGAACATTATCCTGTATTTATACTCTTGAAAATGTTAACAAAGGGGTTATGAAATGGAAGCAGAAAAATAGAGAAATAAGGAAAAACAGATAGTCTAGTCTAGAGACTCCCTCTTCTAGAAAAAAAAAATCACCTATTGAGCTAGGGGATGCAAAGAAGCTGGCCTCCTATGCAAAGGATAGAGGATTGGAAAAACAATTCCAGTCTTCATGCAAGCAATATAGCTCGGAATTCTTATCACAAATAGGATTTACTGAAATAGAAATCAACCCAAACAAATGAGTTAATAACACAATTTGATTCACCCATCATGCTAAAATGTCTAACTGTGTCCTGGTTCACAATATTGAATCCAATTTTTCATTACACCAACATATAAACAAGGTAATCACATTTTAGCATTCAAAAATTTCAACCAGAAATATATATATATATATATATATATATATATATATATATATATATATATATATATATATATATATATATATATAATATCACACAACATCACTTAATACTCATACAAGCAATAAATTCGATCAAGAAAGGGTTTAGCTCCTCATACCTGAATCCGTTCCTTCCTCACAAAGCACGCATAGAAAAGAGGAATGAGAACCCTAGGCTTGATTGCCCCGTGACACTGAGACACACCCATATATCACTTACAAACACATTCAAGATATTATTTCTGGTTCACACTCATAAACATAGAGAGACAAATAACATGAAGTAGCTGAGAAACGAAGTGGGTACCTCCAAAATGTTTTGCAGTTCTCAGAAATTCTGAGCTCGTAAGGGTGATTGAGAGAAGGGCCGAATTGGGTTTTGTAGTTATGGAAATCTCTAAGGTTGATGCCGCAGGCGACTTGAGCTCATAGACAAAGTGTTTTTTTCGTAAAGAATGGAAATGCTTCATCGTGGCACAAAACAATGGGGGCTAGGGGACCAACTGACCCTAATTCAATCCCAGCCCATTTCAGGGGAGGGTTTTGGGGGGTGGGGCTTTAGAAAAGCCCCCTCAGACGTGGGTCAAAATGTTGGGAATCTAAGTGTGAGTCAAAGTCCTACATTGGATAGAAATGAGAAAGTAGAGCAGTATATAAAGATGAAAGACCCATTACCCATTGCCTTAAGGTTTTGGGTAAATAGAGGTGTTGATTCCGTATATAGTTGGCTTAGATGTTATTGGTATTTGTGTAAGTTCCGTTAAGATACGACGGTTGGAAGGTTAGTTGGGAATGCTTCCGCTTGAGGGGGAGTGTACCTATATGGAAGGAACTCACCCTTGAGGGGAAGATGTTGGGAATCCAAGTGTGAGTCCCAGTCCTACATTGGATAGAAATGAGAAAGTAGAGCAGTATATAAAAATGAAAGAACCATTAAGCCATTGTCTCAAGGTTTTGGGTAAAGAATGGCGTTGATTCCTTATATAGTTGGCTCAGATGTTATTGGTGTTTTTGTGTAACCCACAGGAAACCTCATCCTCGATAGACCCAACACAAAAAAGAATGGGCTGATTATATAAAAGGTCAGGGCTGGCCTTGGGGTTAAAAAAATGACAACTCTATTAAAATGCAACTTTTGATTTGATATAATATATATAATATGAGGTTAAATATGTTTTTAGTTACTTAAGTATAAAGTGTTTTTGGGTTTCGTTCCTCTTTCTAACTTTGCTTTATTTTGATTTTCTCCCTTAAGAAAACTATAATTTTTAGTCCTCAAAAAGTAACGGCGTTAAATTTTGTCTGAGGTTGGTAACGGTGTGCCACGTTGTACACTTAGAAATTCTCACTCTCTCCACAACCACCACCACCTCCAACGACCAACCTGCATTCAACTTCCTCGCCCGATTCCTCTTTGCAACCAACCCCACCCTCACCAAACTAGGCCACGACGACCCAAAGATAGTGAAGAAATGGGTTCTCTTCCAGTTGAGCCTAGTCCTTTGCCTAGGTCTTTCTCATTTTATGCAGGTGTGAGAAATATGATTATCGTGGTCTTGTTCTTTTGTTCTTGGTTTTCCTACAGGTTATTCGAACTAATGGTGTAGATTGGAGAAGTTTAACAAACGAATTAGGATTTTGTAGGTATCACGATTCTGATTTGGGGCTTTCGAATGGAAAATGAAAATTGGGGCTAGGGTATCGCGACATTGAAGGGTGCGAGAAGAATGGATAAATCGCACTCGCAATTTCCTCTGATTACCAAGTTCAGAAGTGTGTAGGAGAAGACGCCATTTATGGATGGATGCACTAGGTGGTCCATGGCATTCACATGAGGGTTTCATGATTTATGCATTTTGTGAAGATTTTTTGTGTTTCAGGTTGATGGAGGAAGACGAACATGGCAGCGGCGGGGGATTCAGTTGCCTACTCATTCTCTATGGTGGCCATGGAAGAGGTGTGAATTGCGATTTGGTTGCACGACAACGGTGTGGTCGTGGTGGATGATGTGTTGAAGGTGGCGACGTGATAGTGGAAGCTTAGGGTTTTGGTGACGATGACTAGGGTTTCACTCTTGAGAAAAGATGGTGATGTCGTGATAGCTAATGTGTCAAAGCTACTGATGTGACAATATTTCATTGTTTGTGGAGACTGAGAATTTCTGGATAACGTGGTACACTGTTAGCCACCTCAAACAAAATTTAACGTCATTAATTTTGGAGTACTAAAAATTATAGTTTTTTTAAGAAAGAGGATCAAAGTGAAGTAAAGTTTGAAAGACGGATGAAATTCAAAAACGCTTAATAATTGAGGGACTAAAAATATACTTAATCCTATAATAGATAAACATGTGAAGAAGAATCGGTTCTCGTGCTTTTATAACTTATTCCAACCTTATGCAAACCACATTCAGAGTCGATTTCAAAATTAGTCAGAAAATGGTTCCCTCATATGCAAAACACGTGAAATTGACTTGAACAATAGTGTAAAATCACCTTTTCCAAATCTCCTCTCTTTAACAAGATGGGATATTGAACTAATCCTCGAATTAGCACCTTGTTTCTACTCAAATCCTTATATTGGAAATATTATTTACTGGCAAATTCATCTTACCTAATCCTTTCCAATAGTAAACAGTCGGAAGAAAACACAACCTAAATCCTTTATTTATAAGAGTGGATTCTATATTCTTTTGTTATAAACGATAACCTTGATTTATCTTTTTTTTATCACTAGCTTTTAATATATAATAAGCATAATAAAGTGAAATTGAAGGAAAAAAAAATTTTGATAATAAATAAAATTATTATGTTCCTTTATTGTAAAATATAAAAATCATTTTATAATATTAATAGTCAAGAGAAGAAATAAGAAGAATGTGAACATAATAAATTCAAGGCTTAATACTTCTTTTGGTCCCTCGAAAGGGAGAAAATATTCAAGTGCGTCCTACGTTTTTTAAAAAGTTAAATGTGATCCCAACTTGTGAAAAAAGTGTGCAATTAAATCCTTTTTGGTCACAACATTAATTTTTTAACGATTCAACTAGGGTTTCAGTTCTTGCCACTTGGTCTCTGAGGTGTTGGAAATGTTTAGGGCGAGATAGGAATGGCTTCTTCCCAGGGGTGTTCTTTTAATTTTGAAGACCCTTTGAAAGTGGCGGCAGCAAAGTAAGCATGGTTAAGGCCTTCCTCCTCCGATTTGGGAACTAACCAAAAAGATCAATTTCTAGGGGTTTAAGCTTCCTTCTCCTCCTCCTTCTCTTGTTTTTGTTTGAGTTTAAGGGTTTCCTATTTTTTCGCACGTAGTTCTGGGTGTGAACGGTGATGACAGGTGAAGATGGTGGTGACGCGTGCTGAGGAAGACCAACACGGCAGCGGAGTTAATCTTCGGATTTGGCATATTTGGGTTTTGAAATTGGAAATTTTGGGGATTCTGATTCTTGTGTTTTAGGGTGGGAAATTAATATTCTCTGATGTAATTGGAATTTCAAAATAATTGAAATTGGGGTTTCTAATCTTGTTCTGTTTTTGAGTTTAGCGATGATGGAGTTTTCATTTTTGATTTCGGGTGGTTCTGTTTTCACGTTTTGAATACGTTGGAGGGTGTTTTTGTTTCGTTTAGGGTTGTGGTGGCTGTTGGTGGTTGCGCGGTGGAGCCGCCAGGGTTGCGGTGGTTGACAGTGGAGTCAGACAGACACATTATCTGTATCTTTCCCCTTAGACAGCCATGTATTCACTCTTAACAGACACGTTGTACAATTCAGTTCACGCTGGCAGTTGGACAGTTAAAAAATTAATGCCGTGACAAAAAGGATTTAATTGAACATATTTTTCACAAGTTAAGACCACATTTAACTTTTTAAAAGGCGTAGGACGCACTTGAACATTTTCCCCTTTTCGAGGGACCAAAAGAAATTTTAAGCCTAAATTCAAATATTGATCTACAATAATACTGAAAGTCATCCAAAATTATATTTAAAAATACATCAATATTTAAATATCAAGGTTAAATAAGATATAAGTTAACTATAAATCAAAATTAAATTAATCAGAACAATTCTTAATGTCTAAATATCACAAGTAATTTTAGTTATTTTAAATTGATTAATTTTTATTAGGTAAAAAATATGTTTATTTTTGACATTTTTTTTAATATTTATGTATTTAGTATAACTTGTAAAGGAATATATTCTATATTTTATTTTGTTGAAGGCATGGAGACATAAATTGAATTGAAGGAGATGGGCATAAATCAACAAGAGGAGATTTCAGGGAGTAAAATGGTAATAAGTATTGAGAGATATGGGATTGAGAAGGAGGTAGAAATGTAGTGTTCACAAGGTATCGAGAGAGGTATGACCGATCGAAACATGTAGCAAAGTGCAATCAAGACAAAGATAGGTTGATCTAAAAGAGAATTGTTTATGATAGGTTTAATTGTTTTGTTTGTTCGTACTTTCATTGTTGTGTGTCAACTTGGTTCTCATTCTTTAAAAAGTATCAACTTTATCCACAGTTAGTTTAATATGCATTAATCAAGTCCATTCGGTTAGTTTTTCATTAACCGCGTTAATTGTGTGGTGATGTGGTAAAAGAGTGTAGTGATGTCACAAAAGACATTTGCAATGTGTGATATTATTCGTCTCTAATTAACTTCAAAACAACAGAAAAAATAAATTGGACAAAAAGTGTATTTCTAAGATGATACACATCTCTTTTCTACACCATGTTGGCGTCCTTAATCAATGGATCAACATGAAAAAAAATAATACTAAGGATTCAGCATAAGCTATGCAACCGTGAGATAACAAAAGTTCTTAAACTTCGATTGTGGAAAGAAGCCTTTCATGTTCTGAATAAAAAACAATTTGAATCATCCTTAATTAATCACTCAATAAAGAAAATTCATATAAACTAAAATGACAATCACCACCCAAAAAAAATCATTGCAAGGATTATTCCAAAAGTAACCTAGTACCAAAAATTGAAAAAACCAGACATTCTATAGCAAAATTACCAAATATAATAGATAATATACTATGAAGTATCATCGGTAATCAAGTTGTTGTATATCTTCTGTAGGAGAGCAACATTAAGGCTTTTTAATGTGGAAATTGAGGATTAGGGTTATAAAAATCGACTTCGAAAGGAGCCTCCTCTGCTACCGACATCGAAGTGAAACGGGAGCTCCAAGACTGGAGTTATGGCCAGTGACTTCGAGCACCGAACACCACTACAAAAACATTAGCATGAACTTAACAATCGTCACTGTTCTTACCTCCTTCCAATCTCAGTATCACCATCCCCACACAACCCCTTTAGCAGCCACACACACATAGTCAAACCCGACCCTTTCCTTTTCTTTCCAAACTCAAGAAAGCACATAACTTTTCTCCACCCTAGCAACAAAAAATAAAAAATGAGGGGAAGATTTGATTGGCACAACGGGGGGAATATTTTATTATCTTGAATTAGAAATAATCTTGAAAATTTTGAACTTAATGCTTATTCCCTTTTGTGGAGAAAATGTGGAGAGAATAAGATGCTGAAAGGAATTGATAAAATTTGTGAGTAGAAGGGAAGAAGAGATGTGCAGAAATAAAGAAAATGATTATTCTTTATTTAGGTTTAATTGCTCTATGTCATTTTCCTTCTTTTTATTTAGGTTTGATTACTCTTTGAGAGCATGGTTGCTACATCACTACATTACCACATAAAATTAATAGATTGAAATTGATTGATGCACATTAAACTAATTGTGTGAAAGTTTGTACTTTTTTAAAAAGGTAACCAAGTTGACATACAAATTTACAAACAAAACAATTAAATCTTGAAAATAATTACTGCAAACATGAAAAGAATAATACACTTGACACAATCTGAGTAATTTAAGACAATTACTTACTTTTATGTGAAGAACAAAAGATGAATAAGAGAATAAAAAATATGATTGTTGGAGAGAAATACATGAATTATTGATTGAAGTTCACTAATTTGAAGATATTTGTGATTCTAATTCATATAATAGATAAATTATTCATCAACTTTATCTTGTTAGTGGACTCATAAACAATTAAACACTTAAAATCATATTAAAAAACGTAAGTTGACTTACCCGTAGTCCCGAAATAATTCATATCAAATTGATTTGTTTCATTAATTAACATTCTCATAAACAATCTTACATTCAATAATTTTTTTTTGTTTGACATATAAAATTTAGTTACATTAGTTTAATAAAAAATAATAAGTATGGTCATATCCTGGTTTCAAAGAAAAACCTCTACGATTCTTTTACTAAAAAAATATTCATTTTTGTATTTATTTTATTCTTATTTAAATTTTTATTAAACTTTTTTTAATGTTTTACAAAACTTTTATAGTATTTTGTATTGATATTATGATAAAGCAAAATAAAAGTACTTATGTAAAATCAACCATAATTACATAGATACATCAATGTCAACACAAGATCTATTCAACAAAAATGTAATGAAATAAATTTTATATGATTGAAAATTTTGAAACAATAAGATATGAAAATGTTCAATTTTTTAAAACTATCCAATCGAATAATTTAATGTTTAATATAATAATTGTTATTGTACTTTTTTTTTAAGTAAAAAATAATCATAAAGGTATCTCAAATTGAATTTTTATCCAATTTTGTATTAAATTTAAAATTCAAACTACTGTTTGTTAAAACGAATTAAAAGTATCACTTTAAATAGAAATAAACATATAAAAAATGGTATACATTAAATTATAAAATTTTATTTTAAAAATAATTATTAAACAACTGTTGATATAAAAGAAATTAAAATATTAAGTTTCCATTAATTAGAATAAGTGATATAAATATTATTTTAGATTGATTATTATATACTGATATAAAAAAGGCGTAAATGTTAATGATGTATCCTAAATATTTAATATAAAAATCTTTCATAAAAGTTAATGCTATGACATATAATATAATATTTAAATGTGTTGTCAACTGCAACTATTTAAATGTCTTGTTTATCTTATTACCTGTATAAAATAAAACAATATGCATCGAGAGTTAATTAAAGCAAACCAAACAGTAGTCACAACTAACGTGACAATTAAACTTGAAAATTAAATTCAAGTAATGCATAATTATGAAACTATAACGTCTTGTGTAAATTCATTTTGATTGGGGTTACGTCCATTTTATTTTGTTTTTGTCTGAGTTGCGAAAGTATGGTAGATAGATAGGTAAGAGATCAGACATACCCTTTATTCACCTTCTTTATATAAAAGATTAATGGAAGAGAGGTATTGTCTCTTTGTTTCTAAGAAAATAAAATTAATAATAAATAATTGTTTAAAAACTAGTAAACAATGTATAATGTATTCTGATGTTAAAAGAGGCGAGTAATATGTAATACGCTGTATTATTGAAATATTTATTTACGTTGCTTTAATATTTGAGTAGCTTTTATTTTATTTTCTTTAAAAAAAAATAATTAAAAGTAAAATAAAAATATCAAATGTGTATGCCATTGTTATATATCATATGATATATGATAGATGATTAATTTTAACGATGTCACTCGATGGATATGGAAATATTAGTGTCCGTTGTGGGTCAATAATGATGTTCTAATATTAGTCATCGATCTTTCAATAAGTCTTCAATTGGGATGAACAATCATTCCCCTTAAACCTCGATTAGGGAGTGATTAACCTTGTCACTTGACGGACTTGGGATCAAAACATTGGTGCCCACCGTAAGAAGGATAATGAGGTTCTAAGACGAATCATTGGTCCGTTAAGCCCTCCATTGGAGATGAACTTGTTGAAAATTCAAATGTGAATTTAAGTCCTTCATTGGGTACAAATGAGAAAGTGGAACACCATTTATGAAGACACATTAACCAATTGCCTTAAGATTTTCGGTACATAGTGATGTCAATCTTTTATGTAGTTAGACTCAGGTCTCATTTGTGTTGTATCTCCCTAGTGAACTTCCTCCATTAATATACCTAACAAGTGGAATCAGGGCCTATAGTTAGTCTTTGGTAACCGACTCAAACAAGTACAATATGGTCCTTGTCTCGAAAGTCTTCCTAGCAAGGATTATAGGTAAGTGTGTCCCGTTAAGATAAACGGTGGTAGAAATAGGTATTCATGATTGGGAATGCTTTTGCTAGAGGGGGAGTGTACCAATGTGGAAGAGACTCACCCTTGAGAGAGAGATTGTTGGGAATCCAAGTGCAAGTCTAAGTTTCAAATTAGGTAGAAATGAGAAAATGGAGTACCATATAAGGATGAAGACTCATTAATCCATTGTTTTAAGGTTTTGGGTTGAGAGTGATGTCCCTCCCTTGATAAACCTTAAACCTAACAGAACCATCATCCCCCTTAGACCTCGACTAGGGGACTTAGGTCACGCCCAATAACTTCATATTACTTAGGAGTCGAGGTCGAAGGCAGTTTAAATTCTCATTCCTCCCTCCACGCTCTGAATTACATTTAAAGATAAAACTATGACGGACTACATGCTCCAAAGCGGACAATACCTCAAATAAGGGGTGATTGACCTTAACGATGTCACTCAACATATTTGGGATTGAAACATCGACGCCCATTATGGAGCTGATAACGAGGTTCTAAAGACTAATCGTTGGTTCCCTTAAGCCATCCATTAAGGATGAAAAATCATTCCCCTTAAATATCAAATAAGGGCTTTATGTTTCATCACACCTAATAGTCTCACATTGCTTATGAGTCGAGGCTTAAGACAATTTAAAATTTTCATCCTTCTTCCATCCTCTAAGGCACTTTTTAAGGACAAAATCGTGATGGAGCACAGGTTCCAAAGTGGACAATAACTCGGATGAGGGATGATTGATCCTAACGATGTCACTTAACAGACTTTAGATCAGAACACACGTCCACTGTGGGATCAATAATGGATATTGTCCAAGGTTTTTTATTATATATGTATTTAAAATAATTAAATATTTTTTTTTAAATTAGAGAATTAAAAGGAAATTTATACCTATTCTATCATAATATATGCAAATTTGAAAATATGCGGAGTTGACATCGGATGCGTATAGAAGAATATGTAAATAAAAATAACAAATCTAAACAATTTTGATATATGTGCATACTAACTTATATTATTCAAAAAGCATTTTAGATAACAAAATTTGCTATTATCAGTGCAATAAGCCTATGGTTGATGGTATCAAAATCGAAAGATAAAAGGAGAAACACATAAAAGGATACAGATAAAAGATACCAAGAAATAAATTACTACATAGGGAAGATAAGTAAAGTTAATATATGAAGGGGAGTGAAACATGATTGAGATTTCAAAAAGTGTATTGTTAGAGGAAGCCCTTAGGCAAGTTCGAGTGGATGGACAACACAGAATTGAATGGGAAGTTAATAGATGATAATTACTACAAAATATGGGTTCAATAGGTATAATTGATGCAACGTGACCAATCTTTTATGAAAAATTATTTTATTTTAATTTAGCTTAGCTATTAGAAAAAATGGGAAAATATAAATAGGCTATTCAAATAAAAAAGGTGAGAAATTATGGTTACAATTCAAATACTATGAAAACATTGCAAAAAGGAAAATGATAAATCTAGTGATGATTGTTGCAACTTGAGTTACCGCTTTAGTAGATTTATTTTGTCAGTGTCTATTTTGCCCTTGGTAATTTAGTGTCTCGCAATTTACATTCTTGCAGTTTATGTTTTTAGTTTGACCACTTCAATCCATCTTCATCTACTTCATTTTTATTTGTTGTCATTTGATCTCCATACATCATTCCACCTTTATATAAAAATACATAAATAGGATTATTGGGAAGAAATGCATTAAAAAGGAATTTAGTGAGTTAATATGCTTGTAAAATTAATCCACAATATAAGTGATTTACACATCAATTTTATCTTAATTGTGTAATCTTAAAATGAACACTCTCTAATTTAAATTGAAAATTAATAATTTGTTGGACCAATTAACAAAGAATCCACATCAAATGGATTTAGTTTATTTAAAATATATTGAAAACATATCAAACCAAAATTATCGAAAACATATTAAACCAAAATTATCGAAAAACATCATATGTATTTTTACTATATCGGTTGAGAACTCACAACTCTAAGATAATTCGATTCTTTGCTTCCTTCTCTTATGTTTGTAAGCTATTATATTAAGTCTATTTGAAAATTTAAGTTTCCTATTTATGTGAAACCTCTTGGATGACACATGCAAAAGGTACTTCGATATTTAAGTTAGAAAAGCTCCAAGCACTTAGGTATTAAATGTAGAAATTAATGTGTCCAATTACCTTACTTGAACTCCCTATGTATACAAATTCTAATGTGTTTTTAGTTACCACCGACTTCATTACGGTCCAATCACTCCTTAACAACAATTACTAGACTGTTTTGCAATAATCACTACAAGTATGTTTAACCATTCAAGTTACGTACTTGATCAACCATTTTATCGACTAGTCAACCTTGATAAGGATTTGTCAAGGAGGTGTGATTAGGGATGACAAAAAAATCTGCGCCCGCAAATATCCACGGATAAAATTTGCGACGGATAGTTAGTACCCGCGAATATTTACTACCCGCGGGTTGCGGGTAGCGGATTTTTTAATACTCGCTTATAAATGTATCGGGTGCGGGTATTATACTATCCGTACCCGCAAAAAATAAAAATAAAAATAAAAATTTAATTTATATTTTATTAAGTTAAATTTAATTAAAATTAACATTAATTTCTATTTTATAAGGTTAAATATAATTAAAATTTAATTTAATTTCTATTTAATTTAATATATATTATATTTTATATATATTTTTGTAATTTTATTTAAGTTTTACTATAATATTTTATAAAAATATATATTTTTAAATATTTCGAGTATCCGCGAGTTTTAAAATATTCGCAGGTATTTTTTAAGCGAGTATCCGTGCGGGCAGCGAATCAGGTAGCGGGTGAATATTTTTTTTGTCGGGTCGGGTTGTGGGTAGGCAGTATCCGTGCCCGACCCGTTGCCATCCCTAGGTGTGATGGTCTTTCATCATTGTCTTAATAGATCGGGTCGAGCTTTCAAAGTTGTTGTTAACCCAATCGATTTGTGTTGGATTGGTCGAGTAGCTATTATATATAGCCCCCCAAGCTCTTGTTGTGGGGAACTCACTACGATGGGGTTAAGGCTGCTCAGAAGTGATTTAGTAGTATCGCTCGGGGTTGATATCTGACTAGGTAAATTTGAAAAAGTGATCGTTAGAGCTCGAGGAGTTGTTACACCTCACACTACATATTGTAAGTTCTAACATCGGATGTGAAACGTTAGATCTCCTCAACTGTTGGATGCATCTCGATCTAACGATTTATAAGACAAAATTTTTGCCTTTTTTTCCTATAAATAGGCTTAGTGTTGGCCTCTAATTTTCACCTTTCTTCTCTTAGAGCTTTACACACACTGATTGACATTTATTTCTAAGGTAATAATGTTTGTAGTCAACAATTCTTCTTCGAGATGTCCTCTGGTCGCGACAATCAGGGGTATGTTGATGTTGCGTCTTCATTGTTGTTGCAAAGGTCATCTTCTAGGAACCAAAGGTCAATCAATTAAAGTATGTTGTTGGTCAACACCAGCACTATGGATGTAAATAATGAAGTTAAAAATAAGCAAACACTGAAGGAGTCAACCCAAAGTGCGACTATTGAGGTTGAAGTTGATGCATCAACTGAAGGGTATGAGTGGGACTTGCTAGAGATTCCAGGTTATGATTGGGCCTCTCATGATGTTCACGAATATTGCACTCGATATTGATGGGAGCAACGATCTGGTGTTGATGGTAAACTCCTAGCCAAGGTTTCTATCACAAGAAGAATGACCAAGCTTTTACAAGAAGAGTCAACATTAAAAGGTGAAGCAAAGCTCATCTTCACTTAGGCCATCATGCACATTGAAGAATAATTTTGGCCACGTATTTCGGCCAAGTAGCGTAAGTTTTTTTAAGGCTTATATTAATGACTAATTATTGTAGGATTTTTCCTTAGTTGGACATCCAAACCATGTAGAAAGTATGTGTCATTTTTCATGCTTCCGTTGGAGAGAATTTTACTTTAGTAGTAGCCACATGACATTCTAGGAATGAAGAAGATTTTTCTTATGAGTGACCACATGTCCTTCCCTTATTGAAGAGAATTTATGGACACTTGTCCACTCCTTAGAAGGCTTCCATATTTGGCCAAGGATTTCATGGTAAGGTTGGCATGCAAAGTTTTTTTTTTTTTAGAGTTTTTATGAAACACCCTTAGTCTATAAATAGAGGTGTCTCCTCTCTTGTAATCATATTTGATGTTGAGTAACGTTTCCCATTTTTTGTCATACTACTCATCTTAAGATCAACACTAGAGCAACCAAAGTGACCCCTCTAGTCACTTTCCTCTTAGAGTTGACTTAACCTCTCTTTAATCCTTCAAACACCACACCACCACCATAACACCACCCTAGGATGTAAGCCTTCTTCCTTCTTCCACCATTGTTTCCACATTTCACACCTCTTTATCCATCATTCTGCAACATCTTCACCAAAAAGATCATCCTCCATAACATCTCTTCTAGCCTAGCTTGCCATCTAGTGACTTAGCCAAGCAGAAGCATATACTTGGGGATAACATTGATGATTATGTCATGAATCATTGGGTTTGCAAAGGGAATGAATGGGTTTGTCACGGTTAGGGAGAGTCGAAACTAGATTTTTTTTGTGTATGCTTGTTTCTTTATCGACTTGTTTGCGTCGACTCCAATTGAACGTTGCTCCTACATATCTTCATCTGAATGCTTGGGCGACCATTCAGGCTTTCAAAATAGTGTGAAAAGTGCTCGGCTTAACCCATACTCCTGCCTTTTTTTTCACCACTTTTTCACTTGATTGAACTAGAAGGTGGGGTGGTTGCCTTTAATAAGTGAGTTTGACAAGTGGCTCTTCCAACTTTCCATCGCTTCGTATAAGAACTTCAACAATGTGTACTTAGGTGGCCATTAAGACCAAAGGTTGTAAGTACTTTTTTTATGAGAATGATCAGCCAAAGTTCCCCCTTTACTAGATAAGGAATCCCGAGTGAATGACCTTGTGGTGTGATACACTTATGATGCTTGAGGAGCAATTTGCTCTTAAAGTTTTGGAGGAACTCCCTCATTGACTATCGACTAGGGTACTCATGAAATGTCATAAATCTTGCAATATTTGAAAGGATGTTCTCAGTAAGCAATCCTTCCTCGTTCAATTATTTTATTGTCCGACTTTTATCCTGGCTAAGTTCTTGTTTGAGTTACAAATATGATTTCCCGCATAAATCTAAAAGAGGTGAACTTTTATAAGAAAATGTTGGATAAGCATGTAGCACCTGCCAACATCTTTGGGGTAGCATCAACCTCCAAGGAGCCTACTTTTGCTTGTCCATCCAAGCACGGTTTACAATGGGGCAAAATATTTGTTGCGGTATCTTTACGATTTAATTGAAGCTTGACAACAAAGCCTCTTTCAACCTTAGTCTTTGAGTGACCTGCTTAGCAAGCGAATCATCCCTAATGGCGATCAATCAGTGGTCGCTTTTCTAGAGAAGGACTAAGTTAAGTCCGAAGTGGATTTAAATGTCGGCCTCAAAGCCAACTATAATTTGACCGCTCAACTAAAGGATGTGAATGTCGCTCATGCTAGATGCATAGGCAAGGAGAAAGACTTGTCCCATAAGTTGTCTTATTCAGTGAAAGAAGGAAAATACCTCACCAACGAGAATTGACGGCTGCATCAAAATGTTGATGTTATTTGCCTTGCCCATCGAAAAGTTCAAAAGCAAGTGGAGGACTGAGAGACGAAATAGAAGTCTTTTGCCAACAAGCTAGAAAAGACTAAGTGACAAGTGATACTACAACATGAGGTTGACTTCTAATATGCTCTTGACCAAGCAGATTATTTTTATGGCGTCCCTTTGGAGGAGAGTAAGTTTGATGTGCAATAGGGCTTCCATAATAGGGATATAATGCACCTTCAGAACATACTTCGCAAAGATGAAGATGATGTTGTTGAGGCGGACGTTGGAATTCCTCTTCCTTCCTATCACATTGAGGTCATTCAGGATGCTGCCATTTCTTTTGTTTAGTCGGTTAATCCTATAATGATAGACTTTTTTTGGATATAGGTTGATCGTTGTAGGATCGACCTCTTTTATACACGACTCTTGTGATTAAAGAGGAAATAGTTTGATGTTTGTTCATTCCTTCTTTTTAAGTTCATTAACTGGCTATTTGTATGTAGGTTTAAATCCTCGGATGGTCTTCATATTTGTATGGGAATCTCAGTTGCGTCCTCATATTTGAAATTGTCTTTGGGTCATAATATTTGTAAAATTGAGTCAATTTTACCCTATTCGTTAAGATGTCCCAAACGCCGTTAACTTGAGTTGAGTTGTATTTTTTTTATGGCGTGGCATTATGCATTAAATTGAATGAGTGATGTGTTTTAGAATCATCAAATCCACGTGGTGAAGGTGCTTCTTCTTCCCTTCAACCACTGATCACCTTTCACCTCTTCCACTCCTCTGCCCAAGCTGCTTCCTTCCCACTCCCACCCTCAAACCCTCACTCCCAAGAAACACACTCTTTCTCCTCTGCCGACGGAGCGCCTCATCTCCATCGCAACTTACACTCTCCTGTTCTTCAACTTCCTCTAGTATGGTCGTTACCTCCAAGCGCAATACCCTAAGCTCGTCGTCCTCTTCCTCGCATTCTACAAATCCATCTCTACGCTTCCTTCGTCGCCTTCTTCGCCCTCTACCTCGGCGTCGTGCGAAACCCTACCTTCCCCCGCTACGTTAGGTTCAAGTCATGCAAGTCGTCACCCTCGATGTTCTCCTCATTTTACTCACCTCATTACGCGAATCTTCTCCCCTAGTCGTGGCCCTCTCATGATTTGGTCCAACAACGCAATTTTCGTCTTCAACATTCTTTGCTTCCTGTACAGCGGCACTTCGTGTGTCTTGGGACACACACTGTATTTTCCCTTTGTCGCCGACACTACTTCCAGGAAAATCTTATTTTACTTGGGCTTTTACATTTTTTTTTCTATTTTCTTCCTTGTATTCAATCTCCTATCGAATCTTTCTGGATTTTTGATTCATGTATAGAAAGGTACCCTCATCTCTATGGAAGTGACGGAAGGGTGTTGGTGAATGGGTCGCACCGCTCACAAAAGTGTTGATTGCACGAAAATAATGCAGTATAGTCTAGGAAGTGACTCCTAGGTCGTCTCTCAAGGACCAATTTATGTGCCGGTTCAGTTTCAGATCTAACACGAAGTGGGGGGGGTGTTTTTGGTGTTTATGTTGAATGCGGTAAAATTAAATTGGAAATTGGAAATTAAATAAAACAGAATTAAAAACACTGAAATAAATTTTAACAACGGTAAAAACAAGCGGTAAAAGACGGTAAAAACGGAACAGTAAATATGCAAAAACGTAACAGCGACAGTAAAATAAAGAGAGTTCAGAAAATGGTAAATTCATAAAACGATAATTTCAGAAAACGGTAAATTGCAGAGAACGGTAAATTATAGGAAACGGTAAATGAAAATAAAATTCAACGAACATTGAGAAATGCAGAATGGAAACTTCAATTAAAATTCAATTCTTGAACTGGAAATTAAAACAAATCCAAAACCTCCCCAAAGGGGAGGAGGAAAAATGACACTCAGAATGAAAACGTCCGTGGCTTCTTACACTAAACTACTCCTAAAATCTCCTGCATTTTTCCTTCTCTGCCTGCTGCTCTTTTATAGCCACTTCTCTGACACATTCTCCTTCAATTTAGCATTTGGATTTTGTCTCACTTGGCAGCCCGTGACCTCTTTGCTTTCACATTTGTTTTTGTCTGAATTTGCAGCCCCGTTTTTAGGGATCTTCTTCCGAAATGCTACTAGATATGCCAAACAAAATAAGGTTTTGGGCCCCTCCAATTTCCACCTCAGCTTGTCTTATTTTCTGTACCCATGCGGAATGTGCTCTAAGTGTTGGCTTTGAAGACTTCTCTCCTGAAGACGTGAGCTGCTGCCATGCCTCTTTTCTTCATTCTTCCAACTCCAAAGAGTGCAGAGTGTGGTGCTTCTACTCCAGGCTAAGACTCCTTCAACCGTTGCAGCTCCATTTCTCCTCATCCAAGGTGGTTGTTGTCTTCTCTTTTCCATGCTTCATCCAAGCCGTGACCAGCTGCTCTCCCTTGTGCCAAGACCGAGACAATGGATCAATTATACTCCTCCACGGATGCTTCAACACGTCCTCATTCCAGCCTTTTACTCATGGCTGCTGGATGGTTCTCTTCTATGGATGCTTCCCCTTCTTCCAAGGCCATGTATTGGCTTCTCTTTACTGGACTTTCTTCTTCATGTTGCTGGACTTTGTCTTCTTCAAGGTGCTGCACCGTGACATTTCTCCATTCTCTTCTAACGTCCATCCCCATTTCACGCTGCTGGATGCTTCTAAACTCCCATCATTCTCTTTCTCCATTCAGCTGTGACATCCTCACACGTCCAGCCCCTAAGATGTAAGCTACTGCCATGGAGCGTTGCTGGATGCAGAGATAGCTGGATTTCCGTGAGTGTCTATGCTTCTAGCACCTTGTGTTGCTGCTGGTGTTGTAAAAACCGTGAGCCACTTCCCTTGGATGTGAGTTAGACGTGCTCCTTCCTTCACTGCTGGACCGAGAAGTGTTTCTTCCAAAACTCTGGTTGCTAGATGAGGCCGTGTGTTTTTCTCCAAGGCCAAGCTAATTGAAAATAATGTTCCATACAAGAATAAGTATGGTGGCCCCCTTCATAATATGTTGTATCCCACTCACAAGAGAAAGAAGATGTGCCGTGAGTGGTGATCTGTTGTTTCTTTCTCCAATTTTTCAAGCTAGCGGGGCCATGAAACCACTCCCCTTAATATAACATTAACATAATAAAATTCAGCACATGAGCTCCTACGTGAACTTTTATTTGGTGGCCCTTCTTCATTCCAAATTCTTGCCAATTGCAAAATTCTTCATTTGGAAACAAGGAGTTGTCGTGGCCTTTCATATGTGGTGGATCCCACACCTTCTTCATTCTTTGGATGTGCAAAAGATGAGGGCCGTGTACTCCTTTCATAATACTAATTCAGCACTTGCATTTTGGAGTTCCTCTTACGTAACTTTTCAACAATTGTGGCCCCCTTTGCAATGACCGTGTGGTGTAATGTGCTAAGCAAATTTTTTTCTTCTACAAATTCCATAAAAAATGTTTCATTAGAGATTAACACACATTAAATCACTGCAGCGTAGATTCTTCTAACAGATTGTGTAAATGAATATTCTTCCAACTATCCTAAAATATTTACAGAATTTTCCCTGCACTCAATAATGTAAAGAATTAGTCTCAGATAATTCAAATTAACTAAAATAAGAATTTCTGATCAAATTAAGCACAATTCAGAAAAATGGGAAAATACTGGACAATTATGCACAATTCCCTGATTAATTTTAGTACAATAAACCAAGTGAAGTGAAGAAAACAATGACTCATCAAAATAGACCACACTTAGTCTTTTGCACTCCTGGGCAAAATCAAGACTCAAATCAGGGAATGGTTCAAAGGACTTTTATGAAGGTGAAACAACTGAGCAGTCAGAAAATAAAGATTCACAAGAAAACACACAGAATTTACATAGTTCTCAAGAATTCTGGACAGAGACAAGAAGTAGAAAATATCCAACACAAAATCAAATAAAGCAGATACTTACAGAAATCATCCAAGCAATTCAAAACATGGTAAAATAATTAATCAGCTCAAGAGGTGATTTAAAAATAACATAACCTCACAGATGCACACAATCAGTGTTTCTCTCAAGTGTTTAAGGTAAATCGATGTCACTCAATGCACTCAAGAAAGCAAACACAAACATACTTGGCAAGCTTCTAATATTAACACTTAAAACATATGCATGTTCGGATCCAAAGGTCTTTACTGGGTTGTAATGGGGCCAAGGACAAGGGAGGATAAATTTGGATAAGTAGCTATAGCTCAGAAGAAATAGAGGACAAATGGGGAACAAGAGTAAATACAGTCAAATCTCACCCAAACCTCTAATTCAATCCTCTTCTCGACTCCATTGTTTACAAAATTATTTTTCATTTTTCTCATCATTTTTCTTCATCCTGTCTCTTTTCTTTTCTCTCTTTATCACGCAACAGGATATAATTTATATTTTCAAAACATGATGAGGAACCAACTAGCCAATTCATCAGAATCCCCACAGAGACCACACTTTTTCACAAAACACTTCTATAGCTCCAGACTTCCCTAATGTTAAGGTAATCATTTGTTTTTCACTTAGGATCAGTGTATGAGCTTTAAATCAAAGAAATGAATACAGTAGAGGCTCAAAGGGATTATCAAAGGATAATAACAAGGTAGGCTTATTTGGCTAACGAGGCTCAATAAATAAAATGCCTTTATCATTTCTAAAACATGCATATAAATCAAGTATATCAAAAAGAATCAAGCCAAGGCATATGTGCAAGCAATCAAGATACATAGCACACAAGAAAGAAAATAAAGTGGCTCAAATCTCACACAGGGTATTTGTGTTATAATCAATTCACCCTCTCAAACATCATAATAATCTTCCCAAGCAGAGAAAAGCAAGGATTTTAAACTATAAGTATTAATGAAGTGAAGGAAAAATCTACAACTTAGACAAACTCCAGAAATCAAGAGAAAAATGTAAAATTTATTACACACAAAACACACTTAAAACAACTTAAAACAGAAAAAATTTAACACTCAAAACAAAAAATTTAACACACAAAACAAAGAAAAATCAGAGTCTCTCCCAATAGACCACACTTAAACTACACATTGTCCTCAATGTGTTTTAAGCATACATCAGCAATCAAAACAGTAACATATCATGGACAAGTGCAATAAAAACAGGAAAAAGGGAGAGAAAGAAAATGCAAACTCCCGTAGGTTAAGGTGGAAGCTGCCAATTTTGGATCATCAGGGATAGGTCTTCATCTTCAGAATCCAGCCAGGAAGTTTTGAGGACGAACTGCTTCATCCTCCAAATCTGATCAAGCAGGGAAATGTTTTCCACAGCTGGATCTGAGCAGTTATTGTTGATGAGCAAGTTCAGTAGGTGCCTATTGATGTTGAAACCGTTTTGCAGGCTCGCACCTTTGTCTTCAATAATGGGTGTTTGTTGATCAAATTCTTGTGTACCTCCTGCAACATGGTTAGTGCAATGTGGTGCTACAGAAATTTCATGCAGGGGTATAACACCCAATCCTAGTGTAACAAGTTGAACCTCAGATACATCCTCAGAACATGAATCAATTTTAAATTCAGAAAGAATATTAACCACAAACTCAGATTCATGTTCAATGCATGGAGAATAAACATTCAGATGTGATATCAAAAAGTGATTCTCATCATGCACAGAGGGAAAATTAAGATCAGACTCAGCAACAATATAATCATCAGCATACCTCTCAACAACATAATCATCAATATAATCAAATTGAGGTATGCTTATCTCCTCTTCCTTGAAGATTGCTAGAGAGTGGGAAGATGAAGGTGGTCTACCTGTCTCAGAAGTACTGCTCGTATCTGCCTGTTCCTCAAAATTTTCATTGGTCTCCTCAGGTGCAAGAGTGGTCATCTGCCCAACCTGATCACTCAGATTCTGCATGGCAGCTTGAGTTTCCTGCTGGATCTTCATGCACTCTTGCTCAAACTGAATTTTCTGCTTGGTCATTTGCTCCAGTAACTCCTTTAATGTAGGTTCAGAAGTAGAAGGCTGAGGAGTTATTTGGACAGGAGCATCAAACTGCTGATTCTTGTATTGTTGGACTGGTGGAGGCATAAAAGTATCCTGAGATGGTGCTTCCTGATATTTCTGTTGAGCATCGAACCATCCCAAGCTAGGGTCATTCCATCCAGGATCATTGATATATCCATACTGCTCAGGGGAGAATTTGTTCAGAAACTGAAGCTTAAGATATCCCCAATCGGTAACGGATCCTAGAGGAAGAGAGTCTTGCCAATCCTTAGCTGCTCCTTGTAATGAATGCGGAAATGCGCTCAAGAAAATGTGATCAAGAGGGACATCTGGAGGCTTCATTGAAGAGCACACCATGTGGAACTCCTCCAAATGTCTATGTGGGCATTCCCCTGCAAAACCATGAAACTTAGGCAGCATATATGTCAGTCCAGTGCTTAGAACGTAATAAAAATCATCCTCTGTAGGTGGAACCAGCTCCCAAAGAGAGCTCTCAGAAGTTGGAGGATGAATCATATTGTTCTCACCACAAAAGTCAGCAGAATTAAATTCAGAGTGCCATGCAGACGGAGAATCATATTCATAATTAGAGGTATCGACAGAATAAGCAGTATCCACAAAATCAAAATAGGTAGACATGGAAAAAGAAAACTACTAAAAATTACGAAACAAATAAAACACAACACATTTATACATGGAACACGCACACACAAAACAGAACATTAAATTTTTTTTTTTTAACAGATAAAACACATACGACACGCATTCAGAGAATAGAAAATCACATCGCAACACAAGATAAAACACAACACAATTAAACATATATTAACACACATAATCGAAAAACACAGCAAAAATCTAAAACAAAAAACCTGGAACTGAAGTGACAACGCCGCCAAAATTTGCTGAAGGGGTCGTTGTCGCCTACAAAAATACAAAACACAAAACACGCAAAACAAACATATTAGTAGAACAAAAATTTACACAACAAAAATCTAAAACCGAACCGTTATTGATTGGTCCCCGGCAACGGCGCCATTTTTGATGAACGGGTCGCACCGCTCACAAAAGTGTTGATTGCACGAAAATAATGCAGTATAGTCTAGGAAGTGACTCCTAGGTCGTCTCTCAAGGACCAATTTATGTGCCGGTTCAGTTTCAGATCTAACACGAAGTGGGGGGGGGGTGTTTTTGGTGTTTATGTTGAATGCGGTAAAATTAAATTGGAAATTGGAAATTAAATAAAACAGAATTAAAAACACTGAAATAAATTTTAACAACGGTAAAAACAAGCGGTAAAAGACGGTAAAAACGGAACAGTAAATATGCAAAAACGTAACAGCGACAGTAAAATAAAGAGAGTTCAGAAAATGGTAAATTCATAAAACGATAATTTCAGAAAACGGTAAATTGCAGAGAACGGTAAATTATAGGAAACGGTAAATGAAAATAAAATTCAACGAACATTGAGAAATGCAGAATGGAAACTTCAATTAAAATTCAATTCTTGAACTGGAAATTAAAACAAATCCAAAACCTCCCCAAAGGGGAGGAGGAAAAATGACACTCAGAATGAAAACGTCCGTGGCTTCTTACACTAAACTACTCCTAAAATCTCCTGCATTTTTCCTTCTCTGCCTGCTGCTCTTTTATAGCCACTTCTCTGACACATTCTCCTTCAATTTAGCATTTGGATTTTGTCTCACTTGGCAGCCCGTGACCTCTTTGCTTTCACATTTGTTTTTGTCTGAATTTGCAGCCCCGTTTTTAGGGATCTTCTTCCGAAATGCTACTAGATATGCCAAACAAAATAAGGTTTTGGGCCCCTCCAATTTCCACCTCAGCTTGTCTTATTTTCTGTACCCATGCGGAATGTGCTCTAAGTGTTGGCTTTGAAGACTTCTCTCCTGAAGACGTGAGCTGCTGCCATGCCTCTTTTCTTCATTCTTCCAACTCCAAAGAGTGCAGCGTGTGGTGCTTCTACTCCAGGCTAAGACTCCTTCAACCGTTGCAGCTCCATTTCTCCTCATCCAAGGTGGTTGTTGTCTTCTCTTTTCCATGCTTCATCCAAGCCGTGACCAGCTGCTCTCCCTTGTGCCCAGACCGAGACAATGGATCAATTCTACTCCTCCAAGGATGCTTCAACACGTCCTCATTCCAGCCTTTTACTCATGGCTGCTGGATGGTTCTCTTCTATGGATGCTTCCCCTTCTTCCAAGGCCATGTATTGGCTTCTCTTTACTGGACTTTCTTCTTCATGTTGCTGGACTTTGTCTTCTTCAAGGTGCTGCACCGTGACATTTCTCCATTCTCTTCTAACGTCCATCCCCATTTCACGCTGCTGGATGCTTCTAAACTCCCATCATTCTCTTTCTCCATTCAGCTGTGACATCCTCACACGTCCAGCCCCTAAGATGTAAGCTACTGCCATGGAGCGTTGCTGGATGCAGAGATAGCTGGATTTCCGTGAGTGTCTATGCTTCTAGCACCTTGTGTTGCTGCTGGTGTTGTAAAAACCGTGAGCCACTTCCCTTGGATGTGAGTTAGACGTGCTCCTTCCTTCACTGCTGGACCGAGAAGTGTTTCTTCCAAAACTCTGGTTGCTAGATGAGGCCGTGTGTTTTTCTCCAAGGCCAAGCTAATTGAAAATAATGTTCCAGACAAGAATAAGTATGGTGGCCCCCTTCATAATATGTTGTATCCCACTCACAAGAGAAAGAAGATGTGCCGTGAGTGGTGATCTGTTGTTTCTTTCTCCAATTTTTCAAGCTAGCGGGGCCATGAAACTACTCCCCTTAATATAACATTAACATAATAAAATTCAGCACATGAGCTCCTACGTGAACTTTTATTTGGTGGCCCTTCTTCATTCCAAATTCTTGCCAATTGCAAAATTCTTCATTTGGAAACAAGGAGTTGCCGTGGCCTTTCATATGTGGTGGATCCCACACCTTCTTCATTCTTTGGATGTGCAAAAGATGAGGGCCGTGTACTCCCTTCATAATACTAATTCAGCACTTGCATTTTGGAGTTCCTCTTACGTAACTTTTCAACAATTGTGGCCCCCTTTGCAATGACCGTGTGGTGTAATGTGCTAAGCAAATTTTTTTCTTCTACAAATTCCATAAAAAATGTTTCATTAGAGATTAACACACATTAAATCACTGCAGCGTAGATTCTTCTAACAGATTGTGTAAATGAATATTCTTCCAACTATCCTAAAATATTTACAGAATTTTCCCTACACTCAATAATGTAAAGAATTAGTCTCAGATAATTCAAATTAACTAAAATAAGAATTTCTGATCAAATTAAGCACAATTCAGAAAAATGGGAAAATACTGGACAATTATGCACAATTCCCTGATTAATTTTAGTACAATAAACCAAGTGAAGTGAAGAAAACAATGACTCATCAGGTGTACTCTTGCTTGGCAGAACTTGGGGTAGGATTAACACATGAATCAGGTTTTCACTAGGTAAAAACAATTTGAACTTTTGGTCAGCCTTATCGGTGCATAGTGAATGATTATGATTTGATTTTAACTAGAAAGATCCATTGTTTTCTTTCTAGACATTGTCTCATCTTCCAAGGATGGCACCATAAGCAATTACAGGAAGTCTTTTCAAAATTACTCAAATGATGTCGTGTCACCGAACAAAATGGAAGTGATCAAAGTTTTAGGAACATGGCTTGACACTGCTAACAGTCCTCACAAACTTTTTTGTTGTGTTCAGTTGCTTGCTCCAAGAAGGCATTGTTGTGATGTGTTTCCCTTTACTGCTAAGGACAAAATGGAAATCGCAATTAGGGAATGCAAAGATCAGGAGTTGGTTTACGAATGAACATAAATGAGATTACAAGAGTAGATTAATTAGAAGCTTTTGCCCAACATTTTGTATCTCTAGTGTAAAAATACGATTGTGACCTGAAATTATCACTAGTTTGTGCAACAGTTATAACTTGCAAACTTCAGTTGTATCCTTTATTTATCTACTCTCTTTTTTTTTGCCTTTTCAGTCTTTTACAATGTTGTCTTTGGACAGACACTCGCGCAGGAGAAGAGGAATTCGACAAACGTGCCCCGACGACAGCGTTTTTTAGTTTGAGAGGGAGAAAGGGTGTGTGTCTAGGGAGTGAGGGTTTGAGGGTGGGAGTGGGAAGGAAGCAGCTTGGGCGGAGGAGCGAAAGAGGTAAAAGGTGATCAATGGTTGGAGGAAAGAAGAAGCATTGTCGCCACGTGGATTTGATGATTCTAAAATACAACACCCATTCAATTTAATGCACAATGCCACGCCATTAAAAAAATACAGCTCAACTCAAGTTAACGGCGTCTAGGACAACTTAACGGATAGGGAAATTTTGGCTCAATTTTACAAATATTATGACCCAATTGAGACAGTTTCAATTATGAGGACCCCACTGAAATTCCCATACAAATATGAGAACCATCCAAGGGTTTAAACCTTGTATTTACTTAATCCATTTGATTAATCAATGTATGCTTTGTGCTAATGTTAACATTTAGTAAGGATTTGCTTTTGTGATGATTAAGCTTAACAAATTGATTTGCTTGATAGGAGTTCATATGTGAATGCTCTCTTATCCAAGTTCCATATGTTCAGTAAGGGTTCATTGGTGAAAGTTCCCTTAACATAGTTTTCTATGTTCAGTAAGGGCTCATTCTTAAATGTGCCCTTGGTCGAGTTATTTGCATTTGGTAGGAGTTCAAAAGTGAACGCGTTATTAACTGAGTTCTATGTATTTGGTAGGGGTTCGTAAGAAAACTTTCCCTTAACTAAGTTCTATGCAGTCAGAAGGGGTTCACAGGTGAACACACCCTTAACCGAGTTTTATACATTCGGTAGGGGTTCATAGGTGAACGCACCCTCAGTGGCTTGACCTTGTTTTTGTACCTTTGAACTACCATTTGCTTGCATGTTTATGCCCACATGATTGTCACTTCTCTTTGTTCGGTTAAGCTATCGGCCTTATCTCGCAATTGATCAACATTAACATTTGTGTCTTGCATTTGTCTTCTGAGGAAAGGTTTGTACACTTCCACTGGTATCAATGTATTTGAACCTTACATGAGGTTTTTTCCTTAATATCGCCCAACTTGCGCTTCGATTCGAAAACTATGATCTTGTTCATTGTTTCATCTTTGTTGTTTGTTTGTGGATGTTCTATAGAGTTTAGTGATATGTTTTATTCATTAACCCTTGTAAATTTGTCTAGCTTCCAATCAATAAATCATCGTTCATTATCAGTGATGATAACACTAAATATGTCAAACATGCATATCAAGATTTTTCAAAAATAAAAGCCTGCATTTACCAAGCGGTGATTGTGACCAAGACTTTTGGTTGAGAAATACCCACTTAATTTTTTTTCATTGCTTATACATTATTATATAATATACTCTTATAGTTATTTTCAGAATAAAAAATCCGCAAGTGAATTTCTTTTCATGACTTATTAGCAACTCGACAAGTTATGAACTTGATAATCTAAAGTATTGCTCGCTTAACCTTGTATGATTCACAATATCTTTTCAGTAAGAACAAAACTTATAAAAGAGAAAAATTCATAATTGGGGATGAAGAATGTATTAACCAGTTATGAAAGAAAGAAAGATTGTTTGAAGAATGGAAAAGCCTCTTGAAGAAATTAAGACCTTTAATAAGCTTTCATCATCATACCAATTTACCTTACGAAGGTAAAAAGATTTTCCGAGGTAAAAAGGTTTTTAACGTGAGTAAAAACTGGTGTCAAGACTACTTCATAAAACTAAAAACTTTAATTTATCATAGTAGATCCATAAATTACTTCCTTGCTGCAATGAATTTTGGACCCGTTATACTTTTTCATGAGTATTTTTAAACGAAGAAAAGAAAACGGCTTTTTTCAGAAATTAAAATTAGTTTATGATAACTTATTTTGTAAAATCTATATAAGTTACTTTAAAAGAATGATTTCTAGTTTGTATATAAGTTACTTTTTCTTTATTATAACCTTGTTTCATTTTTTTATTGTAAAAGTATTTATTAAAAAAATACCGATTTGTCCTAATGATTGAAACGCTTTAAAAGCATGAGTTGGTCGAGACCCTTATTCCACCGCATAATAATTTACTAAATATCCGCATAAAGTTAATTGATTATTTAGAAAATTAATTGACATTAATAATTTATTTAGCCAGCTACAACTAATCATACATTTATTATAGTATTGGATGAAAAAGAAACCGAAAACATGAGAAAGAAAGAGGAGAGAAAAACATGAGAATCAAAACTAATCCCTTGCTTCTTCTTTCTCTATAATAACGAGGCTTTATTTATTTATTTTTCTTCCACGTTTTATTAATTTCCTTGGATCTTAAAATAATTAAATTAAAGTTTAATTACTATTTGGTTGTTATATCTTAGAATTTATTCCTCTTAGTCTTAATATTTATTTTTGGTTTAATTTTATTATATGTTAAATCAATTCAATATAATCACTTTGTTAAATTGGTAATAATATCATTTGAAAGGTGATTGTGTGTCCGTTTAATAAAAAATTAGTTATTAATTTAGTCTTTTTATTATTTTTTTTTAATTTAATTGAATCTTTACATTGTTTAAATAGAAATAATGTAGTTCCTTTTGTGAAATTAATGTGAAAATCGTTAGAAGATAATTATGTGAGTTTAGATATTATTTCTCATCTCTAACCTCATTTTCTTTGACGATAACGGTAAGAATATTATTTGTCTACTTCATGTCGAAGATCAATTTCTTTAAATCCAATATCACATATCTAAAATTTTTGTTTTTTAATGCATCATTATTAGAGATAGACACATGAATCCAGTTTTGATTTTTAGATCTGTTCTTAAAATCCATAAAGAACAACGCTGACAAAAAAAAAAGATATATTCATATAAAATAACGTAAAAACTCAATTGAATAAAAATAATATATATGAATTATATTATTAATTAAACTTTTTATTTACCTAATATATGATCTCTTTAAAAAGGCAGTTGATTTAAGTAAGAGACCACATAAAATCAATTTAAAAAATAATTGAATTTGATTGACATGCTTTCTTTTTCTATTGGTTTTCTCCCACCGTCTATTCAAATGTTTTCAAAGATCATGAGAAGAAAACATTGATTAGGTCTTACTAACAAGTAACATATTTGATAATAAAACACCGTTGTCTTTTCCTTTGTCAATTCTTTCCCATCTTTTTACTTTGTTAATGAAAAGTTTACATTTTTAACTATTAAGTTTAGGCAAATAATCTCTTAAATCTCGCGTGAAAATAAAAGTTTGATGATCATCCAATAGATGATATTATATATGTCCTGATTACAACATGATTTTTTCATACAGTGATGTGTGAACAAGTTCAACGTTATATACAATATTTGTGTAGTTTATTTAAAAAGGAGTAAATGTACTTTCTTCGGTTAGATTTATATTTATGACATTGCAAAAGTGATGACGTAACGTTCCAAATTTAATGTGTCACTTTAAATTGACGAAGAAGCCACTTTAATCTATGCTACTTTTCTCAACAACCCACCCATTCTTTTTTCTCTTCCACTTCATATGGTATCATCAAAGCACAGATCATGGTGCTCAAAATCACAAGCTTCCCATCTTTCTTTCTTTTGTTCTTGTCAATAGCATGTTCTTTGGGATGGTGATCAACGTTGAATAGAGTACAAGCATGATGTGGGGGCACTCATTGGAGCTGCAGCGTAGCATAGACATCATGCATTTGTACTCCAACACAAATAATGAAGCACCAGGAACACGTTCTTTTTTAATTTTACTCTAAAACACTCTACTTTAATTTAAAATATCCTTTATTTTTATGAAGGTCTTAGTGTAAATCAAGCACAATTTTCAAAGTTTAATATAAAAAATGAGTAGATCAAATGTTTGATATCAACTATTATTGATACATCATACTTTTTATTTTTAATTAAATTCATAATAATTACATTTAAGTCTTATTAATTAAAACCATAAGTAGAATTGATTAGAAGTTCAATCAAAATAGTTTTTTTTCTTTAAGCTATTCTACTTGGTCGCTTAATCTTTCTTGGCACATGAAGCATAGAGGTTTGAGTTTTGTCAAGAAAGACTATGTTAGTTGTTCATGGTATGATCCACCCTCTCTCAAATCTCAAAATATTATAAGAAAAAAATGCTAACAAAAACTAATAAAAACCACGAACAAAGATTTTTCAATGTGTGTAAATTCACTATCCTTAAAGACTTATTTGTAGTGTACTGCACAAATTTCCCAAGATATAACATAAACTTTTCCAAAATATTTGAAGATATCAGAACTAACAAAGAACTCTAAAAAGAATAAAGTAATAAATCTAGGATCTTATACGAAAGAAAAGAGGAAGGAAGAAATTAAGAGAATAAGAGAATAAGAAAGTGTGTTTTGGAGAATGCACCACACTTTATTTATAGAATTTGTGAACTAGCCCAAAGCCCAAGATTTGTGAAAGAATCCTATATAAGTTGTTAGTCAAAACTGCTTTTAACAAAGAAAAGGAACTTTGGGAAGATCTCATGCCTTGTCTACAGAAAAGCCTTGTGATTTCACAGGGAATCAAATCCCTACACTTATGGAAATGCTACGTTTTACTCTGAAACGTTCACAAACCAACGACTTTTGCTATACACATAGGTTTTACAACAATCCCAACATATTGCAAAAGACGAGAAAGAAAGATTGAAAGAAAGAATAATTTTTCTTGGATTTTATAAGATGTAATGTATTAAAGCTGGTATAACAAGATGAGCCAATCTTAGATTGAAAAACTTAACACACAATATAATTGGTATAACAAGCTATATGAACCAATGACACTAAATGTGTGTTAAAGGTTTATCACAATACATCCCACAATTCTTGTTGTTATCGTTGTGTTACGCTTACTAGACCATGCGCATGCTCAGTATTCATGAGTATTCTAGAGATCATACTAAGATTTCATACAAGCGACCTCACTTATCACTCATATAGGTGATTTCATCAAGTATATGCTGCAAATCATATGTCACCCTAAAGGATATGAAGATCATTAAAATATTTGTTTAAATTAAAATTCTTTCACCACAAATAATTTTATTTACAAAGTTTATCCTCTCAATAATGCAGTCTCTAGCACTTTCACACACCATAGGACATATTTGATTTAAATCAATTTAGTGTTATCAGAACTAACAAGTGACTTTATTTTACCCATCTCAACCTTATTCATGGGATCTCCCATCACAAAGGTTGGGTTACCGTATCTAGTTTGTTTGCAAATGGCTTAAGTCTTATTCTCGTCGATGTTTATGAGATCATAATTCTTCCCAAGGGTTTTGTAAAAGGATATAATAGATTTTGTTCTGACTTCACATAGTCAATGGAAATAGTTATACTCTTTAGTAGCTATTTCACTAAATTGCGTCTTAATTGTATATGTTCTTCCTATTGTAATTCTTATTTTTAGTTATAGCTATTGTCGATTGGCAATCACAATGTATTGACACCAATGAGGTTGGCTTCATTCCTAGTGCAATGTTCGCTGAAAATTTTTTCAATCACTCAACCTTACTATTAGTCATCTCAAGAGCAACAAACTCAAATTCCATTATTGATCTTGCAATAATTGTTTGTCTGGCTGATCTTTATGTAATCGCACCACCCCAAGTGTGAATACATAACCATTAGTGAATTTTGTCTCATATGAATATGAGATTTAGTTAGCATCATTACCCTTCTGGTACAGTAGGAAACCCACTATATTTAATGACATAATCCATTGAACCTCCTAAGTATCTCACAAGTCATGTAAGTGAATCCTAGTGTTCCTGATTTGGACGTTGAATGTACCTACTTAGTTTACCTACTGCATAAGTAATATCAAGTCTAAAAAACTCCTTAATGTAGTAAGATCCCAATTATCTAAGCATATTAAGGCGGAGAGATAGATTCTCCTCTATTTTTCATTAATTTAGAGTTAGCATCATAAGGGGTACTTATTGGTTTAAAGTCATAATATCCAAACTTCTTAAGAAGTTTCTCAATGTATTGCTCTTGGGATAGAAATATACTATATCCCTTCCTTATGATTCTACCACTTAAAATTACATTGGCTTCATCCATGTCTTTCATTTCAAAATTCAATCCTAGAAACAATTTTGTTCTAGCAACAGTCTCATTACATGTACCAAAAATTAACATATCATCGACATACAAGCATATAATGACACAATCATCATTTTCATATTTATAGTAAACACATTTATCAGCATTATTAGGTGAAAAATCATCACATAGCAGTACATTATTAAGTTTTTCATGTCATTCTTTTGGTGCTTGTTTCAACCCATACAAAGAGTTTAAAAGTTCGCACTTTATTCTCTTGACCAGGCACAACGCACCCTTCACGTTGAGTCATATAAAATTTTCATGTCATCCATTTGGTGCATCACTAGCTTATGGATAGTTGTTAAGGCTAACAAAACTCGAATAAGGAAATCCTAATCACAGGGGCAAAGGTGTCAAAATAGTCTATGTTGGGTTTTTTCAGTAAAGCCTTTTTCTACAAATATTGCCTTATAGTTCTCTTTAAATCCATTAGGATGATAAATTTTCTTAAAGATCCACTTACAACTAATGGATCTTGCTTCTTTAGGAAAATCTACTAAGATCCAAATACTATTTTTTGAAATTGATTCAATTTCAGTTTTAATGGCCTTATCCCATTGTTTTGTGTCAGGAGCACTAGTAGCTTCTACAAAGCTACTTAAGTGCAGCGAAATTGTTAACGTAAACAACAAACAAAGGGGTGGTGAATTGGTTTCTTATCGCAAATTGTACCTTTAATAATTTCCTCTTATAATTCAATTTCCTTAACGATAAATTAAAAAAATTATAAAAAGTGTAAGGTAAAGAGAAAATTGCACAAAATTTTATATTGGTTTAGATCACAAGGATTGTACATCTAGTTGTTAATCCAAATGAAGATTAACGTTTCACTATCACAAAACCAACAAATTATTACAATCACAAAGAAACAATAAGTTTAAGGTTTAGAACACTTCTCTTGTTACCACAAGAGATGAGACTCACTTCCCCTTAAGGCCACAAGGGATGAACACCTCCTTCGAATGGTTCACGAAGGATTACCACCTCATTTAAATATTCACAAAGGATGAAAGACTTCACTCAACAACAACAACACACTCAATTACAAACCTAGTAAAAATATTCGCTCTATGCCAACACCAAGTTCTTAAAGTCACATCACAAGGGTTATACAAACCCTAGAATACACTTATCCTAGCACACAAACAATCAGATAAGATTTTCGTATCTTTTCGGTTTTAAAATTAAGACTCAACTCAATATATAAGAATTTCACTCAAGCACACCTCTAAAAATATGTTGTCAGTTATTTAACGTGTGATAATTGATTATTCACTTATGGTAATCGATTATGCATTTAATGAATGCATCAAGGCCAAAAACATGCCTAACAACTTCAATAGCTAGTTGTGATTGATTATCATGGGTTGGTAATCGATTATTCCATAGAAAAAAAATGAGATTTTAGTAAACTTGAAAACCTTTATGTGATAATCGATTATCTTAAGTGTTAATCAATTATTGCAGAGTTTTTCTGACTCCTAAACAAATTTTAAAGCAAAAAATACATGGAATCAAGGATGAATAACACCCTATACATAAAACTACTAAATTACAAAAAGTTTTAACACAAACAAGTCTTTCTGAAGGTCTTCTTGCAACTTGACTTTAAGATATCATCAAAACTTCTAACTTCAAGATTATGCTAACACTTATCCCACTGTTTTGCGTCAGGAGCACTAGGAGGTTCTATAAAGCTACTTGGATCATTCTCAACAAGATAAGTATAGAAATCATTACCAAAGAAATTATCCTTCCTTTGTCTTTTGTTTCTTCTTAAATCCTAAAAACAAAGAGGAAGAAAAAATTATTTGGTAATTATTTCTATACTTATCTAGTTGATAATTATTTAAGTAGCTTTATAGAAGTTATTAATGCTCTTCATACAAAATAGTGGGATAAGACCATTAGGACTAAAATTGAATCAATTTAGAAAAATAGTACTTGGACCTTGGTAGTTTTTCCTAAAGGAGAAAAATTCATTGGTTGTAAGTGGATCTTTAAGAAAATATATCACCCTAATGAATCTATAAAGAAGTCTAAAGCAAGATTAATAGTAAAAAGCTTTACTAAAAAACCTAACATAGATTATTTTGACACCTTTTATGACTAGGATTTCCTCAATTTGAGTGTTGTTAGTCTTAACAACTATCATAAACTAGTAATAAATCAAATGGATGTTAAAACTGTTATTTTTTATGATAATTTGGAGGAGGAAATTTATATAACTTAACTTGAAGGATGTGTTGTACCTGGTCTAGAGAATAAAGTATGCAAACTTTTAAAATCTTTGTATGGTTGAAACAAGCACCAAAATAATGACATGAAAAAATTTGATAATGTGTTGCTTTGTGATGGTTTTTCACCTAATGATGTTGATAAATGTATATACTCTAAATTTGAAAATGGTGAATGTGTCATTATATGCTTGTATGTGGATGACATGCTAATTTTCGATACACATAACGAGATTGTCGCTATAATTAAATTATTTTTAGGATCGAATTTTGAAATGAAAGATATGGATGAAACCAATATAATAAGGAAGAGAGATTGTATATTACTATTTCAAGAACAATACATGGAGAAATTTCTTAAGAAGTTTAGGTATTATGACTTCAAACTAGTGAATACCCCTTATGATGTTAACTCTAAATTAATGAAAATATAGTTGAATTTATCTTTCATTCTCATTATGCTTAGATAATTGGGAGCTTATAGTATTTGATTAGCTTTTCTAAACCTAATATTGTTTATGCAGTAGATAGATTGAGTAGGTACACTCAATGACCAAATTAACAATACTAGGATGCACTTAGTAGGCTTATGTACTTAAGAGATTCAATGGATTATGTCATTGAATATAATGGATTTCCCATTGTACTAGAAGGTTATAGTGGTGCTAAGTGAATCTTTGATTCAGATGAGACAAAATTCACTAGTGGTTATGTATTGAATCTTGGAGGAGGTGCGATTACAAAGTGATCAGTCAGACAAACAATTATTGCAAGATCAACAATGGAATTTGAGTTTGTTGCTCTTGAGATGGCTAGTAGTGAGACTGAGTGGTTGAAAAACTTCTTAACAAACATTTCACTAGGAATGAAACCAACTTCATCGATGTAAATACACTATGATTGTCAATTGGCAATAGTTATAGCTAAAAACAAGACTTAGAATTAAGAGAACAGACATATACAATTGAGACACAATTTGGTGAAGCAGTTGCTAAAGAGTGAAACTATTTCTATTGATTATGTGAAGTCAGAATGGAATCTAGCAGATTCTCTAACAAAATAATTAGGAAGAAATATGATATTAAAAACATCAAAGGGAATGAGACTTAAGCCACTTACAAACAAACAAGTGATTGTAACCCAACCTTTGTGATTGAAGATCCCATGAATACAGTTCATATTGATAAAATAGGTCACTTGTTAGTCTTGATAGCACTAAATTGATTTTAAATTAAATATATTCATTCCTATGATTTCTGTGTGAAAGTGTTCGAGACTGCATTTTTAAAAGATTAAACTTTGTAATTAAAATTCTATGTGATGAAAGAATTTTAGTTTAAACAAATGTTTTAATAATCTTTATATCCCTTTATGGGTGGTGTATGATTTGCATCATACATTTGATGGAATAAGTTATATGAATGTTAGTGGGACCACTTACATGAGATCCTGGTTTAGGATCTCTAGAACAATAAAAATATTGGGTATGTGCATGATCTAATAAGCTTAACACAACGATAACAGCAATGATTATGGTGTGTATTATGATTCATAAACCTCTAACACACATCAAGTGTCTTTGATTCATAATAGCTTATTATACCAATTATACTATGTGTTAAACTTCTCGATCTATGACTGGTTTATATAGCTTGTTATATCAACTCTGATGTATTACAACTTATAAAACTCAGGAAAATTCTTCTTTTCTTTCTTTCAGTTTTTATTTTGCAATATATCGGGATATAAAATAAGTATTGCAAAAATAAGTTTCTGAAAGCAACAACGCAATGAACAGTTCTTTCCCGTGGTCAAGCTCTTCATCTGTATGGCTCGGAATTTTCCCCTAACATCTTAGTTTGTTGACGCAGTTCTCACCAGCCACAAGACTCAGGATTCTCCCACACGTTTTCAGTTGCGGCAGTCAGATGTACTCTCCAAACTCTATAAATAGAGTTTGTGCTTTCTCCATTTGGAACAAGGAAAAATATCCCTGACGAGATCTCTCGCACTGAGCATACTTTCATTTTTTTTTTATTCTCTCTCACTCTCTTATCTATTATATCTTCCTTTATAATATATGGATGTCTTAATTAATTGTTAGTTTTGTTATCTTCAAATTTACCCGTAAATATACACGTCTAAGAAAATATTTATTACTGGATTTTATTTTATTATTGTCAGCATTTTTACAACTTAGACTCTCTAGAAGAATCTTTCTCCCGCTTAAGGGACCGACAGAGCGATCAGAAATTAGCTATAAGAGTTCCCATGCTTGGATATTATTGAACAAATAAGAAAGGAAGAAAATACATGAATGTGTGAAGTACTACATGCAACAAGCCTTGGGCTTATTATCACGATATATATCGTATGGAAATGAACGTATATATAGTAAAATAATTGAATCCAAAATCTTTGTCGATGGTATTAAATTCTACCAAGTAGTAGATATCATTGCCAATTATGCAACACGCTCACTCTCTAACACTCTTGAAAATTATTGATCCAAATTTGATGAAATCCACCAAATTATGTCTACTCTCTTTTTATGTGATGATGGACTTCACTAAATTTCATCAATTTTATTAAACCTTCTACTTTTTTTTTTCAAATTTCCTGAATCTCAAAACTTACTGTTCTATAAATAGGAACATTGTAAGGGAAGCTGCATCGGAAATTAGTTACTGTTTTCAAAAATTATATTCAACGTATACCTTGAGTAACACACTAGTAAAGGAAAGTGTTCAATAGTTGATATGCTTCTAATGAATGTAAAGATGCGTAGGCAGGGAGGAACTGGTACCCTTTTTTCGCTCCTTGTTTATTCTGATGTTGGATGTTATTGACTTTGTTTTGGCACAAAACTAATATTCTTAATAAAAGCTTTATCCTTACCCTTTCAAAAAAAACAAAACATTCGGAACATTGTAAATGGTCAAGAGAACTGAATGCATGGATGAGAAATATTGAAGCAGAATAACATATATTCTGTTATGTACGAACAGCTTACAATTATTGAAAAATTGAAGCAGAACTTAAAAATTACAACTTCAATCGTGGAAAGGGACCATCCAAAAAGCCAAACTTTGAAGCTGGCCAATTTGTGCTATTACCAAATATCAAATTTAACCATAAGAAGATCTATTACTTTATATCCAAGAGATTCAAGCCATAACCTGTGTAATAAACTTTGCCTGTCAGCAAAGTTCGACTCCCCAAAAAGAAATCTGTAACCATGCCATGATATCCATAGAGCAGAAATGAATACACAATACTATTAACAAGGAATAAACAGTTTATATACCAATTTCACTTCTGGCCATAACCTGAGGAAATTAAAGGTGGGGAAACAATGACAATTTTCAAATGGTTGAAGGTGATCCTATACAAGATTACACCACAAAGCATGAAAGAGGCAACATGAAGAGCAGAATGAATGGATTGGGGTTACGGTGTAATGCTACCAGTTGTCCTTAACAATTTTTGACTTTTCAAGTATGAACTTTCCTTCCTTGTACCTCTGGGACGCTTCATAAGCTCTTTCATACTTCCAACCCAACACTTCACGGCAATCACCACAATAAACATCAGCAACAGTGTGGAGGCCAGTCAATAGATGCCTGTCTTCTTTTGGCCCCGTCACAACATTCATTGCATGGGAAAACAGAAAGGCTCGGCCATTTCTTCCCTGATTATAAAATTTAAGACGACAATTTAAGAAAAATGACCCCGGAAAGCTTTTGTACCAGATAAAATCATAAACCTTAAATCTATGTCTAAATACCGAGAACAACCAAATGAGAACATACAAAGATGCCTTTGGGAATATCTTCATCTAGGAAAGATGTCAAATAATGAATGAGCAAAACACAACATATTGGCAATCTTTGTGATGTTTGACTGTTATGTCAATAACAAACTCAGAGACAAAGATATGAAAGGTCGAAAATCTAAATCACCTACTTTCCACATCTTTAACACTGCCATTGTCTCCCCGCGGCCACATTTGAAATTATGTTTTCAAATTTCAACCAAAGTCATACTCAACCAAAACCCATTTATTGAAAATCACAGCAACAGCCACATCAAACTGACATCTATAACTACTGTCACTTGGTGTATGTACAGCTACTTGATTGTAAACACCATGTCTTCTCAGTATTTATAAGGCCTGAATTCATTGTAGTCCTAATAGTATTAAGAAAAAATATACATATTTGGCTATATAAGTGAGTCTAGTGAGACTGGTCTCATTATTGATTGAACGACAGTTTTGTACTTAACCTCAATTACAAAACAAGAGCTCAAATTTCTTTCCTTTCTTGAAATCACCCCGGAATTTCCCCACTTTACCTTTGTAATAGTAATGACACCTAGAAACAATAATACTCAGCAAAGCCCTTACCCTTTTGAAGTAAAATAGGTAGATGATGATTTCAATTGGCAACAAACCGATACATCTAAGAAGTCAACTGTAAAAAATAAATATAATTTTCACTTAAAATGTAAAAGAAAGTACCCCATACACATTTTTGGTCCCAAAATCACCCAGAAAAGTAAAACAGAGAGAGAGAGAGAGAAGGTTTACATGAAAAGCCTTGGAAATTATATCATCGTGGAGTGAGACCTGGTTTCTACAATTAGAGCAGCAATACAAGCGGGGTCCTATCAGTTCCGCCATGAATTGGTTAAAAAAAAAATCAGATTAAAGACCTCAGTGCTCCAAATGAACCAAACACCGGTGATCCAAGGGAGTAACAGAGCAAAGGTTTCGATTATAAATGAATGAGATGAAGAAAAGGGCGCAGAGGAACAAAAGTGATGAAATTTCTTTACCTACACCAAGCTCAATGATGACCCAAAAGTCTGCAACAATAAGATAAGAAGAAAATATGTCGTTAGTTAGCGTGCAAGAGTAGGCTTGATCACAAAGGTTAATGAAGATTCCCAATTAGCCTCTTCAAAATAAAATAAAATAAATTGCATTACATATGGTAATCAGATAAAGACCCAATAAACCCCACCACTTGCACAGGATATAGTCTTAATCATCAATATTAACATTAATTAATAATAAACAAACCACTAGTTAAAAAATCAAATCAAAAACTGGAACAAATTCCTTTTACAAGATCAAATAAAACCCCAATTTTCATGTTTTTTTATAGAGTTATCATTTTTTTTTTTAATTTGTTGGAAAGAGTTATCTTTTTATTTTCTTTGTTAGGGTTACGTTTTGAAGTTTTGTTCTGGATTTGATCGGTGCCGATCACGAAAAATCCACAACCGCACTTAAATTTCGGTAATTTTCCCTAACTTCAACTAAGTTTTTCAAGTGCTCTGTTTTAAACTACTCTTTAAAACTTGGTGAACTGAGGCTGTTTTTACAAGTTTCAAAAACTTATTTTTCTTTGTTAAGGTTTATTTCTCTCCGCAGGAAGTGGGGAATATAAATAGTGAAGTTGGTTGTATTAAATGAGATATTTTTCATTTTTAATATTATTTTTTTAAAATTATTATTATTACAGCAATAAAAAATAAAGATAGCTATAATTGATTATGAGTAGAAAAGCAAATGAAATTATCTAGCACTTTGTTCACATATACAAATCTTCACTCATTGGTGTATAAAATAATAATTGTGTCTCTTAATTTTCGAATAGATCTTTTCAAGTTCCTTAAAACAAATAAAATGCGTTTATAGATTGATGCCTAATGACTAGGTCACTACGAACCATTTATTATATAAATTAATTAAATGTTACACATCTTGTAGTACTTATGATTTAATATATTTATTGTCTAGCCAATTAAATGACGCATATATTTTAGTTTTAATAAGAGAGATTAAAAAAAATTGTATAATACATACCTAATTAACAGTGAAAACTGAAAATATTCAAAATTTTAGTTTAATTTAGTCTTTTAACTTTAGAAATTTATTAATTTAGTTTTAACTAAATTTTATTAGGTTTATTTAATGTTTCAAATGTTTTATGATATTATTTGATTTATTTATATTTCACACATTTCTATCTCAATGTTAATTGAAAAACGCATTTGAAATATCAAATAAATTTCATAAAATTTAGTGAAAAGGAACTAAATCCACGCAGTTCTAAATATGAAGAACTAAATTAGCTCAAAGTTCTAAAAAGAAATTAATTCCAATTTTCACTTAAACTTAAAGACTAAAAACATAATTAACTCATTAGTATATAATTTGCTCAATCACATCACCATCATCATATAAAAGATATAAAACATATTTAACATTTCATTAGCATATATAAAAAAAAGTATACAATTTTCTATAAAGGTATATATAGTTTTTCAAAACAACGAAAATTTAAAATATCCTAACAAAGAAAGATAATATGTTTTCATGTTTCATATGCATATGAAATTCTCAACTCCAAACCATTAAACAACTTTGCATCCTTTTCACCTCTAACTTCTAGTGTCGAACAATATCTCTTCATGCACTATCTTATGCTCACATTTATGGTACGATAATAGCATGTGAACAACCAACCACAAGTAAGACATCAAGGTAAGCTTATCACACACTCACAAGGAATTCTAAGGTTTCAAGAGAAGAGAGTTGAGAAATGAAGAGCAGAGAGAAGAAAAAGAAGACAAAGAGCAAAGGAAGAGTAGAGAAAGCAAAGTAACTCAGGTAAAATGCAAAACATCTCTGATTAAATTGTTCTCACTATGAATGTTTACATTTATATGAAAGTTACAACTGATTATGTTTTGATTTAACAACACTAACATGCCTCCATAAATTAAAACCCTAGGAAGAACATGAAATCCCCTTTCACCAATGAAACTCCTCTCTCCGATGAAAACCCCTTTTTGATCTAGGGTTTTAAAAACTCTTTTGCTCGATCTCCAAAAATATTTTGCTTTTACAACATCGATTTGCTTTCTAAGGGTTAGAAAGTGTTCTTCTTTTAATGCTTTGGTCAGTATATCTGCGAGTTGGTCTTTGGATCTACAGTGTACAACCTCCAACCTTCCATTGCTCACTTGCTCTTTGATGTAGTGAAACCTAGTTTCAATATGTTTGCTTCTCCCATGAGAAGTAGGATGCTTAGCTAGGTCAATGATTGACTTGTTGTCAATAAATAGTCTCACCTTTCCAGCTAAAACAATCTCCAGCCCTTTCATTAATGAAATCAACCAAACTGCTTGACAAGTGGCTTCACAAGTAGCTATATACTCTACCTCACAAGATAATAAAGCCATTATGATTCCTTTATTGAGCTCCAAGAAATTAGTGACTCTTCAAGGAAGAAAATATACTCGATTGTACTCTTCCTATCCCATTTGTCTCCACATTAATTTACATCTAAATAAAAGCTAATTTGTACCTCTTTTTCAGTTTCTCCTTTTGGCAATAGTATCCCATAGGTATGTGTTCCTTTTAGATGATACGATCATGTCCAGGAAAGAGTACGATCTTTTCTATATTTGAATCCTCAAGAGGCATAATAAAAATAAATCAGAGAAGAATTCAAAATAAGACAAAGATGGGATACCACAAGCTAGCAGATTGATAAGTTAAGTAAAGATTCGCCACAAAGATGTTAATCTTTAATAAGAATCAGAGTTCTAATCTAAGAACCAAGATAATCCTCTCTCAAAAATGCAAATGCATATATTATGACTCAAAAGTGTTTGCAATAGCTTTTGGTACCTCTATATATAAGCACATAAGTTTAACAAAACCTAGAAACCCTAAAATAAAGCCCAAAGCCCAAATCACATATAAATAACAAAAAATGAAAATTACAGATGCAGACTTTTTGATTAGGGAAGCTTGTTCATCTAACAAATTAAACATTCTATAAATTAAAATAAATTTACAAATCATTTAATTTCCAAAAGGTTTAATACCTATTTTGGTCCCTCGTTTTGTAGGGTCTGTTCAAAGTGGTCCTCCTTTTTTTCAAAAGTTCACTAATATCCTACTTCTCGCAAAAACGATGCACGTCAGTCCTTTTTGGTTACGACGTTAAAAATACTAACGGCACAGCTGCCCAGGTGGCAAAAAAAACTGATGAGTTGTACAATTTTGGTTGAGGTGGCACTGTGAATTGCTGATTCATCCTGAAAGCAAAGGGATTCATGGTTGTTTTTCCCAAATTAAAAAGCAAAGTTAGGGTTGTTGGTGATTCGTGCTACATTTGTTCTCAAATCTAAAAGCAAAGGTTAGGGTTGTTGGAGATTCGTGCTAATGTTGTTCCGAAATTTAAAAGCAAAGGGTTAGGGTTAGGGATGACTTCATCACAAAGTTGTTCTTCCTGTTCGAAGGCAACGTCCAAAGGATTTTCGCAATCCTCACACGGTGCTGTTTCGAGGGGAGTTGGGATAACCCCTATTTGCCACTGTGGTGATATGGCTATAGTGAAAGTTGCCAGAACTTCAAGGAATGTTGGGAGGAAATTTTTGGGATGTCGTCATTACAAGGTGTTTTGAATACCGTAGTGACTTTTATGTGTATTGGATTTTATGTGTTTTAACATTTTTGTGTTCTTGGTGAATAATAGGGTGGATTTTCAACTAGGATGTCATGTAATGTTTTCAAGTGGTGTTTTGAGGACAACGTTGATGATAGAGATGGTACAATTATGAGACAAAGCAACAGGATATGTGATCTGGAAAATAATGTGAAAGAGTTACAGAGAACGATAAAGTTCTTACTTAGAGTTGTGTTTGTTGTTATTGTGTTGAACATAATGACATTGTGCAATATGCAATGTTCAACAATTATGAGACAAAGCAATAGGATATGTGATCTGGAAAATAATGTGAAAGAGTTACAGAGAAGGATAAAGTTCTTACTTAGAGTTGTGTTTGTTGTTATTGTGTTGAACATTAACAAGATCTTAGGTGTGCAATATGCAATGTATGTTTTGTTCATGTAATGGCTTAGGTGTTTAGCATCATGTTTTGTTGATGTAATATCAGTTGGTGTTGTAATATGAGTGAACAATCTGAGTTCATGCAATAAAGTTCGTTTTAGTCCCCCCTACGTTTTAAAAATGTTAAATGCGGTCCCCCTTTCCTTTAAAAATTGTTCAAGGAGGTCTCTCTTTCCGTTAAAAATTGTTCACGGTGGTCCCTTAGGTATATGACTGTAATACATATTAAGGATACTTGACAAAAAACAGATATAATTACATAATATCACTACTTCCAAATATCACAACATAATATCACTACAACTATAATAACATATTTAATTAAAGTGCTTAATAAGAATTCAACATACACAATTAAAGTACTTAATAAGAGTACAAAATACATCCAAATACATCCAAATTTTCAGTTAAATCTATGGATCTTTTCTTCTAATATTTAACTTTTTCCTTCCTATTGGCTGAGTTAAATCTCGGATGGAATCTTGACTTGGTTGTGGTGGGTGAGGAGATTGGGGACTTGATGGCTGTGAATGTGCAAGGGGTTGTGAACTTTGTGCCTGTGCTGGTTTTGTTGGTTCTATGATGGCTGGACGTAAAGGACACACTTTTTTGTTGTGCCCCAGTTCACGGCAGATGCTACATTTCTTTCGTTGCCCACCAACACTCATTTGGGTCCCATCCTTCGTTAGCTCCCATGGCTCCATTCTTCATTTTTTCTTTGGTCTCCCAGGCATGTTCCTCTTAAGTGGTGGCAGTACATCAGGAGAACTAGTTTTTTTCCCATAGGAGGTGGCCATTCACAGGATAGATGATGGACGCATATGCCTCTTCATATGTGGATTTCCTGAACTAAATTGGTATAAAAGTTTCTAGATCTACATTTGAATAGTTCATTGATGCAACTGCATGACAACATGGGATGCCACTGATCATCCACTTCCTGCAGCTACATTCTTCATTGTCCAAGTCCACTGTGAACTTGTTCCCAATGACTGAAACATGCCTAACCTCAAAAATCCTTCTTGCAGACCAGCTGAATAAATGAACATAAATAAGGCACATCAACAATTGGATATGAACATAAATAAGGCACAAGAACAATATTACCTTGGGATCCAATATCTTGACAAATTACATTCCTTCATAAGTCTCTTTTTGATCTTTGGACAGACATTAAAATCCATAGATGTCACCTTCATTCTGTTCGTGGCCCATCTTTTTATCAAATACAATCTAATATCCTCCAGCATGGTTATAATGGGTTTTCCTCTGGACTGAACAAGAAAACTGTTGAATCCTTCACTGATGTTGTTATCCAGAGTATCACACATTGCTTGAGTTCTGAACCTACTTCTTGACCAATACCTATTGCACAAGAATGAAGAAAATGGGTTACCAAACATGAGTAATGCAGAATCTTTGTGCATGTAAGGGAAAGAATGTACCTTGGGGGAATGGCTATGAGGTATTTATATGCTTCTTCATTCACTGCTCTGATATTCAACATCTCTCTCTCCCAAGCTTGGGGGTATGTGCTTGTGGCAGCCCTCCACATCAAATTCTTCAATATCTGACCAGAAAATCGTTTCCTAAAGTTAGCATAAAGGTGCCTGATGCAGAATCTTTGTTCTGCCCTAGGCAAAAGCTCTTGGATAGGTGGCACCAACCCCTGCCAACATCAATTTTTTAATCAAACACACATGATTATTAAAGTATGAATAATAAAATAATTTAAGTACTGCATATATCTTTTGCTGGTCAGACATCCACGTGTACGCCCCACAAACATAACATCTCTCGAATATGGACTAACCATTATCACTTTTCACTTTAACTTAACCGTTGACCCTGGATTACTTCTCAATACCTTATGTGCGTAGTCATAAATCCTTCAAAATTGTTTTTTAAAATCCCCTTCACGTTGACTTGATGCCATTAACTTCACCCTTCTTGCTTTAGAAATTGATACATTGGTGTTCCATTTCCTTAATGCTTTAGTATGTATGTCTTAGACCCTTATACTAGGATTTTATGTAAAGACTTATCTATTTCATGACTCAACCACTTACTATTCATCATTTTAATGTTCAGTTGCCTGCTGCAAGAATGAACATCAACAATCTTCCTTAACTGCCAAATCTTGCGTGATGACAAATACCCACAGTAAGCTACCCATGGACACTTTGTTTGCCCACCCATGCATCTCACCCTTACCCTACGGTTATCATTTTTTACAAACTTAAGAGCCCTCCTAGGGATGACAACCGGTCGGGTCGGGTACGGGTAGTGCCTATCCGCAACCCGACCCGCCGGATAAAATCGTACCCGCTACCCGCCGGGTATCCTTTCAAAAAATACCCACGGGTATTTTAAAACCCGCGGGTACCCGCGGATACCCGCAAAAAATAAAAAATATATATTTAATACATTTTAAAAATAAAATTTAAATAAAAATACAAATATATATATAATATAAATTAAATGTAAATTAAAAATTAATTTTAATTAAATTTAAACTAATAAAATATTATTTTATTTTATTTTTAATTAAATTTAATTAAAAAAATATATAAATTATTTATTTTTTAATTTTTTGCGGGTAATGGGTACCCGCGGGACGGGTAGTATACTACCCGTACCCGACCCGTTTAGAAGCGGGTATTAAAATACCCGCTACCCGTTACCCGCGGGTAGTAAATATCCGCGGATAGTTACTACCCGCCGCGGATTTTACCCGCGGGTACCCGTGCCTGCGGGTAAAATTGTCATCCCTAAGCCCTCCCAGCATGAATAGCATAACTTCTAATGGCTTCCTTAAACTCATCCTTATCGGTAAATATAGTACCAAGTTCCCATTTGTAATCTGTCATTACTTCTTTTTCCCAAATGTAGGAAAGGGACCTCTACTTGGTTTGTCCTCAGTTTCATCCTCCTCACTTCCACTATTATCTGGAGTTAACAGCACATCTGACTCTCATTCATCATTTGACAACCCCCTACCATGTCGTTGTGCTTCGTTATCACTGTCTTCCATCCTGTATTCTGAATCACTATTGTCCAAACCAATACCCAAATCACCTACCTCTTCCAAGTTCTCTTCAACAATAATATATGCTTCATCCTCAGTATTCGCTTCCACTTCTTCCTCACTGTGCAATTGTACTTCTTCCTCACTGTGCAGTTCTACTTCTTCCTCACTGTGCAGTTCTACTTCTTCCTCACTATGCAGTTCTACTTCTTCCTCCACTCCACCCAGTTCCTCCACCCCAAGTACACCATCATGCTCCACCTCCACGCTACCCTCTATGTCAACCTACACTCCATCATCTCTCTCCAAGTCACGACCACAGTCAAGAGGACCTTCCTCAACCTCCTGTTGCACTTCAACAGGACCTTCTACACCAACCTCAACCCCACTACCCTCACCACTCTCTACAGGCCCTTGGTATAGGTAAAGAATTTCATTCTCATTTTCTACAACCACTGGTTCGCTCACTTTATGTACAACATACAAGTTGATTTTTCCCAACAATTTTCCCACATTTATCATGTTCAAAGCTCCTTTATCGTCATATAGCTTATATAAAACACGTTCAATATCGTAATATAACTCATGTACTTCAATGTAACCCAAATCTTTAAGTGAACCTACTACTCCAAAATAGCTCCATGTATCAGGGTCAATGTCCCAATAACATATCTCCCCACCTATATAATTAAAGGGCACTTCCTTTATCAAGGTCCCACCGCGGTGGACCACTACCTCAAACCTATCGTTAGACATCCCTACACTGCAAATGGAAAAGAGGGACCACTCATTAACTTAAATTAACACACCATGGGACAAATTTCAACACCCAACGCTAGTACTTTTTCCATAAACCCCCACCACGCCACAAATATAATCATATTTTAAACACAACAAATACAGAATCGACCCATTAAAAACAACAACATAAGTAAGAACAGTAATGCGATCAGTAACTATAACAACAACATAAGAACAATAATGTGATCACTAACCTCACTAGCACTGATTAACGAACCACGCTCTTGGACGAACCACGAACTTGATTTCACCAATAATCAAAATCTACACTCTTGGAAAGTTGATTGTTGAACCCTAAATCGCCCCGAAATCGCGAGTAGATTTTACCTCAAATGTAATTAGTTAATCCTAAAATTATTTTTAACTCTATCTTTTAAATTAATTTAAATCATTTTAAAGTATTTTAAATCATTTTAAATTATTTTATTTTAACACATATAATGAAGTCACAGTGCCACCTTAACCAAAACTGTACAACTCATCAGTTTTGTGCCAGTTGGGTAGCTGTGCCGTTAGCCTTTTCAATGTCGTAACCAAAAAGGACTAACGTGCATCGTTTTTGCGAGAAGTAGGATGTTAGTGAACTTTTGAAAAAAAGGAGGACCACTTTAAACAGACCCTACGAAAAGAGGGACCAAAATAGGTATTAAACATTTCCTAAATTATTCTTCAATTGTGCTTATGATCTTCATGTTATTAAAATTCCCTCCTTGAACATTATAAGATTCGAGGATACATGTTTTGATATTGGACCTTGTCATAGATCCTTTGAATTGCAAATGTTCTTCCTCAAATTCTTCTCATATATATTTCAAGAGATAGTCCTCTATCATACTCTCCTTCTTGAAGAGAATTAATCCTCAAATTTGTACTACTTGAAGATTCTTTTATCATAAGAGCTAAAGTTATATCATATTCGGGCCTTTTATCGAATCATAAAGCATGACAAGGTAAATTATGTATTTCACGAGTTTGACCTCTTGCCAAAACTGCAAGTATATATATGAACCTCTCTCGACTCTTAGTATTAGTTATTTTCATTTATATGATGAATCCAATTACTAGTAGAGTCAAAATTATCTCATTTCAATAACTTTCGTTAATACATTATATAAAATACAACACATTGTACTAAGAATCACTACATTCTCATTTCATTCATTTTCATCTCAATTCACAATACATTTGCTAAATTTTGTACACACAATCACAAGAAAATAAATAAATAACCACATATCATTAAAAAACAAAGCAACATTGGACGATATAAAAGGAAGTCCAATGCTCATACATCGAGGGCTCAATGTCAAGTGAGCACCTAGTGCTCTACACCCTTGAGCTCACTACCAAGTAAGCATCCAGCGATGTCAAGATAGTGTTATGGTCCTTAGAACTCACTGACTTAAATCTCGAAATTGGCGTCCAACTCCATGATCTTAGTGTTTGACACCATATTAGTAAACGAATGAAAATGACCAACTTATATTGTGTAATTATTTGTAATAGTACTTCTATGTATTTTTATAACTCTGGATTAATACAAAACTAGTGTCACAAGGTATTAATTACTCAAACTTCAATATTCATTTTCAAATCCATTCACAATAAAAAAACATATATAGTATAGTGTAAAATTATTACTAGCTTCCCTAATCCGTTATGAAGCTCTTGTCTCATAATTGCTCTTAAGCTTTATACCTCATGAGATGCTTCAAAACCACAAAGAAATTTCAAATTAATGATTTGAATACATCTTTATTATTACAACAAGGCAAGAATTAACAAAAATTACTTTGTATCACATGCAAGCCTATAAATACTACATGCAACCAGATCAAAACTTGATTCAAGAATAAAACAAAAACTGAACTTATTTTATTTGCAAATCTGATATGTCAAATGTGTTACCTCTTACACCAAAAGCACTAAGATATGCTTGGATTTAAAAAATAAAAATAAAAGATAAGATCAGAATCTTAGAGAAAGCACAGAGAAATTCTAGAGAAAACAATTGTAGAAAGATAAATACAAACTTATTTTAATACATTTATATTTATATTTAACTTCCTCTGATAATAAAATATTTGAGTATCATTTATTAAAAAAAAAAATATACTCTTAATTGTTTTTTAATCCTCACAATTAAGAGAGAGAAAAAATTAATACCTGAAGCAAAACTTAGATGAGTACAATAACAAAATGATTAAATGTAATTTTAATTAAACATATAATTTTAACTAAACATAAATATAAATAAAAACTAAATAAATATACATTTTTGTCCATAAGTTTTAATTAAATATATGAAATGTTAATCAAATTAACAATATTAGCATAATATTTTTTTAAAATTATAAAAAGTACAGTAACTTATGTTAGCAAAATGATGAAGATGCAATTTTGATGATGCCCAAATCAAGTCAAGAACAACCAAGACTCATGAAGAATGATCTTTGAAGACTTGTAACCTTTTGTAATAATTGTATGAACATAGGAAAATTAGTAGTTTTATGTATGCATTCAAAAGTGATGTTAAAATAAGCCATAAGCAAAATTCTGTGCAGTGTTAATCGATTAACAGAGGGTGTTAATCGATTGTTCCAGAGACGAATGGAGAAGCACAGCAATGCAGTGTTAATCGATTAACAAAAGGTGTTAATCGATTAACGTTAATCGATTAACAGAGGGTGTTAATCGATTAACACAGTGAACATTTGAAAAACTAGCCGTTTTTAGAGCCGTTGGACTATCCGTTGGGGTGTTAATCGATTAACCACTGTAGCTAATCGATTAACACAGTGTGAAAGGCTGAAAACGAAAAATGGAAGAGCCTTTGGATGAGTCTATAAATAGACTCTCATTTCCTCTCAAAAAACAATCCAGAGACACAGAAACTCTTCCCTTGTGCTCAAATACTAAGAAACTCTTGAGACTTGTGTGTTCTTGTTCGGCTTGTGAAACTCTTGTCTGTGGAGCTGGTGAAGTGCTGCTACGGTGACAGAGGAAATAGCCGGTTCATCCTTGGTGTGTCTAAGGAGGTGTTCGGAAGAGAATCATCCTTCGTGAAGTATTCGGAGGAGGTGTTCATCCTTTGTGAAGACTCAAAGGAGGTGTAGTTTCATCTCTTGTGGTATCAAGAGAGGTGGTTTCTAAACTCTTACAAATTGTATCTTTGTGATTGTAATTTGTAATTGTTTTGTGTTAGTGAAACTGTTTATCTTGTCTTGAGATAAGCGACTGGACGTAGGATTGGTAAGATCCGAACCAGGATAAAATCATCTGTGCAAATTTCTCTCAACCTTACTCTTGCTTTATTTGTCTTTATTAATTGCTAAGTAAGTTTAATTGAGTAGAAATTAAAAGGCACACGTTAGTATTAAAAACCCCTCTTGGTTTGTTATCCCACGCTAACTCATTCGCTGCAGCCGCTCCTAACAACTTATAGTTAATTAATATGGAGAACATTAAGCGACAAACGGAATACGAAGGTAAACTTCTTTTTTGAAATAATCCTAGCGGCATTAAGAAGGAGTTCAAATGGTGTTTCAATAATTAATTTATATATATATATATATATATATATATATATATATATATATATATATATATATATATATAATATAAATTATGCATCAGTGTTTTAATTATTTTAATAATACTTCATGGGATAAACTTACACTCATAAATCCAATTTATTCATTTTCTTTTTTCTGTTTAACTATAAAAATAGTTTATCTATAAGGAAAAAGATACTTTAACAACATCATTATGTCACATTAGAGGGTTCATTTTCTCATTTCAAAATTAATATGAAGCAAAGCTTAGAGAGAGAACTGGAACCCTAGAGAGAGTATCGCTTCCTCCCACCCATCAAACCTGCAAGAGAAGGAGTTCCCTCCCACCCATCCATTGCTGCCGGAGTGTCGCTGTTCACGTCTCTACCCACCCACCGTTCCATTTTCATGCCTCTTCCCTGGAGCGTCGCATTCGTTGTTCGACGGAGTGTCGTCGTGGACGTCTACCCACCCACCAATATTCCTTCCTCCCAACCTCGAAGAAGCGTTGGTAATGGTCGGACTGTCGTCGTTGAAGACAACGTTGTAAGCACCAAACTTTAGGCGTTTTGGAAACAATGTACTTGGATATCGGCATCAGAGGTGCTTTGTGAAGGTTGACTTCGTTGTTTTGGGTAATTCATTTTTTTGTGTTTGGTTGGTTTAGTTTGTTTAAATTTGTTTAGGCATTTATCGATTGTTGTGTTATTTGGGTGTTTTTGGTGATATGGTTTAGTGTGGCATGAAGTTGTTTAGAACATATATATAGTGGTTGATGTGGTTTTTGTGAGGAAAGTATGAGTTTTTTTGGTTTGTAAGAGTGAACTAGATGATTGACCGAATACATACCTTCTAAGTCTGAGTTTGGAAAGAATAGAAGGCTTGTATGCAAATCTGTGCTATATGTTTTCTCTAAACTCTTGGATGATATTTTGAAATTGGTGGAATTCTGATTCCTTCCTGATAAATGATAAGTTTGAGATTCAAATCTTTTCTAAATGCCATAAGACCATTAGTGAATGATAAACATAGGGTCCTACACCATTTGATATTGCATAACTTTAGAAATGTTTGGTTATATAGGCCATGATATTATTGGTCTAGTTAATACAACTTTCCTTATGGTGTTTGACCATACTTTCAGTGAAAATTTTCTCAAGCTACTGTCCAGCTCCTTATTTCAATTTAATAAGTGTCTAAGGCCAAAATAAAGGCACAATTCATATTTAAAATTTCCTTGAGTCTAGAAATTTTGTGCATACTTAAGCAAATTTGAAAAATTAACCATAATTAGCTCACTTATTCAAAATTTATGACTTTATAGTCATTAGAGTGATCTTTGAGTCTACTGTCCAAGCCAAAAAGAATTAACTCATTTGGGGTTATGTGGAGAGAGTTATAAGCAAATCAATCAGCAAAGGTCATAGCTGAAAATACAGAAAAATGTGATTAAAATGCTGATCTTAAAATGTCCCTGTCAGCTAACTCTGTGATCTAAAAATTATGAGTCTGGTGTCGAAAGAAAGATATTTGAATCTAGATTCCAACAAACCAAAAATCATCTTATTTGGAATTCTGTGAAGAGAGTAATGAGTAAAATAGTGAGTAAAGGTCATAGTTGAAAATACTGAAAAACGTAATTAAAATGTCGATTTTAAAATTTGTACTGCAGTTGACTCTGTTGTCTAAAAGTTACGAATTTGGTTTCCAAAGAAATATCTTTGAGTCTAGATTCCAACAAAACAAGAATCATCTCATTTGAAATTCTGGGGAAAGAGTAATGAGTAAAATAGTGAGTAAAGGTCATAGCTGAAAATATTGAAAAACGTAATTAAAATGTCTATCTTAAAATTTATACTGCAGTTGACTATGTTTTCTAAAACTTACGAGTCTGGTGTTTAAAGAAAGATCTTTGAGTCTAGAATCCAATAAAACAAGAATCAACTCATTCGGAGTTCTATAAAGATAGTTACGAATAAAACACTGAACAAAGGTTGTCATGGTTGACATCAAATTGACTTGAGATTAGGCTCTCTGATATTAGGTTTCTTGCTTCACACATCATTTTTTCTTCCTTTCTGGGTGCATTCTAACATAAAGATAAAATTGCTTGAAAGCTTAATCAATGATGATTTGCTTGAAACTAGTAAATCTTCACATGATGAAGTTGAGGATAAAAATGTCCCTGTCTCTAAAGAATTGGGAGACCAACCGATATGTTAAATAATATTATTTTTTTGTTGGACTTTGTTTGTTGCAAATTTGATTGTGGAGTAATTGTTTTGAGAATTATGGAGTTGTGGATGACATTGAGAAATACGAAGGCAACACAGTGCCCAATTACACAATTGTAAATTGTAAAAATTTTCATGTTCTGAAGCTTTGATAGAAATGGTGCATTTTGTTGATATGTTGTGCATTTTTGTCTTTCCAGGAGTAACTACAACAGGTTAGGGAGAAAAAGCATGTTTGTGATTGAATTTTGGATGTGAACAATGTGCGGAGGGCTGAAGTGTTGCAAGATTTAGGCATTGTGTAGATGTTGTTGAATAGGGATTTTTGCAATGTTATTGATGATTGGTTTACAACTTTTTTAATATGTATTGATGATGATTGAATGTACATATTTGTTGTTAAAAATGTTCAAGGAAAAGTAGTGGTTACATTTATTGTTAATGAAATTTGAAGATCATAATGATCAATGTTTTAAATGTTTGCAACGAAGTCCCCACTAAATTTGGATATGATGAAATCTTGTAATTTTGAAATGAGAAAATGAATCCCTCCAATTCAAACACTGCCCCAATTCAGTTTCCACGTATTTCTAATTTTTTAATTTTGTTTTCCATGTGAATCAATCACGTTGTGACACGTGACCCGTGTCAAAATATTGTCCAATGATGTTGTTAAAGTATCATTTTTCCATCTATAAATTCTTAGTTTGTATTGGACGTATACTCCAAAAGTCTTCTTTATATAACGTGTAAACAATACACGTAATAATATTATTTTATTAAATTAATATATGTTTAATAACTTAAGAAAAAACTTTAATTTTAGTTACTGTAAATTTGTTTCTTTATCTTCTTTCTCAATAAAATACCAAATCATGGTTGGTTTTACTCTATTTAATAGTGGGAGGATGGAAACATATTAGGTTGGTACTTATTCTTTATCTTATTTAACAAATAATTTTAATTGTTTTTCATTTTATAATCTTAAAAAATATCCACAAATATTTTAAATTTCGCCTTTTAATATTTTAAAAATATATTTTATAAATTTTTAAAATAAAAACTAAATAAAATTATAAAAATATAATATATAATATAAATTAAATTAAATATAAATTAAAAATTTAATTAAATTTAATTTAATAAAAGATAAATTTTATTTTATTTTATTTTTTCAAGTAAGAGATACTTATAAATATGGATACTATGACGTTGTATTCGATGCATTCATAAACAAGTATTAAACTATCGCAGCTAGTAAGTATTAAATATCCGCAAGTACCAACTATTTATCACGTATTTTATCTTTTAGATATTCTCATATACAAATATTTTTATCATCCCAAACTAGCGAAAGACTATTTTTACCAACTTCTATTGTTTATCTAAATATAATTTTCAATTTAAATTAATATTTTTTTGTATAATTTAAGATATTTTAACACTATTTGTTAAATAGTATAAACAAAATTTATTTATTAGTTTAAGAATATTTTTAACTAATGATATATTGCTCTATATTTTTTTTCTTAGTGTAAGACTCCAATTTAGGATGTCACAAATAACTTATAAAACTAAAAATTTAAAACTCTTTTAAATTAAATTAAAATGAATATGTTATTAATTTAATCTTAATTAAATTAAATCATAATCAAAACCTAAACCTTTCAAAATAATCACAAAAATAATTACATTAATAAATAAACAAAATTATTTAATAAACTCGAAAGTTTCTCAAATACTTGTTAATTTTGTTGTTTTACTTATCTAGTGGAACATTTGTGTTACTCTTGTATAACAACACGAGTTATATGATCATCCCACAAATACAAAAAAAAAGGGTAAACCAATAAAATGACCATCAAACAACAATATAGCATAATAATTCAATTATCAAATCACTACTACATATTTACTACACAAACACTTCAAAGACAAATTATACAAAAATCTTAATCCAAACCACAATTCAACTCAACCTAAACATGCCAACACCATCAATCACCATAAACCTATGTCATCTTCCGTACTTATATCGTTTTTCATATTTCAGTACACTTGACCTGTTTACCAAAATAGGGTCTGCTTATCAAAGCAAGACTTTTCTGCTCACCAAAGCATGACCTATTTACAAAAATAAGACTTTCCTGTTTACTAAAACATTGTCTATTCACCAAAGCAGGATTTTCCTGCTTACCAAAACAAGACTTTCTTACTTACCAAAACATAACCTATTTACCAAAATAGGACTTTTCGTTTTACCAAAACAGGACCTACTCACCAAAGTAAAACTTTTCCGCTCACCAAAGTATGGCATATTTACCAAATAAGATTTTTCTATTTGTCAAAAGAGGGTATACTCACCAAAGTAGGATTTTCCTACTCACCAGAGCATAACCTATTTCCCAAAATAGGACTTGTTCAAGCCCTTTATCGTACATAAAAAGACATAGTATCCACAATTACAAGTCATTCATCTCAACAACATGGCCTACCACATAATCATCAACGGAATTTAATCACATCACCTCATACATCAAACTACAAGTTTGGGAAACACCACAACACATCACGAAAAAACACAACACACAACTTAACACACACACCTAACAACTTGGTACTCATTCAAAACCACCTTTTATTCCCACTCAAAAGATGCATGGTATAAAACATCAAAATCCATATAAAAGAAATATGTCCAAAACCAAAAGTGCATTTAATACACACAACACATGCACAAAGTTTCCTCTCCAAAACTCATTCTCATACACAACATCAATGACAATGTTTATCCCATGATAAACTTTAAAACACAGACCCACCATTACCACACAATAGTTAAACATTAACAAACATGATAAACACCCATTTGAAGCCCATACAAAAAGAAGAAAATAAAACCAAAATGGTTACAACGCCGATCATAATAAATGCACCAACAAATATTAAATAATGTAATTGGCATACAATCAAACTATATAGTTCATAAATGCCAAGAATGACATATAATCATGTCACCAATTTATACATGTAACATAAGACACTCCACAAAAATAAAGATTAGCTTCTCTTTCCTTTGTTCCAATAAAGAGTTCTAAATCATCTGTCTCTTTTTCCTAACGTTTTTATTTTAATATAATATAAATAAGAGACCTACCAAACTATATTAAATTTATTTTTCTGAACCCCTATAAAAGTTTAATATTTTCCGAATAAAAAAACAAAATTATCCTTATTTAATTAATTTTGATAAGTCCCTAAATAATATATTTTTTTATTATTATTATTATTATTATTATTATTATTATTATTATTATTATTATTATCTAACCACAATATCCAATTATATTTAATAATATATCAAAATATCTTTTAATATAAAATAAATCCTTTAAATATAAATAACAAACCATTTTATCTTTTAATTAAAATACTTAAATACATTTATATATTTCTCTTAATTATTTAAATTTTTTTCATCTCACATTCAAATTTATTATCATCACTACAACTCATAAATATATAATATTTTGAATGAAATTAAATGCTAATAACGCTATCAGGTATTTTCTTGTACTTGGTTTTAATATAATATATATACCATACGACAACCACTTCTTCAATAATTAAATTTAACCTTTTATATAATATTTCTATCTTTTAATCTTCAATTATTTAATAATTCAAAGATAAATCATCTATAATGATGATACTAAAATCACACTTTGGATACCTTCATCCCAAAATTCGAGGTAATTGCAAAAAGATTAAACTCTCACATGAAGTAAGTTAAGAAGCATGTTTATAATGCTTGTTATACCGAAACAAAATCAATCACCAATCATTAAGCACCACCTAAATTTATATCACCAAAATATATATATATATGGAATGGTTTAGATTTGAACACACCATGTACAAATTTCAAACAAACACACCAAATTAAACAAATCATCACAATTATCTTTGCTATAATTATACACAACAAATCATATAAATATATATATATATATATATATATATATATATATATATATATATATATTTTTTTTTTTACCGCACAAACATTTAATATAATATTATCCACTACCTTAGTCTTATCTAATAAGTGTTTTCTTTTTAAGTGAAACATGATGTTAAAAAAAAAAAGAAAAAGATCGAGACTTTGATGAAACTTACTAATTACGTGTAATAAATTAGGTATATGTTTCACTCAACCGTATATAATATTGGTTTATGCAAGTGACATTCTTTATTTTATTTTTCATTTTGAAGTTATACAAATTAAAATTAATCATTGACCATAATCATAGTAGTATTGAAGCGATTTTTTTTATCAAATACTAAAATTAATGAGATATTATAAATCATAAAAAGTCCAGATAAACCAACCATACTGTGATGCCCTTAGTGAGGTATAGAACTGTTGTTTAATTAATTTATTATAATCTTTTAAGAGAAAATTTAAATGTTAGATATTTTTTACGTTAAGACAAATTATCGATTCTGTAGTATTATTGGCATTTTTTTTTATTATAATAGAATAGAGAGATTGACTTGATATAAGAATTATTATTCATATAACAAAACTGATAATACTTCCAACATAAAAATAATTACTTTCTAACATTTTTTTACTTAAACATTACATAAGTCGAAAGTAAATCTAAATAAATTTTCAGTTCAAAATGTTTGCCATGTCATATTTTTTGCAAGATAATTCTGAAAAAGTTTTAATTTTAGGATAGCTTATAAGCTTAATGAGATAAACTTTACTTAATGGATATTTCACTCAAACACTACAAATAGAAATGATTAAACTCTTTTATTCAGATAAAAAAAATCCCAACATCACCTAGTACTTTGAGAAATAAAGTTCACTGTACATAAAAATCATTTAAAAAATTAATTTAAAAATATAATTTTAAAAATAAATAATAAATATAGAAATTAAATTGAATTATATATATATATATATATATTGAAAGACTAAATCAAAGTTTTCTTATTTATCCAATAAAAAAATGAATAATATGACATATAGTAAAACAGTGATTAGAAAGAAAAATATAAATAGGATCTGATAAAATATGCTAAAGAAGAAAAGTGTATTGAAGTAGCTGCTTATAAGATGTAGATTGAAAAAAAAAAAAGAAATTCATTATTGGTTGAGCAGAACTTTGAATCTGCGTCGTTTGGCTTTTCTGAGAATTAATCAAAAGAAGCTTCAACCCATATTCTCATCCTCTTTCACTTTTCAATTTCAATTTCTGTTTCAGTTTTAATTTCAATTTGGTTCATCAATCTATCAATTCCCATCCTCATGTCCGACGGATATTGGAGATACGCCGCCGAATCGCGGCATGCCCCTTCCTCTATCGCCGGCAAGCGCTCTCGTTCCGACTACGGTATGCCTTCAATTCAGGGTTTTTCATATTTATCTTTTTCTCTCGCTAGGTTTTCATCTCAACGCAAAAGGCCATCTTTACGTATTTCGCCAAATCTAAAGTCAAAATTTTGAATTTTCCCTTTTATTGATATTTCCCCCTTCCATTTTCTGTCCTTTCCTGTTACATAGCTTTTATTTTTCTTGGTTTGATTTGGTTTGTTCAATTTCCTTTTCTTTTTACCGTTGAACTCTTTCCCTCGTTCCAAATAGAGAGGGTTTATGTTTGTTCCTTTTAGTTTGGATACTCTGTATTAGGTCACCTGTCATGATTATATGCAGCATCGTCATCTTGTTGGCGGGTGTTTATGCTGAACCGAATTTGGTCTTAAATTTTTTAGATACATCTCCTTGAATAATGATGAAGAATTCTCTGTTCCTGTTTTGTCCAAGTGCCTAACTATTTTTCACTGTGGGTTTCAAACTAGATATAGATTCAGGACAAGAAAAGTGATTATCCTCCCCTGCTAATTTTTCCAGAGCTTTTGGAAAGAAGTTTTCATTTTATTTACTAGACTTGGCACAATATGCTTACCTAAGTCCGAATTTTGTGCCCGTGATAGTACTCTTTTAAGTGGGTCTGTCTAATTTTGTGATGAATCTATCTTTTTTCCGATATATAATTTAAATAATGAAGCTATTCTATTTCAAATTCATGTTGTCTTAATCTTAGGCTTGTATCTTGATAGCAATATTTTCCCCTGTCATTTGATTTTAATCTTGTGTATTTCACAATCATCATGTGAATGATTCATTGTTACCTTGTTCCTGTCTTTGTATTCTCATTAGTTTAAAGTATTTTTTAATTTTGAAGATGTCTCTGGTGTTCATGACTTGCCCAATTACTTTCCCCATGATGATGATAGAGGAGGGCTACGAGTAGTTAGAGATGCTGAGTCCCTTGATGCATCTTATGAGAGTTACCTCCGTAGTGCGGTATTAGCTTTTTTTCGGTTCTTAAATGGCCATTTATCTATTTCTTGTTCTTTTATTCCCCTGATTGATATATTGAATTTGTAGGCAACTAGAATGTATTTAAATGTGTTTGTTCATGGATATGATAGAGAGCTGGGTGAGTGGATTTTTTATGCTTAAACTAATGGTAAAAAAACCCAAATAATTTCTGTATCACCTCCAAATTTCCAATGGGAGATTTGAAAGGAATAGGGGAAAAATTGGTAGTTTTAATTTTCTTAGATACATTGTTTGGAGTAATAATAACATTAATTGTCGTGTCCTATTGTGTAGTGAACACAAAATCATGAACTCTACCTTGTCCTAATATCCTATCCTGTTAAAGTGAGCATGTGATCGAAATGGAATAATTTATTTTACTGTCTCGCACATCTTGTTGGATGTCGTATTACCACAAAGTACATCTGATGTGTGAAATATGTCTATATGTTTAAGGATAAAAAAATTGTACACTTTTCATCAGATTTCATCATATGGTTCGGGACAGTCCACTAGAACCATTGGAGGGCGAGTTCCCAATCGTACTATTGACGATTCAAATGTTGCAAATATTGGGGGAGTAGACAGGGGAACAGATGTAAAAGACAAAATCCTGGGGTTTAGTAGTGGAAGGGCTGACCATTCTCTTCCACCTGATGCTACCAGTACACTGTTTGTTGAGGGTTTGCCATCTAACTGCACAAGACGGGAAGTAGCTCGTATCCTTTCATTCGGTTCCCCTTAGATCAATTCTTTCATTCGGATTTAATTCTTCTTCAAGTGAGATGTCAAGAGTGAGAGATCTACTGTTGATTTGAAATAAAGTGTTTTTGTAAACGGAACCCACTTTATATCAACGGTAGGTCGGACCGCACTTTCTTTCTTCACACATATCCCGTTAGAGGAGTCAAATCTTTTTCATTGTAGATTCTTCCTCCTTAACTTGCGAGGTACAGATATATTTCGTCCTTTTGTTGGCTACAAAGAAGTTAGGCTTGTTAGCAAGGAGTCAAGACAAGTAAGTTTAATTAAAAAGTTTAAAAAAAATTGTATACGTTGATGGACATTTTACTTCTATTTTGTGCAGCCAAGGGGTGATCCAATGGTACTTTGTTTTGTCGATTTTTTGAGTCCGGGTCATGCAGCAACTGCCATGGAAGCATTGCAGGGTAAGCTCTCTATTTCTTCTACTCGTATAATGTCATCCTCATGTGTGTCTTGGAAAAACCTTTGTTCCATTACTTTATCCACTTAAGTTTTAATATAGAGAAAATGCTATAGAACCATTTTCTGGCAATTTCATCGAGTTGGCAAGAAGGAACTGTATATTTGACTTCTTTATGATTTGAATTCCTCCTGTCCGTGCCTCAAGACCGTGGGCTGCTCTGCATAATATATGCTGGGTTTTGGGTAAAATATAAATCCAGTAATCTGATGAGGTAGTGATGGATTTAGAACGTGAGTGTTGCCTGAAACATACTCAGTGGTATTGGATCAAAGGATCTTATTGTAAGGAAGGACATTAACACTGGATGCGAGTGTGGAATCCTAGAGCACTACTTGATGGTCTTTCGACATCACTAACAAGCAGCATTGCATTTAACCCTATGCAATGCATTTCTCATCTACCACACTTTTATGCGGGGATGGAGATGGTTTGACTCAGATGAAAGCTATACTCAAGCTTCGAAAGGTAAAAGACTGATTCATGTAAAAGTAATGTCACGGCAATGAATGTTATGGACTCCTTATTTTCCATCATTGTCGTGGTCATTGATAAAGCTGGCATATCTGGTTGAAAGATCGTGGGGGCTAGATTGTGAATGCCATGCAATTTGACATTTCCAAGTTACGGAGGCAGGCCTCCTGCTTTTGAGGAACTCATGTGGGTTGGGTGGATTGCTTAAAAGAACATTGGTTGCATGGAACATCGATAGCTAAGGGCCTGTTTGACAAAATACGCTCTCTTTGTGTAGTAGACTTCCACATTCATTTGCTCTTCCATCTACCAGCACAGTAAGATCGTGTGTTGCATGTCACAATTTATTATTTGTTCTGCCGCGTAGATACTTAAACTAGGTAGGTAATATTCGACCAATATTCTAAGTTTCATTGAATGGCCAACGGTGAAGATAGTCTAATGATGGAGCCTTATTTAAAGTTTACTCACCCTTCCTTTCAAGTACCAAGTTTGACCCCTTCGGTAACGAGTGAGAGGAAAGCATATTCACCTATGTTGGACATTGGGTTTGAACGTATTTAGATGCATTTCAGGATTATTGTCTGTCATAAGCCGAGTTAAGATACAAAACGCGTCTTATATCATCTTCCTGTTGACACCATAATCCGCTGCTCAGAACACGGCTAGTTGTTCAGCGTAAAACAGTGAACGTTAATTTTGCAGGTTACAAATTTGACGAACTTGACCGCAACTCGGTCAATTTAAGGTTTCAATTTGCTCGCCGCTATCCTGGTGCGAGGTCAGGTGGCATACATCGTGGCAAACGTTGAATTATGCAATTACAGGTGATTAATTCTATTATTTCAATACGCCCACACTGTTTGTCAATGGTCGTTGGGTGCTGGATAAAAACTTAAATATAAAGAGTTAATCATTCTGAATCGTGAAACGGAAATTCCATGTAGGATTCACTCACGATGGGGAGGTTATGATTATGATTTTGAGAGGCAAGTGACCAACATTGCAGTCGAGAATTACAGTTGCTTTCATTAGCAACAAGTCGATCATTGTCGTATTCGTGTGGGGAGTGCTCGCTAGAGATTCAGATTGTGCGTGTTTGAGAAAAAATGTTTAATTTATTTACTATAAATTGCTTCAAATTGTCTTATGCGAAATAACTTATGACTTCGATGGCTTTTCATTGCTCTGTCGAATATATTTGTCTACTAATAAGAGGGATGCTTCCATGCACGGGTTCTACTTTCTTGTGAGCCTTTAAGATATCAGGTACTATTAATTTTTAACTTTATTAGATTAGTATAATTAGACAATTGTCAATTTTTCATTCTTGTTCTGGCCCAAATACCTGCTTTTTCGCCCTTGGTATATATTTTTCAGGTTAATATGATTTTTCTAGTTCATAACTTTAATACGAAAGGTTCCTTCAGTGCATAGATTTGTGTTGGTTATTACATATATTTGATTTTATTGTGAGTGTCCAGTCCCAGCATGTTCTGTGGGAAGGCATTGTTCTTTGAATTTGATCCTTGTTGGTTTAGTCCAGTTATACGGTGAGCGTATTTTCACTTGCACTCAGTAACTCTTCGTATTCATCTCTGTCCGAAGCTTTCCCACGAAAGATACCAAGGTATCTCAGTTGCGTCCTTAGAAGAAAAAAAGGTCTTAGAAGATAGTGTCATTTGTGACGTTTGCTAGTGCTGCTTACGGAAACAAATAAAACAGAAACTAAACCTATGCGTTTGGTTTTTGTTGGATACTGCTATAGTATTGTGAGTTGCGATTTTACCTTACCTTGACGGCCACAATTCGAAGACATTACGATTAACTTTCCAGCATCCCATCGCTGCTCCATTTCGCTGTCGTAATGGTTTTTTTAAAAATTGGTGAAAATAAAAAAGGGTGATATTTTATTTTTACATATTTTAAACTTTAAAACCATAATCTTAAAATAAAGTCATATTTTCATATTTGTAAATGGGTTATTCATGCGCCAAGAAATAAATTGACGACAAAAAACCTCAACCGAGTAAGAGATGTGACTATTATTTCATGTGAGTTTGTGTTGGATATTTAGAGATAAAATGAATTTGTAGTATATTTGTTTTTATTGACACCAGGTTTTGTAAAACGTATATTGGTTGTTACCTGCTAAGACCAACCCTTCCATAAACCGTAACTTGGACCGTTATGGCCAATGTCTCCTATACCTTCATATCTTTGATTATATTTTCTCTTTTTCTATCTTTTAATTGTACAAGTAACATTTTTCTCATAATAATATTCTGTTGGTTGGTTGGTTATGAAATATGCAGGATATTTACCTGGAACAGCAGAAAAAAGAGCAAGATTTGGTTTGCATTGTTTGTATGGTATGATAATTATTTGTTATAGATTCTCTATTGAAGTAATGGTAGTTAGGACAGGTAAGGTTGATTTGGAGCTTCTTCCATTCGAATTCCCTTCTGTATGAGTTCTTCTTAGACCTCAGCAATCTGAAATGTTAGTTATGGTTTGGTTGCACAAAGATGGAAATTTAAACATAAACCTGTATGGTTGGCATTTCATACGAATAATTCTAATTTTTCATACAAAATCTTCTTATTCATCATGTAAAGAAAATATTGAGTGGTTTTTAAATTTTCAAAACTGAAATGTATTTTTTTTTTTCATTTAATACTTCATAAGTTGGTTGTAAGAATTGTTGCAGAATACGTAAAAGTACACATTTGATTATCACTTTTGTTGAACTCCAATCATTTAACAATAATTTTATTTCATTTTTATACAATAGACGTACGAAGTAACAACATGGGTCATACACATTTTGCGTATAAGATAACCACGAAAGAAAATAAAATAAACACGAAGCATCGAGTCGAAGTTATTTCCTCAAAACATTTCTCTAATTCTTACCAGGAAATGTTTCCAAGTATCCAGTTTATTTTTCCCAAGGATTTCAAGAATTGTGAATGAGGTTTGAAAATTTTCCTATGTAAAATTTATATATAATCTTTACTAGATATCCACCTACTCAATTAAAAAAATTATTCATATATTATTTAAGTAAGATGTTAACAGTAAAATTTTACATGTTTTTTAAATAGACATATCTAAATGAATTCAATTTGCGAGCTAATCCGATTTATCGTGAATTTGATGTTTATCATAAATTTGAGATTTTAAATGTGAATCTAACTAAATCCAGTTCAATGTGGTTAAATGAGTGTAAGTTGAGTTAAAAATAAATTAATTTGTAACTCGTGAATGATAATTTTTTATTAGTTTTTTTACTATTTTTTATATACTTATTTATTATTTCTAATTTTGTATGTTGATAATTTAATTTTTTAAATACTAAAAATAATTTTATTTATTTTTTAAGTTTATAGATTGATATTTTAGTTTTTGGTTACTACCTTTATAACAATATTTGATCAAAGAGATAAATATTTTAATTATAAGGCTATATAATAGTGAATTGGATGAAAATATTTTAGTTGTAATGCTATATAATAGTGAATTGAATTGGGTGAATTCACTTTGATGGTATACAATAAATATATAAAATAAATTAAAAATAAAATTATAAATGAACCAATCTACTTATTATCTATCAACTCATGATAAATTAATCTGAATTATAAAATTTAATTCATCCAAAAATAAATTAAGTTAAATTGACTTATATTTAATTCGTCCTAACCTACCCGTGACTCTCAATTTAACATCTTATTAACAAGACGAGTTTTCTTAAAAAAAAAAAAAAACTCTTTTTATTGTGAAATAATGAGCACAAGAAAGGGTAGCTCCGACAGATACGAGAATGATATTTTCAAAGAGCCAGCTCACCAATATCTACGCATAATGTGATGATAATTAGCTTAGAATGTACACAGAGTTTGACAAGGATGTGTTATAATCTTTGTTCTTATACTTGTGTTTTTATTCATATAAAACTCATCTCAATTTAGTATTCCTTCTTCTGCTCACTTTAAAAAGTTATCATTAAATAGCACAATAATTGGTATAATTTATGGTAATCAAAATTGTCATTTTATTTATAATTTTGCACTTAACATCCTATAATCTTACACTTGATAATTCATAATTGATATCTTCTAGCATTACATTTAAGGTAACATCCCATAATCTTACACTTGATAATTCATAGTTGATATATATATATATATATATATGTATATATGTATATATATGTGTGTGTGTGTGTTTTAAACTCATATTTCAACTACAAACTCATAAATATAACTCGAATTCTTCTAATTTATTCTTCTATCTCTTTCTTCATTGGCACTGAATCAGACGATATTCTTTCATTTGCTCCCGTATAACGAATTATACGATCATCGCACATACACAAACAGAAACAAGTAGGGTGAGCTAACATGCAACAAATCATTTATAAAACATGCATAATTACTTTGATATACTCCACAAACATCATATAATTATTATGTCAGACACTCTCATACCATCATACAACAATCGCACCATAGACACTCATCCCATAATACCACAATCCCTAATAGACACTTATCCCACAATACCCAATAGACACTCATTCCACAATACCCAATAGACACTCATTCAACAATTCCCAATAGACACTCATTCAACAATACCCAATAGACACTCATTTGGATGATACGTTGATGGGCGGTCACGAGAGGTTATGCACTTGTGATGACTTTTACTTCTTCTTACAAATACACTTCCAAAATCCTTCATACCATCCACAAGGTTAGTCCTCAACACTATGTCCAAAACCGGCACATAGACCAGGACCTCCTACCCCTCTCACCACATAATTCATCCTTCTCTACTTGAGACTGGATGATTATTAGAGTATCAGGATAACCTCCAACGTCAGGACCCTCCACATCAACATATACACTAATACCATATCATTACAGAATCTCTCCATGAGACTCATATCATGCTCATATTCCTCAACTCATATTATACCATTACAAAATCTCTCCATAATACTCATATCATGTTCAGATGCATAAATTCAAATCCAATATAATAAAATACAATTATCACAGAAATCATACAAAATGAATATATCACAAAATAAATTAACAATAATAAAATATCACTATAAATGGTCACCGGAGAAGAACCAAATGTTTGACGAATCAAACTCACCATAAAAGCCAGTACATATGACTAGTCACAACTTACTGGATTTGACCAGGGTTGCTCTATGATCAAGGATGTACCAACTCCGGTTTTTAAGATTCCTCTATCCTACCATCACAAATATAACCTTAATATAAACGTTTTAGGGAACTAAGTAGTTGAATCTGGCATAGCCGGTTAAACATCTTCTTATCCTTCTAGAAAGATGAATCCATCACATATTTTATATCAATTGAGTATATTGCATAATAGTTTAACAGTACTTAATCTGTTCAATAGGATTTAAGTTAAAAACCTATCGAGTAGACTTCCAAGAAAGAGAGGTGTGTCACCATGAACAACTTAAGTACCAAGTCTTTCCTTAGACAAAGTGTTCCTCAACTAGTTTTTAACAAATTTCTTATTTACAGATTCAAAGCAACAACATATAATATTAACACAGAAATTCAATACAACAAACACCTATGTTTTTATTAACAATATTCACATAGAATTTCAAGACATGAATAGTAATAAAACAATACTAAATCATAATATAAAAGCTTAGAAAGGTTAGCTCCTCTACCTCTATTCCAGACTTGGTTTCTTGATCAGAGGTTGTTCCCGAAAAACTTCCAGAATCTCCACACTAAAATCCTTCTTACTCTAAATTCCTCCTAATCTTATGATTTTTCTCTACTTCTTGGTGCAAAATCTCCCTCCCCCTTGCTTGGTATTTATAGGCCAAGATTCTGGTACTATTTGTTTTTTTTATTATATATATATATATATATATATATATATATATATATATATATATATATTTCTTTTCTTTTTTAAAAAAAAAATAAAAAGGTAGAAAAGAGTTTGAACCCATGTTCTTGAAATCACTACAATTTTCTACCATTTAAGCTACCAAAATTTCTTATCTAGCTTTCCACATTTTATTTTTACATAAACTTATTAATTATATTTTCCATTCATAAAGAAAACATTATTACTACTAGTAATAAAATTGTTACTATTGAGGTAAATATTTTTCATAGGTCTTACATACAACAGTGCATTATTGCATATATTAAAAATAAAATTAAATATATTTTTAGGTTTTAAACTTTAAATATGTGAAATTAGAACTTATTCATGTATTGAATTATGATATATTTTTGTTTCAAAACAATATATTTAATATTTTTAACTAATTACGTTAAACTTTTTTTAGTTGTTATTTACACGTTTTAATTTAAATATCATTATAGAAAAATGTTTAACAAATTCAAAAAAAAAATTCATTAGATAAGTGTTAAAATTTTTTTACTTCTTAATAATTCCAATTCAAATATATACTTGAAACAATTTAACAAACCTAACAAAATATCATTAATTTAAAATAAACATATTCAATCATATTTTAAATTTTAAAAATAAAATATATTAAAATTTGAAACATGAGATGTAAAATCTCAAAAAATGGTATTTTAGAAGTAGTGATAGTGAGATTCAGATATTTTAATATTAAATAATTTATTTATAAATAATTTTGTTATAAACGAGTTTCATTAATTTAAAATGTACAATTTCTCTAGAAATTACTTTTCTAGAGTTCTTTACCTTCTCTCTAAGAGTTATAACTTTTGAGTCAGCTCTTTGAAGATCAAAATGTGCTTAATCGATCACGGCGACAAGGTCTTCATTCCTATCCGACCAGTTTCTGCAATTGAGCAAATAAGTTTCAACTTCTTTTTGGTCTTCGCTCTTTAATCGAGTCAATGCATGTAAGTTTCCATTTGCATGTGTGTCTTGTGTTGTTCTTTGAGCTTCTTGGTAAATCTAAGGTCCTAAGAACTTTTTCCTTTTTCAATTTGGTGATTCATAGAAATTCCTTGTGCGAGAAGTAATTTGAGTGTTCTTAGAGCTTTGTATCTTCGATCTAAAGTAAGGAAAGCTAGTTTTACTTGATTTGTTTGATAGACGAGTTCTAATTAATGTTTGTATGGTGAATTATTGATTGAATTGTGAAATTATATTGGATTGAGAAATTTAGTATGTTGTATATAATGTGTTAATGTGAAAACTGATTTAATTGAAGTCAAATGTGATTCTGATGTAAAGTTTGTGTGTGATGAATTTAAAGATGTTAAATTGGGTGAAGTAGGAGCTGTCAAATTTTATAAAGTTTTGTTTACATTTTAGCATAAGAAATAAGTAGTTTTTAGGTTAGAAAAAGGGGTTTTTATAGGTGAAAAGTTAAAGGAAGGGTTATTTTGGTTAAACTGTGTTTTGGCAAGGGTATAAGGGTTGATTAATATTTGTTTGAGTGTTATGATAGCAATATTTTGATGTAAAACTAGTTGGTCATATTTTGGAGGTGTTTTGTATGGTTTTTAGTTCATTTTAGGAGTTTTCACTATAATATTTTGATTTAGAAAGTCTGAACATAATGTGAGGTTTTGGGGGTTGTTATTAAGTTTATTAAGACTTTGGTAAGATATTAGTTGCAGAGAATTGATGTTGAAAGGTATATAATAAAGTTTGATTAGTGTTAAGGTTTTAAGTGAGGTTGAGATAGCTAATTTGAGTTAGGAAGGTGTTTTTCAATGTTTCTCTTGGTATGGAAGGTCATAAGAATCAGTAGAATGTGGGGGGAAATGTCCATGTTGAGATTTGAAGTGTATCTATAAGAGATTAGTAACTACTCTGAAAATTTCCACTGCTCATGGAAAAATCTACAATCTGCTTTGCATTTCTCTATTTTCAATTTCACACTTCTTAAAGTAAATCCACAAGTTGTGGAAAAAGCTACAACTCAATTGTTGAACTCGCTAGTTTTCAATTTCACATTATCACAGGTTGTGGAAATCTTCACAGCTAGGTTGTGGAACTCTCTGTTTCAACTCTACATCTTGGACATCAATTGTTTTATGTGTTCTATGATGACTTGTTGGGTTGTTTCTAGTTATTTGAAGTATGTTCAGTGTTTTCATATGTTGGTATGCATTGTAAAAGTAAAGTGATACATATATGGTTTCAAAGCTATGAAAGTTAGTTCCAAGGTGGAACTTCGTGGTGTGGTTTCAAGTATCGTTATTATGAATGTAGGAAGCTTAGTCTTGGGAGTTATCTTGAAACTCTAATGGTCATTCATTCTCAAGTAGAGAGGTTTGACACATGTGATGAGAGTAGCATGAGGTCTTAGTCTTGGGTGCTTCTAGTATGATCCAAGGCGTGAAACAAATTAACCTTGTGAGTGTGGTAGGGTGAAACCCGTTGGCAATGGCTTTGCAAAGTAGTAGAAGCCACCACAAGTGAATAATCCGTCATAGCTCGATATTCATGCTAAGTTCAAACAGTCTAGTTAAAGTATTGTCATGCATAAAGTGTTTGGTTGTTTTGTTGTGATATGTGTATCTTGTGTAAAATGTTAAATGTTCTTATATATCCTTAATTGTTTGTATTCTAGCTTACCCTTGGTTTTGCTTTTGTTTGTCGGTTGTTTTCTCTTTTGTGATGATCACTTTAATGGTGTGAGCTTAGGAAGAAGTCTTTCTAGTAGCTACAACGAGAGGTAAAGGTGAAGCAGATGTGTAGTTGGATGGATCTACATAAGTAAATCTCTTCTTTGAAGAATGTTTGTTTTACCTAGTTGTTCTTTTACCATATATGTAATGTGTCGTTTGGTAGTTTGATACTATTAAAGTAAAATGTTACATTAGTGGTATCAGAGCAGTTCGTTCTTAGGATGACCTATGAGTTGTGGGTTTGTCATGTCTTTCTTGTGAAAAGTTGAGTCTAGGTGACATGATTTGTCATGTCTTTCCAAGTTTCAATCGTAGAGTTGGTGTATCTAACTGGAAGTTTTGAGAACATCAAACATCTTGATATGAGTAATAAGGGTGCACACTCATGACTATATCAAAGATGATTTTCCTTTCTTAATTTTGAAGGTTGGGAAAAGGGAAAGAGTTGTGATCCGAGTCTTGTTTTCTATAGTGTTTCTTGTCTTGGTCTTGTCTTTGTGGTAGTGTTTTATGCTCTATAGTGGTAGAGGAATGCAGATTCAAGGTAACTTGACCTGTATACCTTTATTAGATTTGGTTAAAGCCTTTGAGATAAGTTTTGTCTCAAAGATAGGGAGATGTTATGTGTTGGAGATTGAGAGTTAAAAGATCAGAGTAGTTGGTCCACAAAGGATGGAGAAATATGTTGGAGTTCAAAAGCTATGTATTGTTGAAGGAGTTTCAAGAACAGAGTTAGGGGAGTAGAAATCACAAGTTACCAAGAGGAGTTTGGGTAAGCATTGGTGTAACAAGGTTTAGGAAATCAGTTGGTTATGTGTTTCAGTAACGTTAGAGGTCGGAAAAAGGAAGGGGTTGATGAGTAATGAAGTCGCAATGGTTGAGAAGGCAACATAGTTTGGTATATCAGTGATGTTTGAGATCTGAAGAAGAAAAATGGTGGAAGGTTAGAAGCTTAAGTTAAGAAAATAATAGGAATTCTAAATTGGACCAAGGGGAATAAATATCTAGAAAGGAAGTAAAAGAAGAAGAGTTTGAGAAGCATTTCTGTAGGACAGAGCATTTTGAAGAGAGTTTAGTAGAAGGTGAAATTTCCAAGTTGAGAAACATAAAGTCTTTGAGGAAAATTAGAGTATTGTAAGGGTTTTGAGCTGACTAATAATTAGAAGAAGATGGTTCGATATTCTCAACAAGTGGATGCATCGAAAAGCTTTGAGAGATGTTTCAAGTTAGTGGTTCGCATAGAAGTAAGGTTTAACCTTGGACTAAGGCGAAAGACTTCAAGCACCAAAGGAAGAAGAACATTCGAAAGTCAGTTTGGTAAGAAAAGGTAACGCAAGGGAATTAAGAGCATAGTATATGAGGAAAGGAGAAGAACGGTCTTGAAATATATAGGGAGTGTCTAGAATATAAGTTGTTGAAGTGATTATCAAAGTTATGAGAGAGTTTAAGGTTGGTTGAGATGTTAAGAGATATGAAACGACATGTTGTGGTAAAACCAATTTGCATCTGGTGTGGTTTCATGGTGGTGTTGAATGTCCAGCTGAGTTTGATCAAGAAAGAAGTTGTGGTTTAGACGCTGGTTTACAGAAGACAGTGAGTTGTGGGTTTAGATCAGGCCAGAAAGTTGTGTTGAGTGCTGATGGTATTCGAAGGATCAGAGGTTTAGAGGCAGTGTTTGTATTGCTAAGGTTCAAAGTTGAAAAGGTATATTCTTAAAGAAAGTTTGAGGGTATGTTGATAATGTTTGTTGTGGTAGTGATTCCATGAAGATTTTTATGTTATGTGGCATTTAACAAGGTGATCAAAGTGCTTAGATTGGAGGTTTATGTGAAGTAATTTCTTTGCAGGTTTGAAGCTTAATCTTATAAGAGCATTGGTCGTCTTTCAACTTTGTTTGGTAAGTTTCTAGTCTTTCGGAGGTGTTTCTAGTTTTGAGAAAGGGAAAGAAAAACAATGGTGATACATCAAGTATGGGTTAAGCAAAAAGAGGAAAATTGGTGTTATGTGAATCGGGGATGTCTGGCTAACGCAAGTGAAGAAGAGATGAGGTTGTTCCGCCATCAGTTTGGGGTGTGATCACAAGGGAGGTTTGGTTGTTTTCAAAACGTTTTTGGAGGTTAGGGTCTTTAAGAGAAGTGTTGTGTTTTAAGAAGGATAATCATTGGTTATACATCAGAACTGGATCAAGTTAAAGGTAAAGCAAAAGGTTGTGAGTATTAGAAGAGTTTATGAGGACAAGTGTGGAAGAGAAGAGTAAGTTTTTTGGTGTAAGGTTTTTGGTTGGTGTTCTGCGGCAAGAATTAGATTTTCTACCTTGAAGAAGTGGAGTTCACTTTGCAGCGGTGTCTAAAGGAGAACTACTGTCAATAGTTTCTTTTTGGATAGTTCCTATTGAAGTTGGGAAGTACAAGAGGTATGTGGATGTTTTGGTTAGAACAACATTAGTTTGGATTCAGTGCAATCATCAGGTGGACTACAAGTTTGTTAGATCTCAAAAGAGAAGTAGAGGAAAGATTGGAAATCGTTTAGTATAAGTGTGGATAGATAGGAATGATTTCTGGCATATATGTTTTCAAGGAATAGAAATAATATTGAGGAAACAAAATGACAAGGTTATCGCGGATGAGAAGAGTTCTCAGGGTTTTTGCAAGATTATAGCAGAAATAAACCTGCAGGTGTGGCAGTTATGAGGGTGAAGCAGATGTGTAGTTAGATGAATCTACAAAAATAAATCTCTTCTTTGAAGAATGTTTGTTTTACCTAGTTGTTTTTTTAATATCTACTTAACGTGTCATTTTAGTAGTTTTATACTATTAAAATGGAATGTTACATGAACAAATTTTAATTTTAATTCAAATTTTAAAATTAAAAACATATTCAACCTTTAAAAATATTACCGTCATTTTCTTTCTTTTATGTTTATTTTCTCTAAAATATATCGTTTTACGGTATTTTCTATTTTTGATTTATATATATGATATATTTCTGGACAGGGAACTTCAATTTTATATAAAGAAAGAGAATGTAAAAAAAAAATGTTTGCATATTTTTTATTTACCAATTAAAAACATATTATAATAGATCGATTTAGTAACCCAGGTGTGTTCCACTTCTTTGAGGACCCATAGTTACATACCTAAAAAAAACTTAGGTGAGTTAATGACATAACTTAGAACAATAGTATAGAAGACCTAACCTAGAAGAAATTGTCAATCATGGCTGTTCCGCAAAATCCATACTCAAATGGGAAAAGAGGAAAATTGAATCCAGCTTGGTCAATGGAACCAAGTTGCTTTCCGACCATGTGAGTGGTTCCAATAATCAATAATCAATCAATCATCCACACTATCGCACTACTTTCATAACCCAACTTCACGTAACCTTTTTCGATTCTATTTTTCTAAGCAAATATTCTACATTTTTAATTTGTTTTTTCAAAGTTTAAAATAACAATTTTTTTTTCAATTCTATTAATTTAATTTGGATTAATTTTTTCTCATGAACTATTATAAAATAGAAATAACAAATTTCATAACCATTTCACCCTCACAAAAAATATTATTAAATTTTTAACTAAATTATATTTTAAATCTCTGAAAAATATAGAAACTTTCAATTAAGTCCTGATAATTTTTGTAGTCTATTCAGTTTTCAATAAATTTATATTTTTTAATTGATTCTTAAGTTTAAAATTTCTCTACTAACTATGTGATGTGGTTGGTAATTGTTTAACTATGATTGTTATTCTGCGTCACTTTAATAAACTGTGATTTATAACTTTATAAATATATAGATTTATAGTTTTATAATCTTATTTTCACCATTTTATTATATATATATATATATATATATAAAGTTTAATTTTTTGTAATACATAATATTAATATGTTTATAATATATTTTGTAGTATATATGATGCAACCTTCACGTACAAATCTAACATTCTCATTTGTCCGCAATCTCCAAACTACGGGAGTAATTACTCCTCCCTAAATTTCAACAAGTGGTATTAAATTTTTATGGTATTATGTTTTTTTTAAATAAAAGATAAAAATAAGATATATTTTTAATTTTGAATTAAAATTGTAAAATCACAATTTTATAATTATGCAATTTTGAATTAAAATAATAAAATAATAAAATTCTAAAAATATAAAATGATAAAGTTATAAAATTATAAATTATAAAATTTTAGAATAATAAAATTGTAAAGACCTAGAAAATTGTGTTTTAGAAATGATAGTGATTTAAAAATAATGAGACTCGATTATTTTATTATTAAAAGATTTTAATATAAATAAATATTTTATAAACGAATTTCATTATTTTAAAACACATCATCTTTCTAGAAATCACTTTTCTAGAGTTCACTGACTTTTCTATAGAAGTTTTTCTATAGAAGTTTTTTCATCTAATTGAAGAACTGAGACCGTAGGAGTGATCTTGATGGCGAACTCTTCAATACATAGCGATTAGTTTCTTTGTCTAAGTTAAGTTTTGACCTATTTTCTCTAGTCCTTTCTTTCTTATGTTGCATATGGGTCTCACTCATTTTTCATGTAATATTTGAGTCTTCTATAAGACTCTCTGTTGATCAATGATATTAATGGTATAACCTAATCGTTTTTTTGTTATCTGTAGGTACAAATAGAGCTCCTTGAGCTGTGTGAGCAAAATAGGATTCTCCAGAGCGGTTGGTCTTCTAAAAGGTAAGGAAAGATAGTGTTTTATTTTATTTTTAGTTATAAAGTATGAAATGATAGTTATTCGTATGTGAGTTGAATATATGTTGAATTATATGCTTGAAATGAGTATGTTAGTATTAAGTATTTTTGATTAATTGAATTTGATACATTTTGTACTTGTTTAGACTCCTAAGTGATTTAGTTGTGAGCTAAAACTTGTGGAATTCAATTATGGTCTCTATAGTGAGGTTTTAGTTATTTCTAAGTTGAGATCTTGTGGTAAAATAGTTCAAAACTAGTTTAGGTTGGTTTATACACATTTGGATAGGTCCATTATAGTTTAGAATACAATCTAAGAGTGTTAGAAGTTGGTAAACGTGTTTAGGATAGGTCATAGGGGTTTAGAGGTGCAAATTTTGAACTTTAAGTGCTACAAAATTATGTGGAGTGGCTAGGCGAGCAAAGGGGGCTCGTTGGGCGAGTATGTGAGAGTTCTGACAGTGAGTTCTAGAGGCTAGGCAGGCCAGCTCGCTGGGCTTGTAGAGCTTGATATTTTGTCTTTCACTAAACGACTGAATACTACTCGTTAAGCGAGTATATGAGGTTTCTAGAAGTGAGTTTTAAAGGTTAGGCGAGCCATCTCGCTAGGCTTGTGAAACTTGTTATTTTGTCTCTCACTGGGCGAGTAGAGGCTGCTCGTTGGACGAGCCTGTCTTCATTAGGAACTTCATTTCTAGCACTGGGCGAGTGTGTTTGAGTCATTTTGAGTGTTTAAACTTCATTTCTTTTATGTCCATGGTTTTAAATGGTATAATGGTTTAATGTATGATTTGTGGTAAGGTTTGGAACATATAATTGAATGGTATGAGGTGTGTAAGAGTTCTAAGTAGAATTCTTAATGGTTGTATCAAAGTGTTGTTGGTATGAATAAAGGGAGCTCAGTCTTGAGAGTTATCCTGATACTTTAATGATCATTCACTCTCAATTAGAGAAGAGTGATACATGTGGTGAGTAGTAGGAGGTCTTAGTCTAGGTGATTCTAGTATGGGCTAAGACACGATACAAATTAACCTTATGAGTGTGGTAGGGTGAAACCCATTGACAATGGTTCTGCAGAGCAGTAGAGACCATCATAAGTGCATGACCCACCATAACTCAACATTCATACCTTATCCGAATGGTAGTGCCATCAAAATTGGTTGAAACCCGTGATCCAACCCGGCTCACCACGGGTTTGAGCCGGGTTGGGTTGGAGAAAAATGCAAAATTTTTTATACGAGCCAATTTTGACCCGGCTCACTAAGAATCCAGCTCACACGAGTTGAACCCGTGGTGGGTCGGGTTGGGTCACCAACCCACCTATTTTTTTAATTTAATTAAATTGATTAAATTAATTATTCAAATCCTATTTTTTTATTGAAATTAAATTAATTAAATTAATTATTCAAAATGCACAACCTTTACTTAACAATAGAGCATTTTGCGTTGCTGTCTTTCTAAAAGTTCCCCAACCCTAAGATTATAGATTGGATAATATTATAGATGGAGATAAAGAAGAAGGTGTTTTCAAAAGAGCATAATATTGTAGATTTATCCATTCAGGACTCCAATTTAATAGATGGATAATATTATAAATTGGATAATTCGGGAATATATCATTTGTTTTATCTTGTTTTTAGACCTATCTACAAGCATGGCAATTTTATCTTGTGCTATATATTTTTGTTAACGTCTATATGTAGTTTCTTATATGTCTCACTAAATTAAATTGGCAAAATTTTACGCTTGATAGCTTAGAATATATATAACAATATATTTCTTTTGTTTTATTTTCTTTTATATCAATTGGTTCAATTATTACTGTTTCAATTTGATCGATCAAAGTAACATGTTATAAGAATCTGAGAAGAAGAAGGTGAAAAAAAAGTTAATTAAGTGAGCCAATGAGCCAACCCGTTTAACCCACCAACTCGTGGTGGGTCAGGTCGAGTTCAAATTTTTTTGGCTCGTTAATAAATGAGTCGGGTTGGGTTGACTCACTAAGTGGTCAACCCGTGGTGGGTCGGGTTGGGGTTACCCGTTTTGACAGCTCTACCGAATGGTTAGGTCTAGGTTCATGATATGCCTAGGATGTTTGTTTAATTTAGTATAGCTATATGTATGATGAATTATGATATCGTGTGTTTGTTTCTTTTGATATTAATTTACCCTTACTTTTGTTTTGTTTGTTTATGTGTTTTGTTTTGTCTTTTCTAATGATCACCTTAATGGTATGAGCTTAGGATGATATCAGAGGTGATAGTGAATGATTGAGTTAATACATATAATAAGAAGTATGATTTTTCATCATTATCTTGTGTAGGTAAAGTCAATTATTAAGTTTAGTTTTGTTAATTTTTTGGGTTGTTAAAAAATAACATCCCAAAAAATATAAATTTAATAAGTAATTAATAATCTACAAAATTTATTTAAAACTTAATTAAATATTTTCAAATATAGCATAGTCTTAAAAGATAGTGAAACTAATTATAAAATACAAAATTAAAAATTAAAAATATTTAACTATAAAAAATATCAAATTTAAAATTATAAAATTATATTGTTATAAAGTTAAAAAATTCTAAACATTACGAAAATACAAAATTATAAAGCTATCGAGTTATAAGATTATATAATTTTGAAATTATCAAATTATAAAATAAATAATTATAAATTATAAAATTAGATAACTGTAAAATTATAAAATTAAAATAGTATGAACTGTGAAATTATGAAAAGATAAAAATTTTACAATTTTAAAATTATAAAACAATAAAATTATCAAATATAAAATTATATGATTATATAATTGCATAACTATAAAATTATAAATTATTAAATTATAATTCATAATTTTTTAATTTTATAGTTTTATAACTATATCTTTTTATAATTCTATATTTTATAATTTTATAATTTTATATTTTATAATTTTATAATTTTATATTTTTGATAATTTTATAATTTATATATTTTTTATTTTGTAGTTTGTTAGTTTTAAAATTTTAAAATTTCATAATTTTATATTTCATTATTTTCTATTTATGTATTTTATGTTTTATAATTTTTTTTATAATTTATCATTTTTATAATTTTAATTAAATTTAATAAAAATGTCCTTTAAATTCAATAAATTTGTAGATATTTATCATCTTATTCTTTTATAACAAAATATTATGTAACTAAATTTAAGTAGGATGACAGTATAATAATCATTATTGAAAAAAATTTTAAATGTTAAAAATTCAATTGATCATAAAAATTTAATTGAAACCCAATTAAAATTTTCAAATTTATTAGTAACTCAAAACATAATAAAATCTATTTTATTTTGTTTTACTTCTAGAAGCATATTATTAAGAAAAGGAAGAAATAGCTTACCTTAGACTTACTGTAGCCAAAGTAGTGCCTAAAATTATTGCCCATAATTGTAGCAATCACTAAATTATCATTCAAAGGTCTAATCATTTAGAAAAATCAAAATTATAATCTACACTGCACATACTGTAATTCGTTTTCAATATCTCACTAGATAAGTTTTCTAAAGTCTGACAAATGACTAATGTATTGACTTATGTAGAAAACTTTCATTAAACTCTTAGGTGTGTTTAGTTTGGAGGTGGTAGGGTGTGTTTATTTTGGATAAATGATCTGAGAAGATTAAGGAGATAGATTTTACCGAATTTGAGGATAAATTAATTATTATTTATTTGAATGAATTTGAAATAAGTGATAATGAATTTGAAAGTAAAATATGTGAAAATTAATGTAAGATTTAACGATGTGACAGATAAAAAAATTTGTTTAATTGCTAAAAATTAAAAATTATAAAAATATTCTTAATTATTAAAGTAATATAAAATGATAATTATTATTATTATTTATATTATTATTATTATTATACAAGTATGAAAATTACCTATCAAAGGCTAAAGATGAGATTCACTTATCATTCTTTCTATTTCATTTCTGATCTTTGAAAGTAAATACAACTTCTTTTTTAACCCATCTCGTCATTATGTGTGAACATGACTATCCCTTCAAACAAAGAGACCCTTAAACACCTATATAAAGGATAAAATTATCTATCAATCTTAGTTCTTTTGTCAATCATAAATAAGAAGATTTATTACTTAATTAAAGAGCTTAAGTCTTTTCTACTTTTTATAAATAGATAAACTTTTACTTTTGTTTCTATAAAATTCATTTTTAATCTATCAAAAAAATTAAAATTAGTATTCTTAATCTCTAAAATAATGTTAAAATTTTACTTTAATATATGTGTTTTTTTCTTCTAAAAAATGTATATAACAAGTTTAAGGCCGAGTCCAATTAAATGTCATTAATTAAAGAGTTCTTAAAAAGATAGAAAATAAAGTCAAATATTAAGACATAAATGAATGTGTATACTGTCAGCAAGTGTCCCTACTCATTAATGTCCGCCATAATAATCCTTGCTTGTGGGTCTCCTTTCTTAGCATTAGCTAAAATACAAAGATTAACACTACAATTGAATTTTAAATAATATCTTTTGTGATTTTCCATAACTTAATACAACTTTATAAATTCTTATGAATACTCCACATATAAAACTTTAAAAATGATAGAAAATATAATAAAATTATAATATATATATATATATAATAAATAAAAGAATCCCATTGTATAATATTATAAATGAATAATAGCTCATAATTAAGTGCAGGATTTTTATTTTTTTTTTGCATTTTATAAAAAGTTTGACTCCTTCATTATTTTTAAAATTATTTTTGCGATAAAGTTGTATATGATACAGCAAGTTGTATCTTACTAGTCACTGAAGAATTTTGGGGTATAGTAGTAGTTGGGAGTATGGTATTTATTAGAAGAGAAAAAAGTGTGATAAATTGTTATTATTAAATTGTTAGTATAAAAGATGAATTCAGGCTCGTGAATTAACAAATTAATAAATTTTATAAATACAAATATTTTTATAAAAATAATGATTGCAGAAAATATTAGAAACTAGGTTTTTATAGAAAAGTTGAAATAAAGCCAAAAAGTAGTTAGTTTAGCTTTAGTGTGAAAGTGGATGAACATGAGTGGCCAATTTGTATCATCCTTTCAGTTCACATCACTATTCACTAAGTGGACCTTTTGCGTGTTTAAAACTTATATTTTTGTCCGGAGTTCAAACATTTCAGAGGGCAAGTTTGATGAAATTAATAAGAACAATTATTGAAAAAAGAAAAAGAGAAAAACTTCAAAATTAATAGGAGCGTCTATTTTTTTTTTCAAAGAAGATAGGTGACACTTTGCATTTTGACTCTCTTGTCCTTGTTTACCATTAATATATATAATAAAATAATAATAATTCAAAATAATGATAATTCAAAATAATAATTTATATATATAAGATAAATAATATAATATATCATAGTAAAACAAATAAGAGTTGTTGAATATATTTTTAATATCCAAACTTTACTACAAAAGTAAAATTCTTTTATATTCAAAACTTTGATCTGACTTCTTAAATTTTAAAAATTAATAGATAAGTATAGTTATTTTAAATTACTTACTTTAAATTTTTTATTTGATAAATATATTTATTACTAGTATTTGAATTTTTTTATCGTTTAGCATGTTTTTATTTTAATACTGATTTAGAAACACACTTAATACATAAGAAAAAGAATAACAAAATTAAGTTAAAACGATGATATTTATTCATTTTTAAGAATTAAAAATCATATAAAAGTTTGAATATAGACTTATTCTAATTACGCATAAAAGTTTAGAGTCTAAAAAAATATTTAATCAAAATATTTTAATAATGTATAGATTAGATATTGATACAAATATTAAAATAATAATAAAATATAATAATATAAATAAATTTTATCTTAATATCAAAATTTAATAACATTCATAATAATAATAATTTTTTATTAGAGAGTAATTTAGTGTTTTTATAATTTTATCTATTAAAACAATTTTTTGATCATCAAATTAATCAAATCATTGGATTCTTTCACTTTATCTTCGTTTAATTACTAAGTGTTTTACTTTTACTTTCAATTAAAATTATTGTTTGTGTATAAATGTGTATTATATATATAAAAATGTATAATAAACAGTTCGTTTAAATATATAAGTTATATTATAAGTTTAACTTTTAAATGAGAAAAACAATAAAAGGTGTTAGATAATTTGATGCTTAAACAATCTAGTCTTAATTGTCTAACATATTAATAAGAAAAATAATATATTTTCACATCAATAAATAGTGTAAAGTTTTGATATACTAATCATTTCACTTGAGTACTGAGTATGGTAGAAGAAAACAATATCTTATTTTAACAGATTATTAACCACAAAAAAACGGCTATACTAAAGCTTCAAATTTTCTAAGCATAAAAAACTGTTGAAACATAAAGTGAAATTGAAAATACTTTTGTAATATCCTAACTATAGGGAAATCTTTGGTTCGTTTTAGATTTGAAGATGGATTTAAGAAGAAAAAAAAGATGGAAACAAGGGGAAAAAAAGTAGAAAGTATGGTTGTTTGGATTAAAAAAAGGAAAATGTGAAAAGTGAAGATAAATAAAGTGAAAATTTGTGAGTAATTTGATAAGTGTCATGAAAAAAATGAGTTTTTTTAAGTCGTTTATTGTATTTTAACTTGTAATTTAAATTATTAGAGAATTTGAATATTATATATATATATATTTTAGAGTTAACTTAGAGTTATAAAGATGAAAGAAAATAATATAATCTTTCAGCATTGCTAAAGTAAAAGATATTTCATGTTATTTTAAGGAGTGTTGTCAGACATCAATCTTGATTAGTGAAGATTTTAGTTTGAAAGTGAAATAACAGTGTTATGAACTACTTACCAATGGTTGAGTTAATATAGGAAGCAAAGTGTCATAAGGATGGTGGCGGATAGGACTACCAAGAGTATTCATTTATTGTCGGTATGTTAGGAGTCGTGTATGATCAAGTCAGTTGAGTGATACTTCAATGAGGAGTAAGGTGGCGTGAACTGATATCTAACATGTTTTAGAAATGATACCTAAGGATATCATTAGACTTTGGTAAAATCTACAAGAGGCAGTGGAGAGCATATAGAATGTGAGTTCAATATATCATATACAAATTGGTTGGTCAGACGTAATGGATAATTTAAGCTTTAGGTTTGAGGTGGAGAAGTTGCTTTAGGAATAGTGGCTAGACTAATATATACTATTGAACACTATATCACTTAACGTAGAGGCAACATTTTCAGTTAATTAAGGTGTTGGGGTCGATAAGTTGGACTAGTCTAGCTAGTTGTTATAAGAGAAAATGAGGAGAACATACTTTTTTTTCTACTTTATGAGTGAATTTTCAAGGACGAAATTTTTTTCTTATTTGAAAGAATGTAAAGACCTAAAAAAATTATATTTTAGAAGTGATAGTGGTTTAAAATTAGTTTAATTATTTTAATATTAAAAGGTTTTAATATAAATAGTTTTGTTATAAATGAGTTTAATTATTTTAAAACACATTGTCTCTAGAAACCACTTTTCTAGAGTTATATGACTTCTCTATAAGAATTATTTCTCTCTACTCGTTTGATTGAAGAATTGAGATTATAGGATTGATCATTGCGTCGAACTCTTCAATTTGGACCTATCAGTTTCTTCGTAAGTTGAGTTTCAACCATTTTTCTTATCTTTTCTATTATTTGTTGCGTGTAAATCTTCTTCCACTTGCATGTGTATTTCATTAAGATGTGCCTTCAAGAAAAGATATTTCCATTTTGTGTAGTCATCTTGAATTTTACTGATCATTCATATTCATGTGGAGGAGAATGATTAGGTGGTGAGAGTAGTAGAAGGTTATATTATAAGGACAACCCTGAGGTTCTTATGATTGTGAAATGGACCAACCTTGTGTGTGTCAGCTTGATAGAGCAATTTTGTCACAACAACTGCATGGTTTCATTAGTGTGACTCAGTGACACCGAATTCGAATCAATTGAGTTATAGAAGAGTTTTGGTAGGATGAATATTTAAGTGAGAATTGAATGACACATTGGATTATAAATGATAGAAAATAATATATCTGATTGCAATTTACCTTATTTAGCTTCTGCATAATTGATTTTGTCATGAATAATTGATATATTCCTTCCTTATTTATTGGATCTAGGTATTTTGTATAGTCTACGCTAGTTACTCTTTCCATATCAATAAAATACATCTATTCCAATCCTTACATGGTATCAGCCTAATCTCGATCCTTCCTTACCCTTTCTTCTTTTTGTTTTCTTTTCTTACCCATGGCTAATACTGATGGAGTTTTTTCTTTCAACACCATGATCCACTTGCTAAACATATGCCTCACCAATTTCATTCTTTGGTGTCGTCAGCTCCTTCTTCTTCACGAAGGACAGGCTCTTTATGGTCATATTGATGGCTCAATCATAACTCCTCCTGCGACATTGTCTGCTGCTGATGGATCTTTGATGGCTACTAATCCGACCTTTATCACGTGGAAACAAGACCAAAGACTTGTAAGTCTCCTTCAGATCTCTCTTACTGAAGAAACTCTAGCTGAAGTACTACATTACGACACCGCAAAACAGATATGGACTACTCTTGAATCCCTTTACAGTGGTGACTCCAAGCAACGAGAAATCGGGATCAGAGATCAACTGTTGCACCTCACAAAAGACTCATCCACTGTTAGGGAGTTTTCCAAAACATTTTGAGGCTTATGTGATCAACTCAGCCTTATGAGTACAAAGGAAATTCTAGCAAAAGGGAGGCATGAACACAATTTATATGTATTAGAGCATGGTCAAAATGCTTTTGTTTCTGTTTTAAGTTCCAATAAGCTACGAGGATCATTTGAATTGTGGCATTATCGTTTGGGTCATGTTCACTTTGATACTATTTCCCATTTAAGAAAAAGAGGTCTTTTGTCTTTATCTTCTATTTTACCAACTACATCTATTTGTGGCTCCTGTGAATTAGCTAAAAGCAAACAACTACCTTATTCCCTAAATGAGAAATGCGCATTGCATGTGTTGGATTTAATTCATTGTGATTTATGGGGACCTACTCCTATTTGTTCAAAATTTGGTTCGATATTATGTGATTTTTATGGATGACCATTCCAGATTCACTTGGTTATATCCAATGCGCCTGAAATCTTATTTTTATACTGTATTTGTTTAGTTCAAGAAATTTTTTGAAAATCAGTTTAATACATCTATAAAAACATTCCAAAGTTATGGTGGCACCGAAGTCACCAACAACAAAGTCCAGACCTTGCTACATGAAAATGGAATTCTTCATCTTATGTGTTGCCCTCATACACCCGCCCAAAATGGTAAAGTTGAACGCAAGCATCGCCACATTACTGAAACGGGACTTGCAATGCTTTTTCATTCACATCTCTCTGCTCACTACCGGCTACATGCTTTTGGTTGTGTTGTTTATGTAATAAATCGATTACCCACCACCCTTCTGAATGATGTTTCTCCATTTGAGATCTTATATAATACTCCTCCTAATTATGCACACTTTCATCCTTTTGGCTGTCGGGTTTATCCTTGTCTTCGTGACTATGCCACTAACAAATTGTCTCCTCGCAGTGCACCTTGTATTTTTCTTGGATACAGCAGCAACCATAAAGGATTTCAATGTTTGGATCCTTCAACCTCCCGGTTATACGTAACAAGACATGCCAAGTTTGAGGAACTTTATTTTCCATGTTCAAATACAGGAACTATATCTTCAATTTCTAGATTGGGTTTTTCCTCATTTACTGAACCAGCCTCAACGCCTGAAATTTCTGCTTCAGCTCATCCATCAGCTTCTTCTTTGACACTATCCAAGGAAAATGTGTATTCACCAACCATACCCTATGGTCTATGTTCTGCTAAAGATACTCCTTCATTTGATGTTCTCATGCTTGACACTCAACCACAAATACACTGTGGTGTCCAATCTACTCGTCCTATGGTCACACGTGCCAAATCAGGTATTTTCAGGCCCCGTCATTTTGCTGACATTACCACCTATCAAACATATTCTCTTCTTTATGCTCTGCTCACCACTTCTACATCCAAAGGGTTCAAATCCGCTGCCAAACGTCCTGGTTGATTGGATGCTATGCATAAAGAGCTCCTGACCCTACACTCCATCAATACTTGGGATCTTGTTCCACATCCATCCAACACCAACATTGTAGGGTCCAAATGGGTGTTTCACACCAAATATCTTTTAGATGGATCAATTGACAAATTAAAAGCACGATTGGTTGCACAAGGTTTCACTCAAACTCCTGGTCTTGACTATGATCACACCTTCAGTCCTGTTGTTAAGGTTTCCACTGTCTGTGTCATTCTCACTCTAGCAGTAATGAATAATTGGTCTCTTCATCAATTAGATGTCAACAATGCATTCTTGAATGGGCAACTGACACATCCTATCTTAATGGAACAACCTCCTGGGTTCGTTGATCCTCGATACCTAAATCATGTTTGTCGACTTCGGAAAGCTCTTTATGGTCTCAAACAAGCCCTTCTTGCTTGGTTTCAACGATTCAGCTCATTTTTGCTCAGTCTTGGATTTCTCGAGAGCAAGGCAGATCCATCTTTATTTGCCTTCCACAACACTGGAGCCACCCTATATATACTTGTTTATGTTGATGACATAATTTTGATAGGGAATAATACTTCTTTAATTCAAAAATTTTTGGCAAGGTTCAAAACTGAGTTTGCTATCAAGGATTTAGGTCGTCTAAATTACTTTCTTGGTCTCGAGGTTCACTACACTACCAAAATCCGGTGGCTCACAAACGAGCTAAACATATTGATATTGATTACCACTTTGTTCGAGAGCTTAATCTATCTAATAAACTGATCACTCAATTCATTCCTTCCAATCTCTAACTAGTAGACATATTCACTAAAAGTTTGTCTCGACCAATATTCCAGTTCTTCAGAGCCAAGCTTCACGTTGAACCGAATCTCACGCTTTGCTTGAGGGGGATGATAGGAAATAATATATCTGATTGCAATTTACCTTATTTAGCTTCGGCATAATTGATTCTGTCATAAATAATTGATATATTCCTTCCTTATTTATAGGATCTAAGTATTTTGTGTAGTCTATATATTGTACGCTGGTTACTCTTTCCATATCAATAAAATACATCTATTCCAATCCTTACAATAAATATATGTTATTTTTTTTCAAGCTAGCTAACCCTATGTGTGTTTTGTGGTTATTATGTTGTCTTCTTTTTTCAATAATCATCTTATTAGTGTGAATAGATGAAGTAAGAAGTATAAAAATATCTTTTGTGGATAAAAAACTAAATGTTTGAGTCGTCAAAAAATATTTGTAATCATGTTAAGTGTAGTTTTAGAATAGAAATATAATATAGAATCTTGAAAATATAATATCTTTTATTATTATAGTCTTATATGTTGAAATTAATATAAGATATATCTTATTTAAGTAATATTTTAAATATATGTAAATGAAATGTTTATTAAAATAAAATTTTATAATTGGAGCAACAAAATTTCTTTATTTTAAGAAAATTTATTAGAATAATTTTCTTAGTTTTTAATTACTAATAAATTACAAATGTCAACACGTTATGAAATTACCATTTTCATTAATAATAAATTCTAACTTCTGATTTTTAGTTTTTAGTTTTATTGGGAATCAGAAATTTGAATCCAATTTATAATAAAGTTGACCAAATATGTTTTTATGGTATATGGACTCATACGTTTCTAATTTTTCTGCATATATTTTCGTATTTATTTTTATTGAAAATTGAAAATTTTGTTGGACTTTGAGACTATGGTTTAAATCTTTTGAAATACATTTCTTTCTAACAAAAACATTTATAATCGTATAATTAATCAATTAAATTCATCTCTTAAACATTTTCTATTTTTAATTTTAGTAGAATACTTTTTTCATTTAATTAATTAATCCATCAATTCATTAATTAATTAACTAATTAATTAATAAATATTAGATTAAGTTTTATTTGTCACATCTTCAATAACACAACAAACTTAAAAAAAGAAAAAGAATATATATATATATATATATATGATACATCCTGACCACTAAGAAATATTACACTGAACCAAAAGTGTAATAGGTATTTATAGAAATCGATGAAAAAAGTAACAAAACTCCCTACACTAACCAGAGACATCTTCCTCTATTCCCATCATAATTAAGGTGATCATCACAAACAAGATGAAACAAAAAAGACAAACAAACACATATAAGAAAGGGTAAGCTATTGTTTAAAAAACAATCATATATCACATCTATATAATTAGACATATAACACAGATAAAACTATCAATCATGTATCTGGACTTGACCATCTAGATACATGTATTGATCTGAAACAACATACTACCCAAACTACCATCAAGGTTAATTTGTCAAACACCTATGGTCAAATTGACTCTAGGCTACGATCTCTTGTTATTCTTCATCACATAACAATCTCTCACGACTTGAGAATGGGTGGTTATTGGAGTGTTAAGAACATTCTCCTATTTCAGAGCTCTTACAACAATACATTACACTATGTAGAACATCAAGATTTTATCCATAGAATTCCTTTTACCACATACTTAAAATGAATACACATTTACTATTACCATTCACAGGACATTCTTAATTATCAATAACTACACATAACATCCATTATCATATATCATGAACATATTTATAAACATAAACAAATATACATTATATCAGAATAATTAATCCACTCAAACAAGAAATCATACCATTACAATACATAGGGCATTCATAAACCTCAAAAGATATACATAGCATCATAACAACCAGTACAAAGCAACAATGAAAAGAAAGCTAGGGAAACAACATGAATGACCAGAAAGAGGGCGCCCAATGAAGAGATAGGGTGCCCAACAAGCCACACACCTCGCCTAGCGAAATGACCTCTTGTCCAACAAATTAAGACAAAAAGAGGTCCAGACCTACAGTGGAAAAGTGGCGCTCAACGCCCAATTCCACCACTCAATGCCTAGAAACCAGAGAACTCTCTAGTTTTGCAACGCTCAGCGCTCTAAAGCTCAATTGCTCTCGGGTTTTGGTGTGCTCAGCGCCAAAAAGGAGCGCTCAGCGTCCTAAAGCCTAGAGACTCATTGTTTTGATAGCGCTCAACGTCACATAAGGTCAGACCTATCTAAAAGACCAGATGACAACAACTTATTTTTCTTATTTTGGTGCACCTCGGACCTATCTAAAAGACCAAATTGGTATCCTTGACACTAGAACTATTATAAATATATGTTTATGACTGAAATTGACTACCTATTTTCTCATTTGGTGAGTAACAAGACGCATTGGATCAACCCAACCACAAAAAAACTTATCTATTCAATTCTACATGTTATAAACCATAATTTAGCAAACTAAGTGTCTAAACAAGTTGTAATTGACTAAAAATAGACCTCAAACCTTCAGTTTCATCATTGACTAACTTTTTTAGATTTTCACTTGTCAAAACTTCCAAAATGGACCAAAAACAATCTGAAACTCAACCTATTGACTACCTCAAGATACAACAACATATTTCACTAATTATTGTTAAAATCGCTTCAACGGAATTATTAGCGTGGGACAAACCAAGAGGGGGGGTGAATTGGTTATATACTTTTATTGTGCCTTTTGTTATTTTTCTCTTAATTTTTCTTACTGAGCAGATAATTAAATATAAATGACAGAGTAAGGGAAAGAGAAAAATTGCACAGGTGATTTTATCCTGGTTCAGATCACTCGGATCCTACGTCCAGTCGCTTATCTCAAACAAGATAAACCTTTTTCACTAACACAAAACAGTTACAAATATTAATCACAAAGAAAAACAATTTGTAAAAGTTTAGAAATACCACCTCTCTTGAAACCACAAGAGACGAACTTACACTTCCTTTGAATCTTCACAAAGGATTACCACCTCCTTCGAATGCTTCACGAAGGATGATTCTCTTCCAAGCACTTCCTCGGATACACCAAGGATGAACAAGCTATTCCTCTGTCACCGCAATAGCACTTCAGGACTTTGCAGACAAGAGTTTCCTTAGCTTCAACAATCTCGCAGAGTTCTCAAAGAGTTCAGAGGTCTTTGGCACAAGGGAAGAGTGTATTTTTGAGATCAAGAGTGAGCCATCTTATAGACTCAGCCTAATACTCTCCCATTCTTCGAAAACGGGCCATCTAACGCATTTAATCGATTAACACAAGTATTAATCGATTAAAATGAGTACAACGGCTAGTTTTTCAAATCTGAGATCCCCAACGGCTAGTGTTAATCGATTATTCTCAGGAATAATCGATTAACTAATCGATTATTATTAGCTTTAATCGATTATTACAGGGGCACTTGGGTTTTCAGAGCCAGTCTCGTTTTAATCGATTACAACTGGGTTTAATCGATTAAAACAGCTTGTGGAAGATTCTCAACAGTAAATAAATCAAATATAAATTACAAGAATCAACCCTACTACATATTTGAGCACTATTACATCAACTTTGATTATTATAAAAGCTTTATAAAATACAGAGATCTTCAATTTGTCTTTACGGATCTTGACTTGTGCAAATCTGTTCATCATCAAAACTTCATCGTTGATTTTTGCTAACAATTATAATCTCAACACATCATCTCAAGTGATCAAAACAAACACAATTAACCAACATTTGTAGCAAGAATATACGAATAACAGATAACACTAAATTTTACCAATTTCAAGCAATCATATTAAAACACATCAAAACATTTTTATTAAAATCTTAGAATCAAACATTTAAACGACCACACGACTTTATAGAATCTCAAACCTCTCTCACAGATCAAAGGATACTATCTACCCCTACGAACAACAGAAATATGATTGAGGTACATCATTAAAACCATTATTAGCATAAAATCTTCTAAAAGGCTCAAACTTCATATGCAAAACAAAAAGGACTAACATGTAAGGAATACAAAACAAACCCAAAAAGAAAAGTAGAAAACCAACTTACTCTATTTGAGAAAATAATCGGTTATACTTCAAAATATTGCCACAGAGATATTCAAGCGACCTCCAAAAAAATGATTTCTAGAAATATTGTATTTTAAAATAATAAAACTTCGTATCAAAACTATTTATTTTAAAATTATTTAATATTAAAATAATTGAGTTCATTATTTTTAATCTATTACCACTATTAAAATGTCATGATGTTTTATATTTAATACTTACTTTTATTGTAAAATTAAAGACTTCTTCCAATTTTTTATTTTCATTTATGCGTCTGTTTTAGTATTAATATTAAATCAACTAATTTTATAGATTTATTTCATAATTTATTACAACAATTTTATTAGTTTTTAACATGTTATGAAATAATTATTTTCATTAATAATAAAATTTAACTTCTTATTTTATTTTTGAGTTTTATTGTAACTAGAAAACTTGAATCTAATTTATTATTTTTATAGACTAAATAAAATTGGACAATAAAATTGATCAATTATGTGACAATAAAGTTTGTATTTCAAATTTAAAATTAAAAAATTGTAAAATAGTTTTTTTTACGTATTCCTTAGAAGAGTTCGCATTTAAAATGAGAATAAATTATAATTGCAGAAGAGTACGAAAGATTTGTCCGTTCTTAATAATAGAATAACATATTATAATAGATGATAATATTTATTAATAGTACAATACAATAAAACAATACTATTAATATAATAATAATAATAATAATAATAATAAAATTTAAAATATGATATAAAACAATAAATAAATAATTAAATAATAATAAAATTAATAAATTAAAAGTAAGCTAAATAATAAAATAATAAAAATAATACTTCATTTAAAATTACATACACTTATGTCAAATTTAAATAATAACTAAAGAATGACACAAATGTATTCTTAAAAGGGGAAATTAAAAATTGTTTAAAATTTTAAAAATATAAAAATAAGTAACACGTCAACTTCAATTCTTTTAGAATTAAGATTTATATTACGTAGGGTTAGACATAATTAACTTACAGTAAATTATGGATTATCTATACTATTTTATACGATAAAAATTAAATTATCTTTACAAAAATTGAATTATATTTATTTATAAAAAAGATAACTTTTTTTACCTAGTTACTGGATTTTACTTTTACTTGCTTAATTACTTATCTCTTTCTCTATTTTCAACAATACAAATATAACAAAGTAAGAAATAAAGACACGTACTTACATATAAATATATATATATATATATATATATATATATATATATATATATATATAATATGGATAAATAAATAAACCTTTTTTAAGTCTCTTAATGCTAGTGTGCGTAGAGAGAAGAGAAAAAAAGATAAGAGAGAGAAGTAAAGAAGAAGAGTGTGAGAAAGATGAAAGTTTTGTATTAAATTGATAAGTGACAAAATAAAAATATTTCGAATCACTCATGATATTTTTCAGAAATTGAATTTTTAATTTATATAAAATAATATATAAACAAATTTATATTATTAAATAAACTACATTTAATATGAAAATCAAATTTTAGACATTTTATATCTTCAAATTAATAATAAACAGTTATAGTTATTAATTTTATATCTTCAAATTAATAATAAACCGTTATAATTATTAATTCAACTCGTATTAATTTAAAAGTTATTTATAATAATTTTTAAATGATAAAAAAGTAGTAGAGATAAATTTAATAATATAATAAAATAATACAGTTTAAAGCATTAAAATTTGAAAGAAATAAAAATGGTCAGTTCAGCTTATTTGAATTAATTTTAGTTCAATTCAATTTAAACAAACTAATTTTGGTTCAGTATAGTTTTTAAGAAGTCCATCCCTACAAATAATACCGAAAATTTGAAATTGGAAATTTGAATTTAAAGTTTAAAATCGCAAAAACCTGTAAAAAATATGGTAACAAATTTGAATTTAAAATTCAAAATCCAAAAAAACCATAAAAAGTGAAACCCTTTTAATGGACTTTTTAATCTCTCTCTATAACTTTCACATAATTTTAACATTTACATTTAAGATGAGAATAAAATTTAGAAATTAAAGAGTTAAAAGGATTTTATGATTCTTAACAGAGTAATAGCATAATGATACTAATATAATAATAATAATAATAATTAACATATGATGTAAAAACAATAAACAAATAATTAAATAATTATATCGTTAATAAACTAAAAGTAAAGCAAATAATAAAATATAGGAAATAATATTTCATTTAAAATTACAATTACAATGTATTCATGTCAAATTTTAATAATAATATTTAAAAATAATTTCAATAATATATTATTAAAAAGTGAAAATTATAAATATTTTAAACTTTTGAAGATATAAAATAACGAACAATTTGTAATTCAATATTTTTTTAATATTAAGATTCATATTACCCAATTTGAAATTCAAAATTGCAAAAAATTATAAAATTGTTCTAACAAAGTTTGAATAAAAAATGTAAAATAAAAAAGGTTTAATGTCTCGGTAGATTCCCATTTTGGTCAGGAATTTCAAATAGGTCCCTTTTCTTTTTTTCGTCTCAATTGGGTCATTTTTTATGTAAAATTTGAGCAATTAAAGGTCTGTCGTCAAATTGGGCAAACGACCGTTTAAATGTTCGTTACGTGGCATGGTGAGAGTTTACATTAATGAGACGTGACATTATAAACTAATTCTGTATTAAAAATTATGAACGCATAGTGATGTAATTAGCTTTTTTGAAGGGTAAAGTGGGAATAATAAAAAACTTTAAGTGCAGTCATTACCACAACCTCCATGACCGCCACGCGAAGCCTCCCTCGTCCTCGACCTCCCTAATGCCGCAAGCCAAGTTCGCATCTTTGTCATCTCCACCAGAAACGTAGATCTGCAATGCCTCTATGGCAGCCACCAAGGAGTGAAATCTTCTCCATCCACCATCGTCGGAGCACCGTAAGCTTTCTCCTGCGCACACCATCATAAATCTCATCAACACTGAGTCGCAAGTCCTCCATGGCACCCAGGAGAATCGCGAATCGCGCCACTCCTCGCGAGTTCGTCATCTACATCATCGGACCTGCAAAGCAAAATCTAGAGAAGAACAAAAATGCCAGTCTCTCGCCGAACCTCCGCTGTGGTGCAACCATCTCCCTCACGTCTTCATCGTCAACCTGCAAGCAGAAAACCACAAGAGACGCACACCAGAAACCAACCCAGAATCTTCTCCACCATCACTAAGCATTATCGTCGCCGTTGTTGAAGCCTAAATCGCCTCGACCACCATCGCACTGCCACTTTCTCCTTCGTCTTCATCAACCTGTGAATAAAAAACACACAAAATCCAATTCGCGGTGCAAGCAGGAAAGCCTTCTTCCAACTTCCAAAGCTAATTTGTTCTTCACACGAACCCTACCCCCAATTTTTTCCTCAATCTCAAATACATTTGTCAATTAAAAGGGTCTGCACTTAAAGTTTTTTATTATTCTCACTTTACCCTTCCAAAAAGCTGATTACACCACTATGCATTCATAATTTTTAATACAAAATTAGTTTATAATGTCACGTCTCATTAATGTGAACTCCGACCATGCCACGTAACCAACATTTAAACGGTCGTTTGCCCAATTTGACGGTAGATCTTTAATTGCTCAAATTTTACATAAAAAAGAACCCAATTGAGACGAAAAAAAGAAAAGGGGCCTATTTGAAATTCCTAACCAAAATGGGAACCTACCGAGACATTAAACCAATAAAAATGAATCTTTTTTAATGAAGCAGAACAACTTTCACATGTTTCTAACCTTTGAAAAGGGTTACATTTAAGATGAAAACAAAATTTAAAAATTGAAGAGTTCAAAAGATTTAATGATTTTTAACAATAGTAATATAATAACATAATAGTACTAATATAATAATAATCAAAATTAAAATATAAAATAATAAATAAATAATTGAATAATGACATCATTAATAAACTAAAATAAATATTAAAAAAATCAATTTATTCAATATAATTGTATTTTTAATTGAAGTAAGCTCTAAACTATCATTTACAATTTTTCATTTCAAGTTAAACACAGTAACTAAGAGTTTTAAATTCTAAATTTTGACTAATTCAATCTTTATTTAAAATAATTATATACAATAAAATTTATCAAAAATATATAAATAATTTAAATAATTTTTTATTAAAAAATCAAAATATTATTGTGTAAGTTTATAAAATAAAGGTTTAATATCTCAGTAGGTCCCTATTTTCGTTCAGAATCTCAAATAGGTCCCAGACTTGTTCCGCGTCTCAGTTGGGTCCTTATTTTTGTAAAATTGAATCAAATAAAGGCTTGCCGTTAAATTGATCAAACGCTGTTAAGAAGGGTATTACGTGGCATGCTGATAGTGTAGTTTTAATCTATCTGGCACTAAAAACGTGTGTCAATTATATTTTTTTAATTTTTGAATTAAAAAATTAAATGTACATAGTGGAAATATAATTTAAGCAAGGGCAAAGTTGGAAAATCAAAGTGCCGAAAGCCCTAATCTCCTGTGCAATTCCAAAATCGAAATCAAATTGGGGAAGGTGAGTTTCAAGGTTCTGGATGTTTGTTTCTTTTGCTTGAATCAAGAATTTCAGCGTTGGAAGCGCTTTCTTTTTCTATTCCTTTGCTTTAACCGCAACATAGAGAGATTTCTTCCTTTCTCTTACTCCGGGGTATGGCTGGGTATCGCAGGAACGAGAGATGACTCCGTTAGTGATGTCATGGCGACGATGTGGAGATGGCGCGACCAAGCGGCTTTTGTGGTGGTTTATTACAGTGCGTTGGACATTCTTTTTCTTTTTCTCTTTCCCTCTTTTTTTGCGCTGATTCGCGTTGTAAGGGAGGGAGTTTCTTCCATTTTCTTTTTCTGGTTTAGTTCTGGTTGCAGGGAGGAGGATGCGAAACTGGCGGATCACACGCAACGTTCATCACTCGCGATGGCGATGCCTCTACGGTTACGAGGGTTTCTGCGTTTTGTGGCAAGGGTTTTCATTTGAGGTCTTTGAGTTCTCTGTTCTCATGTGTGGCCCGTGAGTTGGGGTGGTGGTTTTTTATTCCCTTTCTGCAGATTGTAAAATGATTTGGAATTCAACTGTTGCAATTTTGGGGATAGGTTATGAAATTGGATTTGGAAATTTCATTGAAGGGCTTGAATTGGGGAATTATTGGGGTTTCTTTTTCTCTCCCATGAACCCTAATTTGGAGTCCAATTTTTTTTCCCAATCTGATTTCAATTTCTCAGTTGCAGGGCTGTACATAATTTTTTTTCCAGTTTGTCCTTAAGTTACATGATTTAACATTTGTGCAATCCATTTTTTAATAAAAAATCAATTCATACTCGTTTTTAATGTCACGTGTGATTAATCAATACATTCATCATGCTACCAAACACAAACGTAAACGACCGTTTGTTCAATTTGACGGCAGACCCCTAATTGCTACAATTTTATACAAAAAAGAATCCAATTGAGACGCCAAAAAGAAAAGGGACCTATTTGAGATTTACGCCAAAAATAGGGACCTACCGAGACATTAAACCTAAAATAAAATAGTTATATTAAACTATAATTATATTTTTATAATCTAAAATTAATATAATAAATATATGAGGGATAAAAATACCAGTTTTGTGATCTGTAACATCCCAAAAATACAGTACAAAACTATATAATAGAATAATCACATCTAATAATATTATAGACCAGTCTTACAAGATAAATAACGTATGCTTGTGGCCGAACGACCTTACAGAAAGACAAGAAAGTTAAAACTGTACAAAATAAGTAAACCCTGACCGAACGGTTTACAAAAAGACTATATCGAATGGTCATACAAAAGAAAAGGAAAAAGATGATCGATCGATCATCTTACAACTAAACTAAATATATTGACCGAACGGTTCTACGGTTCGGTCTTAACTTCTACCTCAACTAAATTTTCTTCTTCCAACGCTTCTTCTAGTAGCTCGTCTCCTTCTGCTCGCATCCACATGGATGATCATTGCAACAGAAAGACAAACGAACTTACAAAACAGACAAGACAGGAAACATAGGGTAAGCTTATATAATTCAATTCAAGTATCAACATAGATTTCACACAATTCAAAATAAACAAGCTAGTTCATTCACTTATACATGCAAAGCCTAAACCTAGACTCTGACTGTCCGGAATGTATGAACTCTGTGTAGCTACGACGTTCGTGCACCCGAGTGATGTAGTAACTGGGATACCCTCAACAGCTGTCACCCGAGGTTAGTCCTATCTGTCCAAATTAACCATAAGGACTAGGACCTCCTGCCATTCCCACACATGACTTACCCTTCTCTACGTGAGAACAAGTAATCACGGAACATCAGGATGAATCACCAGCTTAGCATGCCCGTATTCATACTTTACCAAATTTCAATATTCATTCATGAGATATTCCTCCCCAGAATACTCGTTCATAATCATACTCATTTCATCTACTTTATATTCCATCATCCTTCCTTTTCAAACTTCAATTTGAACGAAGATCCCCTAGGATACCAAATACCGAACGTAAAACTTCAATCCCTAACGAGACCAAACACTTGGACTGAGACCGAGAGGTTTCCAGTTCCATAACAGATCAAACCGAGAAAGAGAGTTACTATCAGGGTTGGGAAGAGACCGATTAAAAGGATCGAACGTTACTTACAAAGTGAGTCAATTTAATGAACTGACTCATGAACGTTTAGACTGAACATCTTAAAGCCTAGACCGAGTACTAAGACTCTCGGCCGAAACCAATGGAGACGGACACTGCAAGACATTCAAAGGATAATACTTAAAAGAATTATATGAAGAAAACAAACGCTATAAATACTTATCTTATTTATGAGTTTAACATCAAGAAAAACCGAATGTCAGTCAAAGACCGAGCACGATAGAGAGTGAGCCTTATTGAGTTTGGATGAACGCTCTTATTATCAAGATAGAGTACGGAAAAGAGAACAAGCGCTTGGTGTAAGACCTAGCATTAAATCGTACGAGCGCTTGGTGAAAGACCTAGCACTAAATCGTACGAGCGCTTGGTGTAAGACCGAGCAGAACTTAATTTATAGAATAAGGCAATAATTATACGATATCAATTAACTAGTGTTCAAGAACGAACAGACATACTACTACATATGAATATACTTAAATTTATATCAGGATGCCAAGGAACGAATATCCTTGGTTGAACGACTATACACAAATTTTACTAGACGAAGACGCTCAGTCCTCAACATAAATTCCTTCCAAATGAAAGAATCTAGTTCTAAACGAGTCCCCGAGAAAAACCGAACGGTCAAAGACCATTCAGTAACGAACGTACATTATCATAGGGAATTTCATACTTAGAATTATTTATCTCAATTCATTTCTCAAGATCTATCTTCATAATTTCATACATCCATATCATAGTAAATTTTCATACAGCTAAAACATAGCAACAATCATATTTCATATTAATTCAACAACTCAACAAACATACATACAATCCAAACAAACATGCAAATCAAATTATGTAAGCTTCTCTTACCTTTGAGCGTGACCGAATGTTCACAGAGACAGAGCACAGTTTCACCACTACAAGTCCTTCTACCCTCAACGCTCAACAATTTTCCAAACTAAACCAAGTAAAACCAAAATACTATTAGAGCCTCTCATTTTAGAAGAGTGATCAACACATGAAACCATAACTTGGTTTGCATGTCCAAGAAAATGCAAGACTAAGTGAAGAGAAGAACTTATCAGTTCAGAACCCAAAACCGATCGGCTCAAACTGAAGCTCTTGACACCGGAGGAGTAAAAATGGTGCCTGAATGGTGATTGGAGGAAGAAAATGTGAGAATTCCTTAGAGAGAAGATGAAGAAAATGTAGAGAGAAAGAGGAGAGAATGAAGTTTTTTCAGAAATATGGGGAAGAAGAGTGCATGCAAAGAGTGGCGTGAAATTCTGAAAATCAGAGTTTTCCATCCTACGTCAAAACGAACATCCAGTCAACTGCTCACACCTGTCTTCCACCGTCTGAGTGTCGGAGCCCCCTTCTTGACACATGTAATCCACTAAGATGAACCTTGAATGGATTTTAATGGTTCTGACGTGATCGTTGAAGGAAAGGACTAAAAGGAGATCCTAACTTTTGATAGAAAGATCATCTTCTGCTAAAGTGAAAACTAACCATTGGGTGCCTAAAGCTGTTACATTGAAACAAAACTAAAATAATAACTGAAATTAGGTGCAACTGATTTGCAATTATAAAAAATAAAACTTCACCCGAAATTACTAATTAACCCTTTATCATTTAAGTTTATTTAACTGTTTAACAACTTTCTTTTTTGACAATTTTTTTACAATAATATACGTGATAGCTTATGTTCATTTCCAAAAAAACTTTAACAACTTTTTTGATAACTTTATTACAATAATATATATATAATAGCTTGTGTTTCATTTCAAACATACGGACAAAAAAATAGTGAAAATAATCTGTTTTTAAATTATTAAAAATAGTTGTTAAAATATTAAGTTGGTTGACAAACAGTACTGTATGGATGCATTAGGGATATAGACGTCATAGCCCTTCGTTTTTACCGAAATATGCGTAGAAATCTTCGTCACTGTTTTTGTATATATATATATATATATATATGTCTGATTTCTACATATATATATATATATATATATATATATATATATATATATATATATATATATATATATATATATATATATATATATATATGTCTGATTTCTACACGCATGAGAATTCTTGAGTTTCAGGAGAAGAAACTTTGAGTATGGCTTCTAGTTTTGAGGTTGATTGTGGCTCAGACTCAGAGAAAGAGAAGACAGAGAATGAAGAGTGTCCGGTGAAACAAGTGGAACTGACTGTTCCTAAAACTGATGACCCGAACATGCAGATTCTGACGTTTAGAATGTGGGTTCTGGGGGTTCTTTCATGCGTGTTGTTGTCCTTTGTGAACCAGTTTTTCTGGTACAGGACGCAGCCTTTGCTTGTTACCTCTGTTTCTGCTCAGATTGCTGTGGTTCCTATTGGCCACTTCATGGCAAGGACTTTGCCGACACGTGTGTTCTTCAAGGATACAAAGTTTGAGTTCTCACTCAACCGGGGACCTTTCAACATCAAAGAACATGTTCTCATAACCATCTTTGCCAATTCTGGTGCTGGAACTGTCTATGCAACTCATATTTTGAGTGCAGTCAAGCTCATGTATAAAAGAAAGCTTGATTTCCTTCCTGCCTTACTAGTCATGTTAACTACTCAGGTTTTCTTCACTACCTTTCATATTTATTACTCTTTCTTCCTCTTTATAAAACAGATTCAAAATTATATTACTTCAACCTTCCATCTGTAATACTTTTTTATTAATTGTTTTCAAATCAAAATACCTGTAATTAATACCAATGAAAAAATTGTATTAACAAACATTTGGGTATTGATCGATCGTAGGAATTTTGGACAGATTTTGTTGAGTTATATTAATTGCTTCTTTAGTCTTAACAAATCTAGGGATTTACATATAATTAATATTTCTTTTGTACTTAGTAACTTGATGTTCAGATACTCAGAATCAATTGTATTCAATCTTGTTAAAGTTATGTCAACCTAGGGAACATGGTATTAAAGTCAACTCTTGGATAATTATGTCAACAAAAACATGCATACTTTGTTTGTATTTCAAGTCAATTACAAGTCAGCTTTTAACTTATAAGAAATTTCATTACCATATGACTTGTTTCTATTCTATTATTTGGAGACTGAAAAAATCCTCTGGGCCCCTGCCATGTGAGAGAAGATGAAAAGTGAAAGGAATATCTTGAGATTTGAATCCCAAGGCTCTGAAAATTGTAGCTTAAAATTGGAAAGGCCTTAAAGAAGTCACTTACTTTTCACTAATACGCTTAACAAAGTTTGAAAAGCTTAGGCTGGTTTTACTTGGTCATAGACATATTAGTTTCTTACAGCTTTAACAAAGACCATTAAATGAGATTACATTATTCTAGATAAAAATATTTGAAGTTTTAATCAATATTCAGTCCTGTGACATGTCCCAACAAATCTGTTGTTTCATTTTTTACCACGTATTATTTGGAGAGTAACGATTCTCCTATACCCCAAATTGCATGTGTGGAAGCTAGTGTAAATGTCAATTCTTGACAGTCTTAGTTTCTGTCTTTTCTATCATCTTAATTGTAATTTCATGGGATCTGGTTTTAGTCACACATTCACTAGAGATATCACTAAAATAGATTAGACAAGAATAAGTGAATTCACCTGACAAGTGATGTGTTGGAAAATATACCTGTAGAAAGAAACTGATATAGAAGTGAAATGAAAGAAAAACTACTATTATGCATAGAATTGTCCTATTTAGTCAGGGATACTCAATAATGTTGTAACAGTCTTAGTTCCTAGAATATGTAGAAAAGATTGTTGCAAAGCTATTTCTTTTCTTTGTAATGGTATTAATTCCTGTACTGCATTAATGTTATGGACTTGTGTGGAGTATTGTCCTAAGTTATGCTTTGTGATTCAAATTCAGGTTCTGGGGTTTGGTTGGGCAGGACTATTCCGGAAATTTCTAGTTGAGCCAGGGGAAATGTGGTGGCCTTCTAATCTGGTTCAAGTCTCATTATTCAGGTGAATTTTCTTTGGATTGTTAGCAATACACTCTTAAATATACCCTTTCTATTCATCAAAACTGAAAATTTCAATTAACTTCAATCATCAATAGAAAATGTGCTAAATGAGTGTGCTGCTAGCATTTTTTATTTAGATAGTTATGCAACAATGCTGATTCAGTACATTAATGCAGTGCTCTGCATGAGAAAGGCAAGAGGCCAAAAGGAGGCACAACACGAACCCAGTTTTTCCTGCTTGTCTTGGTCTCAGGCTTGGCTTACTATGTTTTTCCTGGCTATATGTTTTCAATGCTGACATCTTTCTCTTGGATTTGTTGGGTTGCCCCCAAGTCCATTCTTGTCCAACAACTTGGTTCTGGCTTGAAGGGTCTTGGAATTGCATCATTTGGATTTGATTGGTCTACCATTTCTTCTTACCTGGGAAGTCCATTAGCCAGCCCTTGGTTTGCTACTGCTAATATTGCTGTTGGGTTTTTTCTTATAATGTATGTGATGACACCAATTTCCTACTGGTTTAATGCCTATCATGCCAAGACTTTTCCAATATTTTCAAGTAAGCTGTTCATGGGAAACGGTTCCCGGTATGACATTTCAACTATTGTCGACTCCGATTTCCATCTTGATCGGCATGCCTATTCAATCAACGGGCCTGTGCATCTCAGCACATTCTTTGCAATGACATATGGCCTTGGATTTGCAGCACTTTCTGCTACCATTGTGCACGTTCTGCTCTTTCATGGGAGGTAGCCACTTTGTTCACCATCATCTGATTTTATCATCAATTTGACATGTGTATGGATGTTATTACTGTTAGATGTTAGCATAACCAAAACAGTGAAATTAAACCTAGATATTTTATCCCCCCCTCACTGCTCTATGAAGCTCCTGAATCATTCTGAACTTCTTATATTAAACACCTTATACTTCAAGTTTGATTTTGTCCAGAAAATGTTATATGTTCCCTTCACAGAAACTTTTTCTGTGCTAAACTGAACTTCCATGTGCTTATATTATCAATTACTTTAATTCGTTATGTTTGCAGTGAAAATGTAAGTATAAATCAAGTGTCACTTAATATGAAAGTCTGCACAGGCCCGTACCCTGTTCCAATTAATTTTCTTTTGTGAAATGTGCTATGTCTTTCGAAATTTCAATTTCGTTAACAATTATCATATGCGTCCTACGCAGGGAAATATGGAATCAAAGTAAAATGGCCTTTGGAAACAGTAAAAAAGTAGACATACACACAAGACTCATGAGAAGATACAAATCAGTCCCAATGTGGTGGTTTTACATCATTCTAGTAGTGAACATCGCTCTTATTATATTTATTTGTGAGCACTACAAGGAATCACTCCAGTTGCCTTGGTGGGGTGTGTTGCTAGCTTGCGCAATTTCCATTTTCTTTACTCTTCCAATCGGAATAATTAATGCGACAACAAATCAGGTATCTCAACAATTCACTTACTGAGCTTGCTAATTTTACAATGGTGCTAAGGAGAATTTTCTAAGACCCCATCTCTTTGTTCTTAACAGCAACCCGGTTTAAACATCATAACAGAATACATAATTGGTTACATGTATCCAGAGCGCCCTGTGGCTAACATGTGCTTTAAGGTGTATGGCTACATCAGCATGACTCAAGCACTAACCTTTTTGCAAGACTTCAAACTTGGACACTATATGAAGATTCCTCCAAGAACAATGTTCATGGCACAGGTAAGCTGTGATTCCTCTATCATTTTAAATGTGAACCTTTAAGAGTTGATACACATACTAGGAGTTAGTTCTTATTTGAAGAAACTAAATCTGGTTGCAAATTTCACTGTACGTAGGTTGTAGGAACAGTGTTATCAGTATTTATATACACAATAACAGCATGGTGGTTGATGAGAACGATCCCTAACCTTTGTGACACCAACATGTTGCCTCCTGATAGCCCTTGGACTTGCCCAATGGACAATGTGTTCTTTGATGCATCAGTTATATGGGGTCTTCTTGGACCACGAAGAATCTTTGGAGACCTTGGTGAATATTCCAAAGTGAATTTCTTCTTCCTTGGTGGAGCTATTGCTCCCTTTCTGGTTTGGCTTGCTCACAAGGCTTTTCCTGGGCAAAAGTGGATAACTCTAATTCACATGCCCGTGTTGTTGAGTGCCACATCAATAATGCCCCCTGCAACAGCTGTCAACTTCACTAGTTGGATACTGCTTGCATTTCTCTCAGGGTTCGTTGTATATAGATATAGACAACAATGGTGGAAACGCTGCAATTATGTACTGTCTGGTGGTCTTGATGCTGGAACTGCCTTTATGACAATCTTACTGTTTCTTGCTTTGAACAACAACAACATTTCACTTAACTGGTGGGGAAATAATCTTGAAGGCTGCCCCTTGGCTACTTGTCCCACTGAGAAAGGCATATTCGTTAAAGGTTGTCCCATTCACTGATTATTATTGTATGATAGTGCAAGCAATATACTCTGACAATAGCAGCCACCTTTCAACAAACAATTTTTATTGGTTAAAATTTGTTAAAAACTACAAAGTTAGAGGTGGAAATCTTAGATTTTATTGTTTGGCTATCTTGAGTTGGTGGAAATCTTATACATGTGAAACTTATTTGTCAGGATAATTTGATGGAAACTAGAAAGTGAGAAGCCACTCACGTGGTCTTCCGAATTTAGTTTTCGGAAGTGCTAAAATGTTAACGGTTTAACCCACATGAAAGGATAATACTTTCCGATACGCACTAAAACCCTTAGCCCACATGAAAACTAGCAATAATTGTGGTTGATTAAATCGATTATTTACTACCCTTGACCAAATAAACAGCTGAATAAAACAATGAATGGCACATCCGCTGAAAATTGCGACTAAATACTACTTCATTCGACAAAATGTGGTCAATCTTCATATCTCTGCGCTAGATATTTGGGTATACAATGAGACTTGGGTCGCATTATTGGTAATGTTAAGACACAAACCCTAATAACAAGGGTTGTTACATAAGAAATTATATAAATCGCAATTAAATTTCCATGTCATGTTAATCACTAACGTGGTAGTACACTAGCTATCTTTGATGACCTGTAATTTTCACTCCATATTGGCATCCACTTAAGTTGTTAGCAAGATCACTCGAGCTTCTTTGGCGAGTATGACAAATCTTTTGGAACGCTTAAACAGAGGAACCAAAAAAGTTGAAATTAGGTATATTTAAACCTAATTATTGGATTATCAAAAGCATTGAGATGATGTTTTTTCGATACAGAGTCATATAGTAAAAATGAACGAGATGGGGACTCAATCCACCAGGGATAGATAAGTTAAGAAGGTTGATTCACTCACCCATATAAAAATAAAAAGTATAAAATATTTGTCAACTTCATTGGCACCCTTTAACCATCATCATCAATTAGGTATTACTCATTGACAACAATTTTCTTCTAAAACATTCACAACCAGAAAACAATGGTCCAGAGCATCGTTTAACACTTCCAAGCGAAGCGACCTTAACCTTCTCTTCTCTCCACTTCAACTCACGGATCAAATATGTCCTTCAAACCTTCACACCACCACCAACTTTCTCTTCAACTTTGCTTCATGTTTCAATTTTTTTCAAGGCAAAGAAATTACAGTTTCAATTTAGAATAAAGCTTTTTTAAAATATAAGCAAGTTCCAAATCAGTTTACCATAGCTCGTCAAAACCTAGCTTAAAATAGTATAACCCGAAAAATTAAGTGAACTAGACCAGTTGTAGCTCATAATCAACAAAAAACTTAACTTATTTAATCCAGCCCAGCTCAAATTTATAGTGAACCAAGTTGGCTCAGACTCATTGTGACATGTCTACGAATAATGCAATGAATAAACTACACTTTTTTCAACAGCCAATTTCCTCTCCAGTCAAACACTCTACATCATTTGCGATTGTTTAAGAAATTGTGGTGATGCAACAAGTATCAAATGGCATCAAGTTTGAATTAACTTTCCGAGCATGATTGCAGTATTCATTTGAAGTCCGAAAGTAAACAAAACTTCGTATTTGTTAACACGCAGAGTGTATTCCACGTTACAGGAAATCTACATAGTACTAAGAGCACTCTGTAAAACAAAACTCTTTTCTTTACTGTTTATACCGTATAACAACAAACATACAAGTTCGCATATGATCCCTAGATCTAGATCAAGGTCCAGAAAACAGGCATCTTAGTAGTACGCATTGAAGCTCTTACAACATCTTCAATCAAGTCGCTCCATCTACAACGTATTATAGAAAATAGATGATGAGGATGCATCAAATATCAGAAGAACCAACACCAAAATAAAACAATCAGAAGAAAATATATTATGAAGCACTGATGCAGAATAGCGGGTACATTAAAGGGCAAGAACGAGACATTACATCTACTGATTTCTTAATAGTGATACGAACAAGAAGGAAAGCATATATCGATAATACCTTCCAAAGACCATCATTGAGATAATGCAAGTTGTCAACCCCAATTCCTTTGTTGATTGCTTTTCTGAAACCACATAAATATTTAACTTCTTGAGTACAAGAATCAACCAAGGAAAATTAATATCAGCAAATAAAAAAGTTATCCTTATTTTGACATCATCGACTGCTTTTTATTCTTTAATAACAAAAAGCAAATGCTATGGCATTTATTTAAGTAACACTATTGATATTATAGGCAGTAAAGTGATGCTTCAGCTTTAAGCCTTCAAAATACAATGTTGAATTTTCAGTTGAGCTGGAGATTATATGATAGCAGACCCATCATGATCAAACTTGGTTTGCGTTAGAAAGACGGAGAAAGGCCTGCAGCTCATTAAGGGTCAATTATAAATTGTAGTCTGTAGACCAGTAACTGCAGAAAAATACAAAAAAATTGTTTGGGGAGGTAGTTATCCCCCACCTAGACAAGTTAGTCCACCCTTGATTGCACATGAGAGATCATACGCTCTTAATGAGATATGGCAAAAAAAACTATTTTGATCTTAAACTTTCTCTTAAATGTATGGTAGAAGAAGCAGGTTCCAATTGACTGAGGAACCTACATGACCCAAACCAAACCAAAAGTAAAAACACGGATTGAATTGGGAGGTAAATTAGTACAAGAATATAAATCTAATTTAAGTCAAGTCAACTAAAGAGCTTGAAACTCATGAAAGCCAACCCAATGTATTTCTATATATGCCTTACGAAAAATAATAAAATTCACTCCCATATGAATCAAAGATAAAATTCTATTAAATATTCTCCTCCCTACCCGTCAGTGACCTCTCATGGGCCACCCATCAAAATGCAATCATCATAGCTCATGCTACAAATTGTTGACATGTGATTCATTTGGATGAACTAGGGATTTGAGTAGAATGTTGGAATAAATGGTTGCAATTAGTTGCAGAGAGCAGCATTGCTGAGTTGATGGTGGTAGGTGTGGAGAGCTTGAGAAGCACCCATCTCAGGCTTGAGATCAAGTGCACCTAATAGGTGAGTAGTTTTGGTCGTATGGCGGAGTTGATGAAAGTGCAAGGAGTGCAGAAATGTGGGATGTTAGTTGGTCTTACCAGACGAGGGGTATTCTACTGTGCTGCAATTTGTTACTTTCTCAGCTTTATCTTACAAAATTTGTCTACAAAATTATTGAAAAATATGGCAACCACATGATCATACATAAACCAACTTGAATTTGATTGCGTTAGTTTGGTTTGTTCATCCTTGAAAATTTTTAAAGCCCAAACTAGCCCAAATTAAACCTTTTTAATAGGTTTTGTCTCATTATGTAGTAAACCCAACCCAACCACAAACCTACTTACATGTTTATATATTTTAGCAGAGTATCCATTTATTTATAGTGAAAGAATTCATACTTAAATCATTCAAAAAATTCCTCCAACCAAAGGACGGGATAAGAAAAGTTTCTTACATGTCTTTTGCTGACATTTTTGTAAAGCCAATAGCAAGAGCATGCTGTTTTCCTTCAGCCATAATCGCCTAAAAACAGATTAATACATGGTGTTATTATGACTAATATAAATTCATTAGAAAATGCTTACTTTGTGCATTATAATCAATATATGTATAAAATATAATGGAAGTACCACAGGATATTCTGCTCCTACATCCTCATCCAAGAAACCCCCAGGAGACGTAAGACCGGGACACATTATGTTTGCCCCCGCCAAGACAAATCTAATTGCGCCACGATCAACTTGTAACTTCTTCATTATATTTGGATCTAAAAGGAAAATATTTAACAACCTATAATTTTTCCACATAATCCATTTCAATATCTTTTCATCATATGAGCTGTACCCAAAGTCAGCTGCATCCTCAATAATTTATTATGTAACATTGAACATTTGAGATGTAAAAGACATGCAATATGCAGTCAGTTAAAAATCAGCGAAATGTTCACAATTATTATTATTAGACAAGTTAAAAAATGCATGAACTACACACTTACATTGATGGAGAAGTCGCAAGGTGGGCATGTATGGTCCATCACGGACACTGAAAAACAAAGGCACATTGTTCACAAGAACCAGGTTGAGATGGTTCTGACTACAAGACCATGGGAGAAAAGCAATAACCAGTTAGCAACCATAAAAGATATGACACAGCAGAATGCACAACAAAAAGAACCACAATCAAACCATTTAGCAACTATAAGAGGGGACTTCTTGGGAAGTATATCATCCAACACAGGTTCAAGGCCTGGATACTGCAGAGAAGGGATTGCAGTTAGTATACAAGCAACAACAAAACTAATGAGACCGAAAATGAATGTTGCTATACAAGGTTAAACCTCTTCTGCAATACTTTGCCGTATTTTTCGTTGAACAGAGGCCTTCACTTGGTTCTGTGCAGACACATCTTCGCCTGAAAATCTGGAGAAAAAATTACATGTAAATCTGAAGATAAATACTGGAAAATCAACGTTATAATAAACAATTGTTGGTGGGAACAATAGGATCACGTTCATGGACATGAATTAGAGAACATGTTTTACAGGAATTATCGAGTAGTTGGGGGAAGGTGATACTAGGAAAAGAGAGCATTGGGGGTTCCAATACAAAATAATGTTTTAGGGTTTATAGCACCGTCCCCGCCATCAATGGTGGAATTGGCAACAAAACCCCGAAAAATATCCATAGGAAAAACCCATAATGAAAAAAAAAATAGAAACAGGTTTTGAATCACATCAGGATATAGGAAGAGTGATTTAACAGTTATGTCTGTGTAGAGCGAGTAAGCGTACTTTTTGAACATTTTCTGCAGCGTTTAGCTTCGGAGTGAATCTGTCTCTGACAGGAAAAATTGTAGAAAGAGAGAGAAGATGCAAACGCAACCGCGCATCTCTTACTGGTGTTTCTGTATTTGGACCATTCACACTAAGGCCCAATACCATTTGCGCCTTTTGGTCCATATCAAGCATTCACGGGCTAAGACCTAGGATTTCTCCACATTATGCACAATTGGGTGTTTTTCCTCGCACCTTTCCTGTACCTCCAATTATTTCAAAAATGTCCAAATTGCCCTTAGTAAAATATTTTAACTAAAGCAAAGTTTTGAAATGGATGATGATATTTTAACAACTAAAAGTTAACAACTTTTTAACAATAACTACATGTCAAAAATTTATTGGTTCATTTTAAATATTTTTAAACATCGTGTTGTATTCCTTCTATGAGTGGAACCGAATACTATCAAAACAGGAATCCCCTTCAACCTCCTTCCCTCTTCTTTGTCTTCTTCATCTTCAACCTCTCTCATCTTCATCTTCAACCTCCGTTCTTGGTCTTCATCTCCAACAACATGCCTCCAACCAATAGATAAAACACGTTCTTCATTTATTATTAAGCAATTTTGGAATTGAATAGTTTGGATTTTGAACCTGGTATTTTACAAAAAAGTTTGAGGGCATAACTGATATTTTACCTGAAATCATTCCAAATCCGAGCAAATACGTGAGTTAACCAAAACATGCAAATCGTCCTAAATTCGTCTTCGCGTATCCGTTCAAACGAACGCGAATAATCCCGCAAATCTACGCTTCCACTCTCTCGTAAATAGTTAAATCAGCTTAAGTGAACAGAGCCTAAAAGTTAACAACTTTTTAACAATAACTACATGTCAAAAATTTATTGGTTCATTTTAGGTTAAACCCATTCGGAGGTCCCTATTTTCGTGGTTTTGTCCCAGTTACATCCCTGTCTTTTAAGTTTTGTCAATTAGGTCCTTAATATTGGAAAATTGAAAGAATTGGACCCCTGCCGTTAAATCAACTTAACAGAGTTAAGTTTTTACTTACATGTGAGGGTGACGTGGATAATTGCGGAGACGTGGCGTGCATAGACCCTTATACCTGGGTTTTTATTTGTATGTGGCATTATCTTAAACAAACATTTGTAAAATTGGGGTTTTTGTGAAAGATTTTAAAATTAAGGTTAATTGAAAATTGAATTGGGATTAAAATTGGGAAGAGAAAATCTGAAGCTGAGTGTTTCGCAAGCATACGTGAAGTCCTTAGTATAGAGGGAATTTGCTAAATTAGGGCATTGGAGCTTCGTGATTGGAGTAAGGGTTGTTATCTGAAGGTTGATGTGCAAGGTGAACAACAACAACTTCAGGTTTGCGACCACTCAATCTCGATAAGTGTGGAATCTGATGTTAAGAAGGAAGGAGTAAAACAAGTTAAAGCTCATGAAGTTGGGGTATCAGGAATAAGTGAAGAACGCCCTGTACCTAATTCCACATCCCCAGAAGACACACACCAGAAAAAGGATCTTGTGAGGAATACAAAGAAAGCCCTTAAGTCTCAAGGGGCTAAAGCTGAATCAGAACCAGAACCAAAGGAGTCCAATATCACAAAGAACCCTCAACAGTGCACCCTGGACCTGAAACTTGTTCTAACCATGCACCTGCAGTTCGAGGAATAATTGAAGAATGCCCTAGACCTGAAGGGGCAGAATCCAGTGATGGCAAGCCACCTGAAACGTCAGTCCAGGGATTTTTATATCCTGTAGTTGCACTATCAATAAACCCTAAAATCCCAGACCAAGCTTCTCGAAAAGACACAGCAACCCCAATAGACCAAGATCAGAAGGTGAGTAAGAAAAATAAGAAGAGTAATCATGTAGACATCTATGCATCTTGCTTTCCGACTTCCCTCTTTACAACCTTCAATTACTTTCCAATCTTCAACAACAACGAACCCTAAATCCCTAAATTTATAAAATCAGTGATGGGAGCTTTTAAAAGGGGTCAAAAACCCCAATTTTTAAATTCATTGTTTAAGAAAATGCCACATACAAGGGTATACATAATAAAACCCACTTATAAGGTTCTGTGCACGCCATGTCACGAAATTTATCCATCTCACCCTCACAGGTAAGCAAAAAGTTAATCCCGTTAACTTGATTTAACGGTAGGGACCCAATTCTTTCAATTTTCCAATATTAAGGACCTAATTGGCAAAACTTAAAAGACAGAGATGTAACTGGGACAAAACCACGAAAATAGGGACCTCTGAATGGATTTAACCTTCATTTTAAATATTTTTCAAAAAAATATTTTAAATACACCAATGAAAAGTTGCCACTTAAACAATTGTCAAAATGTTGTCATGGAAAGTTGTTAAAAGAAAGTTTTTCTTTTGAAACTTTTCAAACTTTCCCTTTTTGGATCATTTGACCAGTTTGACCACCCATAAATCTCAAAACTTTGAAAACAACCTCACAGTCTCTCTGCAAAAACCTAGCCATCGTGAATCCCTTCTCCCTTCTTCTCCCTTCATTCTCCGAATCCTTATCTTCCGTTAGTGCAGAAATCTTCTTCTCTACATTGTTGATTTTTCCACTTATTGTTCATCTTCACGTTTATTCTTCGTCATCCCTTTGCTCGGTAGCTTTCGTGGTCATACTTCATCCATAAGGTTTGTCGTTTTTTCCTTCTTTTATTCTCATTTGATCCATTGCTCCATTAAATGTATATATGAATATGTATATTAGTTTTTATGCGAGGGTTGTCACTAAAAAGGGTAAACGGAGGTTCTCCGGAATTGAAAGCATGTAGTGGATCCAAAAATCTATTTTGGCCTTCAACGAATTTTAGAATCCGTTAAAACCCAAAACGGATTTTGAAATCCATTAATTATGTAATTTTTTTATTTTTAACTTATTTTCATGTTTTTTAATACTTTAATAAGGTTTTACAATTATATAGCTTATAATTATTTTAATTTATTAATTTTTTACCTGTGTTTTAATTATTAATGAAAAAAAATTAGACAAATATGGCAAGAACCTAAGGTGCATCTTTGTATTAGAAAGAGAGTTCCTTGCAGGTAAAGTGATGAGGAGACATACTGATTCAGCTCATAGAAGGCGTTGAGAAGTTGAAGTTCAGTTTGAGGAGCATCCAAATGTTCAATTTGAGGACCATCTAGTTGAGCAACATGAGAAGAAGGAGCATGAGGATCTTCCTCTAGTAGAAGAGGAAGTTGGTGGATTTCGAGGAGGTCCACAGGATACTTCCGTGTTGACCACATAATACTTGGCCTTGGTGGAAACTTTGAACTTTAATGGTTATTTTTTAGTTTCAATATATTTTATATTCATTTTTATTGTGTAGGATCGATGAGAGATCAAGTTGATCTCCTATAGTAAATAGTTAAATAAATTTAGACCATGTAATGAGGGAATTCAACATTTTGTGTTAAAGTTCGATTTCGTGCCTCTTGCCAATATTTTGTACGATTACGTCAACAAAGATGTATTGTTGTTGTTCGCTAAGAGATGACACTTTGAGACTAGCATTTTCCATCTCTTGGTAAGTGAGATGTCGATGATATTGGATGATGTGTCGTCACTACTGCACCTTTCGATTATAGAAAAATTTTATAATATTGAGGAATTGGAATTTGAAGAAGCTTGGTCGGCCATTGTAGAGCTTATAAACATGGATCACCTAAGGACTGGTGTTGAGATAAGAGAAGCTCACATTCTGAAAGTGAGGTTGAGCTAGTTGAGGGACATATATGATTAGCATTGTGAGCAATTGTAATAGGAATACGTTGCCCGAGCATATTTGTTGCATCTAGTTAGATGCATTATCTTCGTGAATAAGAGTGTCACATCCATCTGTGTGTCTTACTTATTGTTATTCAGAGACTTACACGTATATGGCGAATATGCCTAGGGCATTGCTGCACTAGCCCACATGTACGAGTAACTAAGAGATGCTAGTTTTGCTGCAACAAAGCAAATTACAAGATATTTGACTCTTGTACAGGTACACATATACTTTGTACTTTGATTTCCTTTAATTATTTCGTTGTTGTTGATGAAGGATTAATTATTTTTTTTTTAAGAGTTGGATTTATGAGAACTTGCTCAGAAAGGGAAGGAGGTGTGTGTTGTCTTCTTATGATGAAGACAGATTGTGTTTCGCTTAGTGGGCAACAGGGAGGCATGTTTGCAGCCTGGTAGAGGCAATGTCACATTGGATAGTTTGACATACGATGGGGTGATTTGGTACCCGTATGAGTCACATCGGGCCACTCATCCATTTTTGGGCATTTATATGTTCTCTGAGTGGTTTAGGATTGGTGAGATGCTTCACCGACATTTGCCTGAGCATGACTTGAGACAATTTGGATTTCACCACGATCGTCACATGTTGTTGCAGAGGCAGACATACTCACCATCGATGTTGTCTTATTGCACTATGTAGACCATGTTATAAGTTATGTAAGACCAACCTCATCTCTGTGTAATTGTGTTGAGGGATATCTATACTGGTTCATGAGGGTTTATATTAAGATGTCGGCAAGTGTACCGAATCGTATTAAGTAATATAAAATGTTAAGACCAAGAATCATATCCCAAAGGACTCACGGCACTAAACAGTTATGTGATTACTCAACTAATTAAGACTTTTGAAGAACAATTTGGAATTTTGTATGCAAAACAAGAAAGTAAATATGAATGTGCTTTTGACCAATTGAAAGAAAAACACAATGTGAATGGATGATATTGAATATGAGATGAATATGTTGTTGGAATTTAGATTTCACCTAGTTTACTCTCATGCATATATGAATTTATCTTCTTCATTCAATTGTTAACATCACTCTCTAAATTACTTAAAACCCGATTCTTCGGCGAAGAAATCCTATCCTTAATTACTAGACCACAATCTCTTGCATCCATAATAATTAAATTTGCATTACGATTAGGAGCTTAAAATGACCAAAACTCATCTTTATCCCTGAGCAATACTGCTTTTGGGAGAAATCCTTCAGAACATGAATTGTAAGATACCTCTCAATACTCATGCAAATCATACATCATGCCATGAATGAGTTAAACATAACAAGCATTGAGTAAAGAAGAATTACACTAACAATTAATGAAAAAGCATATATAATTAAGATCAATTCAAATACATGAGAGTTCACAAGGTTACATCATCCCCCAACAACAAATAATGTTTAGTTTCCCATCGTCATGGGGAAACTAGATGAACAATGGAATGAAAAAGATAGAAAAACACTAAAAACTGAATAGGAGAGTTGCCGCATCCACTTCTGCCTCTAGAGAATTGAAGAAAATCTCAATTTGTGTTAATTCTGTCAAGACATACCCTCTCTAGGTCGAGCTAATCCTTAAATAGGGTTGAATTGGGCCATGGGCCAACGTTGCCACCGCTCAGCGCCCCTACTTAAGGCGCTCAGTCGTGCTTGCGAGAGAATGGCGCTCAGCGTCCAATGGAAGGCGCTCAAGTGTGAAACGTTACAGGAAAGGTGGCGCTCAGCGCCCCAAAAAGGGTGCCCAAGCGTGACTGGGAAGCTCCAGCCTGAGGGTCATGAAAGGGGCACCCAAGCGTGAGTGCGACCTTCTGTAACCTTCTATTCTGGTGCTCTTTTTGTCATTTATGAGTTCCAACTTCTTGACAACTTAACTCCTCTTCTCATTCATCCCAATTTCCTACAAAATCAAGGGGATTTAGTGATAAAATCGTCAAGTGTAACCTCAACTCTATTATTTCCTAAAATAAACCAAAATCAAGAGAACAAACAAGTTTCTAAGTCAAAAAGGGTTCATTTGATATCAAAATTTACTCTCAAATAACGGTGAAATCAACCGTTATTGTAAGATCCTTGAAAATATTTGTAAGTTAAAATACTAGATAAAAAAAATGAATAGTAAATTGTGAATAGTAAAAAGTGAATAGTAAAAAGTGAATAGTAAAAGGTGAATAGTAAAAAAAAAAATATTTTTGGAAAGGATAAGTGTTCCACGTAGCTTTGAGATCAGAATTTATCAAATTGCAAATAAAAAATTATTTTTGTAATAGTAAAATGAATAAAAAAATGAATAGTTAAAATGAATAGTAAAAATGAATAGTAAATTGTTTTTGCTATAAATAGCCAAGGGGGGAGGCTGAAAATTTACACCAAAGAACTTAGAAAATTTTTGAGAGAAGAGAGTTAGAAGAATTTCAAATTTTGCAAAGGGGATATTCTGGAAGTTTTCAGAGGGCGAGGGGATTAAGTCTGTAATAGAGGTAAGGGAAGCTAACCTTGAGTATCTCCTTTTGTATTATCTTAAGCCTTGAATATGCTATATTTTGCTTTTGTCTGATCTTAAATCTTGATTATGGAGTATTTTGTTTCTGTATGATTTTGAATTTAAATGAGAGTATGCTTTTGTGTTGATATCCGAGTGTGATAGTTGTAAAACGTGATATTGATTATGTTATGCCATTTGTATGTTATTAGTTGTTTATTTTTGTATTTTGGAAGGATTAGAAATTGTCTAACCGGCTCTGCCAGATTCAATTTCTTGTTTCCCCAAACATTCTATTGTTTTTCCTTATTTATTTTTATTGTATTTTGGAAGGATTAGAAATTGTCTAACCGGCTCTGCCAGATTCAATTTCTTGTTTCCCCAAACTTTCTATTGCTTCAGTTATTTATTTTATTGCACTTTTGGAAGGATTAGAAATTGTCTAACCGGCTCTGCCAGATTCAATTTCTTGTTTCCCCAAACTTTCTATTGCTTCAGTTATTTATTTTATTGCACTTTTGGAAGGATTAGAAGTTGTCTAACCGGCTCTGCCAGATTCAGCTTCTTGTTTCCCCAAACTATTTATTGCTTTACTTATTTATTTTATTGCATTTTTGGAAGGATTAGAAGTTGTCTAACCGGCTCTGCCAGATTCAACTTCTTATTTCCCCAGACATGTGTTGCTCTTGTTACTTAATTATATTGTATTTTTGGATGGATTAGAAGTTGTCTAACCGGCTCTGCCAGATTCAACTTCTTGTTTCCCATGAATTTTTATATTAAGATTATTCTTATGATTGTCAAATATTGTATTCTTCTATGACCATTTATAGTAATATCTTATTATGGTTAATTGTTTATAATTATCTTGCATGAATTCTATCACGAATGAGTTTCTTGGCTGAAATTGATCTTGTTGGAAGGTCTGGAGTAAGGATTCTGTAATAACTTGGAAATGAGTATTAAATAGATATAGTGATACTATTTGAGGTTGTTGTAAGAGGAAGTAAAAATATTAAAATTAGGCATTTTAGATTTAGAGCATAAGAGAACAAGGTAGATAATTTAAATAAATAAATTGTTAATTATTGAAGGCCTCCCTTTGTTGGTAGGATAGAGGAACCTTAAAAACCTGAGTTGGCACATCCCTGATCATAGAGCAGCCCTGGCCTGGTCCAGTCAGTTGTGACTAGTCATATGTGTTGGCGTCGAAGGTGAGTTTGATGCGTTCAGACATCTGGGTCCTCTCCGGTGACCAATTGGGGTAAAGAAAGATCTCTAATAGGATGAAATTAAAATAAAATAAGTTAATTGGAGATGTATAAAGTTATCATGGTAAAAAAAAAAAAAAAACTTCATATATATTTTATTTATCGTTACATTGAGCTCAGACTTTAATACGTAGTGGCTAAGATATGATGAAATGTTTTGTTGATCTATAAATCTTTGATTGGTGAAAATATGTTGAGTTATACTCGTTATGGTCAAAAAAATGAGTTTATAATATGAAGTATGATAGCTGGCGATATGTTTAATTTATTGACACCAAAATAAGTTATTGTCAAATTATGATTAGAGAATGAACATGATTGAGTTATGTGAAGAAAAGGTTATGAATTGTTGATTTGATGAAATGTTGGAGTGGATAAGAGAGTATGAAATATTGATGTGATGAAATGTTGGAGTGGATATAAGAAATTATTGCTTATGAAATGATGTTTCCTACGGGAAGTAAAATGTTCGGTTATACCATGGGAGCTTGGTATGAGCAAAGTAACACCTGAGGTTAATGAAAGCAGGCAGCAAGTGGTCTGACCATAAGGCTTTGACATAAATATGTGGTTTATAAGTTTTATAGAAGCAGGCAGAGAGCGGTCTGACCATAAGGCTTCAGAGAGTAAGACATAGTATACAGGTGAGGCTTAAGGAAGCAGGCAGAGAGCGGTCTGACCATAAGGCTTCGTGAGTAAGCATAGTATAAATTGTAAGGTTTATGAAATTGAGGAAGATGATTTTGATAATGATGAATTAATGACATCGGGGTAATGATATTTGAGTAATTGTAGAAATAAATGATTGAACTATTCTTATTATAAGTTTAATGATTGATTTGATATGGTTGGCTTATCCTTATTTGTTTGTGCTATGATCATATAACTCATGTTATATGTGATTAGATAATGTTGCAGATGTGGTTGATAAAGCTTAGAGATGAGAGAGATGCGGGGAAAACCTTTCAGGGATTTTTGTAAAAAGAATAAATTTGTATTGGGAAGATTATGTTGTGTAAAATTTAAAAGTTGAAATGTCAACGGTGAAGACTATATTGTTTAAAGTTTGTAAGTTTGGTATTGTACTTTGGAGTAATTGAAATAAAGTTTGATTGTTTATATGAGGTATCAAATTAATTTAGTCTCTACTATCAGTAATACCCTTTAAAATGTTTGGGTGTTACATTATCAGTTTAACATCCATACCTTATTCCAACTGATCAGAATCGACCCAGTCTTGTTCCTAAACTACGGCGACATATTCTAGATGACATGTCCGTTCGTCCTAGATCGCCTACAAATTCTAATTTGCTGGTATGTTTTCTTACATTCTTTATGTTAAATGTTTGTTTATTTTTATGTCACTATTATAATGCAGGGTTTTGTGATACGCATTGTTAGAATCATACAGAAGATGATTTGTTCTCGGGATGTGAGCAAAGGGACTATAGCATGGGATCGTACCAATGTAGCCCTATAAATTGCTCGTGCATCCGTTGAAGATCATTCACCGAGCATTAGAGGTTGTAGGAATGTACGTGGTAGACACTCATCTTCGTTTGGATAACATTATGTTTTATTATATATTTATTTTATTAGGATTGTTTATTTCATATTTTGATTGAAGGAACATTTTATTTTATCAATGTTATTTAACATCTTTTGACATATTTACATACATGCTCGTTTATATGTACTTCTTTAATTAATGGAGAGGACTTGAGATTTATATGCATAAGAGTGGAACGCTTTCTAATTAATTAACAACAACTATTAATGTTTATTTACATATCTCGACACATTACATAAACATGATTCATCTAAGTCAATATAAAAGGTAGTAATGGCCATCAATTGTGCAAATGCTTGCATCCTACTTGTATAAAAAGATGACCACACTTGCGTCTCAGGATAATAGTATGTTGAAGATATGATATCAACCATAGACAAAGGACAACCTTCTTGTAGGTGAACCTGTATTATTAATATTACTATAGTTAATTAAAAGACAAGTAATTTTAAAATGAAAGGATAATTAATGGTTAAATGAAAGCAAACAATAATAATATTACTTGCATTAAATGACATTCATGAACGTCTCCTATACAAATTAATCGATGTTGTCTTATACCAAAAGACAATATGCTACATTGTGGGAATATAGTATAATTATGATCATATGACAAACAGACTAAGATGACATTATACCGATTAGTAATTGCATAACTAATGTCTAGTATAGTCATCCACTTGTTCGTATTAACTTGTAAGGAATAAAAGAAATTGTTACGAAACAACAAGAAAAAAAAATAAATACTTTTTTAATATAGGAACTCATACCGTTGATTATGACTCGGCTAACAAAGATCTTTTCAGTTCTTCAAGTTTATCATAGCTTCCTACTAGTGTTGCGTATTCATCGTGTCATTGACCAAGTTCTTTGTAGAGATCATGTCGGATAAGGGGTCATGAATCTTGCCCTAGTCTCAATGATGCAACAATGCATCTATACCCACAATAACCATCAGTCACGATGATATCAACAATGTATGGTGACAAATAGGATGAAATTGCTCTATTATGGGTACTTTCCTTCTTTAAACAAATTTTTCCTTTAATTATAATTTTTTTTCCCATATGAAGATTCATTTGTTGAGTGCAAGGCGTCTACGTGCTCAAAATATGATGACTCACGATTTGTAGACCTTTTTGTTTGTTGAAGTTTACTCTTTTGTGTACCTTTTGTCTCCACTTTATATGATGGAGGTATTATAGATGTCATTGCAGGACAAGTAATGTCAAGTAACTTTTGTTTGATGGTGACTTTACCTCAAATGTCAACCTCTCTGAATCGTTCCTCAATGATAAGTGTGAAAAAGAGTTGTTTTTATACTTATAAATGAGTTCAATCTTGTAATTATTCATGTTGTTCCTCATTGAAAAGTTGTAATAGGTAGTAGATTGTTATGTAAAATATTGTACAGAAAATGGTGTATTATTTAGACTCTGTCAGCCAATTTTCGCAAAGCGAAAGCCAAAATTCGCACTGCTAGAAGAAGGAAATTCGCATAGCGCACCAGTACCTGTGCGCTGAGCGAATAACATCAGTTAAAGTGCAGCAATTAAGAAAATTCACATAGCGCACAAATACATGTGCGCTGAGCGAATTAATAAAGTTAAGTGGCTTTAAAAGACGTAACAAAAAGACATAAACATTCTTCTAACAGAAGTTCCAGACAAAAGAAAGAAACGAAAACATCTCAGGAACTTCCGAAGACTACTTTCAAGGCATCAAGACACCATTTTTGCAAGGGATTGCTTCAAATGTGTACGTTTAGATGACTAGGAGTAGTTTTTCTTTCGTTGGAATTGGATATAATGAACTTACTCTGATGTAATTTTCCTGTTCAATATATCGGTGTTCGTTCATATGCTCTTTCTTGAATTTACTACCATTGTATGAAAATATAATGTTATGTGAATGTTTCTGATTACTGGAAAGTAACTTTGAACATGGACATAGATAGAGCACCTAAGTGATTTGGGATCTAGAGATAGACTCAATAACTTGGTCATTCTTAACATCAGACTTAATGCAAATTGTATGTTAAATTGACTAAGGGATTAGCATTTTGATATATTAATTTAGAACTAGTTGCTAAGGGATTAGGACTAGTATGCCTTGATGTGAATGTTTGAATGAAATAATGATATATTGTGCAGAGTTTTATCTTCATATGATTCATGAACCCAATTCCAACAAAGTTTCTTTTAAATATAAATTCCTTGCACACCAACTGTTTGATAAAATACCAAAAATAATTTCTTGTGTTGTTTTGTGCATTTTGATGTCTAATTGAGTTATAAAAGGAAGAATTGTCATGTGTTGCACAAGTCCCTTGGGAGACGATACTTTTACTTATTCACTGTATTACTTGGAACGATTTGGTATACTTGCCAAAAAGTTAACACTCAACCATATGAAGTTCATATTCAATTGATAAATGTAGTTGGAATTCATTTGATAAAATATTTGAAATACTCAATCTCGTCCACATTATGTGAAATTTAGCCAAAAGAATCACCCCATGGTCATATCGTGCTAAATCATAAGCACAATGAACGTCCGTCTCAATATGCATCCACAACTTGGATTATCCAATCCTATATGTTGTACTCATTCCAATTCCATTGCAATGAGATCCAAAACATATCTAGATACACATCCAATGAGTCTTCTTTATCTGATTCATTTATAAGCTTCACTCATAAAATTGAGAATGCCTTAATCTTGTTGTGTCAGAGGATCATGACATTATGAATAAAATCATAACAAGAACAAAGATCTCGCATACTGCTTCCCAAAATTTTCTTCAGACTCTAGTGAGCATACTCAATATTGAAAGAAACGGATCAACAATATCATAAAATATTTAACGAAAACAACTGAGTAAAATAACATTAAAACATACTTGTTTGTTGTTGTGTTCCTTAAATGTATTACTTTATTTGTCTAGGTTTTTACAAAGTATTATTCACATATTCGAATAATAAAGGCCATGAGTTACATGTGTACGGAAGACGATTCACACAGTCACTAAACATACTCTGATATTCACAATCTATGATGTTTTCCCATGCTTCCATCATCACATCCTATGCCTCAACAGAATCAACTAACATTTTGCATTTGACTTTAACATTTTTCAGAATGTGAAAGCGACAAATTTAATATGACTTAGAGAATACATTGTCAATTACATTCATCAAAATCAAGTCTCTATCATTGGCAATGACTTGTAATCATCCTCAGATGTCAAAAATAAACCTTTCAGCCTTTTCAAAACTCAAGTAAAATTATTTTGTCGTTCAATGATGAAAATACAAATGTCGATGAGAAGGTCAACCTTGTAGACATCATACCAACAATCTCAACCAAAGAAAATAGATATTGTTTGTTATGCGTCAAATTCATCAACAAAATAATATGAAATAATTTTAACAATTTGACTGTATCAAGATATGTCTAAAAGATATCACTTACAACTTTAGATTTATCGACATTCCTACTCCAATAAATATAGTTATCAGGACCTAAAAGACTAAGTGAACGAAGGAGTTGAAAATTTTGGTAAGCGGTAAAAACATAATTACTAATTACCAACCTCTTATTTTATTTTATTTTTTTAAATTAACTGAAGGTAGTTCTGAAAATTAAAAGTGAACCACGTGCAAGAAGAAGGAAGAAGCTCCCTGCATAATTTTTCCACAGAAGAGACGTAAGCGTATATATTTATGTAAGAAAAATATTTTATTCTACAGTCTACATTTATTATTAACTCTTCAACTTATTGGATTTTTCTTTAAAAACCTTTCTTTGTTCTTGTTAAATTTGTTTTTTCTTTCAATTCTGTCATTCACCATTTTTTTTCAAGTCACATCTTTTTATTATTTTTTTACGCTTTTTCTATATTATTTTAAAGTGATGCTTTCCAATTTTATTATCTGTAAGTTTTTTTTTATATCAATTTTTTGTTAAGTATTAATTTCCCTTTATATTATTTTTTTTAGTGATATCGTATAATTTTCAGTGTTAGTGTTCGTAGTATTTTTTTATTCTTTAAATTTTTCTTATTTTTACCATTTCAGTTTGTATATGTGTTTTTCATTAGTGTAAATTTATTTTATTGATATTGCTTTTAAATTCTACGTTTTTAGTCATTGAAATTATGCAAGAGATTTGACCAAAAAAAGGGTCTTCTACTCCATGCTTTGACCAATAAGTAACCAAGTATCTCTTCAAATTCTAAAGTCTAAAATAGAAATTTGATTCAACCTTACCTTCATATACTCATATCTGACTTGATTCTCTATAAAATAATAGTTTTCTTTTTCTTTTTTACAGTGACAGTTTTGCAAGTTTGAGGAATATTGATATGGATTTATTATAAAAAGAATTATCATGTATGTGTAACAAGTCATTTTTTTAAAATGTGCTGATTTTATTTACTAGTATTCTGCGTGCGAGGGGAAGAGTTAACAGATTTCTTTCCAAGGACTTATTATATTATACTGCTTAGACCTGAGAGAAACCTACAAAACCCAGATTTGGATCAAATTTAACAATTGGGTGGGCCAAACTGGAAAATCTACGTGAACCTTTTACTAATCTTAGTTACCAAAATCAACATTTCAACATCATCTGACAATAGAACTGGTGAACTATAATGGAAAAGTCAGGAAATGTTTGATTCATTTGCATATGTTGTAACCAAAGTTCGGAAGTGACGCCAATTATATTCTATTCAATCCAAAATGCAATATTTCTTTAGAACAGTAGAAAGGAAGCAGTCATCACCAATTTCAGGTATTACATGTCTCGGACATATCAGGACAACAATGACCCTACAATATATAATTGCGTATAGATCTTGGATAAAGTAAAGAAAGGGAGAAAAACACACTTTAAAACATGAACTTTGCTTGTGTAAAATTTTTGTTTTTAATTACTGTGCCTTAAATGATACAAGCAAACGACTGCGAGACAGTTTTCTAAAAATAAGAAGACTGTTTATCAAGTATACCCAATTGAGCAAGGCCTCTACCAGCAAGACTTTTCAAACGGCTATCTTTCCCTTGAGTTATGCCTACCAAGGCCATTGTAGCCACAGCTTTGTACTTATTTCTCACTTCATCTAGTTGAAAAATTCGTTCTAAAGCTATTAGAATTTTTTCCTGCAACCTGGGAGCTTCAACACTCAACAATTTTAACATCGGTGTAATAGCATTTGAATTTGCAAGTACCTTACTTCCACTCTGCGGTGCTTCAATATCAACCAAAGTTAGTATCGCATCTAAGGAAGCTTCGCAGGTTCTAACATCCGTGTCACTAAGCAAGCGCACAAGGGGCTCCAAGGCATTAGCTTCCAGAATGCAGAATGAATTCTCGATTGAGCAGGTGCCCAAGTGTGCTGGGCAACCAGTTTCTCGGGCTACAAAGCAGCATTTGAAAATACCTGGCTTCTTTATCCGCTCGCTCAAGCGATAGGAACTTTCCGAAAACTGCTTGATCGAAATGGCTGCATTTTGTTTTGTAAAGGGTGTTCCAGAAAGCAGCTTTTGCACCAGTACTGGGATTATGCCTTCTAAAGCCACACTCTTCTGCCACTCCAGATTCGACGAGACAGTGAAACGACAAAGAGCTTGAACAGAATTCTCTATGATTTTGTCTGAGGCATGGCTATGTTGATCGGTAAGACAAGTCAAAATAGTTTTAAGTGCCCCAGAATCTAGAAGCCACTGGGTCATTTGAGACTCCTGCGGTAGTTTAGAGATGATACCCGTTACAGTAATCATCTCCTCTGCGTCATCAGAAGCATCAATGATGGCAAGCAAGACTTCAATGAATCTTTCAGTTATATGTGGTGAGATGTTGCCATAATCATCGTCTTCTGTCAAGCAATAGAAAAGCTTCAAGGCATTGACCCGCACTTTTTGAGTATTAGTCTCCAATAAGTTTACCAATAATTTAGCGGCCGATATCTGCAGTAAAATATAACTATGAAATCACCTGTACACATTTGATGGTAATAATTATTAATACAGCTACTATTGTTGCTGTTATTAAGGTTGCCAGAATCACTCTGTTCCATAGTTTGGTACAAGAATAGGGGAGAGAGTGTGAAAGAGCATGTAATACAATATAACTATGAAATCTGCTGTAAATATATCTATGAAATCACCTGTACAAATTGGATGATAATAACTATTAATACAGATATTGTTGTTGTTGTCATTAAGGTTGCCAGAATTAATCTGTTCCATATTTTTATATAAGAATCGGGGAGAGTGTGATAGAGCATGCAATAAAACTACTTTTATAAATCTGAAACAGATTTTTTAATAGCCCTCAACCTTAACTAGATTTTTAGGGGATAGAATTTAGTGAATCGCAATTACGGAAATTTAGAGTATAGTTAACTGCTGAAATGCAGTACAAGGAATTCTTTCGTACTCAAGAAAAATGACTATTTTTTTCTTCCTATCTTATTCGGCTCTCATCTTATTCCACTTGTTTTTCCTCAATATTGTCCTAATCATGTAACATTGGGGGTTTATAATTTGAAACTTCAAAAAAAATAAAATGCTCACCTGTCTCAACCGCTTTCTGATCCGGAAGCCATAGAAAGATTGGCTCAGCGCCTGAAAAGCTTTGAGAATCTTGTTTTGTATCTCAGGGTCTGTCAAAGAAATTAGAGAGAAGAATTTGTACACGTCTTCATCGGAATCTAACAATGAAAGCTGTTCTGCTTCAGCTTGTTGGTGAGTTGTTGACATCGCAAGATGCATTATTGTGGCAACAACCTGTTCAAGCAGAGTAGGTGACTGTAAACTGTGACAGTATAGCAGTTCCAACAGTGGTTGAGCAACACCTTCCTTAATCATCTGCAGGCAATTCTCTGGCATGCTTGAGAGCTGTAGTAAAGCTTTGACAGACACCTTCTTGATTTCCAAATCATCATTTAAGAGCAGCTGAAGAAGAGGTTGCAATGCCCCATCTTTGACCAAAGACAATTTATTCTGGTCGATTAATGTGATTTCTGATAAAGTTTCAGCCATGACTCTTTTCACATTTTCTGGTCCTACGTGAAGGAAATAAGTAATGATAACCAGTGAGTACATAGAGATGCATGTCAGATTTATATTTCACAAGCTTAAAATTGAAATTTTTAAGTAAAAAATTCGATGTCTAGTAGTTTAATTTTCAGTATAAAGTTTTATCTGTACATTCATTATATTTTCACCTGAACTTCAATGGCTTTGTCATGTGCATACTCTTCATTGTTTTTTGCATATATATGTAGTATACAGATGCGCATCTCTGAAACCAACGCATTTAATTTCTATTTTAACAGATGGGAGGTAATTTATACGCATTGAGAAAGGAAGAACAACAAGAAACAAAATGGGAATCTTCTCTGTTTTGTGTTGGAGCTATTGTCAAATTCAAAGAGTTTTGTCTGTAAGCCCAAGGTATTAACGTATATATAATTCATAACGCATGGAGTTTGGATAAACTTTTCTCCATAACAAAAATGCACTTACAAGAGAATAAATAGAGAAGTATACAAATCAACATCCCCTATCCGGTAAAAATATTATACACTTCAACTTCTATATTTTTAGGAAAATCTGATGAGAGCCTCCAAAGAGGTTAACAAGTTGACTTTCTGAGAGAATTGATTCAGTTTTACTTTCTTACTTTTCTATAAGTGATTGTTGATAGGCTTGTTAAATTGGGCATATTATGCTCAAGTATTTTAATATGTCTATTTATGTCCTAAAGTTGAATGTATATCAATGTCAATTTCAAAAAATGAAGTCCCCCCTTTGATCCTCGCAGAAAAGAATGGCAAATAAACACAGAATTTTGAAGTTCTAAGACAAATAACTACAAGTTTAGAGGGTGTGTCTCGTTTATAGATTACCTGTAGAAAGTTTCAGCAGTAAAGGCTTAAGATAATTTGCCTTGGCCATCTCTATAACATTCTGATCAAGGAAAGAGAGGTTCTCCAGCAGCTCATGTGCATTTTTGGCTGCTTCGACATCATCACTATTTAACATTGTTACCAGCAGAAGTATGCTTCCTTGAATGTTTCCTATGAGACTGCACAACGTTTTACTTTTAGATAGCTCCAACATCAACTTCAATGCCAACTTGCGCTCCTCAACTTGTCGTGAAAGTGAGCGAACAATCAATCCTAGTCCATTATCCACTATAGCAATATCTTCCTGCCATAGAGAAACATCACTACCTTTTTTTATGAAATATCAATATTGGTATCAGCTTTACATTGAGCAATCTAAAATGAATATGGTAAATAATGAGAAGGAATTATGAGATACCTTGTTCTCCGCATTATCCATTACAAGCATAGAAAGGATGAGTAGAACACGCTTCCTTATTTCACGATTTTTAGAACTAAGAAGTCCAATGAGAACAGTAATGTAATTCTCAATTTGTAACCATTCCCGGTGGACCTCTCTTTCTAAGCACAGGTCCTGTAATTTGTCTAAGGACCGAATCACTTCCTCTTCATCATTCGTTTCAAGTTCGGATTTGATGGTAGAAATGGTAATCATAGTGTTCCTATCCTTCCATTCTTGAATAGACATTTTAAGAGTTTTATTTGGCCTCAGGAGTTTAGTATCCAGAGGCAACCTGGTCAAGGGACAGAGATTGTTCCCTTCAGCAAACCATTTCTCTATTTCACTTCTCTCAAATGTCTTCCCAGTAGAAGTCTCCACAGGGTCCACCATGATTTCATGAGAGATTGGGCAGTAAAAGGAATGCAGAGCTCTCAATGGTCTCTCTCCCAAGGAATTTCTCTTCTCAAAATACTTACTTTCCTTCTCTTGTGCTGAAGTTATAAAATCTGCCTTTCCAAGCACTGCAATAATCTGCTCCATGTGTAGAGCTTCTGACATGTCCATCCTTGACTTGGCATTTTCCATTTCATTTTTCAGATCTTCGAATTCTCTTTTCAAAGCAACATGCTCCACGGGGACACCAATGGCACGTGCAGTGCCAGCTAGCAACTGAGTTGCATACGACCGATCAACATTTCCCTCTTGTATTGCTGTCTCAACTTTCTTCAAAATCTCCTCATCTGTTGCAGCTGTTTGATACTCAGCATCTAACATTTTCTGACACAATTCACTTATCTGTTGATTTAAACCAGAGCTAATGTTTAAAGAGGCCAAAGGGATAAGAGTTATGGCACGACCTATATCCTTGGTACAACAATTCAAGCGGGTAACAATCTTTCTTGAATTGATTAGAAGATAAACCTTACTTCTACTGTTGCACTCAATAGAAAGCTGCTTAGCAACTTCAACCTCTCGGTTGAGACCAGCCATAGCCTTTTGCAAGCTCCAGGCGTTGTGTATGTCTTCCTTTGACAAAGACTTTAATATAAACGAAACATTTTCCAAATGAATAGTGAATCTCTTAAAATTTTCCTTGTGAATGACCACCTCATTGGCTGCTTTCACAGTGTCAAATACAGCAAGTATGGTCCGAGAAAGTAACTCCGATGTTGGGGCAAGTGAGGCACGAGTTAATAATTCGTTTTCCATTTCATACTCTCAGGCTTCGAAAGCCAAAACTCACTGACCAAAACAGTGATGAAATTTACATATAATACCTAACCAATTCTTCCTACACGTACATCACAACATAAACATAATTGCATAAATGTTCATTTCAGATCCAAAGCTCGATTTCAGAACTGCCTGGACCCTTTTGTGAGTGAAACATACATCGTAGAGCTGAGAAACATTCTCAATTGAGACAAACGGTTGTGCGTGGTAAGCTGAATGAACATAACTCACCATAGTAAGTCCTAAAGTAAGAAAAATAATTTTGACCATAACAGAAAAAAATAATACTGATAAATGGTGAACGGTCATTCCAAGCATAAAAATCAGTAACAATTTTGTGTTCGTATGCTTAAAAAATCCAAGTTAAGAAACATGAACCAAAATAAAAAAGAAGATAAGAAATCCTCCCTCGAATGGAAACTGGACACTCCTCTTGGCAGTGAACAACAAAATCAAAGGCTTAACTCAACAAAGCAATTGAATGTAGATTTTTCCCCTAACATGTGAATCCAATAACTTCAATATAATAATATATGTGTGTGTGTTTTATGCGCTCAAAATTTCTTCAGATACCAGAGAAATACAAAACTAACCTGAGACTTCCAGTTTTGGCAGAATTCCCAGAAAAAATAGTTGAAAGAAAAAGGGAAATAAGAAAAAAGTAAATCAAATAATAATAGAATGTGATCATATAAAATTATATTAATTAATGATTCAACAAAGAATGGAATTAGAAGAGGGATAAAGGAAACTAGACTCAAGTGAATTATAGGTTGGAACCAGTTATGCGTGTGCGCTTTTGAGTCTTGATCTTGACTCGGTTTTCTGTTGACTAATTGCTTGCATAGTCCTCAGAAGTTGCGTCCCAAGAAGCCAAAACTTCCTTTTCTACTACTACTCTGTTATGATTGCATTATCTGACATTGCGACCAACCTATCTGGTTTTGCCACGTCACACACAGAACCTTTTAACGAAAGGTGTGATGTCGTGGATGTTGATAAGAGACCGTATATACCGTACACTGTAGAGCACTGAAGTTGTAGTGAAGATTACGCTACAGCTACCTTATCTTCCGTGAAAGTGGCGCCAACTGCAAGTAAAAACAACTCAGTTTCTATTTTTCACTTTAAATATAAGTAGAGTTTATATATATATACATATATATATATATATATATTTTTTTTTTTTGTTTTATTATATATTTATTATGTGGTGGTGTATTTTGTATGGGTGGTGTAAATAATGAATAATATTTATTATTAGAATTGGGTTTTTGATTGTTTTGGGTCTAAGCGGTTCGGGTATTGTGAGCTGAACAATAGATAAATAGCTTTCTCATCTTGGATTTCCAATTATTTCATGTATTTTCAAATTTTTTTAAAATTTCAAAACTGTTTTTTTTAATTCAAAACATCTTACTTTCCAGTTTTTATGTTTAATTGGATTTTAAAATTCGTTCAAGATTTTTTTTTCATTGGATTTTTCAAGATTTTATCAAATTTTAAAATTTAATAAAGAAAAATGTAATTTCTAAAAATTATTTTGGAAAATTAAAAATGTAAAATGAAATGATTGAAATTACAGGGTGAAAGAATCTATATCAATATAAAACCATTGGAATGAGGTTCCGGCTTCCTCCATCTCTGTAATTACTAATTGCATCCCACACTAACATAAAAAGACTAAAATATCCTTTATCATTGCACACACTATTACTGTTGTCACCGATTCCATGATAGGCGTTGCTGCTGAGAAAGAAGACGGAGAACGCCGAAAAAAAGCTTGTTTTGGAAAATCTTTCAAAAATGTATTTCATTTGAATGTATTGTAGAAGACTCATTCTGAAAAACATTGTATACATTCTGGAAAGTTTGTTTTTAAAATATTATTCCAAAAAGCTTGTTGAAAATGCTTATCTTGCATTCCGAAAATTTTGTTTCAAAAATTCTAGAAAGTTTGTTTCAGATTTTCGGAACATGTAATTTGGAAGTGACTTTTACAGAGGATAAAATGGTCATTACGGGTGAACGATGAAATTTTGGGGGTGCAGAAGTAAAAGCTTTGGAATGGAAGTGTCGCAACCGGAATCGCGACGGGACGACGATCCGAAAAGAAACGGGTTTTGAAAAGAGATTTTGGAGTCGCCACCATAGTTTATTCTGGAAAACTACGGAAAAACCATAAAATGATAAGGCATGGTCAAATAGAACCAGATTCTTGGTTCGGGAGTCGGTTACGTGTAGGGAAGGTATTAGCACCCTACGACGCCTGCCCTAAGGCAGTACCTTTAACTAAATGTACGAATATGGATGTGGTTTTCAAAATGTTTAACTTTCCCTTAAAATAAAACTCTAAAGAAACAAACAATATTTTTTTTAGTTTTTTGGGCCCGACAAGGATTGACCTTGCTCCTACGTATTCTCATTCAAAATGAGAAATCAGGGTTACGTAGTTCTTTTAGAAAACTGCTTGAAAACTTGTTCGAAAATTGATTAAGAATTTTGTTTGTAAAATGATTTTGGATTTTTGGGAGAGTGAACCTGACAAGGACTGGCCTTGCTCCTACGTATCTCCACTTTTGATGGAGAATCAAGGATCACGTAGTTCTGGCAATATTTTTGTAGTTTTGAAAGAGTTAATGTTTTTTAGTTTTTGAGGATTTTACATTTTTTGGTATTTTTTATTCAGGAGAATGAAAAGGTTTTTAGCACAAGGACGATGCGTGCGATCACACATGTGCCTAAACCTTTAAAACGTATTTTTGTAATTTTTGAAGAAAGAGAAAAGGTTTTTAGCACAAGGACGATGCGTGCGATCACACATGTGCCTAAACCTTTAAAACGTATTTTTGGTATTTTTAAAGAAAGAGAAAAGGTTTTTAGCACAAGGACGATGCGTGCGATCACACATGTGTCTAAACCTTTAAAACGTATTTTTGGTATTTTTAAAGAAAAGATTTTCGGCACAAGGACGATGCGTGCGATCACACATGTGCCTAAACCTTTAAAACATATTTTTGTAATTTTTGAAGAAAGAGAAAAGGTTTTTAGCACAAGGACGATGCGTGCGATCACACATGTGCCTAAACCTTTAAAACGCATTTTTGGTAATTTTAAAGAAAAGATTTTTGGCACAAGGACGATGCGTGCGATCACACATGTGCCTAAACCTTTAAAACGTATTTTTGGTAATTTTATTTAAATTGTAAAAACCTAGATTAATAAATAGAACAAAATAACATAATAAATAAATAAAAAAAAAAATAAATACAACAAATGGAATAATACAGACAAAAATAAATAAAATAGACTAAAATAAAATAAAAAAATAAAAAAATATAACGGACGTTGGGAGATCACAAACGGACGTTGAGAATGAGGAGAAAAACGAGCGTTCATTTGATGGATTAAAGACGGACGCTGGGAAAGGAGTCTTAATGACGAGCGTTCGTTGGCAATATGCGAATGGACGCTGAGAAACGGGTTGAAGGACGAGCGCTCGTTGGGACGGGCGTTCGTTGGGGAATGGTCACCAATCGGTCCGTCCAAGAAATGGACGAACGATCGTTGGGAGAGAATGCTAAATGGCGAGCGCTCGTTATAGAAATGACGAACGATTGAGAAAGGCTGGTGAATGACGAGCGTATGTTGAGAAAGGGAGCTTGGATGATGAGCGTTCGTTAGGCAATTGGGGACGGACGCTTGGAAACTGGCTGAATGACGAGCACTCGTTTGGGCGAGCGTTCGTTTGGGAATGGTCACCAATCGGTCCGTCCCAGAAATGGACGAACGATCGTTGGGAGAGAACGCTAAATGGCGAGCGCTCGTTATAGAAATGACGAACGATTGAGAAGGGCTGGTGAATGACGAGCGCCCAAATAGAGAGCGCTCGTCGGAGAGTTGACGAGCGTATGTTGAGAAAGGGAGCTTGGATGATGAGCGTTCGTTGGGCAATTGGGGACGGACGCTTGGAAACTGGATGAATGACGAGCACTCGTTTGGGCGAGCGTTCGTTTGGGGCGAGTGTTTCTTTGGACGAGCGTTCTTGGGGAATTGAGGACGGGCGCCGGTGGTATAGTGGATGACGGAGTTGGAGGTTATGATGAGTGCAATACTGGTTCTGTGATTTTTCTTGTAGGTTTGGTGCAAGTTTGAGAGGCACGATGATCCGAGAATGGAGGTGTTCTCATGAGGTGAGGAAAAGCCTGGGATGCGGATGGTGTGGATGAAAGGATTGCATGCACCTCGGTGGTTATTCTGATTGTGGCGGGGACGTTGAAGATAAGAAAATTGGTCCGAATAGAGGAACCAAACGGAGGTTTTGATAAGGTGATGAGGATAGTCGGCACCGGTGATATTGAGAGAGCAGCGGTGGTGATAGCTGGGGAGTAATGGCTGACGAGTAGATTGGAGTCACGGTAGTTAAGGAGTTTGGGTGATGATGATGAACGGGTTTCACGGTGGTAGCGGAGTTAAGAAGGTGATGGCAGTTACATTGGTTGTAGAGGTGCGTGGTGATCTGGTAAAGGTGGGGGTTGGAAGGTAGCTTCCCGGGGGGTAAGATGACAGTGAGGAAAAGACTGGTGAGGGAGTGGTGATTCACGGTGGCTGGCGGTGATGTTGGCCGTTTGGAGGTTAGGCCGTGAGTTGTTTCTTGGGGTTCCTTCGGTATTGACAGAGAAAGATGAGGGGTAATAGCCGTGAGGTATAGGTTGAAGATGATGGAGGTGGTGACGATGGTCAGAGGTTGGAGTTCGGCCGTGAGGTGTTTTTGAAAGGATGAAGATTCAGTTGGAAGTAAAGGCTGTGAGGTCAGGATGAAGAAGTAGAGGGAGTCAGTACCCCCCAGGTATTGGAGATGATGAAGAAGAAGTTGAAGCTGTTGGCCGAATGGTGACAATGAAGATGGTGGGTGTTGGGGACCTGAAGGAAATCGGAGATGAAGGCAGAGGAAGATGTGGGATTCGAAAGAGGTGTTGCACGGGGAAGAAAATGGATTTGGCAGGGGCGCATGATTGGGAATGATGAGCCGAGGGGTGGCAAATGAGTATGGTTGAGGATTGAGGGAGGGAGAGTAACGCGCCGAGAGAGTTCTCGGTGGTTGGGAGAGCGGTTCCAGTGGAGGACGGAATGGTTCAGTGAGGATGAAAACGCTGTTCTATTATCTTTGTCATCCCATTTACTGTTTCAAAATATTGATCGTAGGAAAAGGACAGAGACGTGTAAGCCTATTTTTGATCGAAATGGCACAAAAGAAGCGGGTAAGAGTGGGTCTGGGGAGATGATGATGATAACAGTGAACACAAACCAATATCCACAACCAGAGGAATCAAAGACAGTCATAGGCAAACCTAGCAACTTCAACAGGCATACATGCATACGTGCAAGAGCAAGCAAACAACTCGTTAAAACAACATTACTTACCTCTCGAAGATCCGTTTTCTATGGTAAGCTTGTGTTTCCAATGAATCCGCTCCTCCCTTAGGTAGCCGACTTCTCCCTTCTCTTTGCTGTGAATCCTCTCTCCCTCAACCGAGAATGGTAGTGGCTGCTGAACGTGTGCTTTCTAGGTGGCTTGTAGACCAAAACTCAACTTGCTTCTTCTCCCATGCAACGTTACAAGAATGACCGTGTTCTTCCCTTAGTAGTGCAGCTGGTTGTGTACGTTCCAAGGGCAGTTTATGCGTGTGTTTGGAGGGAGGTTCCAGTGGGGAATGGAATGGTGATGACGGCAGAGGTGTATGATTGCTGATGGAAGATGAGTTTGGTGGCATCTGTTACAAGACCCGCATGATGGGTTCACAGATTTGGGGTTTCAAAGTAGTTATGGGAGATGGCTCTTGAAGATTGGTTCCTCTTTTTTAAGCCTCGGGTCCTCCTCCTCAGAAAAATGGATGATCCCCCTCCCTCGTTCTAGTCTCCTCCTTTTATCTTTCAAGCTTGCATGGTGCCAAACACAAGAGAATCACGGACGTTTTCTTGCTCCCCACTTCAAAAAAAAGACAACTCCCGTGACTTCTAATTACTTCCCGTGACCTCTCCTTCATTTATCTTCAGCACACTTTCTTCAATCAATGCTCCTTCTTTGTTGCCCACTGGAACGAGAATGTGTGTGTGGGTCATGCTCTGATACATTCTATTCCCGCATTCCATGCTCCAATATTTTAATAAAATGTACTCAGCTTCAATACGGTTTTGTCTCCAGTGACTTCATACAATTAATTAATCACCACATTGTACATGGAGGGAGGGCCCTCACATTTTTACATGCACGCTGCTGCTCCATGCTCTCGGTGGCTCTAACACGTTTCAGATTTCTCATTTTTGAAGCCCATGCTTGGTTCTTGCTGCTGTCTACTGTGTGAAGATAGCTGACCGTGAAAGGGGTGCTGGTGCAGTGTGGGAGAAGCCAGGCCATGACCGAGAGCTCCTTGCATGATTCTGCGCTTCCACGTCTTCATACAGACTTCATGCTGCTGGACAATGCTCCACTTCTTCAAGCTTTGCTCAAGGTGGGCGCTGCTGCTGTCTATGGCCGTGAATCAGTTCTCAGCTTGTGCTTGTTGAGGTTGAGTCGTGAGTGCCTCCCAATTTGCTGGATGCTGGAGCGTGACGTGCTGCTGTCAAACCGGACCAGCCATTGTGGCATGTAGATGCCTACCGTGTGCATCTTCTCCATGTTGGACTGCCTGGAGTGCTGGACGGAGAGTTGCTGGCTGGTTTTGCTCTCCAAATGAATCCTGTAGCTGCACCACTTCCGCTCCACTGCTACTGGATTGCGAGTTTTCTCTTCAAGCTGCATGGACGTCTGCCTTCCTCTGCTGGAACGTTGCTGCCTCTCCAAAACTGGAATGTTGTTGAAGCTGGAAGGTGGATTGGCTGCAGCTGTTGGCCTTGAGGTGCTGGGATGGGATGGGTGAGCCGCTGCTGTCCGGAGCTGGTGCAGGCCGTGACAGTCTTCTCAACTGCTGGATGGTGGACCGTGGCAGCTGCTGGGTTGGACATGAAGTGTTGGCTGGTGATGGTAGCTGCCGTGGTTGGAGGAGAGGAAGAAGATGTGTGTCGTGGTAGCAGGGAGGTTGAACGTAGAAGGAGATGATGAGGACGGTGAGATTGGGTTGAATGGTGGAATGATGGGTTGCGTTCAGCTTCACGATGGCTGGATATGGGTGGCACTGTGCCCCGGCTACGGATATGGTGGTTACAATGGTCGAGTGATGAGTGAAATATATTGAAAGAGATGAATGGAGGGAAGCATAAATGACGAGAAGTTTCGGCCTTGGCCTTGTATTTTTGTTGTGATTGAACCGAGAATTGGTAGATATTGCACTCAAAAATAATATATAAAACCATGCATTTCAGTAGCTTAAGTACGTAGACATGCATTTTTAACATCATATGAACACAGTTTAAGCACACTGCAATTTCTCAGAGTAGTTTCCTTGTCTTTGCTCTTTTTCAGCCTCCCCTTTTGTTTCAAGCTTTTTTTTTTTCAGTAGCTTCCGGGTCTCTCTTCCAGTAGCCATCTTCTTTCGTTTTCCTTTTTTTTTTTGATTTTATAAAAATGAAACTAAAGTAAAATAAAGTTAATTAAAAAACAAAAAGAAAATAAAAGATGAAATAAAGATAAAATTAAATTAAAACAGAAAAGATTTTTTTTTTATTTTTTATATTTTTTTTTATTTTTTTATTTTATATACATCTTTTCAATTTTTTCTTTTTATGAGGAGAAAAACAATAAAACAAAAATATTTAGTCAATCCGGACGAAATTGAGTGTTGACAGCTGCCCCTCTTTACTTAGATTTTACTAGATCATATGACAAACAACGTTTTCATATTATCAGAGTAAAAGATAAGTAAAGATTGAAATACTAATTTCGTCTGGGTTTCAAGATAAACAAGAAACAAACAGAGAATAAAACAAACAAACAAAGATGAGAAAATTGAAGTGTGATAACTTCGCGAAGGGTGTACCAATGCTACAAATGCAGTGTACAAATTTTTGTTCTTTTTCTTTTTTCTTTTTTTTTTTTGTTTGAGTGCATAAATAAAATGAACAAAATTAAATGAATGAGAAATTTGAATTTGATTGGTTTCGACCATTGCCATGCAGAAGGTCATTTTGAAAAATTAAAAAATTGGACTTGACCACTGCCACGCAGAGGGTCATTTGAGAAAATTAAAAATATGAACCTGACCATTGCCATGCAGAGGGTCATTTGAAAAAATTTGGTCTGACCATTGCCATGCAGAGGGTCTTTTGAAATTTTGAGAAAATATTTTTTGATTTTGATTTTTGAGAAATTTTGAAAATTGAAACCAATGACCATTGCCATGCAGAGGGTCGTTTGAAAAAAAATAAAATCTGGACCTGACCATTGCCATGCAGAGGGTTGCTTGAAAAAAGCAAAATGGGCTCGACCATTGTCTTACAGAGGGTCGAGATACCAATGACAGAAAGCAAAATTGAGCTCGACCATTATCTAGCAGATGGCCGAGATAAAACAAGAGAAAAGTGCTTTCGACCATTATCTAGCAGATGACCGAGATAAAACAAAACTGAAAGGTGCTTTCGACCATTATCTTGCAGATGGCCGAGATAAAAAACAAAATTGGAAAGTGGTTTCGACCCTTATCTAGCAGATGGCCGAGATAAAACAAAACTGAAAAAGGTGCTTTCGACCATTATCTTGCAGATGGCGGAGATAAAACAAGAGAAAAAGGTGCTTTCGACCATTATCTAGCAGATGGCCGAGATAAAACAAAAGAAAAAGGTGCTTTCGACCATTATCTAGCAGATGGCCGAGATAAAACAAAACTGAAAGGTGCTTTCGACCATTATCTTGCAGATGGCCGAGATAAAACAAGAGAAAAAGGTGCTTTCGACCATTATCTAGCAGATGGCCGAGATAAAAAAATGGAAGAGAGAAAAAGTTTGATTGCTTTTGAAATGCAAAATTGGAATTGGTTGAAATTTTGAGATAATTTTTGATTTTGATTTTGATTTTTTTTTTCAAAATTTTGAAATTAAGAAACAAGTGTTGCAATTTTGTACAAGTATATGGATTTTGAAATCTCAATGTGCAAGAGAAACATGATTGATGTAAATTTTGAAATTTGGAGAAGAAAACTTTGATGCATGTTGATCTTTTTTGAAGGAAGAAAATTTGAATGAACATTCATGAAAATGTGTACATGATGTTGGCTCTTGATCCGTGATGAGTAGGGGGACAAAGTGGTGCAAGTAATGAGTGAGAATGCTGAAAAAAGGCTCTGGTAATCGTTTACAGCACCCCTGTAAACGATTACCCGAGAGAAATTGCAAATTTGTACAGAAAGTCCAACACAGGTACTCATTCAGATGAACACAGGTCACCATTGGACAAAAAAACTGACTTTTATGCTAATCTGCACCTGTTTGAGGCTTGTGCAGGTGTTCTAGTGGTGGGAGAGGATGGATTGTGATGTGATGTGAGGCCAAAGATGGTGGGGAGACCCCTCATGAGTTGGAGGAGCAAGCTGTGCAAGGAATGAGTGAGAGTGTTCAAAAAGTGCTCTGGTAATCGTTTACAGCACCCCTGTAATCGATTACCCGAGAGAAATTTCAAATTTGTACAGAAAGTCCAACCCAGGTACCCAGTCAGATGAACACAGGTCACCATTGGATAAAAAATTGAGTTTTAGGCTAACCTGCACTTGTTTGAGGCTTGTGCAGGTGTTCCAATGGTGGGAGAGGATGGATGGTGATGTGATGTGAGGCCAAGGAGTGTGGGGTGACCCCTCATGAGTTGGAGGAGCAAGCTGTGCAAGGAATGAGTGAGAGTGTTCAAAAAGTGCTCTGGTAATCGTTTACAGCACCCCTGTAATCGATTACCCGAGAGAATTTTCAAATTTGTACAGAAAGTCCAACACAGGTACCCAGTCAGATGAACACAGGTCACCATTGGATAACAAATTGAGTTTTAGGCTAACCTGCACCTGTTTGAGGCTTGTGCAGGTGTTCCAGTGGTGGGAGAGGATGGATGGTGATGTGATGTGAGGCCAAGGAGTGTGGGGTGACCCCTCATGAGTTGGAGGAGCAAGCTGTGCAAGGAATGAGTGAGAGTGTTCAAAAAGTGCTCTGGTAATCGTTTACAGCACCCCTGTAATCGATTACCCGAGAGAAATTTCAAATTTGTACAGAAAGTCCAACACAGGTACCCAGTCAGATGAACACAGGTCACCATTGGATAACAAATTGAGTTTTAGGCTAACCTGCACCTGTTTGAGGCTTGTGCAGGTGTTCCAGTGGTGGGAGAGGATGGATGGTGATGTGATGTGAGGCCAAGGAGTGTGGGGTGACCCCTCATGAGTTGGAGGAGCAAGCTGTGCAAGGAATGAGTGAGAGTGCTGAAAAAAGGCTCTGGTAATCGTTTACAGCACCCCTGTAAACGATTACCCGAGAGAAATTGCAAATTTGTACAGAAAGTTCAACACAGGTACGCAGTCAGATGAACACAGGTCACCATTGGATAAAAAACTGACTTTTAAGCATTTTTTTTTTCGAGTCAATTTGTTTTCTTTGGAATCATCAAATTTATGAAGATTTAGACCTTCATTTTATTTTTACGATGGATATCCAAATTCTAAAGTCAAATGTTCAAAATGAAGTTTGTGCTGGACATTTTCTGATGAAATACCTATGTATACATGCTTGATGTCAGGGGTTGGGACAAATATGTGAAAGGATTTGGAGAGTACCGGGTTGGCTACTTGGGCCTCTTACTCCTTAAAACAAATACAAATGCCAACGTGAAGTCAGGATTTGCCCCAGTTTGGGGGCGTGGTAAAAAGATAAGTATGGACAAATGTATCTGTGAATTGTGAGGGTGTGAAATTCACATAACTCTTGCAAAATTGCCCCTGGTTTTGGGTATGAGTCACTTAAGTGAGGTTCAAAAAGAAGTTGCCCCCCATTTTGGGTTTACGAATGATGGACTCAGAGCCCCAAAGTGTCTGCCCCTATCTTGAGGGTGGATTTATGAATCTTAGTGTGGACAAATCTGAGAGGCCCAACAAGGGATGCCCTGGTCTTGATATGAACTTTGCATATACAGATGAAACAAATGTGAGACTAACAAAGTTGACCATATTTCGGAAGGGTCAAAACACATGGAATAAAGTTGCCCAAAAATTACCCCCTAGTTTGTGAATCAGGGGAAGAGTTTGAATGGGATTTGAATGTGTTCAGGAATTTGTGATGGATATGGAAAGGATTTGCTTGAAAAGATTGCCCCAATTGGCTTGATTTTCCTTTGTATAATTTTGATCAATAGGGAATTCCCTTCATCCGAGGACATTTATTTTTCATCAATTTTTTAACTGCATTGTTAGTCATTTTTGTCTTGTCTGAAAATTAAGCTTTATGAAAATTTAAGCAACCATTATTCAATCCGTGTGGACTTTTATTGGGCTTGTAATGTGGCTTGGGATAAAGGGTATTGAAAGAAAGGATATAAAGGCTCAAATAAATTTTTGTGGGTTATTTGAAACAAGAGTTACCATCTACACTTTGTACCATTTATTTGTCAAAGCTGTTGATTTTCTTTGCTAATTTGCAAATTTTACTCTTTGTTTGTCATCACCTTGTGATTCTTTGTATTTTTACTTCACTTTTGAGGAAATCACTTCATTTGATCACTAGGTGTGTTCCTTTGCAATTTGAGTTGACTTCCACCGTGATGGTAAACCTTGTTTGGGTAAATTTTGAAAAGAAATTTCTTATTGGCTCAAAATTGGTATCAAAGGATATATTTTTTGTTTTTTTTTTTGGATGAAGAAAGATGGCCACACATCATTTCAAATTTTGGTTGTTTCATTTTCAAAAGATTAATTAGGAGACAAGACTAAATGATCTCAACAAGAGTCATTTTTCATCCTTTTTCTTTTTCCCCTTTTTTTTTGTGTCCCAAAGGAATCAGGGATCTCCCAACTGAAAGCCAGTGTAGGTAACGGCAAATCTGCCCTAGTGTAAAACTTTGTGTTTATTATTTGGGCTCTAGAACAATGATTGGGTCAATCTCTTGGTATAGCGAGGGCTGAAGGATGATGTTTTCAAGCAATGCACACATAGATATCTCTTAAGAATATGTGATTTAAACATTTGACCATAGGAGATTATGACATCCATTACATTTTTTGAAATCTCATAAAATGGATGATTTGCATCGAAAACAATTGACTCAACTTTTGCGTATTTTTTTGGTTTTATGTGTGAAGCAAAGTAATATGAAATGGAAATGATGATACCAGTTGAAAAACAGATTTTTTTTAGATGAAATTAGGTTTTGGTGGCCAGTGTGAAAACTGGACTTACAGGCCAGTGTAAGAACTGGGCTTTTGTGGGCCAATGTGGCAATTGAGATTTTTCAGCCATTGTGGAATTTGGGCCTTGCGAGCCAGCATGAAAACTGGGCTTTGCAAGCCATTATGAAAAAAATGAACTTTCTGGGTTAATATGGAAAATGAGCTTGGGAACCAGTGCAGAAACTCGGCTTGGTGAGCAATGCGAAAATTGATATGAGAAAACTTGATTTTAGAAAAACGTTTGAAAAATAAAAAATGTTTTTTTTTTTATTCAATCATTTTTTTATTTACACAATGTGAAAAATATTAAGCATATTAGAAAAATGTTTTTGTGTTTTTATCTTTTAGAAAATAGAAATTAATGAGAAATATGCATGTAATGGGCCGAGTTAGGCCAAAAACGTTTGAACATCTTCAAAAAAACATATTTCGATTTGATTATTATTTATTATTTTTTTGTTTTTTTACTTTTTTACTTTTCGACACGAGAAAATCCAGATCGGATCGGACCTGAGGAGAAGTAACAAAGAAGGAAGCTGGACTTACCAGGCACATTGACCCAATGGATCAGATGACCTGAGCCGTATGAACTTAACACAAGAAGGTGACAAAGAAAACACATTTTTTTTCATTTTTCATAGTTTATGAAACAGGCTAAAAGAAATTTATTTTTTCCATTTTTCATTATCAGAGGATTTCACAAGAAAATTTTGCAGCATTACTAGACTCAATGGGCCCAACACTATTCTTTTTACAACCATGACCAAATCTTCAGACCAGGGTCTGAATTCCTGTATTTATTTTTGCACAAATACTTGTTCACACAAATGGAAAGGGAAATTATCAATTGAAAACACAAAATCTACATAAACATGTATTTTTTATTTTTTTTCAGAAATTCAGATGCACTGGTTCAAGAGAAAACACATATGACAACGTGGCTTAATGGGCTCAACAACTGTTCATCTTTCATTCTCGGTTTTTTTTTTTTTGACAAAAAATTCAGAGAAAATCACACATGATAATTTTGATAATTGTATTGGAAAGATACTGTTGAAAATTTGTATTTTGAGATATGATTTTGATTTTCTTATGTTTTATTCGACCTTTATTTTACGAGACTACAGAGAAACTTGGGTCAAACTTGGATCTGAAACAAATTGAAATGAATGCACGGTAGTGTAAGCTTAATGGGCCTGACAAACCCAATACCAAAGCGAATCAGGGAACTGAAATTGATTTTTACATTTTTTTGTTGTAAATGAAATATGATACATGTGAAAATTATGCAAGGGAAATATTTTTTATATATACCCTTTTTTTTCTTTTTGAGAAAACAAGCTAAGGAAAAACAAATATTCAAAATGGGCCCAAATGGGTTCGACAACTACTATTCACGCTCTTGCACTAAAATGTTTTTTTTTTTTTTTTTTTTTTTTGAAAATGAACTTGATTCCTTTTTTTTTTGATATTTTTTTTTACAACAACCTATTATACAAACGCAAAATGTGAAAACAACATATTTTTTACATTTTGCAAAAGAAGTAAACTCAAGACAAAAATAAAAAAATAACACAAAGGCATTGGGCCTAATGGGCTCGAGCACTGTTCTTTTTTTTTTTCAAAATCTTTTCAACTACAAACTCAAAGAAAATCACACAGGACAATTTGAACAAATGTACTAAACATCATTCACCAGCAAAATGTGAAAACAAACTATTTTTGACATATTTTCAAAAGAGGTAGACTCGAGAGAAAACCATGAAGGCCATTGGGCCTAATGGGCTCGAGCACTGTTTTTTTTTTTTATTTTTTTTATTTTTTAGATTTACTCAAAATGTAGAAGGAAAAGGAATTAAATCAAACAAATTGGTGTGATGTGAAAATTATGAACATTTCCAAAATAATTTTTCACTCAATTTATATTTCAGAAGAATTGGGTTCAAAGAAGGCTAACCTGACACTGAGGCCCAATGAACCTGAAAAATGTCCTTTATCGCAGATGAAAAAGAATTTTGAACACTTCAAATTTTACATCACTCCAATTATTATTTTTTTTGAAAATTTTCTAATTATCATATTTTTTTTGTTATATATATTTTTTTTTGAAATCTGATCCTCCTAGAAGCCTCTTATTGGGCCGGATTGACCCAACAAACCCTACCCGTTTTCACATTTTCAAAATTATATATATTTTTTTATTTTTGAAATTGAAATCAGGAAAACCGGAACTGTGACAACAGTTTCGGTACTGAGACCGGAACTGTTGTAACAGTGGAAACAACTTAGCTTTAAAAGCCCACTTCCTGGCATCTGAGGGCATTTCCTGACCGCTCGCCCTCTCTCTAAAACATTCCTCCGCTCTCCCTTCTCTCTAACTCTCCCTCTCTTGAGCTTCTCGATCAGCTAGGAGCCTCTGCCCCCGCGTGCCTCTGAAGGCCTCCGAGTGCTGCGACGAGCTTCTGTAAGCCTTTCTGCTTCCGGGTAAGTCCTCCTTCTTCTAAATCTTCCTTTTCTTCTTTGGTGTTTTTCCTTCCATGCTTTCAAGTTTTCTTTTAAGCTTTCTGCTCTTCTTCACCTCTTCCCCTTTTCCTGCTTTTACTCTTTCCGTTCATCTTTTGTGCTTAATTCTTTCCGTTATGCTGCTCTTTCTGCTGTCATGCTTTTTTTCTTTTCTGCAAGCTCTTCATTTTCTTCTGCTTTTTTCGCTTTGTCTGCTTTTATTTCCATCTCGCCTTTCTCTGCATTTCTTTCTGAGCCCTTTTCTTTTGATCTTAAAAACTTAAAACACTTAAAAACACAACTGTCTTAACAAAGATAAGGGGTATATAGGCTGGAAACCAGACGCTAATCTCCCTTCGTTTGAAGGTATGACAGAGACAATCGGGTAGAACAACGCCACGTACCCCATAAAAACAGAAAACTTAAAAGAAAAATTACTCGTATGAACACAAGGACATGGACAATTTGGACGTAGATCCGTTTAGGAACCTTTGCGAGGACCGTGAAACAGATCTGAGACCAAAAAACTGAAACATCAAAGCATGACTGGACAAAATAAATCTAAAAGGAAATAAGAATAAATAAAGAAAACACTGAATAATTTTTTTTATTGTTATTTATGTTATGCTTATTTTTCTCGTTTTTGTTCTTTTTACATTTATTTATTTTTTTATTAAAGTATTTGTATATTACGAGAGGAAGGATGAGTGATACGGAATCAGAGAGATATACCAGTCAACGGTGGCGTCCAACCGACGATCAAATCAAGATGATGACCAAAATATTCAACTATGGGGTCACACACCCAAGCCGAGCGCAAGTCGTCGAGATCGCGTCTCGACTAAGGGCTTTCGGCGAAGCCACTGAATACAACGTACACTGCTGGTTCAACAACCACGGCAATCGGGTCAAGCGCTGGCAAGCGGAGATAGACCCCACTGGCACTCTCTTTTCACAACTGCCGCTATACATGTACGGTAAGACCTCTGATCACACCTCCATTGAATTTTCCATTCCTCTTCTATTATTAACACAAGTTTTTTTTTATTTTTTGATTTATTATATTTTTTTTTTTTTTTGAAAGAAAACAACTGGGTGATCATGAGGGCACCGAGGCTGCTGAATCTGTTTCCCGTTCCGATCATCATTGACGATGATAGAGATGAGAGACAAATCCCTCCACCCAAGCTTCTCACATTCCGAACCAGAGCTCCCTCAACGGAGCTGTCCCTTAGACCACCACAACCAGCTCGAGAATTCTTTTCTCGCTGAAAACCCCCCTTTTTTTGTTTTTATGTTTTATTTTCATGGTCTGTAACTTAACGATCACCCGTGATCGAACCACGAACACTGCTTATTTGCTTTATTTGCCTTATTTGCTTTTTTTTTTTTTTTGCTGCTTTTTTTTATTATTGTGACTTTGCACCCTTTCTGTTATATCTGCTTTTTTTCTTTTTTATGCATTTTTATTTTTATTTATCAAGTGTTAAGATCGTATGAGTGTATTCAAAATGATACCTTTGTTCAAAATCACTTTTCGACCTTATTGTAATTCTCTCTTGATGATGAAATGAAATAGATTTTTTTGATTTCTTCTTGATTCATTGAGTCTAAACAAAATTTCTAATCTAAACGAAAAAAATGGAAAACCGGGTTCATCAGAAAACAAATTATTTACAAAGAAAGTACGGAAAAATGACTTCGAATGAAATGAAATCCAAGGCGAACGCCATGAGCATGAAAAACAAAATTTTGAAATCATTATGCATATGTGACAATGAAATGGGAAGAGAAGAACAAAGAACTCGTAAAACAAAAATGAACAGTTTGAAATTTTGATGACCCCTCTCTTTTTTTTTTTTTGAATTGTATTATTTTATATTTTTATTTTTATTTGTTTTCTTCCACGACATCCTTGAGGAGCGAGTTTGTGCTTAATGGAATATACCCGTGATGCTTTAATGATTGTCGTTTCTCTTTATTTTTCTTTTAAAACTCAGTATGATATGAATCGTGACGAGAAGCAAAAATGAAAGAATTAAATGATGAATGAAATTGTAGGGCATTTATTGAAAGAAAATAACACAGAATATAACAGAATTTTTACAAAACAGCATTAATATCCCTTAGTAGGATCCCCCATCTCAGAATCATCATGCGTAAAACTTTTTTACCGCATCCGAATTAACTGGCAAAGGTAACTCCTCTCCGTCCATCCTTGTGAGGATTAGTGCCCCTCCAGAGAATGCCTTCTTTACCACGAATGACCCTTCATAATTTGGAGTCCATTTGCCTCTGAAATCCCTTTGTATGGGCAATATCTTCTTTAACACTAGTTCGCCTTCATGGAATTCCCTTGGATGTACTTTTTTGTCGAAAGCCTTTTTCATTCTTCTTTGATACAATTGCCCGTGGCAAACCGCTGTCAGTCTCTTCTCTTCGATGAGATTGAGCTGGTCAAACCGAGCTTGAACCCACTCAGCTTCCTCCAATTGGGTTTCCAATAAAACTCGTAGAGATGGGATTTCCACCTCAAATGGAAGCACTGCTTCCATCCCATACACCAGCGAGAAAGGTGTTGCACCAGTGGACGTTCGTACTGAAGTACGATATCCATGTAAAGCAAAGGGAAGCATTTCATGCCAATCCTTGTAGGTGACCACCATCTTTTGCACGATCTTCTTGATATTCTTATTAGCAGCTTCTACTGCCCCATTCATTTTTGGACGGTAAGGAGAAGAATTAAGATGATGAATTTTGAACTCCTCGCATAACTCTGCCATCATCCGGTTGTTCAGGTTGGTAGCATTATCAGTGATGATCTTGTTAGGCAGCCCATATCTGCAGATCAATTCCCTTTTTATGAATCTGGTCACCACCTTTCTAGTTACGTTGGCATAAGAAACGGCTTCGACCCACTTGGTAAAGTAATCGATTGCGACCAGTATGAAGCGGTGTCCATTTGACGCTTTTGGCTCTATAGCTCCAATAACATCTATCCCCCACATTGAAAACGGCCATGGTGCAGACAACACATTCAAAGTCGTGGGCGATACATTGATATTGTCTGCATGCATCTGACATTTCTCGCACCTCCTTACATGTGTACAACAATCATGTTCCATGGTTAACCAGAAGTAACCAGCTCTTAGGATCTTCCTAGCCATTGAGTGCCCATTCATGTGGGTGCCGAATGTACCTTCGTGTACTTCTTTCAATATCAATTCGGCCTCTTTTGTATCTACACATCTGAGGAGAATCATGTCATGATTTCTCTTGTATAAAATGTCCCCACTTAAAATAAAACTACCAGCCAATCTTCGTAACGACCTTTTATCGTTTTCAGATGCTTTTTCAGGATATTCTTGGGTCTTGAGATAGTGCTTGATATCGAAGTACCAAGGTTTACCATCCACCTCCTCCTTGATGAACTGGCAATATGCTGGCTCCGCATGGCTCTTCATTTCAATCACTGGTAATTCTGTATTCGGGTCAACCTCAAACATGGATGACAAAGTAGCCAACGCGTCTGCTAACTGGTTATCTTCCCGTGGTATGTGGTTAAATGTGATGAAGTCGAAACACTCCATTAATCCTTTGATGTATGCCTGGTAGGGGATTAATTTTGAGTCTCTTGTTTCCCACTCTCCCTTCAACTGGTTGATGACTAAAGCTGAATCTCCATATACTTCTAGAATTTTCACTTTGAACTCTATTGCCGCCCGAATACCCATAGCGCAGGCCTCATATTCTGCAATGTTATTCGTGCAATCAAAACACAGCCTTGACATCATGGGCATATACTGCTGCTCTGGAGAGATTAGTACTGCCCCTATGCCATGCCCCATCATATTCGATGCTCCATCAAATAGTAATATCCATGTTTCTTCGTCTTGGTATTTCCTGCCTTCTTTGCATAGAGCCATGATATCTTCATCAGGAAACTCGGGTTGCATTGGCTGATAATCACTGATGGGCTGATGCGCCAGGTATTCTGCTAATGCACTACCTTTGACGGATTTCTGAGTGACGTATACGATGTCATACTCTGACAATAGCACCTGCCACCGAGCTATCCTTCCAGTGAGAGCGGGCTTTTCAAAAATAAACTTGATAGGATCCATCTTGGATATCAACAACGTAGAGTGACTCAACATGTATTGCCTTAGGCGATGAGCGGTCCATGCCAATGCACAACAAGTTCGCTCTAACGATGAATATCGTTGTTCGCAGTCTGTGAATTTCTTGCTCAAGTAATATATCGCATGCTCCCTTTTTCCAGCTTCATCATATTGACCCAATACACAACCCATTGACCTTTCCAATACAGTTAAGTACAAAATGAGTGGTCTTCCTGGCTCGGGTGGACGCAATACAGGTGGGTCTTGCAGGTATTGTTTGATTTTTTCAAAAGCGGCTTGACAATCCTCGTTCCAAACCATAACCTGATTCTTTCGCAGCAACTTGAACATTGGTTCGCAGGTAGCGGTTAATTGGGAGATGAATCTAGCAATGTAGTTCAATCTACCTAGAAAACCGCGAACCTCCTTCTCTGTGCTAGGCGTAGGCATTTCTGATATCGCTCGTACTTTGTCAGGATCCACTTCTATCCCTTTTTGGCTAACCACGAAGCCCAACAACTTCCCGGATTTCACTCCAAATGTGCATTTGGCAGGGTTTAACCTGAGTTTATACTTTCTCAATCTCTCAAATAATTTCTTCAAGTTGAGGACGTGTTCTTCTTCCGATTCAGACTTTGCAATCATGTCATCCACATAAACCTCAATCTCCTTGTGCATCATATCATGAAAAAGTGTCACCATCGCCCTTTGATATGTTGCCCCGGCATTCTTGAGCCCAAAAGACATCACCTTATAACAAAAGGTCCCCCACAACGTGATGAAGGTCGTCTTTTCCATGTCCTCAGGCGCCATCTTAATCTGATTATACCCCGAGAAACCATCCATGAACGAAAATAGCGAGTACTTGGCTGTATTGTCAACTAAAGTGTCGATGTGTGGTAACGGAAAGTTATCCTTCGGACTTGCACGATTCAAATCACGATAGTCGACGCACATCCGAACCTTACCATCTTTCTTAGGTACTGGTACAATATTTGCCACCCATTGTGGGTATTTTGCCACAGCCAGAAATCCTGCGTCAAATTGCTTTTGGACCTCTCCTTTAATTTTTAAGGACATTTCCGGCTTCATTCTCCTTAGTTTTTGCTTGACTGGAGGGCATTCTGGCTTGAGTGGGAGCCTATGCTGCACAATATCGGTATCCAGACCGGGCATGTCATTGTAAGACCATGCGAACACATCTTTGAACTCCTTCAATAGGGCACGCAATCTTTCTCTCACTCCCGTTTTCATACTTGTACCGATTTTCACTTCCTTTATCTCATCCTTCTCTCCCAAGTTGAGTATTTCGATCTCCTCCTGATGGGGTTTTATCTCTTTAGACTCTTGTTCCACTAATCTCAAAAGTTCTGGAGAGGGTTCCAGATCATCTTCCGGATCATCTTCCGTATTAATGACAGGATGCTCCCACTTAGGGATATTGACATTATTATTTTCAAAACATTCATTGTCATATCTGCATTATTTAAGTTTGCGAAAAAGAAATAAATAAACAGGAAGAACGATGAAAAAGGCTAAATGATGATAGAAATGAGAATGAACACGATTCAATTATCACACTGAAAATAAAACGTCAACCCGTAAATCATGAATTCTAAAGCTCCGGGTAAAGCAATTACATTTCATTTGATTTAAACATCACGGGTAAATCCAAAGTCTTCCAATTGTTGAGCTGTGCCTCTGGGGAGCAAACCCACACGAAGTTTGAACTTCCCGGTCTAGCCTCCACTTCCACGACCGCTACATGGCTAGCGTGCACCCATCCAGCACTACGAAAACTCTCTTTGATACCACAAATGTGGATTTTTCTCGCCTTTGGTTCCCGTTTCTCCATTCGAGCCAGATCGCGCTCCTTCCTTTCCTCAACCAACCTCTTCTTATCGTCCTTGCTGGGCTTGTACCCCAGGCCATATCTGTTTTTGTTCCCAATCACCTCCAATGGGAATGTACGCCCTTGTCCATACTTGCCTAAACCATTCCCGTACTTATACCCTTCTTTGAGCATGACCTTGGCCATCATGATAGAGGTGCATGATAAATTTGGGTTCATAGGAAATGGCTCAACATAGGTGTTTCCCACAATTTCTAATGATTGAAAAGCTGTTTCCAGAGCTTCCTCGGCTGCTTCTATGTAACGGGTGGAGGATGGGCCACTCACAAGGAGATCCTCTTCTCCAGAAACTATGACCAACTTATCTCCCATGATATATTTCAATTTTTGATGCAATGTGGAGGGCACAACCCCCGCTGAATGGATCCATGGGCGGCCTAACAGACAGCTATAGGCTGGGAGGATATCCATGACCTGGAAAGTTATTTGAAAAACACATGGGCCAATTTGGACCGGCAATTCTATTTCTCCCATAACTTCTCTCTTGCTACCGTCAAATGCTCTCACAATCATAAAGCTTGGCTTCATGTGTACTTCGTCACAAGGTAGCTTATCTAATGTCGTTTTGGGCATGACATTTAGGGAGGAGCCGTTGTCTACCAATACGCGTGCTATGACGTAATCCAGGCATTTCACGGAAACATGGAGAGCCTTGTTATGCCCCCTCCCCTCCTCAGGTATTTCCTCATCGGTAAAGGTGAGATAATTATTAGCAGTAATGTTGCTGGCAATGCCCTCGAAACTTTCCAGGGAAATACCTTGTTCTACATGAGCGTCACTCAGTACCTTCATCAACAGTTTTCTATGGGAGACCGAGTGCATGAGTAACTCTAACAGGGAGATCCGAGCAGGCGTACGATTCAATTGTTCCACCACTTTGTACTCACTTTGTTGTATGAATTTCAAAAATTCGCAAGCCTCTTCGTCAGAGATTTCCTTCTTGTTCGCCTTGTCAGGGGTCTCCTCTACCTGCGCGCCCTTTCCTTTTGAACGCTCCTTAGTATTTGCGTCCATCGGTGTTTCATTATTGCCAGTTCCTCTTTTCATCAAATTTGGTGGCGAGAAGATTCGACCACTCCTTGTCATTCCGCCGATGCCTGATATATTTTCAACAACTGGATTCTGGCTTGTGGAATAGCTTTCAACGCACTGTCCTTCGTTGACTACATGTGTCCCATACCTCCAAGGGACAGCTTTCTCGCTTTTGTAAGGAAAAGGAACAGGTGTATGGATGACAACGGGCGATCTTCCTTGAATTACTGGTGTAGGGGTGGTTCTAGTGAAACGTATTATCAACGGCTCTGGCAAAGTTACATCTGGCTCCATACTGGTTTGTGCAAACACCTCCTCATCCTTGTCTTCATAGCACACTTGCATCAAATTCCTATCAAGCAGATCTTGTAGAAACTTTTCGAATTCAATGCATTCCTCGATAGAATGTTCCATGCATGGATGGAGTCCACATGCTCTTCCCAAATCATAAGACCCGTTTAAAAATCCCGACTTTAATAATTCTTTGAAAATAAACCTTCTGGAACTTCGGATCTTACTTGCATCCCTTATCAGTTCATGCTTCTTAACTTCAATGGCATTTGTCGAGGCATTACCATGTCCGGATAACGGATTAGTATCAACGCTAGGTTTATCTTCTTGAAATTTTAGCCACCCAGCATCAATTAGGGCCTGCACTTTACGCTTGAAGGCCATACACCTCTCAGTCGAGTGACCCACGCCTTCCCCATGATAACTACACTTGGCATCGGCGTCATAACCCCTGGGGTATGGAGGCTGTATGGGCATCATTGGGCATATAGCAACCAGACCCCTTTTGACGAGGTGAGGTAATAATTCAGTGTAAGTCATGGGGATGGGGGTGAAGTGGACAAAGTTTCTTTCCTGTGTTCTTCCTGGATAACCGCCTTGACCTGCATTTGGATTTGGATTTGCACTTGGCCCAGTCCTCCAAGCATTACTCGTGATGGGTTGTGATTGGTAGAATCCTTGTTGTTGTTGAGGCCTGATCGGATGAGCAAAAGCCGCATTGGCTGAATATGGAGGTTGGCCTAGGTATGGTCTATAATTGTGCATAGGAGCCTGACCTCTCCATACAGGCATTGCCAATGTCGCATGCACATCTCCCTCTTTTTTCTTTCCTGGATTGAAAGAAGGCTTCTTTTTAGAGTTCTCCATCGTAGATGGACCGCCTGCAATCTTCCCGCTCTTCACCCCAATCTCTATCCTCTCGCCAATTATGACGACGTCGGCGAAATTGGCGGACACATTCCCCACCATATATTCATAAAATGGTGGCTGAAGCGTATTTACGAACATCGCCACCATTTCTTTTTCAAACAAAGGCGGCTCCACTTGTGTGGCCAATTCTCTCCAACGTTGGGCATATTCTTTGAAGGTTTCATTGTCTTTCTTCCCCATATTCTGTAGTTGCAGACGGTCTGGTGCTACATGTGTGTTGTATATATACCGTTTTACAAAGGCGTCGGCCAAATCTGCCCAACAATGGATCCAAGATGGCTCTAAGTGAGTATACCAATTTAATGCTGTCCCAACTAGACTGTCTTGGAAAACATGGATAAGTAACTGGTCGTCATAGGCATACGCAGCCATTTTTCTGCAATACATGGCCAGATGGTTTTTAGGGCATGTATCACCCTTGTACTTCTCGAATTCTGGCGCCTTAAACTTATACGGTATTTTTACTCCAGGAACCAAACTTAGTCTTGCAACATTTCCGAACCCATAGTTTTTCATCCCTTCAATAGCCCTCATTTTTTCCTCCAAAATCTCCAGTCTGTTTTTAGCACCGTTAATGATGTCGGTTCCTGCACGCGCCGCGGTTTGTGATGCGGCTCTTGCTGAAGAATCGTGGTTAACAATCATATGCGGTATTGTAGTCACTCGTGTTCCTTCAACTGTGATTGCTTCATTCGTTTGAGTACTTACCAAGGGAGCTGTCACAGAGATAGGTTCATGAGCGGTGATTGGCGGGACATCAATAGTTGTGGGAATGGGAAATGATGCATGCTCCCCTTCCGAATATTCTCCTACAGGAGGAGTATATCCCTGGGGTAACCCATACAACGGGAAAGGAATCGCTTGGCTCATAGTATTGAATAACGGGGGATAAAAATGGGTATTTCCGCCAACCAGTGTAGATGAAGACTCTCCAGTAGCCTTCAGGGATTCAAGGGCAACCAAGATTTGGCCAACCTGGTCTTTCAACTGGCTCATTTCAGCTTTGATGGATTCTTGTGACTCTTCCCAGCTTTCCATGATCCTTGAATTGGCTCGAGTCCTGTAAGGATGTCGTGGAAAGTTGGCCGTTTTTTTTTTACTGCTTTATTATTAACTTAAGTTAGATGAAAATGTGCCAAGCAAAAAGGAAAGAAAGAAAAAAAAGGAAGAAAATGAGATGCATGCTAGTGATCATAAGATCACGACAACGTTAATGATGGAAATTGATACAAGTTGATACCATACAACACATCTCACGTCTTTCATATAGAGAAGATCTAACAAGACACGAGTCACTTTCTAGCTTGAGCAATGAAGGCTTTCATTTCGCCCACTAGCCATTTACAATGGTTAATAAAAAACATTATCTCGGGAGGCGGGTTACAAAAGTGGGTCGTAGCTTCGGCGTCCAACACCATCTTAGGGATATCTTCAATTGCTCCGTTCGCCAACATAGCCAGTTGGGAAAAATTTTCCTTCCAATGGTTCACAGCCTCTTCTTGCATCGCGATGTGGTCTTTCATTTGTTCTACCAAGGCATGATGCCTCTCTCCAAACTCCATTGACCTCCACCGTTCCTCTTGCTCTTCAATGTACTCCTCCATTTGTTTTATCATGGAGCGATGCTCTTCTTCGGCCTCTGCCAGCTTCCAACGCTCTTGGTTCATATCTGTCTCAAAAGACAAGGCCATTTCCTTCATGTCGTGCCCCGTCTTTTCTACTTGAACCTGCGCTTCTCTTAGTCTCTTTAGAGCCTCTCGCTTATCTCTTTTAGCCTCTTCGTAGAGGAGCCTCCATTGTTTTCCCTCTTCTAATGCTTCGTTCTTCTCTTTCACTCTCATGGCCAACTCTTTGCTTGCGGCTGCGAGGTTTTGTTTCAATCGGAACGTATAATCTCTTTCGGCTTTCTGACTTCTGACAATTTCTTCATAGGCCAGTGTTTTTTCTTCTTTATCATTCCTCATATCAACAAAATCGTTGCGCACAGTTTGTAATTCCTCTTCCATCCTAGCGTTTTTCTCCCTTAGTTTCTCCATTTCTATCTTCAACTGCTTCACCTCTTCGCTCTCTGGTTCTTGGGATCGCTCTTCATTAGCTAGCTGATGAACGATCGGTTTGAAGGGCAATTTGACTTCCTTTACCCTTTCCCAGATCCAGGTGTGATAATTAATTTTGTCGTCCATCACTCCCAGTCTTAAATCCTTTTCCGCTCGCACAATGCTTTCCCAAGCACTTCTTGCTTTCCTCAGCATTTCAGTGCAATGCCCATCTTCATAGTAGATGAAAAATGTTATGAGATAGTCCGGTGAAGGTGCCCCTTTCATGGGATGCCCGAATTGTCTTTGAACCAACAGAGGGTTGTAATTGATGCCATACCGGGCCCCTATGAGAGGTACATTGGGAAAACGGCCACAATGTTGGATAGGCTGTCTGAGCTCAAACCAAGGAAGACGCCATCTTATTTTTTCTCCATTTAAACTAGCAAAGAAATGAGCCCACTCACTTCCTCCTTTGTTCGTAAGCCCCTGGCATGACGGTTCTTCTGACGGACGCTTGATATTGACCATACCTTTAAAGAAACGTGCAGTCATCCAAACATACAGTGCCGACACACAACAAAGGATTTTCTTCCCCTTCCTTTCGTGACAGAAACTCATGGTCCCATAAACCTCAGCAAGGACTGCTGTTACAGGATTCTCCGATCTTATTTTTCTTGCCACGAATACATCTATTGCGGTATAATCCACAAAGTCTTCTATTCTAGGGAATAAAACAATGCCGTATATGGTAAGAGCTAACACATCCATAAAAGTCTCCCACTCTCCCTTATCGGCCAGATGTTGTAGGTACTGTTCCAGATACCCTTGCGTCAGCCCAAGCTCTTGATGTCTTGTTACCAACTTGTCTTCAAGTTCCTGGGGCTGTAGTTTCATTATGGTAGCAATGGTCGTGATAGAGGCATGATGCTCCAAATGCTGATATGGCGTGGTACCCTCAAGTGGTAAACCGAGGATATGCTCAAATTCTTCTATAGTCGGGGCTAACTGAAAGTCTAGGAAGGTGAAGCATCTTAGTGGGGAGTCATAATACTGTGCTAAGGCTGTGATGGCAGGCAACTGTACCTCCACTTCCATTAGGCTCAACAGGTTTCCATATTTTTTCCCGAAAGTTTCTCTTTTTATGGTCGTTAGTTGTTTTCCTAAGCTTATCAGCCCTGTCAGCTTACCCCCATGAATCCTCAGGCGAGGTTTCTTTCTCAACACGACAGAATCGATATGTTGTGTGGCATCAGCTCTTGTATCAACTTCCATCTTGTAAAAAACAAAGTAAACACTTGTGATTTCCCTTAAAACCAGCATGTCACCAAATAATGTATGCACACGATGCATGATAACATAATGAAGTAAAGCATGACCAATAACACAAATGCATGCGTAACATGAAATGCAAAGTCAGTACTTTCGAAAAGAACAAACAGGATGCGGGTAGCAGTACACATCTCTCCCTTAGTGCCCTATCAAACGTTGAAGGACCAAAGTTCTAAGGCAAAATATATGCACTCACAAGGATAGCTTCCTAATGCTTAAATCAGGCCACCAGAGCTATGGCTCTTTTCACTGTTTCTCCACAACAGTCAGAGTAATCAACTAGATGTGGAGACACAAATGAAGAGAACAGACTCTGGCTGGGGTTCTCACGATAGCCAAACAGGAAGTATGTCCCAAATGACACCGCTACACAACCCCTCTATTTCTAAGTTGCGCTCAGACCCGGGTATAGGGCCCCACTCATGATATGCATATTGTGTGTGTGTGAAGGGAGAATGCAATCGTACACCCCAAACCCTCACCTGCAAAACAACCAGAAAATTCCCAGGCAGATATAACATGTTTTCTACCCTAGGGTTCAAAATAGGACGATCAAAACAAACACACCTGCAATTATTTCAAATATCAAATAAAAGATAAAGAAAAAGAAAGGGAAGAAAAACACAAAGAAAAACCACATTGAATTTGCACATCTAATTAAATGGCCTGACTCTCTAGCGTCCCCAGCGGAGTCGCCATCTGTCGCAACCGGAATCGCGACGGGACGACGATCCGAAAAGAAACGGGTTTTGAAAAGAGATTTTGGAGTCGCCACCATAGTTTATTCTGGAAAACTACGGAAAAACCATAAAATGATAAGGCATGGTCAAATAGAACCAGATTCTTGGTTCGGGAGTCGGTTACGTGTAGGGAAGGTATTAGCACCCTACGACGCCTGCCCTAAGGCAGTACCTTTAACTAAATGTACGAATATGGATGTGGTTTTCAAAATGTTTAACTTTCCCTTAAAATAAAACTCTAAAGAAACAAACAATATTTTTTTTAGTTTTTTGGGCCCGACAAGGATTGACCTTGCTCCTACGTATTCTCATTCAAAATGAGAAATCAGGGTTACGTAGTTCTTTTAGAAAACTGCTTGAAAACTTGTTCGAAAATTGATTAAGAATTTTGTTTGTAAAATGATTTTGGATTTTTGGGAGAGTGAACCTGACAAGGACTGGCCTTGCTCCTACGTATCTCCACTTTTGATGGAGAATCAAGGATCACGTAGTTCTGGCAATATTTTTGTAGTTTTGAAAGAGTTAATGTTTTTTAGTTTTTGAGGATTTTACATTTTTTGGTATTTTTTATTCAGGAGAATGAAAAGGTTTTTAGCACAAGGACGATGCGTGCGATCACACATGTGCCTAAACCTTTAAAACGTATTTTTGTAATTTTTGAAGAAAGAGAAAAGGTTTTTAGCACAAGGACGATGCGTGCGATCACACATGTGCCTAAACCTTTAAAACGTATTTTTGGTATTTTTAAAGAAAGAGAAAAGGTTTTTAGCACAAGGACGATGCGTGCGATCACACATGTGCCTAAACCTTTAAAACGTATTTTTGGTATTTTTAAAGAAAAGATTTTCGGCACAAGGACGATGCGTGCGATCACACATGTGCCTAAACCTTTAAAACATATTTTTGTAATTTTTGAAGAAAGAGAAAAGGTTTTTAGCACAAGGACGATGCGTGCGATCACACATGTGCCTAAACCTTTAAAACGCATTTTTGGTAATTTTAAAGAAAAGATTTTTGGCACAAGGACGATGCGTGCGATCACACATGTGCCTAAACCTTTAAAACGTATTTTTGGTAATTTTATTTAAATTGTAAAAACCTAGATTAATAAATAGAACAAAATAACATAATAAATAAATAAAAAAAAAAATACAACAAATGGAATAATACAGACAAAAATAAATAAAATAGACTAAAATAAAATAAAAAAATAAAAAAATATAACGGACGTTGGGAGATCACAAACGGACGTTGAGAATGAGGAGAAAAACGAGCGTTCATTTGATGGATTAAAGACGGACGCTGGGAAAGGAGTCTTAATGACGAGCGTTCGTTGGCAATATGCGAATGGACGCTGAGAAACGGGTTGAAGGACGAGCGCTCGTTAGGACGGGCGTTCGTTGGGGAATGGTCACCAATCGGTCCGTCCAAGAAATGGACGAACGATCGTTGGGAGAGAACGCTAAATGGCGAGCGCTCGTTATAGAAATGACGAACGATTGAGAAAGGCTGGTGAATGACGAGCGTATGTTGAGAAAGGGAGCTTGGATGATGAGCGTTCGTTAGGCAATTGGGGACGGACGCTTGGAAACTGGCTGAATGACGAGCACTCGTTTGGGCGAGCGTTCGTTTGGGAATGGTCACCAATCGGTCCGTCCCAGAAATGGACGAACGATCGTTGGGAGAGAACGCTAAATGGCGAGCGCTCGTTATAGAAATGACGAACGATTGAGAAGGGCTGGTGAATGACGAGCGCCCAAATAGAGAGCGCTCGTCGGAGAGTTGACGAGCGTATGTTGAGAAAGGGAGCTTGGATGATGAGCGTTCGTTGGGCAATTGGGGACGGACGCTTGGAAACTGGATGAATGACGAGCACTCGTTTGGGCGAGCGTTCGTTTGGGGCGAGTGTTTCTTTGGACGAGCGTTCTTGGGGAATTGAGGACGGGCGCCGGTGGTATAGTGGATGACGGAGTTGGAGGTTATGACGAGTGCAATACTGGTTCTGTGATTTTTCTTGTAGGTTTGGTGCAAGTTTGAGAGGCACGATGATCCGAGAATGGAGGTGTTCTCATGAGGTGAGGAAAAGCCTGGGATGCGGATGGTGTGGATGAAAGGATTGCATGCACCTCGGTGGTTATTCTGATTGTGGCGGGGACGTTGAAGATAAGAAAATTGGTCCGAATAGAGGAACCAAACGGAGGTTTTGATAAGGTGATGAGGATAGTCGGCACCGGTGATATTGAGAGAGCAGCGGTGGTGATAGCTGGGGAGTAATGGCTGACGAGTAGATTGGAGTCACGGTAGTTAAGGAGTTTGGGTGATGATGATGAACGGGTTTCACGGTGGTAGCGGAGTTAAGAAGGTGATGGCAGTTACATTGGTTGTAGAGGTGCGTGGTGATCTGGTAAAGGTGGGGGTTGGAAGGTAGCTTCCCGGGGGGTAAGATGACAGTGAGGAAAAGACTGGTGAGGGAGTGGTGATTCACGGTGGCTGGCGGTGATGTTGGCCGTTTGGAGGTTAGGCCGTGAGTTGTTTCTTGGGGTTCCTTCGGTATTGACAGAGAAAGATGAGGGGTAATAGCCGTGAGGTATAGGTTGAAGATGATGGAGGTGGTGACGATGGTCAGAGGTTGGAGTTCGGCCGTGAGGTGTTTTTGAAAGGATGAAGATTCAGTTGGAAGTAAAGGCTGTGAGGTCAGGATGAAGAAGTAGAGGGAGTCAGTACCCCCCAGGTATTGGAGATGATGAAGAAGAAGTTGAAGCTGTTGGCCGAATGGTGACAATGAAGATGGTGGGTGTTGGGGACCTGAAGGAAATCGGAGATGAAGGCAGAGGAAGATGTGGGATTCGAAAGAGGTGTTGCACGGGGAAGAAAATGGATTTGGCAGGGGCGCATGATTGGGAATGATGAGCCGAGGGGTGGCAAATGAGTATGGTTGAGGATTGAGGGAGGGAGAGTAACGCGCCGAGAGAGTTCTCGGTGGTTGGGAGAGCGGTTCCAGTGGAGGACGGAATGGTTCAGTGAGGATGAAAACGCTGTTCTATTATCTTTGTCATCCCATTTACTGTTTCAAAATATTGATCGTAGGAAAAGGACAGAGACGTGTAAGCCTATTTTTGATCGAAATGGCACAAAAGAAGCGGGTAAGAGTGGGTCTGGGGAGATGATGATGATAACAGTGAACACAAACCAATATCCACAACCAGAGGAATCAAAGACAGTCATAGGCAAACCTAGCAACTTCAACAGGCATACATGCATACGTGCAAGAGCAAGCAAACAACTCGTTAAAACAACATTACTTACCTCTCGAAGATCCGTTTTCTATGGTAAGCTTGTGTTTCCAATGAATCCGCTCCTCCCTTAGGTAGCCGACTTCTCCCTTCTCTTTGCTGTGAATCCTCTCTCCCTCAACCGAGAATGGTAGTGGCTGCTGAACGTGTGCTTTCTAGGTGGCTTGTAGACCAAAACTCAACTTGCTTCTTCTCCCATGCAACGTTACAAGAATGACCGTGTTCTTCCCTTAGTAGTGCAGCTGGTTGTGTACGTTCCAAGGGCAGTTTATGCGTGTGTTTGGAGGGAGGTTCCAGTGGGGAATGGAATGGTGATGACGGCAGAGGTGTATGATTGCTGATGGAAGATGAGTTTGGTGGCATCTGTTACAAGACCCGCATGATGGGTTCACAGATTTGGGGTTTCAAAGTAGTTATGGGAGATGGCTCTTGAAGATTGGTTCCTCTTTTTTAAGCCTCGGGTCCTCCTCCTCAGAAAAATGGATGATCCCCCTCCCTCGTTCTAGTCTCCTCCTTTTATCTTTCAAGCTTGCATGGTGCCAAACACAAGAGAATCACGGACGTTTTCTTGCTCCCCACTTCAAAAAAAAGACAACTCCCGTGACTTCTAATTACTTCCCGTGACCTCTCCTTCATTTATCTTCAGCACACTTTCTTCAATCAATGCTCCTTCTTTGTTGCCCACTGGAACGAGAATGTGTGTGTGGGTCATGCTCTGATACATTCTATTCCCGCATTCCATGCTCCAATATTTTAATAAAATGTACTCAGCTTCAATACGGTTTTGTCTCCAGTGACTTCATACAATTAATTAATCACCACATTGTACATGGAGGGAGGGCCCTCACATTTTTACATGCACGCTGCTGCTCCATGCTCTCGGTGGCTCTAACACGTTTCAGATTTCTCATTTTTGAAGCCCATGCTTGGTTCTTGCTGCTGTCTACTGTGTGAAGATAGCTGACCGTGAAAGGGGTGCTGGTGCAGTGTGGGAGAAGCCAGGCCATGACCGAGAGCTCCTTGCATGATTCTGCGCTTCCACGTCTTCATACAGACTTCATGCTGCTGGACAATGCTCCACTTCTTCAAGCTTTGCTCAAGGTGGGCGCTGCTGCTGTCTATGGCCGTGAATCAGTTCTCAGCTTGTGCTTGTTGAGGTTGAGTCGTGAGTGCCTCCCAATTTGCTGGATGCTGGAGCGTGACGTGCTGCTGTCAAACCGGACCAGCCATTGTGGCATGTAGATGCCTACCGTGTGCATCTTCTCCATGTTGGACTGCCTGGAGTGCTGGACGGAGAGTTGCTGGCTGGTTTTGCTCTCCAAATGAATCCTGTAGCTGCACCACTTCCGCTCCACTGCTACTGGATTGCGAGTTTTCTCTTCAAGCTGCATGGACGTCTGCCTTCCTCTGCTGGAACGTTGCTGCCTCTCCAAAACTGGAATGTTGTTGAAGCTGGAAGGTGGATTGGCTGCAGCTGTTGGCCTTGAGGTGCTGGGATGGGATGGGTGAGCCGCTGCTGTCCGGAGCTGGTGCAGGCCGTGACAGTCTTCTCAACTGCTGGATGGTGGACCGTGGCAGCTGCTGGGTTGGACATGAAGTGTTGGCTGGTGATGGTAGCTGCCGTGGTTGGAGGAGAGGAAGAAGATGTGTGTCGTGGTAGCAGGGAGGTTGAACGTAGAAGGAGATGATGAGGACGGTGAGATTGGGTTGAATGGTGGAATGATGGGTTGCGTTCAGCTTCACGATGGCTGGATATGGGTGGCACTGTGCCCCGGCTACGGATATGGTGGTTACAATGGTCGAGTGATGAGTGAAATATATTGAAAGAGATGAATGGAGGGAAGCATAAATGACGAGAAGTTTCGGCCTTGGCCTTGTATTTTTGTTGTGATTGAACCGAGAATTGGTAGATATTGCACTCAAAAATAATATATAAAACCATGCATTTCAGTAGCTTAAGTACGTAGACATGCATTTTTAACATCATATGAACACAGTTTAAGCACACTGCAATTTCTCAGAGTAGTTTCCTTGTCTTTGCTCTTTTTCAGCCTCCCCTTTTTTTTCAAGCTTTTTTTTTTTTTCAGTAGCTTCCGGGTCTCTCTTCCAGTAGCCATCTTCTTTCGTTTTCCTTTTTTTTTTTGATTTTATAAAAATGAAACTAAAGTAAAATAAAGTTAATTAAAAAACAAAAAGAAAATAAAAGATGAAATAAAGATAAAATTAAATTAAAACAGAAAAGATTTTTTTTTTATTTTTTATATTTTTTTTTATTTTTTTATTTTATATACATCTTTTCAATTTTTTCTTTTTATGAGGAGAAAAACAATAAAACAAAAATATTTAGTCAATCCGGACGAAATTGAGTGTTGACAGGAAGTATGAACTTGGTAAGTTTTGGAATACAAATACAACTCATTTTACAACTTCTAGTTTAGGTTATGACTTTGAGATATGTTTCTCCTTTTTTTTTTCCTCTTGAAGGCACATGCATGAGTTATATTTTTATATCTAGAGGGATTTTGCAATTTTAAAGTTGATTATATGATTGGATGGTTAGATTTTCATATCTAGAGGAGTCTTCTTCTTCTTTTTTGGCTTTGTAGTTATCGTTGTCATTCAAAGCACAAATATCTTAAACTAGAAAAAAATAAAGTAAGGAAAACTAGTTGTGTTATAAGATCCAAGTTAGGTTATAAATATTACGAGAGTAGATATTGAAATTATAATGTTGCACGTGATGCGTAGATTCAATTTGGTAATTTAGAATAATTGGTAACTTTTGAATAAGTTTTAGTTTATGAATTGATTTGGATAAATATTAAATGTGAGCTAAATGGTTTCAAAACTGCAACCAGTTCATGTTAAGTGGATTATGATTTTTTATACACATACTTTTGATTTTCCTCTATAACTTTATGTGAGTTTTGATCTTATAGTAATTATAATAATTAAAACTCTAAGAGTGATGTTAGATTATAACTTTGGTGCACAAAGAGATGATATTGAATGGTTGTAATTAGGTTCTTGGTTGGTAAGGTCAAATTTTAAGTCATGAAATAAAGTTTTAAAAGTAACATAACCGTTATAAGTGATATTCTTCTTGTTAAGTGGTGTTTTATGAAGAACTATAGGTTTTTGTTTTGTAATATACACATAGCATTTGTTATTTTGAGACTAGTCAAAGTAATTGTAATCGATAATGAATGTTTTATTTGATTTTGTTTTTAATTTCTACACAAAAAATGTAATCCAACTGAGATAGCTTACATTTTGAATCTTTAGTAATTTCAAACAATGATATCAATATTTTATAAATTCTAGGTAACCGAGGGCAACACTATATTTTTCTCATTTTCAAAACATTAAATTCTAGTTCAAATAAATAACTAGGGTAATATTTAAAAAAAAACTACTTTTTTTTTAAATTATGTACAAGTAAAGCAATTAAAATTGTAAACCCACCGTGGGTAAGAATACTAACTTCACTTATAGAAACCGTAGAAATTTCAGTGAGTGTGAAGTATAAAATCTTGATATATTTTAGAATTTTTACAAAAAATACAGCACTTTTTTTTTTTTAAATCTCAGAGTAAAATTTTGAAATTAAAGATAATAATATTAATATAACAAACTATTATATGATTATAAAAATCATTCTATCTAAATCCAGACACATACATTAAATAACATCTGAAAATATTAATTGTTTAATTAATAATTTCTAGAAAAAATAATCTTAAGTGGATTACAGATCAATTTTTGATGTGTATTACTTAAAGTTTAATGAATCAAATGAAGAAAAATTCCCATTAAAAAACTAATAAATGTAACAATTTTTCTAAATTTTTAACTAAAACACTAATGATAATTTAGATACTGTGAATGTCATTGCATTATTGAGACCCGCATATACTTTTTCTCAAATTCTTGTAATATTTTAAGGTTTAATTATTAAGTCTTCTAATTTATTGATTTGGTTTATTTTAACTCTTATTATTTTTGGGTTCAATTAGGCATTCAATTGGTTAAAAAGATTTAATTTGATATTTTTGTTAAATTACCGTATATATCACATATCAATTCGTAAAAATTTTAATTTTTTAAAAAATTATTTTATTAATTTTTATAAAGAAAACATGAACTAACACGTTAAGTCATGGTCGGTGATGATAATAGTCTCACGTGACAGTGAGAATGTCACATGTATTGTTATATACGTGATTGCTTTCAATTTAATCCCTTTATTTAAATTTTTAATTCAACTTAATCATTTTATTTTTTAAACAACTTAATTTTGTCATCTCTAATTTCAAATCAAATTAGTAATTAAATTTAATTTTAATTTATATATACAAATTAATTTTTTTTAGAATTTATACATCAAATCATTCATTTAATATTCAAATTATTTTATTTTTGACTATTTCAAATGAAAAAATATAAACAATAAAATAATTTCAGAAGTGGAATGATTTAATGTATAAATTTTAAAAAAATATTTATATATATATATATATATTATAATTAAGTTTAATCACTGATTTGGTATGAAATCAGACAAAATTAAACACTGTTTTAGAATAGAAGAACTAAATTAAATCAAAATTTTAAACAGATAACTAAAGGGAAAACCATAATTACAATGTGACAATACACTTAACGTTAGATTGTCACTGTCACATCTCACGTGACATATGATAATTTATGTTTTTATAAAGAAATTAAAAAAAGTTAAAAAGTTAAAAATTTATTAATTGGTGCGTGATATATATGAACCTGAGTTAACATAAACTTAGTAAAAAAAGAATCAAATTAAACATTTAAAAAAAATTAAAAGATTAAATTGAAGAAAAAAATAATAAGGAGATGAAATTAAACCAAACTAAATAACAAACTAAATGATTAAATCATTAAGCTAAATTTTAATCAAATACATCCTTTAAAATAATAAACTGCTAGCACATGTAATGTAATGTAATGAATAGTAATGTTATAACCAGTTGAATTAAAAGTTACCAAAATACTTGAAGGCTTTAAATTCATTTTGATTTTTCCAATTTGGCAAATGTGCAATACTTATAAAATTTTAATTACATAGATTGTCCAATTTTTTAAAAATAAGTTTTTATTCATCATCAATGTATATTATTCAATTTAATTATTAACAAAAAAATATTAGTATATTATTTTTTCAAAATCTAAATACTAATATTACATACAAACAAATAATTGATATCATCATCACTTATAAACATGTGATTTCTTTTACAATAAAATTATATGTATATGACATTATATAAGATAAATTATAATGAGCATTAACTTTTATTTTATAAATAGATTTTATAAAATTGACTTAAACTTTAAACTTATCTCTTAAAATAATATCGAAGTGATCTTATAAATAAATTTATTATTGATTAAAATTATTATAGATCCATTATTAAACCAACCCAATTCCAATTCCATGTTATGTACAACCAAATCTAATAATTAAAATAAAACTTTACATTTATCAAACTATATATGGACCAAGAATGAATTTAAGAAGGCACTTATTACGTCCCAGTCACAGCTACTGTTACTTTGCCCTTCCTTTTCATGAAATCATGTAGAATTCATGGTATCTGAACCATAATTTTCCACTAAATTACTTTAAATCATTTTAATATTAGTGATTAGTTGGGGATTAGAAAGTGGTGCCTTTTGGGGTCTCATTCAATTAACATTTACTTCATTAGGACAGTAGTAACTCTATCATAAGCCAACCGATAATGCGGACCAAATTGAGATTAATTAACAACTTTAATGATTTCTTTGAACAGCTTTCAATCATGAATTCAATGAATACGAAATCGCATTATTTGAGTAAGAGATCAATGAAAACTCTTATTTAAACTCGAAGGGGAATAGGATTCCGATCAATAGTAGAAATATTTGTATCAATAATAAATTTGTGTGAAGCATCTCATTCACCATATGAATCTATGTCTCTCTTGTTTTTTTATTTGGTGGGCCATCCCATGGCTCCTCATAGATAAGGGTTTCGATTCTGCCAATGATTTTTGTTCTTATAAAAGAAAAAGATGCATGCATGGCCCTTATGATATGCTTCGAAGACATAAAAGTTTAGATATAATATGATAGTGATTAAATACCAAAATATAAGTATTAATAATGTTATATTTCGATATAAATAATACTTTTATAAATAAGAAATATATTAAAGACTATATATAATGTTTAAATCATACGTTTCACTTCTTGAGCTGAATATGAATAATCCATTTGACATTCATATAGTTTATGTATAAAAATTATTTTGAAAGGTAAATATAAAGTTAAAAATAACTTATTTCTTACACAAAAACACTTAAATATCAAAAATGTTTTTAAACTGGACGAATACACATATTACTCTTAAAAGTAATAATCATAATTGATGTTCATTGTATAGGTACTCTATAGAAAGATAATTTAATGTATATATCAAACCAAAACTTGTTATAAAAATCCATATATATTTATATTTTTCCCTCACCCATAACAATCAAAATTAAGTAGGTATGGATAAATGTTTAGTGCCAATTGTTTAAAATTTTAACTTTTGATTTCACTATAATGTTCAATAATTATTATAATTTTTTTACAATGTTAACTTATTAAAAAAAGTTTCTACAAAATTATGATATATCACTACTTTTGACACTTGATATATATTTTTTCTTTAATCTTGACTATTTTACTTTTTAACTTCAAAATATTTACTTAAGTACATTATTCTTATTGACTTTATATAGTATTTATGTGACTATATCATTAAGTAGTTATAACATCACTTGTGAGTTCTACGAAAGCAAACACGATATTCAACTTCAATATAAGGCATGTGATTTTTTTTATTGTATGTTTTATCTTCATAGTTTCTATTTAGTGTAATGCTTAACCTTCCCAATTAAATTCAATTTAAAGGAGTGATGTTTCAACACTTTAATGGAAAAGTCATACACATATATTGGAATTTATGATTGATATATATGAGATGTAGCATGACATGTCAAAGTTGATAACAATGTTTATGAATTTATTTGAAATTTATACATAAATAACTGAATTTTATGTTTTCAATTTTATGAAATTTTACATGTAACTTCATCAAATAATCAAATAAAATATTTCTTATTTATAGCAATTTCATCCATTGAAGTAAAATTATTTATGGTGAAAATATAGTCTTATGGCTATTAATGTGGTCGAAGGGGAGAAGCTTGCCAGATGAGGAGATGTACATTAATCCAACTTCTTGCCATGAAAAAACCCTTGCCAAAAAGAGAGATGTAAATTAAATTGGTGGATGAAAATTAAAGAATCATCAATTTGGTGGAATAATTAGATATAAATAAGCTGCAAGACAACATAGCATGATACTAGGAACCTCGCTCAAGTTATTTTATCCTGTGCTTCTTAAGAAAGCATGTATGAAGCCAAAAAGAAGATATATAGACTGTCTTACGAACATAGAAAACTTTTGTTTTTTTAATGACAATTATGATGGGAGACTTAGTCTTCAGTGACAATTATAAAGGATTCACTTAGCTAACTTAGGAAATTTCTTGGACAAGGACATAGTACAAAGATATAATTATAGTTTGGCATAAAAAAAGGTTGTAATAAAAAATTGGGGGATTTGAATATATGCATGTAGACTAATAAATTTTTTAACCTAGGAGACAACTCTCTTCCTAAAGAATCCAGTGAGGTTTTAGTGTATAAGTTAGTCTCAATAGTCGTAATAGTCGTAATCTAGCTAACTAATATGTTTTGTCCCTTATTTTATAGTCAACAAATCTAGTCCTCTCCATAAATTTATTTGAGGCTATATTCTGTCCATCAAACTCACTATTATTAAATCACCCCTATCAACAAAACATAATTGAATAATATAATTTGAAAACTTCTAAGAAGGATGCCTTCAATCATGGTGTAGTTAAATGAATTCGATAGAGAAAAGAGAAGACTACATGTTATGTGAAAAAGTTGACAAGATTCATATGACTCTTTCAAACTGATATATACTAAAATAGTACAAGCTTAAAGCAAGGACTGCTATCATTCTATTTTTCTAAGCTGCTATAACGTTTTTTGTTTGGAGCTGATTACAGTTATGATTTCATTGCATTTTTTATACTGTAACAAATTGTGGATAATGTGACAGGTGAAGTTTTTGAGATGTTAAAACTGATGACTCGTTCAAAGTATGCAAGTTTTTAAATTGTAATCTTAAAAGAAAATATCAGCAAGTTTTTGTAGATACGATTGATGAAGAATGTGCATGAGGTTGTACTTGCAACCATGTTGCACAAAAGCTTTTTACCTCCAAGATTTGAGAAATTATTCGTAATCCCTTGTTACAAGATTATCACCAATATCAACCATGTATTATATTCAACAACTATTAAGATCATGTCTTAAGATTATGTAATGTTTAATAATAAATGCAATAGTTACTAACTATGACTTAACAATAGTGACTTGAGTGAGCAAGTAATTAATATGAATGACAAAACAGTAAACAACAATAAAAAATTAAGAAAATATCAAAAAGCTATTTGACATTTTTACTTTGTAAACATGTGTGAAATAATGGATTTTTTTATTACGATCAAATCTCATGGAGGATCAATTATGTCTAACCATCTGAAGATCAAAGTTCCAAGAAGAAACGAAAAGATGAAGAAATTTGCCATTGATGAAGGTGAGAGAGTTTTCACTCTCCACACATTTTTCCAAAATGAACTTTCAAACTAATAATCAACTCTTGTCGCCCAACTATAAACTAGCACCTCTAGATAAAATTTCCACATTAATTATTGTTTGAGCAAGATTAAGTGTCTTCATGAAAGTTCTTAAGGTGTTATTGTGAAGGATAAACTCTTGAAAATTATTCCTAAAATGTTCTTGATTAAGTTAAGGGTCAACTATCTTATTTGAGTTCTTCTAATGCTTTTTTTTGGTGTTCTTAGCATGAGCAACGATTGTCATTCCTCTGAGTATATGTTCTTTGTGATCTAACTCGTTTAAACAAAAATTAACTTCCACTTACTTGAGCAAGAAAACAACGTGCTTATGTTTTGTCCAAACTTGAACTTAAAATCCTCCTCCTGAAGGATGTTCTTCGAATCTTATCTTTCCTTTACTTTGCATATTGAATCTTCCATTCCTTTTTTTCACAAAATGATGAGACACAATAATCTAAAATTGATTGTTAATTGAAACTAATCTAATTTTGTAGAGATTTATTCACATTTTGAAAACACAAACTCTAGATTAAGAGGAAGTAAAGGATTTTGGTAATAGAGTAACCATGGTTACATTGAGTTTTTATTTTTCAAAGTACATTAGCACTGGGATGCTTTAGAAGTGTCAATATACACTGACTAATATAGATCATATTGCATCCAAAAGTTTGGGGAATATGAAAATTCAACCTCACTATTCTCAGTATGGAAGAACAAGTGATATATACTCATATGAAGATTCTGACTTTGTCCTCATGAATCAATATGTACCATACCAGAAGACATCATCCCTTCATTTCTTGCCTGCCTCTTGGTAGCATATTCCTGCAATTAGTATTAAATAGGTAAAATGTAAGTTTAAGAAACTTGGCACCCTTGTTCTTAGAATGCAAAGAAACGTTATAAGGGATTAAAAGCATACGACAAAGGATAATTTGATGAAAAGTTTTTGGGGCAAAACAAACTGCATCACTGCTTTCTCCATCTTTCTGCAATACAATGGCTGGCCAAACGAATCAAAGGGGATTAGGTGGCCCCTACAACAATATTAATGAAAGAGAAACCACATATATACCACTCAGTACGTAGATCAATTAACCTAGAGTTGTTTCAGTTTGGTTTCGAGTGATGTGGTCCTGAGAATACTGATACAATAAATTACTTTAAATTCGAAAGAAAAACTATGTTGTCCGTATACCAAACTTGAACAAGATTGTCACCAAACAGAATATCTATGCTGTATGTTTCATGAATAAGAGTAATGAAGTTCCACTTTCCCTCCATTACTTCTGAAATCACTCAAGAAAAGCAGCTACATATGCAGTGAAGCGCACTAGAGTGATATTGATTCGGCTCGTCTTATAATTAAGCCGATGCCAAGTGATTAAATTCATGTACAAAGATGAGCAGAAGCAATACCACACCAGTCCACTTCTGCAGAATCATTTTCAAGGCTCCTTAACTTCAGTGTTAGCTAAGCAGATAATGTAAGCCTTCTTCCTACATATCATGTAAGGGATTCATGGAAAGAGGCACAAAAGTGCTTGGTTTCAGAAGAAAAGCTGTGAATATACATATGCAATGAAGCAAACAAGAGTGATATTGATTCGGCTCGTCTCAAGAAGATGATATAATGGTTGAATTAAGATGAGCCAGACCAATATCACGCCGTGTCTACTTTTGCAAAAGCCGTGTGTAATATGGCCACTCAGCGAAAGCAAAGGTTTGATGTTTTTGGGGAAAATAATGGTAAGCTTTAGCTCCTTTAAATAGGACAAACAAGCACTGTGTAGGGTGGCTCTGTAGGAGTCATGTCGTATATCTGAATTCTTTAGAGACCCAAGTGAACAACATGTAATGGTTAAGCATCTAGAACACTTATCATGATCAAGATTCACTAGTTCCACCACTATCGCCCATCAATGTTCTGCATAATGGAGGACCAATTCCTTATTAGTAGCACGTGAAACTATTATGGAAGTCATGTCAAGTTGTGGCATTTTATCAAACACTCAGAAGGTGCAGAATTGCTAATCTAGTGGCGATTCCCTCCTTCCAATGGCTATAATATACAATTTTTTTTTCTCTACTAAAAGTGACCCAACCAAACCATTCAGTGCATTTGTTTCACCACAACTTTGTACTTTTTTGAGGTTTTGTTTTTCCCCGAAATACCAATAACTTGGAAAGATGGGATCTTTATGTGAAGGGTGCATGACAATGCAAGATTTTAGTGGCTGGGAAGACAAACTCATAGATATAGAAAAATACTTATTTGGGGGCAACATGACCTTCAACACGTTGACCAACTCATCTTACCAATATTTGCATATCCTTTGAACGATGTAGATGATGATCATAGACATTACTTTCAACCCATTTTTAGTGATTTATTCTGCAATCAATCAGCAAGAATAGAAAAAAACAGAAAGAATTTAAGAATCTTAGCAATTTAGAGTTGACTTCCATAAAGTTCGAAGCCTTCTGTTGCTCTGGATTGGAACCGATTAAAACATAGCTGTTGCAAGTTAGAGACACAAAAATGCAAAGATTTTGATTCATATGCGTAAAGTAAAATTTAACAACGTATTTGGCCATGGCAAATTTTCTTAGGTCTCTTTCTTGTGATTGAATCATTTTAGTGGGATAGAATTATTATATGGGATAAAACTTTTTTAAATATTTTATTTAATTGCTATTCAGCTTTTTAATTCGATTTTATTGATTGAATTAAAATAATCCTGTATCGATTCGCACGTTTTTTCTTTTTTTTTTTTTCACTTGGAATTCAACTAATGTGTAGAGGTGCAGTTTAAAAAGTAAAACAAAATTACAATTAAAATTAAGGTAAAAATTATTAATGTAGGTGTTAAATAGGTTTTTGTTATCCTAATTTTTGGTGAAAATTAGAATTAATTTTGGAAACTTTAGATTGAATTAGTCTCTTAACTTTAAAATTGGTCTGAATTTAATTTTTTTAATTAAATTTTGTTAAATTTATTTATGGTTTAAACGTGTTTTCCAATTAATATTGTGAAATAATGTGTCAAAATGTGTAAAAAAATTCAAATACTTTCATAAAATGCATTTGAAATGTTAGATAAATTTAACAAAATTTGATTAAAAAAATTAAATCATATATTTAAAAAAAAACTAATTATAATTTTTACTAAAAATAAAAACATATTTAACTCTTAATATATTATGTTTATTAGTTTTTCAACTAATTGTACCTAAATGTATTCTTGATTAGACATTAATTAAATTAATTATGTTATCAAATGCCCACATTCACACATGAGGAGTATCACAAAATATATTAATTAGTAATGGTGAAGGTTATGTAGAGCTTTAACTGTTAACTTTATCTGTGCATATATAAGATTCATCTGTTTAGTTTCCGGAAACAAAAATACACAATGTATCCCGAATTAGAAAACGGTTAGAGATTCATTCCATTAAAAATTAAGATGATAATGTTCATTAGAGACATTTTATTCATCTATCATTTTTAACATTACCTTGTAGTACTTTTAATTAAATAATCTTAATGGTTTAATATCACATGTCACTCAAGAGGATACCCTTGAAAAATCATCCACATAAACGACGAAAAGTTGGAGAAGGCATTTTGCAATTTTAGTTAAATTCCATTTATCTACACAGTATGTATGATTAAAAGTTAGTACCTTTCTTCGTTTCAAGTTGTGGATTTATGGGTAGAAGATGATAGAAACGATGTGAGGTTGTTTGAAATAAGAGAAAAGGAAAAGGAAAAGTAAAAAACCAAATAAATCAGTAGATACAAATAAATCATTCGCTCTTTTTCATGTTTGTATAAATAATACTAATGAAAAACAAACATAAAATTATATAAATTGAGATACAATTTATATCATTTAAATAAAATGTTTACCGTAACAACGTGAATAGGCGAAATTCATGCGAATTCATTTATTTTCTTATAAAAACACATTTCTAATTTTTAAAATAGTATATTTGAATATATATATATATATATATATATATATATATATATATATATATATATATATAAATACATGGGCTTAAGTCAAAAATTCTGGTCGATTTCATAAAATAAGGAAGAGTCATATGTAAATTTCGATATTTAAAATTTAACGTAATTAACTCTTTTAAGTGATCAGAAAGGTAAGTAATACAGACACAGACGCAAATTTTTTAAACCATACATATCGAATTCTAGAAAATACATTTAATGGTAATGTTTTGTGATTTACTGGAATCGGATAAGTTTTGACGATAATTTATAAAGAAATTCATAAAAATTGAACAAAGATTAAACTTAATTTATTATAAGTTAATTCTAATGTGAATATAACTAACACAAAGGTTTTTAAGATATGTTATTGTTGAAGGTTCGATGTTATGACAAAAAGTGTTAAATGAATGTTTATTGTCCTTAAATAAGCGTTAATGTTTTTTGCATTTTTAATATACTTTATGTTACAGGAACAAAAGACCTTAATTTGTAGAGTTTTTTTAAAAAAGAAAATTTTTGTCCGTTAAAATTATGGAAGTATTTTAACAAATGTTTGAATTAATATGGGTCTCTCAAATAAACGTGTAAAGTTAAAAAAAATGGTAAAACATACTAACAAAATAAAAAATATATCTTAAACTAAGTATTTTTAAAGTTTTTCAGACCTAAATTTTCACGACTTTAAATTTGAGACCAATATTTAAGAGTTTGACACTTTACATTTAAATATAATCTAATATAAACTACTACAAAAATATTTGAGCAACCTTTGGCACACAACAATCACTAATAAATAAAATATTAACTTTAATACAGAATGCAACAGAGAAAAAAAATAGAAACTTAAGTCCAAATGAGCATTACCACAATAAGATGGAGTGAAATGGATGGAAGAATTTTTTTCCTCCAATTTTGACATTGTTATTACATTTTAATGTGAGATTTTGCACAAATAAGAGAAAAAATCAAATTGACGTCAAAACAAATGAGATGTTAATTTCCAATTCAATGTAGTTTTAGAGTTAACAAACATTATACCTAAACATCTATTGGTTCTGACATTAAATTGAAAATTGATGTTTATTATTGAGTTCAACACCAATTTAAACAAAATATTTTCAAAAGTATCACTACGTATTTTTAAATCAAATTTTGGATCATGGTGGAACGGGTGAAATTATAAATCGCTTTTTGAATATTATTAAACATACGTATGTATTTATAATAAAAATAACTAGATTCTTTAAATAAAAAATGTTTCGGTTATTTGGGGACTTAGTTACCAAATGCCTCCACAATTGATCTTCTTGTCCGTTTGTCGTCCGGTCTCGCTTCCACAATTTGTCTTCTCGTTTATCTATCGTCCGGTCTCGCATCCAACTCCTTTGTCCACTCGTATCGTCCGGGGGAACCTGTCAGATTCTCCGATGCAAAAGTCAGTACGGAAACGATTGGCGATTTCGATGAAACAGTAATAAATGTGCAGTGAATGCAACCTAGCTACCACTCACCTTCGACCTGTATTTATAGTTTTTTGGTATGAGCTTGGGATTAGTGAAAGTTAATCACAGTTCAACTTCAGCCCAATAGTTCTAATCCTGATTTACCTTAATCCTTTACCTTAACCACCTGGCTTATACGTCGTTCGGTTCTAAACGGTCAGTCAGATGACAACGTATGAAGTGAATTTTTATGCGAGCGACCGCCCTCCCATTCTGTTAAGGGTAAGATGGGAAAAACGCTGGTGGTTGGTTGAGTTTTCGGGATTGCTACTTGACCGGTGGGTCCATATGGTACACCAATCGGTCCATACGGTACAAAAACATACGGTCCATACGGTACAATATATATATATATATATATATATATATATATATATATATAAATTTTGGCTTATAAAAAAGTTAATTATTCTTTTATTTTTGTTAAGAAACTAATCTAAAACGAAAAAAAAATGTATATACTTAATGTAAGGGTGGTTAGATTCTTTAAAATGAAAATAATATCGTACTACATTTAAGCACATGAAATTCCTTAATGAAGTAATAAGAAAATTCTCACATAATCGCTTAAAAAACTTCCCTCCAAAAACTTCCCTCCTTAATCTCGAAGTGTTTATGCAGAGCACAGGAAATAATTGAGGTGCTCATGATTTGATATAGGAATATGTTATGTTGACAACCAATCTTTGCCAACAATTTGACAATGTCAGGTGGCGTCTTTGTATTGGCCAAAATAAAATAAAAGAAAATGGGGAGAAGTTATTAGACCGAGGGAAAAATTGGAAGAAAAGTTTAAAACTTTACGAAATTGGTTTCGCGGTTTTCGTTTTCTTATTTTCGCTGTAACCTCTAGAGTTCTTTCATCCCTTCCATCTTCTCTCTCCTTCTATCTTGTATGTTCTCTTTCAAAAACTAGTTGCGTTTTCTCGTGTTGTGGGATTTGGTTTTTCACTTCTTTCATGTGGTAGTTGCTGTTCTCTTCTATCTTTTTTGTGGTTGGAAGGCTGGTGCCGTTTTCGGTGTGGTCACATTGTTGTGGACTTTCATCTCTTCGACGAGGCTGTGGAGCATTGTTTTCTTTCGTGGTTGGTGTAGTGACGCCTTCTTATCTCGATGGACTCATCGATCATTATTGAAATTAAGTTATCATCATTTTGCACTTTTGCGAAGTCGGTCTCTGTTCTCCGCCACTCTTTCGAATCTCCTGTTTGAGTCTTTTTCTTTCAAAGTTGAGCACTTTTGCGAAGTCGCTCTCCGCTCTCTTGAGAATCTCCCCCAGTCTTTTTCGACTTTCAAAGATTATTCAGAAACACTCGTATTGTGTTTTCGCATTGTCTGAGTTCTATCATTTCCTCCTATTTGAAGGTTCGTCGATGGCAACGTTTTGGTATTTCTTACACACCGGCAAGGTGGAAGTTGGTTTTCCGCACACACTGGCAAGACATGGATTACTATGTTGCTACTTTACTATTGTAATGTTTTTAATACTCAAGTACTTTATGGAAATTTAAAGTTCTCATCATGAATGTATACATCAACCTTTTGCAAATTATTGTTGATAAATAAGTGCTTGAATAAACCAAGTTCTGTAATAGACTTTTGAACAAAAAAATCGACTATAAAACATTACTACTTTTGTGAATACTGGGGTGCCCAAACATTACTTTCCAGCCTCTACTCACACTTAAACATTAAAATCAAGTGAAAACCAGTGGATTTATGCCAAAAAGTTAAAAAAAAATTACTATGGTCACCTAGGTTACCAACACTGACTCCTCCAGTACAAGTTTCTGTACAAATATTGGATTTTGTTCGTGTAATCGTTTATCAAGCATCTATAAACGATTACAAGTGTATTTTTTGGTGTAAAAGTTTCAAGACTTCATCTAAGTTATTCCTCTCATAAACAATGTTCCTTTCCTCAATCATGACTTTCCAGCCTTTACTCACACTTAAACACCAAAATCAAGTGAAAACCAGTGGATTTATGCAAAAAAATAAAAAATTTTGACTATGGTCACCTAGGTTACCAACACTGATTCCTCTAGTAAAAATTTCTGTACAAATCCTGGATTTTGTTCGTGTAATCGTTTACCAAGCATCTGTAAACAATTACAAGTGTATTTTTTGGTGCAGAAGTTTCAAGACTTCATCTAAGTTGTTCATCTCATAAACATTGTTCCTTTCCTTAATCATGGGGTGCCCAAACATGACTTTCCAGCCTTTACTCACACTTAAACACCAAAATTAAGTGAAAACCAGTGGATTTATGCCAAAAAATTAAAAATTTTGACTATGGTCACCTAGGTTAGCACAATTGACTTCTGCAGTACAAGTTTCTGTACAAATCCTGGATTTTGTTCGTGTAATCGTTTACCAATGAGTTGTAATCGATTACAATTGTGTTTTTTGGTGCAGAAGTTCTAGGACTTCACCTAATTTCATCATGTCACAAGCATTGTTTCATTCCTCCATCAAATACATCAATACTTATCAAAGTGGCCACTTTATTCATTAACAATTCAAACAAAATCTCATTTCACAATGACAATAACAAAGGAAATTCAATTAACATTAATAATATGTACAATTTTGTATTACTTTCTCTTAACATTGAACAAAATATATTCCAAATTACAAACATTTGTTCATCTATGTACAATTTTGTATTACTTTCGCTTAAGCAATCTATACAAATATCACTCATATTTTATTCTAAGAAATCGAGTGTAAGGAGTCTTAAGCTTGTAACGCCTTCGTGACCCCTCCTCACATAAGTCTTCATTGGAGGTGGATTGGTGGACATGCCTCCCGGAGAAAAAAATCGAGTGTTCATGGATGGTTCTTTACATAAAAGACTCTGTCCACCATCTCCGCAATCAGTGACCGCTGCTGCTCTTTCAAATGCTCGTTCAAAGTAGAAATATACTTTGTTAAAAAGGAGTGACTAACCCTCAACTGCATCAACAACAAACAAAATAACCAAAACATAAAAGCCCTAAAACAAAAAAAAACAAAAAATTTAATAGGGAAAACCCAAAATCCAAACTGAAAACGTAATGTACAAAATGAAGGAAGAATGCATTTACCTTACTCGTCGAAGGACCATGGTTACCGGAACTTGCCATTTTGCACAATACACTCAACGAAGAGGACGACATTGACCAAAACAAAGAGATGTATGGAGAATAAGAAGGAAGAGCGACAACCACAAGTAAGAGGGAGACCGAAAACCAAAAGGGAGAGCTAGAACGAAGATGGTGAACGAGAAGGAAGAAAGAGAACGGTGATTTCTAAGGAATTAGGGCAAGGGGTATATTTGGAATCCCAAATTTTTTGAAGCTCTCATCAATTTCAATGTCACAATTTCAAAAATAAAAGAAAAAAAATTGGACCAATACGCTACTGACACCTGACGTTGTTAAAAATGTGTTAAAATTTTATTATTAAAATATCACGATCCTTTAATATATGTTAAGATAATGGGTGGTGGTGAGAGCTAACTGCTCTCATTCAATAAAAATTTCAACAAAAAAACTTTCATCAAATAATGATAGTGAAAAGAAATCTCATTCAGTATAATTATTTTAATAACTTTTTAGTAAGATTTACTATAATAAAATTATATCATTGAAAAGCATTCTCAAATAATAACAGTGTTGTGTATCTTATGCAAAAGAAAATATTGGAAGAGATTTATTTATTATTTGTATTTAATTCTATATTAATGGGATAACCAAGATTAGAATATATTAAAGTTAAAATAAATAAAAAATTAATTAATGGACACTATTTAAAAATGATAACATGATCAATAAAAAATATTCCTCCCTAAATGTATAACAAATATTTAATCCCAAATTTATATATATGAAAAAAAATTGATAGGAGATAAATGTTATAAAAAGGTTCTAATTTAGCTCAACATAATTTAAAATAAATAGATTCCTAAGTCTACAACACAACACAACGCATGAGGTTCTTTTGGTCCAAAGGTGAACGGTGATGGTGTTTGGCTTTGGTTAATGGTTATTCACCTTACCACCATTAATTATTTATTTATTTATTCAAACCACATGTTTAGGATGAGGAGAACGAAACATTTGTAAAACCAGAAATTGAAGATGCCCTCTCATAATAAAAAATAAAAACAATAAACTTGGTGCTATTTTGTAATAATATATTTAATTGAACTACCTTTATTGTAGAAATTAGTTTATCTTACTGATTTTCGAAATTTTAACGTTATTGTATAAAATTTGTTTGTGAAAGAAGGAGCTTATTTTTGTAAAGTATTAGAAACCATCTTAAATATTAAAATAATGATTCCAGAAGTTCTAAATAATATTTTAATATAATTTGTATCATGTGAAGATTTTAATTAAATTAAACTAAATACATGCATATTCATATCTAATCTCTTTCACTTTTTTAGATAAAGAATATATTCGTGTTTATTCTGGCATGGTACTATAAGTTATCTTCTATTTATTTTATGAAAAACGGTATGGTTAATTTCCGTTTCTAGCACCCACATAACATCGACTTGACACATCATTCAAAGGCTTTCATTACTCAGCATCACATTCTTGTGAAATTTAATAACTATAATATCACTTCCATTATGCTTAAAATAAATTTAAAGTAATTTATTTCAATCATTCCGTAGACTGAAGTAATCAATATTTTTCACCTCTTACATTGAATTCTCAAGTTTTATTCTATTTATAATAAAGTCTATCCAATTAGATTTAATGTAACAATTATTCAAAATACGGTGACCATATTTTATGTCAATTATTACTCACTCCATTTCGAAGTAATAGTTTATTGTTCTCGTTCTCAAAAAATGGTCTTTTGGACTACATTTTATAATAACATTCACATAAAATTTTGTTTAAGTGATGTTATGGTTGTTATAGTTAAGACTATTTATTCTTGACTATAAGAAATATAATTCAAAATATTGTTATGATTAATGAGATATTAAATATGCTTAATTGCACGGTGTATATTTTTGTCAAGTTTATTTCAAATGGTCATAATTTTTTTTGTTCAATATTTTCTTAAAGAATGTAATTTATGTTCAATTTAGTTCTATTTGTAGATGATGTTTAAATCGTTAACAACCAACTGTCCAGCTGTGCAATACTCAAATGAGATGACATTTAACTATCCACGTGGAGCTGTCACGTATCCTAATCGAAGAGGTCATTCGCTGTTGTGATGATGGAAGCGCGCTAGTGGTGGTCACGATTCTTGTTCTCTCGCGGCGATGCTGGCTCAATGAAGAAGAAGATGAAGACGTTGCAGCCTTGCCTTTGTGATGGATGCTGGTGGTTTTACACTAGGTGGATGTGCAATATTAGGGTTTTGTGGGTTTCTAATTTGAGAATTTTTGGGCTGATTGTGTTTCGTTGCAGGTTGATGAAAGTACGAGGAAGAAGCAGGTTCGCAAATATGGTGGTTCTTAGGCACGATAGAGTTGAGGGTTTCGAACTGCTAGGTTGCATTAATGGAGAAGGGCGAACTCGCGAAGACATCGCAAATCGCAGCGGTGTTGTTTCTGGGTTTTTGTGGGTTTTCTGGATTGGATTTGATGCATATTTCCAATGCATTTGATGATGGTGGAAGTGCGCTTCGCGGTGGTTGACACGAGGTTGATGGTGGAAGGAGAGGATGATGGCACAACGACATGGTGTTGGCGTCGGGGCTATGGTGGCAGCGTGAATTGGGAAGAAGATGATGGTGAAGGCGCACAATGAAGATGGTGGCGCGTGGAGGTGGTCGCAGCGGCGTCTTGGTGATGATGGTCTTCTGGGTTGCATTTGAAGGTCTTTGGTGATTGCGGTGGCGGCCTGAGGGTTTAGGTGTGGCGACGCTATGGTTAGGTGGCTAGAGAGGGTTTCAATTTCTGTTTGGGCTGAAGGTTGAAGAAGATGGTGACGTGGCAGCTTCTAAATGCCATCTCATTTAGGTTTTGCATAGTTGGACAATGGACAGTTAACAATTTTAACGCATATGCTAAAAGGACTAAATTGAATATAAATTACATTCTTTAAGACAACATTGAACAAAAAAAAACTAGAACCATTTTGAGCAAACCTGACGAAAATAGGGACCATCAATATTATTAAGCCTATTCAATACTAGGAGTGAAAAAGTACAATATATTATATTTAAAGTAGATTAAAAGTAAAATAGGACTAGGTGAAACTTTTATATGATAAATTAAGACATTTGAATATGTGAGAAATTGGTAAGTTGGATTAAAAGGTAGTTAGAGTAAAATACAATATTTATATTTGTTAATGAAAGTTGAGCAAAATAATTGAAAATGAAAAAAATAATTAGTACAACTAATCCTACTTGCTCAACTAAATAATCCAGTGAAAGAAAGTAAAAACAATGGTTTAGGTGTTAAAATTGAAAAAAAAAATTGAAAAAAAAATGTTAATGACATGATATTTTACTTTAACACAAATTATGGACCGCTTTGAAGTTCCTTTCAGAATATGTTTTATAACATAAAAATGGAGGTGAGATTCATGGAAAGTATATTAGTATATTTGAATTACCATTTACTTAGGAATACTAATTGGGACAAGTTTAATAAAAGTATTTAGAAACATGTCTCAATGTATCAATGTCTCAATGTCTCACTTTAAACAACAAATATATTAGAAATCTTATTAAAGATCAATTTTATATCTTATATGGGTGTTGACATGAAAGAGAAGAATTCCAAGATATGGAAAGAAAAATTATGTTAAATATTTGGATATGTACGAGATGTAATAATGATAGTGTTTAGAGATATAACTTCGTAAACAGTTCTCTCTTTTTTAATGGGTTCTAGCATCTATAATGTTCTATTTTTATATTTATATAAATTTATTTCTTAAACATATTTAAAAACATGCGTTTTGAGGAATAAGGTCAAAATAAATCATTCATACCTTGATGTCATGATCACATTTACCATATTTCTCCATTTCACTACACACAACACAAAAAGGAAAATGGGTTGTCGAAAAAAGGATGAAGGACAACATTGCCATGTCAAAGATGGTAGACTAAAGGGAAAAACTATTGACGATGATAGATAAATTACAAGAAAATGAACACACCATATGCACACAATGGAGAGAGAACAAAGAGAAGGAGATAAGAACAACTTTTCAAAAAAGTGTAGTAGGATATTTTAGAAAAACCAATTTCAAGTTTATCTCTAATTCTGTCACTTTTTTGGATTAAAAAATGATATTGAAATGAGTTAATAACTGAATAACACGTGACATTGTCAAAAAGTTGTCAACTTTATTTTTAAGCTATGAGATCCTTTTTACAAACAATATTTTGACACTTTCATTCTCTTGTAATTTGACACAAAACAATAAAACTTTTAGATTCTATTATTTTTCTTTTTAGTAGTTTTTCACTTCTTTAGATTCCTAAAACTCCTATAACACATTAGATTTGATGTTGATATCAACCATCATCGTTTTGACTTATAGATTGAAGGTTTATATTCATGGGACCGAACATCTCAGGGTTGTCCTTCCCCTATGCAAATGTTGAATGTAAAGAGGTTACATGAGAAGGACATGTCGGGGTAGGGTTCTAACGTGTCTAATTTGTAAGAGTGGGAAACGTTGGAACAATTGAAAAATTCTATTAAGAAGAATGAGGAAAGGAGGCGCAACAAAACTCGTAGGAGAATGAGAGGCGCATGAGGTGCGATGAAAGAGAATGAGCGGAAAGAGAATTTAGGATTAGGTTTTCACTTTCACTAAGGGGTAAAGTTGAGATTTTATTATTTAGGGGGTGCAGGAAGAAAGAAAGAGGTGCAGTAAGAAAACCCCTTTCAGGGGGTGCAGGTTCAAATTACAGGAAAAAATGGGCTTAGATGGAGCGGTGGCCCAATTAGGATATTCCGTACAGAAAATGGCGATGATCGAGAAATGGGAATGAACCACCGAAACGGAAGACGGAAGTCAGCTATCTCCGGCTTTGTTACTCGAACGCGGTGCAGTTTTTGAGGTGCGGGGTTTTGGAGAAGACACAGTAACGATTTCCACATGGAGGTGGTGCTCTACGAGACGCGACATCACGCTTCCAATTACCCTCCTCAACACCAAGACCATCTCCATCTCCAACAACAGGTCACACTCTTCTCCCTCTTTTTATTCATATTGGCGCTCTAATTCCCTCGCTTTCGTTCACCATTCTTCCATTTCAGGCAAACGAAAGCGCCAAGGCTACGTTCTTCTCCTTGCTTTCTTCTCGAGGTAACTCTCGCCTTCTGTTTGACTTCGTTCAATCCTGATCAGCGCTTGTTGTTTGGATCCAACTAATGTTTGTTCCTGAAGGTGTGAGCCATCTCAAAGATAAATGGACTGAATACAAGCAACCGAAGAGACTCAGAAGATTGGTGTCGCTGTTCGTTTCCGCCACAGCCAAACACGTTGCAGTTGCCGCGGGAAATCGGATATCGATTTTTAGTAAAGAGGACGACTATCAACATCCATGCGCCATTTTCACCAGTGAGATTTATTAATTTGTTTATTTTATTTCTCTCTGAAATTTGTTTTGTACTGAATGGTGGAAACGCAATTAGATTCTGATAAGCAATTGGTTCCTTAGGTACTAGTCTTGCTACGTTTAGTTTAGGAACTTGGTCTGAAGATGAAGAAGTTCTTGGAGTTGCGGACGACTCTGATACACTCTATTTTATCAAATTCAGTGGCGTAGTTGTCGCAGAAATCTCGAAGAAAAATCTGAAAGTCTCTTCTCCAATTGTTTCCCTATTTTCTGATGTCGATTTGGATACAAGCGAGTCTTACTTGTAAGTTTCTTTTCTTTTTCTGTGTTTTTATATACCATACAACTTACAAGGAATGGGAAATGTGATTATTTTGTTGCTGATCTCGAAAATATGGCCATTCTGTAATTGTTTCAAAATGTTTATTGTTGAGAACTACTTGGCGTAGGAGATGGAATGTCGGTTTTAAATGTTGCACTTTTTGAGGTGTAGGTTCTCCGTTATTACATCAGATGGTTTGGTTCAGAAAATTGAGATCAGCCGTGGCCAGAGGGGCTCTACCTTTCGAAATTACATTTCGAATCGCACGATTGATATTTGCAACAATATTTTCTGCCTTGATCACCATAGTGAACTTAACCTTTTTGTGGCTGTTCACAAGAACTCTGGTATGTATGTTTTTGGTTGGTTATTTTCTCAATTATTCTCTGTTATGTAAGTGTGGGTTCTGAATTTAGGTTGAGTTATGATATTATTTATTATAGACAAATCAATGTAGGCTCCCTTTTACTTCTGACTGCTGATCTGATACTGGAAGAAACTTCGCTCTCTACATGGTGAAAGATTATGCAGGAAATGTGGATGGGTTTTGGATATTTGCTTCTGTTAGTGTCATGGGTTAACCTTTCACCTGATCCATTTCAGCCAATTTTGCAAGGGTAAACAAAGCAATAAGTGGAATATCTTGATAAATATTTTCAAAAGCAAAAGAAACCTTGTTTTCATTATGAACCTTTACTTCTTCTACAGTAAAAAAAAGACTTTTTCTTTATAATCTGAGAAGTTGGTTGTTAGTTTAAATAATTATAGTAAATCCAATAAAAAGTATTGGTGGGCTTTTGTTTACTAGAAGGTTTGGACCATATTAACGAACAATTAAAGTTTTTACATGTTTAATTCCCTATTAAAAGTATCTAATTAAGGGTCTAAACTGTAAATATGTATCTTACATTACGTACATATTCTAATTTTTCTATTTTATACTCAATGTAGTAGAGATGAGAATGTTGGGTTTGAAAAGTGAACCTAACTAGGAAAGATAGGATTAGAAGTGATCGTATTAGACACTAAAATCTTGCCTTAGTTGGTTCAGGAATATGTGAAGAGACTAATAGAAGTCCAAGAAAGGAGAGTAGGTTAGGTGGAGATTAGCCCTATTAGAGCCAGAGGAAGACTAAGAAAAACTACATCAAAACTATGGAGAAGGATTTGGAGCTAGAGGTCTGTGGTCTCATGGACATAATTCACATTAGAACATTCTAGCATTGTTTGACCCATGTAGTTGACCCACCAAATAGGATTTTGTCACTGTTGTTTAATTTGGGAAGAGATTATTTCAGTGATTTCAAGCCTTAGAATACACATGGAAAACTATATTTTTTATTTGGATAATGGACATGAGTAATTCCATTAATGAACTTATATTGTGTGCTTGATTCAAATTTCAAAAACATATTTTATCATCTGCACCTGTACTTCTTCCATTATATTCTCTAACAATATTTCCTATTTTATTAATCAGGTATTCTTGAAATATGGATAATAGAATGTAGTGTTTCTACAACTCATTAATATCTATTAAACATTATTTTTCCAAGTTCTTCACTGATTACTTATGTATATATCTTCAGGATCTAGCCATCTTTCTCTGTTGCGGAGGAATTCAAGTGCAGAACTGGAGCAGTTGTTCTCTTTGCAATTTGAGGGATTATATTTAAAGCCAAAGGATTACAGAGGTCTACTGACATATGCAAAGGTGCTAATCTCACCACAGGCTTCATTCGTTGCTACTCTGGATTTAACAGGGTGCTTGCATATTTTTAAGCTGGACAAAGAAGGCCTCACACTCTCCCGGTTTGTCTTGGGAGAGAGAGATGATTCACCAACGTCTGGTAATTTATCAAATGGAGTGAACAAATCTTGTGTGGGTTTTATGGATTTTACTTGGTGGTGTGACCATATCCTTGCCATTGTAAACAGGAGTGGTGTGGTTATGTTGATTGACATCCTTAGTGGTTCTATAGTTCCAGAAGAGGATCATGCATATTTTTTACCTGTTCTGGAAAGAGCACTGAAATATAAGGGCTGTGTTTTTCTTTTAGCAAGTCAATCATCGAAAGAAGGTGATGCTTTGAATGTTGGATCAACAGAAGAGTTGCATCAGACAGATTGGATAATTGAAGATAGGCCTAATCAATTTCACCTTTCTAGATTTCTCTGGCACCTTGTTTCATTTACTGAGAAGACTGTCCCTGAAATGTATAGTATACTGATTAGCAAGAAAAAATATCAGTCTGCACTGGATTTCGCTGATAGTCATCGATTGGATAAAGACGAAGTTCTGAAGTCACAGTGGTTGAATTCTAGCCATGGAGTAAATGAAATAAAAAACATTTTGTCAAATATTAAGGATAAAAATTTTGTACTTTCAGAATGTATTGATAGAATTGGAGTGACAGAAGATGCTGTGAAGGCTTTGCTAGATTATGGTCTACGCATCACTGACCATCATAAATTCTCAGAAGTAGATGATGATAATTCTAGTAAAGTCTGGAATCTTCGACTTGCCAGACTTCAAATCTTACAATTTAGAGACAGGCTGGAAACATACCTTGGAATAAACATGGGCAGGCAAGTTACAGATGTCTATTTTGTTAAAATAAATTATATTTTTTATGCTTTTGTTAAATCTAGAAGTTTTTTCTACATGTGTTTCTTTTTCTATTTTTTATTAAAATTGAAATATCATTGAGAAGAAGATAAGTTAGCACAGAGGATAGGGAAATTTGCCAATTAAAAAACGTGGAGGATAGGGAAATGAGAATCCTCTTTAACAGAAGCAAAGCATAGGATAGAGTAAACATGAATTAGGCCTAGTTGTCAAATACCTCAGCATATTCTCGTGGGAGGAATATTGAATAAATGGTAATTTGGTTAAATTCACTACCATCTATTTTCTCAGTTTGTTTACAGTACACTGGTGAACACACACACTAACAAAAGAAAACCAGTCTTTAAGCTGAAATTTTGGATTTTGCTAATCTTTTCTTAAATCTTAATGTTAAGTTCCTTAAGATCAACTTCCAGGATGTGATTGCAACAATTAAAAACTTGAACGTGCTTTGATCTATTTATTTCCTTTTGTTGACAATGTTGCAAATATCCATTTCCTTGAACCATAGCACGTTAACAAAACCTTAAGAGGTGTGTATATATACATAATTCCAAAAGATGACCATATTATTGATTTAGAATGAATGACCGATAGGATATTTGATCATTTGCTATTGTTCAATAATTCTTATGGTTTCCACTGACTCAAAGTTCATTGACACAGTTTTCTGCAGGTTTTCTGTGCAGGAATATAGCAAATTCCGCATTATGCCTGTTAATGAGGCTGCCATATCACTTGCTGAGAGTGGAAAAATTGGAGCACTAAACTTGCTCTTCAAGCGTCATCCATATTCTTTGTCTCTATTTATGTTGGAAATTTTAGCTGCCATCCCAGAAACTGTTCCTGTACAAATGTATGGGCAGCTTCTTCCTGGGAGGTCTCCCCCGTCTGGTTTTGCTGTGAGGCAAGATGATTGGGTTGAATGTGAGAAGATGGTTCACTTCATCAATGCATCAGTTAAAAACCATGACATTCTAATACAAGTCAAAACTGAACCTTTTGTTAAGCATTTCCATGGATTTTCTTGGCCTTCAATTGATGAGCTCTCAAACTGGTATACAAATAGAGCAAGAGTGATGGATGATTTTAGTGGACAGCTGGATAATTGCCTCAGCCTGCTTGAGTTTGCCCTTTGCAAAGGCATATCTGAAGTACAACCGTTCCATCAGGATGTGTTATACTTGAATCAAATTATTTACTCCAATGATGATGATAGTGAAATGGGCTTCAGCATGAATCTTGCCAAGTGGTTAGAATTGTCAGACTATGAAAAATTTAAATTTTTGCTTAAGGGAGTGAAAGAGGAAAATGTAACTGAAAGGTTACACAATAGAGCCATTCCATTTCTGTGTGAAAAGTTTCGCAAGGTATCCTTACTTGGAAATGTCACTGTTTCTGATTGTACAAATCGAAATATAGAGGAATCATTTTTAGTCAGATGGTTGAAGGACACTTCTGAGGAGAATAGATTGGACATATGCTTGGTGGTAATTGAAGAAGGGTGCAGAAACTTCCAAAGTAATGACTATTTCAAAACTGAGGTTGAAGCTGCTGATTGTGCTTTGCAATGCATATACTTGTCCACAGTTCTAGATAAGTGGAATACTATGGCTGCTATACTATCTAAAGTTTCTCAAATACAAGGTGAGTTTGAATATTAGAGCTGGAAAAAATGTCTTGTAATGAATCCAGTTTTCTGTACCTATCTTCATTCAATGCTTCAAATGTGCATGGTATATTTTTCAGATGCGTGGACTACTAATCTAAAATGAAAAATAACCCAAAAATCTTAAAATGGCTGTAACTTTCCATGCTAATCTTCGTCTAAACTTTTGAAAATTTACATCCTTTGTCTTGTTGGTCCCTTGTGTAACAAATTTGTCAGTTTGTGTTAATCCTGGAATACAAGATTATGCTAAGTGTTTCTTGCCTAATCATTTTCTTTCACTGTATTGTCTCCTGTGCTGAAAAGGTCTTGTTTTAGTCATTCAATGTGGATGAGAATTATGCTTGCAATTCTGTTATCCAATGTTGTTTTGCTACCTGTGTTGTATATTTGATTGACATATACTTGTGTTGTTGTTAAGGTGAGTTGTGCACATCATTTTAATCCCAAAACTTACCAATGAAAAATGCTGCAAATCTATGTGTGCCTGCATATGTTGTTGTGAATTAGTGTAGATTTCATGTGTTGTTGTTAAGGTGAGTTGTGCACATCATTTTAATCCCAAAACTTACCAATGAAAAATGCTGCAAATCTATGTGTGCCTGCATATGTTGTTGTGAATTAGTGTAGATTTCATGTGGCTAATTCAGTTGCATTAGTTCCAATCTATTTACAAGTAAATTATTGAACAGATGGTGCATCTCAAGTTGAGGACCTTGAGAGAAGACTTAAAATTGCTGAAGGTCACATTGAAGCAGGGAGGCTTTTGGCATTTTACCAGGTTGGTATTTTGACCTCTATGCCCAACCAAATTTTTGTAACCAATGTGTGTCACTATTGCTTGCATTGCACATTTTTTTTCCACTATTTTGTAGAATGATTCTACAATTCTTGTTATTGTTTTGTAGCTATGTTGTGTTTACTATGTTGTTTTATGGATCTATACAGGTCCCAAAGCCATTAAACTTTTTCCTAGGTGCTCAGTCAGATGAAAAGGGTGTAAAACAGATCATACGTCTTATTCTTTCTAAATTTATTCGTCGTCAGCCAAGCCGATCAGATAATGAATGGGCCAGCATGTGGCGTGATATGCAGTATTTGAGGGAAAAGGCATTTCCTTTCCTGGACCGGGAGTATATTTTGACTGAATTTTGTAGAGGACTGCTCAAAGCTGGGAAGTTTTCTCTTGCAAGAAATTACTTGAAGGGTACAAGTTCAGTTGCTTTGGCTTCGGAGAAGGCTGAAAGCCTTGTCATTCAAGCAGCTAGGGAGTACTTCTTCTCAGCTTCGAGTCTTTCTTGCTCTGAAGTAAGATTGCCTTTAACAGCTTATTATCTATAACATCTAATGCTTAAAATCTTTGTTAGCCTTTCTTATGATAATCCATCATGTTATCACAACCATGCACTCAAACGTAAGAACTATTATGTTAGCCTTTCTCATGATAATCCATCTTTGTTGGCCTTTTTTTTGTAGCTTTTTCAGTTTTTACCTACTTTGCAATAGTGATTGAAATGAGAGTTTTTAATATACATTATGCTCTTGTTAACTGTCTTCTAAATCACTTCAAAGCACCATTTTTTTCTTCTTGATAGTCTTCTATATGTAGCTATGTTTATGCTAACCAATCCTCAACTACATGAATTGATTAATTATGTTGCTACAATTTATACCAGATCTGGAAGGCCAGAGAATGTCTTAATCTATATCCAAGTAGTGGAAATGTAAAGGCGGAGGCAGATATTATTGATGCACTTACTGCTAAACTTCCAAACCTTGGAGTGAATATTCTGCCCATGCAATTCAGGCAAATAAAAGATCCCATGGAAATTATAAAAATGGCAATCACAAATCAAAGTGGGGCATATTTTCATGTTGATGAACTTATTGAGGTTGCTAGACTTCTTGGCTTGAGGTCTGCTGATGACATATCAGCTGTTGAGGAAGCTATTGCTAGAGAAGCTGCAGTTTCTGGTGATTTACAGCTGGCATTTGATCTTTGTCTTGGTTTGGCCAGAAAAGGACATGGTACCGTATGGGATTTATGTGCTGCAATTGCAAGAGGCCCTGCCCTTGATAATATGGATGTGGACTCTCGAAAGCAGCTATTAGGGTTTGCTTTAAGCCACTGTGATGAGGAATCTATTGGTGAGCTTCTCCATGCATGGAAAGATCTAGATATGCAAGGCCAGTGTGAAATATTGATGATATCAACAGAGACAAATCCTTCCAAATTTTCAGTAGAAGGCTCATCTTTAAACTCCCTTCCAAATCAAAGTTTTCAAAATATACTAGATGTTAATAGTTGTTTTCAGGAGTTTGATGGTATTGGTGATGACAATCAGGATGTTCATCTTCAGAAAGCTAGAGACGTGCTTTCCATTGTTGCGAAAACCTTGGCTATTGGAGATCGAACTGATTGGGCATCAATCTTGACTGAAAATGGGAAAGTTCTGTCTTTTGCTTCTTCACAGCTCCCTTGGTTGATTGAATTAAGTAAGAAAGGAGAGCATCATAGGAAAATCAGTACCGGAAAGCAATATCTAAATATCAGAACGCAATCTGTGGTAACCATTTTGTGCTGGTTGGCAAGAAATGGATTTGCCCCAAGAGACAACCTGATTGCCTCTCTAGCAGAATCAATTATGGAGCCACCAGTCACCGAAGAGGAAGATATAATGGGGTGCTCCTATCTTTTGAATCTTGTTGATGCCTTCAATGGGGTAGAAATTATAGAAGAACAACTCAAAATAAGAAAAGACTATCAAGAAATTTGTAGTATAATGAGTGTTGGGATGGCATACAGCTTACTACATAACTCTGGACTAAAGACTGATCCTTCTCATCGGAGGGAGCTATTGAAGAGGAGGTTTAAGGAAAAGCATGCATCACCCAGTTCTGGTGATTGTCGTTTTTGTTATTTGCTGTTAATTATATATTTGTTCAGTAGTTGAACTATTTAAAATAGTTTGATGATCATGCTTGTGTTGATTGTGAATTTCTTTCTTCCACTATTTTTTCTTACTTTTTTGCATATGTAACTGACTAAGACAATGTTTTTATTATGTTTATTCAGACGATATGGATAAACTTGGCAAAGTACAATCCTCATTTTGGAGAGAGTGGAAATTGAAGTTAGAAGCACAAAAACGTCTCACTGAACATTCCAGAGCACTAGAAAAAATAATTCCCGGGGTTGAGACAGAGCGCTTTTTGTCCAGGGATTCCATCTATATTGAGAATGTTGTTATCTCTCTCATTGAGTCAGTAAAGTTAGAAAGAAAGCACATTTTGAAGGACATTTTAAAACTGGTTGACACGTATGACTTGAACTGTACTGAGGTATGAGGATTTCCAGGAATGCAACGAAATGTAAACTGTGAAGAAAACAATGTTGCTTACAATGAAATTATTTGTCTCTTATTGTTCCTTAGCCTATATATAATGTTGTAAAAGTTCTATTATTGGCTTTGGTAATCTCTTGGTAAATTCAGTGTCAAGTAGTATTAGTATCAGTGTAAAGTAGGTATGAGCTTGTAGTTTTGTCCATCAGTGGTTTCAATTGAAGGGGTGCTCCATTATGAAAATTGTTTTCATCCAATCCTTAACTGTTTAGCTTTTTAAGTCAACTAGTTCTTTGAACAAAACGTAATACAATCCACTGATGAAACCTATTTCTTTTGTTTTTTTAGGTGCTATTGCGTTACCTAACTGCTGTCCTTGTTTCTGATACTTGGAGCAATGATGATATTACTGCTGAAGTTGCAGGCTATAAAGGGGAAATTATCAGTAATAGTGAGAAAACCATTGAAACCATCTCAACAATTGTATACCCTGCAATTGACGGGTGCAACAAACTTCGCCTTGCTTATGTGTATGGCTTGTTATCAGAGTGCTACTTGCAACAGGAAAATACCAAAGACTTTTCGCCAGTGCTGCAGGTTGATCATGTAAATGCCAATGTAAGCTTGGCACAATATTATAAGGTCATCGAGCAAGAATGCAAAAATGTATACTTTATCCCTAACCTGAACTTCAAAAATATTGCTGGGCTACATGGTTTGAACTTTGAGTGCTTTAGTGATGAAGTTTATGCATGTATTGAGGAAAGTAGCTTGTCAGCTTTGTCAAAAATGGTACAGGCTCTTGTCAATATGTACGGAGACTCATTGCCTGATGGTTTCATGTCATGGCAGGATGTCTACAGGTATTACGTTGTAAGTTTGCTGAAAGATTTGGAGACTAAAGTTACTACTGATTCTAGCAATAGAACTCCTGAATATCTGCAAGGCTTTATAAACAAGCTTGAACAGAGTTATGATTTGTGCCAAGTGTATATTAAGCTTTTGAGCCGGCCTGATGCTTTGGGGATCATGAAGCAGTATTTCACCATAATCTTGCCTTTCTTCAGTTCATATGGACTCCTACCTGACAATTCAACCTGGCAAGAGTGCCTTATTGTTCTTCTGAACTTTTGGATGAGGTTGACAGATGATATGAAAGAAATTGCATTGGAGAAAAATTCAGTAGAAACTGGTTGCTTCGATCCACAATGTTTAATGAATTGCCTGAAGGTTTTTATGAAATTGGTAATGGAAGATATCATCTCCCCTAGTCAGGGCTGGGGCAGCATATGTGGCTATGTCATCTGTGGGTTAAAAGGTGATTCTTCTGCAGAAATTTATAGTTTCTGCAGAGCTATGATTTTTTCTGGCTGCGGGTTTGGTGCTGTTGCAGAGGTTTTTACCGTTGCATCATCAGATTCTGGTTTAGCTTCTGATAGTGGCCAAGATTCTCCGGATCTTCCTCGTTTTTATTTGCATATTCTTGAAGCTGTTTTGTCGGAATTGGTCAGTGGATCCCATGAGAGCCAGCACCTGTATCATATATTGTCTTCTTTAAGCAAGCTAGAAGGTGACTTGAAGGTTATGCAATGTGTTAGACATGTAATTTGGGAAAGAATGGTCCAATTCTCTGATAATTTGCAGTTGCCAAGTTCAGTCAGAGTTTTTGTGCTAGAGCTAATGCAATTTATCTCGGGTAAAAACATTAGGGGTTTCTCTACAGAAATACTAGCCAATGTTCAACCATGGGAAGAATGGAATGAATCGGTTTATGCTAGTAGAAACAGCGAGACTGATGTTGACAAGTCATTGCCAGATCACAAAGACTCTTCTAGTAGGGTTACAAATACTTTGATTGCTCTTAAATCATCTCAGCTTGCGGCCTCAATCTCTCCTAGCATAGAAATTACCCCTGATGATCTATTGAATGCAGACAAGGCAGTGTCTTGCTTTATGGGGTTGTGTGGAGAAGCTCGTGAAGATCTCCATTTTGATGCTCTTCTGGCTATTTTGGAAGAGTGGGATGGACTGTTCACTGCAGGGAAAGATGGAGAAACCATTGCTGAAGCAACTGATGGAGGAAATGACTGGAACAATGATGATTGGGACGAGGGATGGGAAAGCCTTGAGGGAGTAGACAATCCTGAGAAAGAGAAGATAGAAGACTCTGTTTTGGTTCACCCTTTGCATGTGTGTTGGGCGGAGATTTTCAGAAAATTCATAAGCCTTTCAAGGTTTACTGATCTGCTGAGACTTATTGATCAATCATCTTTAAAGCCTAATGCTGTGTTACTTGATGAAGATGATGCCTGCAGCTTAATCCAGATGGCATTTGGCATTGATTGCTTTCTGGCTTTGAAGATGTCACTGTTGCTGCCTTACAAAAAATTACAGTTGCAGTGCCTAGGTGCAGTTGAGGATAGCATCAAACAAGGCATCCCTCAATCAAGGAGCAAGGACTACGAGTTATTAATTTTGATTTTATCTTCTGGAATTCTTACTTCTATCATCACTGATTCTACCTATGGTACTATTTTCTCTTATATCTGCTATTTGGTTGGAAATTTATCCAATCAATCTCAACAAGCTCTGGTGTCAGGTAGAGGAATTCACAACAATGAAGATCATGAGAATCAGTTGCTTCTTTTCACAAGAATCCTTTTGCCTAATTTCATTTCAGAACTTGTGAAGGCTGATCAACATATTCTAGCCGGATTTCTAGTCACAAAATGTATGCATGGTAATGAATCACTTAGTCTCATTAACATTGCCGGGGCCAGTCTTAAGAGGTATATGGAGATGCAGCTGCAAATGCTACAGATAAGCGAATTCCCTGTTGAGAAGACATGTAAAACATTGAAGAACACCGTTGGCCGTTTGAGAGGCAAACTTAGTAGTTTGATTCAATCCATATTGCCATTGGTTTCTGCTAGTTAGTTGATACCATTTTCAATTTGATTAGGTGGTAGCATTTGTATCGATTAAGATCCGGGGGGTTTTGTTGACCTACTATTTACATATATTCCGATTTGATTAAGATGGGTTACTTGGTCAAAAGAATGCTAGTTAGAGATTTGAAAATTCATACATGTATATGTATATATGTATTTTCGGAAGTGGCGGAGACTTGTGTATTGGTTAATAATTAACTGTTTTCGCTTTGAGACTTGTGCATCTGTTTGTTACTAAACGAAGAGAAGGAGAAAAATCAGTTTATTTACTTTCATGCGCAGAATATTAAAGTGGCAAATGAATGAGGAGTATGGAAGAATTGGTATCTTCAATAAATAATGTGCATTGGAGAAAAATGCTTCACAGTTCGAGGGAACCAGTGTTGCCCCTTAGGCCATCTGCCATTTTTCATTGATAAATTCTATGCTTGATACAAGTTTTTATTAAACATTTATGGCATGGCATACAATATAGAGATTTTTTTGCTCTAGCCAAATCGTTTATTATTTTTAATATCTTGAGACGTTGCTACAAAAATATTCCTTACTTTAATTACACATGAAGAACTTATGCAGTTACACACACTCAAGATAATTACTCTTCATGATATAATAACTAACATCAACTTGTAAATAATTAAATTAGTTTAGGATTAAATATGTACTGGATATAAAAAAAATATTACTAATTTTCATTAATTAATTTACTGTATAATTTTTTTACACTATTAAACTCTTAAAGATATAGGCGCAGCAAAAAAAAGTTGTATAAAGAATAATTATAAAAGCGGTAGGACGCGATCTCTTGAATGAATGGTTGACAGAGCGAGTAGCTAGCATGCACCAACATATACCTACGCGCGAAAATAATGTAATAATAATATTATATTATAAAATAAGCAAAGCTGTTGTGGATTCTTGTATTCCTCCTACTAGAAGCAACTAACAAAAAACAACAAAAATGAGTGTTTTGTTAGTATTATGATTGCACAGACAGAATCCAAGGAAACGAAACTCGTGAGTGTTATTTGGAAGAATTATGTGAGTTTATGATTATTTTCAAGTTGTCGAAAATGGAGAGGTTGCCTGTGGAAATATGTACGAAGATATTCGGTCTCTTGGATTACTACCATCTTTCTGTTGCTCAACAAGGTCAGCCTCACCCACTCACTGTTTTTTCATTTTTACGTTCTTATCTCTTTGCAAAAGTTATTTTTTTTCCAATCCAATTGGTGTTGCAATTGATCTCCATGTTTCAAAACAGCAGTGTCTTCCATTTTATCTGAATTGACTTTCTTCAATTCGTCTGATTCAATTTTCATATTGATTGGCTTGGATAATCTGTTATGTTTTCCACCGAATTGGATCTGAGATTGAAGTGATCATGAGATGAATATGATCCCCTAAATTCGGTGGATTTGTTTGTTCAGTTTTCCCTGAATCAGGTCAACTACTGGCTCTTCCTTTCTTTAATGTTTGAATTGAGGACCTTTTCCATCAGAAACAAAAGGTGGAAGGCAACTCAAGTGACTATTGCAGATCATATCAATATAAAATCAGGAAAATAATTTCGTTTTGTGTAGTTTCATTTAGGGAAAATAACCAATAAAGTCTGCAACCTTTGTCACTTGTTGGTCAGCCTGCAACCAGTAATCTTATATTAGTTACCTGGTAAAGGTTCCTGAAGAACATGATTTTGTAGATATCTCCAATTCATAAGAGGTCTTTCTGAATGGTACCAAAAGTAAAAGTAAATATGTGAGAGCCTGATCCAAAAGGGACAATATCTTATTAGTGTGGGGATCTAGTATGTATGTTGTTTCTTTCTACAAATGGTATCAGAGTCCATTATTCCTCCATGATCAGGTGGCCGGATCTATGTGTATGTGTGTGTGAAACTTTCCTACACTTTGAAAGAGTGAGATATGTTATTTGTGTTCCCTTGGCCGTGTTCTAACAGTGACCATACTTTTCAAGAAACATAAACCATTTACACAGCTCCCTTCGACAACATCTGGAGCTTGGCCAAATTTTGCCACTTGAAATTGTCGTTTTGATAAGTGATAAAAAGATAATTTGATTTTAAGCTTCACCAAACATTTGATGCCTACAACTTATTGCACAAATACAATTGACTCCACTCAAAAGTTTTTGGCATAGGCTCATCACAAAAACATTGTGGAGTAGGGAAGATGTGTGGCTTCCTAATGCTGTTTAAATTTCCAGATAATACAAGTTTTAATTAGTTTAAACTTGTTAAAGTTCTTAATTGAGAATTATATTAGCTTGTTTGCATAAGGGTTGAACAAGTTGCAGCACTTGTGCAGTGTGTAGGAAGTGGAAGCTGGTGGGCTCAGACAATGATCTATGGTGTAACCTTTTCAGAGAGAGATGGGGAGAAGATCATTCTGCTTTTTATGCTCCTATTGGCTCAAAATCATGGAAAGATGTATATGAGGTGCAAGATCGTTGTGATCGAATTGGAGTGTGAGTTTTCTAATTTTTCATCTTTTGATGGTTAGAAGAGCTTTTGTTTTCTCCTTGCTTAATCACATGCATTATAATCTTTTCAACATTAACACTCCTAATAACATGTTTTGAAATGCTAATTGATTTGATTGGGAAACAGATAAATCGTTCTCGATGAATGGTTTTAAACCACAAATTTACTTTCAGAAAAAATTGGTCCAAGAATCAGAAAAGTAGACTTAATAGAATAGCTTAATACTACGTTGTCTTAATCCTTTTGCTTAAAATATGACAAAAATTAGTGTAAAGAAAGCATTGGTGTTTGTTTTTAGATGTAAACTTGCTATCGTTAGTGGATGTGTAATTTTTGAACTTAGACCTGAGTATTATGATATAGGGTGTGTTTGGATAAATTTTTACATTAAGTGAATTTCTTTTTTTTCTATAAATTAAAATGGACTTATTTGTGATTTTGAAACCATCTTTTATATTCACTGTATATTAAAATGTATTTATTTTGAAAGAACTTTTATATGTTCAGTATAAATTGATTTTAATTAAAGAAAGAACTCAATTTAGTTTTTAATGTTATAAATTTTCAGTATTTTGTTTCTTTAGGATAACTTATGTGCCCTTTAATTGTTGCAATTATTTTATTAAGAATGAGTGTTTGACCATTAAACACTAAACCAATACTTTTTTCGGTTTGATTTTAAAATTATTGGTTATATTTGCAATAAAACATTGATGTATCGAATTCCTCCTACCTAGAACTAGTTTAGGCTCTAACATGAATCAATATTATTCAACAAAAACCAATTTTTGTCTCAAAACTGTTTTGGATTTGAGTTGAGACATGAATATTGATCTCAGCTTTTGCAACAATGATAAGATTCTGATATGAAGGGAAATACTTTATTTGATGTTTGATAAAATAGGGGTTTGAAGATTATTAGAGAAGGCAGTGACTACTATCTTGTTCACCAAGGAGAGATACAGAGACATCTGGGTTCAAGAAAAAATCAGGAAAAAGAAACTGCTCAAAGCTTCCATTCAGAAATTGAATTCAATGGAGAAAGCTGTCTAGCTGAAGAGAGATCATGTCGTGGAATTTTGGACAAAATCCTTTTTTTCATAGGAGATTTGGAAGTTGCTTCTGCAGAAGCCAAACGTAGCCGTGTCAGATGATAGTCTCTACCATTCAATCCACCACTCAAGTTCACTGGAAAACTTCTTTGTACCTAACCATTATTTCATGTATATATAATATACTTATCAAACAATGTATTCAGTTATTTCAATAATTTAGCCTTTTCATATAAGTCATGAGAATTATGAGGACCTTCATTGCTTCTATCATTTTGCCTCTCTACCTACCGCTGCGATCAATATGGAACAAGCTAAAGCTACTATTTTATAATTGAAATTACTAAATTTTATCAAAAGAGTTGGACTGTGTTCAGGTTCATGACAGAAATGATGAAAATTATTAAGTATGGCACGAGTTAATTTTAAAAAATATATATATAAATGCTATGTTTTTATATAAAATTAATGTTGATCCAAAAAGTAACAGAAAGTGACATTTTGTATTGATTTAATTAGTTTGGTCACTACATAATAAACTTGCTTAAAAGTAAAAACATTTAAATATAATAAATTTATTTGAAAGTAAAGTTGATGAAAAGCACGATGGAACGCGGTTTGTGACGGGAAAGGATTAAAAAGTTTGAGGCTACGCAAATCCTTCCCCATCAATCTTATATTATTTGTGCAATTCCTTTTATTTTATGGTATGGTATCATGGACTCGAAGAAAATGTATTTTATCAAGATACATACAAAATCATTCGTAAGTCTATCTAAAATAATAATCTCTGATAATATGTTGTCACAAGTAGTAATAGCTTAATGGCAATTCAAGAAAAGAAACTAGAGCAGAATAATTTTGTTAGAAAGAATCAACAAGTAACAAATAATCTTATAATTGTGGATAATAGAAAAAGTGCAAAGATGAGAAGGACCAATTTTTATATGAAAAATTATGTATGAGGTGAAAATAGTTATATAAATTTGAGAGTGAAAAAAAAACAAGGAGGAGTATGTTTGTTACATTATGTTTTTCTCTTATTTGTTTATGTAGTTATTATCATGGTGCAGTAACCTTCTTTCATACGGGAAAAGAAACTTTTAGTATAATAATACTTTCAGAGTTTTTCTCATAAACGATACTTTGTCTTTTTATCTTTGTCATTACATTGGTGCTTTCATTCTTCACTTTCATTCATGGTTGAAATCACTCATTTGAAAGAGTTGTCTAAGATGTCAAGTGAATTTTAGAAGTGATGGAATCTCAACATATGAAATATTCTACTCATTTTGAGAGCCTAACCTAATCAATTAAGTTTGTCAATGTTAAAAAATGTCTACATAAATGCAATAGCGCCAGAAGAAGGAATTATGTTTATCTTGTGATGAGAAATTTTCGACTAGCCATAGAAGTCCCAATAAACAATATTTGTTGTTACAACTAGAGGAATAGGAGGACTTCAAACTAGAATCTGAACCACCTGATGTAGTCAATATTCCTGTCATGTAATCACTAAACCACGATCATCACCTTTTTTTTAATGCTCTCAAAGGAGCCTCAAACATTGGTACTATGTGATTTCAAGGTAGTGTCAATAGGTCACCATTCAAGTATTACTTGATAATGATAGTTCAGATAACTTCTTGCAATCGTAGCTTGCCTATTGTTTGAAATTAATTATTGAACACACTACTGGATTTCAAGTTTTAGTCGGTAAAGACAATTCCTTAACTGTGGACAATAGGGTGAAGGTAGTTGACGTCTAGATCCAAGGGCACTCTTTAAAACTACCAATTTACTTATTGTCAATCTCGAGTGCAGATTTGCTCATAACAACAGATTAGTTAGCTACTTTGGGCCCCATTTTACTACAGGGCTTTGACATTGAAGTTCTTTGTGGAAGGTAACTTTTATTACACTTCATGGTGATAAACCACAACTTCCGCTCTAGCCCAATACATCATCTTTGGAGATTTCAAAGGGCTCATGTCATATTGAACTATTTACACTACAGTTTTAGCAACCTCATTGTATTGTTGATCACGGGCTACAATTACCTGATAATTTGGACCCTAAATTAGCATTACTTTTGCATACTTGTCATGATGTTTTTGCAGTTCCTACTGGTCTTCCTCCTAGTAAATCAAACGATCATTATATTCCTTTGATTACAAGAGCTAGTCCTATTAAGGTTAGACCCTATAGATACCCTCACATTCAAAAGGAATAAATTGAGAAGCTGGTCATAAAGATGTTCCAAAAAGGCATTATAATGCCCAATAGTAGCCCATTCTCTTCATCAATTGTATTAGTTAAGAAGAAAGATGGTACTTGGAGATTTTGTACCGATTACTGAGCCTTAAATTCCATAACCATTAAAGACAATTTTCCCATTCCTATTATCGATGAGTTAATTGATGAGTTATTTGGGACTCAATATTTTCCTAAACTTGATCTCTAGTCTGGCTATCATCAAATCTTATTTAAAAAGGAAGACCGATATAAGACAACATTCAGAACACATGATGGGCACTATGAATGGCTTGTAATGTCATTTGGGTTGACGAATGCTTTAGCTACACTCTAGTGCTTGATCAATGAAACCTTTCAGGATATGTTGAGGAAATCTATGTTGGTTTTTTTTTTACGACGTACTAGTATATAGTCCAACATGGTATTCTCATTTACAACAAGTAGAAGTTGTCTTGTAATTACTAGGGAAGCACAAATTGCTTGCCAAGTTATCTAAGTGTTCATTTGGTCTTACTCAAGTGGAATACTTAGGATACATTGTTTCAGGTCAAGCAATTAAGGGGATTTTTTGGGTCTTACGGGTTATTATAGGAAGTTTATCAAGGGTTATGCATCTATTGCATCTCCTTTGACAAATTTGCTCAAGAAAGTCAACTTTAAATGGGATGTTGTTGTTACTACAACTTTTGAAACACTCAAATTCGCTTTAACTTAGGCTCCAGTATTCGTTATTCCAAATTTTTCTGTGGCTTTTGAATTAGAAACAAATGCATCAAGGATTGGTATATAAGTCGTGCTTAGTCAAAACAATCATCCATTTGTTGTCTTTTCAAAGAAATTAAACTCCAGACTTCAGAAATAATCATCTTATACGCGGGAACTATATGCCATCACTGAAGTGATAGAAAAATTCAAACATTACCTTATGAGGCACAAGTTCTTAATTAGGACAAATTAGAAGAGTCTCAGGAGCCTTAATCAATAGTAATTACAAACGTCTGAACAACAGTCTTTGTTGCATAAGTTGTTAGGCTACGACTTTACTATCGAGTACAAACCGAAGGACAATTTGGCAACAAATGCTTTGTTTGGATCCTTTTTTCATGGCATGGTCTCAACTAAACTTCACAATTCTACCCATATTGTGTGCCACGATTGCAACAAATATGGAATTAAACAACATTCATGAGTTATGTCACAAGGGTACCCCTCTTCACCCTAATTATTCTATACATTATAAATTGTTATACTGAAATGGTAGACTAGTTATTCCTAGGAATCGTGACTTGATTCAACACATATTATATGAATTTCACTCTTCTCCACTCGACAGACACTCAGGTGTTGCAAGAAATGTATCTTGGATTGCTACACAACTTCACTGACAAGGTCTGCATAAAGACATAACTGATTTTGTTAAACAATGTCTCATTTGTCAACGGGCTAAGTCTTCTAATACACTACCTTCCAACTTATTGCATCATCTTCCCATTCCAAAACAGATATGGGATGATATCGCGATGGATTTCATCACAGGCTACTCAATGCTTATGGTTTTACAATGATCATGGTAGTGGTTGATAGACTTTCTAAGTATGTCCTTTTGCTCCTTTAAAAGCATATTACACTAGTGTGCAAGTAGTTGAATTGTTCATGCAAACAGTGGTGAAATTGCATGGATTTATTATGTTTATTATATATAATAAAAACAAAGTTTTTATGAGTCAATTCTGGAAACAACTCTTCTAGTTGAGTGGCACTTCTTTAGCCATGAGCACTGCATATCATCCTTAATCTTATATCAATATGAAGTTTTTAATTGTTTTTTAGAAATGTATTTATGTTGTTTTGCTTATGACAATCCAAAGATGTGGCTGAAATTGTTACCTTGGACATAATTTTGGTATAATACTTCGTAACACCTCAATATAGGTATGACGCCATTCAAAGTAGTTTATGGTCGAGATTCCCCTAAGATTGATAAGCATGTTATAAATTCAAAGGATCCTCTTACTTTGCAAGAATTGTTGCAACATCGTGATGATGTTCTACATCAATTAAAAGACAATTTGCATAAGCCCAACAACAGCATATGAAGAACCAAACAAATAAGAGGAAACGTCATATAGAATTCAAAGTGAGAGATATGATATTGGTTAAGCTCCAACCTTATAGACAAACTTCGAAATTGAGTATGTGATACTTTGGTCCTTTCCCTATTATCCAATGTATTGGTCTGGTGGCTTACAAGATGTTGTTGCCTTCAACTACTCGAATTTATCCTGTTTTTCGTAGTTGAAACCTTGCCATGGTGTTCATAAAAAAATCATATATTTCACTTCTTCGGAGATCTTATATTACATGAGATTTTGCAGGATTTTTCTTATGTGCAAAACGCTTATCTTGACTTCAACCTCAACCTTAAAAGGATTTTTCTTACGTACAAAACGCTTATCTTGACTTCAACCTTAAGAACAAATGTACACGTATAATTATGAGAAGAGTCAATTTCCATCTAAAAAGATTATGTGAGGTAGAAATAATTATGTAAATGAGAGGGAAAAAAAAAAGAAGGTTTGTACATTTTGTTTTTCTGACTTGTTATGATGTGGTAACCTTTCCTTATGGAAAAGAAACTTTCGGTATAATAATACTTTCAGAGATATTTTTGCCTTTTGACCTTTGTCATTACATCTTTAAAATGGTGAGCATAATGGTGATAGTTGTAGGCGTTGGTAAGGGAAGATAAAAGTAGATGCATTAATTGAATGGAGTGCGATTTTTCATTACAAAATAAAAAGATATAGAAAGAAATAGTATGGCATATATACTATTCCCAACGGGACAAACTTAGATACTGCCCCCCAAAAGAATACCATCAGAACTACCAAAACGGAGATTTCTCCTCAAGTAATAATAGCCAATAGAAATCTAATGCACTACGATATTTATACTAAAAACACTTAAAAAATTGCTCCTCTTGTCCTTTTCTGCTTTTTGCTTCAATTTCTTCTCTTTGTGAGCATCAGTTTTACCTTCACTCAGATTGCATCGTACACAGTCGTAGACAGAAAAATGCATTAGTAAGACTCACGTAGCTTAAGTTCAGTGACTTCGCAAAACTCGGGCAAAAACCAGTTAAATGTTCAATGGTTCAGACTCGCCGTCCCTATCCTTCAGTTGCCAATCTGTTGCTTCTGTTTCAAACAAAAATAATCCCAGCCAAAAGTAAGAACGTTTATTTTTATAGGGTCATGCCAAATGACACACAGCTCTAGTATTGGATTCCTATAAAAGAAAAGGAGGGATAGCACGTGAATTAATCCTTTTCCAGATAAAAGAAGCTTCCCAAGTTAACCAAAATAGGAATCAATATCACATCTTACAGCCGAGAAATTGTTTGGCTTTGCTGAACTGTCAGAGAACTACAAGAACAACCTTAGGAAGGACTAATAAACCAAAGCTATACCAGTAGTTCCCAGATGGGATAAATTTAAAACACAACCAATTAGTTTAAATAAGGTTTCTGCCCATCCCAATCCTATTTCTAAATCAACTTAAGCAGCAGATAATTGATAATTTGTGTAAGGGTCTTACTTGGCTTATCTGAAATCGCCATCAGTCGCCTTTGCAAGATGCAAGCCACCAAAAGGAAAATTGAGCACATGCCAAACATAACAGTGATGGGGAATGCATCAACCTGCACAGAGAAAATACACAGTCAGTCAAAAACAAATAAAAAATTATGATACTATTAAGATAACGCATTGTACTAAAGTAGAAGATTGTGTAACATACATTGTACAGCACGACACACACAAAAATGTTCAGAGGAATGCGGAAAAAGTTCATGATGGTGCTCCTGGCCTCCTCGGGAATGTATTGAGATCTCATCTTCATAATGGATGGCCAGAATATGCCAACACAACTCTCAAAAGCACAGAAGCCAAGAAGTTGAATGCAGCCAGTGAATGAGATGTTTCCACCTTTCACCCCAGTAGGAACTACCAAGAACTGTTACACAATAACAAAGACAATATATAGAAAAATGGTGTGAGATGTTAATCAGAATACTAGGGGAATGAGAGGAGTATATTGGAAGAATAGCATACAGTGGTCAAAATTGGGAGCATCAGAGCAGCAGAAGAAACTGCAAAAACAATTTGCATATAGCTCTCTACTCGGAGTGCAGAGCGGGCCATCAACCTGGATGCAAGTGAGCTTCCCAACATTGAAGCCAACATGAAAGTTGCAAAAATAAAACCATGGGGAATCTCTTCATCGTTTGGGCTCAATGCAGGAGTCCATAGAAACACAAAGGTGTACATTGAACCTTCAAAGAGAGACTGTATGGCACCCAGCAAGGCAATTTTTTCATCTGAGAACAAAGAATACAAGATGAGTTGAATAAAATAAATAATAACAGAATAAGAAATACGAAAGTATCACTTTGCTGGATCAGTTCCATTTAAGGGAGCTTAAATAACACCTATTATATAGTTTGGAGAAAAAGTTACAGCTACTATTGGTTACAATGAAGTACACGTTTTTTACATGTAAACTGATATATAGATTAATATGACGGGTAAAGAGTTTCGGAGTTCAACTTTAATATGACGGGTAAAGAGTTTCGGAGTTCAACTTTACTGTATCAAACCATTGCATAAATACAAGGAGAAAATAAATGCAGGTAAGGAATCTACCTGAAGCAATGGCAACAGCAGCACCCCTGAATTGGGTAAGCAAGTCCTTGCTCTCGGAAGGATCCCCAAAATTTTCCGTCCATGAAGATAGTATGATGGCCATACCAATAGCAAGAAAACATGAAGCAGCATCAAAGGGGGCCACAGGTCCAAGAGCCAATGTATCAACAAGGACGTTTCCAAACAGACCAGACAAAATAGCAACAAGGCCATTTCCAAGAAATATAGCCTTTGAGAATGTTAATGATAGCCATTGTTGGTCAAAGCCCCTCTGACAAATTAAAGTTAAAAAAAACAGAGAACATTCAGAATCATAAATACACAACGTAACAAAATGGATGTCAAGACAAAATAAAAAACCATATTAACGAGAAGCGTATGCTGAAAACTATCTCAAGTATACACCGTGAACTTAATTTAATATCCATTTAATGAATCCAAATACCAAAATGCAATTTTCTCTATTGATATATTTACATGATTTACTGAACCAAGACACTTACTCTAAACATAGACATAACGATACACTTTTCTAACTACTTTTGAAATTTTTAGATGCAAAATTTTGAGTAGTGTTTAGACTCTTAAAGAGTAACATCTTAAGAAGTCATGCAACTACATACAAGACTAGCCCAATCTGGAATTACAGTCCAAAATAATCGAGCTAAATTATCATTATGAGGACATAAACCCGGCTCTTGAGCCCGTGGCAGTTCAATTACATTGTATAATTCAAGTCAGATACACCCTGCAAATAGACATAAATCTAAAACCATATATGAAGTCAGTAGTGAAGTGCAATTTCTCAATGTCTTATATCAATATCTCCCGAGAAAATATTCTTAGTATAGAGCATATAAGCTTTAAATCAAACAATTATTTATTCTTCACCTTGAAGTGCTCAGCAACAAGCCACGATTCAAATGCTGAAAACAGAAGTGAAGTGGCAATGCCTCCCAAAATACGACCCAACATCAGGACCTTGTATTGAGGAGAATGCTTGGTGATGCAACTCAAAATGTAGGTTATGCAGTAAGTCACACAAGCCCTCTTTCGGCCTCTGATTTCAGGATAAGATGCATGAGACAGTGAAAAAAAATCTATGACAGGTGCGCAGCAAGATATAATAATAAACAGAAAAGTCATCTCACTGTTTGTCAGCCAGAGATCCAACAATTGTTCCAAAGAGCATGGAAGACCCAAAACCAGCAATGAAGAGTTGTCCGATCTCACCTTTGCCATATCCATATGTACTATAAAGGTAGTACACATATGGACCTTGTAGCCAATCTCCAGCTTTAACCATAGAAACGGCAACCCATTAGATTTCCATAAAACTAAAACAAGCAACTCCAATCCCAACTTGATATTTTAAAAAATAGCACGATCACATGTAGAAGTTGCAGTCATACACAAACAACCGACAAAGAGAGCTACCTCTGATAATAAATTTCAGATTTGTGCATTTTCAATTTCCCAACCACCAAAACCATTCTCCTCAGTCTCAATGACGAAAAAACGTAATTAAGATCAGCAAACATATAAACTAAAATAAATTCAATAAATCAACCACTTTAAGAGATAGAAAACTTAACTAAATTAAAATGTCCTTTTAAATACCATCTCATCTAACATCATTCCAATCAGAAAGCCAAGTTTAAATAAGACAACGAGCGGAGTAAAACACAAAGTGTAATGCAATGCACAGTGTAGAAATGCACTATTACCCAAAAAAGAAAGAAAGAAAAAAGAAAAAGAAATCATAATTTCCAGAACTGACACGTCACTACAATCAGAGACTCTAATCGTCAGGATCCGCCTGAAACGCTTTCGATTTCTCGCTACAATCAATTTCACAAATAACAGGACGTAAGGTAATAACAAACAAACAATGGCGTCCTTGATTCAATTATAATTTCGGTGATAATTAATATTCCGTGACGAAAAAATAAAAGGAAAATTATGGCGAGAGAAAAAACAAAATAATAGGGCGAGCATTGAAGGTATTGGAATAGAGAAATGAAAGAAGGAAGAGGCAGATCAAGCGGAATGAGAGAAGCGAAGGAAGAGATCGAGCGAGATCTAAAGAGATGGAGAGAGATCTGTACCCATCATGAGGGAATAGACAAGAAGGTAGTTGTTCTTGAAAGAATTGAATGCGGAAGATGTGTTGATTCGGTCTTTGTTGCTCTTGCTCAGTTCCAGAGCTGCCACAACCGCGGCCAAACCACCAAACACCGCGTAGAAGAACAACTCCATTTTCACTCACCCAACGATTTCTCTGTCTTTCTCTTTCTCTTTCTCTTCCTGTGCGAGTTCAGTGAGAGAGGAACCAAGCCAGGGAGGGTTATATATATGCCTCTAAATGCTGCTTTTATCCTCTGCAGCCACTCCACCTTCAGGAAACTGATTAAACCGGTTTTGCCTTTATGATACTGCCACTCCCCGGTAATCCATTTGCTTTCCATATGCAAAAATAAAAACACTGTCACGTGCAATCCTTTTTTTAGTTGTTGGACCTGCTTATTTTTTATTTTACAAAAAACAAGATACTTTCATTTTATAAGTAATTCTAAGTAAATCTTATATATCAAGATATTATAAAACAAATTTATGTTACCATTTAACCATGAACCACTATCCAAGTTAAGCTTACTAATATTATCATCCAACGATAGTGTAGCTTTTTTAACAATATTATTAGCTAAGTTTAACCTTAGCAGTCATTGGTGTAAAAAACACCATTCAATTTATGGGTGTATTTTATTTTCTTAATTTATCACAATATTATTTCATAAGTTAATTATGATTAAATAGTATTAATAATAATTAAAAGTATTGTAGTAGTGTAATATATTAAATAAGAATCTAGAAAATAGAGAATTATAAATAAATGTTTTAAAATAAAGAGATAGAGTATTTTAATGTTAAAACAATTCAATAATATAAATAAAATTTCATAAAAATATCTCATTATCTAAAACACTCAATGTTTAAAATGTAAGATCCTTGAAAATATTTGTAAGTCAGATACTAAATTAAAAAAAAAAGTAAATAGTGAATAGTAAATTGTGAATAGTAAAAAGTGAATAGTAAAAAAAAAATTATTTTTGGAAAGGATAAGTGTTCCACGTAACTTTGAGATCAGAATTCACCAATTTGCAAATAAAAAATTATTTTTGTAATAGTAAAATGAATAAAAAAATGAATAGTAAAAAATGAATAGTAAAAATGAATAGTAAAATTTTTTACTATAAATAGCCAAGGGGGAGGCTAAAAATTTACACCAAAGAACTTAGAAAATTTTTGAGAGAAGAGAGTTGGAAGAATTTCTAATTTCAAAGGGGATATTCTGGAAGTTTTCAGAGAGCGAGGAGATTAAGTCTGTAATAGAGGTAAGGGAAGCTAACCTTGAGTATCTCCTTTTGTATTATCTTGAGTCTTGAATATGCTATATTTTGCTTTTGTCTGATCTTAAATCTTGATTATGGAGTATTTTGTTTCTGTATGATTTTGAATTTAAATGAGAGTATGCTTTTGTGTTGATATCCAAGTGTGATAGTTGTAAAACGTGATATTGATTATGTTATGCCATTTGTATGTTATTAGTTGTTTATTTTTGTATTTTGGAAGGATTAGAAATTGTCTAACCGGCTCTGCCAGATTCAATTTCTTGTTTCCCCAAACGTTTTATTTCTTTACTTATTTATTTTATTGCATTTTGGAAGGATTAGAAGTTGTCTAACCGGCTCTGCCAGATTCAACTTCTTGTTTCCCCAAACTATTTATTGCTTTACTTATTTATTTTATTGCATTTTTGGAAGGATTAGAAGTTGTCTAACCGGCTCTGCCAGATTCAACTTCTTATTTCCCCATACATGTTATTGTTCTTGTTATTTAATTATATTGTATTTTTGGATGGATTAGAAGTTGTCTAACCGGCTCTGCCAGATTCAACTTCTTGTTTCCCCATGAATTTTTATATTAAGATTATTTTTATGATTGTCAAATATTGTATTCTTCTATGACCATTTATTGTAATGTTTTATTATTGTTAATTGTTTATAATTATCTTGTATGAATTCTATTATGGATGTTTATTGTGATGAATTTATTGAGAGTTTGTTGGCTAAAATTGATCGTGTTGGGAGGTTTGGAATAAGGGTTCTGTAATAACTTGTATATGGGTATTAAATAGATATACAGATACTGGTTGAGGTTATTGTGAGAGGAAGTAAAATTAAGCATTTTAAGATTTAGAGCATAAGAAAATAAGGTAGATAAATTAAATAAATAAATTGTTAATTATTGAGGACCTCCCTTTGTTGGTAGGATAGAGGAACCTTAAAAACCTGAGTTGGCACATCCCTGATCATAGAGCAGCCCTGGCCTGGTCCAGTCAGTTGTGACTAGTCATATGTGCTGGCGTCGAAGGTGAGTTTGATGCGTTCAGACATCTGGGTCCTCTCCGGTGACCAATTGGGGTAAAGAAAAATCTATAATAGGATGAAAATAAAATAAAACAAGTTGATTGTAGATGCATAATATTATCATGGTAAAAATTTCATATATATTTTATTTATCATTACATTGAGCCCAGACTTTAATATGTAGTTCTTAAGATATGTTGATATATTTTGGTTGATCCATGATCTTTGTTTGGTGAAAATATGTTGAGTTATACTCGTTATGGGCAAAATGAGTTTATAATATGAAGCATGATATCTGGCAATATGTTTGATTTATTGATACCAAAACGGGTGATTATGAATTCATGATTAAAGAATGAACATGATTGAGTTAGGTGGATAAGAGGGTATGAATTGTTGGTTTTATGAAATGTTTGGGTGGATATGAGAAATCATTACTTATGAAATGATGTTTACTACCGGGAGTAGTTTGTTCGAGTTATACCATGAGAGTTTGGTATGAGCAAAGTAACACTTGAGGTTTATGAAAGCAGGCAGAAAGTGGTCTGACCATAAGGCTTTGACATAAACATATGATTCGTAAGTTTTATAGAAGCAGGCAGAGAGGGGTCTGACCATAAGGCTTCAGAAAGTAAGACATAGTATATAAGTGAGGCTTAAGGAAGCAGGCAGAGAGCGGTCTGACCATAAGGCTTCATGAGTAAGCATGGAACACTTGTAAGATTTATGGAAATGAGAAAGATGATTTTGATAATGATGAATTAATGACATCGGAATAATGATATTTTATCAATTGCAGAAATACATGATTATAATATTTTTATTACAAGTTTAATGATTTTATGATATGGTTGGCTTACCCTTATTTGTTTGTGCTATGATCATACAACTCATGTTATATGTGAATAGATAATGTCGCAAATGCGGTTGAAAAAGCTTAGAGATGAGAGAGACGCGGGGAAAAACTTTCAGGGATATTTTGTAAAAAGAATAAATTTGTATTGGAAAAATTATGTTGTGTAAAACTTATAAGTTGAAATTCGAATTTATGTTAAGTGGTGAAGACTATATTGTTTGAAGTTTGTAAGTTTGGTATTGTACTTTGGGAGAATTGAAATAAAGTTTGATGGTTTATAAAATATATCAAATTAATTTAGTCTCTACTATCAGTAATACCCTTTAAAATATTAGGGTGTTACATAAAACACTCATTATCTCTTTAAAACTCATTCTTTGAGTTTTTTTTACTTTTCTCTTTAAGATTTATGAATCTTTATTCATGTGTTTGACGATCAGGAAGTGAGAGATCACAACAGTGAGTTATTCATTCTCTACCCATCAATTTTTCTTATAGAGCAAGTAAGTTTCTACTCATTTTTCTCTAAGCCTTAATTTAAGGCATATACATATAAATTTCTTCGCATGTGTCATCTACTCTCTTTTTCTAGCTCCTTGTTGACCAGAGGTCCTAAGGACTTTCTTTTATTACGACTTTATGGTTTGTAGGCGTTTTTAGAGTTCCTTAACCCAAGTCAGGGTAATACACCGTATAGAGTTGTGGTAGTTTTCCTAATCGTGTAAGGGAAACTAATGATCTTTCTTTAATTTTATTTGATATGGATGTTTGATGGTTGTGAGTATGTTATGTTGAATTAGTTGTAATTGAAATATCTTGTTAGTGTTAATTTCATTTGAATGAGTGTAATTAGCTATTTGATGCTTGATGCCTTGGATGATGTTATTTTAGACTTGATTAGTCTTGTGAGTGTTGGTGTTGTGAATTTTAAATGCATACGATTGAAGTGTTGCTTAGAAGTGGAAATTAGGTTGAGTTATAAGTAGTTTTGGTTTAAAGGTGTTGATAGGTGAGATTTTTAAGGGCTTAATAGGTTGAACTGAGTTTTTAGGTCTGTCCTAAGGTTATTTAAAACTTGTTTGAGTTTTGAGATATGAGAAATTTGATGTAGAATTTAGTGGTTGTTAGTAGAGTATGTCTTTGTATGGTTTTTGGTTCATTTAAGTGGTTTTGACTATTGAAATTTTAATGTAATAGGTTTGAAATAGAATGTTTGGGGTTAGTTGTTAGGTCATTTTTAACTGGTTTAGATCCCTATATTGTTCGTTTATCTATTAGAAAATGTAAAAGTGAGTTTAGGTAATTTGTAGTCAAGTTGGCTTAGGTTATCTAATTTGAGTTATAGACATGTTTTTAAATCATTGTCTAAGATGTCATTTTGATCATTTAGATAAGTATGGAGAGCAACCAAGGTCAAATTAAAGGTCTTTTCTTCTTCTGGTATGGTGCTTAGCAGAAGTCAGCTAAGCCTGAAAGTTGAGAGGTTTAGTGCTCAACTACAGGGGGTAGCACTCAGGCGCCAGGTTTACGTAAGGAATGGCATTAAGTGGAGAGAATGTGCTGCTCAGCACCAGCATCTTTTGCTTTCACTCTTTGTTATTTCATTCCTTAGCTTTTGTGGTTTCTTTTAAGGGTTGATAGATACTTTATGATTTGTTTAATATGTTTTATTAAATGATAATAAATATTATGAATGATGTTAAGGTATGTATCAAGGTGCGATTGAATAAGAGTTTCTAAGAAGAAATTCTAAGTGGATGTTCCAAGTTGTGTATGAATATAGGAAGTTCAGTTTTTGAGGTTATGCTGACACTTTAATGATCATTCATTTTTAATTAAAAAGAAGTGATGCATGTGGTGGGAGTAAGGAGATCCTAGTCTAGGTGCTCTAGTATGACCTAAGATGCAGAACAAACTAACCTTTTATGTGGTAGGATAAAACTTATTAGTGATGACTCTACAAAATAATAAATGTCAAAAGTGCATGACTAGTCTCAATATTTATATTTATAATCCGAATGGTTAGGTCTAAATTCATGGTATGATTAACATATTTGTTTAATGATGTATGAAATGTGATATATGATAAATTTTGATATTATATGTTTTTTATTTTACCATTATCTTACATTTATGTGTTTTTTTTGTTTGCTTGTATTGCTTGATCTATTTTGCAATTATCATTTGATTTATTTAATATATTAAATTACTATTTAATTATTTTGAATATGTATTTGAAATGAAAATAGATAAAAATAAGTTTTTAGATAATAGTATGCGAAAGTTTATGAGCGTTAGAAAAAGAAGAGTAGGCAAAAAAAATGCATGAGATGAAGTGAGTAACGTGATTACGGGAAGTGTGAAGAGTAGGATGGGTGAGGTTGTTTGGGATGATGAAGAGGAGAACAACGCGGTTTGATGGTTATATTCTAATCACCGCCGTTGACTGATAAATGGGTTACATGTGGTGATAGATGAGACGGTTGATGAATAGAAGGTGGTGTCGGTGGTTTATGGTTTTTCCGCAGCATAGAGACGCTCTCAGCGGCGAGGTCTCGGATCTAGTATTCCCTGCAAAAGCATAAATGGATAGTGTGCGTTGGACCCACTTTCGTTCCCTAACTTAAATGCACAAACTATTTCGACAAAAATATCAATTACTCTTATCCTTTTATTAGAGAAATAAAGGAAAGTAGTGAAAGGACAGGAATATAAATTAGTTTTTGAAATAGTATAAATGTAAACAAATATATTACAGAAATTATCTCAATGCAAAACAAATTAGATAATTCATGTTTTATCCCATTTTTATATATTGGGTTGTGTGCAAAATATAAAAAGCAACTCTAATAGAAAGTAGGTTTAAATATATTTTTTTTCCTTAACTTTGAAAATTGGAATTAATTCTTTTTTAAAATTTTAGTTTAATTTAGTTCTAAAATTTTAAAAATGTGAATTTATTACATATTTCTAAAGTTTGAAAATTAAATTATTTCAAAAAAAGTTTTGAAATTAGTTCAAAGTTTTGAAGAAGAATTAATTATGATTTTTATAAAAGTTAAGGATAAAAAACATATTTAATTCTAGAAAATAAGAAATAATTTATTTGATGCTTTGAAAGAAAAAAAAATAATTGAGATATAAATAGTTTAAGATTACTGTTTGAAAGAGTCAAACTAAAAATCTATATTATAAATTATTATTTATATATTTTTGAATATTAGCAGTCTATTATCTCTATTTTTTTTTCTAAATTTTTTCAAGTTTTTGAATCAATATTTTATTTTTCAAATATTAGTAGAGGAGTTGAAGTCACAGTCTCTCTTATCCTCTTTGCTAACTTTTATCATTAGACGAAAATTAATAATTTGTGATGTATAAGTGATCCAAACACAAATAATCAGTTCTAATTACAAGAGTTTAAGATTTATTATTTCATAATTTGCTCACGTGGATTATATGATTTAACCTTTGATAAATAATTATTAAAAACACATTTTTAAATAATTTTCAAGATAAGATAAGACATGCTTAGATAAGAAAAGAACATAAAATTTAACTTGATAATAAAAATATTATATGTCATCACTTTGAAAAATATCATCTCATTAAAGAAGAGTGCTTCACTAGATTCCCAAAACATAAAATATAGCTTAAATTAAAAAAATGTGAAAAGAGCGAAAACATGGAAGAAAAAAAAACTTTAAAAAAATGAAAAAAAAACATACAACATATTATAAAATAGGTAAAAATATTTAAAATTTGAGATCAGTTTAATATATTTATCTCAAATTTAAATCTATATTTTTTAATTTTAAATCTAGTCCACTTAAATGAATTTGAAATAGATCAATTTTTTATTTCGAAAATCCAAATCTCAATTCACTTGATTGGATTTGGATTGGATTTATTTTAATATTTAAAATATAAAATCAAGGTATATCTAAGTAGAATTAAGGCGGTAAAAAAGTAAATCAAAGGTTTGCACGAGTTGTCCTGACTAAAGATTAACCGATGCAGTCCTTACTGATGGTCAACCTAAATCGATCTTGACCAAAGATCGATTTGAGTCAGTCCCATCCAAAGATTGACTCAAATCGATCCCAACCGAAGATCAACCAGACTGAAGATCAATCGAGTTGCACAGGTCAAAGATAGTTTGAGTATACTTGACCAAAGGTCGATCGAAGGTCAACCACAGTCAGTTCTAGTTGAAAATTAACTTTGAATTAGTCCCAACTAATGACATACTTGTATCTAAGGGACCTACAACAAAAGCAATTACTAGGATAATCCAAGAAGACTAGGTCTCTTATGAGCATAATAAGTCCAAGTTGAAGTTAACATGGGCTAAAAAGGATGTAAAGACCTAACCTAAGACTATTTGTTTGAGATCATACTAGTTTGGAATATGTTATAAACACTTTACCATAGTATGAGATTGAATAAGTTTGAGGTATGTAAAAAATTTGACTTTGGATAATTTCATAATTTTTTTTCATAAAAAGAAAAAGAGCCAACAAAATATATGTTAAGAAAAAGGGTTGTATTACGAGAAGGATATCACTAGTACACTAAGAGGATACTGCACCGGTTACTTTTGCTTTTAGGCACCGGTTCTACAACCGAGGCATATACCGGCGAGGTAAAAGGGGGTAGGTTTTATGCCTCGGTCGTGAACTGAGTTAAAAAGAATAGGATTTATGCCTCGGTTTTTACGTAACTGAGGCAATAACTTGTTTTTTTTTAAGCTTCAGGATGTTGTTGATGTTTGTTCTTATGCATCACCCATCTTCCACTGCCATCACCCATCTTCCACTGCCACCAGCATGATTTCCCACTTTCAGAGCTACCAACACAACAACGCAATTCCACATTTTCAGTGAAACAAGAATGATTCTCTACCAGCTTCTTTTCCTCTGTTCCTGGAGGTCTCAGCTCTGCCGCCACTCAAAAACTCCAATCAAAAATCCAAAAATTGAAATCGGAACCCTAGACGAATCGGAACGAGAATGACGTGCTCCCACCACCACCTGCAGAGAATCAAACTCCACCACTCTTGCAAAGCATCAATTAAACATAAAACAACCCAAACAAAATTAGAAAAAGGAGACGGAAGGAAGTTTCCTCCTTCCCTGCAAATCAGAACAAAGAGAAGAAGAACGAGAATGACCGCCCTTGCGCCCCCACTGCGTCTTCGCCGCGCCTCAATCATGCCATTGAATATCCTTCGTCGCGCCTCCATCAGAGCAGAGAAGAGGAAGGAAGGGAAACAAAAGAAAAAAGGGAGAAAAGAGAAGAGCAGCGCAACTTCTATCTCTGTTTGCGAAATTTAACCCTAAATACATGTTATTACCTCGGTTATTTTTTTAACCGAGGCAATAAGGGTCTACGGCCTCTGTTCTATAAAGAACCGAGGCCTAAACGCTCTCAAAAAAACAAAAAAATAATTACAAAATGTCACCGCGCCAGTTTTAGGCATCGGTTCCTTTTGAACTGAGGCATATACCTTTGCGCGATAATTACAAAAATGCCACCGCACCAGTTTTAGGCATCGGTTCTTTTTGAACCGAGGCATATACCTTGCGCGATAATTACAAAAATGCCACCGCACCAGTTTTAGGCATCGATTCTTTTTGAACCGAGGCATATACCTTGCGCGATAGTTACAACAATGCCACCGCACCAGTTTTAGACATCGGTTCTTTTTGAACCGAGGCATATTCATTTGTGATAACTACAAAAATGCCACCGCCCTATTTTTTGCTTCGGTTACAACTTAACCGATGCCAAATGCGCGAGTTAAAATCTTGTTTTTTTACTAGTGTATTTTGGAAAAATTATTATGTATAAAATACCCAAAATTGCATGAATTATTTACATTTGATTATTCTCTTCGGTTTAATGGTGTTTTTGAATTCCTAAAAAATCATATTTCTTTTAGCCTAGCCTTATTACAACTTATGATAAACCTTTTGATCTTTTCAAATGTGTGAATTGTATAATTTAGATGATGAACAAAAGTTGATGAAGTGATTTTATAACATGTTAATGAGGGATCATTGATATACACTTTGTGTAGAGTGAAATATTAATTCTTGTGAGCTAATTTTAAATTCAATAGTCATGTTGTTATCTCTTATACTGTTACAGGGATTGAAGTGATAAAACGAAAATCATGTCATCTTATCTTGAGTTTTGGAGTTACAAGTATAATTTTATGTTTGTATAATTTGGATTGAAAAATCATTTACACTTAAGTTATTCTGATAGGTTGACATGAGTTTTTCTAAATTCTATAATTTTAAGCTTTCATGAGAACATAAAAATGTTTAAGTTTAGGCTATTTTGATAATTGACATTGTGATTGTTTTTATTTTATTTATATCTTTTAATGGTATTTTTATTATTACTTTTTAAATGATTAATATTTTAGTCAATAAATTGAAAATTATAAATATTTGGCTCTTATTTGCGAAAATATTGTGCATATGAATGAAAATCACTGAAAATTGAAGAATATATAAGCAAAATCAACAAATTGGGTTGTTTCAATTATAAAAATCAAATAAATGAGAATCACTGAAGATTGAATAATATCTTAATAAAATCATTTATCAACATATTAGGTTACTTTAATTACAAAAGTCAGATAAATGAAAATCGTTTAAGATTGAAGAATATCTCAATAAAATAAGTTGATCGTTTAAGATTGAAGAATATCTCAATAAAATAAGTTGTTACCAGATTTGGTTACTTTTACCTAGATCCTACAAATAAGAGGCTTGATCTCAATAAAAACACATTCTTGGAGCATAGGAAACTAACTCTTATTAAGAGAGTTACCATAAAAACTTATTCTAGAGGCATTAAGACTCGCTACATGTGGTGTGAATGTTAAAGTAAGAATTAGAAGTATATTGTTTAATGTTTTTCATATTGATTACATGCATGAAATCTAACTTTGAATGAAGTTTTTATCATATAGTAATTTCATAAATTTTATTACTTTCTCAGTCTGAATAATGTAAGTCTTTGTGAAAAAATGATATCTAGAGTTATCTACTTTATTATTTGTATGATTTGTTACATTTGTCAATTTTGTAACATGCCTCGTAACATGGGAGTAAGGAAGTTGCACTTGTTATATGCTTTTTTGACTCTAAAATTTAATTTTCAAGACTAGTTTTTCCCACTCTTTTTTGGAAACCACTTATATTCCTTTGTTCCTATGAATAGAAAAATTTACCTTTTGTAAAAACAATTCATAAATGTAGTAAAATTATGATTTTGTTTATTTGTGAATTCATGGATCTAATAGTCAGATATATTTTTTCATTCAGTAATAGAATAAAAATATAAAAAATAACAGAAAAATAATAAATTTGTTTTAACTGTTTTTTTAATCAAAGAGAAAAAACACATAAAAGAGAGTAATAAGTGAACCCAAATAATAAGTAAATTCAAAGAAAAAAAATCTTATTAAATTTTTTCAAAAATTAAAAATTTATATAATTTTATTTTATAAATTCTCATCATACATATTAAAGAATTTTAAATGTTTGGGAGTTCATGATACCTCATAGCTCCAAAAAAGAATCCAATATATATATATATATATATATTAAAAGACTAATGTAAAATTAACAGGAGTAAAAAGAATTATATAATGTGTCAATAATTCTTATTACTATGCCATGACAACCATTGTTTTACGTGTTCTTTGGCATCACTCGATGAATAATGAATCAACACATGACACATGTTTATTATTCATGTGAATTGTCTTGCAACTTCACACATCAAACATGAAAACTAATTGACTTTGTCATATCACCCACATGCAGTTTGACCCCATAATCACTATTTAAGTCTAAATCAAAATTAATTAAGTCTAAATCAAAATTATAAGGACAATTTAAGCATCAAGTATGTTTCAATTTACTCATTTTCAACTTTCACTTTTATATGTTTACTTAAACATTACAATATTGAGTGTTAATAACAGTTAATATGTGTAATGTGTCCTTCATTATATTTTAACTATCTATGTTAATAATAGATCATCTCTATTAGACTCAAATCTCCTTTATATTTATTGGAACTATTATCATTTGAATATTTGATTTGTCATTTATTTTAAATAACAAATCCACTACATTAATTGATTGTATGCAATTTATAATAACTATTATAATTTTAGAAACTAAATTAATAATCCAATTCATAATAAAATTGTTTCTTTGTGATTAAATGGGTGTGTAAAATAATTTTTAAAAGTAAATTAAATTTATGTTAAAACTTATATAAGATCTTTTTACTTTGATAATTTCAACCTTCTTACTACTGAAAAGACATAAATGAATTAGAGTTGATGGGTTACATAGATAAATTAGGTTTTTTGCTTGACTTAAGGTGATTCCTTAGAATAATTTAAAATTTTTTAGTGTCTTAAATATATTGTTATGTTTAAAACTTGGATATTTTAAGGTAAAAATTGAGACATGGAAACCTGATTTTATTTTTGTTTTTATTTTAAGTTGAGTGATGAGTACATGAGAAATTTAGTTATATAATTTAGTTTGTATATGAAAATATGAGGAATTAACATCTTTCTTCACAAATTTTCACATATATCATATCATACACAAGTTTTCAAAAACTTTTATTTCAAATTCACATATAATCTTTTTCTTTTTCTTAATTCAAACAAGTTCACTTCTTTTTTCTCTCAACTCTATTCTAAATATATTTTGAAATCTAAACACAAAATGAGTTAATGGTTTTGCAACAAATGGCGTGATATAAGTTGTAGTAGTTATAAAATTAGTTTTGGACATTAAATATTATTAGTTTGGTCGCACACCAATAAATAGTGACAAAGAGCAGGCGAAAGAAAAAGTGATAAAATTATATGCAAATGGGGCTCCACAGCCAATCTATGAATGAATGAATGGTTTTAATGAAAAGGTTTACGAGGAGATGTAGGGTTAATTGGTAGGAAGCAGAAGAAACATTGAGTCAAAGTATAAGAGATTGTGAGTTGGGTTGGGTCCAACCATCTCTTTTATCAATTGCTTTCAATTCTTTCACAGCCTCATCAGATAAGCTTTCTGCACTTTATTTCTGCCGCCCGATACCATTACCCATCTTTTGTACCGTACGACCTATTTGGTCTTTCAATATACAAATTTTTAAATACAAACTAAAGGTCATAAATCAAATAAATTTAGGTTTAACGTTCTATAGCTCTTTTTCTTTTTTTTCAGAATATTTTATTCTTTAAAAATTAAAATAAATAAAAATTTATCGTCAAATTGAACAAACCGATCTTACATGTTGGAGTATTTTCGCCTAAACTAAAAATATATATAATAAATCCATCAGACGTTATTAATTATATATATTATATATTCTTTTACTAAATTCTAATATCAAATTACAGGTTTAGATAAACTTTCAAAAAATTTACGGGAATGAGTAAGTTTTTTATGTACATAACTTTACATTTTTTTTCATATCAGGTGTGTTTCAGTGTATATTTTCCTGTGTGTCTCTGTTGCTTCTGGCTGTCTGGGATGCTTGCATTCCTTCAATTGTTGTCCTTCATACTCACCAAAGGAGGGGAGGTACCTGCAAAGATACTCCGACGCTCAAGTCAGATATGAGTTATGGAGCTGAAGCTCTCAAGAGAATGATTATGATACTGCTCTGAAATATTATTCAGGATCTCTAGAGCATAAAGAGAACGTACCTGGACTTTGGTCCTGTCACTGTATTTATAAGCAAAATAAAAATAACCACCTTACCTAAAAATGTGGTTAGTGGCTTTGATAAATATCTTAACTGTCTAAAATATCTAAGATATTTATGTTATTACATAAATATCCTTACTACATAACATGCCCCCCAAGTCCGAGTTAACCGTTCCGTTTTATGGACGTGGTAACTATAGGACTTATGAGTTTGAGGGAGGCTGTCTTCGCTGTAATTAGAGAGCGTGTTCCTGGTTATTGCTCATGTGTGGACTGAACGTTTTAAAACAAGGATGACCGAGTGGTTGAATTTGATGGACCAAAAGGAGGCGAAGACAAACGGCAAAAAGTTGGCGTAAGTGAGGCCGAACGTGAGGATACGTATGACCGAGCGGTAGAGGCCGAGTGGCATGCGAGGCCGATCATGAGGACTGTTGGAATGTTCGACACAGGTTGTCGAGCGGTCGAGTGGCATGTGAGATTGAGCGGTTGAAAGAAAAAGGGAAGTCGAACGACCGACTGTCTTGGACGCTCGTAAACATGGGTTGTCGAGAGCTTAAAACCCAAAAGGTTGAACAAATTTGAGCCCGAACGGCCAACTTCTTGAGCGCTCGTAAACATGGATTGCCGAGCGGAGTCTGAACGCTCGTTGAAATGAATTGGCGAGCGATGTTTGAACGCTCGTTGACATGCATTGGCGAGCGCTTTTTGAACGCTCGTTGAAATGAATGTCGAGCGATGTTTGGACGCTCGTTGACATGCATTGGCGAGCGCGTCTTGAACGCTCGTTGAAATGAATGTCGAGCGATGTTTGGATGCTCGTTGAAATTGCATTGGTGAGTGTCGCAACCGGGATCGCGACGGGACGACGATCCGAAAAAGAAAACACGTTTTGAAAAAAAAATTTGGAGTCGCCACCATAGTTTATTCTGGAAAACTACGGAAAAACCATAAAATGATAAGACCTGGTCTGCGAAAATGAGATTCTAAGTTCGGGAGTCGGTTACGTGTAGGGAAGGTATTAGCACCCTACAACGCCTGCCCTAAGGCAGTACCTTTAACTAAATATGCGAATATGATGTGGTTTTCAAAATGTTTAACTATCCCCTAAAATAAGACTCTAAAGAAACAACATGTATTTTTTAGTTTTTTGAGCCCGACAAGGATTGACCTTGCTCCTACGTATTCTCATTAAGAATGAGAAATCAGGGTTCCGTAGTTCTTTTAGAAAACTACTTGAGAATTTGTTTGAAAAATTGGTTTGAGAAAATGACTTTGGATTTTTGGGAAGGTGAACCTGACAAGGACTGGCCTTGCTCCTACGTATCTCCACTTTTGATGGAGAATCAAGGATCACGTAGTTCTAGCAAGGCGATATTGTTTGTAGTTTTGAAAAAGTGAATGTTTTTTAGTTTTTGCAGATTTTATATGTTTTTGGTATTTTCATTGTAATATTTATATTTTTTGCGAATGAGTACTAGGCTGATGCGTACGATCGCACGAGCACCCACACGGCTTTTTCCTCTTATTGTTTTGCGTAATGAGTACTAGGCTGATGCGTACGATCGCACGAGCACCCACACGGCTTTTTCCTCTTATTATTTTGCGTAATGAGTACTAGGCTGATGCGTACGATCGCACGAGTACTCACACGATTTTTTATTTATTTTATATTTGGGCAATAAGTACTAGGCTGATGCGTACGATCGCACGAGTACTCATACTGATATTTATTACATTAAATGTTTTTTAAAGTTTTATATATTTTTTTTTATTTTTTTTTCCCTTTTTTGAAATAAAACGAAACGAACAAATTCACTAAAACAAAGGGGTGGGGGTTATTTTACAAGGGGGTTACATGCAATAAAAAAAAAACAAAGAAAGAAAAAGCATAAAAAATAAAACAAGAGAAAAGCTCAACTGAATCAGGGATACAGAGATAAAAACCAGGGGCGCCGAGTGAAATTGAATCTCCTTTGTTTGGGCCAATGCTCTTCTTCTCCAATTTTGGATATGCTAGGAGTGTAAACAAGAAATTTGGAGGTGCCATTGAGTATTTGTGCTTATAAGGTCCAATTCCCGGCTTAAGCCCAACTAAAAGGGGTGTAGATGGGATTGTGCGTGTTGTAGGCTGTAAGCTGCGGCCAGGGGAACCATCCCCCAAACGTTAGGGTTTCTTCATCGTCAACGGCAGCTCCACGGCTAACGCCACCGTTCATCTCCTTGGCCGACCACAAGTCACCGTTGGTGGTGTCGCCTGCGTCGGAAACATTCCCGCCGTCCGTGGCGGTCTAAACCTTTCCTTCTTCCTCTATTTCTCTTTTCCCTCTGTTCCTGCGCTTTGTATTTTGGCGTTAGCAATGAAGATGATGAGGTTTAGGGATTACCAATTCTCTGTATTTCAGGGGCTGAACAAATGAAGGATGAATTGATGATAAGAACGAATGTTGAAGAGGAATCAATTTCTGCGTGTGGATGAGAATCGTCCAATCTTGTTCTGTTTGTGTTTGAGTTTTGATAGTTGAATGATGAAGCGGTAATTGGGTGAGACGATGGTTGCGTGTGATGGGGGGAAATGGTTTTTGAAGGTGTGATTTTGTTGAGCGTGGAATATGGGAAAATGGTGAGTTCTCTGGCTTTGAGTATGTTGAAGAAGATAGAAGGGGAAAATAAGGAATTGAGAGTTTTGCGTGTAAGGGATGAAAATGAAGAATTGTCTGGTTTGGTGTGGTTCACGGTGATCGACGGCAGAGTTGCCTAGTAATGGGCGAATGTTGAGGGCGGAGAGGATGGTCCAGTGGCTATGGAGGCTTTGGGTGGAGATGGTGGGTGTCGGCCATAGCCGTGAGTGTCACAATATGGCCATGGGTGAATCTGGATGGTACAGGGATACTTGCCTAGTGAATGGAGGCATCAATGGTATCTTTTTTAGCAATGAAAGTTGTAGTGGATGATGGATTGTGGTTGAAGCTGGAGGTGTCCGAGGTCAGTGTTGGAGGTATATGGATAAGGATGATGGTGTTGGCCGTGAGGTGTTGGAGATAAAAATCTGTCCAGAGTTTGGAGTTCGGCAATGGTATCTCTCGGCTGTAGTTTCCCCCCCTTTCCAGACTGCCACACTCCACATTTCTTATAGCCACGACACCCTCTGCCCGTGAATATCATCCTCCAAAGTGCTTCTTTCCTATGCTGAACGTGAGTTGTGTGTGAAGCATGCTGACAGGGATATTATGTTTGCTGCCTCCTCCTTTTGTCTCCCATTATCATCCTTTTTAAATTTATCTTATCCATTCAGCCTAATGAATACGTGAATATCCTTCCAGTGGGCTTCCTTCACCATTTCATTCTTTGTCTTCTTCTTCTTTGTTTTGGTCGTGGGCTCCCTTCTCCTTTCACGTGTGTGATGGGTGTGAGCTGCTGCCAATGTGCTGGACGGGTGGAGTTTGGACGTGAAGACCGTGACCTTCATAATTGGTGGCTCCCATTTTTATAATGGATTTTGACCTTTTTACACTTCAACAAATTTAGCTGCATTTTGGAGTTCCTATGACCGAGAATATGAGCCAAATGGTAGACCCCTCCATAATATGTTGTCTCCTCTTTTTGGAAATGCTAAAAGGAATGAAGGAGCTGTAACTCTTCAACAAATTCAGATTTTCAAGTGGTGGCCCCTTCTCCAATTGTTTCTAATTGTCCTTTTATGAAATTCTTTTGCATGAAATTAAATTTCCGTGTGCATGTGGCTACTTCCAAAACATGGTGGCCCCTTTCTCTTTTATGCCAATAATGCTTAAGCCATTCAAAACAGCAAAATCAATCCATGATAAAAACCGTGAGCATTCTTTTGCTTAAATGTGATCCACTTCTTCCATTTATAAAGCAAGAAAGTAGATTCCTTGGCTGGTTGCTTAAGCTTAAGGCCGCGTGGTTTTCTCCAATTAATGACCAATTTTACTTCTACAAATTCAACAAAAATATTTCATCACAGACAACACACAGATTAAATCACTACAGTGCAGCTTCTTCCCAAACACAGTGTATGAATGTTCTTCTAAACGTCTCAATTTGTATTTCCAAAATTTCCCTTGTAATTACTAATGCAAATAATCAACTCAAATAATTCAAATTGAATGAAATTAGAATTTCTGGTCAAATTAAGTACAAATAGTAAAAACAGGAAAATACCGGACATTATGCACAATTCCCTAATTAATTCTAGCACAATAAACCAAGTGAAGTGAGCAAAATATTGATTCATCAATGGGATTTACTATGTATAGAGGGATTGGGAAATGGTAAAATATGAGAGAAAAATGAAGTAGAGTTTTGGGATGGAATGAAGAGATTTTGAGAGAGAAGATATGGATATTATGTAAATTGTGTGTGTGTGAAGTGAAGGAAATGTAAGTATTTATAGAGTTAAGGATGAAGAAAGTTGATGAATAAAAATAATATAATAAGTTGGTGGAAAATTTAAAAAAAAGATGAATAGAAAAAGTTAATGTGGAAAATAAGTGAAAGAAATAATATTAGGTGTGGAAATTAAGTGGAAGAAATAATAAAAAAAGTAAGTGGAAAAATTAGAAAAGTTGATATATAAAATTAATATGGAAATGATGTGGAAAAAGTAAATAAAAAAGGTAAATGATGTGGAATGAGATGTGGAGGGTGATGTGGATGGTGATGTGGAGAGTGGGGTGTGATAAGAGAAAAGGGGTGGTGAGGAAGTAAAAAAGTAAGAGATTATTTTGGGCCATTGGATTAAGTGTTTAAAAGAAAATTTGGGGGTGCAAAAAGTAAAATAAATAGTATTTTTCATTTTGGTGTTTTTATGTTTTTTTATTTATTTTTTTTTATTATTTTTTTTATTTTTTTTTTGTGATGAATTTTATTTACCCGGACGAAATTGGGTATTGACAGCTGCCCCTCTTTACTTAGATTTTACTAGATAATATGACAAACAACGTTTTTATATTATTAGAGTAAAAGATAAGTAAAGATAGAAATACTAATTTCGTCTGGATTTCAAAGAGAAAAGAAAAGAATAACAATCGATTCAAGTACATAAGATGAAGAGAATTACGATGCAATAAAAAGGGTTCGACCATTGCCCAGCAGATGATCGAGATACCAATAGCAGAAAGTAAAATTGGGCTCGACCATTGCCTTGCAGAGGGCCGAGATATCAATGGCAGAAAGTAAAATTGGGCTCGACCATTGCCTTGCAGAGGGCCGAGATACCAACGACAGAAAGTAAAATTGGGCTCGACCATTGCCTTGCAGAGGGCCGAGATACCAATAGCAGAAAGTAAAAATTGGGCTCGACCATTGCCTTGCAGAGGGCCGAGATACCAATAGCAGAGGAAAATTTAAATTCGACCATTGCCATGCAGAGGGTCGTTTGACAATCTGGACTTGACCATTGCCTTGCAGAGGGCCAAGATCACAGAGGAAAATTTAAATTCGACCATTGCCATGCAGAGGGTCGTTTGATAATCTGGACTTGACCATTGCCTTGCAGAGGGCCAAGATCGCAGAGGAAAATTAAATTTGACCATTGCCATGCAGAGGGTCGTTTGACAATCTGGACTTGACCATTGCCTTGCAGAGGGCCAAGATCGCAGAGGAAAATTAAATTTGACCATTGCCATGCAGAGGGTCGTTTGACAATCTGGACTTGACCATTGCCTTGCAGAGGGCCAAGATCGCAGAGGAAAACTTAAATTTGACCATTGCCATGCAGAGGGTCGTTTGACAATCTGGACTTGACCATTGCCTTGCAGAGGGCCAAGATCGCAGAGGAAAATTAAATTTGACCATTGCCATGCAGCGGGTCGTTAGACAATCTGGACTTGACCATTGCCTTGCAGAGGGCCAAGATCGCAGAGGAAAATTAAATTTGACCATTGCCATGCAGAGGGTCGTTTGACAATCTGGACTTGACCATTGCCTTGCAGAGGGCCAAGATCGCAGAGGAAAATTAAATTTGACCATTGCCATGCAGAGGGTCGTTTGACAATCTGGACTTGACCATTGCCTTGCAGAGGGCCAAGATCGCAGAGGAAAACTTAAATTTGACCATTGCCATGCAGAGGGTCGTTTGACAATCTGGACTTGACCATTGCCTTGCAGAGGGTCAAGATCACAGAGACAGAAAGTAAAATGTTTGATTGTTTTGAATTGGAAACTTTTGAATTTGTTTAAGTTTTTGAAATTTTGAGATGTTGAATATTTTATTTTTTTTTTCTTGAGATAGAAATGAGTGTCCATTTTTTTTGAAATGAGAAGCATGGTTGATGTAAATTTGGAAATTGCAAAAGAAAGCTTTGATGCATGTTGATTGATTTTTTTTTTTTTGAAATTTTTGAAATCAATAAACAAAGTGTTGCATTTTTGTACAAGGATTAGGATTTTGCAGTTTTGATATGCAAGAGAAACATGACTGATGTAAATTTTGAAATTAGAGGAGAAAACTTTGATGCATTTTGATTTTTTGTCTTTTCTGAAGGAAGAAGATTTGGTGAAAATATGTAATTTTGAAATTGGAGGAGAAAACTTTGATGCATTTTGATTTTTTTTGTCTTTTTTGAAGGAAGAAAATTTGATGAATATATATGGAGGCAAATTCAAAGTTGATGAAAATATGTACATGATATGATTATGGAAAACTATGATATATTTTTTTTTAGTCAATTTGCTTTCTTTGAAATAATCAAATTTATGACGATTTAGACTTTCAATTTCCTTTCAATGGATGTCCAATTCTAAAGTCAACTGTTCAAAATGAAGCTTGTGTGCTACACATTTCTTGACGAGATACTAGTGTGTATATGCTTGATACCAGGGGTTGGGACAAATGTGTGGAAGGATTTGGAGAGTACCGAGTTGGCTACTTGGGCCTCTTACTCCTTAAAACAATTACAAATGCCAATGTGAAGTCGTAGATACTCAGAAGTTGCCCCAGTTTGGGGCCTGGTAAAAAGGTAGGTATGGACAAATGTATTTGTGAATTGTGAGGGAATAAGTCATGAATCAGGGAGTGAGAATATCATGTGAGATTTACAAATTGCCCCAATTTTGGTGATGATGGATTTTTGAAGTTCGGGGCGAACCAAGGTCACGCAAGGCCCAACAAGGGATACCTCAGTCTTTGTGTGAGCTTTGAATGTTCAGATGAAAAAATTTGAGATTTAACAAATTTGCTCAATACTCTGAATGGGCCGAAGCATATGAGAGTCACGCCTTAGTTTTGGGTATGAGTCAATTAAGCGAGGTTCAAAAAGAAGTTTCCCCCCACTATGGGTTTACGAATGATAAGATGGACTCAAAATCATACAATGCTCCAAAGTGTCTGCCCCTGTTTTGAGGGTGGATCTATGAATTTCAGTACGGACAAATCTGAGAGGCCCAACAAGGGATGCCCCGATCTTGGTACGAACTTTGAATATACAGATGAAACAAATGTGAGACTAACAAAGTTGCACCATATTTTGAAAGGGCCAAAACGTATGAAATAAAGCTGCCCAAAAATGCCCCCTAGTTTGGGAATCGGGGGAAAAGTTTGAATGAGATTTGAATGTGTTCAGGAACCTGTGATGGATATGGAAAGGATTGGCTTGAAAAGATTGCCCCAATTGGCTTGATTTTCCTTTGTATAATTTTGATCAAAAGGGAGTTCCCTTCATCCGAGGACATTTATTTTTCATCATTTTTTCACAACTGCATTGTTAGTCATTTTTGTCTTGTCTCCAAATTAAGCTTTATGAAAATTTAAGCAACCATTATTCAATCTGTATGGACTTTTATTGGGCTTGTAACGTGGCTTGGGCTGAGAGGTATTGAAAGAAAGGATATAGAGGCCCAAATGAGTGTTTGTGGGTCATTTGAAACAAGAGTTACCATCTACACCTTGTATCAGCTATTCGTCAAAAATTGTTTTGACTTTCTTTGCTGATTTGTAAACTTCACTCTTTGTTTGCCATCACTTCGTGATTCTTTCCATTTTTGCTTTGCTTTTGCTGAATTCTCTTCATTTGATCACTAAGTGTGTTCTTCTTGCAATTTGAGTCGACTTCTACTGTGATGGTAACCCTTGTTTGGGTAAATTTGAAAAGAAATTTCTTATTGGCTCAAATTTGGTATCAAAGGATATATTTTGTTTTTTGTTTTTTGTTTTTTTTTTTTTTTTGATGAAGAAAAATGGCCACACATCACTTCAAATTTTGGTTGTTTTATTTTCAAAAGATTAATTAGGAGACAAGACTAAATGATCTCAACAAGAGTCATTTTTCTTTTTTTTTTTTTTTGTGTCCCAATGGAATCAGGGATCTCCCAAATGAGAGCCAGTATAGGTAACGGAAAATCTGCCCCAGTGTAAAACTTGGTGTTTATTATTTGGGCTCAAGAACATGATTGGGCCATTCTTTTGGTATAGCGAGGGCTGAAGGATGATGTTTTCAAGCAATGCACACACAAATATCTCTTAAGAATATATGACTTGATCATTTGACTCCAGAAGATTATGACATCCATTACATTTTTTTTTTTGAAATCTCATAAAAATGGATAATTTGCATCGAAAACAAATGACTCAACTTTTGCGTATTTTTTATTTTATGCATGAAGAAAAGTAATATGAAATGAAAATGATGATACTGGTTGAAAAACAGATTTTTTTCTTAGAGCAAATTAGGTTTTGGTGGCCAGTATAAAAACTGGGCTTGGGGTTAGCATGGGAAATAGGCTTTGTAAGCCATTGGGAAAATTGGGATTTCTTAGCCAATGGAAACTGGGCCTTGCGGGCCAGCATGGGAACTGGGCTTTGCAGGCCAGTATGGGAAATGGGATTTCCGGGCCAATGTGGAATTTGGGCCTTGCAGGCCAGCATGAAAACTGGACTTTGCAGGCTAGTATGGGAAATAGGATTTGTGAGCTATTGTGGAAATGGGGATTTCTCGGCCAATGGAAATTGGGCCTTGCGGGCCAGCATGGAAACTGGGCTTTGCAAGCCAGTATGGGAAATGGGCTTTATGAGCTATTGTGAAAACTGGGCTTTTATGGACCAGAGTGGAAACTGGGCTTTTTGGGCCACAAACTGGTCATCTTTAATTCTTAACTTTTTTTTCATTTTTTTTTTGACAACAAATTCCAAAAAATCATGCATGATAATTTGGAAGGCTGTACTGAAAATACATTGTTAACAATTTGTATCTTCCACAATTATGTTGCTTTTTATTTGACAAATATATTACTGAAGGAAAATTATGCAATATACGGAAAGAAATCTTTTTTTTTGTATTATTTTTTATTTTTTATTTTTTTATTTTTTATTTTTTATTTTTGGTTATATTTTGGCTTTGTATTCAAATTAGTCTCTCTGTTCAATCTTTTTTTTTTTTTGTAAAATTTGCTCACTTGATGAAATAAATTAGCCCTTTATGATTTTTATTTGACACACTTAGTCTAACATTTCCAATCAATTACTTGTACGAAACCATTAAGAAAAAAAAAGGCTAAAAAAATATTTACAAATAAAGAAAATTAACTTCGGGAATTTGCAAGAAAAACAGGATTTTTTTTTTTGATTTGTTCTTTGCGGCTTTCATTCTCCACGACACCCTATTAGGATTTCCAGAAAACCTTGGAGATACTTTCGTAATGAAAGTTCACATTAAAAGTCATGAATGGAAATATGATATCGATGAGCATAGCCCTCATAGCAACACAATTCAAAATATGAGCATAGACAAAATCAGTTGCCTTTTACAATAACCTCTGCTTTTCCAGATAGTACTAGAGTCCTCTTCATCTGTCCATGGCATTTGCAGAGGCAAACTCACGCCTTGCCACGACGCTCAATTGACTTTCTTCAAACTTTAAAAATCCTAAATGTAAGACCACTGAATCGATCAAAGATTGCACTTTATGTTTTACAGCCTTGAGTGCCTCTGTTGAGTGTCCACGCACTCCTCCATGATAATCACACCTTGCATTTATGACCTAGTTCTTTGGGTATGGGGGGGCCTATTTAGACAAATCCTCGATGAGGTTACTGCGGAGAAGATATATCAATAGCTCGGTATGGGTCATGGGGAGCGGAGTGAAGTTGTCGACCTTCTCATCATGATTTGCAATTTCTTCGGTCAATGCCCGATTGGACCCGTAGGGACGCGACATGGCCATGCAAGAAGATGAAGGACCCAAGCAGTCCTCCAAGCTCTCCTTTCAGTGAAATTTCGCCTCCAACAAACCAAAGACGTTTTTTCCCTTCGCCTCTTAAGGTTAAATAGACATATCGGTAAAAGTCGCGCCTGACACCCTCTCATTCGCGCCTGGGCATGAAGCTTTCTGGAAAAAATCGCGCCCGAGCGTTCACTGAAATCTTGACGAACCGATATCTTGACGAGCGTCCACTTATGTCGAGCGTTTTTCAGGACGAGCGTCCACTTAGACGAGCGTCAACTTGTGTTGCCGGACGAGCGTCCAACTCTTGGTGCTGGACGAGCGTCCTCCTGATAATGTAGGTCGAGCGGTCGATTCTCTTGGACGAGCGTCCAATCTGGACGAGTGTCAATCTGGACGAGCGTTCAACTCAATTTGGTGGCCGAACGTCCGCATCTGCAAGCATCCACGAGCGTCCGCTTCACGAACGAACGTCCAACTCTTCTGGTGGACGAGCGTCCAGTGCTGTTGGCTAGACGAACGTCGGCTTCTCCCGATGGACGAGCGTTGAACTCTCTCCTTGGACGAGCGTCCAACTCTAAGTGCAGGACGAGCGTCGAACTCTTGGTGTTGGACGAGCGTCCTCTTGATAATGTAGGACGAGCGGCCGCTTCTCTTGGACGAGCGTCCAATCTGGACGAGTGTCAATCTGGATGAGCGTTTAACTCAATTTGGTGGCCGAACGTCCGCATCTGCAAGCATCCACGAGCGTCCGCTTCACGAACGAACGTCCAACTCTTCTGGTGGACGAGCGTCCAGTGCTGTTGGCTAGACGAACGTCGGCTTCTCCCGATGGACGAGCGTTGAACTCTCTCGTTGGACGAGCGTCCAACTCTAAGTGCAGGACGAGCGTCCCCTTCTAATCGCTGGACGAGCGTCCCATGCTGTTGGCTGGACGAGCGTCCCACGCTGTTCTTAGTGAGGTACTCTCTGTCGTCCATAGGGTGATTGTCCGCGTGCTTGCGTCGAGCGTTTCTGCACTTTGGTTCAGCTCCACACCTTGTTAGAGACTCTTCCACCTTCAACCTCTCATTGCTTATCAATTGTTCATGGTGGTTGTAAAGTACTTAAAAATACAGTAGTGACCTTCTTGTTGCTCAGAGGCGATTCTACTTGAGCAGAAATTTCTCTCCATCTTTGGGCATATTCTCTGAATGATTCATACTCCTTCTCTATCATGCTCTATGAGATGTCTCATCCATGTTATATTTGCACTGTCTCAAGAAAAAAAAATCATCCACCGGATTCTCCCTAGGCCGATGCATCAAGGTTCGAGATGAGTACTCCCATTAGAGGCAATGCCAGCCAATCTCTCAGAACAGAAGAATTAATAACCTTCCATTACATGCATGAACTACCATCAGATCCGAGGCTATTCAAACTTTGCAACATTTTCAAACTTGGCATTTCATCCATCTTCTATGGTTTTCATAATTTTTCAACACTTCAAATTTGTGCCTCACAACCTCAACATTGATGTGATGACATGGTGAGAAGATTTCAACTCAGGTGACTTTGTCCTCCTAGTGCTTACAATAACTCTCCTAAGGACCATGAAAATGGTTGCCCCCAAACTCGTTTCCTACTTCAACTGTGTCCCCTTTTACTTTTTTTTTTTGAGCGTCAAGATGTCTCAAGTCCACTTCTGAGGGTGGAGTATAATTCGGGGGACGACCATAGGAAGGGAAAGTTTGTATCTCTGGAACTCTTTGTTGTGGTCATTGTGCGCACGAATCTTCAGGGCTTTGTAAGGCATTCAAGGCCTCTAAGATTTGACTCATTTGTTCCTTCAACTGGTTGATATCGGCCTTCATTCCCTCTTGAACTTCTCCTTGGTTCTCCATGGTTTTGCCACTGGTTCGAGTCCTTTAGGGATGTCGTAGAAAGTTGGCCGTTTTTTTTTATTTTTTTTTTTTTAAAAAAAAAATTTATTTTTTATTTTTAAGAAAAATACATATATATACATGTGAGAAAAATTTAAATAATTTTATTTGAAACGAAAATATTGCATGTTCAAAGCAAAAATTTTCGGTGTTTTTAAGTTAGATGAACAATGCTAGGCAAAAAGAGAAAGAAAGAAGGAGTAAAGAAAAGATAAAAAATATGATGCATGCTAATGACAGGTGGAAATCATAAGATCACGACAGCGTTAATGATGGAAATTGATATCAAGTGAACGCTAGTGATTTCCCCTAAAACCAGTATATTATCGAATGATGAATGATGCATAAAGTGAAGTAAAACAACATGACAAAAAAATGCATGCATGGTAGGAGAATAAAAAATCATTATTTTCGAAGAAGAACAAACAGCGTGAGAGTTACAAGAATATACATTTTCCCTTTTGTGCTTTATCAAAGGTTGAATAACTTAAAGTTCTAAGGCCAAAGATATGCATTCACAAGGATAGCTCCCTATTACTTAAATGAAGGCCACCAGAGCTATGGCTCTGTTCACTGTTTCTCCACAACAGTCAGAGTAATCAACTAGATGTGGAGACACAAATGAGAGAACAGACTCTGGGTGGAGTTCTCACGATAGCCAAACAGGAAGTATGTCCCAAATGACACCGTTACCCAACTCCTTTATTTCTAAGTTGCGCTCAGACCCGGGTATAGGGCCCCACTCATGATATGCATAATGTGTGTGAAGGGAGATTATACTACAAAAAAAACACTTACCTGCAATACAATCAGAAAAGTCCCAGACAGATATAATCATGTTTTCTACCCTAGGGTTCAATATAGAACAAAACACACATGAAATTATACCAAATATCAGACAAAGATAAAGAAAAAGGGGAAGAAAAACACAAAGAAAAAACCACATTGAATTCGCATATCTAATTAAATGGCCTGACTCTCTGGCGTCCCCAGTGGAGTCGCCATCTGTCGCAACCGGGATCGCGACGGGACGACGATCCGAAAAAGAAAACACGTTTTGAAAAAAAAATTTGGAGTCGCCACCATAGTTTATTCTGGAAAACTACGGAAAAACCATAAAATGATAAGACCTGGTCTGCGAAAATGAGATTCTAAGTTCGGGAGTCGGTTACGTGTAGGGAAGGTATTAGCACCCTACAACGCCTGCCCTAAGGCAGTACCTTTAACTAAATATGCGAATATGATGTGGTTTTCAAAATGTTTAACTATCCCCTAAAATAAGACTCTAAAGAAACAACATGTATTTTTTAGTTTTTTGAGCCCGACAAGGATTGACCTTGCTCCTACGTATTCTCATTAAGAATGAGAAATCAGGGTTCCGTAGTTCTTTTAGAAAACTACTTGAGAATTTGTTTGAAAAATTGGTTTGAGAAAATGACTTTGGATTTTTGGGAAGGTGAACCTGACAAGGACTGGCCTTGCTCCTACGTATCTCCACTTTTGATGGAGAATCAAGGATCACGTAGTTCTAGCAAGGCGATATTGTTTGTAGTTTTGAAAAAGTGAATGTTTTTTAGTTTTTGCAGATTTTATATGTTTTTGGTATTTTCATTGTAATATTTATATTTTTTGCGAATGAGTACTAGGCTGATGCGTACGATCGTACGAGCACCCACACGGCTTTTTCCTCTTATTGTTTTGCATAATGAGTACTAGGCTGATGCGTACGATCGCACGAGCACCCACACGGCTTTTTCCTCTTATTATTTTGCGTAATGAGTACTAGGCTGATGCGTACGATCGCACGAGTACTCACACGGTTTTTTATTTATTTTATATTTGGGCAATAAGTACTAGGCTGATGCGTACGATCGCACGAGTACTCATACTGATATTTATTACATTAAATGTTTTTTAAAGTTTTATATATTTTTTTTTTATTTTTTTTTCCCTTTTTTGAAATAAAACGAAACGAACAAATTCACTAAAACAAAGGGGTGGGGGTTATTTTACAAGGGGGTTACATGCAATAAAAAAAAACAAAGAAAGAAAAAGCATAAAAAATAAAACAAGAGAAAAGCTCAACTGAATCAGGGATACAGAGATAAAAACCAGGGGTGCCGAGTGAAATTGAATCTCCTTTGTTTGGGCCAATGCTCTTCTTCTCCAATTTTGGATATGCTAGGAGTGTAAACAAGAAATTTGGAGGTGCCATTGAGTATTTGTGCTTATAAGGTCCAATTCCCGGCTTAAGCCCAACTAAAAGGGGTGTAGATGGGATTGTGCGTGTTGTAGGCTGTAAGCTGCGGCCAGGGGAACCATCCCCCCAAACGTTAGGGTTTCTTCATCGTCAACGGCAGCTCCACGGCTAACGCCACCGTTCATCTCCTTGGCCGACCACAAGTCACCGTTGGTGGTGTCGCCTGCGTCGGAAACATTCCCGCCGTCCGTGGCGGTCTAAACCTTTCCTTCTTCCTCTATTTCTCTTTTCCCTCTGTTCCTGCGCTTTGTATTTTGGCGTTAGCAATGAAGATGATGAGGTTTAGGGATTACCAATTCTCTGTATTTCAGGGGCTGAACAAATGAAGGATGAATTGATGATAAGAACGAATGTTGAAGAGGAATCAATTTCTGCGTGTGGATGAGAATCGTCCAATCTTGTTCTGTTTGTGTTTGAGTTTTGATAGTTGAATGATGAAGCGGTAATTGGGTGAGACGATGGTTGCGTGTGATGGGGGGAAATGGTTTTTGAAGGTGTGATTTTGTTGAGCGTGGAATATGGGAAAATGGTGAGTTCTCTGGCTTTGAGTATGTTGAAGAAGATAGAAGGGGAAAATAAGGAATTGAGAGTTTTGCGTGTAAGGGATGAAAATTAAGAATTGTCTGGTTTGGTGTGGTTCACGGTGATCGACGCAGAGTTGCCTAGTAATGGGCGAATGTTGAGGGCGGAGAGGATGGTCCAGTGGCTATGGAGGCTTTGGGTGCAGATGGTGGGTGTCGGCCATAGCCGTGAGTGTCACAATATGGCCATGGGTGAATCTGGATGGTACAGGGATACTTGCCTAGTGAATGGAGGCATCAATGGTATCTTTTTTAGCAATGAAAGTTGTAGTGGATGATGGATTGTGGTTGAAGCTGGAGGTGTCCGAGGTCAGTGTTGGAGGTATATGGATAAGGATGATGGTGTTGGCCGTGAGGTGTTGGAGATAAAAATCTGTCCAGAGTTTGGAGTTCGGCAATGGTATCTCTCGGCTGTAGTTTCCCCCCCTTTCCAAACTGCCACACTCCACATTTCTTATAGCCACGACACCCTCTGCCCGTGAATATCATCCTCCAAAGTGCTTCTTTCCTATGCTGAACGTGAGTTGTGTGTGAAGCATGCTGACAGGGATATTATGTTTGCTGCCTCCTCCTTTTGTCTCCCATTATCATCCTTTTTAAATTTATCTTATCCATTCAGCCTAATGAATACGTGAATATCCTTCCAGTGGGCTTCCTTCACCATTTCATTCTTTGTCTTCTTCTTCTTCTTTGTTTTGGTCGTAGGCTCCCTTCTCCTTTCACGTGTGTGATGGGTGATGAACCAATATTTTCTTCACTTCACTTAGTTTATTGTACTAAAATTAATCAGGAAATTGTGCTTAATTGTCCAGTATTTTTCCATTTTACTGAATTGAGCTTAATCCGATCAGAAATTCTTATTTTAATTAATTTGAATTATCTGAAACTAATTATTTACATTATTGAGTGCAGGGAAAATTCTGGATATTATTTTAGGACATTTGGAAGAAAAATTTATTTGTACACTGTGTTATTTACTCGAAGTTGTTCTGCAGTGATTTAATATGTGTGTTAATCTCTGATGAAATATTTTTTTCTGTAATTTGTAGAAGTAAACATTGCTTGGCATCAGTGCAACACACGGCTATTACAACCATCACAAAAAGGGAATTTGATTTTTTTTAAAAAAAAATAGAAAGCATTCATGTTTGGAAAATTAATTTTGGCAAAGGGAAGTTCTAAGTGCAGTCACAGTTTTGGAAGACAATAGCATGGCTTATGTGGAAAATTCACGTTGGAAAATGAAATGAAGGAGGGACCACTTTGTTTGGAAGCTCATGAAAAAATAATGCAAAGCAAAATTCTTTTGTTTTCAATTTGGTTTCTAAGAGAAACAAGAATCAATGTCACGGCCATATAAAAAGAAGAGTGCACCTTGCATTAGTTGTGTTTATTTTGTCATTTTATAAAGGAGACAACCTATGGGCCACCACTCACTTTTATTCCCTTATTTAGTGATCATATCACGTAAAACTCCAAAACAAAGTCTGAACTTTGTTGAAGTGGTCCCCTCATGGCTTTTGGCACATCAAAGAGCCATTAAGTGAAAAAAGAATGAAATCATCCTTTGTGCTATCAAGTCTGAGAAAGAGCACCAAAAAAAAAAACACACGGCCATCTCTTGGAAAGCGTCTAGCACATGATTGGCTTGGAAAATAAATGGGTGCAGGGAGTTCACGGCAGCACACAAAATACACAAAATGAGGAATCTTATTTTCTTTTTGTAAGATGCTAAAGGGGACAATCATGGGGCCAACACCTACGATTTTCTAATGGCTTGGAGCGCAGATTTTCCGTGTTCTTCCATTGGTTTTTCATTTTACAATTGATAGAAAAAAAAGAAGAAGCAACGTTAAGGCTCCATCCAAGAGCACAACATGAAGCTAAATCCAGCAAGTGAAGAGCACGGTGTGCAGCAGCTCACGTTCAAGGGAATAGCTTCTATGGAGTGGAAGAGCTTGAAGAGAAAGGGAGAAGGAGATGAGGAAACCCAGCAGCTTGGTGAGATGAGGAGGCTCACGGTTTTGGGAGGCTAAGGCTGGAATGGTATGTTCACGGAACAAGCACAAGGAAGAAAGCAAGCATCCACCATGTTGAGAGAAAGAAGTCACGGCTGGTCCAGTATAGTAGCTTGGTTGCAGATCCATAAATGAAGGGCAGCAGTCCAGCCACGTGAAGCAGTTTCAAGCAGAGAAAAAGGGGTGTGTTGATTTATAGAGAAAGGCTCACGGCTTTCATTCCAGCAGCTGGGAAAAGAAGAGAACGCCCAACACTTCACACGGTGGACAGCAGCAAGAACCAGGCATGGGTTTCACAGATGGGAGAGTTGGAACGTGTTGGAGCCCCCACCAAAGAGGAGAAGCAGCAACACTTGAGGAGCTTGTTCCAGCAAGAAAAGAAGAGCTCACAGTTGGTTGGAAGGTGCAGCCATCCAGCAGAGTGAAGAACGGATGCAGCAGGGAGTTGCATTCCAGAAGCAAGGGAGGCAGCATCTAGCTTGAAGGAGCCCACGGTTGAAGCAAAAATTCAGAAGAAGCCGTGAGCAAGAGGTGTGCAACGGATTGAAGAAAAGACATAGGGACCCACCTATTTGCTCAGTTTTGGCACATCTAAGGAGCTCGTGAACATTTGACAAAAGAAATTCCTTGAAACAAGGAGCTGCAGATTAAGACAATAAACGTGAAAGCTCGAAGGTCACGGGCTGCCAAGTGAGACAAAACCAAAAATGCTAAATTGAAGGAGGATGTCCAAGAGTGTGGAGACTATAAATTGGCAGCAGCAGCAAAGAAGAAACTCATTAGATTTTAGGAGTAGGTTTAGGTTACGTTCTGGCTTGGTTTTCTCCTCCCCTATGGGGGAGGTTTTAGATTTCTTTCAAATTTTCAGTTTCAAGGATTAAATTTTTAATTGTAATTTCCATTCAGTTTTCTCAATGATCGTGTAATTTCCACTCTGCGTTTTAATTTTAATTCTGTCAGCTTTCAATTTACATTTTCAAAACTTTGTTCATTTGATTCTCAATTTTTATTTTCACTGCACTCGTGATTTACGTTTTCAACTGAATTTACCGTTTTCCAAAATTACTGTTTTCTATATGGTTAAAATCTGTCAATTGCGTTTTACCGTTCTGCATATTTACTGTTCCGTTTTTACCATCTTTTACCACTTGTTTTTACCGTCATTAAAATTTATTTCAGTGTTTTTAAATTCTATTTAATTTCCAGTCCACTTTAATTTTATCGCATCCAAAAATATCCACAAAACCCCCCCCACTTCGTGTTAAATCTGAGACTGAACCACAAAAATTGGTCCTTGAGAGACGACATAGGAGTCACTTCCTAGTAATTATACTGCATTATTTTCGTGCAATCAACTTTTGTGAGCGATGCGACCCGTTCGTCAAAATGGCGCCGTTGCCGGGGACCAACCAAAGACGGTTTGGTTTTAGATTTTTGTTGTATAAAGTTTTGTTCTGTTAATATGTTTGTTTTGTGTGTTTTGTGTTTTGTATTTTTGTAGGCGACAACGACACCTTCAGCAAATTTTGGCGGCGTTGTCAATTCAGTTCCAGGTTCTTGTTTTAAATTTTTGTTGTGTTTTTCGATTATGTTGTGTTAATATATGTTTTGTCTTTTATATTTTATTGTGTTGTGTTTTGTATTTAGCTGCTATATTTAAAAAAAAAAATATTTTACTGTTGATGTTCTGTCTTGTTTATGCCTGTAGCATGTTTAATTGTGTTGTGTTTTATCTTGTGTTGTGATGTTCTATTTGTTTTGTATGCGTGTCATATGTATTTTGTCTGTTAATTAAAAAAAAAAATTCTGTCGTGTGTATGTATTGCATGTATAAATGTGTTGTGTTTTATCTGTTTTATAATTTTTAGTTTTTAGTTTTTTACTTTTTATTTTCCATGTCTACCTATTTTGATGATGTGAATAATGCTTATTCTGCGAGTACCTATAATCATGATTCTCCTTCTGCTTGGTACTCTGAATTTAATTCTGCTGAATTTTATGATGAGAATTATATGGATCATCCTCAAATTCCTGAGAGCACTCCTAGGGAGCCGGTTCCACCTACTGAGGATGATTTTTATTACGTTCTAAGCACTGGACTGACATATTTGCTGCCTAAGTTTCATGGTTTTGCAGGGGAATGCCCACATAGACATTTGGAGGAGTTCCACATGGTGTGCTCTTCAATGAAGCCTCCAGATGTTCCTCTTGATCACATTTTCTTGAGCGCATTTCCGCATTCATTACAAGGAGCAGCTAAGGATTGGAAAAAGTCTCTTCCTCTAGGATCCGTTACCGATTGGGGATATCTTGAGCTTCAGTTTCTGAACAAATTCTCCCCTGAGCAGTATGGATATATCAATGATCCTGGATGGAATGACCCTAGCTTGGGATGGTTCGATGCTCAACAGGAATATCAGGAAGCACCATCTCAGGATACTTTTATGCCTCCACCAGTCCAGCAATACGAGAATCAGCAGTTTGATGCTCCTGTCCGAATAACTCCTCAGCCTTCTACTTCTGAACCTACATTAAAGGAATTACTGGAGCAAATGACCAAGCAGAGAATTCAGTTTGAGTAAGAGTGCATGAAGATCCAGCAGGAAACTCTAGCTGCCATGCAGAATCTGAGTGATCAGGTTGGGCAGATGACCACTCTTGCACCTGAGGAGACCAATGAAAATTTTGAGGAACAGGCAGATACGAGCAGTACTTCTGAGACAGGTAGACCACCTTCATCTTCCCACTCTCTAGCAATCTTCAAGGAAGAAGAGGTAAGCATACCTCAATTTGATTATATTGATGATTATACTGTTGTGGGGTATGTTGAAGATTATACTGTTGATGAGCATGTTTTGAATTCGCACTCTCTGCATGATGATAACCAAATTTTGATATCAAATCCGTATCTTTATTCTTCATGCACTGAACATGAATCTGAGTCTGTGGTTGATATTGTTTCTGAATTTAAAAGTGATTCATGTTCTGAGAGTATAATAGAGGTTCAGTATGATAATCTGGGTGTTTTACCCCTGCATGAAATTTCTGTGGAACCACATTGCACTAACCATGTTGCAGGAGGTACGTATAAACTTGATGAGCAGACACCCACAATTGAAGACAAAGGTGCGAGTACCCATAACTGTTTCAACAACAATAGGCACCTGCTGAACCTGCTCATCAACAATCACTGCTCAGATCCAGCTGTGGAAAACATTTCACTGCTCGATCAAATCTGGAGGATGAAGCAGTTCGTCCTCAAAACTTCCTGGCTGGATATTGAAAAGGAAGACCTCTCCCTGATGATCCAAAATTGGCAGCTTCCACCATAACCTACGGGAGTTTGCATTTTCTTTCTCTCCCTTTTTCCTACTTTTATTGCATTTGTCCATAATATGTTTCCTGTTTTGATTGCTGATGATATGCTTAGAACACATTGAGGACAATGTGTAGTTTAAGTGTGGTCTATTGGGAGAGACTCTGATTTTTCTTTGTTTTGTGTGTTAAATTTTTTGTTTTTGAGTGTTAAATTTTTTCTGTTTTAAGTGGTTTTTAGTGTGTTTTGTGTGCAATAAATTTTACATTTTTCTCTTGATTTCTGGAGTTTGTCTAAGTTGTAGATTTTTCCTTCACTTCATTAATACTTATGGTTTGAAATCCTTGCTTTTCTTTGCTTGGAAAGATGATTATGCGTTTGAGAGGTTGATTTGATTGTGACGAACACCCTGTGTGAGATTTGAGCCACTTAATGTTCTTTCTTGTGTGTGATATGTCTCTTGATTGCTTGCACATATGCCTTGGCTTGATTCTTTTTGATAATTCTTGATGGATATGCATGTTTAGAAATGATAAAGGCATTTTATTTCTTGAGCCTCTTTAGCCAAATAAGCCTACCTTGTTATTATCCCTTGATAACCCTGTTGAGCCTATACTTTCCCCATTTCTTTGTGTTGAAGCTCATACACTGACCCTAAGTGAAAAATAATGATTACCTAAACCTTAGGGAAGTCTGGAGCTATAGAAGTGTTTTGTGAAAAAGTGTGGTCTCCTTGGGAATTCTGATGAATTGGCTAGTTGGTTCCTCATCATGTTTTGAAATTATGATTTATATCCTGTTGTGTGATAAAGAGAGAAAAGAAAAGAGACAGGATGAAAAAAAATGATGAGAAAAAGAGAGAAAAAATGAAAAACAATTTTGTGAATAATGGAGTCGAGAAGAGGATTGAATTAGAGGTTTGGGTGAGATTTGACTGTATTTCTACTTGTTCCCCAGTGCTCCTCTATTTCTTTTGAGCTATAGCTACTTATCCAAATCTATCCTCCCCTGTCCTTGGCCCCATTACAACCCCGAAAAGACCTTTTGATCTGAGCATGCATATGTTTTAAGTGTTGATATTAGAAGCTTGCCAAGTCTACTTGTGTTTGCTTTCTTGAGTGCATTGAGTTGAAATTATTTACCCTAGACACTGGAGAGAAACACTGTAGTGCATATGTGAGGTTCTGTTATTTTTTGAATCACCTCTTGAGCAAATTAATTATTTTGCCGTGTATTGAATTGCTTGGATGATTTCTGTAAGTATATGCTTTTCTTGATTACATGTTGGACATTTTCTACTTCTTTCATCGGTCCATAATTCTTGAGAATTCTGTAAATTCTTTTTATTTTTCTTGAGTCTTTGTTTTCTGCGTGCTGAGTGTGTGTCACCTTCCTAGAAGTCCTTTGAACTATTCCCTGATTTGCGTCTTAATTTTGCCCAGGAGTGCAAAAGACTAAGTGTGGTCTATTTTGATGAACCAATATTTTCTTCACTTCACTTAGTTTATTGTACTAAAATTAATCAGGAAATTGTGCTTAATTGTCCAGTATTTTTCCATTTTACTGAATTGAGCTTAATCCGATCAGAAATTCTTATTTTAATTAATTTGAATTATCTGAAACTAATTATTTACATTATTGAGTGCAGGGAAAATTCTGGATATTATTTTAGGACATTTGGAAGAAAAATTTATTTGTACACTGTGTTATTTACTCGAAGTTGTTCTGCAGTGATTTAATATGTGTGTTAATCTCTGATGAAATATTTTTTTCTGTAATTTGTAGAAGTAAACATTGCTTGGCATCAGTGCAACACACGGCTATTACAACCATCACAAAAAGGGAATTTGATTTTTTTTAAAAAAAAATAGAAAGCATTCATGTTTGGAAAATTAATTTTGGCAAAGGGAAGTTCTAAGTGCAGTCACAGTTTTGGAAGACAATAGCATGGCTTATGTGGAAAATTCACGTTGGAAAATGAAATGAAGGAGGGACCACTTTGTTTGGAAGCTCATGAAAAAATAATGCAAAGCAAAATTCTTTTGTTTTCAATTTGGTTTCTAAGAGAAACAAGAATCAATGTCACGGCCATATAAAAAGAAGAGTGCACCTTGCATTAGTTGTGTTTATTTTGTCATTTTATAAAGGAGACAACCTATGGGCCACCACTCACTTTTATTCCCTTATTTAGTGATCATATCACGTAAAACTCCAAAACAAAGTCTGAACTTTGTTGAAGTGGTCCCCTCATGGCTTTTGGCACATCAAAGAGCCATTAAGTGAAAAAAGAATGAAATCATCCTTTGTGCTATCAAGTCTGAGAAAGAGCACCAAAAAAAAAACACACGGCCATCTCTTGGAAAGCATCTAGCACATGATTGGCTTGGAAAATAAATGGGTGCAGGGAGTTCACGGCAGCACACAAAATACACAAAATGAGGAATCTTATTTTCTTTTTGTAAGATGCTAAAGGGGACAATCATGGGGCCAACACCTACGGTTTTCTAATGGCTTGGAGCGCAGATTTTCCGTGTTCTTCCATTGGTTTTTCATTTTACAATTGATAGAAAAAAAAGAAGAAGCAACGTTAAGGCTCCATCCAAGAGCACAACATGAAGCTAAATCCAGCAAGTGAAGAGCACGGTGTGCAGCAGCTCACGTTCAAGGGAATAGCTTCTATGGAGTGGAAGAGCTTGAAGAGAAAGGGAGAAGGAGATGAGGAAACCCAGCAGCTTGGTGAGATGAGGAGGCTCACGGTTTTGGGAGGCTAAGGCTGGAATGGTATGTTCACGGAACAAGCACAAGGAAGAAAGCAAGCATCCACCATGTTGAGAGAAAGAAGTCACGGCTGGTCCAGTATAGTAGCTTGGTTGCAGATCCATAAATGAAGGGCAGCAGTCCAGCCACGTGAAGCAGTTTCAAGCAGAGAAAAAGGGGTGTGTTGATTTATAGAGAAAGGCTCACGGCTTTCATTCCAGCAGCTGGGAAAAGAAGAGAACGCCCAACACTTCACACGGTGGACAGCAGCAAGAACCAGGCATGGGTTTCACAGATGGGAGAGTTGGAACGTGTTGGAGCCCCCACCAAAGAGGAGAAGCAGCAACACTTGAGGAGCTTGTTCCAGCAAGAAAAGAAGAGCTCACAGTTGGTTGGAAGGTGCAGCCATCCAGCAGAGTGAAGAACGGATGCAGCAGGGAGTTGCATTCCAGAAGCAAGGGAGGCAGCATCTAGCTTGAAGGAGCCCACGGTTGAAGCAAAAATTCAGAAGAAGCCGTGAGCAAGAGGTGTGCAACGGATTGAAGAAAAGACATAGGGACCCACCTATTTGCTCAGTTTTGGCACATCTAAGGAGCTCGTGAACATTTGACAAAAGAAATTCCTTGAAACAAGGAGCTGCAGATTAAGACAATAAACGTGAAAGCTCGAAGGTCACGGGCTGCCAAGTGAGACAAAACCAAAAATGCTAAATTGAAGGAGGATGTCCAAGAGTGTGGAGACTATAAATTGGCAGCAGCAGCAAAGAAGAAACTCATTAGATTTTAGGAGTAGGTTTAGGTTACGTTCTGGCTTGGTTTTCTCCTCCCCTATGGGGGAGGTTTTAGATTTCTTTCAAATTTTCAGTTTCAAGGATTAAATTTTTAATTGTAATTTCCATTCAGCTTTTCTCAATGATCGTGTAATTTCCACTCTGCGTTTTAATTTTAATTCTGTCAGCTTTCAATTTACATTTTCAAAACTTTGTTCATTTGATTCTCAATTTTTATTTTCACTGCACTCGTGATTTACGTTTTCAACTGAATTTACCGTTTTCCAAAATTACTGTTTTCTATATGGTTAAAATCTGTCAATTGCGTTTTACCGTTCTGCATATTTACTGTTCCGTTTTTACCATCTTTTACCACTTGTTTTTACCGTCGTTAAAATTTATTTCAGTGTTTTTAAATTCTATTTAATTTCCAGTCCACTTTAATTTTATCGCATCCAAAAATATCCACAAAACCCCCCCCACTTCGTGTTAAATCTGAGACTGAACCACAAAAATTGGTCCTTGAGAGACGACCTAGGAGTCACTTCCTAGTAATTATACTGCATTATTTTCGTGCAATCAACTTTTGTGAGCGATGCGACCCGTTCGTCAATGGGTGTGAGCTGCTGCCAATGTGCTGGACGGGTGGAGTTTGGACGTGAAGACCGTGACCTTCATAATTGGTGGCTCCCATTTTTATAATGGATTTTGACCTTTTTACACTTCAACAAATTTAGCTGCATTTTGGAGTTCCTATGACCGAGAATATGAGCCAAATGGTAGACCCCTCCATAATATGTTGTCTCCTCTTTTTGGAAATGCTAAAAGGAATGAAGGAGCTGTAACTCTTCAACAAATTCAGATTTTCAAGTGGTGGCCCCTTCTCCAATTGTTTCTAATTGTCCTTTTATGAAATTCTTTTGCATGAAATTAAATTTCCGTGTGCATGTGGCTACTTCCAAAACATGGTGGCCCCTTTCTCTTTTATGCCAATAATGCTTAAGCCATTCAAAACAGCAAAATCAATCCATGATAAAAACCGTGAGCATTCTTTTGCTTAAATGTGATCCACTTCTTCCATTTATAAAGCAAGAAAGTAGATTCCTTGGCTGGTTGCTTAAGCTTAAGGCCGCGTGGTTTTCTCCAATTAATGACCAATTTTACTTCTACAAATTCAACAAAAATATTTCATCACAGACAACACACAGATTAAATCACTACAGTGCAGCTTCTTCCCAAACACAGTGTATGAATGTTCTTCTAAACGTCTCAATTTGTATTTCCAAAATTTCCCTTGTAATTACTAATGCAAATAATCAACTCAAATAATTCAAATTGAATGAAATTAGAATTTCTGGTCAAATTAAGTACAAATAGTAAAAACAGGAAAATACCGGACATTATGCACAATTCCCTAATTAATTCTAGCACAATAAACCAAGTGAAGTGAGCAAAATATTGATTCATCAATGGGATTTACTATGTATAGAGGGATTGGGAAATGGTAAAATATGAGAGAAAAATGAAGTAGAGTTTTGGGATGGAATGAAGAGATTTTGAGAGAGAAGATATGGATATTATGTAAATTGTGTGTGTGTGAAGTGAAGGAAATGTAAGTATTTATAGAGTTAAGGATGAAGAAAGTTGATGAATAAAAATAATATAATAAGTTGGTGGAAAATTTAAAAAAAAGATGAATAGAAAAAGTTAATGTGGAAAATAAGTGAAAGAAATAATATTAGGTGTGGAAATTAAGTGGAAGAAATAATAAAAAAAGTAAGTGGAAAAATTAGAAAAGTTGATATATAAAATTAATATGGAAATGATGTGGAAAAAGTAAATAAAAAAGGTAAATGATGTGGAATGAGATGTGGAGGGTGATGTGGATGGTGATGTGGAGAGTGGGGTGTGATAAGAGAAAAGGGGTGGTGAGGAAGTAAAAAAGTAAGAGATTATTTTGGGCCATTGGATTAAGTGTTTAAAAGAAAATTTGGGGGTGCAAAAAGTAAAATAAATAGTATTTTTCATTTTGGTGTTTTTATGTTTTTTTTTATTTTTTTTATTATTTTATTTATTTTTTTTTTGTGTGATGAATTTTATTTACCCGGACGAAATTGGGTATTGACAATGAGCGCTTCTTGAACGCTCGTTAAATGAATGTCGAGTGATGTTTGGATGTTCGTTGACATTGATGGTCGAGCGTTGAGGCCGAACGACCAACTTTGTGAATGTTCGTTGACATTTGATTGTCGAGCGTTGAGGTCGAACGAATGACTGAGTGGACGCTCGTTTGACATTTGATTGTCGAGCGTTGAGGTCGAACGAATGACTGAGTGGACGCTCGTTTGACATTTTATTGTCGAGCGTTGAGGCCGAACGACTGACTGAGTGGACGCTCGTTGACATTTGATTGTCGAGCGTTGAGGTCGAACGAATGACTTTGTGGACGCTCGTTAACATTTTGATGGTTGAGCGACAGAATCTTTGAAAATTTGATGTTCTTGGGCGAACATAAGCTAGGCTAGAGGATGGTCCCCTAGGTTTTATGGTCTGGGTGTTCTAGGGCGAACATCTACCAGCGGGAGTGTGTCCCTTTGTTCAATGCATCTGGGTGTTCTAGGGCGAACATCTACCAGCGGGAGTGTATCCCTTTATTCAATGCACCTGGGTGTTCTAGGGCGAACATCTACCAGCGGGAGTGTGTCCCTTTGTTCAATGCATCTGGGTGTTCTAGAGCGAACATCTACGAGCGGGAGTGTGTCCCTTTGTTCAATGCATCTGGGTGTTCTAGGGCGAACATCTACCGGGTCTAGGAGTGCTTCAGGATGAACGGCTCTCAGGTGTCCGCTTTTATGTACAAGATACGATTATCTGCACTGTAAGAAATAATATTAAGCATGTAGGTGAGACCGTTTGGTCAAATTGCAAACCTGGTGACCGAGCGCCCATTAAGCCGAATGCTGGACGCCAGTGAGTCCAAATGACCGAACGCTTCCTGCGGGAATTGTCGAACGTTAAGGAAGCTATTGCCCGAACGGTTGAAGCCAAGATGCCGAACGTTCAAGGTCGAGCGCGAGCGCTAAAAACCGATCGTCAATGTGAGTGAAGTGCCGAACGCTTTAGGCCGAACGGCCATTAGAATGAATGCTGAAACGCTTCATGCTGATTTTCAGAACGAACGTTATTAAGGACGCAGACTGGACGATTGATGCTCGATGAGATGGATTGTTCGAACGGTTGAGCCCAAGCGTCCGAATGTCGTTGAGAGGGGTGGCCAACATTAATGGGGTCGAAGAAACGAGCGTTGGAGCGTGTAGCGGTCGTAACCAGAAGGCGAGGACGAACGATCCTCTGTTTGAACGCTCGTCCACATTAAGTGTCGAGCGTTCGAATCCAAAGGCGCGGACGAACGGCTGAATTTTTGAACGCTCGTCCACAGGCATTGTCGAGCGTTAGAGTGCGGTGGGCGAGGACGAACGGTTCGAGAACGAACGGCTGATTGCTCGAACGCTCGTCCACAGGCGTTGTCGAGCGTTCGAACCCGAAGGGCGAGGACGAACGGTCCGAGGACGAACGTTGGTGACCAAGTGGGCGAATCGTTGAGGACTGAGTGGACGAACGTCGGTGATGGTTTGAACGTTCGTACCATTGCTTGTCGAGCGGTTTTCTGAACGCTCGTTGATGTGGATTGTCGAACGCTGAAGTGATCGTGTTGATGTATTGTCGAGCAGCAGTGACCGAGCGACATGTGAGGTAGAACGTGAGGACCTTGTGAACGCTCGACACATGGGTTGTCGAGCGCACGTGAGGTCTACCGCTAGAGACCGAACGTTAATGAGGAGGGAAGCGCTGAGCGTTCTAGACCGAACGTTAATGACGAACGAAGAGCTGAACGTCGGTGAGACGGATAGTCGAATGGTCGAGGCCAAAGATGGCCGAACGTTATTGAGACTGGTGACCGAATGGTTAAGGCCACGGATGGATTGTCGAGGAGTGTTCGTAGGCTTGGATTGTCGAGCGTCCTCGAAACCGAAAGGCCGAACGTACGCAAGGCTGAGTGCGGGACGTCTCAGGACGAACGTCCTTGACGTACGCGAGGCGGGCTTGTGACGTTTCAGGACGAACGTCTTTGACGTACGCGAGGCTGGTTCGGGACGTTTCAGGACGAACGTCGTTAACGTACGCGAGGCTGAACTTTGGACGTTTCAGGACGAACGTCCTTGACGTACGCGAGGCTGAGCTTGGGGCGCTTCAGGACGAACTGCTGATTGCTTGAACGCTCGTCCACAGGCATTGTCGAGCGTTCAAGTCCGAAGGGTGAGAACGAACGGTCTTTTGTTTGAACGCTCGTCCACATGAAGCGTCGAGCGTTAGAATCCAAAAGCGAGGACGAACGACTGATTTCTTGAACGCTCGTCCACAGGAATTGTCGAGCGTCCGAATCACAAGGTCGAGGACGCACGATCTTTTGTTTGAACGATCGTCTACATTAAGTGTCGAGCGTTCGAATCCAAAGACGAGGACGAATGGCTGATTGCTTGAACGCTCGTCCACAGGGATTGTCGAGCGTTCGACTCCTGGAACGTTGAGGCCGAACGTTGGCTATTTGGACGCTCGTACACACTGATTGTCGAGCGTTCGATTCCGAACTTCGAGGCCGAACGTTGGCTGTTTGGACGCTCGTACACACTGATTTTCGAGCGTTCGATTCTGAACGTCGAGGCCGAACGGTGGCTGTTTGGACGCTCGTACACACTGATTGTCGAGCGTTGGATTCCGAACGTCGAGGCCGAACGTTCGCGAGGCTGTGCGCGGGACGTTTTAGGATGAACGTCATTGACTCCGAATGGCTGATCATTGAGAACGGAGTGGACGAACGTTGTTGAAACGAATGGTCGAATGTCCGTGAACCGAACGCTCTAGGCCGAACGGCCACCAGAGAGAATAGTGGCCGAATGTTATGGTGGTTCCGTAACTGAGCGTCAGTTTGGTCGGATAACCGAACGTTGTGGCGTCGGTGAAGATGATGGATATCGGTAATTACAGAAAAATTAACATTGATGAGCAGTAAGAAGGGTTGCAGAACCTGTGGTTTTTTCCCTGCAACTTATCCAGAAAAGTGTACAAGAAAATATTAATGTTGAATAAACTTTAAATAACATATATAGGTTCAAAGAAAGTAAGGCGGGCTGCGATGTTGAGTTCCAAAGCTACAGCTTTATCAATAGCATGAAATTGCATTAACGAAACACCATTGGGAAGATACTTGAAGATACCCCTGATTTAGCACTTTCAAAGACTACTAGAAATGATTCATAAGTCGCACGTTGAACGTATCCTTCATAAGTTGCAACAGGCAGTCACTTTTAGCGCCTTATGCTCTGAAAATTGTTTTCTCCTTATCAAGAAAAGTTTCACAGAAACCGAGGACGCTCCAAGTGACCCGTATCTGAAATTGCTTTATCAAGACGACATGGTGAGCAGTGATAAAGGTTGAATAATATATTAAAATACTAGATTATTCAGCAAAGAATAAAATAAACTTATGATGGCTAAATGTTTCGGAGTAGGACTTGTGACCAGGTTCACAACGTTGCCAGTGCCTGCATAAAAATATAAAATGTTAACCATATCTGGATTAAAAGTTGCAGCCTCGGCGATGAAATGGTGACAAAAAGTCTTCGTCTCGCCTCTTTCTACCAAATCCCTATTTACCCCAAGAAACCCTAGAATCAATTCGCACTACGGAACGACCGATCTTGAGGTTATCGTCGACGGAAGCCGCGCTCGGAGGTGATGGAAGACCGTGGAGTCCCCAGGCTTGGGATGGACTGACGGATTTGAGGTGGCCTGAACGCCTATTTTAATTATGGGAAGCGCAATCTCATCAATCGGAGAAAATCTGCTAGTGCTGCTCTTGATGAGCCCTGATTGTGGAGGACGGGTATGCCATCTCCCCAGGAGTGGTGGTGAAATGAACATAGTAGTGGTGATTGTTGGGCTTGCTGGAGATCCCACCCACCAGTCGTCTTTTTCTTTTTCGCTATTTCCGCAATCTTGATGAGGCTTGGTAGTACTGCATTATGAGAAACAATGGTCTTGCGTCACATTGTATTGTTTCGTCAGGGGTTCAAGTAATTCTTTTTGAACCTGACGGTTGAACGAAGCCTTCTCTGATGTATTACTCTAAGAAATCTCAATAATAATATAAACAGTTGGCATTTTATCTGGTATGCATTAGTCACGGATGCATTTATATGTTGAGATGATAATAATATTCCAAATAATTTATAAAGATTATAAAATAAATAATAAAATGAATAGTTATCTCTAAAGCCGCAGAAATTGGTTGATGTTGATGGTGTTAATCCGAAGTAGTGATGTCGAGACCGAGCACTCGTCTTGGCTCCTTGCAGTATCAATGGGATGATGCTCGGCCCCACGGTGGGCGCCAAAATGTTTCAGTGTACATTTTCCTGTGTGTCTCTGTTGCTCCTGGCTGTCTGGGATGCTTGCATTCCTTCAATTGTTGTCCTTCATCATACTCACCAAAGGAGGGGGAGGTACCTGCAAAGATACTCCGACGCTCAAGTCAGATATGAGTTATGAAGCTGAAGCTCTCAAGAGAATGATTATGATACTGCTCTGAAATATTATTCAGGATCTCTAGAGCATAAAGAGAACGTACCTGGACTTTGGTCCTGTCACGGTATTTATAAGCAAAATAAAAATAACCACCTTACCTAAAAATGTGGTTAGTGGCTTTGATAAATATCTTAACTGTCTAAAATATCTAAAATATTTATGTTATTACATAAATATCCTTACTACATAACAAGGTGCATCTCACTTAAGCTACGGTATACTTTTTTTCTTTAATGTAAAACCATCGCATTGTTAAGTGTAGATGTTTGTAACGATTTCAACTACTTTTTTTAAGCCTCCTCATCTTAACTATTTCAACCATGTTTTTAGTATCACCGTGATAACTTCAAAAAGTTTTTTTTTTCTAGTTTCGTACTTTATGAATTTTAATGTATTTGGAAATTGAATTTTCTAAATTAAATGTTATAATTATAATAGTGTTATTTTTCATATTTTGAAAAATATTCAGGTGTTTATTTTTTTTAAGATGTGGTTACCTTTTTCTAATGATACATTTTGAAAAAAAAATTAGGATTGTTAAATTATTATTTTTTAATATATCTTAAAAGTTGAAATAAATTATGATAAATATTTAAAATGAAGTACATTTTTTTTATTAAATACATATATTATTGTTCACTAGTGCAGAATTGGCTTTTAACGTCACCCAATAGACGTCCGTCCACGAAAACACCAACGTAAATAATTGACCGACGGCATATCCGTAAATAAGTGGGACTGTAGACGTCAGTTCTGGAGGGGCCCCGACGTCTATAATATTATAGACGTCCAACCCCCCAGAACGGACGTTTAAGCAGCTGACATGGTAGTTGAAGAATTAATTGCTTCAGCCTCTTAGACGTCCGTTCTGAGGGGGACGTCTATAATATTATAGACATCGGGGCCTCCCTAACGGATTTTTAAAACCCCCTGTGAATATCAATATTTAAATCCAAAACACGTCATATTAGTGACTGCCCCGACGTCTAAGCGTTTGTCAGGGAAGTTGAAGAGCTCATTGCTTCAGCCTTTTAAATGTCCGTTAGGGGGGCCCTGACGTTTATAATATTATAGACGTTAGGCCCCCTCCAAAACGGACGTCTAAGTTGCTGACAGGGTAGTTGAAGAGTTAATGGTGTTCAGCCTCTTAGACGACCGTTCTGGAGGGGGCCAGACGTCTATAATATTTGTGTTGGAGTATATGGATAAGATTGATAAAATTTCGGTTCAATATTTGTGTTGTTCTCCGGATGCATATTTGATTGTGGTCATCGTTGACTACTCTCATTTCGTGTATTTTGGAGACCAACTCGAAATACTGCCGAAATTTTATCAATTTTATGATATAGACTTCTTTGCACGTGTCTTAGCAAATTATGAAAATTAATTTTTTTGAATGGGTAGGGCCTAACCTCGTGAGAGTTAAAAACTTAAACTAATGATTTGACGAACATAGAATGGGTCGAAGCTGGATGAATTAACGTCAGTGAAGAATATGATAAGAGTGTTTAGATGAATTGGAAAATGAAGGAATAAGACTACCATGTCAATTGGAGATGTATTTTCCACCTTCTTTTTTTGATATCATGGTACATTTGATTGTTCATCTAGCCAGAGCAATTCGAATATGTGGGCCGGTCTTCTTAAGGTGGATGTACTCAGTTGAAAGATACATGAAGATCTTAAAGGGATATGTCAAGAATCAGTATAGACCAGAAGCTTCAATCATAGAGCGATACATTGCAGAGGAAACCATTGAATTTTGTTCAAGTTATATGCCATCTTGTAAACCAGTGGGTCTTCCCAAGAGCAGACATGAAGGAAAATGTGAAGGTAAGGGTGTTCGAGGTGTGAGAATTTAAAGTGTTAGCAGAAAAGAAGTTGACCAAGCTCATTTGTACATCTTAAACAACACTGTTGATGTGATTCCTTACATTTTTGACCTCGTTAATGAAATAAAGGCAGCAAATCCAAGAATGAGTGAAAAATGACATCTTAGTGAACATGTGAAAACCTTCTTACAATGGTTTAAGAAAAAGATTTATGCGACTCCAGATGTTTTTGAAAGTTTATTGAGGTTATCTCGTGGACCGAACGCAAATGTCATTACATATGGTGTACTATATAAGCAATATTTCTTTTCAGACAAAGGTAGAAGATGACAAAAGTAGAGTTCAAAATAGTGGCGTCACACTACAAGCTGAGGCTGTGCACTTTACTACTTCTAAAGACAAAATCCAATCACAACATCCATGAGTTATTTTGGAATAATACAAGAAATATGGGAAATTGATTATGTCACTTTTAGAGTCCAGTTTTCAAGTGTAAATGGGTTGATATAAATTCTGGTGTCATGACAGATGACTTTGGTTTCACATTGGTAGACTTGAACAAGATGAATTACACTGATGAACCATTTATCATGGCTAGTCAAGCAAGACAAATATTTTATGTAAATGATCTAGCGAATAAAAAATTGTCAGTGGTTTTAGAAGGAAAAAACATGCATGGACATGATGATGACGATTCTCTTGATATACTTGAGATAATCTGTCGCATCTAGACCCATTAAAGAACCAGTTGATGTCGTTGTTGATGTCATCCAAGCAATTCGTAGTGATCACAATGAAGGGATTTGGGAGAAAACAATATCTTAATAGGTTGTGATAGTTAATTATTGACTTTATATTTATGTTCATCAAAATTGAATTATTACTAACCTTGTATAATTTTTCAGGTATGTCGGCCTCAGACTCAGATCGGGACAGACCAGACGTGGTCGAGGTGTCACACGATTGGCAGATGTGACGGTCGGACGCGTTGATGGGCATAGGAGACATGTTGACATTGACCCTAGATCAGGTCAGGCATCAGGACTGAATGCTGATAGGTTTAGGAGTTATCTGGGTAAGTTAGCAAAAAGCCATGTCTCTATCCTTCATGCAACTTGGGATGACGTCCCAGAGGTTGACAAGAACTTCTTATGGCAAGATATTCAGGTATGTTTACTTACAACACTGTTGATATACTTATTTCTTTCATCTTTTCAAATCAATAACATGTGTTTTGTTTTAAACAACAACATTATGATATTCCAAAACACGATACAAATTAGAAAGAAAGTGTTATCGCATATAACGATAAGATGGAGGGATTTCAAGACAAGGCTGACACAACTATATGTCTTTGGAGACAGACAAGATCAAAATCCATGTCAGCAGTATACCTTCACAGAGGAGGACTAGATACAGTTTCGTGCATCCAGAGAGTCTGAGGAATGAAAGCTTTGTTTCTCTATACCTTCTACCGGCTGACCTTCTACCTGCTAATCTTTTACAGGCTGACCTTCCTTAAGGTCGAGCTCCTACTGACTGAGCTCCTACAAGCCAAGCTTTACTATCTGACCTTCTTAAGGCTGAGCTTTTTAGGTTAACTTCATGCATGATGAGCTATCTAGGCTAAGGTCTTATAGATCAAGCTTCAATAGACTGACCTTCCCCCAACTCGAGCTATCCAGGTTGACCTCTTATAGGTCGAGCTCTTTAGGTCGGCTTTCTCAAGGCTAACCTTGTAGAGGCTGAGTTAGAGCTCCTCCATGCCAAGCTCCTATCGACTGAGTTGTTCAGGCCGAGATCTTATAGGTCAAGCTCCAATAGGCCGACCCCTACAAGTCGAGCTCTTTAGGTCAACCTTCTACAATATGACCTTTTCCAAGCCAATCTCTCGAGGTCAACTTCCTTTAGGCCGACCTCCTCTAGGTCAAGCTCTCCAAGTTTACCTCTTATAGGTCAACCTTCTCCACGTCTAGCTCCTCTAAGTGTAGCTCTCCATGTTGACCTCTCCCAATCTGAGTTCTTCAAGCTGACTTTCTCTATACTATAGCTTGAGCTCCAATAGGTCGACCTCCTCTAGTTGAGCTCTCTAGTTTGACTTCCTTCAGGCGAACTCTTTAAGCTGAGCTCCTTTAGCTGAGCTCTTCTAGACTAAGATCCTCTAGGCCGAGCTCTCCAAGTTGAGCTCATACATGTCGAGCTCCTACAAGTCGAGCTCCTCCCAACCAAACTTTTTGGGTTGAGTTCCTACAGTATTGTTAAATCAGTGTCGCGTTCTAATGTTTTAAAAGCGGTGAACTATCAGATCAGCATAGATAAAAATTACCCAAAGAACCATTGTTTTGAACAAGTATCAATTATGTGCAATGGGTATTTTGGGAATTTATCTAAAATTATGTTTTCTAATGTATATAATTGTATATAATTGCATCATCTATATGTATTTCAATGAAAATAATTATTGTATCAAATAACTTATTTTCATGAATTAATCTATAATGCCAATCATTTAATATTACAATTCGCTTTTGATAATAACACGTGGTCGTAGATGTTTTTTTCTCTTTTATCTTGGTTGTGATCAATAATCAGTTTAATGAAACTCCGTGATTATAAAACATATAAGAGATACAATATAATTAACAGGAAAAACATTCACACTTGCATTAGCATCTCAGTGTAAATTTGAAATAAAGAATTTATAAAAACTACAATACAAAAATTTGATTTCATTTCTAGAAAAATATAAAGTTATCACTTAAATAACGAAATTTCAGTAAATAAAAAAAATTAAAATTATCAATTGAACAAAAGCTTTTTCGTGACCAGTTATACTTTCAAAAGACCACTTGCTCATTTTGATAAATATCCTGAGTCATTCAAATTAGTAGTTTCTTATTAGAATTGCACTATTTCTGTTTATTCTTTTAGAAAAACACGTTATCCTATTATAGATATATGGAAACGGATGAGAGATAAAATATGAACAGTAATGCTCTTTTATGCTAGTTGAAGACAAAGTGAAACAAAAATCAACTTGAAAATAAATAAATAAAAATATTATCAAATTGTGATACTTAAATATAATTGCCTACTTGGAAGATCTATTTGCAAATATGTTTTCCATCAATAAACAAATAAACAAGTCAATCAATCACATATGCTTGTTTAACGAAAGCACAGTCTTCAACCCTAGCTTTTGAGATTCAACAAAAACTTTTTCATTGGTTGAATAAGGTCAACGAGTGGAAGAAGAACCAAAATTTTCGGTATAATTTGCAGGAAAACCAAGACCAACAGCATTCTGATATTGAAGATTTATACCAACTTATGACTATAAAATTGAGAGCAAATTAACCCAACTAAATCATTTAAATTTGGTAAAACTTAAAAAGGATTTTAATTATGTGGCTTAAATGAAGATTGCACAATATCATATTTATGAATAACAATGAAGTTGACGATGGATTGCAGAATATCATATTCATAGGAGGAAAGTTGTCTTCATTAATTGTGCTAGCGTTAACCATGTGGGTGGGTTGGTGGTAAAGTAGATACTCATTAAAAAAAAAGAATGAAAATATTAAAATATAAGAATGTCGGTAATGCAGCAATTTGATCTGAATACAGAAGCGATCTATGGATAACTGCTAAGCAAGTCATCATCACGATTCATGGCAGACATTGACATTTGCCAAACATAATTGAACTTTGTTTTCTTCCCACAAACGTTTATGCACGTCGTTACGACGTTACGACGTTACGTTGACTAATGCTACCCATTTTTTCTTAATTCATGTGCTAGATGTTCCAACTTTCTTTCCATATTACAGATATTTCTCTTTCTTTTTAAAGGATTCGTTACTGTTACAAAATGTGATGAATGTGGCTCACACATAGATGCTTCCTTTGTTTTCTCAATAAACCTAGTATTTTACGAAAAACAATGACAACTATGTCTCAATAAAATTTGAGAAAGATTTTTTGAATTTCCATTGTTCATTTTTTCAAATTTTAATATAAAAATATAAAGAAAATAAATTAGTGTTTGAAGAATAAAAGTATTTTGAGTTCTCTCGGCTAGATCTAAATATGTATTTTTGTTTGAGTTTCATGACACATTTAAACCTTTCAAGCTAAAACAAAATAATGGCCCATTCTTGCTTAGAAATTTGAATTGGGCCTACTGTGATGCAGATAATACAATGGCTGAAGTAATAGTCTTGCTTTCTTCACCATCACCAAATACTCCTCTATCATCTCATATCTAACTTACTCTTGATATAAAACACATGTGAACATCCGTTTTACCATCTATATCCAAATTTTTAATTAAGTATTTTTTTTAGTTTTTTAAATATTACATTTTAATTAAATATATAAATTAATAAACTAAAAAAAATCTACAGAGTTTAACGGACGTGGTCACATCCATTCAACTAAATATATAAAAATTATTAAATTAATAAACGAAAAACTAAAAAAAAAAACTTGAACGAATGTAGTTATATCCGTTAACGGATATAACATATCTGTTGAAGTATTTTTTTTCTTTAACAAACGTTGATATTCATCAAAAAAATAAGGATGAGAGTATAAAATATTTTAAAATATAAAAAATAATTTTTGAATTTTAAAAAAATGTGATGGTATGAGATGGCATAGGAAGTAACCCTCCTGTACTAAAGCAGTTTCTTGCATGTCAAAAAAATTTCTTTTGCACCCCGATATATAAAATTATATTTTTGTTCTTTTTAAACTGTATAATTTAAAATTTATTTCTGAAAGTAAAAGTTGACTTTTGTTCGAATCATACACTTCATAAGTTTAAAAAAACTTCCGAATTATATAATTTAGAAGTCAGTTTTTTCTTAAGAAAGAGTTCCAATTGCAATCGAAAATAAATAAAAAATAGATTTTGATTTATATAATTTGAAAACTAAATAACTTTCGGAAGTTATATTTTGGCTTAATTACCTACTTAGTCCCCATGTTAGGAGGTGATTTTCTGTTTAGTACCCGGTTTTAAAAATGTAGGCATTTGGTACCTATGTTTTGAAATTTGTATCAATTCAATCCTATCCAATTAAGGGCGTTATAATTGATGCGAGAAATTAAGGACGTTAATGAAGATGCATTCAAACATTTGATAGCTATTCCACCCAGGCTATCATTAACGTCCTTAATTTCTCGCATCAATTATAACATCGTTAACTGGATAGGATTGAATTGATACAAATTTCAAAACATAGGTACCAAATGCCTACATTTTTAAAACCAGGTACTAAACAGAAAATCACCTCCTAACATGGGGACTAAGTAGGTAATTAAGCCTTATATTTTTCTTAGTTCTCTTCAATTTTTAAAAACCATTTTTAACTTTCACATTGCGAAATGATAAAAGTGAATATTTTCATATAGGAGTGCAGGAGAAAATTTATGGTGGTGAGGAAAAAACTACCTCCAAACCAGTTCAATTCCTGCGTTCACAACATGGTCTGGTATTAAAACAAAAGAATTATTTTGTTTGCTTAAACTTTATAAATATATTTGGTATAAAATGTTTTATGTTTTTTCTAACTTTCATTGTCAGACCTCATTAAAAACCCAAAAACTCCTCTGAACGGACGACAGGTGTCAAGCAACGAGGATTTGAAAATCAGATAGTGGAATGCAGGTATTAGCAGGAGAGCGGACGTTCGTTTTAAACAAAACTGATTTTTCTGAAAGTCGCGTCACACTCTTTGCATGCACCTTTCTTCTCCAAACTCTGATATTCTCATTTTCTCCTCCTTCTCTCTAAAAGCTCTCCCTTCTCTCTAAGAAATAAATATCACCTTTTCTCTTCTCTGATCACTACTCAGGCACCATAGAAGCGTTTTTGGCATCCTAAGCTTCATTCTGAACCGAACAATTTCGAGTTCTGACCTGGTAAGTCTTCTTCTCCTTTATTCGTTCGTTCCCTACCACATGCAAACCAACTTATGGTTGCATGAGTTCATAGTTTCTTCTGAACCAGTTGGTCGGTTGTTTGTTTTAGTTTGAAGAGTTGATTGAACGTTGAGGGTAAAAGGATTTTAGTCAGGCAAACCGCATTCTATCTTTAGTACGATCGTTCACGCTCAGAGGTAAGGGAAACTTATTTAATTTAATCTGTATGTTTATTGTGCTGTATGAATGTTCGTTGATTTGATCACTGGAAATGAAATATGGTTGTGTTATGTTCGGATGCATGAAATATATGAAGTCTCTATGTTTGGATGTTATGAAATGTGAAAGTGATTATGATATGACTGTGAAAAATTAGGAAGTTATATGTTAAGAAATGAGTTTGAATATATATAAATTTTGAAGATGAAATTCGCCTAAGAAAGTGTACGTACGTTACTGAACGGTCCTTGACCGTTCGGTTTTCTAGTGAATTTGGATTCGTAGTAGATTCTTTCATTTGGAAATAATCCTAGTCGGACGAGCGTCTTCACTTTAAATTACTGTGCTTGAGCGTTCGGCCAAACATAGTTCTGTCTTGATACACTGTTATAAACTTAAGTATGTATGTGTGTGTGTGTGTGTGTGTATATATATATATATATATATATATATATATATATATATATATATATATATATATATATATATATATATATATATATATATATATATATATATATGAAATTGTATATTTTAGTTATTCTTATATATTACTTCAAGAGTATCTTAGCATAATTATCAAGCCTCATTTCTATAAGTTTAGTAACACCTAGTCTTATACCAAGTGTTCGTCCTAAGCCAAATGTTTGGCCTTACGCCAGATATTTGTTCTACCTCCTTAAGCTAATTTTCTAATACGAGCGTTCGTTTAAGCCCTCTAGGATTCGCTCACTATAGTGTTCAGTCTTTGACTGACATTTTGATTTCTTGATACTAAACTCAATTAAACTAAGTATTCACAAGTGTTAGGTTTTCTTCCTGTGAATCATTCTAAGTTCCAGTTTTTGAATGCCTTGAAATATCTTTATTCATTGGTTTCACCCTAGAGTCCTCGTTCTTGGTCTAGTCTTTAATGTTCTGAGTGAGTTCTCAAGAGTCAGTTCATCTAATTGGATCAGCGTTGTAATTGACGTTCGTCCCATTCGTTTCTTGGAATATATTATTGGGCTCGTTATCTCTCAATCCAATATCAACCCTTGTTATTAATCTAGTCCAAAATTGGAGATCTCTCGATTTTGCTCTACGTATTCGGTCTCGTTCTCAGTTCGGGTTGAACGATCGTCATTTAAAGTTTGTATGAATCTTAGTACGAGATAGTTAACTGAGATATTTACTAATGAAAGATGAAGAAAATGTGATATGGAAATGTTGTGGATTATGGACGACCGTTCCAGGGAGGAATGACTCATGTATGAATATTGGAATTTGTAAAGTATGACTGTGGGTATGCTAAGCTGGTTGTTCATCCTGATGTTCCATGAGTACTCGTCTTCACGTGGAGAAGGGTAGGTCATGTGTGGGAACGACAGGAGATCCTAGTCCTTAGGGGTACTTTGGACAGATAGGGCTAACCTCGGGTGGCAGCTGTTGAGTGCATCCTAGTTACTACATCACTCGGGTGCACGAACGCCTGTAGCTACACAGATCTCATACAGTCCGGATAGTCAGTCTAGTAATAGGCTTTGTATGATATGCATGATGAAATTGTATCTTGTGTGTTGGATTATTTGAAATGTATGTTTTTGCATGAATTAAATTACTTAAGTTTACCCTTCGTTTCCTATAGTGTCTTGTTTTGTACGTTCGTCTTGTCGTTGCAATTATCATCCGTGTGGATGTGAGCAGAAGGAGCCGAGCTGTTAGATGATGCGCTGGAAGAAGAAAATTTGGTAGAAGTAGAAGTGAAGATCGAACAGTAGAACATTCGATAGTAGTCTAGTTTTATTGTGAGGTGATCGTTCGGTCACCTCCTCTTTTGATTTTATCTGATCGTTCGGTAGTTTCTTTTGTAAACCGTTCGGTCATGTTTCACTTATCCTGTACAGTTTTAATTGAAACTTGTATGTAAGGCCGTTCTGCCATAAGCGTTTGTATCTTAGTGAAAGACTGATCTTGATTATTATTAAATGTAATTATTCTATTATATAGTTTATACACTATTGTGATGTTATATTCATGTTTGTTTTGTTTTTTTTTTTTAAAGTATGAGTTTTGTTAAGCGTAAACAGTGATTTAAATATACAATTTGATTAAAAAATAGAGAAAAAAAAATGGATCCTAAGTTATATAATTAAACTAAATTCTCATTATTTGTGATGTGACAAGCGTTGCGTATCTATTAAGTGAAGTTTAGTGGGAGGACGATGCATCATAGTTTACCTTTAGCTCGGATACTATTACACCCCAAACCTCAGGCATTACTTTTTATCACTTTAATTGGTATACGGGTACGTAAAATAATCATATTATCTTGCATGAAAAACAAAAATAAAAATAAAAATGTATGGATAATATTTATAAAAGAATCTTGACAAATAATAATATTAACTAATACTACCTATTAATATATTGGTGAGAAAGTTTAAGTTAAATAAACGATATATATTTTATTATAAAAGTTTATTTAATGTAAAATATTTATTTTATTTTATTTTTCCAAAATATAAAGTCTCTTCTTATTTTTATTTGAAGTAATTTCTTTGATTAAAGATCACGAGATAAAGATGGTAATGAATTAGGTAATTTGATTATATCAAATTTTAGATTTTAATAAGATTCTTTTTCGAATAATTCATGTTTTTCTTGTTCATGTATGTGTAACTTTACTGGGTTGTATATTTTATATGAATGAAATAAATGATTTCAACAAGTTTATATGTATTTTTATATATTTGATTTGTAATTTGTCTAATAATCTGTAATTTGCTTCAATATAACTAATAATCTCCCATCATTTAGGAATCGAGGCTAAGTTTTAACTTTTTTAGGCGTCATTAACCATCAACTAGGAGTAATGAAAAAGTAGTTCTAAAAACGAACTCTTATTCTCCTTAAACTTTAATTAAGAGATTTGTTCCATATTCCTAATGGTTCACATTGTTTATGAGTCGATGTTAAGAACATTGGTGTTGCTCTCTTAATCGTCAATTGGAGAAATGAAAAAGTAATTTCAAAGATGAACATCGTTCCCTTAAACCTCGATTGGGGGACTTGTTCTAGTACAATCAATAATCTCACATCGCTGATATATTGAGGTCAAAGGCAATTTAAATACATCTTCCTCCTCCAACCCTCTAAAGTGTCTTTAAGAACAAAATTGTGATAAGATTTCTAGGTTTCAAAACAAACAATATCAAGGATGTGATGATTGATATTTGTTGACATTTATGCTCTTTCAAAATTTAATTTTTATATTTATATTTTTGATTTGTTTTGGTCTTTATATTTATTTTTTACTCAATTGAATTTTTATTTTTAAAAATATTTAACGTGATCTCTTATGTTAAATTGTTTTTAACATCCACTACAAAAAATAGGGGCATTACCGAAGGCCAAAAGCCCTCGGAAAATGTTAGAAGCCGTCGAAAAAGGGTATTTACAGACGGTTTATCGACAGCCAACGAGCCCTCGGTAAATCCCTTGTCGCTAACAATTACCGAGGGCTTATGCCCTTCGGTAATTACCGAGGGCCAAAAGCCTTCGATAATTACCTAACGTTGGTATTTACCGAGGGGCAAAAGCCTTCGGTAAATTGGAGAAAAATGTAAGAAAAAATTGTATTTGTTATGAAACCAACAAGCAGATCTGCATAATAGTTTTCAAGTACAAACAGACCTGCATATCAGTTTTCAAGCACATACAGACCTGCATAATGTGCATTTCAAAGATGCAATCATTGATTAATATCCATAGAACATCCATTAATGCATAGAATATTCATTAATACATAGAACATGTATTTATAGTTAAAACATAAAACAATGTAACATAATGATGTTCTAACATCCAAAGTCACCTAGTTCATCTAACATCGAAATGATATAAACTCCAAATGTTCTAATATCCAAATGTTTCTGTAACAAGTAATAAGAAAACGAAACTAATAATGTACATAACTATCATCAGAATGATCTTCATCATCCTACTCCTCTATTGATGGCTGGACTGGTGTGGGTTGGACTGATAAGGGTTGGACTGATGAGGGTTGGATTGATGTGGGCTGCTGAGGGGCAATGGGTGATGACGAGGAGGGACGTGGCTGGGTCGGAGGGATATTTTGTACGTCTTGTGAGGTTTCAGGCAACACTCTCATGACCAGGGCCTTAAAATGTCACATATCAAAATCTAGGTTTGTCAAAATCTAAGTCATTTTATATCATAGAAATCTCTCATTTTAACACACCTTCCAAGTAAAAGATGACCTATATTTTGAGGTGTGACAGACCTAAATTTTGACACGTGATAATTCCAAATGATGTTCACATTAATTTATCTGAAATGATCTCATTGAGTTTTCATTAGTGCAGCTAATGTTTTCTATGCCAGTTAAAAAAGGTTTTTTATGATGATTCTAAAACTAGCATAAATACAACAGTGTAGGAATTTTCTTAGTTTCTATGCCGGTTATTGCACAACCGATATAGAGAGTTTCACTTTCTATGTCAAACATTCCATCAACTCTTTCTCACTCCTCAAAACCCTAAATCTCAAGATTAAGTAGCAAGAACTCTTCATCTGTGTTGCCACACTCTCCCTTATCTACATCCTCACCTCCATTGTGTGCCTCTTTATAAGCAACATGTTTTACCCTAGTTTCATACTCATTGTCATTCACCCCTACTTTGCTTCCTCCGCTTCCAATACCGCTCTCGTCTCATAATTCTTTGTTAAGGAGGTTTAAGACTTCGATATTGGCATAGCAAACACAATAAATATATTATTACACTTGCATTAATTTCATTAGGAGTGAAGAAAACTCTAAATGAGAAAAAAAAACACTCACTTATTAAATAAGAGTTACAAGAGTAAGAACAAGATGAGAAAAATGTGAGTGTAACATGAAAATGCTATGAGAAAAAGAAAATTAGTGGAAAACTAACATATCTCACTTTTATGCTAATTAACCTTCATAAAAAAATATTATACTTTATTATAAATTTGTCACTATTATATTTTTTATATTTCATCTTTTCTTATGTTAAGTATTTGGACATATAATACTATCAATAATAATAATATAAAAATAATTTATCTGCCTATATCAATATTAACAAACCATATATAGCAAGATCCGTAGCTAAATTTTGATGTGAAAACTTTCGTTCTGGCCGTTACTGTATATTTTAACCATCGTGATAAAATTACTGTGTTACAATTACAAGTATTTTATCCAAACACTATATAGAAATATCACCTTACCAATATATTATCTCTGAATTATCCTAACAAAAACAAATATCAAAATAATATCATTATTTACTACCACCACGTGAACATCGATAATAACAATAAAAACAAATATAATTTGAATAGGAAATATTAAAATAAGCCCAAACTAAAGGAAGGCTGAGGCCCAATATTTTCTGGCCTAGAAACGTAAAACATCAGCTTTTGCTAGAAGCTTCCTTTGGTCACAAGACAAAATGAGTCTGAGAATGGATGTGCACGAGAGAAAAGAAAGAGCGAAGACTCTCTGAGGTGATTCACAAGCGGGGGTGACAGCGAAGCTCATTCCAATGGTTGTCCGATGGGAAAGCAGGAGAAGATTAAAGAAGAAGAGAAGAAAAGCTTGTAATTGGAGGTAAGTAAAAACGTTTATTGTATTCTGTATATATGAATGTGTTGTCTTCTTCACTGTTAACAAAGTGCTGGAATCCCTATTTATATAGGGTTCCAGTGAAACAGAAAAGTGGGTTAGTTACAACCCATAACAGAAACATAAAAACCTAAAACTAAAAACCCTAAAACATTTAATGTTGCTCTTAGGAGCAATAACTAGAAACAGAAACATTAATAGCCTCCCTTCAAGCTGGATGGTGAATATTCACTAATCCAAGCTTGGGGATGATGGATTTGAAGTGAGTGCGGTGAGAAAACTTGGTGAAAACATCGGCAAGTTGTTCCTCCAATCTAATGGGAAGAAGTCGTAGAAATTTGGCTTGAACTTTTTCACGTACTACGTGACAATCCAACTCGATATGCTTGGTCCGCTCGTGAAAGCTTTGATTGTGAGCAATATGCCTTGCAGAATCGTTGTCACAGTAGAGAACGACAGTAGCAGTGGGTTGAATTTGGAGATCTTCAAGAAGGTAGTGAAGCCATTGCATTTCACATACAGTGGCAGCTAGGGCACGATACTCTGCTTCAGTAGAGGACCTTGAAACAGTGCTTTGTTTCTTCGACCTCCATGAAACTAGAGAGGTTCCTAAGAAAATACAATAACCAGTAGTGGATCTCCTCGTGTTAGGACAAGTGGCCCAGTCCGAGTCACTGAATCCTTTGATCTGTATGTCAGAATCAGCGGCAAAGAAAAGTCCTTCAGAAGGGCTGGACTTGACATATCTATGATATGTTGTAAGGCTTGATAATGGTAGTTAGTGGGCTCATGCATAAACTGGCTTAAAAGATTAACAGTGAAACATAAATCAGGTCTAGTATTAGTGAGATAAAAAAGTTTCCCTATTAGTCTGCGATAAACGCTGGGGTCATCCATATAATTCTCTGTTTTGTTTAAGGAATTGGTACTACTAAGAAAAGGTGTAGTGCATGGTTTGCTTCCAAGCATTCCTGTTTCTTTATGGATATCAAGGGCATACTTTCTTTGACAAAGATGTATCGCTTTCTTAGATCTAGCAACCTCAAAACCCAGAAAATATTTGAGTTCCCCAAGGTCTTTTATTTGAAATTGTTGATGTAAGAGAGCCTTTATGTCAGTTATTTCATTCATGGAATTTCCTGCTAAAATAATATCATCAACATACACAAGTAAGGCTGTGAAATCAATGGGGGTTTTCTTTATAAACAGGGAGTGATCAGATTTGGATAGAGTATAATTTGCAGAAATAAGAAAAATGGAGAGTTTGTCAAACCATTGTCTGCTGGCCTGTTTCAGTCCATACAGTGATTGAGTGAGTTTACAGACATGTTTCTGTGTGTTAGTATTTAAACCAGGTGGAGGATCCATGTAGACATCTTCATTTAGGTCCCCATGCAAGAAAGCATTATCTACATCGAGTTGATGTAGAAACCAATTCTTTGAGGCAGCGAGAGCAAGCAACAGTCTAACAGAAGTGAGTTTAGCAACCGGAGAGAAAGTATCCAAAAAGTTTATCCCTTCCTGTTGGGTATAGCCCTTGGCAATAAGACGAGCTTTATACCTTTCCACACTCCCATCAGCTTTGTGTTTTATTTTGTAGACCCACCTACATCCAATGGATTTCTTTCCAGGAGAAAGATGAGTCAAAAACCAAGTGCCATTATCTTGCAACGCCTTAATTTCCTTTTGCATAGCGTCAACCCATTCAGGGCTGCTTCTAGCCTCATTATAGGAATTAGGCTCTTTGCTAGTAGTTATGGCAAGAGTGTATCTCAAATGTCTATCAGATAGGGACTTATAAGATAAAACATCAGTGATAGGATAAGGAGTTTTCATACTGTTTTTGATGCACAAAGAAGTAGATGAGGATTGATCAGCTTGGTGTATGTAGTCTTTTAGATATTCAGGGGTTCTCTTGACTCAGTTGGACTTCCTTTGATTGTTTCTCTATTCTTCAGTGATATTGGTGTTGTCGGCACTGATATCATTGTTATCAGCAAGTCTTTGGTCTCCCCTTCTATCCTCAACCAAAGCCTCTTCATAGCTGTAGGGTAAATTATCAAGAAAAGATGTGCTGCCTTCACTGTTACTGGAGTCATCCCTATTTCCTTGCTCATTCTTGTAAGGAAAGATGTCTTCATAAAAAATGACATTTCTGCTAATAGAGATTTCCCTGGTGTTGATGTCAAGAACAATGTAACCTTTTACACCATTCTTATATCCTAAAAATATACATTTTCTAGCTCTAGAGTCTAATTTATTTCTGTTACTTTCTAAAGTAGAAGCAAAACACAAGCACCCAAAAACTTTTAAGTCAAGATAAGTGGGAGGATCATTATATAGAACATCATAAGGGGTTTTATTATTGATAACAGGGGAAGGCAGTCTATTAATCAGGTATATAACATGGGATAGAGCATAAGACCAGTAAGCATAAGGAACACTAGATTGAAAAATAAGATTATGGGTGACATTTAATATGTGTTGATGTTTGCGCTCTACAACAGAATTCTGTTGTGGAGTTTCAACACAGCTAGTTTGATGTTCAATTCCATAAGAATTGTACATGTTGGAACAATTGAACTCAGGACCGTTATCAGTCCTAATGGTTTTAATAATTTTATTGAACCGAGTTTTAATTTTCATGACAAAGGATTGTAGAAGCTCTCTAGTTTGACCCTTATTGTGCATAAGAAAAGTCCATGTGTGTCTACTGCAATCATCAACAATAGTAAGGAAGTATTTATGCCCACGTATAGACGGAATAGAGATAGGACCCCATATGTCACAATGTATAATATCAAAACAATTTTCTGACAAAGAATTAGATTTAGGAAAAGGTAATCTATGTTGCTTTGCATAATGGCAGATGTCACAAACACTATCAGAAACAATTTGAATATAAGGGAAAGTCTTGCACATTCTTTCAACAATTTTATGTCCATGATGGCCCAGCTTATAATGTCATAGATTAAAAGACAAAATTAGGTGCCAGATATCTTCCAATAGCCTGTAGGTAGTAAAGCCCTCTATACACCTTAACACATCCAATCATCTTCAATGTAGAGTTGTCCTGGATTTGACACATCTTAGAGGAAAAGGTTAGTGTGCAGTCTATATCTTTAGTTAAACTTTGTATAGATATAAGGTTGAAACTAAAATCTGGTATGTATAAAACATTGAAAATTGTGAATTTTTTTGAAAACTGTACAGTTCCTGCATAGTGGGCTGTAACAGTGGAGTTATTAGGCAACTTAATAGATATGGGTTTGATTTTACTAAATGTCATGAACAAATTTTTGTCATGGGTCACATGATCTGTGGCCCCTGTGTCTATAATCCATGAGAACATACCTTGTCTGTCCTCTGCAGTGTTTTTGTGCATTTGACTGACAATATGAGAAGCGCTGTCACTCTTCACGAGCATCTACAGTATTTTCTGCATTTGTTCTGGTGTGAAGAAGCTTTGAGCAACGTTAGTGTTATTTTGCTGGTTGGTCTGTGATCTTTCAGCAGAAGTAGTGCAGGCACTCACAGACCCCAATTCACACTGTCCCATACTGTTTTAGTTGTTGTTGTCATTTTTCTTGTACCACGGTGGGTATCCATGTTTAGAGTAGCATTCATCTACTGTGTGATTCATTTTATGGCAGTGGGAACATTGCTTCCCATAGTTAGGATTTCTTCCTTTCCCTCTTCCTTGTCCACGAGGTGTGAATCCACGTCCATGACTCTTCCAACCTTGATCATTCTTCCAATGATTCTGTTTTTCAGTGCTGTTTGCCAGAATTTTGATTTCATTTTGGTTGGTGAGTCCAGAGCCATGTTTCTCCTGTCTTTCCTGTTGCATTATGAGAGAAAAAGCACAGTTAATGTTGGATAAAGGTTCCATTAGCAAAATTAGTGTTCCCATAGTACTGTAGTGCTCGTTCAGGCCCTTTAGGAAGCAGATAACATGTTTCATTTCCCTGTACTTATAAGAGACTTTAGAAAGATCACAGCTACAAGGAATCTTGCAGCTACACCGTGAGATGGGTTTAAGAAATTCAAATTCCTCCACTACAAGAAATATTGTAATTATATACGGATAATTATATACGGATTATAATCTATATGTAATGTAAATATTATATTAAGATTTTATATACGGATTTTAAAAAAGAATTACGTACAGATGTTACCTACGGATCATGAAAAAACATTTTTTAAAATGAAATTGAATTTACTAGGCACGGAACCCTCGACCTCTCTCTTTCTCTCGAACCCTAATTCTACCTTTATTCCCTCCAACTTTTCATTCCACCTCTCTTCTCTGTCGACCTCTCCTCTCGAGCCTTAATTCTATTTCACATTTCTTTGCAACCTTCATTCCAACTCTCCTCTTCCTTTCATTCCAGCTCTCCTCTTCCTTTCATTCTTTGTTCTTCTTGCATATAACTCTCACATAAAGTTATAAACACTGAAACAACGACCGCAAGTTTCACCATCTTCACCCTCTTACTTTCCTTTTTCGCAGGGACACACAACACAAGCTTCTCTCGTTTTCATTTTCAACCGCTCTCAGAACCCTCTAAAAGCATCTCGGTAAACCCTTTTCCTTTTTCTTATAATTTTCTATGTTTAAATATTTGTATAAAAATGATGATATTTATCTTAAAGAGTTGAACGATCGATTTTCTTAAATCACCATCGTCAACTCTTCCTGCACGATCGGTGGAACTCGATTAGGGTTCCAGAATATCATCTACGTCTCTGTGAGATAATAAAATTTGGGTTTCTGAGAATAAAAAAGTTAGGTTTTTTAAGGACAGGAAGGAAGAGAAGTAGGAATGAAGGAAATTTTGGGATCAAATCAAGAAGGAGGAAGAAAAAGGTGGTGATAATAATTTTAGATGCATTCATGAGGGCAAGGTTAAGGAAAAAGACGCTGAAGGTGTCCATGGCTCAACTTCTTCCAAGGACACTGTATTTGACAACCAAGGTTGTTGGTGTCAGTGCGTTTGCAGATGCAGGAGCTCATCCGAGGATATATCTTTGGCCGAGGTTTTCTCTTGTCTACCATTAATGCTTGTTTATAGAAATTAATCTAACCCCATGGTGATTTTTGCAAGGAACTCGGGGAATGGGATTGGGCTTTTCAATGTTTGGATTATATATTAGTTTAACTTGGTTGGGAGTTTGGTGTGATTTCTATTTTTCTATTTTGATGATGGTTATGACATGGATAGATATTGTTTTTGGAATAAACTCACTTTTAAAAGGATGGTTATATAGTGTCATGTTGTTGTCTTTGTGATGTTATGGGTGATCATTTTTGTTCAAATTCTCATCTGCATACCACATGATTGACCATTGGTCAAAGGTCTTTCCTGCAGCTACAGATTCACGCTACTTCTGTGACCTTGGATTATCAGCTATTGGATTCTCACCTATGGCAAACACCCCTCTTCTACTCCATGACCATAATGAGGTGATTCCTTTAATTTATTGTATGCATAATTGCTTGTTTTGTCAGTGAGCTTATTTGCATAAGAGTTATCATTGTCTTTAGAATCATATATCTGATTTGTTATTTAGAACTGAAGCTTGCATTAGACCTCGTACACTGGCATCCTGGGTTGACTTTTAGCCTCTTGAAAAACTCCTGTCTGCCAAATCAGAGCATAGTTTTGGTAAAGAAAGTGTAACCATAAACACTTGGTTATCTTGATTTGATTTAAGGTTTTAAAAAGTCTTATTTTTTGACAATTATATATTATGTGCTGTAGGAGATTGGTTTTGGTTATTCTTGCTGCTGTTATGCTCTTTCTTGCATTTGTTGGATTCTATACGTTTCTTTTATCCTGTTTTAATACTTGTTTCTGTCTCTATGATAAAGATTTTTTGTCGTCTCATGTGATTGTTTTTGTGGTAACAACTTTTTGCAGTATTATCAATATTTGGTCTGCAAGGTCTTGTATACTTGTAAGTTAAACTAGTTGAGCATTTTTCTATTTATTTTTTATTTTTTGACTTTGTAATTCTCAATAGTTTGTCCCATCTAATCACCAGCCATTAAATCATGTTCTTTTAATGACTGCAGCTTGATCCTCATTGGTTGGATTCTTGTTGCCAGCACATTTATACTTTGTGGTATATTTCTCTTTCTTCACAAAAATTTTATGCAAAACTTTCTTTTTTACATAGCTTTGGATACATTAGAACCAACCTCCATTGATTTTCTTAATCTTTATTTCTCGGTTCAACCAACCCTTCCACAATCGGATTGTAGTCTTTTGAGCTAAGACAAACAGGAATCACATCTTGCTTTGCAGTATTTTTCCTATTGGATTTTTTTTATTTGAAAATTCATTTTAGAATTAGAAAAAAAATTCAAAACAGGATGTTCTGAAAAGTATTTTTTGATCTGAAATATCTTTCAAAATACTTGTTTAATAATTTTTTTTATATTTAATATTTTGTGTTCTGAAAATATAAAAGACAATTTTGAAACAAGTATTTTGGAAAGTAATTTTAAATCTAAAATTATCTTTTGAAAATTTCTTTCTTTTGTTTTGGATGGGTATTTAGAATATGTTTTTCGAATCTAAAACTATTTTTCAATCTTAAAATATTAAAAATAAGATGTTAGAATATTTATTATATTTTTATTTACGAGTGATTTGGAAAATACCACTTTTATGGGGTGGAGGAAGTAGTTTATTCATGTTCGAACTAAAGCCAATTTTATTTTGTGGGATAAGAATCGTTACTATCTCTATTCTAGTTACTTTTGGAATAAGTATTTAATTATAGTAATTAAACTGGAACAAATAGAAAATTAATTAACCTAGAATAAACCTACTGCAGAGATACTCCCTCAGTTTTTGGTGGCTAAAGCTATTACTGTATATTCAATGGTTTTGTTGTTCATGGATCTTTATGGTGCCTAAAGCTATTATTATATATTCAATAGTTTTCTGTCTTAAATGGACAGGTTTGGAGTGACCAAATGCTACTTTAGCATCTGTGGTACAACCCCTAAATTTCAGTTTGAAGCATCTGTGGTACAACCCCTAAAGTTCAGTTTGAAGATAGTGTGTTGGAAGCTTTATTTATGTCGATTAATCTTAGTGGTTTGAAAAACCTTTTGTCATTGTAAATGGCTTTGACATAGTGCCAGCCTAGATTAATAAATTTGTTTATTATGAATATATATTAAAATTGTGGGTGTTGAATAGGTAACATAAGAGATTTATTAATGTAATTGTTTAAGAGATTGTTAAAGAATAAGAGTTGTATTTATTTTTTTGAATTCTATTTATAAAAAATAATCAGTTCTTGTTATTTGAACATTTGGCAATTCTGTTTGACTTTTATCATTATCAGTTATGTAAAACTTCTAACTATTAAGTGCAATAGAATTATCTATTTTATTTTTTTTTATAAAATCACAATTACATACGGATTTTTTCGTATATAGTTATATATGGCTTTTATATACGGATTTTTCTGTATATAATTACATACGGAAAAATTCGTATGTAATTATATACGGATATATCCGTATGTAATTTATCTACGCTCTTTTTATCTACGGAATTTTGTCCATATATAATCCGTATATAACATCATTTTATATACGGATTTTGGAGGTTATATACGGATTTTAATCGTATATAATCGTGATTTTTCTTGTAGTGCTCCATAGGACCTTCAAGTCAGTAAAATATTGACTTACGCTCCTTTCTCCTTACTTAATAGAATGAATTTCTTGGAGCAAGTCAGAGAATTTAAAATAGTCTCCTTTGGAAAATCTTTCCTTTAGTTCTTCCCATAATTCTTGAGCATCTTCCACATATATGACACTTTTTGCAATCTGAGGTGAAAGAGTCTTGATAATACAAGACAGCCCCATCATGTTGCTTCTTTCCCAAGAATCAAAACTGGGATCTTCTCTTTGAGGTTTCTTGATCCCTCCATCTATGAACTTTAACTAGTTCTTGGAGAGAAGAGCTCTTCTCATATTTCTACTCCAAGAAGTGTAATTGGATTCATCAAGAATCTGAGAAATAAGAGAAATGCCTGGGTTTTCTCCTGGGTGGAGATAAAATGGGCTTGAAGGATTGTTGGACTGATCCATGCTTTCCATGATGGCAAGAACAGAAGCACTAACAAAGTAATAGAAGGTAGATGCAGCGGAAACAGAGGCAGAACAGGCACAGGACCTGCTCTGGTACCATATTAAAATAAGCCCAAACTAAAGAAAGGCTGAGGCCCAATATTCTCTGGCCTAGAAACGTAAAACATCAGCTTTTGCTAGAAGCTTCCTTTGGTCAGAAGACAAAATGAGTCTGAGAATGGATGTGCACGAGGAAAAAAGAAAGAGCGAAGACTCTCTGAGGCGATTCACAAGCGGGGGTGACAACGAAGCTCATTCCAATGGTTGTCCGGTGAGAAAGCAGGAGAAGATTAAAAAAGAGAAGAAAAGCTTGTAATTGGAGGTAAGTAAAAATGTTTATTATATTTTGTATATATGAATGTGTTGCCTTCTTCACTGTTAACAAAGTACTGGAATCCCTATTTATATAGGATTTCAATGAAACAGAAAAATAACCCATAACATAAACATAAAAACCTAAAACTAAAAATCCTAAAACATTTAATGTTGTCCTTAGGAACAATAACTACGAAGAGAAACATTAATAGGAAATATGTTTTGTGCCACATTTAATACTAAAAAAAATGGATAAACTAATGTTTCTACAGTTTGCATTTTCAATATGATAAATATATAATTTACTTCATATTTATTTATTGTGATGACTACATTCAGCTTAAAATTGAAGTACTTCAAAGTCTTTTCGTCCAATATAGATATCAAGTATAAATTATACAAAACAGCATAGAAGTGTGTGCTAGGAAAACTACCTAAAAATGGCATCTAATACTATTTTTGCAACTCACTTTTTTTAGTACATTTATAGTAAACATTTAAGAACATTTGTATCTATTTATTAATACGTCAATTACTAAATACATTTTTTTAATGAACAATAAGAATATTATAGAAACTAGTACGAGAAACTTAATATGAAAAAAAACGTTTTATAAAACCAAATGAATTTTTTCTGAGAACATTAAACAGGTTATGAATTTGGTAAAAAATAACATTGCAGGCTCAGAGACAGACAACAGAGAAAAGAGAGAGATAATGATGAGATGGCAAAGATATCCAAATGTTAAAGCAATCGTAAAACCTCAACCACAATCTCAGATTCTGTGCCCTAAATATCCTGAGTAAGCTGATACTCTTCTCACACAAACAACCTTCAGTACTCTGTATAACACAAGCACCACCCCTGATCCTTTCACACTAATTCAATCATTGAATATTACCCTTTATTAACTACAACGTTTGAAGTCTCATATTTTATTCTTCACTTCAAACTCAGCCACCAAGCATGGCAACTTTTACACCAATTGCTCTACAGTACTCATCTACATCATCTTTGCATTCTTTGCTCCCTTCTTTAGAAGCTTCACGTGATCATAATTCGTGGTGGGGGAAAGTGAGATCATACAAATCCGCAGGAAAAAGACCACTTCAACAAAGGGGTTTGACAATCCAGAGTGCAGCCACAAAACCAGCAAAGTCGCCAGGTACTTGTTCTAACTTACTCTTATATTCTGACTGAGTTAAATTCACATGGCACTTGGAAGTATCACAGAACCCTAATAGCTCTTTTTTTTTGGTTTTTAAACTTTTTTTTTTGGAGTTATTAGCTGAAGAAGACTGGAAGGTTAAGCGAGAATATCTGGTGCAAAAAAGGGTAAAGCTCCACCTGTGTGTCACAAACAAGTATATTTTCATTTGCATTCATAGCATTTTATGAAAAAACGAGTACTAAGAATAAGGAAATAAATGCATACTGTGAAGAACATCAAGGTAAACGTAATATTGTAATGCTTTTGTATCATTATATATATCTTGAGTACACAAACAAGAAGAAACTCATGAGGGTATGGGAAAGCACCGGAGATCATAGAATAATTAATCATAAGTCGTACCTCAAAAGTTGAATTAAGGAATTAAAGGTTTAAGACTTGTTTGTCATCGCAGGTAAGAAGTGTGGATGCAAAGGAAGCTCTGCGGCTTCAAAAAGAAAATAATTTTGTGATTCTCGACGTAAGGCCAGAAGCAGAGTTCAAAGAGGTTAGTGGACAGATTTTAGAAGCTTTGTAATCCAACGTGCCTGCCCATTCATGTTTCATTTTTTGGTCTCTATGGTTCTTCTGATTTCCATAAATCATTATAACATTATATACGCGTGTACACACACATATACGTACAAAGGATAAGACCGACGAGTTTGGCAACTGGTGCAGGCTCATCCTCCAGATGCTATCAATGTGCAAATATACAGGCTTATAAAGGAGTGGACAGCATGGGACATTGCAAGACGTGCAGCATTTGCTTTTTTTGGTATTTTTTCCGGGACTGAAGAGAACCCTGAGTTCATCCAGAGTACGATTAGTTACCCAACTTGTCACTCCTTGAATTCGTGCATTTCTTGCTTTCTGAAATAAAATATTTGGTTTATGCTGGCAGGTGTTGAAGCAAAGTTGGATAAAAATGCAAAGATAATAGTAGCTTGCTCAGCTGGAGGTACATTGAAACCATCACAAAATCTGCCCGAAGGTCAACAATCAAGGTATCAACTATTTCCAATTTATTGTGGCCGATTGCCTATTTTCTTCTCCTTTTGGATTTTTAACTTTGCAAATAGAAATTCATACATGCTATTTAAGAATTAAAAATAGTCCAAAATGGTTGTAGACGTTTTGTGAAATGGATCCATTTTGCAATGCAATTCTGAAGCTTTCATTTTAGATGAGTCTGGACTTTGCATCTAACCACGGATTCAGCTACATTAAAAGTATACAGGGTAATAGATTTTTACATATCATTGTATCCTACCTAGCTATTAATTAAACGAATAATAACAGTACGAAAGATTGACAAGAATTAAGTGAAATCCAACGCAATTACCAATTAGCTCTCACCAAAGGAAAAAGTACAGCTAATAACTTGGATTGCATGGATGTATGAACGGGAAAGTTATACGGTTTTCTGCAATGCAATATGTAATCTTTTAACGGCTATACTCTGTGGTTGCAAGTTTTGTTGTGTGATTATGAAAAGAAATAATATTGACGCTTCAAAATGATTGATATATTCCCCTGATTGTCACGTCTTGATACTTTCACAGGTCTCTCATAGCAGCTTACTTGCTGGTCCTTAATGGATTTTCCAATGTCTTCCATCTTGAAGGTGGTCTTTACTCGTGGTTTAAAGAGGATCTGCCAAGTGTTTCAGAGGAGTAAATGTAGTGCCAAGAATGTGTATTAGTGAAGCGTAGACCTAGTTTTGACCATGATGAAAATACTGATAAATGCATATAAAGAGTGGAACCAACGATTGAAATGTCATTATTGAAGTAGTGCGGAAAACTAGTATGCAAGAATTGACAACAAAAATATCAGGTTACATTTCTGTAAAGATTGCATTCCTAGCTTAAACTGTTAAAGGTTCAATAATTTAGTATGCATAAACCATGTTTCTGAGCAACTGATGCATACTGCTTCAATGAATAAACCAAAATTCGCATTAAAGCATTTTCTGGTTCAGTTGCAATCGCTTCCTAAAGATGATCAACTAAAAAATAACGTTTGGGAAAAAGGTATTTGGTTAAACCTATTATTGCCTAAGCCTTTAAAGAAGCTCTCGCCATGGCTACAGCTCCATCATAACTTCGATTTCCTCCAATAAAACCACTCATGTGTACAAAAGTACAACCTGGGATTCCAGCAACCTCAGACAGCTTGTCATTTTCCAAACCCCTCCATAAATACGGTAACGGTTTTCTGCTCTCAAATCTGGCAGGTGAAATTGCCACTGCCTGAAGTCGCCACTTCTCTCCTCTATCATCCTACAAATAATAATAATTTATAATTTATTACATAAATTATCGATCTAATGGGAAAACAAAGATTGAAACCTAAAACTTACATGTAACCTGAATATGGTAATCAGCAAAAAAAGAAAAAAAAAAAAACAAAAAACAGTACAGATTTTCGGGGCAACTATGATTTATGCTTACGCTCAATCTTGAAGATTCATTTGACTAATTCGCTTAAACATACATACCGGGTAAATAACATATTTGATAGAAGGACTGATTTTCATTTCCTCCTCAAGCTCATGTATGTGAAGTTTCCACTGTGTAGCAAGTGACAAAAGGTTTGAGTTAGATAATAATCACAATGATATCCAAAACCTGCAAAGATTGTAATTTAATCTCTCTATTGGTATGAAGAGTAAACTCTAACAATAGCCATTAAAATCAGTAAGATTAATTTAATGCGCTGTGGGCTGTCTTACAGGACAAGGTCGGGTAAGCTTAATGATTTCTCCACTCGAATCAACACTTTCCCTCACCGCAAGACTCTCCATCACAATCGACCGCGCCGGTAACCATGACTTTGCATAGTAATTGACATTGTCCAAAAATTCAGCGCCAGCCAGTGCCATTGCTTGTTGAAACAACTCATTTTCTCGATCAGAAGACTGATCAGAATCCATCCAGTTCAAATTCAAACGTTTAATTCTAGAAGAGAGACAAGTATTAACTACGTATTTCGGAGATTCGTTTAGGTCATATTGATTCACTCCGTTATCCACAGCATCAATTGCCTCCATAAAATTTCTGTATATAGCAGGATATAAGCGGTGCACATGAGGATGGTCCTCGTGAAGCTTCAGCACATTTGCAATTATCTCCAAACCAATATGCTAGAGGAATAGGAACGAGTAACGAGTTAGGTTGAGCTACGACACAAGCAGCGAAAAGAAAAAGAGTGATGAACAAAGTACAAACACCTTGTAGACAAGGCCAGCGCTACTGAGTTTAGTGTGGAAACCGTGGCCGAATACTTGGTGGAAGTCCTTCTGGTGATGATCGAAACGGTGTCGTCGCGGTTCATAAACGCCTCCGACGTCGACGACTGCGTCGAGTGTTTCCAGAAGGTTGGGGTCTCTGGTTCGAACAATTTGAGCGCCGGAGAAGCGTTTGGAGAGGCGAAGCATGAAGCACGCGAGTGCTTCATCGCAGTGGAAGGTTCCGTTGTGTGTGCCGACGCGCGTTGAGAAGCTCGAAGCTAATAGGAAACGTGGTTTGTGGAATGCGAAGGTCTTGTGCCAAACGAATCCTGAGACACTGAGTTTAACCATCTTTGGAACTGTCTATACTGTGCCCTGCCTTAAGAACATTCATACAAGCTTTTATTTGTATAAATCTATCGATATATATTGTTTGCTGTTTTTTAACTGATACATCTTAGTAACGTGTATAAAAATATAAATTTAATTTTTTTAATTTTTTTAATTTATTTATTTTATATTTGCTTTTATTTATTATTTAATTTTTAATGTGTGTTGTTATTATTATTAATTGGTACATCGTGTATCGAAAATAAATTTAATTTTTTTAATTTATTTATTTTATTCTCGCTTTTATTTATTGTTTAATTTTTAATGTGTGTTGTTACTATTATTAGATAGTGAGAAATATTAAGTAATAAATATGTTTACTATATAGGTTGTAATTAATATTTTAGGATGAATAATTATCAATTTCACTCTATCAAATAAATTTGAGTTTCGTGTATGAAGTTTTCCTTTCATAAATAAAGTGACTCAGGATGAGTATACAAAAAATTTTACTTTGATCAAATATTCCCATCACGTGATGATTCAACTGAATGGGTTTAAAAAAGATTGGCATTTGATTTTGGATTTGTTATGGTTACTATAAGATCTAACACATCAACTGATGGATTCGAAAGAAAGATGTTCGTTTTGTTAAGTTGTGAAAGGAATGAGAAGTATAGCAAGTATAAACCTTATTCAGTCGAGTGTATCCGGACAAGAAAATGTGAGTGTCTCTTTAAGTTGAGGGGAAAACCTTACTCTAATGGAGTGGGTTGGATGTTAAAGGTAATATGCGGATATCACAACCCTAAATTAGTTGAGACTTTAGTTGATCATCCTTTTGTTAGGACGTTAAATATTGTTCAGTAGTCATTACTTGGTGATAAGACAAAAAGTCGAGTAAATTCCTTGAATATTCTATTAACTTTAAAAGAACATAATGATTCTAATGTGACAACAATAAAGTAAATATGTATCGTAAGGTACACATACAAACGATATTTGAGAGGGTCGAGAACTAAAACACAGTCGTTGATCATGATGTGAGATTGAGATAAATATATCCAATGGAGTATATGTGTAGACTATTCTTATGTGGTAAGTGACCTCTTCTGGACCCATCCTGATGCAATGCACTTGTTGAATGCCTTTAATATTGTTTTTTTTATGGATACCACATACAAGACAAATAAATATTGTCTTCCCTTGTTTGAGATATAGGCGTCACATCTACGGGGTTGATTTTCTCAACTGCCTTTGCATTGTTATCACTTGAATGTCAAAATAATTTCACATGGACATTGAAAAGGTTTAGAGGATTATTTATGACATATGACGACAATCCAAATGTAATTGTTACTAATAGAGACCTTTCTTTAATGAATGTCATTGACAATGTATTTTCTGAGACTTATCATGCTTTGTCGATTCCACATTATGAAAAATGTGAAAGACAAATGCAAAATATTAATGGATTATATTAAGGCATGAGATGTGTTGATGGAATAATGGGAAAATATGATGGACTGTGAGGAACAGTCCATGTTTAGTGTTTATGTTGATTGTCTTCAGTATGCCTCTACTGCATGACCTTTATTTTTTGAATATGTTAATCACACTTAGATCATTCCATGTAAGGCATGTTTCGTTAAGGCGTGGACAAACAAAGTTATGCATTTAGGCAACACAATAACAAATAGGTAATTGTTATTGTTATTTTTTTTACTTATTTATGTTATATGTCTTATGATATTATTAATGACGTATGTAAAAGAGTTGAGTCTGCATATTAGAGCCTAAAAAGAGTATCGGGGACCATTATGAGAGACCTATGCTCGTGTTGAGATGCTATTCATAATGTCATTGTTCACCAACATAATAAGATAAAGGCGTCGTTTGAAAAAATTCTTAACCTCATGATTGAAGCTTATAAAGAAATAAGATATTAAAAACTTGTTGGACGCGTTTCAAGATATGCTTTGGTACTTATTGCTGAAGAATTTAAACGAGTGAAGAATGTAGGATTCGACAGTGGACATTGTCGATGCGTTTTGAGATCAACTTATGGTTTACCATGTGCTTATGAATTAGCATAATATGACCCTAGGATAGTTCCTCTGCGTGAAATTCATGTGATGTGGACCAAATAAAGTTTTCAAGTATTGTGTCAAATAAATCGCATCCAAAATTATGCATTAAACATGAACTTGATGTGGTTCAGGAACGCTTCAAGAAGGTTGACATTGGAGAAAAGGTTAACATCAAGCAGAAGTTAATTGAAATTGTTTGTCCTACAAAAACATTTATGGTACCTCCTTCGCATAAAGTGAAAACCAAAGGTGCACAAAAGACTAAACTTCAACGAAATGAAAGGTCTACGAAGCGTGACCATCATATTTTGAGCAGGTAGACACCTTGCATTTGATGACAGAGTCTTCATCACGAAAAGCACATGTCAAATATCCAAGGCTAAATCAATTCAACGAAGGCAAATACCGATGTTAAATCAGTTTCATCCGATTTTTCATCCATACACTGTCAATGTTGTTGATGTTATAACCAATAGTCATTGTGGTTATCGATGCATTATTGTTTTGTTGGGCCCAGGTGAAGAGACACGACTCATTATTCGACATGACCTATTTCAAGAAATTACTACGTGACGTGATGAATACGCAATATTAATGGGAAGCTACGACCGATTGGAAGAACTATGACAATCTTTTGTGGTCCACAATCGATCACGGGTAAGCGTTCTCTACTTGACACATTACTTATTAGTTGTTACATATTTCTTTTTGTAACAATTTGCTTTATTTCTTATAGGCTAATGCAAACAAGTGGATGATCATATCCAACATTGGGTATGCCATTGTAAATCGATATAATATTATCTTAGTCTGTCTCTCATATGGTCATAAAAATATGATATTTCCATGGTGCAGTTCATTGCCTCATGATATCAGACAATATCAATTGATATGCATTGGACACACTAATGAATGTCATTTCGTTCAAGTAAAATTATATTTCTTTTATTTCATTATACTTACAAGAAGATTTTTCATTACCCATGATCAACATCATACATTTAACTCATTATTACTCAAAGGCGTGAGTATCGCCCTATATTTATACAAATAGAATGTAATATTTATCGAATTAATGGATTTTACTACAATTTATAACTTATATAGACTTAGAATATTATTAAGATTTATGTAATGTGACATTATTTAAATAATAATCATTTCATTTTATTCATGAGAAATATTTAAGTAATAAAATATATCTGTTTATATAACATAACTCACTTTTTTAAGTAATATTTTTATTGCAACTAATTTTATGACATATTAATTTAAATCTGGTGAGTTTTTTATATTATATTATTATTTTTTCTTTAGTACTATATTTTAGAATTTTAGAAATCACATCTAAACATACAGATTGAAAATAGAATTTAAGATTAAAAAGAATAAAGAGATAATGTTAGTTTAAAGAAACAAAATCAACTCAATTAAACCTTTGGTTTTTATATTTGTTCAATTGTTTCAATTTTGTATCTTTATTTTTTCTTATCTAATTTAGTCATATTTTTTTAAAATGACTTAGTTTAGTCTTTTTATCCTATGAGTGTCATACATATATGTAGCAGATGTACATAAGTATGCGAAAATGAATTAAATTGTTTAATTATATAAATAATAATTGTCATCTCAAACAAAATATTAATATTATATAAATAGTAAAAGAAAAACAAAATACATATAACAATAGTGTTATTCAGATGAAGATGATTGTCGCACATTTGTTATTGGATGCATGATCGTCACGTAGAAACTATCTACACGCTCTCATGATATTGTACCCTCTCTCACATAAAAAAAAAAATGAAGGATTTGATAAACTTAAGACTGTGAGCTTTGGCTCTATTTTACTTTAATAGTTTAGTTGGTAGCTAAAAGTATTTGATAGGAAATTAAGTGTGTAATTAGTTCACTAAAAAAATAATTAATTTTAAGAAGGGTTATTTATCGGCGGTTTTAGAAACCTCGAATAGTTCCTGCGGTTTATGTTTAAAATCGTAGATACTTTTGGCGGTTATAACAAAACTGCCCCTAAAATATAATTTTTTAATTTTTAGAATACTTACCAACCTATATCCCCTCTCTCGCCTTCGGTCATTAATTTCGGGAATCCATCTAATCTAATTCTCTGAAACTATCACTAAACCCTAACCTCCTTCCTCGCCTTCATCAAATTTTCCCCCAAACCCTTCACCGCACCACAATCTTCTCCTGCTTGGCTTCGTATTCGTCTTCTCCTGCTCTCCTTCGTGTTCGTCTTCTCCTGCTTGATATGTGAACATTTGATGATTTCTCTGATGATGGTGTAGGAAAGGGGAGCCAAAATACCTGCACCAGTGTTGGAGTTGTTTGCACTCGCTGCTGCTCCTCCTCCATATCTGTCTGTGGTGTTTCCTGGAATGTTTGATTGTGAATCAAGGTTTAATTTTATTACCCTTTTTCTGTTTCATTTTTGGAATAGGTTTTAGATTAGGTATATTGTTCTGTTGAAAATAAAGCAAGTTTCTCTGATTCTTTTCTTAATATGGTTTTTTCATATGCTTTGCCTCTGAAGTGTCTCTTTCTGATACGAGTTACTTTCTTGTTCTCCTATCTTGCACACTCTGTCTCTACAAATTTCTACAAAACTTCTGGCAACACCTAGTGAAATTTTAGCATATCCTCTTACATGTAGTTTATTACTATTATTTTTACTTAATGTGCGCATAATAATTTCTCTAAACATTACTGTTTTTTGTTTTCTAGCTTCCCAACTCTCTATTGCTTGCCCCCAAAAATGCCCCCAAAAAAGCCTGAACAAATATATGTTCCTCAGAGAAACGCTGCTTGGAATCAAAGAAGGTCAGTACTCATCAACGAACATACACAACCAAAAATCTTTTATTCCTTTGGACGTTTAATTTTAAACTGCTGAAAAGCAGAATGTAGACATTGAGCTGTTTCTCATGCTTTCAGATCCCTCACACTGGTTGCCATCTTTTTCATATTCTATGCTATGCTAATACAGTTTTCTTGACCATAAATCCACTGTGTGAAGAACTTATTTGTCTGGTTTAAGAATTGACTCACTGTTTCTTCATTGTTGGACATAATTGATGCCAATAACATTGTTTCTTAGAGACTTTATGTTAAAGATACATATTCTATTTGGATTATTCAATGAAGGATTTTTTTTATTTAAGTGCTAATTGTTTATAATTGGTTTACTTCTTTGTAAATTAAGTGCTAAGTGAACTCATTGAGTTGTCTGTATTTGTCTCCTATTTAATTATAACCCTTAAGTGTTGGCCATAAGAAGGTAGTATCTTTTATATTTTGTGCCTAAGTTTTTCAAAATGATAAGTAATCTCCTTGCTTAGGTTATCTCAGTAATTCGATTTTGATATTTTATTCCTTCATATATGCAAGGTTTCTTTAGCGCATCACTGATGCATTAGTGGTATTTTCTAATATATAACCAAAAACTGTATATTCTTTTTGCTTGTTGAGAACTTAGTTTTTAGATTCAAAGTACTGTTTATGGGGACTATTCATGTAGAGGATGATGAATCATTATTTTCTTCACTTCACTTAGCTTATTGTGCTAGATTTAATTAGGGCATTGTGCTTAATGACCAATATTATCCCATTTTGCTAATTGTGCTTAACTTGACCAGAAATTCTAATTTTGATTAATTTGAATCATCTGAGCTAATTAATTGCATTAGTAATGGCAGGAAAAATATTGGAAATACAATTTGGGACATTTGGAGGGATATTCATTTGCATAGTGTGTTATTATACTTCTTAGAATTCTTAAGAAGTAATATTGGTCTAGAAACCATACACACCACACGTCCATTTGTTTGATTGGGAGAAGCACATTTAATTGTTTCATGGCCTATTTGATGACTCATTCCACGTGAAAGAGAACAATCTATTCATTGTATTGCACCAACACATCACACGGCAGTGAATACACAAAGAACATTTATCTTATCAAAAATATTTGAATGAATGTGTCCAAAAATCCAAATTGAAAAGCATAGATAAAAGTGGGGAGCACGTGAAGAAGCATTCAAGGCAAGCAATTGAATTGTTTATCTTTAAGTGGGAGACAACATGTAGGGGCCACCACCAATTGTTGAAAGAGAAACCAATTTGGATTGGAATTGTAACACCATACGGCCATACCACCTTGCACACGGCCTAGGACCCTTTAAAACTTATTTTAGCAAGCAAAGCTACGGTTGGAATCAAAAGAGAAGGGGGCTACCACACTTGTTGAAAGCCAACGTTCACATTCAATGCAGAAGCTCACGGAGTGGACAAACTCACTCACGGCCAGCAAGCAACCTTTGAGAAGCATTCAAGCAGCAACACGCTGGATGTGTCAAGGATGGAAGCATTGGAAGAGAATGGAGATGGTTGTCACGGCCTGACTGAAGGACATCACGGTTCAACAAAATATTTGTTTGGAAGAAAGGGAAGCATCCATTAAAGAGGACCAGCCAGCTGGGAAAAGAGGTGAAGATCACGGTTTGTTGGAAGCAAAGAAAAAGAAGCACATAGAAAGAAGCATAAAAAAGAGAACAGTGCAGCAGGTTGGAATGGGAGCATTGGAGACCATTTCCTTGAAAGAAAGACCATGTCACATTACACGGTCTAAAGCAAAATAGGGGTCTCTCTCTTTGTAATCCAGCAACTGCAATACGTGAAGAAAGAAGAGGGGCCACATTGAAGTTCATTTATTTGGAGAATAGAAGTCTATAGAAAAGATGTTGGCCACAAAGGCATGTTTTAATTTAGCTTGAAGTGGTGCACACATGAAGTGCTGCACTTCCACATTCCAGTAGAGCCAAAGGTGAAGAGATGTTGAATCACTTGGGCTGGAAAGAGACACAAGGTGGCACGGCTTTGGCTGGAGAAGTAGCATGCTGTCACGGCTGGAAGCAAGTCCAACAACTTGAAGCAACTCCCATATAGCAGCAGCTTGGAGGAATGGTAAGGGGACAAGATTGAGGGGTCCTCACCCTATTTTTTCACGGACAGAAAACTATTGCTCATCATGCAAGGAAAAGTGGCTCACGGGTTCTCAGTTTTGGCTATAAATGAAGAAGCAGCAAGAGCAAAGGCAGGGGGTTCCAGAGGAGAGGCCTTGGAGGCCGTAGAGGGCTGCTGCAGGCGGAATAAGCTGGACTGCTGGAACAGAGGTCCGGAACAGTAAAGAATACAATGTGTAGACGGTTAACTATTGTGGTGTACGGTTTGAATTTTATTTTCGATGTTGTAATGAATTTAATTTCAGTGTATGAGTTGATTTAATTTCCTAATGTCAATTTTAATTTACTGTTCTATTCATCGATGTCATTTAAATTCAACTGCAATTTAATTTCAGTCGCTGTCTGCCTATCGTTTAATTTGCACTATTGTTTACACTGCGTTGTTAATTATTGCACGTCAAATTATTCGCTATAAGTTTTGTTCTAAATATTTGCTGCTGTAATATTGATGATGATTTCATATTTGAATTTTACTATTTTACTGTTTTTACTATTTTACTGTTTTTACTATTTTCTGTATTTACCATTTTTTGTATTTTGTGTTTTTCTGTACTTTTGTTTTCTGTATTTTTAGTTTTCTGTCCAGATTTAATTTCGCTGTTTGATGTTACTGTATTTTCGTTTTACTGTAGCAATTTCCTTTTTACTATTTTAAATTTGTTTTACTGTTTTAATTTCATTTTTACCGTTTTAATTTTATTTTTACGTATTGTTTTTACTTATGCTTTTATTTTTGTATTTAATATTTTACGTTTTTTTGTACGTTTAAAGTTCCTGCGTTTATTTTATTTTAACTGTCTTTTACCGTTTAAAGTTTTTACCATTTTGAATCTTATTTTAACGCTTTTTAAATTCCAGTTTTAATTTATTTTTCCGCACAAAACCAAAAATCACCATTAAACCCCCCCCCCCACTACGTGTTTGATCTGAAACTGAACCATAAATTGGTCCTCGAGAGACGACCTAGGAGTCACCTCCTAGTAAACTATACTGCATTAATTTCGTGCAATCAACTTTTGTGAGCGGTGCGACCCGTTCAACCAAAAATGGCGCCGCTGCCGGGGACCAAAGACGGTTTGGTTTTAGATTTTTGTTGTGTAAATTTTTGTTCTGTTAATATGTGTATTTTGTGTGTTTTGTGTTTTATATGTTTGTAGGCGGCAACGACACCTTCAACAAATTTTGGCGGCGTTGTCACTTCAGTTCCAGGTTTTTGTTTTAAGATTTGTACTGTGTTAATATATATTGTGTATATATGTGTTTAATTGTGCTATGTTCTGTATTTAGTTGTTATTAAAAAAAAAAGTAATTAAAAATTTTTACTATTGATGTTCTGTCTTGTGTACGTATTGCATGTATAAATGTGTTTTGTTTTATCTGATTCGTAATTTTTAGTTTTTAGTTTTTACTTTTATTTTTCCATGTCTACCTATTTTAATGTTGTGAATAATGCTTATTCTGCCAATGTCTGTGATTATGATTCTTATTCTGCATATTACTTTGATTTTAAATCTGCTGATTTTTATGATGAGAACAATATGTTCCATCATCCAATTTCTGAGAGCTCTCTTTGGGAGCCAGTTCCACAATATGAGAGTCAGCAGTATGATTCTCCTATTCAAATAACTCCTCAGCCTTCTACTTCTAAACCTACATTAAAGGAGTTACTAGAGCAGATGACAATGCAGAACATTCAGTTTCAGAAAGGGAACATGCAGTTCAAGCAAGAGAGCATGGAGTTCCAGCAGGAAACTCAAGCTGCCTTGCAGAATCTGAGTGATCAGATCAGGCAGATGGCCACTCTTGTACCTGAGGAGACTGATGAAAATTTTGGGGACCCGGCAGAAGTAAGCAGTAATCCTGAACCAGGTAGACCACCTTCATCTTCCCACACTTTAGAAATCTTCAAGGAAGAGGAGGTAAGCATACCACAATTTGATTATTATGTTGATTGTGATGATGATCGGTATGCTAATGACTATATTCTTGCTGAGTCTGATTTTAATTTTTCCTCTGTGCATGAAGAGAACCGCTTTTTACTATCACATTCGAATGGTTATTCTTCATGCACTGAACATGAATCTGAATCTATGATTAATATTGCATGCAATTTAGAAATTGATTCATGTTATGAGGATTTATCTAAGGCTCAGTATGATGAATTGGGATTGGGTGTTATACCTCTGCATAACATCTCTTTGGAACCACATTGCACTAACCATGTTGCAGGAGGTGTACATGTATTGCATCAACAAACACCCACAATTGAAGACAAAGGTGCAAGCTTACAAAACGGTTTGAAAATCAATTGGCACCTGCTGAACCCAATCATCAACAATTTTTTCTGCTTAGATCCAGCGATGGAAGACATTTCATTGCTTGATCAGATCTGGAGGATGAAGCAGTTCATCCTCAACACTTTCATACTGGATCCCGAGGCGAAAAACATCTCCCTGATTGTCCAATTTTGGCAACTGCCACCATAATCCAGGGGAGTTTTCTTTTTCTTTCTTCCCCGTTTTCCTACTTTTATTGCATTTGTCCTTTATCTGTTTAGTGTTTTAACTGATGATCTTATGCCTTTAACTGATTTGGGACATTGTAGTCTAAGTGTGGTCTGGGGGAGATTCTGCATTTTGTTTTTCTTTTAAGTTTGTTTTTCCTTTTCTTCTTAGTTTTCGAATTGTTATCTTTAAAAATAAAAAATAAAACAAAAAACATAAAAAAATTTTCTGTTGTGATAAAATATTTTGTTTTAAGCGTGCCAAATCTGTATTCTGATATGTATAATTATTTTTTTTTTCTTAGTTTTCACATTGTTATCCTTATAAAAAAAAAAAAAAAAAATTCAAAAATTGTTTTGCGTATTCCTTGATTTTATTTCGACCCTCAGTATCTTATTATTTCATACCAATAAAAATTTTCACTTCAGATCTTATTTTTCCTTATTTTCCTTCACTGTAAATATAATTTCTTAGTTGTTTGCATACAGATCTTTGATTGAAAAATTTTGTTTAACTAAGAAAGATTTCATTCATTTGAGCAAAAATTATAGTGATTGAGAAAAGGAAATTTTTCAGATCTGAAAATGAAATTGCAATAGATATATGTGAAAATAAAGTTGTTCAGGGGTCGATCATTTCTGATCGTTAATATTACACACCATATTAAATAAAAACATAAAAAAAAAAAAATTAATTGTTCAGATTACAGTCCTTAATTCTGGCCACACTCGGCCAACAAAAACATAAAAAAGAAAAAAAAAACATAAAACATTAAAACTGGAAGAATTCTCGAGCTGGTTGTGGTGGTCTAAGGGAGAGCTCCGTTGAGGGAGCTCTGGTTCGAAAAGTCACGAGCGGAGGCTTTGGTGGAGGAATTTCTCGTTCATTTCTGTCGTCATCGATAATGATCGAAACTGGAAACAAATTCAGCAGCCTCGGTGCCCTCATTATCACCCAGTTGTTTTCTTTCAAACAAAAAATAAAAAATAAAAAAAAATAAAAAAATAAAAAACATGTGTTAATAATAGAAGAGGAAGTGAAAAAATTTCAATGGAGGTATGATGAGAGAGTTCTTACCGTACATGTACAGCGGCAGTTGTGAAAAGAGAGTGCCAGTAGGGTCTATCTCCGCTTGCCAGCGCTTTACCCGATTGCCGTGGTTGTTAAACCAGCAGTGTACGTTGTATTCAGTGGCTTCGCCGAAAGCCCTTAGTCGAGACGCGATCTCGACGACTTGCGCTCGGCTTGGGTGTGTGACTCCATAGTTGTAGATTTTGGTCATCATCGTGATCTGATCATCTGTAGGACGCCATCGTTGACTGGTATATCTCTCTGATTCCATATCACTCATCCTTCCTCTCGTAATATACAAATACATAAATAAAAAATAAATACATATAAAAAGAACAAAAACAAGAAAAAAAAAAGCATAACATAAAAAAAAAAAAAAAAAAAACATAAAAACATTAGATTCTTAATTCAGTGTTTTCTTTATTTGTTCTTGTTTCCTTTCAGATTTATTTTGTCCAGTCATGCTTTAATGTTTCAGTTTTTGGTCTCAGATCTGTTTCACGGTCCTCGCAAAGGGTCCTAAACGGATCTATGTCCAGTTGTCCGGTTGTTCTTGTCCATATTGTTCTTGTATATTATGTTTATGTGTTTATTTAGTTTTAAGTGGGGTACGTGGCGTTGTTCTACCCGATTGTCTCTGCAATACCTTCAATCGAAGGGAGATTAACGTCTGGTTTCCAGCCTATATACCCCTTAAGTTTTAAGACAATTGTGTTTTATGTGTTTTAAGTGTTTAGCAGATGAAAAATAAAGCGAATAAGAGCTGAAAATAAAGAAGGAACTGAAAGCAGGAAAAAGAAAAAAAAAATGAAATGATAGATCTGAAAGCTGTAAAAGGAGAAGAACTGAAAAGCAAAGAAAAGAGCAGAAAGCTTAAACGGCAGAAAGAAGGAGATCAAAGGTGTAGAGGACTTACCCGGAGTAGTAGGGCTTACAGAAGCTTGACGCAGATCTCAGAATCTTCGAAGGCGCTGAGGCAGAGGCTCCTCACAGATCTCAGATTCTTCAGATGGCACGGTGGCAGAGCTTCCTCGCAGATCCAGACGCTCGAGAGAGAGTAGAGAGCAGAGAGAGCAGAGAAGAGAGGAGAGCGGGGAGAGATTAGAGAGAAGAGAGGAGTAGAGAGAGAGCAGGGAAGTCAGAAATGTTGCTCGACGCTGAGGAGGTACCCTTTTATAGCCAAAATTCTGCCACTGTAGCAACAGTTCCGGTCTTTGCCACCGAGACTGTTGTCACAGTGCCGGTCATCTCCTTTTTCAGAAAAAAAAAAAAAAATAAAAAAATAAAAAATAATAAATAAAAAAAATATTAGCATCTACTGATGGGTGCTAGGTGTTTAAGACATCTGCTGATGGATGTCCCTGATAACATCTACTGATGGATGTTACTGAAAAATTTCTTCCCATTTTTCTTAACTTTTTATTGCACTTGTCTATATTATTTGACTGCTCTGAAATTGATCATCTGATGATTGTAACACACTGAGGACATTGTGTGATTTAAGTGTGGTCTACTGGGAGAAATTCTGATTTTTCTGTTAGTTTCTGTTAGTATGCATTTTGTGTGTTAAATTTTTTGTTTTTGAGTGTTAAATTTTTTTTCTGTTTTAAGTTGTTTTAGTGTGTCTTGAGTGCAATAAATTTTACATTTTTCTCTTGATTTCTGGAGGATGTCTAAGTTGTAGATTTTTCCTTCACTTCATTAATACTTATGGTTTAAAATCCTTGCTTTTCTCTGCCTGGAAAGATGATTATGTGTTTAAGAGGTTGATTTGATTGTAACGAATACCCTGTGTGAGAATTTGAGCCACTTAATTTTCTTTCTTGTGTGTGATATGTATCTTGAATGCTTGCACATATGCCTTGGCTTGATTCTTTTTGATATACTTGATTTATATGCATTTTTGGAAGTGATAAAGGCAATTTTATTCTTGAGCCTCTTTAGCCAAATAAGCCTACCTTGTTATTATCCTTTGATAACCCCTTTGAGCCTATACTGTAAATATTTCTTTGTGTTGAAGCTCATACACTAATCCTAAGTGAAAAACAAATGATTACCTTAACCTTAGGAAAGTCTGGAGCTATAGAAGTATTTTGTGAATAAGTGTGGTCTCCTTGGGAATTCTGATGAATTGGCTAATTGGTTCCTCATCATGTTTTGAAATGATAATTTATATCCTGTTGTGTGATAAAAAAAAAATAATAAAAAAATAAAAAAAAAATGATGAGAAAAAGAGAAAAATTGAAAAATAATCCTGTGAATAATGGAGTCGAGAAGAGGATTGAATTAGAGGTTTGGGTGAGATTTCACTGAGTTTACACTTTTTCCCTAGTGCTCCTCTATTTCTCCTGAGCTGTAGCTACTTATCCATATTTTATCCTCCCCTATCCTTGGCCCCATTACAACCCAGTAAAGACCTTTGGATCTGAACATGCATATGTTTTAAGTGTTGATATTAGAAGCTTGCCAAGTCTACTTGTGTTTGTTTTCTTGAGTGCATTGAGTTGAAACTGTATACCCTAGACACTTGAGAGAAACACTGTGAGTGCATCTGTGAGGTTTTGTTATTTTTAAATCGCCTCTTGAACTGATTAATTATTTTTGCCATACTTTGAATTGCTTGGATGATTTCTGTAAGTATCTGCTTTTCTTGATTTTGTGTTGGATATATTCTACTTCTTATCTCTGTCCAGAATTCTTGAGAACTGTGTAAATTCTGTGTGTTTTCTTGTAAATCTTTATTTTCTGTCTGCTGAGTGTGTCACCTCCATAAAAGTCCTTTGAACTATTCCCTAATTTGTGTCTTAATTTTGCCCAGGAGTGCAAAAGACTAAGTGTGGTCTATTTTGATGAATCATTATTTTCTTCACTTCACTTAGCTTATTGTGCTAGATTTAATTAGGGCATTGTGCTTAATGACCAATATTATCCCATTTTGCTAATTGTGCTTAACTTGACCAGAAATTCTAATTTTGATTAATTTGAATCATCTGAGCTAATTAATTGCATTAGTAATGGCAGGAAAAATATTGGAAATACAATTTGGGACATTTGGAGGGATATTCATTTGCATAGTGTGTTATTATACTTCTTAGAATTCTTAAGAAGTAATATTGGTCTAGAAACCATACACACCACACGTCCATTTGTTTGATTGGGAGAAGCACATTTAATTGTTTCATGGCCTATTTGATGACTCATTCCACGTGAAAGAGAACAATCTATTCATTGTATTGCACCAACACATCACACGGCAGTGAATACACAAAGAACATTTATCTTATCAAAAATATTTGAATGAATGTGTCCAAAAATCCAAATTGAAAAGCATAGATAAAAGTGGGGAGCACGTGAAGAAGCATTCAAGGCAAGCAATTGAATTGTTTATCTTTAAGTGGGAGACAACATGTAGGGGCCACCACCAATTGTTGAAAGAGAAACCAATTTGGATTGGAATTGTAACACCATACGGCCATACCACCTTGCACACGGCCTAGGACCCTTTAAAACTTATTTTAGCAAGCAAAGCTACGGTTGGAATCAAAAGAGAAGGGGGCTACCACACTTGTTGAAAGCCAACGTTCACATTCAATGCAGAAGCTCACGGAGTGGACAAACTCACTCACGGCCAGCAAGCAACCTTTGAGAAGCATTCAAGCAGCAACACGCTGGATGTGTCAAGGATGGAAGCATTGGAAGAGAATGGAGATGGTTGTCACGGCCTGACTGAAGGACATCACGGTTCAACAAAATATTTGTTTGGAAGAAAGGGAAGCATCCATTAAAGAGGACCAGCCAGCTGGGAAAAGAGGTGAAGATCACGGTTTGTTGGAAGCAAAGAAAAAGAAGCACATAGAAAGAAGCATAAAAAAGAGAACAGTGCAGCAGGTTGGAATGGGAGCATTGGAGACCATTTCCTTGAAAGAAAGACCATGTCACATTACACGGTCTAAAGCAAAATAGGGGTCTCTCTCTTTGTAATCCAGCAACTGCAATACGTGAAGAAAGAAGAGGGGCCACATTGAAGTTCATTTATTTGGAGAATAGAAGTCTATAGAAAAGATGTTGGCCACAAAGGCATGTTTTAATTTAGCTTGAAGTGGTGCACACATGAAGTGCTGCACTTCCACATTCCAGTAGAGCCAAAGGTGAAGAGATGTTGAATCACTTGGGCTGGAAAGAGACACAAGGTGGCACGGCTTTGGCTGGAGGAGTAGCATGCTGTCACGGCTGGAAGCAAGTCCAACAACTTGAAGCAACTCCCATATAGCAGCAGCTTGGAGGAATGGTAAGGGGACAAGATTGAGGGGTCCTCACCCTATTTTTTCACGGACAGAAAACTATTGCTCATCATGCAAGGAAAAGTGGCTCACGGGTTCTCAGTTTTGGCTATAAATGAAGAAGCAGCAAGAGCAAAGGCAGGGGGTTCCAGAGGAGAGGCCTTGGAGGCCGTAGAGGGCTGCTGCAGGCGGAATAAGCTGGACTGCTGGAACAGAGGTCCGGAACAGTAAAGAATACAATGTGTAGACGGTTAACTATTGTGGTGTACGGTTTGAATTTTATTTTCGATGTTGTAATGAATTTAATTTCAGTGTATGAGTTGATTTAATTTCCTAATGTCAATTTTAATTTATTGTTCTATTCATCGATGTCATTTAAATTCAACTGCAATTTAATTTCAGTCGCTGTCTGCCTATCGTTTAATTTGCACTATTGTTTACACTGCGTTGTTAATTATTGCACGTCAAATTATTCGCTATAAGTTTTGTTCTAAATATTTGCTGCTGTAATATTGATGATGATTTCATATTTGAATTTTACTATTTTACTGTTTTTACTATTTTACTGTTTTTACTATTTTCTGTATTTACCATTTTTTGTATTTTGTGTTTTTCTGTACTTTTGTTTTCTGTATTTTTAGTTTTTTGTCCAGATTTAATTTCGCTGTTTGATGTTACTGTATTTTCGTTTTACTGTAGCAATTTCCTTTTTACTATTTTAAATTTGTTTTACTGTTTTAATTTCATTTTTACCGTTTTAATTTTATTTTTACGTATTGTTTTTACTTATGCTTTTATTTTTGTATTTAATATTTTACGTTTTTTTGTACGTTTAAAGTTCCTGCGTTTATTTTATTTTAACTGTCTTTTACCGTTTAAAGTTTTTACCATTTTGAATCTTATTTTAACGCTTTTTAAATTCCAGTTTTAATTTATTTTTCCGCACAAAACCAAAAATCACCATTAAAACCCCCCCCACTACGTGTTTGATCTGAAACTGAACCATAAATTGGTCCTCGAGAGATGACCTAGGAGTCACCTCCTAGTAAACTATACTGCATTAATTTCGTGCAATCAACTTTTGTGAGCGGTGCGACCCGTTCAACCAGAGGAAGCTGACTTTTTTTATTAAGGGAAACTTGTATTGCAGAGATTTAAGATCGACAATGTTGTAATGATACTAAATGTTGAGTGTAAAAGGGCAACAAGAGAATATAATGTAGTGGATATCATCTATAAATAACAGAGGTTGAGAGAGAGATTTGTTTGTCATTTTAATAAATGATTATACTTTCAGAAAATAGATACCGATAAGGAACATGGTCTCTTGAATACCCTAAATATTATTAAAGTTAATTTCTTTTATACTCAGTGTCTGTTAGTGATAAAGTTGTTGTATTGTCACCAAAGCATATGCACTGTTACTCATATTCAGTCCCCAAATGATTTGTTTTTCAATCAGCATATGCACTGTTAGTGATAAAAAGTTAATTTCTTTTTTCTATTTTTGAATTAATTTACTCTATGAATTATTGTTTTGAAATTTTTTTATTTTTTATCTTAAAAGTATATCATCTTTTTGTTGGTTGAAGCAGAGGTTAATTTCTAAAAGATTTAGATATGTTAGAACTTGGAAGGTAGAGATTCCTAACTATGTTAATGTTAATGTTAATTTCACAAAGAGGCTACATTATTTTTATTAAAAATGATTTATCATCTGAAAAAAACATGCACACACTCAATGCATTCACAAATTTAGAAAACAAAGTAAATGGCTAGTATATTATGATTGAGGTTCGGAAATCATTTCGCAAACTTTGCTCAATTGTAACAGCATACAAACTTAACTGCCATTACGTCAACATTATATACGAAATAATTACATGCTTGTGGTTTTGTAAGACTTGAGGATGTATAATTAATGTATATTATAAAGTAGTTTAACTTTAAATTTTAAAGTACTTTTGTGAATGCATGCTATAAAATGTAGCTGTAAGTGAGAATTATTCTCATTGATAATAATAAATACTAATAACCATATAACTAAAAGTACAAATGTTTTCACTGATGAAATAATTAAGAGACAGGAAAACAGAGTTCAAAATTGTAGACGTCGTTGACTCACAAAGTGTGCTTTTATTGGATATGATAGGTTGGTTGATTGGGGTTGTATTTTGTTACATAATTTACTCTATTTTATTACATTCATCATTATTACATGATGTCACCCTCTTAGGTGTTCTTGATCTTAATCAAAGTTTCACTCAATTTTTTTAATTCTCTTTGCTTTGTTCAATCAACATTACAACTTTTCATATTTTGTGAATTTTTTGTTGGCACAACTTATGTTGGGAGATCAATTTTATTCTTTTTAGTAAGTGTATTCTTGTATATATTCTAATTTATTTTGATGATCTAAAAATTCATAATCAATTGTATAACAACATTTTTGTATTCACTTCTTGTGTATCAGGGAGTCCTATTAGCTGTGTTACAAGATTTGAAGACTATTATGCTAAAAAATCTCAAGTGGTAATACAAAAAATTCCGACTTTGTCCTCATTTTGAAAAATGTTATTGTCAATTACTTGTATTTCTTTATGTTGTGTATTATTTCCTTAATATTACTCCTACAATATTCTTTCCTTAAACTTTGAAGTTCCTTCTTCAAATGTTGTTAAGAAATTGGAACGATAAGCTGGTAATTTGTCAAGAGTTTATAATATGATTTATGTAGATAAAAAGTGAAATAAAATCAATCCTAATAAAGTAGCTAATTGTGAAATTAGCTCCTGAAATAAATCCCTTGATCTAAGGGATTGTGAGTTGACTTTCCCCATAAAAGGAAAGTCGATTGTAAATGATTTACCTTGGATTAGTTCTCAAAGTTTAGTAAATTCATCTCATGTAGTGTATTTCGTTGAATATCGTCACTTATTCTAACCTTCCAATTCTTTTGGCATGAGCAGAGATCGTTGTGATGGATAGATCATGGATAGACATGCCTCGAAATACAAATCAATATATGAGAGGATTGAATACCTTCTTGGACTTTGCATTCACTAATAGTGGTGTTAGGGGAAAGATAGTATGTCCATGTCAGAAATGCAATTTTAAGAAATGGCAAAGTCGTGAAGAAGTATATGAGCACTTACAAGAAATGCCAAACAATGGATGTAATGAAGAAAAAAAATTAGATATTGTTATTGAATACTTTTATGAATCATACTTTTAATATTGAACATATGTAATGAACCTCTTTCTTTTTAATTTTTATGTATGAACAATTAGTTGTATGAATGATATTAGGTTGAACAATGTAGTTTATTTTATACAATATTATTAAATTTTAGTTCATATTAATTTATTGTTTGTTTTGTCAATAAAATCATTTTTATTATAATCTAATTTTATTATAATAAAAAAAATGAACTATACAAATTCTCGGCGGTTTTAAAACCCCGGTAAATTAAACCATCAAAAATAGGGGCAGTTTTGAGATAACCCCAGCTAGTTCCGGCGGTTTTTGAGTAGCCCCACTATTCCCGGCGGTTTTCATAAAGCCCCAACTAATTCTGGCGGTTTCTACAAAACCCCTGGAAATTTCGGCGGTTTCTGGGAACCTCCGCTAATACGGCGGTTTTTTCAGAACCACCGGTACTTGCTTGGCGACGGACGTTTTACCACCAATTTTTCCAACCGCGGGAAATATGATTTGCAGGGGTTAAAATCGCCGGTAATATTTAAAAAAACTCCGGTAAAAATATAGATTTTTGTAGTGGTTTATGTGCAAAATGACATGGAAAGTATATTTATGTATTTGTGCATATAAGATGACTAAAAACGAAAATTTATTGTTACTATTAAATAAATCATATTTCATAAAAATAAAAAATATGTAAATAATTAAGTATGAACATATTATTAAAAACAAGTATTTTAATTAAGAAAAGATACAATATTGTGATTTTGAAGTCCATTTTATTTGTATATCATATTAATTTTGCCAATTTAGTAACTTGACATAAACCTCTTCGACTGATAATTTACTACATCAATCAAAACTGTCAATAAAACATTTTAAACTTACAGAAAATTGTAAAAAGAAGAAAGATAAAAGAGTAAATTGTATTTTAACCCATTTTAAAAAATCCTAACCTATTTATTAAAACTTTAATATAACACTTATATATCTTAATTATAGTGAAATACACAAGCCATTTAACTTGTAAATTATTTAATTATTCTATCAAAAAATCATGATGATATTTGTCAATTAAGCCAACTTTACACAATATATAAATCAAGATAAAAAAAGTTAAAAAAAAATTCACATAAAAAATTATATAGTTAAATTAGTTTAAATTTTTTTATAAATCAATATCAATTATTGAGTTAACACATGAAAATTTGATTCGACTTTATCTCCAATACAAACTGACTCAATTAAACTTTTAAAGTCATATTAACTCAAATTAATTATCAATTAAAATCGACTCAAAGTGACAATCAACCTAGACAACTTTAATCCAAACTAATTGAGTTTGAAACTTTGCACTTAACCAAATTGACATATCTAAATAATACAATAATCAATTTAACAACGTATTATAAATTTTTATTGGCCAACTAAATGGGGTCAAAATGTATAAAAAAAAAATACATGATGATATTATTGTGCATCAATCTCATTTGTGTTAAGTTAGGTAGTATCATGAAAAATTATTGCATGTAATAATCCTAATTACAGAAAGTCACTATAAGAAAAAGTCGAGTCAAGCTGAATTTCTCTAAGTAATTAAAGAAAACAATACCATGATATTTGTTCAAAGTAATAAAAAATTCCAATCAAATAAATAATGAAGAATTTGTGTGACTAGATAAATATTAGTTTTTTGCATCCTCAAAGTCTCGAATTCACTTTACAGGCACAAAAGGATTATTTTTTATCGATATTTTTTTCTAAAACAATGATGATAGGTTTGACAAAAACGTACTTGTTGCTTTGACCACTTACGATGAGACCTTGGGTGAGGAGTTAAAGATTTGGTTAAGCATTGAAATACTCTAATACCAATAACATTAGGGGTTTGGATTTATGTTTTGTTTGAATGTTTTGGTCCAATGTAATGTGTGTTGAATATATAGTTGTTGGTTGTTTTGGGTTTTGGTGGTCCAACCTAAAGCCAGTTAATAGATTTATTTTTTTATTAGGTGAAAATATATATAAACTATTACATTTAACTAAATTTCTTTATAGACTTTAAGTATATAAATATTGATTATTAAAAGATAATTTATAATAATCTAATATATAAATATATTTGTCTTATATTTTGGAGGTTATATATACGTAATGAAATCTGGGTGTTGTATCTAAGGTTGGAACGAGTGTATCCCTAAGTTACAACTAAGACAATACAAGTTCTGAGCATCATGATCGGACCATGTCGGAATCAGCTCAACCACCTTCAAGAACACTCCACCTGAGCCAAATGCTGCCTTAATTTATTTTATTTTGATTCGGTAAACCTACAAAAATTCGCCCACATCTAATCTTCATCCAAACAAACTGGTGGTGCATGGACGGAGCTGTCGTTTATCTGGATTTTCTTAGTCAAACGAATCATCTTTGCTTTTCTGCATCATACGTCACAAGTTAAGAAGGTGGAACGCGCGTTTCAAATTCCACGGTCTCCAATCCAGCAGTCGCCGATATTAGTCAATGACTCAAAATTCGTAATTACATATATAAAAAAATTGTTTACAGGGTAGAAAAATCAACCACATATAAAGATGTTGACCGTAGAAAGGACTTTAAAGAATAAGTGAAGCATGTATTTGTGTTCTCCTGAAGGACTAAACAAGAATGCGAATTGCAGATTCTTGGGACTTTTACTGTTCTGTGTAGATACAATATAATTGCTAACTGAAAAAAATGTAATTAAAAAAAAATCAGTGGGAAATTAGGAAACAACTTTACATTAAAAAAAGGACCCATTTTATCCGACCCGACTATCGATACGTTGAGGCTCTTTGTCGATGGGCCCCGAATAAGACTCGTCCTTCCTCCTACTTCCCAGGCGCAAAAGCCCATACAGTTTGCGGAACTCCCTCACGGTGTGGAGGCTCTCCCTACATACAACCGCACCCGGGTCACTATCATCGCTGTTCCGACCCGACCCGCTGTGGCTCAACCTCTGTCCATCTCTGGGGGCATTGGAGTGGACCTGCAGGGCTGAAATAACGGTTTTCAAGGCCCGTGTCGGGGAATTCCGGTTGGATATCATAATCTCGCCAACCTCGGCCGGGCTGAGCCGGGCCCCGGTCTGAAAAACCTCTTCGACCTGAGGGAAAAGCTTGTGCTCCTTCAACCCTAAGTAACTACTGGCTAGAATCTTAAAGGTGGAGAAATCACATAAGGGGAAGTGTATGTGAACGTCAACCCTCCCGGGCCTCAGAAGCGCTTGATCAACATCCTCTTTAGTTTCGTTCATCGTGAACACCATCACGCGTTCTTCTCCGCAGCACGATACGATTCCGTCCATGAAGTTCAACACGCTCGATAAACTCGCCGTGTTTGTGTTTGACTTTTGTGCGAGCAAGCGATCGAGGTCCTCGATCACGATGATAGACTTCGCCGTCGTTTGCATCAGCATCAACTTCCAATCGCCGCCGTCGCTGAACTTCGACACGTCAACGTCGTAGACGTCGTAGCAGAGGAACTTCGCCATGGCGGCAACGAAGCTCGATTTTCCTGTGCCAGGCGCGCCGTAGAGGAGGTAGCTCCGCTTCCAAACACGGCCCAGCCGGTGGTAGTACTGCTTCGACTTCATGAACTGGTCCAGATCGGACTTCACCTTGTTCTTGAGCTCCGCTTCCATCGCCACCGTGTCGAAGCTAGCCGGATGCGTAAAAGGCGCCGAGCGCCACTCGCCGGCGCCGGAGTTCACGTATAGCTTTATGTCCTTTTTGCGGCGCTGCTCGACCTCGTCGGCCACGGAGAGAATGTGCTGGAAGTACTGCCGGAAGACTCGGCGCTTATCTTTCTTCTTGATTCGGAGGACTAGCGCGCCGCCGCCGGAGGCAGAGGCGTCGTTTGTCCAGGCGAGCTTTGCGCCGAGGAAGTTATCGTGAGCGGTGTGGTTAGGGTCGAGGTGGAGGAAGATGTCGGAGGGATTGGGGCCGGAGAAGAGGTTGGTGTAATCGGAGTCTTGAACGGAAGGAAGAGAATCGAGGTAAGTGAGAATTTGGCGGTAGAGTTGATTCTCCTGGGCATGAAGGTTGTAACGAGGAATTTTGAAGGACTGGTGAATGTGAAGGCGATTTTCGAAGGAGATGAACCATTGGTTGAGGATGTGAAGTGCAGAGGTTTTACGAAAGAAGAAAAGGATTAGAGAAAAGGAAAAAAGAAAGAAGAAAATGGAAAGCATGTTAATTTGGCATGCGCTTGGACTTAGAACAGAGAGAAGGAACCAATGTATGCGATTGTGATAAAGCCTACAGCGAAGGAACTTTGTAAGAGAATGAGCTTTGAAAAGGTCAGGTGCCGGCAATTTTATTATTTTCAATTCATATAACTAAGAGCATGTGTTCTTATTTGGTGTCTTTGATTTTCAAGGTTTTTGACTCTTGCTGCCAAACACTGCGCGCTCACTTCTCAATTATCCTCTTATATGGATTTTTATAAGTTTTTTCTTCCACAATAACAAACTTAATGTTTTTTTAAATATTCTTGGCATATCTTAATAATGCATATTGGCCAATCATCAGGATTTCTTCTAATCATAGGTTGCTCACATGATTCATAAAGTGGCACTTTAAAGAAAATGACACACACTTGCAGCTACCTATAAGTTAAATCAACCTTGCCTTTCTATTTATCTAAATATATGTGTTTGCTGAATTCTACAGACTATTTGTTTGGAAGAAGAAAGAATCAGTCTCCAAATGAATCTTAACGTGTGTTGCTTAACGTAAAAGTCATTTAAATTCTCATTTTCAAGTCAAGTGGTTTAAATTTTTTAAGAATGTAATTTTCAATTTATTATTAACAGTTTTCTATTTCAACACACCAAAATAATTCTTGCAAAATTCAATTATTTTAGTTTATTTTATATATTATCAGTGTGAAAATTTTCAAACATCGTGATTTTTTTATCTCAATCAACCAACCCCCCTTTTCGTTTTTTATTAAATAATGTAAAACTATTTATACGAACTAATTATTTGAAATTTTAAACAATTCTTTTTTTTTTCTCGCTACTAACCATCTCAAGAAGTTTGACACCGGTGCATTATTTCAGCGCAATTTCTATTTTTAACACTCAATGCTTACGTACTAACATTTATAACTATGAACTGGGAAATATTTTGAAATCTATAAATAATTCTGTATGTTATTTTTTATATTTTTATTCTATTATATTTACGCAAAAAATTATCACGAAATATTTTGTGTATTGGCAACTTACTTTATTTTACACTGCCATTTAATAAGAAACCAACATGTATGATGAGTAAATTGACTTCTACAAAATCATTTAAAATTTTATACCAATAATATTTACTGAGTAATTGATAGTCTAAACATCTCTACACTAACTATATACATGCTAATTAAATTTAAAAAATGTGCAGTTGTTTAATTTTCATAAATGTATACAATTCATGTAAAGTTTGTGAATAACTTAGTTAATCATTGAAATTAGTGGAAGGTGAAATTTTAAGTAAGAAAGTCACATTTACAGTAATGTTTATATAACCATGTATGCAATTCAACATTTGCGTACACGTCTCAAATAATTAATATAGTGTTTATAACTAAAATAGAAACACAAGATTTTACGTAACTTTAGTATGGTATGGAAAATTGACATTATAATGTATATTTCTTGATATTAACTAATTTTACGGCCATGACTGTGTATAAATATAATTGTTGATTTTTATTTAGTGATGACCAATGTGTCAACTGGAATAATCAATTACAGATGTTGGCGGTTGAACGTTGAAACAAATGTTTTTGTGACCAGCAAACCTTCAAGATCAAAGGATACAATTAAACGTACCTTTGAATACAATCTTATTCTAGAACTATTCTACTCATATTACCTTTGATTCTACACTTCTACGGATGACATATAACTAATTGGTTGTTAACTTATTGATATCCCACTTTCCTTTATAAACCGACACAGTTAATTCAATTAGCATCTTTGTTCAATTATTATGATAGATAAATAATCTCATATGCATCATTAACTGAAGCCCATTACAGAGCCTCTAAAGTACTTTTGTTCCATTACAAAAAGCATAAACAACTACTCTGCTGAGGAAGTTGCATAGACAATTATTTATGCTCTCATTCTAGTACTGAAACTGCTATTCTTTAAACAACTTCAGTTTTAAAATATTTACGGTTAATCACTACCCTTGTTGTAGCCAGCTGAAGAAGTATCACAGCCACTCCTACTATGCTGCAATACGGATAAGTTTGGTTGAATGATGTAGAATACTAAAGAAAATTCTAGCAAAAATAAAGTACTAAAATATTTAATTACGCTGTGGTTATAATGGTTCCACGTCAATTTAAAACCAAAATCAATAAGAAAAAAAAATGGTAATAAATAAGTTCAATGGCACCTGGAGGAAATCGCCAAAAGTTTTGGCAAATTATGAACCCTTGAAAACCATTTACTCAATTTTTGTGGTAGACGCTTATTATTGTTATATTGTAAGCCGAGGATATGGCGTTAACAACAGAGACAGTTCGTTTTTTAGACCATTAACGACTCAATGCGTCACAAGCTCAATTAATTTAAAAATAAAAATCCAGAAAATGATTGTGGCCATTAAAAATCGAAAATCCCCATAAACTAAACTGTCATAACATTGAAGAAATACAGAGTTGTCATGGCCCTTTCAGTCTGTGTCCTATAATCTGCAAGGGTGTTTTCTACACAAGACTCGCAGGTCTTTGACAAGGACGGGGATATTTCGAACAGAATAGTCACTTGCAACTTCAAAATCCTAATGTCTGAAAAGAAAGAGATGTCGTTCCTTCTGGGATTGTGATCAATTGTATACTATATTTTATTACTCTGTTACCTTACATTTATTGGCTGTTTAACTTTAGCTTTTCCCCTCAAACATAAAAAGTGGTTGAGTAATGATGGAAGCACGAGGCAGGCATCAGCCGGAACAAAGTGAGGAAGATACGCCCCCCACGTAGTGGTCCTGTCTACACTGTAGAAATCATGTTTGAGAGGGAAAAAAAAAAGTACAAATTTGTGGTCACACAACGAGTGAATGTGATGGGAAGAACTCGCAACTTTCAAGGGTTTGAATTAATCATCAGCATATGCGGGTGGACCAGAAAGACAACAAAAGCACAACGATGATAACTGACCCACTGCTTAAAATTATAACCCTGCTGAACCCACTCCAATGCCAGTTATTTCTCCGAGGTCCCAATAATTGATGGCTGTTGGCAACAACTTGATACACACTGCACCGTCTTGATCAGTCTTAAGCTTAGTCTGTTCAAGTTATTGGGCATCAAGTGTTAGATCCAATTGTACTAATCATAGATTAATTACATAATAAAACAGTATATATGAACTTTTGCTCATGCTAGTAATGTGTGTAGGACTGGAAGTAAGAGTGATGTAGAGCTGACTTAAATAATGACATATTTTTCCCTATCCACATGCTAAACAGAATAGAAAGCGTAAAAATTCAACCTTGAGTCCACCTAACTGCTCGGCCAGATGGGAATTTTTTAATCCCTTCTTTTGTATGTTTGTTTTATTATACAATGTCATAGAATGTTGACGGATCTGACACCTGAAATAGACATTAGCTACCGTTTTATGTCATTTTATAGCATCATGTTATAGTATACAATACACAAAGGAGGGTGGAACAACAAAATTGAAAAATTATCTCTGCATGTACCCAAATAGTAAACAGAGATCAGTTTTGGCATAAATGGAAGTGCTACATGAATGATTGACGCGTCAAATCAAATACAGAATAAAATGCAATAGCCAACCATGGCACTTTTATAATCAATGTATAACAAATATATGTTCCTATAATTAGTATAAGTAAGCAATCACTAGTACAATCTGAACTAGGCTAAATGACCATAGAAGAATGCTCTAAAGAAAGTGAATATTTTAAGGATCTTGAGATTCTGGTTGGAGGTTAATCATGTGAGAAACCACAAGCTTAGAGAATTCATTGATTGCAGCCTGAATCTGAGAATCACCTGAATCACCAGGCACCGACCATCTTGAAGGTGACTGAAGGCTAAATCCAGCGTATTCACTTGCAGCAACCTTTGTCTTCTGTGAAGTGGCAATGGCCTTCTCCAAATCTAACTGGGACAAAGGTCTAGGTGCCTGAAATAAGAAAGGTAAACAATACATTTAAGAAGTACTTATTATATGAAAAAGCCACCAAGAAAACTAATCAGTTTCTTTAGAGAAAATATGAAACCACTCGATAAATTGATCTTGCACATTAAGTAATTGCTTTCATTGACCAGAGATGTCACTCTCAGGCATTCAAATATAACCTTGCGCATATACAATAGCTTTAAATATGGCTGACCATATTAATTTTTCTAACTATTATCATATTTTTTCAATTTCATTCCACTATTTTGAACATTCTCAATTTAGTTCTATTATTTTTAAAAACAAGTCAATGTGGTCTTTTTTGACAAATTGATGGTACGGACATTACATCAATGAGAGTTGATGATGTTTAGGACACGGAGAAGGCTTTTGATGAAAGAAGAGGGAGAGTTAATATGGTAATGCTACACGGAACTATAACATAGTTTAGGAAAATGAAGTTGAAGGAGGATCGGTGGTGGTGGCTCTTGAATGTGTAACAGCAGAAGATGTAGAAGAAGGGTTTGGGAGATAGAGAAGGGTGTGCCACATCATCACCCACATAGTGCCATTTTGTCATTGTGACAACATCATTACCATCAATTTGACAGATTAGACTATATTAACCCATTTTTTAAAAAAGTGGAATCAAATTGAGAACATTCAAAACAGTAAGACCAAACATCATAAGCTTAAATAAAATCAACATACTCAAAGTAGGTTGGCCAGAAAATGAAAAATTAAGGCAGAGAAGAAAATGAAAGAGATGACTTAAATATACTAACAGGAGATCGTTTTCCTTTCTTCTCTTCATCTAGCAGTTCTCTAATAGGAAAATAGGCAGCTTTCTTGCAAAGATCAAATAGATCTGAACCAGTGTAACCCTCACACAAGCCTGCTATATGACCAAACTCTATGTTCTCTTCAACCCTCTCACCCTTTAAGATAACCTTCAATATTTCAGTCCTCTCCCTTTGGTCAGGAATTCCGATTTCAAAGGCTTGAGGAAGACGCCGTAGTATTGCTTCATCAAGTTCTGAAGGACGGTTTGTCGCTGCAAGGACCATAACTCGAGCATTCTCTACACACAAAAAATCATATGGGTCAACAAATTTACTCAAATAAAAATAAATTGAGAAGATTATTTTACCAACTAAATCTAACAAAATTGTGAATATTTATGCAACAAAATAAATAACCTGATAACTGGTTTAAACTTACGATCCGTAGTAAATCCGTCCCACAGAGCCATAAACTCGGTTTTCATGTTTAACAAAGCCTCATGATCTGTTGTACGGCGTTGACCCAAAAAACTGTCTACTTCATCAATGAAAATGATGGCAGGCTGAAGCTTATAAGCCAGGCTAAATACCGCAGCCACTGCAGAGCAGCACAATATTAACAGTTAGGAAAAACAAAAAAAACCATGCTTTAAATAAAGAAAAAGAAGAAATAAAGCTTAATTAAGCACATTGAAAATTAAATGCAAACTTATATCATATAATCATTTCACTCAACCAGTAACAACATCCAGGGTGATCATTTTACTCAAACCAAAACTTCAAGTGATTGAAAGATTAACCTTTATGTTTTAAAAACCAGTTACTTTATTAAATTCTTTCAGAAGAACGTTACATTCCTAATCAGTCATATATTTCAATAATTCTTTCACAAGACAACACGGAAAAATCAGAACAATACCATACGGTCCTATTTTAAATCATGTATACCGAAATATCAGTTAAGTCTAAATCCTTGTTAATGGGTTTTCCAAATGACCTGTACATTTAATATTTCTTCGTCTAGCTCTAACTATTAGCTCAATTGTTTTCTGTTGGCACTGTAGATCCCAACACTTATTCACAAGTCCTAAACTATGATAAAATTTTACTTTAAGCTATAGTGGCACTTATGGTTTAGTAAATTGTTTTAGCCATACAAGAAAGGACAAGAAACAAAAGTATTGTATACAAAGAGATATTACTGTTGTATTGATCGAGGAAGATAACAAAAAAGATGTTAGTTTTCCATAAATTGAGTCTCTTGACTTAATCTCCACTCAAATACCCTTCTTCATAGCACCTATTTTTGCGGCTTTTCCATCTTCAAATAGATAGGAGTAAAAGTAGTTTTCCACTCAATCTCTTTGAGCATAACATTCATTTATTCCGAATCCAGCTCCATCATCATTTTAGACCTCATCATTTCATGAAACAACTTTGTAAACCATCCAATGCCTTTCTCTCTTAAACCCTTCCATAACAAGTATATTATTCAGCCCAAGTGCTTCTGTTACATTAGCTAGTCCCAAGCCCATAAAGTATCACAGTTATATTAGGAGTCAATAGCCAATGTAAACCTTCGTTGACTTTCCATGGCATGGATGAACAATGTAATTATTTCATTCACAAGATATAACATTAAAACAAATTCTGATAGTTATAAGACAAGGTATAACACATAATGGTCAAAGAATTAAAATTAGGATATACACATAAGTCTGGAGAAAAAGTATCAAATTTATATTAAAAATGAAAATCATTAATGTTTGTAGGATACAAACATTATAAAAATGTATATGATTTTAATGATAATATGCAAACATTACCAATGAACATGCAATTGAATTCAAACAAATCATATTGCACAACATATCAACTTAGAAGATATTCAGAAAGTTTCATGTATAAAAACAATAAGTCGTTAGGACTCATGTTGATTACATGTGAAATTTTTCTACACATTGCAAGATTACATGTGAAATTTGGAAGTGTAAATAAATAATAATTAAAATGTCATAAATCGTGTTATTCCAATACCTCAAAAGTCTCACATCACTTTGGAATCAAGACTAAGGGTTGTTTATAAACACCCTCCTCTTTTGACCCATGGAAGTACCTTTTAAGGGCAAAACCATGACAAAAGCATCAAGTCCATAGCAAACAATACCTTGATTGTAATGATTGACTATAACAATGCTATCTTAAAGGACTTGAGATCAAATGATTGACATTGTTTATAGGGCCAAAAAGGAGAGTTCTAAGCTACTCTTACCCATTAAACCTCAATTGGGGGTCTATTTCCTATACACTCAAAAGTCTGACATTGCTTAGGAATTAAGGCCCAAGGTAGTTTATATACAACTACCTCCTCTTTCAACAACACTGTGTCAAGCTTCTACGTGGAATCTAAGTAATTATTGACAAATTATTGGATCTTTGGGCATACGTATGGACCTTATGAAAAAGTAGGAACATAGGAGTAGAACATATTTTAAGTTATTGAGCCAAGATAATTATATAATCCATGTGTTCACACAAATTCAACACTAAAGAGACTAAAGTCTACGTAAGGGAGAAGAGTAAAGCTTTACAATACATTGCAAAATTAGCCATATAGTGCACTTACCAAGCTTTTGGGCATCCCCAAACCACTTGCTCATAAGGTTTGATATCCTCACATTGATAAAAACTGCTCCCGACTCCTTAGCAATAGCTTTGGCAAGCATGGTTTTTCCAGTGCCAGGTGGTCCATACAACAGAACCCCCTTTTGTGGTCCAAGAAGCTTACCATGTGAAAACAAATCTGGTCTTTTTAGAGGCAGAATAACAAGCTCAAACAAAGCTTGCTTGATGGTTTCCAGTCCCCCAATAGAATTAAACTCCACATCAATGTGGTCAGGATTTATAACATCACAGGCTATAACATCCTGTAAACAATAAAGGGCAGAAATTAAAAGCTTATAAAAGATAATACTTAATTGTGGTCAAAAGTTTTTCACTGTCAACATGAAGTGAGGCCATATATCCATATAGGATATGTAATGGATCTAGTCCTTCATTTTTGCGATTATTTGGATAAATTTATGTGTTTAAACTAATTTCTTAATTAAACAAATAAATTGGTCAAAATTAGGAAATCATAATAGATCAATCCTTAAGTCATTGAAAAATCCCTTTCAAGAGTACAATTTCATAGCTCTAGAAATCCATTACAGGGTATAGAAGTAACATGATAATATCAGGACATTAGTTCATGATGCACATCATCAACAACCAAGCTTCATCCCTCTGCGAATAGAATGACAAAAACAGAGCTAACAGTTTCGCTCTAAATTAGAGTATAGCTCCCCGATATAACATTATTCCACCCATCAAAATTAGTCTGAAGCCCAACCTAAGAAACTTACGATGCAACGTGAAGGCAAATGAGCAACATGCAGACATAATTATACGACCGCCTAGGTAATACGATCCAATACAAACACATGAGACAGTTAAAAACTAGGCATTCACTAAAAAAAGACAGGCATAATTAGAAATTCATTCCGAGGAACCAATCACAACAATGAGACCGTTAAAAAAATGAGAATAACAAGATCAAAATACTGATCCTACAAACTATTCACACTGGGGAAAATAAAAAATAAAATACCCTCCAACATTGAACATCAATGATGCACACCGTGACATTCAGCACATCAGTTTTACAAATTACAAACTTACTGACGGGATTGGAACAAGTATATATTCGTTCAATATCAAAACACGTTCCCAGCACCTACGTTAGAATCCTTAATCATTAACATTGTGATACTCCATAGTCAAGTCCTTGAACATCCTCCTAGCCATATAATTTCACATTACCATCCAATGACTCCCAAAAAAACAACACTAAGGTCTATGCAGTGAAAAAGTTGAGATATAAAAAATTGGAACGCAAAGAATAGAACAACGGATAAACCTCATAAGGGTTAGTCTGAATAAGGGGGCGACCTAGACGCTTTGCAATCTCTTTCTTGTGCTCAAGAACCTTTTTGGAAGCTTCGCGATTAGGATCGAGGTGTCTGAGTCCCGCGAACAACACCAAGCAACTCAACGCCGCGCTCGCAGCGTACAACAACAGGTCCTGCAAGAACTTCGTCTCCGATGAACCTCCCATTCTTCTTTCAACAATAAAAATCAAAACTCCAATTTATGATACGATAATATCATCAAAATTCCTTCTACCTTAACTCTTTTTGTAATTGTGGCGAGGAACAATGACCGAGGGTTCTTAAAACTCAAATTCCAACAGAAACAAAGTAAGAAAGAAAAGTCAAGAATCACAACGCTTCGGGTTGATGTTAAGGATGATAAAAGAAAAAGGAGGGCTCGCTTGGTGGGCTCTGCCCATCTCTCGGCGAGGCAATGTTGGGCTCACCTTTCTTTTTAATGTCAGTCTTTTACACCCTACACCTCTAAATTTCTTGGCGCACCTCCCAAAAGTTTCAAAATAACAACTTTACCTCCCCTAATAGTGACTTCCAGATAACATGTTTTAGAGATTTTATGAAACAAGCTTTTTCCATAATATCACACATGCAACAATGATGTAATGCAACGATAAATGCTAATTTATTTTTGTTTAATTATTGTGAGGGTGTAGTTAATAATTGTGGGGTGCAAAAACAAATTAGCCAAATGTCGGTCTTCCTAGGTGAATCATTTCGTCACGTTAGAAAAGCTTTTTCTTTCTGTTGATATACTTTTTGTAAATTATATTTGAATTAAACTTTGTTAAATTCAATGAGACCCCATGAGTTATAATATTCATATACAATTACACAAAAATGTCTTTTGGCTCCTATGAGAAGCCTGTGAAGAAATATAAATAAAATAGACAGTAACAATATAGAGTTATAGGTTGTGCTGTGACTCAGTGTCTACATTTGAGAAATATAAGCAGACGCTGCAGCAATTGGAATCTTCACTGTTAAACCAGCACAGCAACAGCAACTAATCTTCGTTATTAAATATTAAAACTGTATAAAGTTGCAATTTTAAACAATTGTCTGTGAGGAAAGATAGATTTTGAAAATTAAAATAAAATTTTGTTAGTCTACGTGGAAGTATTGGTAACTTTTATAAATTATTAAATATATTTGCAATGTACTTTTAAGTATAATAATTAGCATAACTAGAAAACAATTTTCTTATGATCCGTTCGTGTTTAATCACATTATTGATTAAATTTAATAAGAGTTATTGTTTTTTAAATCTATTAATAGTTAATGTTAATATTGATTTGTATGTAAATTCAGAATATATACATTCTAAAATTGAAAAGTACATGATTGCATAAACACACATTTGCGTAAGCAATCCAAAAGAGGAACAACTTAAACGTTAGAATATTATTCTATTGATAATAAATATGCAATATAAATTATTATTAAAATTTTGGCTTTTAAGATCTAAATATTAAAATAAAGGGTGAAAAAGTAGTTTTCTTGTTAAAGACTTAAATACTTACTTCGTATTCATGTTAAGGGATAACTTTTACTTTTAGTTTATTACTCGGTTTTAAAATTGAAGACGTTAGATTTTATGTTATGAAAATTATATGAATAAGGTCATGTTTGTTAAATTGACAGGAATGTATTGATGTGAGTTATTTTTTTTCTTCTCTCCCATGTTGTTCAGCTTTTTCTCTTTCTAGTTCATCTTTTTCTCTCTCTTTTATATTAATGGTTTCTAATTTCATTTCTTAAAAGTGGATATTTAGATTACTTTCTTCTTAATTAATTTTTTAATCTTAAATTTTTTGATAAATGAGATTCAACTAAATAGAATAAATAAATTACCTAATTGAAGAAAACTTAAAGAAAAAATAAAATAGTTCTAGGTGAAAAATAACAATATTTCAATTTTAAATTTTTTTAGAAAACATTATGACAATATTTCGATATTAAAACATTACCTTCTAAATAGTTCTGCAACAGTAACAGTAAAACATTACCTTCTAAATACTCAAAATATATTTTATTAGTAAAGCTAGCTTTAAATTTGATATGAAAATATTATTTAAGGGTGTTTAATCCTTTGATTATATTTATCAATGGTTTTATATTTCTATTTTACTATATTTCATAGTTTTTCCTCTTTTAGTTAAATTTTTAGTTGAATTATATTTTCCAAACATGATTTATATATATAAAAGACTAAGCTATTTACGTCCTTTAATTATATTTGTTCTATTAATTAAAAAAATAACAATTTACCATTTTTATAGTTTTAAAAACTTCAAATGTTTTTCTATCAATCTAAATATATAAGTAAGAGAAAAAACTGAACTAGACTGGAGAGAGAAAAAGTTGAACTCGAAAGATAAAAAGCTGGACTGAAAGGGAAGAGAGAAAAAAAAAATACACCACATCAGCATGAAGCTAATGCGTCAACTTAATAGACATGATTTTATTCATACAATTTTTATAATATACAGATTCAATATCTTTATTTTTAAAACCAGATACTAAACTGAAGATTACATCACTGACAAAGTAAACATTTAAGTCTTATTTAAGTCTTTATTAAATAATAAAAAATAAGAATATGAAGAAATAAGTTTTATTCGTATAACTTTAAATTTAAATGTATGCATCAAATTTAAATAAATTTGATGTTGTATTAAATCATTTTAATTAGTACAAATTTTTAAAGTTTTCGTATATAGATTTAGAAAATAGTTAAAAGTAAAAATGATTTATCTAATATGGAGTTTGAATATTTCATTATTATAATATAATGATTATAAATAGAAAAATTGATTAGTTGATATTTATTTTAAAAAGATAATTATTCTTCTAAAAGTCTTTTTTTTTTAATTTGACTTCTCTCATATTAGCAGGAATTTGTTCATCCTTTTTAATATTATATGCTTTCGTAATAATCCTAATATAAAGTAGTACAATTTTGTTTTATCAAGAGTTTGGATTGATTAGAAAGTTTTTAATTTCATGTGATTTAAAGAGCTTAGGATAAATTTATGTTTGTTTAGAACTTTTTAAATATGTCTAGATCTTTAATTCAAGTTTTTTTTTTATGTACATTTAAGTGAGAGATCATGAAACTTAATTTGAGCTACAAAGTTAAATTCAAATATGGAAAGCTAATTTGTTTTCCACTACTATTCTATGTTGGAAGATCTAAATGTGAAGGTGAGATAGTCAATAAATTTAATAGTGGATGTATGTTTGTTGTTTAAGTAGTACTTGATGATATTTAAATGTTGAATAAGATGCTGATTTTGATTTTAATCATGTGAGTAATGTTTCTTCTAGTGATTATTGAATTGAATGAGAATATTAATGTACGAAGATTGAGAAGAGATATTTTAGTGTATATAGAATTGATCATTTAGTGTATATATATAGAATTGATCTTTTTGTGTAAATAGTAAAATGGTAGAGTGTTTTCTTTTTATTCAAATTAGTTCAAAATAATGTCATTTTAGAATTGAATATTTTGCATTTTGTATAAGAATTAAAGAGAAAAACTTAGTCTTAACCAATTTGGTGACTAAAAATATTCTTTGTAGTTTTTGAATTATGTAGATTTATTGGAAAAGACATTCAATTATAGAATGAAATTCAAGTTTTTAGAATCTAGGTCAAAAACTATTGTTCACGAGTCTTCAAATAAGACTTATAATATTTTAGCTTATTAGATAATCCAATCTCTCTTGGACAAAATTAGTTTTGTGAAATATTCAAGCATTCAAAGAAGATTGATTGTTTGACAAGTCAAATCTTCCTAAACGGGCAAAATTTGTTCCTAGACAAGCCAACATTCACTTATTATGCTAACACCTTTGGTTGAACAAACATAATTCTTGCTAAGTGAATTTCAACATGTGTCTAATTTACTAAGCAAGCTAACTACTAATTAAACGATGTGAACTTTAAACAAAATTAAATATTTAAATATATTTTAAATATTACAATTAGTTGATCTTTTACTATTTTGCTATATTTGATTAATTTAATGTATTTGAATATTACTATAATCCAATGGAAGATTTTACTGTGAATTATTGCATTTAAGTTGAGTAGAATGTATATTTATGAATGAGAATGAAATGATTTGTTATAATGTGACATCTTGTATGATTTGAACATACATAGTTATTTTCAAGAACAAATTCTATGTTGAGAGGTTTTAAGTAGAATACTGAATTTGAGAATGTGAAGGATCATCTTAACTCACTCACATTAGAATCACCAAAAATAGAGAGAGTCGATGAAGGTTTTATGAGTTAGTTTGTAGTGTGAATAAGATATGTATCTTATAGATCATAAGAAATTTGCACTATCATATGAGAGGACTTAGTTTTCTTAAATGTACTTTTGTTGTAAGTAAAGGTATAGTACCTAAGGTGTAGATATGAGTATAATTTAACGCACAAATTTCTTATAGTGAAATCAAGTGTATGTAACGATGATGTAATTTAGTTACATTTGATACATATGAAAATTAAACTTGTAAGAAATAAATTTTAACTTACGTTGTAAAACCTTAGAAAATGACCTTTTAGAAGTGGTAGTGGTTTATTAATAGCGAAACTCAATTATTTTAATATTAAATGGTTTTAATATAAATAGTTTCATTAAGAAGGAGAATCATTATTTTTAACTTACGTTGTAAAACCTCAGAAAATGACCTTTTAGAAGTGGTAGTGGTTTAATAATAGCGAGACTCAATTATTTTAATATTAAATGGTTTTAATATAAATAGTTTCATTAAGAAGGAGAATCATTATTTTTAAAAACATCATTCCTCCATAAACCACTTTTCTAGAGTTCTTTGACTTCTCTCTAAGTATTCTCACTCTCTGTTTGTTTGTTTGAAAGTCAGAGACTGCCTGAGCAATCCTTGCGATGAGATCTTCAAGTTTAGCCGATCAGTTTTTGTAAAAGAATGAGTTGATTTATGCTATTTTCTTTAGTATATTTCTCTTCCTTTGCATGCACACTATCTGTGGTTGCATGTGTCATCTGAGTTTCCTATGTGACCCTCAACTGACCAGTGGTTTTAATAGCGTACCTTGATCATGTTTATGTTGTTAATAGGTGTAGATAGTGCATTTGATCTGTGAGAGTTGTTTGGGGTTCTATAAAATTGTTTAGTCTTTTAATAGGTAAGGAAAGCTAATTATCACTTTTGATATTGATAATATTTAAATCAGCTTTGTTGCATGCTTGATTTGGTTTGTAATTGATGAATTGGTATATGGAATGGTTGAATATGAGCTTGTTGAAATATCTCTGTTTGGTAGCATGGTTTTATGAATTTGGAGTGAATATGTGTTATCTGATATTAGAAAAGTCTTATTGTGAATACTTATTAAATATTGCTTGTTTGATAACTTGAGTTGATGTGTTTAAGACTATAATTGGTTGGAATATGTTATTACTTCTTGATGTAGTCAATAGGTTCAATTTTGTGCTTCGGGTTTATTTTGGGGGTTTTGACAGGTGAAAATCTAAAAGAGTTATTTTAGGAAGAAGCTGAATATTTAGGGTTTTTTTAAGTCATTTGTGACTTGTTTAGCCACTTAGATTACTAAAATCTTGTTTCTGATATGTAGAAGTTAAGTTGTGAGTTTTTGATTTATTGGTTTGATTTGGTTTTCACTCCTGACCAAATGAGCAAATTGGTTCTTCATTTTAGGTATAAACATGTTTTTGAATCAATTCTAATGTTAAGGATTCCAAATTGGTCATTTAGGTAGGTCTAAGATGCAACTATATTAGAAATCGAAGTTGTTGTAATGAAAACTGAGAAACTGACTGTAATAATTGATTATTTCAACAAGAATCTCATCTTTGCTTAAAAACTCTCTGGAATAATCAATTATCTTACTTGATAATCGATTATTTCAGTGAGATATTCATCCTTGCAATAGAGAATTCTCCGAAAAAATCAATTATTTAAGAAGAAAATCATTAGGCATTATGTTTCTAGCATTTTATGTTTTTCTTTTGTCTTAATTTCTTGTTTGGTTTTAAGTTGGTTATTATGATGTTATTTTGGTGATATGAGTAGTCAAATCAATTCCTTTAAGCTATCCTTCAACTGTATAGTCCCATACCTATACAGTCTCCAGATCCCTCTCATTTCGGTGTATGTTCGATTCATCCATGTACCCCTCCCACCCGAAGCTGCCAGGAGCCGCTCCTTGTCTGTGCCCCCTGCACCATGCTTCTTGCACCGGCGTCACTCCCCGCCCTCGTCTCCGTGCCCGGGTGTCACATGCCCACCAGCTTCCGCTCTGGTTCGTCCTCGAACCACACCGTACTGGGAGAGGCTAGGCTCTGATACCATCTGTAACGCCCCGGCAACTCGCAGGGACCGTTGACTGCCCCCACAGACCACCACCAGGCTTTCCAGTGTGCTTTGTCCTCACTCGCACACTTTTTGGGAAAACTTCCCAGAAGGTCACCCATCCTAGAATTACTCCAGGCTAAGCACGCTTAACCATGGAGTTCTTATGAGTCAGGCTACCGAAAAGTAAATGCATTTTGGTGATATGAGTAGCCAAATCAATCCCTTTAAGATATCCTTCAACCGTATAGTCCCATACCTATACAGTCTCCAGATCCCTCTCATTCCGGTGTATGTTCGATTCATCCATGTACCCCTTCCACCCGAAGCTGCCAGGAGCCGCTCCTTGTCCGTGCCCCCTGCACCATGCTTCTTGCACCGGCGTCACTCCCCGCCCTCGTCTCCGTGCCCGGGTGTCACATGCCCACCAGCTTCCGCTCTGGTTCGTCCTCGAACCACACCGTACTGGGAGAGGCTAGGCTCTGATACCAAATGTAACACCCCTTATTAGGGTGCCACTAGAAAATAACGAAATCAAAACTTTTACGCCAATTTTTTTTTTCAATTAACATCGCGGAAATAAACCATCAAAAGTTTAAGCGTCTTACAACATAAAGTTTAAGCGTCTTACAACATAAAGTTAAAACCTTACAAATATCAAATTCAATATTCAAAACATAAAATTACTTAAAACATGATAAGTCCCCCATAGTCATTCCCATAACTCTCGTCGTGCTACTTCATCTCTGCCTCATCTGCAACGCCATCTACTCACGTACAAGTACGATCATCGTAGGTGGAAACCACAACCACAACATTTCAGGGTGAGTAACGAGGAACCTAACATAGCATATAATTCCAAAATATCAAAATATCATAACTTAGATTATCCTAGTCACAACCTTACAATACAACACAATATTCAACTCGTAACTCAGATCATCACCACTCAGACTATCAAGGTCATAATAGTACAATACATCACAGTATTAAACTCACAACTCAATCATTTACTCAAGCTTCTGTTGTTTCCTTGAATTTTGTCGTACCAAACCTGTTTCGCAAAACAGGGCGATTCGAGCCGTCCTCCATCGCAACTTCGGTTAGGCGCACCTACCGAGCACTATACTCACACGAGCCGAAGTCATTGGGCGAGACATTCAACCCCCTCTAGTCCCCGCGCACGAGGAAATGGTGACACTCGAATCTCAGTCTCCGCAGAGACTCAACACACTATCGTATCGCAATACGAACACCATCGATTCGACAAGAATTCTAAGGAAATGACAGAACGCTTGCTCTCACAGTTTCACCATCACACTCGAACCTCAATCTCTTTCAGTCCTCTCATTCTCATAATTTGTTCTTTCCTCTTCCAACAATGGAATAGAATTCTCAATACCCTCTTACCCACACTCTTGGCCAAAGAGTGTAGATAAGTATTCCCAACGAGTAAAAAATTGAATGCTGTCCACACTGACCTTTGCTTGTTATTTTACTCATAATTCTCTGTACATAACTTTAAATGAGTTCATTTCCTTTTTATTGGAAACTAGACTCAAATATCTTTCTTTGGACATATAAATCTAAATTTTTGGACTACAGATCTAGCTGCAGTAAAATTATTAAAAAGCTGAAACTTTCACCACGCTCTGGTCTTCTCAGTTTTAACCTGATTGTTTTACTCATAAATCTCTCTACCAAACTCCAATTGAGTTAATTCTTGATTTCCTGGAAACTAGACTAAAATATCTTTCTTTGGACATATAAATCTAAATTTTTGGACTACAGATCTAGCTGCAGTAGAATTATTAAAAAGCGGAAACTTTCACCACGCTCTGGTCTTCTCAGTTTTAACCTTTGCTGACTGTTTTACTCATAAATCTCTCTACCAAACTCCAATTAAGTTGGTTCTTGCTTTGTTGGAAACTAGACTCAAATATCTTTCCTTGGACATATAAATCTAAATTTTTGGACTACAGGGCTAGCTGCAGTAGAATTATTAAAAAGCGGAAACTTTCACCACGCTCTGGTCTTCTCAGTTTTAACCTTTGCTGACTGTTTTGCTCATTACGCTCTCTACCGAACTGAAATTGAGTTGATTCTTTCTTTTGACTACTCACAAGACTAATTTGGATATCGGGAAGGGTCTCAAATAAATCTGGGAAAAATCGCAACAGTTCAGTTTTAGATTCTGCGTTTTATATCCAAAACTCATGTTATACTCAAAACTCATAAAACTCACAACCAATAAGAAAAACACATGCTTCAACATGTTAAATTTAATCTCAATACACAAGGAAGAAAGCATGAAACAATTTATATGGTTACCTTCTACCCATCATACACTATGTTATATCCCAAGTTAACCCCCCTTACCTTTTGCCTTGAACACTTAATACTTATCTACACTCTTTGGCCAAGAGTGTGGGTAAGAGGGTATTGAGAATTCTCTTCCATTGTTGGAAGAGGAAAGAACAAATTATGAGAATGAGAGGACTGAAAGAGATTGAGGTTCGAGTGTGATGGTGAAACTGTGAGAGCAAGCGTTCTGTCATTTCCTTAGAATTCTTGTCGAATCGATGGTGTTCGTATTGCCATACGATAGTGTGTTGAGTCTCTGCGGAGACTGAGATTCGAGTGTCACCCTTTCCTCGTGCGCGGGGACTAGAGGGGGTTGAATGTCTCGCCCAATGACTTCGGCTCGTGTGAGTATAGTGCTCGGTAGGTGCGCCTAACCGAAGTTTTTACTTGTAATTCCTTGAGAGGTCGGGGAGATAGGTCTGAAGTTGCGATGGAGGACGGCTCGAATCGCCCTGTTTTGCGAAACAGGTTTGATACGACAAAATTCAAGGAAACAACAGAAGCTTGAGTAAATGATTGAGTTGTGAGTTTAATACTGTGATGTATTGTATTATTATGACCTTGATAGTCTGAGTGGTGATGATCTGAGTTACGAGTTGAATATTGTGTTGTATTGTAAGGTTGTGACTAGGATAATCTAAGTTATGATATTTTGATATTTTGGAATTATATGCTATGTTAGGTTCCTCGTTACTCACCCTGAAATGTTGTGGTTGTGGTTTCCACCTACGATGATCGTACTTGTACGTGAGTAGATGGCGTTGCAGATGAGGCAGAGATGAAGTAGCACGACGAGAGTTATGGGAATGACTATGGGGGACTTATCATGTTTTAAGTAATTTTATGTTTTGAATATTGAATTTGATATTTGTAAGGTTTTAACTTTATGTTGTAAGACGCTTAAACTTTATGTTGTAAGACGCTTAAACTTTTGATGGTTTATTTCCGCGATGTTAATTGAAAAAAAAAATTGGCGTAAAAGTTTTGATTTCGTTATTTTCTAGTGGCACCCTGATAAGGGGTGTTACAGATGGTATCAGAGCCTAGCCTCTCCCAGTACGGTGTGGTTCGAGGACGAACCAGAGCGGAAGCTGGTGGGCATGTGACACCCGGGCACGGAGACGAGGGCGGGGAGTGACGCCGGTGCAAGAAGCATGGTGCAGGGGGCACGGACAAGGAGCGGCTCCTGGCAGCTTCGGGTGGAAGGGGTACATGGATGAATCGAACATACACCGGAATGAGAGGGATCTGGAGACTGTATAGGTATGGGACTATACGGTTGAAGGATATCTTAAAGGGATTGATTTGGCTACTCATATCACCAAAATGCATTTACTTTTCGGTAGCCTGACTCATAAGAACTCCATGGTTAAGCGTGCTTAGCCTGGAGTAATTCTAGGATGGGTGACCTTCTGGGAAGTTTTCCCAAAAAGTGTGCGAGTGAGGACAAAGCACACTGGAAAGCCTGGTGGTGGTCTGTGGGGGCAGTCAACGGTCCCTGCGAGTTGCCGGGGCGTTACACTTATAAATATGTTCATGACATACGATGATGGATGTTATGTATAATTTTCTTATAATTATGAATGCCTTGAGAATGGTGAATGTGTATTCAGTTTAAGTGTGTGGTAAAAGGAATTTCATGGGAAAAATCCTGGTGTTGTGCTTGAGTGTAATCTATTGAAATAAGGACTCCAGGATTGGGAGAATGATTCTGACATTCCAATAGCCATCCAACCTCAAGTAGAGAGGGATAATTATGTCGTGAGGAATAACAAGAGGTCTTAGCTTACGATCAGTTTGACCATAGGTGTTTGACGAACTAACCTTGTGTGGTAGTTAATACTACTTTTTAAGGCAACTTCAGTATTGCCAAGTAGTACTCAAGAAAGTAGATAGGGCTAAAGTAACCCTGAGTCGTCTCCCAACGAACACGAAATTTCTTTTGAATATTTGACTCTTACGAATGCAATGCAATGCTTATGGATAAAAATAATGTTTGGAGAATGTTTAAAGAACAAATAAAAAACTTAAAAACAATTACGATGAAATAGGCTAATTCCACTGTTTTTCCAAGGTAGATTCGTCATTGGTTATTCACAGATAATTGTTCAATTAAAGTACATTCTTAATTAATTTCAGGGCGATCATGCATTTAACCAAAGTAAATTCTCAATCAAATGCAAAACCTTTCTAGATTATTCACAATAAATTCAATCAAAGTACATTCTCAATCAAATTCTATTGTATTTAATCATGTCTATTCTTAAATCTCCTAACCAAATTAAAAACTAATCAATCAAATTAAATTCTCAATTGATTATAGTTGAAATTATTACTAATCAATCAAAGTACATTCTCAATTGATAGTGAAAACCATTTAATCATATCAAAGTTCCTAAATTAAATCAAAGTAGATTCTCAATTAAACCTAGAAACCCTAGAACTCATATAATCAATATGCATTTAGATTCAAACACATTATGATGCAAAAATCTTTGCTTTTAATTTGATAGAGAGATGAACGACATAGAGAAAGAACAACTTAAATCAATAATCAAAATAAACAATTGCATTAACTCAATCTAACCTTAGAATCCATAATGGAATTATGGCAGAATAGCCCTATATGCTTAGCTCTCCATGAGTGGAGTTGAATACAAGATGAAAGAAAAGTGAGAGGAGTATGAGAGAATGAATGAAATTAAGTGAAATCCCCTTTTCTTCCTCCCTTGGGTCTCTTTATATAGGCTTGATTGGGCTTGGACTCTGAACAGTTTGTTGATAAGATATTTTCTGTTGATATATTATATCTTTCAAATATTCATTAGATTAAATCAGTTTTAAAGAATATTTGATAGATATTAACTCAATTATCTTATATCCTATATCTTCCAAATAACTAAAAGATTTAGATAATGATAAAATTATTTGGAAGATATTTTCTGTTGATATTCCCAAATTAAATTCAACAACTGACTTTTATCTTTTAGATTTTTTGACTTTCCAAAATTGCACAAATACCATGAATTTCCTCTATTTGCACTTTAGCCCCTTCAGAATTCTCTAAAATTGCACCAAAACAGCTATTTGACAAACTTTTACCAGCTTTGACTGAGGAAGGGCGCGACCAATGAGAGCTTGCCACGTGGCAACCCTCTTTCTCACCCAATTAGGATTTCAAATAAAATCTTATTTTGGCCTTAATTTGCAATTTGGACCAATAAAGTTTCAATTTTAGCTGCACAAATAAATATTAGAACATCCAAGAATAATTTATGCAACTAAAAATCACTTTTTAAGTCTCTTTTTATTCCCAAACCCAAAAATTCCAATCATCACAAATCCTCTTTAAATCAATCATTCAAGCACATGAATTTCATCAAAACTTTCATATTAAAGCATAAATATGAGCATAAATATGCACTCATCACCGTAGGTGTTTGACGAACTAACCTTGTGTGGTAGTTTGGATGGTAGGTTGTTTGACCACAATGTGTAGGTCTCCATGAGTTCGACATCAATACATGTATAAGATGGTCAAGTCTAGAGGGAAGAATTGTATGACTTAGGATTGATTATTTTATCTATGTTATGTGTCTAATTCTATAAACGTGATATATGATAATTTTTAGTACATTAACTTACCCTTTTTTCTATGTGTTTTGTTTGTCTGTTTTGTTTCTTCTTTGTTTGCGATGATCATCTTAATTGTGGGAGAAAAAAGATGTATCTAGTGAGTAAATGCTAAGATCATAAGGAGCTGAGTCATAATATACAAAGTTTTGTTGCGTTTTTCTTAGTTTTTGTAAATATCTATTACACTCTTAGTTCAATAGAATATGTCTTAGTGGTCGGAATGTATTGTATATATATAGTTTACTATTATAAGTTATATCTAAATACCTGGATATCTCAATGTAATAACATCTTATATTCTTTCTTTGAATTAAGTGTTTTATGTTATTAAAAATGTAAAGAATATAATGATAGGAATACTATGAAAATTGAAATATTAAATACAGTGATTAAAAATTATTAAATAATTAAGTTCATTGTAAGTTAATTAGATTCATGATTTTATAACTTTCGTACTTGGATCTTAATAAGCCGTATGATCATGGACTGAAAATTAAACAAATATTAAAACGGGCATATAGGATTTAATGTATTCTAACTTCAATTCTTTGTTGTAGTTCTAGTAAAAAGTAAAAATGTAAACAAAAGCACCACGATTGTTTAATAATTAAGATCAATAAAGCATGATAAAACATATTTGTATTATGAACAAAAACTTTATTTATTGCATGACTTAAATTAAAAAATATATTAGGCTTTCAAAATTGCAAAGATCGTATTAATAAATTACGTGAATTAACTATTAAAATGGTATAATACATATCAAAACTTGAATTTGTGTAAAGTAGAATTAAAAAACACATGAGCTTTTGAAAAGAAAAGAAAAACATAGATATTCATAAAACTAACACTTTTTAGCCTTTGGTGCATTTGGAATAGTAAAACAACTTTAATACAGCGGCTATCATTGATTTATGAACTTTTCATCTTGGAATATAAAAAATGAAAGATTTCACTGAAAAGTAGAAGAAAATCATGTAAAAGCTCGTCATCATTTATATGGACACTAAAAAGAGACTTGGATTATTTAGTGCAATTTTAATAGCAGAACCATTTTCTGCAGAGTGGCTGACAAACAACTTGGATTTACGAATCTTGACTGTTGAATAAATGTTAAAAAAAAATGCTATCGCAATGGAACAAAGTGAATGATAGTTGTAGCTACCATCACTTCTTTCTTTATTTTATTCGTTACTTACCCTTTAGAATATTGATTGATGCCATCCAAATCTCAACATGATAGTATATATCCAAATGTCAATAGTTATCATCACAATCACTCATTCAATATGAAACGGTTTAGCTAGATGCTCAACTTTTTCTAGTTTTTTTTATATGAAAAATGTAATATGATAACATTTATATTTATTTTAAATATATTATAAAAGTAAAATTATTATAAAAAGGTAAATTTTTATAATTTTTTAAAAATAAAATGTAAAATAAACAATATCAAATAAATATAAAAAAATTATATATATCAAAGTATTATTTTTATCAATGAAAATAAAAAAATTTGAAACAAAATATGTATATAAGTGATGTGAGATGTCAATTCAATGAAAATAAGTAGTAATATTATAACTCCATTAACTAAGTTGGAAAATACAACTTTTAAGTATATGAGCTTGATAAGTTAAACTAAAATTGGATAAACTAAAAATATATTTCATTTTATGTGTGTCTCCTGGTGTTGAAGAAGGATTAGTCTCCCATCTTAAAGAAAATAAATATTGATAAAACACTTGAATAATACAATTTTTGAGTTCTGGTTACAATAAACGTTTTCCATGTACCACTTACTCATAGAGAATACCCAATATAATGGAAATTGTACTGTGTGTTCTAATATTAAATTATAGACTTAATTAAGTTTTAAATATTTATGTGCTATTTTATTTTTGATTAAGTTTTTATTAAAAAATTATAAATTATTTAAAATCTTAATATTATTTTTTAATTGAATCCTTTTTAATATATTTAATTACATTTTTACGTGAGTGATATTTTGTATAACATCTCATTTTATAGTAGAATAAAACTACCAAAATAGAACATTACATATATGATAACTTGTCAGAAATTACTGGCACTTAATGAAAAAGATCTCACACTTCGAGAACAACACCCTATCTATGCGGCTACTTCACTCTCAACCTCACACTTAAACGACTAAAAAGACATCCTTCCTAAGCTTACACAATTTAGATGATCATCGTAAAAAAGAAAGGGTTAAATATGTTTTTATTCCCTATACTATCAAGTGGTTTTGGTTTCAGTCCCTCTTTCAAAGTAAGGTACATTTTAGTCCTCCTCCTCAAGGAAACTTTGATTTTAGTCCTCCAAAACTAACACCGTTAAAAACTAGCTGATGTGGCTAATGGTAGACTGACACGATTTTTTTTTTGCGCTCAGTCAGTGTTTCTCACCTTTTCTCCCTCTCTCTCCCTCGTAAATCTTGACCAAGTGATTCTCGGCGTCCTTGAGGGGTGCGAGAATGAAAAATGGGGTGTTCGGATCAGAACACATTAGGGGTCTGCCATCCTTGTTCAATTTGCACAATGAGACTAGAGTCTCTTCTCCAGAGCAGGGAAAAATTGCCTCCGCTGCACGCAGCGCCACAGTCTCCGTCGAATCATCCGCGAGGTGAGTGCTTGCAAATGGAGTAGGTGTCGGCGACATCGTCTCCCTTCATCTCTTATCTCTGCTATGATTAATGTTGGCAATGAAGATGGCAAGGCTCAGGGTTTATTGCTCTGCTTTTGGGTTCGTCCAAAATTGAATTATCCACGTCAAGTGCCACGTCAGTTAAGAAACTGACTACAGCGTGCCACATCAGACAAACACTAACGCCGTTGGAGACAATTTAACGGAAAGGATCCAATTGTTACAATTTTCATAAATTTGGGACCCAATTGATATTTTCAGAAAGAAAGGGACCAAATTGAGATTTCATGCGAAAATAGGAACTTAGTGAATGATTAAACCTAAAAAAAATTAGAAATACCCAATAAATAAAAAATTGATAAAAATCAATTAAAAATAGACAAAATTATTAAAACTAATTAAATCTAAATTATATTAATAGTTATTTGACACAATTAACCATAGCCATTATTGAAGATATGGAATGATTTGGAAAGCAGTGACGGATTTTTTTTTTCAACTAATACTACATCATTACATATTAGCAGTACCTCACACTTGTGATAACTAGTGTTGAAGATTATTGGATAACAACTTCATTTATTATATTCATTAATTACAAACATACATATCTATTTTGCATTGTTCAGCATAACCTCATCGTGATAATTAAAAGGAGAATTCCACGTTCCAATGAAAAAAATTTCAACATTTTATACAGTGGTACACCATTTTGCAAACTTTAATTGGGAAAAGGACCTCGAAATATAGATTAGTCTGACATATTCATGTTTTTGTTACATAGCAGGTGTCGTTGTTAGGGAACCGAGAATAGATTGGCATCTCCCTGTTTCCATTGCAACTTGCAAGAATTTTATCACTCTACAACTGTTTTTCTTATTTTCATGGTCAATTTTCTTCTTAGAAAGAAAACAAAATTTTGTTTCCTAATATTATCATTGTTTAGGAGTTGAAGTTAAACAAAATATTTTTTCGTTTTCTCACTTTCTTTTAAATATTTTTATAAAAATAAAGTTGTAACGGAATATACTCCAAAATAGATAATATTTTAGATATATATTAAATAATCATAACGATACTATTTAATCGATTTGGAACTAATAACCCAACCATAAATCTCTTAAGTCTTTTATTGAGATGTCTCCTTTCACACTCTGAAACTTTTGGTATGTTCCCCATCCTTCAAAAAAGTCTTTTAAATATAAAACCGTAATGGTGCTTCAATTTTCATAACAAATAATATAATGAATGTATAATAATTGATTCTAACTATACAAACTTTGAATAGAACTTCATTATTTTTAAAAAATATATTTTAAATTTAATTTAATGTTACAAAATCAATTTATAAAAAATAAGGTTCTTATTCATTTATATAAATCTTATTTAATCGATCTTACTTATAATAATAAACAATTGTTGTCTAAACCTTATTTTCAGCAATATATTTTGCTGGTCAAAACTGAGCTTCAGAAAGGATTCGTGTTATGTTATAGTCTTCGGGGAAGGCAATGAGAATAAGGATTAGAGAGAGAATTGAACTAAGGAGGGGGGAAATACACCTATCAGAAAATATACAAAAAAAAAAAAAAGACTAAACTTAATGCCTCCAAAGATAGATATCAAACAAGAAAAACCGTGTTCTCTCTGATGAAGAAAGCCTTATCAGAGAACACTCACAATAAATGCTAATGGAAACACATAGAGACAAAAGCACAGGAATAAGAAAATGGTAAAGACAAGTAACATTTATGGTCTGAATGTCTGTAATAGTCGCAAATCTTAAAAAAATATTCAAACAAAAGTTACCATTCAGAAAATGTTTGGTTCCAAATTCAAAAGTAATTTGTAGCACATGCATTGCCACCTAACATGAGGGAGAAATCCAAAACTATATGAATTATGAAAGGCTGTTGCACACATAAAGCCTATATGCAAAGAATAAAGCAAACTCTTAACGTACATAGCTCAAAATCAACTTATAGACATGGAGGTACGTGAACTGAAAAAACTATCTCTAGCACCTCTTACAGGGGTTTCGATATGGTAATTTGTATATTTTTTATTAATAAAAATCAATTATTAGTATTTTGCTACGATCTCTTGTGTCTTTTTTGTTTCTAAATTTTTTTTAAATCAATTTTATAAGTTTCAAATGATGTTCAATATATTTAACATTGTGCATGTGAAAGATGCTTAGGCACGAAGAGGAATTTTCTATTGTCAGTAATGTACTTGTACTGTCCAATAAGGGATGAAAGATGGACTTGTTTCATCAATTGTTAAATTTACAAAATTTACTGAATTATGTTTTCCTTAGAATAATGATATGAAATGCCATTAATCTATCTCCATGTCACCCTTATACCCTTATATTTTCCTTTTTATATCATTCTTAAAAGTATTTTTTGGATAATTTGTTTTACAGAGGATAGATTAGCTCTAGAGAGAATTTGAAAAAAATAAATTCTAAAGTCTACTTCAATCCCATTAAATGGACTTAAGTGGAGTTTTCATTCACTTATGTATTATCAATTTATCCTATTTATAATCGATGTGGAATATTCAATCCATCTCCTTATGTTGAAATATATACAACTTAAACATGAGACTAAATATTAATGAATTATCCGATGACGAGACTAGATATTAATGGATTGTCAATAGGAGTTTGATAGTCAATAACACCATAAATTCAATAAATAATATATTTTTTAATATTCAATTCAATAAAAAACAAATCTCATTAGAATAAGCTTAAACACATGATTATGATACTATGATAAAATTTAAAATAGGACAAACTCATTCTCTATTTTTAGAATGTCCATAAATCAAATAATACCATCAAATAATATTTATAATTATGTTTATAAAATAATGATAAATAGGTTAAAAATATATCTCTTAATTAATAATAAAATAAATAATCATAGCGATAATATTTCTGTTTATTAAAGATAGTATTACTATTTTTAGAATAAATATTTTTCTGATTATTGAGATTTTTTTATTGATTTTGATAGAAGTTATTTTTTTTGTTTAAATTGTTATGGTTTAGGGTTTGATATATAATAATTGTTTGATATTTAAATAATGTTATGCATTTGATGGTAATGAAAATACTTTATTCAATTAAGAAAAATAAAGTTTAATAAATTTAATCTGATTTATAAAACATTAAAAAAATAAAATTATTTCAAATTCAATATGTTAATTGAAGGTGTATTCAATGCAATAACTATTAAACACACTTGATCAACCCACAATTCTCAATTTTTTCCATCAACCTTATTAAAGCGTGACGTGATTTATATACTTTAATATGTTCACATCCAAAGTAAGATTCTTTACACTTGTATATATGTTAGACATATTCTACTTCATGTGTTGGACATCCTCAATTATTTCTACTTCATATTACATTGAAATCTAGCCATAATGAGTGTAACAACGTTATTTTCGCTCAACAATCTCAAAATCATAAATCACATTAAGTTGTATACAGGTAAATTATTCCTAGAATACAAAAAGTTATTCTAACGTAATTTTAGGCATAATATCCGAGAATATTAAACCCTAATTTAAAACACACAAATCCCATATATTTTCCTTAAGCACAATCAAACAAAAATAAAGCCAAGCTAGAAAAAAAAGAAGCAAAAACAATTAAATTTAGTGTTGAGTACTTGGGTGCCCCGCCATAGCGTGCCACTTTTCAGGTTTTTTAGTTTTAGTTGTTCTGTATTTTTGGTGCACTTTCTAGTGCACTGCCTTTGGATTCTTTGATGTATGTGTAATGGTTTATTATAAATTTCATAGTGATAATTGAAGTGGTATGGTAAATATTATATTGAATGGAAAGTTATGAAAATGAATTTCAAGGATAACCTTTGGTTGGATGTTTCAAGTATTGTTAGTATGAGTGCACGAAGTTCAGTTTTGGGAGTTATCTTAAAACTTTAATAATCATTCATTCTCATTTAGAGAAAATTGATACATGTGGTAAAAGTAGGAAAGGTTTTAATATAGGTGTTTCTAGTATGACCTACGACGTGGTACAAACTAGTCTTGTAAGTGTGGTAGGACAAAACTCATTGGCAATGACTTGCAGAGTAGTAGATGCCACCATAAGTGCACAATCTGCCATAGTTTGACATTCATAAAAAATCTGGATTGTCCAATTTATGTCTTTGCTGCATGTTAAGATATTTGGTTTCTATTATGTTAAACTTGATTAAATTGTGAAATGCTTATGTATATGGTTAATATAAAACCCCATAAAATGGTATTTTTAGAAGTGGTGGTAGTATAAAAATAGTGAGACTCTCGATTATTTTAGTATTAAACAATTTTATTATAAATAATTTTGTTATAAACAAGATTTATTATTTTAAAACGTACTATCTCTCTAAAAACCACTTTCTTAGAATTCTCTATTTTCTCTCTAAGAGTTCTAACTCCTGACTCATTTCTTTGACGATCAAAAGGTACCTAATCGACCATGGAAACGAGGTCTACGTTTCTACCCTATCAGTTTCTTCAATAGAGCAAACAAATTTCAACTTTTTTCCCCTTTCGTTCCTAAATCTGTTTTAGAGAAATATTGTATTGTTGCATGTGTAATCATGCATCTCCTACTCGTTCTTGATTCATCTAGAGTTCTAAGGACTCTATTCGCTTTCAATTTAGTGTTTCGTAGGTTCGTCTAGGTATTCGTTGCGATTCAAGTAATCGGTGAAGCGTTTTTAGAGTTGGACAACTTCTTTGAGAGGTAAGGGAAGTTTGAACTTGTTTTAGATTCTTGTGTTGATCTGAATTTAATACATTTATGTAGTATAAAATTAATTGCGTGTATTTGTATTGGTTGTTCCACTGATGTTTGAGTTTTAAATATGATCCAAGGTGGTTTGATGTCTGAATGTTTGGTGTGATATATTTAGATTGTTTTACTGTTATAATTATATGTTTGAAGGTTGTATTGTGGTTTAAATGGTGATCTTAAAGTGGTTCGAGTAATGAAGAGTGAATTACTTGAGTTTCAAGCTTAAAAGATGGGTTTTGATGAGTGAAATTGAGAATTTGGTATTGAAGTGAGATAAGAACTGGTATAGCACTATTATATGGTTAATTGAGACTTGTTAGAAGAGTTAGATGGTTGAAAATTGATATGGAGCAAAGATTATGGTTTATAGTTGAAGCTTGGAAGTGTTTTAAAGGAAAAAGGAGGTTTTAGGTAGTGAAATGGTGAGAGAAGGATGGTAAAATGGATTGAGGCATTTGGGGTCTGTTATGAGATGTTTTGTAACTTGTCTAAGCATTGAAATGGAAGAAATTTGATGTAAGAGTGTTTGATGGTTGATAAATAGAGTTTAACTTGGTTTAGAACTAGTTTTTGGGGGTTTGGACTAGTGGGAATTTGAATTCTGTGTTTAAATGGTCATTTTATAGAATGTTAGTAAGTCATTTGAGATTTGTTGGAGTTCCTAAGTTGTTTAAAATTAAACTATAAATGGTAGAATTTAATTTAGGTCTATAAAGTGAGGTTTTAGTTAATTTTGGATTGGAATCTTGTGATCAATCACTTTAAAATGAGTTTAGGTTGGTTTAAAAACATTTATTTAGGTATATTTAAGTGTATAATACAATCTAGGGATGTTAAAAGTTGGAAAATATGCATAGGATAGTTAATGAGGGGTTGAGGGATGCAAATTCTACATATTTGATGCTGCAAAATTATGCAGTCTCACTGAGCGAACTCCCCGCTGAGCGAGATGTGAGTGAGCAAAACCCATTGTTTCTGTTTTCGCACAGTAGTCTCTGCTGAGCGAACATAACACTTCTAGCTGAGCGAACTCCTTATTGAGCGAGAGGAGAATGAGCAGAACCCACTATTTATGTTTTTGCACAACGAGTTTGGTGCGCTGAACGACTAGTCTAGAACCTGTTTTGAATATTTCTTTGTTTTATGATAACTTTAAGCTATAATTTTGATTTTTCGAATGGTGTAGAAGTATTTATGATATTATATGATTGTGTTTATGATTATGTGGAAAATATGAATTGAAATACATGATGTTTAATTCTTAAGGTTATGTATGTATTGGAAGTATGGTTAATGGACGTAATTCCATGATCCTCATGGAGAGGTTACATGCTGGTGCCCTGTGTGGTTGTTGTATGAATGTATGGAGCTTTGAGTGGTGGTCTATTCCAACACTCTAATGTGTTACCAATTAGAAGCATTGGTGTTTTGAAGTTAATAATTTTGATGATGTTTCAAAGTGAAGAATAAGAAGAGTTCTGTTGTATGAGTTTAAAAGCATTTCTGCAAAAGAGAAGACATTAAGACCGAACGGTAGAAGGCATGACCAAAACCGAACGGTAGAAGGCATGAAGGAGACCAAGTGGTTGGAAGGTGAAGTGGATAGAAATAATTGAACCTAGCAACCGAGCAGAAGCATGACTGAGACCGAACAACCATTATATATCAGTCAACGGCCGAACGCATATGCAGACCAAACGACTACACACAAGATGAACACTGGCCGAACACAGTTCAAGACCGAACGAAGTTGAACATTGGCGAAACTCAATTGAATACTGAACGGTCACTAACATTGGCCGAACAAAAGTTGAGGACCGAACGATGTTGAACACAGTTGAAGAACGAACACTGCTAAAAGGTTGAATGACGCATAACAGTTGAAGGCCGAACAGTCAAAGAGTTAAATATCCTAACTGTTCCAAGTCTCGCATATAATTGATTATCACTTACAATAATTGATTATCATTGGCAGTTGTAATGCGTCTTTTCATTTTCAGACCAGTAGGCTATATATACCTTTTCCAAACACTTTAGAAAATAATTTTGCGAATTTGAGAATACAGTGAAGTTTGAAGAAGTTCTCAAGTGCTAGTTCATTGTTGGTTGTCAAGTCTTGTGAATAGGAGAAACTTGTGCTTTGTGTGTCAAAGGTTGGACCGGTTCTCTTCAAGTTGGTAGAGCTTTTGCTTCTGGTTCGTTTGTCGAAGGAAGCTCTTCCGGTTCGTTTGTCGAAGGAAGCTCTTCCGGTTCGTTTGTTGAAGGAAGGTTCTTGCTGCACTCTTCTGGTTCATTTTGTCGAAGGAAGGGGTTTTTGTTATTGTTATTTTCTATCACTTTCATTGTAACTATGAAACTATTTTAGTGAAAAAGTTAATCATTATTCATAGTGATTAACGACTGGACGTAGAATCTTTTGATTCGAACCAGGATAAAAATCATTTGTGTGATTTTTCTACTCCATACCCTCTTTATATTTTCCGCTCATCAACTATTCGATAAAACTCTTATAAGAAAATTAAATTAACCATTTTTTTAATTGATCGAATACGCTTTCCGTAATTCTTTATTCCGCTGCGCGACTCGAAGATATCGGTTGTTCTAACCAACAATTGGTATCAGAGCTTGCTTTGATATTCTTTCAAATTTTTCGAAAATGGCCGGTCATCAAAATCAAGTATATGTCGAGGGTGCTTCCATCAACAAACCACCACTTTTTACTGGTGATAACTATGCCTTCAAGAAAGTCAGAATGAAAATTTTTATGGGGTCTGTTGATAGAGGCATCTGAGAAGCTATACTAAATTGTCCTATTCCTAAAAGAATGATTGATGGTGTGGAAGTAGAAAAACCATACTTTAACTGGACTCCTGAGAAAAATAGAATAGCCCAATTTGATATTAAGGCTCGCAAAATTATTTCATCTGTTTGTTGTGTTGAGGAATTCTATAGAATTTATGTTTGTAAGACAACACAGGCGATGTAGGAGGTCCTCAGAGTCACACATGAGGGCACTGATGATGTGAAACGCGCAAGGAAGAACACGTTTATTCAGGAGTATGAGATGTTTAGGATGCAGCCTGGAGAAACTATTTCTGATGTCCAAAAGCGCTTCACTCATATTGTGAACCACTTAACTGGGTTGGTTAAGACATTTAATATTGATGAATTAAATGTAAAAATTCTGAAATCATTAGACAAGTCTTGGTAACCAAAGGTGACTGCCATCTCAGAGTCTCAAAACCTCTCTCAAATGACAATGGCGGTTCTTTTTGGAAAGCTTCGTAAGCACAAGGTTGAGCTAAACATATTGGCTGTAGCAGAGAATCAAGGCAAGAGGAAGACCTTAGCCTTCAAATCTGAAATTTCAAAAGGAAAGTGTTTAAGAAGAACCGAGGATGATGACTCTGATGATGAGGAAAACATGAGCCTCATGATAAAGAAATTTTCCAAATTCATGAGAGCAAAAGGAAAGGATAAACATCATGGAGAAAGAGAGGAAACTCAAGAATCTCCATCAAGCATCAAGTGTTATGGATGTGGAGAAAGAGGACACATGAAGACTGATTGTCCTAAGAACAAGAGAAGTGAAGAAAAGAAGGAAAGAAAATTTCCCAAGAAGAAGAAGGCTCACATAGCTTGGGAAGAAAATGCTTCTAGCTCGTCAAGCTCAAATGAATCAGAGGAGGAAGCAAACTTATGTTTAATGGCTAACTCTGATGATACAGAAAGTCAAGTAAGTGATTCTAGTTTTTAGTCAAGTGATGAATTTGATTTACAAAAAGCTTTTCTTGAATTGTTAAATGAATCTGAAAAATTGGATGCTGATCATAAAACTTTGAAAAATGAGTTTAAGGAATTGAAAATTAAATACGAAAATGCATTAGATGAAGAAGTCATACTAAAAAGTAAAGTTAGTAATCTTGAAACTAAATTGTCTGAATCTAATGTAAATGAACAACCTGTTGAATGTTTATCTTGCAAAAGTTATATGTTTGACATTGATATACTTGAAAACTTGCTTGTTAAAGCAACCAAATCTACCTCACATGCTCAAAATAACTTTAAAGGAAGTAATTTTAAAAACAAAAGCATGCATCAACATAAGAAACCCCAAAGTAAGGGAACTCGTAGAGTTTGGATTGAAAAAGGCACCTTTGTGAAAAATAAGATGCATGATGTTTGTTGTTTTTATTGCATGAAAAAGGGACATACTTCAAACAAATGTAAAAAAAAAAACATTATGGAATTCCAAATGGGAAATATGTTTGGATTCCTGTTATAAAGTAATTAATCCTCTAACCTCAAAGGACCCAAATGAGATTGTGGGGACCAAAACTCGGTTTATTCTTTGCAGGTTAAGTTTTCAAAAAAAAAAAAAATAAGAGAGCTCTATGGTATTCTGCTTTTGAAATTGGTGCTCCAGGTCAGGGAGTAACTCCATCAAGTGGTATCCAAAGTCTTGGTTTGAGCACCACGTGATTAAGCTGAGTGTTGTTTAAACTATGTTGTTGCATTTTGTTTTGATTGTCTTTTTGATCTTCCATTATTTGATTATAGTTATATTCATTTATGTTTGGTCAAATGATATGTCCATCACTGTTTCATTCATCCTGTGGTGTGCTCTTGTCTGTTTGCACGTCTTAAATAGTGAAATTCATCTATTTGAGACATTCATGTGCTGAATTTCATTTTTGTTATGTTTAGTCATGTGCATTGTTATTTCAGGCTTTTGTTTAATTATAAATTGAATCCATGTTTAACTGGTTTAGTATTCAATTTCATGATTACTTTGGAGTTAGCCTTGGTGTAATCTCTATCAAGCATCAAAAGCAATGAAAGATTCATTTGAATGAGCTGACAGACAGATTTCCATTGGCATTTTTGGATGATTTAGTCATTTGATGATTGAACTGGCATTTTTGTTTCTTATTTATCAATTTGTGGCTGTCCTGTTTTGTATCTAGTGTCTGATTGCCTAGCCATGCCAATCTTGTTTAAGAAGCTGCTTCATTCTAGTTTCTGGAATTTGAAAGAAAGGTTTGTGTGCTTGGTAACATCTTAGGTGGTGGTGGTTTGAAAGATTCTCCAGCCTTAAACTGCCAAGGAGAATTTCCATTCAAAACTTTTCATTAGTATATTCTACGTTTCTTAAGAAAAGCCTGAGTGTAGTTGATTAAGCTGGGGGATGAAATCCATTGAACCAAGATAAATAATTTTATTGAATTAAATTTGATTGCTGCATATTGTTGTTTGAAATTTTGTATATGTTGTTTTGATATGCATAGTTGAATTCATGGGATTGAGTAGATTGGGATATGAGAGTGCATGAATCATAATTATCGTTTGGGAAGTTATAAATTGTGCTGTCAAAGTTAGTTTTGAACAAATTGTGCTAGCAGTAAAGCCTTCATGATAAACTTGGAGCAACTTTGATGTGATCATATTCATTTAAGTTATTGTTGCATTCATTGTAGTTTATAAATTGGTTGCTGAATCATTAATATCTTAATTGTTTGAAAAGTGATTGTTGATTTCATGGGTTAATTGAGTATGCTGAAAACAGAATTTGAATTGCATATTTCTTTTGTTGAGGGGGAGAGCCATTTAAGGGGGTGTCTTTACTTTATGATCTTAGAAGAGAATTGGGAGAAATAACTGTCTTAGAAGTAAAAAATTCATAAAGTGTTTTAATTTTTCGTAAGTCTAGCGTATTTAATCGATTATTGTAAGGCATAATCGATTATCCTGGCTAGTTCTTTTAATTAAGTCGGTTACCTGTTGTAGTTACCGAATAACACATGCTCTACCGTTCGGTTATCATTGTAATATGGACCGAGCGATTCACATGGTACATAGGGAGAAGTACGTTAGTTACCGAACAGGTTTAAGAAGTACACCGTAACTGGGTTTCCCTTCTTTTAACTAAATCGGACGGTTCACTTGATACATTAAGTTTCTCTTATTATCATTTCTTACATAATTTGATTTGTTGAGGGAAAGAACATTTTGAGCGGGAGTACTTCTACGTGCTTTTTGCTTATGATAAAAAAGGAGGAGAAGAACAAACTGAACAAACTTCTAGAGCACTTACTATTAACCTGTTTGTAAGTTTGTATTTTATGCAGATACACAAAGATGCTTTTAAACAAGGAATTTTTTATAATCATCAAAAAGGGGGAGATTGTTACCATTGAGGAGCATTGGTGTTTTGAAGTTAATAATTTTGATTATGTTACAAAGTGAAGAATAAGAAGACTTCTGTTGTATTTTTTATAATCATCAAAAAGGGGGAGATTGTTACCATTGAGGAGCATTGGTGTTTTGAAGTTAATAATTTTGATTATGTTACAAAGTGAAGAATAAGAAGACTTCTGTTGTATGAGTTTCAAAGCATTTCTGCAAAAGAGAAGACATTAAGACCGAATGGTAGAAGGCATGACCAAAACCGAACGGTAGAAGGCATGAAGGAGACCGAGCGGTTGGAAGGTAAAGTGGATAGAAAGAATTGAACCTGGCAACTGAGTAGAAGCATAACTGAGACCAAACACCCACTATCAGTCAACGGCGGAACACATATGCAGACCGAACTGCTACACACAGTATGAACATTGGCCGAACACAGTTCAAGATCGAACAAAGTTGAAGATTGGCGAAACTCAGTTGAATACCAAACGATCACTAACACTGGCCAAACAAAAGTTGAGGACCTAATGGTGTTGAACAAAGTTGAAGGCTGAACACTGCTAAAAGGCTGAATGGCTCATAGTAGTTGAAGGTCGAACGATCAAAGAGTTAAATATCCTACTGTTCCAAGTCTCGCATATAATCGATTATCACTTACAATAATTGATTATTACTGCAGTTGTAATGCGTCTTTTCATTTTCGGACCAGTAGGCTATATATACCTTTGCCAAACACTTTAGAAAATAACTTTGCGAATTTGAGAATATAGTTCATTGCTCTTGTCAAGTCTTGTGAATAGGAGAAGCTCGCACTTTGTGTGTCAAAGGTCGAAGCGGTTCTCTTCAAGTTGGCAGAGCTTTTGCTTCCGGTTCGTTTGTCGAACGAAGCTCTTTCGGTTCATTTGTCGAAGGAAGGTTCTTGTTGCACTCTTCCGGTTCGTTTTGTCGAAGGAAGGGGTTTTTGTTATTGTTATTTTCTATTCACTTTCATTGTAACTGAAACTATTTTAGTGAAAAAAGTTAATCATTATTCATAGTGATTAACGACTAAACGTAGAATCTTTTGATTCGAACGAGGATAAAAATCATTTGTGTGATTTTCTACTCCCTACCCTCTTTATATTTTTTGCTCATCAATTGTTCGATAAAACACTTATAAGAAAATTAAAGGAACCATTTTTTTTAATTGACCGAACACGTTTTCCGTAATTCTTTATTCCGCTACGCGACTCGAAGATAGTGGTTGTTCTAACCAACATAGTGATCATTCATTCTCAAGTAGAGAGAAATGATTCATGTGGTGAGAGTAGCCAGAGGTTCTTATTTATAGGCTTTGAGCATAGCCCTAGACAACTGAAAGGAACTAACCCCTTGTGGTGCTTGGGGTGGGCCAACTATTTACCATCACTAGTGCAGTCAGGGGAAACGACAACGGTTATTTTTTCCAATAAGCAGCGATTCCCGAACCGAGGCATATTCAGGTGAGGTAAAAAGGGGTATCCTTTTTGCCTCGGCTCAGAACCGAGACATAAAAGGGTATGATTTTGCCTCGGTTTGTAGCTAACTGAAGCAGTATGCTATTTGATTAACACTAAAATCTACTACATACTATTATATAATTGAATTACATATTTAACCAGTGCTTTCCTCACGAGTTTAAGTGACTTCTCTGAAATTGGAGCAGTCATATTGAATCTCTGCATAAAACACAATGATTTCAATTAGTGTATATAAAATCTAAACTATAGAGATTACACTACAATATGTCATCATAATTATAAAATGTTAAGTAACATCATTGGAATGGAACATAATGTAATAAAGTATGGAATAAAATACCAAACCTTAAGGGGAACCCATGATAGCTTTTTAGCTGTAGCAGTAGATCTCCTAGATAACATAATGTGTGTTGCAAGAGAACTATTTAAAAAAATTGCTTTAGGATACATTTATATAACAAAGAAAGTTGAAACATTGAGGTTCTTACCTCAATGTTTTACATGTCTAAGATGGCTGGGAGGAGACTTGTGCAATGAACAAAACCACACAATAGTGTTCTCCGGTATGGAGATCAAAAGTAGCTGCCAATGACGCCTAAAATTGGTAATAACTTTATTGTCATATACCAAAATTAATAAATGAAACTTTAAAGTTAGCAAACTTCACTTACCCAAGTATATAAGGGAAAAAATATATCTCCTTTCCCGTTGCAAAACAACTGGTGATGTATGTTTGGATATAATCAAATTTATTTCTTTCATGAGTGATAGAGGGGTCAATGAACTCATATACATCATTGAACCCCTTTTTGTTACTAACATCAAACATATACCTAAAATGAAGAAATAATATGATATAAGTAACTTGATAAAAAAGAATTATATAAAAAAGTTCTCATAAACTTACATCATCCACAGCTGAACGAGTGTAATATTAATTTCTTCTCTCCCCAATGCAAGCTCCCTAACATCTTGCAGATACAAGTACAATGAGATCTGAGTTTCTCTTCCAAATGTAGTAGAATCTCACTGTATAATCATTGACGCATCTGAAATGATGTTAGCAAGCTTGTCTAATGCACCAAGAGGGTCGTCCTCAGATAAATGAGTCTTCTTCGGTGTAGGACTTCCCTCTTGACCTGTTTACTGTTACATGAAAAAATGGTTATGTTATGACGTCAAAAAGAAGTAAATATTAAAATTGAGAAGTATATAGTAGGAGTGTTTACTAGGGGATCAGATACATCACCAACCAAATGTCTATGCCAGGCGACAAAGGACTTAAATGCCTCTTGCATAGTAAAAAACTCATCTATAGGCACAGGAAGAACGACTTCTGGTACGACATGTTGTAACCTCGTCACTCCTTTAGTGGGTCTAGAAGTGGGGACTTCATCCCTAGACGAATTTGGTGCCTCAGCCATATATCTGTCACAAAAAATAAGATAAAAGATTAATAAAAGACTTATAAAATAACAAACATATTTAACCATCAATATATTTTTAAGGACTAATACTCAGAGTTTCAAAACAATAAGGACTAAAAACCATCAAAGTTCTGAGTAGGGACTAAAAACAAAATCGTCTGATACTTCAGGGACTAAAAACATATTTAACTCAGGCGACAAAGGACTTAAATGCCTCTTGTACAGTAAAAAACACATTTGTAGGCACAGGAAGAACCACTTCTGGTACGACAACTTCATCCACCGTGACCTTGACCTCATATTCTGCCAACTGTACACCGTGCACTACAATGGCTGTCTCATAGATTATGCCACGAGCCACTATCATGGTCCCTATATCAGAGATAATATATAACTGACATGGACGAGTGTCGTCCATGCCGTCCCCTGGGGCACCGACAACTGAGCAACTTCCTTTGTCGCTTCTACTTGTCAAATTAAATGTTAGGTTATACAAAAGGTAAATTAATAAAAAAAATGATTATTAAGTTTACCTGTAGGGGGCACAACGTGTTTCGCTACAACAGATGGCGGAGGACGATTGTCATAATCCTTATAACGTTGTTGGAACTGGCGCGCAACCATTTCAGCAACTTCATCATACAACTCTGCCTGAACCTTCTTTGTGATCTCCTATGTCATCTCTTTTCTGATGTCCTCCTTCAGCTTTTCGTATGAACATGGACGCGAGGAAGACCCAAAGAACTGTCGTATGCCTATGCCAGTCCCAGCAGCACGCATCCGTCCTGGGTGCTCAGGTCGTTCAATAGCTATGATAAGAATATCCTGACGACCTTCTTGTGTGAATTGGCCTTGGAAGCTCTGCTCAACCAAGGAGTCCTGTAACATAACAAAACTTCAATCCTTGGGCGCTCTACTCAGATCTATGTAATATATATAACAAAAATGTTGTAAAAATATGAGAAATGACATCTTAAATTCTTTCAGATATCTCTCTGGCAGAGTTGGAAGTGTAGGAGCCCGATGGTCTTATACGGGCTAACTTCCACTTCTCGTGCCGAGATGGTGGTGAAGGAGGAGGAGGAGGGTCACCACCCTCAGAAAGTGGAAGTACTATCTGACTTCTGCTTCATTATTTTTTCCTCAAGCTTCCTATATCCACCACGAGACAGTAAGTGTGGATTTTTATTCTGAGCACTTATTCATTGTGCTTTTGAACTGTTTTCCTATGACAAATGAAACAATTTTTATGATATAAAATTATGAATGATGACTTGAATGATTTTACCTACACTTACCTGCCACGTCTCGAATGAACGAAGCTCTACAAAGTGACGCCATGTTTCTTCGTCAATTGCTGAATATTTGGAACATGGAGTTTCTTTATTTTTTGGTCCAAATATATATCTGGACGTCAATTTTGGACGTCAATTTTGTCTTAAACCCTCAAAATCATTCTGTAATTGCAGATAAACACCTATTCCTTAAGCTCTCGGCATTTGGGATATCAAATGTCATCTGCAATAAAGAAAGTAATAACCTTATATCAATATAAATTTATCAATATAATTAAACTAGAATTTGGAGCAAATTGATTAACTAACCAATAGATCTTGCCAGATAAGATTCCGATCAACCTTAGATACATAGTCAAAGGATGGAGTAAGTATAGAGATTCGATCACATGCTAGTACTCCAAGGTAAGACCTAAATTCATCTTCATTTGGCCAAGATGCTACTTCAGTGACCATGTCAATAATGACAGGTGTCCTCTCACCTGCATTTCTTCTAATTTAAAGTTGTTGTAACCTCGTCACTCCTTTAGTGGGTCTAGAAGTGGGGACTTCATCCCTAGACGAATTTGGTGCCTCAGCCATATATCTGTCACAAAAAATAAGATAAAAGATTAATAAAAGACTTATAAAATAACAAACATATTAATAAAAGATTAACAAAAGCCATAAATTTTTACACAAATATGAAATTCATACATAATCATATGGATTGGTCATATGTATATTCCCTCATTGTGATCTTCCCCGAATTGTATGTACATAATCAACTAGAGGGTTATCATCCAAATTTATTGTCGGTTTAAATGGATGGTTGTCACAAATATGAAGATTACTTATATTCTCTTCTTTATCTTCAATTTGTCTTTTTCCTTAAAGAGCGACATACCAATGGTCAGACGCAGGATCTTTGATATAAAAAACCATACTTGCTTGATATGCCATAATAAACGGTTTGTCTCCATAACCAACTTTTCGAAAATCAACTAATGGCATACCAGATTCATCTATTTTGACACCACTCTTATTGTCGACTCACTTACATTTGAAGAGTGCAACAAAAAACTTGGTGTAATCAACCTCCTATATCTCTTCTATTCTACCATAATATCTCATTGATTCAATTTCAGGATTTTGATCTTTTGATGTGGAAAATTGTAGCGACTCAGCTTCTAGACTGACGCCACTATTTTGTATTGTGCTTTTATCATCCAAAGTCTTTGTATAGAATGTGTAATTATTAATTTCATAGCCTGTACAACATACAACATCAAACTTCAAACCATTTGCCTAACTTTTTTGGGCAAAATTCCATGAATTGCCACCTGTAACAATTGTTGCATAAAGACGTGGCAATCGTGAGACTTGAGTCCAACAAGCTTTAAGTCCTGCATTGACACTAAGCTCTTGATATTTGAAGAGTATCCTTGTGATACCTTTATACTCTTTAAACAAAGACAAAAACTTATATTCTCTTGTCTAGCCATTGTGTAACATGTAGGGGGCAAATAAGTACGTTTACCAATCTCTCTTGGTGTCAACTCTTCTCGGATCTTCATGTCAACCAAATCCAAACGCGCATTCACTCCATCTTTTGTTTTTTCCTGGATGTTTAGTAGTGTACCAATCAAGTTATCACAAACATTTTTTCTCTACATGCATGACATCTATGCAATGTCTAACATCTAAATTTGACCAATATGGAAGATCAAAGAATATTGATTTCTTCTTCCAAGGGGTCGTTACAAAAGACTTCTTAGACGTTTTCCCAAATACATGATGTACTCTATTAACTTTTTTAAGAACTTCAAGTCTAGTAAGTGGAATGGGTGCATTGTCTTTCTCTTGTTGTCCATTGAATGCTTTCTTTAACCTTTGATACGGATGATTAGATTGTAAAAATTGCTGATGACGCATATACATTATCTTCCTTCCGTGTTTTAATTGTTGAGCTGCAGTGTTTTCTTCACATATAGGACATGCTTTATGACCCTTCACACTATACCCTGACAAATTATCATAAGTTAGAAAGTCATTAATGGTGCAAAATAACATGGAATGCATCATGAAAGTTTTTGAAGCAAAGACATCAAATATTTCAACCCCATCAACCCACGACTTCAAGTCTTCAACTAGTGGCCTGAGATAAACATCTATGTCATTTCCAGGCTGCTTTGGACCAGATATCAACATTAACAACATCATGTACTTTCTTTTCATGCACAATTCAGGAGATAAGTTGTAAATTATCAATTTAACATGCCAACAACTGTGATTGGTACTTAAATTACCAAATGGGTTCATTCCATCAATAGCTAAGCCAAACCTAAGATTTCTACATTCTTGACCAAATTGGGGGAATTCTTGATCAATATTTTTCCGTTGCTTTGAATCAGCTGCATGACGAAGCAGCCCATCAGTTGTTCTCTCTTCTTCATGCCATCGTAGGTTTTTAGTGTCTTTGGGATTCGCGAACAAACGCTTAAGTCTGGCCATGAGTGGAAGATACTAAACTACTTTCAAAGCAGAACCATTCTTTTATGTGTGACCACTATCTTCACTGTTGTTTTTTTGACTTGTATCGTGATAACCCACATTTTGGACACTTTATCAAAACTTCATGCTCATTCCTATATAATATGCAATCATTCGGACATGCATATATCCGTTTATACTCCATACCCATCAGACAAAGAATTTTTTTTGCATCATAATTACGAGTGGCTAATGTATTTCCATCTGGCAGCGTTTCATTCAACAACCACAACAATTCTATAAAAATCTTATCAGTCAATCCATTGCTCGCCTTTAAATTTATGAGCCTTAACACCGCTGACAACCGTGTGAACTTAGTTGAACCGACATACAAAGGAATCTCTGCATTAGTGGACATCGTTTCATACACATGCGCTTGGCAAAAGTTTTTGTGCCAACATCGCGGATCATGTCCTCTAAGTTGTTTTCTTCCGGTCGATCTTCCATATTCATGGTGGAATCATATGCATTTTCAGTTGGAGAGACAGTTGGAAAGTTTGTTAATTCGGCGTGCCATATCCATGTTGTATAACTTCGTACGAAACCATCACAGATAAGATGTTCCCTAATATCAATTGTGTTCAACTTCCTCCCATTCAAATAGTTCACATAGGGACATCTAAACTTGACTTCATCATCACCACTTGTACTCGCATTACGTTGCGCAAACTCTATAAATTCTTCTACCCCTATCTCGTACTCAGTGTTGATACGTGGTAAATTAATCCACCCTTGATCCGTAAGCATGTTTACTAAAATTGTTTACACAATTTCAATAATCTTGAATCATCACTTTGATCGTGTTTGTATTCAAGGTGTGACCCTATCCCATTCAAGAAGATTAACTTTTTTTAGTTTATTAAACATATAAATTTTAAACAACATATCTAAAATTTCACGAAAATTTTCCAGCATTTCGCATTGGTCTTCAGGTTACACAAAATGAAAGTGATTATAAATCACAATGAAATATGCACCCGAAGATCAATACAAAACACAACTGCAAATTTTCATGAAATTTAAGACATGTATATTAAATTGATATGTATTAATAAACTATGAAAAATTTATTACTCTTCTTAAACTGTCCAACAAGACAATTCAAGATTCAATACTTGTAAATTAATATTACCATCTCTTATTCATTTGTAAAAAGTACATTTGTTCAAAAAATCTATAGATAGTAAATAATTTTTGTATTCAATCTCAAACGGGAAACTAAGGCTAATTCACAATAACAATATATACAACAAAACAAATAATTACATATGCAACATACAATACAATCAATCAAACAATATATTCAACTAAACAATATATTTAAGCAAACAAATAATTACATGTTCATATTAAGAGGAAAAATTTAAGAATAAGAACCTAGGAGCGTGAAAGCCAGTCAACAATGAAGAATGTCCCTCACCTCAAAAATATAATATCTAGACAAAAACAAACAACACATTAATTAGTCTCATGATTCCTAACCTCCTTAAAGTTTATTTTATCACCATATCAACCAATGTTACAAACAATTCAAAATATTATTCTCTAACTTGTATATCTTTAATTAAAAAATATAAACCAATTTACATTATCAATCAATTTACATTATCAAACAATTTAAGGCAAACAATTCAAAATTCTATTCCCCTAATTTCTATATCCCTAATTCAAAAATATATACAATCAATTTACATTATCAAGTAATTTAATACAAACAATTTAAAATTTTATTCACCTAATTTTAATATTCTTAATACATTTGGCTAAACCCTCTATCCCCTTCCCTGGATTATCATCAACAAACACTACCATTGCTACTATATTCAATATGAAAATGAAAAAAACAAAATTAATATGGTAGCAGCAAAGACAACTTACCATGAGTAGGAGTAGAACCGTGGCTGCCACAACAGAGGCGGAGGCACTACGAGTGAGGCAAAGGTGGAGGCGCAGGCAAGACGGCGAAGATGTTGGCGCCAGTAAGGAGGCAGAGGCGCAAGGCGGCGAGGAAGGTTGAGCCACGAGAGAAGGAGACAGAGGCGCGGAAGGTTGAGGCACGACGAGGGAGAGAAGAAGAAGAAATAGAGGCGGGGCAAGACCGGCGACGAGGCACGACGACCACAGAGGTGGAGGGGCGGCGAGGAAGGTGGTAGAAGTGGGTAGTGGTGGAGTAAGAAGAGTGGCAGTGGCACAGAAGAAGAAGAAATATCACGTGAACAAAACTATTCGCGATTCTAGAAATGTAACTCTAGAAAAACGATATTACCTTGGTTGATCCACTTAACCGAAGCAGAAAGGGCCTACTACCTTGATTTTCGGCGCAACCGATGCATAATCATTTCAGTAAATGACATTTTTGAAAATAATTTGACCATATATGCCTTAGTTAGGTGCCCAAATGAATCGGAAAGAATTTATGGCCTCGCTTCCCAACAACCGAGGCAGTATCAATTGGTTAATATGAATTTAGAATGTTCTCTTTTACAGGGAGCAGGTTTGTGGCAGGATATACTGATTCGGTTGCGTGCAGAACCGAGGCAGTATGCTTGTTAGTGGCAGCAAAGGGATTTGGCAGGAAGAGATATGAAAGGACGAAGTGTGCAGGGGTATATGCCTCGATTTGGTGTGATAACCGAGGTAGTATCTTTGTCTCCAAAAAGGTGTCAGTTGGAAGGTGAGATTTGGAGGGTTGTATGCCTCGATTGACCGTAAAAACCGAAACAATATCGTTTTTAGGCATCAGTTTACTTTTAACCGAGGCATATAATGTGGTAAAATTTGCGGAATTGCCACCGCGTTTTGACACGCTTCAGTTTCAGGAAAATCGAAGCGTAATGTGCAAGTTAGAATCCTTTTATTTTACTAGTGCATTCAAGTCACAAAGTACCATGAGTTTGACATTCATACCTAATCCAAATGAATCTTGTCTAAGTTATGACATGTATAGGAAGATGATTTATTATTGTACTAATTTGAGTTAATGTTTGAATTATATATATATATATATATATATATATATATATATATATATATATGTATGTATGTATGTATGTATGTATGTATGTATGTATGTATGTATGTATATGGATGACATCTTTCAATCGGTGTTGAGAGAGAAGCAACCGGATAGAGAGTTTTACTCTTCAAGGGTAAAATTTTCTGTTCTAGTAGTTTGTAGTTTTTTGGTAAGTTATCATCCATGTAGTATTTTATTTTGGTAGTTTTATTCTACTAAAATGGAATGTTACAGTTAATAGTTTGGATCAGTATCTTATTTTTGTTTATGTCTTTGTTTGTTTGTGTATGTTTTTCTCTTTTGTAATAATCACCTTAATTGGTGTGAATTTTGGACATCTTCTAATTCTTTCAGCATGAAAAAGAGGATGAAACAACAACATAGATAGGTTTGTTTTCAAGTGTAGAATCTTCTTTTTTAGAAGTGTTAATTTTCTTATAAGTTATCATCTGTATAATGTTTTATTTTAATAATTTTATACTATTAAAATAAGATATTACATTAAATATTGAAAATTGATTTAAAAATTGAATTAAAAAAAATAAGAGACAGAATAAGGACGGTATGAATTGGGTGTCCTAATCCAAATTTGTTGAAGGTAACCGCCATATTCTATAAGAACAAGTAAAACAAAACAACCATTGTTTAAAACAAAGTTGTAACATTTTTCTCTTTTTCTTTTCCTTATTTTAGTGTGTCTGTATAGTTGTGTATTATGATTTATACTAGAAAACGTTATTTTAAAAATAATTTTTATATTAAAAATTATTATAAAAGAATAACTTTTTAAGTTATATTGGTACTTAGATTGATATTATTTTTTTAGAAAAAATAAGTTTAATTTAAATAAAATAACTAGCTTCCCAATTTCTCATTTAAATCTATTGGGTTAGCGTGTCACAGACGATTTTTAATAGAAAAAAAAATTCTTTATACTTAAAAAAAAAATCTTTACAGTTCTTTATTTAAATTTAGGAATATGTATATTTATTTTCTGACAAACTTTCATACACTTGCACGGGAAAGATAACAAAAATGAGGGTGACCAAGATAAATTACGAAAAAGATAAGTGTACCCATATTTAGCTTTAATTATATTAAATTCAAAATGTAATATAACATTTAATACTTCTTATTTTATTTAAAGATTCGAAAATTATTTACTTTCTTTGTTTAAATAATAAAATTTAATTTTTACCTTTATCTTATCTTTTCTTATTCTTCAAATATGCAAAAATAAAATTCTAAAATGATTAAAATTTTCCTTTTTAATGCATTAATTGATTAATAATATATTTTGCTGTTTTTAGCAAAACCATCTCTCTGTCTGAAGAAGACAAACAATTTTAATCTTCATGAATAGGACTACTATAGACGTTTTCTTAAAAGAACATTTAATATATTTTAAAGTAACTATTATAATTTATAACAATGAAGTACAGATGTTCATTTTACCTTATCCAATTTAAAGCTTTTCATAGCTCCAGAGAAGTGACATATGAAAGGAAGACACAGAGATATAGGAAAAATGACTACTTTGACACAAATTTTTTCTATGTTTGGATTCAATTGACACTTTTACACCACGTGAGAACGACAATGAAACTTTTTTAAAAATGAGGATGAATTTGACACAATTCAACCAAACTGGGGACAAAGGAAGCAATTAAACCTATAATTTATAACAATGAATACGTGTGCAAAAAAAATCAATAATGTGTTTGTATGTATATTTTTATTTACCTTTTTCAAGAAATTAAAATAATGTTATATATTTTGGAATAAAGAGTTTGAAAAGTTTTAAATTTACATTATATTTATACAAAATTAAAAGAACGCTATGGAAATTATAATAAGGATAAATTTAAGAATGAATATAAAATAAAAATACTTAATTTAAAAATGATTTAACATTTTCCAAGTTTTCGGCATCAAGAAAGGATTCATTAAATGATCTCCCTTGGCAGCATGTGGGCCCAGCTTTCATTTTCTTATCTCTTGAACGCATGTACTCTTACCAGCACACCACCCATCCTTTCCATGGAATCTTCTTGTTTTTTTTTTTATTCACTATCTTTTTTATAAAAAGAAACTATAAGGTATCTTTAATTTAAAAATATAGAATTGTGGTCTTTATATATTTTTATTCTCATGTTAAAAAGCGAGAAGTATGTTTAACTAAGTGAATTGTGGTCACCAGAATGTGAAGAATTATTTTTCTAATAACTTATTTTAATTTTTATTTAACTAAGTTTAACTACACTTAGTATCTCTTATACGAGATTTAATTGATCACACTAATTGAACTTTCAGTTTTTAATTTCTAACAAGTAATTACATATTACAATAATGCTGAAAAAACAATATAATTAAACGTTAGATTTGACTTTTAAATTAATATTGTTTTTTGTAACTTTTTTTTAAAACGTAGATGTAATTTTTTTTTATTTGAGTGGGTAATTAATTGGCGTTTGGTTGACCTTTCAAGGAAGGAGTGTGTCTCCCTCACTCCACAGCCACTGCCACATTCGTAAATTATTCCACGCTCCGAACATGTTTGTGCCACACGCCATCGTTCACACGAAGCCCAACAACACATACGCTTTTGATTACTTTCATGCCAGAAACTGATGAAACTAAGACCAGCCACCCACTTTCAACAGCTCCCACTCTGCATCAAAGTCAACGACAACTGTTTTTATTTGTGTGTGTGGAGCTTACAAGCTTATTTGGAAAGTAGAAAAATCTCTTTGACTTTTCACAAGTTTAGTACAAAATCATTATTCCTTCACAAAAACATCATTTGCAGTACAACACCCACTACGTTGTACTACTAGATGCAGCCACACAGACCCAAAGTGTCCTCTAAGGTTAGCTAGCTTTTGGTTCCAATGACAATTATAAATTCCGCGTTTCCCCTCTCAATCTTTACCTCCCTCCTCTCTTTTCTACCTCTCTTCTGCGTCGTGTTTCTGTGGCTTTCTTTCCACGCGCTTAGTTATTCTGGCCGTTTCACAATTCAATTCAAGCACCTGTCACCACCATCCAGAGATTCAATTCTCCATCATTGGAATTTCTATACGCAACTGAGTAGTGAGGTAACAACTTGTTTGACCCTATTTCATCTTTCCCTCATCACTGCTTTTTTTCTTACGTGGCATCAGATATTTGAACCCTCGACTCCGATTCTGATTCATTTTCTTCTGTTATTTTCTTATTCAAAACTTTTCCACTTTTCTTTCTATATTTTTGTTGTTGTAAACTGTTTTAAAATTATTTTTCTGACGTTACTCTATTGTTTAGTCGGAATCGCGAACCTGTGATAAATCTTGTTTCTTTATATGTTGTCCCCAAACCTGGTTTGTTAAGCAATCATTGAATATTGCTTTTATCCTCTCTCTCTCTCTCTCTCTCTCTCTCTCCCTCTGATTGAGTGCCCGCTGTCCCGTTTTCATTTCTGTGGTGACTGATCATCCAATCAGGGTTTAGGATTTGATGAATCCAATGGGTACTAATGCAACAAGCAACGAAGAACTCAAGGAGATTGAGAATCTCGGAAGAGAAGATATTGAAGAGGCTCCGGTTGTGCCTGATGACGTGAGTAGAATAGCACCATGGCCAAGACAGATTACAATTCGGGGACTGGTAGCTAGCTTTCTGATTGGAACAATTTATAGTGTGATTGTGATGAAGTTGAACCTCACAACTGGGTTAGTCCCCAATCTCAATGTCTCGGCTGCTCTCCTTGGTTTTGTGTTCATTAGAGCTTGGACTAAGATTCTTGCAAAGGCCAATATTGTTTCAACACCATTCACTAGACAGGAGAATACCATAATCCAGACTTGTGCAGTCGCTTGCTATAGCATCGCGGTTGGAGGTGGGTGGGTCTTTTTCAATTGAACTTTTAACTTGTGTTTGTGTAAATGATAGTGTGTGTATTGAACTGAACTTGTATAACTGTAGGTGGTTTTGGGTCTTACCTCTTGGGTTTGAATAGGAAGACATATGAGCAAGCAGGGTTTGATACAGAGGGGAACAATCCTTCGAGTACTAAGGAGCCTGGGATTGGATGGATGACAGGCTTTCTCTTTGTCACCAGCTTTGTTGGGTTGTTGGCGTTGGTTCCCATTAGAAAGGTATTTCATTTAGTCATGAGTTATATGATGTTTCACATAGTCATTTAATGCAAGCAGTTGTCCAGATGTTGTTCTTTTGTATGTTTATTTGTCTTGTACTGTCATTTAGAAGTGACGGTCTCACTTTTAAGGATTTTGGTTCTGCTTGAGTTGAGTGGAGGTGCTGATGAAGTTTGTGTAATTTAACAGATTATGATAATAGACTACAAATTAACTTATCCAAGTGGAACTGCTACTGCTGTTCTTATCAACGGGTTCCATACTCCTAAAGGAGATGCGATGGCCAAGTATGAACATGTTTAGTTTTGCCCTACTACTAAAGTTTTTGGTATTTTCAAGTTAGACCAGGTGAATGTTTATTAGAGCTCAACCAATTCAACTTTTGCAGAAAGCAGGTTCATGGTTTCTTGAAATTCTTCTCAGCCAGTTTCTTCTGGGCTTTCTTTCAATGGTTTTATACGGGTGGAGATAGTTGTGGATTTGTTCAGTTTCCCACTTTTGGATTGAAAGCATGGAAAAATTCGTATGCTCCTTTGTCTTTATTCAAGTAGGAATAGTCTCTGAACACTGAAATAATTGATCGTGGTTTCTGATTAAAGCGCTTCAACTTGGCAGATTCTATTTTGATTTCAGCATGACTTATGTCGGAGCAGGAATGATCTGTTCCCATCTTGTAAATTTATCATTGCTTCTGGGTGCTGTGATTTCATGGGGCATTATGTGGCCGTTAATCCGGGGACTAAAAGGAGAATGGTTTCCCGCAAGTATACCAGAAAGTAGCATGAAGAGTCTTAATGGCTATAAGGTCTAAATTTTGCTAGAATTTGTATCAAAGCTACACTGCTTATTTTAGTTCATTAAATTTTTGAAGCCTTGATTTTTATTTTGACTTTTTTTCATTTTGTTGCTTCAGGTTTTTATTTCCATTGCATTGATTCTTGGTGATGGGCTTTACAATTTTGTCAAAGTCCTCTATTTCACTGCCACGAATATCCACGCTTCCGTGAAGAGGAAGAACCTTAATACATGTAAGTAATTTCCAAGGCTGTAAGTCAATCCTCAATATATTCTCAAGTCTTACTAATCACAGCGTTTTCTCATGTAAAAACAATTGCTTTCATCAGCGGATCACCAGCAAAAAGAAAAAGAGTAACATAATCAAAGGCATATGAACAAATATTTACACTTTTTCTGTTGTGTATATGCATGTGATGTAGGCTTTTACATTTGGTGTAAAGCTGCATTTAACATTTAGCCAACTAGGAATTTTCCATAAGGAGTGACTCATGATATCGGTGAGTCTTGTATCTGCCTTTTGAAAATCTAATATTTTTGGCTCTGCAGTTTCAGATAACCAGAAACCGCTCCCTATTGATGATCTTAGAAGGAATGAGGTGTTTGCAAGAGAGAGCATTCCCATATGGTTAGCATGTGCTGGGTACATATTGTTCTCCATCGTTTCTATTATTGTGATCCCTTTGATGTTCCCCCAGTTGAAGTGGTATTACGTGGTGTTTGCCTATCTTTTCGCACCCTCTCTGGGCTTCTGCAATGCTTATGGTGCGGGCTTAACAGACATGAACATGGCATATAACTATGGGAAAGTGGCTCTCTTTGTGCTTGCAGCCTTGGCAGGAAAAAGTGACGGTGTAGTTGCTGGACTTGTGGGGTGTGGCCTGATAAAATCCATTGTCTCCATTTCATCTGATTTGATGCATGATTTCAAGACTGGCCATCTCACTTTCACTTCCCCTCGTTCAATGCTTCTAAGCCAAGCAATTGGGACAGCAATAGGCTGTGTTGTTGCTCCTCTCACATTCTTCCTTTTCTACAAGGCTTTTGATGTGGGAAACCCAAATGGGGATTACAAGGCACCATATGCAATCATTTATAGAAACATGGCAATTCTTGGTGTGGAAGGCTTTTCTGCCCTTCCTCGGCACTGCCTGCAACTCTGCTATGGATTTTTTGCATTTGCCATAGTAGCCAACTTGGTCAGAGATCTTGGCCCCAAAAAGGTTGGGAATTGGATTCCACTTCCAATGGCAATGGCCGTTCCTTTCCTAGTTGGTGGTTACTTTGCCATTGACATGTGCATGGGTAGTTTGGTTGTGTTTGTGTGGCACAAACTAAACAGAAGTGAAGCAAGTTTGATGGTTCCTGCTGCTGCTTCTGGTTTGATTTGTGGAGATGGATTGTGGATTCTCCCTTCATCCATTCTAGCTTTGTTAAAAGTTCGTCCACCAATCTGCATGAGCTTCCTCTCATCCAGTTCCAGTTAGAACTTCAAATAGCATTCAAATATATATAGATAGGATGAAACACATGCAATCAAGCTTAGTAGTTGCTACGATGATTATGGCCATAATGTCGTAGGAGGCTTGATTGTTATCAATTACATTCATAAAATTCAGCTCTTAGAATCTTCATCCATGTAAATATTGACACACTTTGTTACGGGGAGTAGTCAATTTGAGCACACCTTCAATCTCTCTGCACAAATGTGTAAGAGTGAACATCTTCAATTTTTAAGCAAATAACTCTACTAAGATATGTCAAATTTTGAATCTTTCAAGCTATCGGCTTTTGAAATAACGTCTAAAAGATGCTGAGTTAAACAAATCAAACGGAGAGATTGGTCTTAGTCCCAAAATTTAAGCTTTGCTTCGTACAGGTTGAGTCATGTTTCGTATATGTTAAATTTGTTTAATTTAAAAAAAAAAATTAAATAAAGCAAAAGCTGTTTGAAAGTTTTTTCTTTTTTAAACTTTTTAGCTTAAACCTTAAACCTGAAAGAGAATGGAGAGAGAAGGAAGAGGGTAGAAGAACATGAAAGTAAAAGATAGATGTATAAAAAAGTTAGGGAGCAGCTGAAGGAAAAGAAAAGTTAGGGGCCTGTTAATTGTAACAAAAGGTATATTGTTTATACTTTTGATCATAGAATTGTCATAATATTTCTAATTTGTTTTCTGTATTTAAACATTTCGTAGAAAAGGAAATTATGCTCCCTTTCTTTTAATTTTCTTTCTGTGCAAATACTTAAAATAGAAAATGAATAAAAAATAAGATAAAAGTGATGTTTTTATTGAAAAAAAGGATAAATATTGTTACTAATTGCACCTCCTAAAATTTTTTAGACACCCCTTTTGTTAGTTTTGTTTTCTATTTCAGCCGAACAAAGAAAGGGCCTACTAATTTTTCTATATGCTCTACCCAGAATATGCATTTTTACCTTTCAACTGCAAATCTAACAATTATACTCCATCCAAAACTAACTCAAACTCATGCATTACACACACGTCTAACTTAAATACATGGTCAAATAATTAGAGTTTAAAACAAACACTAAATTTAATTATAATTTTTCACTTATGTGGCAAAGCATAAAAGAAGTCCATACACTTTTTTTTATTCGTTTTTATCCATATAAATTCGAAATAGTTGGTTTTTGTACTTAAAAAATATATGATTTTTTGTTTTACTTTCTTATAAACATTTTTTTTTTCTAATTTTCCTCCCTCCAAAATTTCAATAATTATTTTTAATCTCAGTATTAATTTAAAAATAGATAAATAACATCTATTTACATACCTTAACAGGTATTTTGAAGTGTCACATACCAACATTATATCACAATACTAATATTTTCACTTGAAAGTATCAATTTACTTTGTGTTCAATAAAGAGGCAGTTAAGTATTGTTGTATTAATAATATAAGGAATAAAATAAATAAAAATAGTTTTCAAATGTGAAGAGGCTTAAAAGAAATACAGGAAACACGTAAAATTCAGTCATTTTTTACGAATATATATATATATATATATATATATATATATATATATATTTTGTACTGTAGGATACCTAATTCACCAACGGTCGATCGGTAACCCAGGCGACCTGGTGACAGTTAAAACTAATAATAAGGGTATGCAATGCAAAGCCCTCTTATGGTCGTAATGTCACACGATTACATGTTGATGTCGACCACTTGGTGATCGACAACCAAACAGTGATGTCGCGACATATAGCGCTCGCACGATATTTCATATGTTTATGTCGATACACAAGACGGTCGACATATAGTGAGCGATATCATAGTAAACGATTCAGCAGTTAAGAATAAGCAGTTACGAATATTAGCTAACGCCACGAATCACGGAAGTAATTGACTCAGTATCAAACACGACCTAGCCGTTACAACTTCCAAATGGTCTACTTTGGTAACTGTCCGGATTTTCAGGTAAACGGTTTATTTTCCTGTTTTAAATATGCAAAGCACACCAGAAAAAATGTACGTTTTTCCTAAGGAGAATTAAGAGTGAGATTAATCTTCTTCCGATCTATCACACACCCTTTTTCTAACTTGAGCGTCGGAGTGCCTTTGCACGTACCGAGCCCGTCTTCCCTCAGAGAGCAGAGTATAGAGAGAGATAGCACAGTAATAGCATCATAAGAAGGAGCAGCTCAGATTTGTTAGGTTCGTATCTCGGTCTCCACATCCTTACTGAAACATATATATATATATATATATATATATATATATATATATATATATATATATATATATATATATATATATATATAATTATGTGAATAAGAAATACGTAATAGTGTAATTTTAAAGAACACAAGTTAAAATGGTCATGGAGCAATTAATTAAAAAAAATTATTATATAAAATATAAAAGTGGATGGTGAAATGTAGCATGTATAATTAGTGGGGTTAGATTGTGTGATGACAATTTCTATCTGCAACTCCATTACTTTCTTCCTGTACTTCGATCTAAAAAGAACTTTTTCATTATTTTTTTTAGGGTTAAATATGTTTTTAGTCCCTGAACTATCAGACGATTTTGTTTTTAGTCCCTGCTCAGAACTTTGATGGTTTTTAGTCCTTATAGTTTTGAAACTCTGAGTATTAATCCTTAAAAATGGACGGTGTTAAGTTCTTGTGGATGTGTCAAACGGCGATGCCACGTAATCACTGATCTCTGCCTTGACTCTCTGCCACGTGGTATGTTTAACTCTTGAACTGAGGTTATTTGCTGTAGTCAGAAACACTAAGGTTTTCAAGCTCTTGTTTGGGAGCTTGCGAGAGGTAACCATGGCCGCCACAACCAACCCCGCTGCCCCGCCGCGCCAGGTCTCTTAAAAGGAAGCCGACATCCAGATGATGTTGGCAGCCGACGTTCACCTCGGCACCAAAAATTGTGATTTTCAAATGGAGCGCTACATCTTCAAGCGCCGCAACGATGGTAACTAACATTTTTATATTATCTCTATCGTTATACAATAGACAACAACCTTGTGTTATACAATTTTGAATCTGCAATAGCTACAGGAGCGCAATGTGGTTTTGATTTGTTGTGGTGTGGATTTGGTATTAGGTATTTATATTATCAACCTTGGTAAGACATGGGAGAAGCTTCAACTTGCTGCTAGGGTTATCGTTGCAATTGAGAACCCTCAGGATATTATTGTGCAATCTGCTCGGCCTTATGGTCAGAGAGCGGTTCTCAAGTTTGCCCAGTACACTGGTGCTCATGCCATTGTTGGAAGGCACACTCCTGGTACCTTTACCAATACTCAGTTCAAGAGTTAAACATCCCACGTGGCAGAGAGTGAAGGCAGAGATCAGTGATCACGTGGCATTGCCGTTTGCCACATCCACAAAAACTTAACACCGTCCATTTTTAAGGACTAATACTCAGAGTTTCAAAACTATAAGGACTAAAAACCATCAAAGTTCTGAGCAGGGACTAAAAACAAAATCGTCTAATAGTTCAGGGACTAAAAACATATTTAACCCTTTTTTTTATTATATAATTTGAAAGTTAGACAATGCTTTTCGTATTGTGCAATTTGAAAATTAAAAGATTTTCAGAAAGTTAAAATAACTTTCAGTATAATCAAAAAGTGATTTTTTTTCTTAAAATAAGTTTCGAATTATATAATCGAAAAACTAAAAATGATTTTTAAATTATGCAATTTGAAATTACACAATTCAAAAAGTAATTTTTATTTCTGAATTTCATAATGCAAAGAGATTTTTTTTTATATAGAGTGAAGGAAGAAACTTATGAAGGTACATGAAGAAACTGTCTTGTGTGATTACAAAAGTAGCATGTTGTACGAAAATTGTCTAAAATAATTTGTTTTTAGTTTGATTATCGCAATCAGTTAATAAGTTAATGGTTAGTTTATCAACTTTTAATTTATAAATTTAGTTTACAAACTAGCTAATAAATATTTGATGATATAAAAGAATATAATTAAGTGTTTAATTATATAAATTTAATTTTTATTTATAGAAAAAAAGATGGTATTTGTGAGATTTTTTAATAGACAAAAGGTACTTGCTCCCTCCACCACCACCAAATGCTTCCTGCACCATTCCATACCAATTTTTCCATTCTTTAAAACGGATGTCAACATCCGTTTCACCTTCAACGGATGTTGACATTCGTCCGTTCAATAAAAATTAGACTACTATAGTTAAAACGTAAAAAAAAATACGTTGACAGATATCGATATCCGTTACGGCCAAACGGACATGGGATATCTGAATATCCATATCCGTTGAAGGTCAAACCAATTTTGACATCCGTTTTGGCCTTTAACGGTTCTCACTGCTAACAACTTCCATCTGCTCAGGTTGGAGATCTTTAGAGTACAATTTCTCTCTTAATAAGCTCCAACAAACATTCTACTTTCTTAGAGAATCATATACAAGTATCAACATGATCAACATGAATTTTCAATGAACAAATTATGTAAAACAAATTTAAAATAAATCAACATGCAGACAATAGAACAGAGGTTTCACAATTTAATTCCATTAAGTAAAACTTTTTGAAGAAATTTACCTTAGATAATTGATCATTTATCATAGCTAGTTTACCAACAATAAAGAAAAGACATTGTCTGCAAACTCCTTACTAAACCCTCAGTGCCGCTTTTGAGCCCCTGAATTTTAGTTTCAGATTCAACAATAAATTGCCCATCTAAACCATTTCCAATCACTTCTTGATCCAACTGGACATTTTGGCGAAGATGGTTTCCTTTACCTTTAACGAATTCCAGTAAATTTGAACATAGGTATGTGCTTTCATTTAGCATTGTTAGGCCTTGATTTTAAAGGCAGTAGGTACGGAAATGGAAAGGAGGAGGGACAAGTGGTGGGTGTGAGGGTGGGTGACGGGAAAGATAAGAAGAAGAGAGAGGGGGTGGGTGTGTGTGGTGTACACTGAGGATATAAAATTAGAGTTTTTAATTAAAAGTATGAAAAGTTAATGGTAAAAGTAAAAAAAATTAACTTAAGGATATTTTTGGAAAAAAAATAAACTGAGGAGGTGCCCGAAGAAGACTGTGGTGGTGGAGGGAGCAACTTCCTAGACAAAAATGTATGTAAGCCTTTTGTCAAATAACCCAACACATAATTTTCTGTTTCTCTAAAAAAAAATTTTTAAAAAGAAATTTTGTTCTATATTCTCTCTTTAATTATTCATTCAAATCTCATCTTCGTTTTATTAAAGACTGCAGTTGGAATCTCTGCAAAAAATCCTATTATTTTCAACTATCAAAATTCAAAATAGAGTAAGTTTCTTTCCTCCATGTTATATAAAATATAATTTGTTAATTTGTTTTCTTCAATTGCTTAGAATTGGATGGGGATTTTTTTTCTCCTATGAACTCTATATGTGTTGATGAATCCAATCATCACTAGTGCAGTAAGGAGAAACAACAACGATTATTTTTGCCTATAGACAGTGGTTCCGCAACCGAGACACATATAGACGAAGAAAAAAGTGGTAAGTTCTTTGCCTCGGTTCTTAGGTAATCGAGGCAGTAGCATGTTTTATTTATTTATTTTATTTCAGTCATTGATACATACTGAACCGAACGGTTCGTATAGTGAACCGAATGGTTAGAGCCCTTGCCAAGCCCTAGCCGTGTCGTCGCTGTTCTTTCCTCTCTCTGCAATACCAACCTAGAAAATCAACCCCCAAGACGAAATGCAAACTCCAAATCACTACAAGAACAAGGACGGCGCACTCCCACCACCACTCTTGCAGAGAATCAATCAAATAGAAAACAACTCAATCAAAATCAGAAAAAAGGGGAGGGAAGGAAGCTTCCTCCTTTGCCGCGAATCAGAACAAAGAGACGAGATCCCTATGTCGTCCGCTCGATGAAGAACCCTAGGCTAGGTTGGATGCACAACTTGAAGGAGAACGAATCAGATCAAAGAAGAGAAAGGAAGCCTCTAGCAAGGTTGGATGCACGACTTGGAGGCACGAAAGGGAAGAAGAAGAACACGGCGCGAGAAAATGCGTTTTCATTTAGGGTTCTGAATTTGAACTTACACAGGGGCTATTACCTCGGTTAAGTAAAAAACCGAATCCGAACGGGACTATAAGGCCTTGTTTCGCGCCTAAATCGAGGCATATAGGGAGGACATACTGCTTCGGTTCATAGCAGAACTGAAGCTGAACGGTCTTATTGCCTCTGTCCCCAAAAACCAAGGCATATTAGTGGACAAAATGTGCTTGGACCGTCTGGTTTCATAAAAGGTCACCTGTCTGGTAGGGAATATTGCCTCGGTTCCTATCATAACCGAAGTTGAATGGTCATATTGCCTCTGTCCCTACACAACCGAGACATATTAGTGGACAAAATGTGCTTAGGCCGTTCGGTTCCAGAAAAGGTCACCTGTCTGGCAGGGCATACTACCTTGGTTCGTAACACAACCGAAGCCGAACGGTCCTATTTCCTCTGTCTGCAAACAACCGAGGCATATAAGTTCGCCATAACTACAAAAATGCTATTGTGTTTTATATGCTTCAGTTCTTACAAAATTGAAGCCTATGATATGAGTTTAAAAATAGTTTTTTTACTAGTGCATGCCTTTAGATGATTAATTTGATCCTCTTATAGGTGTAAATAGGTTTATTTTAGTGAGTGAAAAGCTACAAAAGTTGTTGAGGAACATAAGGATACCATGAGGTGAGGGAAGTTGATTTTATTACTTTAAGATTCTTGTAATAAAATTTCATGTCAACCAGTTGATTTAAGAATGAATTGAAATTATATGATTGAATTGATATGTTGATATGGGGTCAATTGAATTTAAAAGATGAAGAAGTTCAAAATTTCCCATTATCACATGCAAATTGGAAATGTTGGAATCCTATGTTGTAAAATATGGTAGTTTCTGGTAGTGTTGGGCATTGTCATATTGCAGACTCGTTGGGCGAGCAAATTACTCACTAACTAATTGCCAAAATTGATTTTGGCAGAATCTTCTTATTGGGCTAGTTGGATTTCACTAGTATAAAAATCGCATACTACGTTGAATATTTTGGGCTTTTAACAGTGAAATCACGAATGACGTCTTATCAGGAGACGTTAAATTGACGTCGAATTTCAAAAATTTGACGTTAAATTAACGTTGATTTTTCTCAATATACGACCTTAATGTTAATGTCGAATTTTGTCAATATTCGACGTTAATCAATTTTTTTTAATTAATTAAGATCCTTTTTTACAACTCTACGAAACTTGAAAAAGAGAAAAATAATAAATTTCAGTTTTTGGTATTTTATAAAACATGAACTATGAACGTGTAGTGTAGTATCAACAACAAACAATAATAACCAACAACAAACAATTTCAATCAAACAACAACAAACAAGTTTAACCAAACAACAACAACAAACAAGTTCAACAAAAAGAACAACAAACAAGTTCAACACATAAGTTCTTCAAAATGAAAACGAAAACTAACCTTCAAAAGGTGGGTTCATCGGAATAAAGTTTCGTCACCAGTGAGAGAGAAAGAAGAATGCACCTATGAAGGACAAGAGCACAAAAATAATCGGTTAAAACAAATAAAAATCATACATTAACATGAATTTATATCAAATGAAAGAAAGATTACATGTGATGCTCATCAAACTTCGTTCGAAAAAAGTTTGAAAAGAGAATATGATATCGTGCGGTAAGATAAAGTGAATGAATTTTCAATCTCCCGCTCAATTTTTTTATTGAATTTACTAACCTTTTGACGTCCAATTTAAAAGGCATTCGACGTTTTATATCCTTTTACGTCGAATTACAATTCTAAACGACGTTTAATAATTACATTTATTTACAAAATGTCACCGCTCATTTTTAACACTGGCTATGCAGTGATTGGACGTTGAACGCGTGAGGTTATACGTTATTTTTGTACTAGTGTTTCCCTACACTGAGTCCTCTTAATAAGATTTGGATTCCTACTTTGTTAACTGTCTTATCGAACTGAAATTTTGATAGTAGGTCCTAGATATATGATTTTTCGCTTTGACCATTGAGATCTCTGATTTGGATGATGTTGACAGATTTTGTTAATTTAATTATTGTAATCATACATGAATTGTTTGTGCGTTAACATGTGAATGAATATTTTTTCCTACTAAAAATGATGTCAATAATTGTGTTGACCTTCTTGTGAAAAAGTTGATCTCTAGGTCCCCAGGTTTTTGAACCTTGGTCCCCACCCAACTGTGCAGTTTTATTTTTACTAATTTTGGATGTTGAGAGATTTGATTAATTATGTGGTCATTATTTTCATCATAGATGAGATTTTTGTGCATTAACATGAGAATGAAAATTTTTTCTTACAAAAAATTATGTCAACAAGTTTAAGGACCTTCTTGTGCAAAAAGTTTAGCTATAGGTTCCCAGTTATTTGAACTTTGCTTCCAACCCAATTCTACACTTTTTATTTTTACTAATTTTGGATAATGTTAACACATTATGTTAATTATGTGGTCATTATTGTCATGATAAATGATTATTTTTTGCTGCATTAACATGAGCATGAATATTTTTTCCTACTAAAAAATATGTCAACAAGTGTATTGACCTTCCAGTGCAGAAGTTTAGTTGTAGGTCTCCAATTATTTGACTTTGGTCCTACCCAATTATACACATTTTATTTATACTAATTTTAGATGATATTACCATATTTGGTTAATTATCTGGTCATTATTGCCATCATAGATAATTTGTTTGTGCATTAGGATATGAATGAATATTTTTTATACTAAAAATTATGTCAACAAGTGTGTCAACCTCCCTGTGCAGAAGTTTAGCTGCAGGTCCCCACTTATTTAATCCTTGGTCTCCACTCAATTGTACACTTTATATTTTTACTAATTTTGGACGACGTTAACATATTTGGTTAATTATCTGGTCATTATTTCCATAATACATTATTTGTTTGTGCATTAACATGAGAATGAAAATTTTTCCTACTAAAAATTATGTCAACAAGTGTGTCAATCGCTTCTTGGAAGACAGTTTCAATTGAAGTACTCACGTGCCTATATTTATAGAAGTTCAAAAATGAATTCTGGTCAAGGATGAACTGTTTCTTTAAAAACATGGTAAAATATAATTCTATCACTAAATACACTATCAAAGAAGAGTTTATCCGAGAGGGTCAAGGTGGTGATAAATCTCATGAATTCGAATTTGATTCTCTCACCACCAACACACAATGTAGTTATCAACTTTTTGTGGTCAAAGTAATCTTATGTCGACATTTCTTGTTGGTCTTAGGTCAGGAAGATGTGTGTAAGGTACCAACAAAATGTGTTTTTACGTTGGAGTAAGAATCTACGTAGAATATGCACTCTAATTACAGTTGGTTACGCCAATAACATTGAAGAACCTAAGATGCAAGAATGCCAAGTGTTATGTAATCGGTTCTACGACATCGTAAATGTCGCATGTGAATCTGAAACTGCACCTAATCAGTTGGTTACTCAACTAAACTCCATAACCAAAACTTTAGGGTTATGTACATCACCCACAATGAATATCGTCAATCAGGATAGATGTCACATGCATGCAGATCCGGTCAACACTCATCAATGTGACCCTAGTACTCAAAATGCAAGCTTAGTTGTTTGCAACCTTATCTCTATCAAACACAAAGACATACCACAAACGAATAGAATGCAATCAACAATAGAAAAAATTACAATGAAGAAAAATTCACATGTTACTAAAAATAAACATTGAAGGAATCAAACTCAAGGTGAATTACACGATTGTAATTTGGTTTTATTAGTAGTTTTGTTTTTCTTTAATCTTTGCCTAATATATTTATTTCAGGAAACCACAAATTTTTATGTCAGACTCATCAATAATTTTGATGAGCTTGGAAGCCAGAATATGTTTGAATCATAAATGTCCCATTCAGAATTTGTGTCCTTGTTAACATCATCATAATGTGTAGAAAGCTTCGTTGTCAACATTTACGTATACACCACTTTAGGTGTCAACATCTCCAAATACACTCCTTTTGATATGTTTATTAAATGTTTGTCCATTATTTATGTTATATTAAATACTTGGTCAATATGCAAATGAAGCGACATTAGATATTTGATTTACACGGTTGTAATTTGGTTTTATTAGTAGTTTTGTTTTTCTTTAATCTTTGCCTAATATATTTATTTCAGGAAACCACAAATTTTTATGTCAGACTCATCAATAATTTAGATGAGCTTGGAAGCCAGAATATGTTTGAATCACAAATGTCCCATTCAGAATTTGTGTCCTTGTTAACATCATCATAATGTGTAGAAAGCTTCGTTGTCAACATTTACGTATGCACCACTTTAGGTGTCAACATCTCCAAATACACTCCTTTTGATATGTTTATTAAATGTTTGTCCATTATTTATGTTATATTAAATACTTGGTCAATATGCAAATGAAGCGACATTAGATATTTGATTTATTTATGTTTTATATTTTTTGTTCAAGGTTATTATGATGTTCTCAAATAAATCATTGGTAACCGAAACATTTTTATGGAAACATTTACACATTAACAGTTATGAATGAAACATTGTAGAAATCATTGAAACATTTAATGTGTTATTAAATGCATTTCAACATTCAAAAATTTTGGCCCATGCATTCAAATATTGGTTGTTGTCATCAATTGAATTCGCAGTCTTCAACAATCATGTTTGGGTTGCATTTAATACTCATGAAAAGTTTTGTGAAAGAAAACAATAAACTCTATTTGTGGTTTTCGTTTTTCTTGTCCAAATTCGTGGGTGCCATAACCAGAGGACTATGGATGTGCTTGTGGAAGCTTGGAACCATTGACTTCAGTCACTTGGTAAGCATGGTGTACTCAATATGATATCCATTGTATGAAATGCATCAATTACTTCTTATTCATGGTTCCAATACGAATTTCATTGACAACTTTTGTAGGCATTTGGGTATATGATTGCCATTTTGTTGCAACATTTGAACATGAACTGGGATCAATTTGGTCCTTGGTGGACAATAACAGTCACACACACCAAGTTACTTGCCACATGAACAATATAAATCCATTGATGACCAATGGGTTGTCCGAAATGAAGAATATACACCTAGGAAGGTTGATGGATGCCCACATCAAGTGCGCATATTTGGGTAATAAGAACTTTGAAATTACCATATATTTCAGAACTTCCTCACAAAGGAGCAAGGATATATTCATTAATCGGGTATCTAGATATCATGACACATCTTTGTTTGTTGTAAAGTTGACTAGATCTTAGTCACAAGGAAGTCATTTGGTTTGTCGTCAATACTTTCATTCCTGTCCGTTAACATAAATGAAGCTCACAATCTCATTATCTTCAATTTGGTTTTTGTGCTTGAGCAACACTTGCAAAGTAAATTCGCAACCTACATTAGAAACAAAGAATTGGCGGGGGTTTTGATGCTTTCCCATAAGGATGGGGTTATGTGTGTTGTAATTTGAGATAATATCTTTAGAATCTTCCTAATTAGAGGAAATAGATATATAATCTTTTATTTTATTTTACTTTCCTAGTTTCCCTATTTCCCTTTTTAGGAGAATTATATTATTACAAATAGAGAGTATCAGAATGTATTTTTTATGATTGAGAATAATAAATCAGTCTTATTTTCCACATGGTATCAGAGCTTGTCTGATCCGCTTTCGCTGTCTTTGCTGTCTGTCGGCGGCCGACCGCCATGGCTACCGACGACCCCCTAAAAGTATCTTCTTTAACATATGTTTTTAATGAGCTTCAATTGCCCTAGTCAAGTTCTACCGTAGAATTCTAGCTTTTTCTCCAACATTACCAACATGTTTGTCCTTCTGATAATAGCTACACAAAATTGTGCTTCTAGAATCTGGCCTAGCTATAAGCTATACTTCTAGGAGTTGAATATGACCTAGCTATAAGCTTTACTTCCAGAGTTGAATCTGACTTGGCTATAAGTTATACTTCTAGAGAGTTGAATCTGACCTAACTATAAGCCTTACTTCCAAAATTTGTCTCAGAATGGGATTCCCTTTCAAACCAGTAGTTGCACCTGTAGTTTAAGTAATGCCCATAGCTGGAATCTTCACTGACTTCCAATTAGAATCCTCTTTCACTATATTCTGATATGCACCACCGCTCTCTGCCGCCGACCACCGTCGCAATTTTGACCGGTGACCAGCAGATTTGGATCATTTTTTCGAGGGACGACCAAATGCGCCGGTTCTGATGGCTACTTCTCATTCATGCGCTGCCACAAGCGCCAAATTAGTCTGATAGTCGCCGTCGCCACCGTTGTCATTTTCTCCGACAAAGATAAGGGTTGGGTGCGCCTCAAGGAGCGCGACTCAACCTTGGTAATCCACCTTCCAGAAGCCTCCGAAAGCACCACCTTTCTTCAGCTGGTCTCGGGTGCGTGTTCGTCACACGCCACCCTCCCGATGTCAGAATCACACCGCGTTGCTGCCGGTCGTGTCGCCGAACCTCCATCTTTGTCATCTCGCCATCACTTTAACGCCATCATCTCGCCACTGTACTGAATCGCTGGATATACTTCATGACCCGCTCTCTCGATAGGGAGACCTCTTTCGACGCCATCGCTTCAGTACTTTCCTCTCCATTATGAAGGGTTCTCTACCTCTCCATTCGTTTATGTTTCTTGAGCAACGATGCTTCGTTCTGCTACTAACACAGTAGGCACCGGCTCAGTCAGTTTCCATTGTGGCAGTCGATTGTTGTAACCTCTACAGTTTATTGTTGTCGGCTGTTTGCCGTGAGGGGAAATATTTTTTAGCCCTTGCAGAGAACTTCCTTTTTGGGCTAGAGTTTAGCCCGTACTTCTTGTTATACAATGTTAAGTATCACCATTTAGGAGTAGTCCGACAGAGAACTTTGGACCTCTAACCTATCTTTTTCCTTTTGATGCCATCATAACTCCCAATCTTTGGTGTTTTTGGTTTCTACCAATGCCTTGTTGTAACAGCTCACTGAGAGTTGTTCTAATGTCGTGTTGTAACAGCTCATTAAGAGTTGTTCTATGAGACCGCTTGCTGATTTGACTCGTTCGATGTTAGGGGTTTCATATTTGTCCCCAAGTACGGATCGATTCTCACCAGTTCTTCCACCTTCATGTTCTGTCATTGACGTGCATATGTTGTTCAGTCGTGAGGGGAAGAAAAGTTTCAGCCGTTGTAGGGTGGTTAAGTCCCTGTAGGTTTGTTGTTGTTAGCCACTGCAAGGAAATTAAGTTCTTGTAAGTTTTTTGTTATTCAAGGCAGTTAAGTCCCTGAAGGTTTGTTGTTGTTCAAGACAGTAAAGTTCTTGAAGGATCGTTGTTGTTAGGGCAATTAAGTCCCTAAAGGTTAGGACAGTGAATTCCTTGAAGGTTCCTTGTTGTTAGGGCAGTTAATTCCCTAAAGGTTAGGACAGTGATGTCCTTGAAGGTTCATTTTTGTTAGGGCAGTTAAGTCCCTTAAGGTTTGTTGTTGTTAGGGCAATTAAGTCCCTAAAGGTTCATTATTGTTCATGGTGGTTAAGTCCCTACAGGTTTGTGGTTGTTATCCTTTGAAGGCCTCTCATATGTTACTCATGGAAATCATGTTCTTGAAGTTTTGCCATTGTTCGCAATTATTGATGGCAATCTAGTCCCTACAGTTTGTTGTTGTTCGCCATTGGAGGCCCTTCATCTCTTTTTGTAGTTTTGTTGTTTGTTGCTGCAAGTCATCATCCATTTTTGATGGAAATCTCTCTTGTCCATTGCTATCCAAGTTAAAGTTTCATGGTGCTAGTTCGTCCTCGTCCATTGCTGTCCAAGTTGAAGTTTCATGGTGCAGGTTCGCCCTCGTGCATTGTTGTCCAAGTTGAAGTTTCATGGTGTTGTTCGTCCTCATCCATTGCTGTCCAAGTTGAAGTTTTATTGTGCTAGTTCGTTTTTGTCCATTGTTGTCCAATTTGGTTTATTGATGTTCGCTAAAATTGAGTTTGACTATTCCAAGCTTGGTTCATACAGTCTTGTATGATCCAGCTTGAGGGGGAGTGTTGTAATTTGAGATATCTTTAGAATCTTCTTAATTAGAGGAAATAGATATATAATCTTTTATTTTATTTTACTTTCCTAGTTTCCCTATTTCCCTATGAGAATTAGATTATTACAAATAGAGTATCAGAATGTATTTTTTATGATTGAGAATAAAAAATTAGTCTTATTTTCCACAATGTGTAAAGTCTTGGTTTTCAAGTCACGTAATTCCATAAAGTTTGGAAAATGTGAAAGGAATTTTGAACACAATACAGGTTGAACGAAAGAGATAATCGAGTATTTGAGGTCGACAACAACAAAATTGATATTATGGTTCAAGTGTATAGTCAAGGATGTTGTTGAGTCAATTTTGGTATGAACCAAATACTTGCTCATCGATTCATCTTAATGTACTTAAGAAATTTACTATTAACTTGTCCACAAGAGTTTTATACTTAAATATTCATTACCATGTTAAGTGAACAATGGTGGGATATTTTTACCACATCGAACACAAAATATGACAACAATACATTCAAAACTAGAAAAAATAATTACACAATGGAGTGAGGATCAAAATAATTACACTAGAACCTACGTCTTAACTTTTGCACAAGAAGGTCCACAGACTTGTTCAAAAGAATTTTATACTTAACATATTGATTACCATGTTAATCCACTCGTCAAGTGAACCATGATGGAATTTCGTTACCGCATCATTCACCAAATATGACAATAATACATTCAAAACTAGGAAAAAAAGCTTGCATAATGGCATGGGATCATAGTTCAATTATGTGCGCGCCTATCTCTTAACTTTTGCACATGAAGTTCCATACACTTTCAAAAGAATTTTATACTTAACATATTCATTACCATGTTAATGCACCACTTAAGTGAAGATTGGTGAGATTTTATTACCACAACATTCAATAAATATAACAACAAAACATTCAAAATTGAAAAAAAAATCATGTACAATGGCGTAGAGATAAAAGTTCAATTATGTGGGAACCTATGTCTTAACTTTTACATAGGAAGGTCCACATACTTGTTCACAAGAGTTTTATGCTTAACATATTCACTACCATATCAATGCACCCTTTAAGTGAACAATGGAGGAATTTTATTACCACATCATACACCAAATATGACAACAATACATTCAAAACTAGGATAAAAAAATTGCATAATGGCGTGGGGATCAAAATTCAATTATATGAGGACTTACGTGTACACCTTTGCACAACAAGGTCTAGCCACTACTTGACAAATGTTTTTTACTTAACATATTAATTCCCATTTTAATGCACCCTAATCTGTCTAAAAAATATTCAAAACTGAAAAAAGCAACTACACAATTAGGTGGGGACCATAGTTTAATTAATTGGAAACCTACTTATATACTTTTGCATAAGAAGGTTCATAAATTTCTTATGTTTTAAATATTCATTATGATGCCTACGATGAACAATGGTGGAATTTTATTACCACATAATAAACCAAATCTACCAACAAAACATAAAAAATTAGGAAACAAAATCTGTATAAATAGGAGAGGAGCACAATTTAATTATGTAGGAACCTACATGTACAATTTTGCACAACAAGTTCCACACAATTGTTGACACATTTTGAAAACAAAATACATTCGCTTTCATGTTAATGCACATATCAAGCATATATGGTGTCAATTATGACCACATAATGAATCAAATCTTTCAACATAACATAAACCATAACATGTGTGGTCCTAAAATTGAGGAGAAGAGAAAAAATGATAGTAAGATATGACAAAGCGTGGAGAAGAATAAGGAGACAAAGTTTTCCTTTTTTGCATTGGAGACATACTCTGTAAGTATCACTTTTTAAGCAAGATAATGATTACCTCTCCAAATAAATTAAGGAACCAATATGAGCAATATGTGAAACCTAGCTCAATATTTGAAATCCTCAACAACCTTTCCAGAACACTCCCTTTTCGGTATCTGCATTGATAATAATGATTAAAAAGAAATGATGAATATGAAAAATTTATAAAATATATATTTAAATACGGTAAAGTGTTATTTTTTGAAAATTAGTCAAAAGGTTTAAAACAAAAGGAGTAAACGAACAAATTAAGTTAGAATGTGTTTGTATATAAGAGTGTCGGTCCAGTTAAGAACACATAAAGCTTGAAATTGATCACATAACTAACAAAGTCATATTCAACATCATGTGAAAAAGAAGAGTGATTAGAGGCCAGTTCAGTTCAAGCAAACAATTTTTTAGTTCACTAACAATTTTTATTGTTTAGTGTAGTTTAGTATATTTTGTCCATCCCTACCACCTAAGGTATAGCTGGGTCATAGCCCTTCCCCCCTTCAACACCCCCTTCAAGACCTGCATGAATTCAATATTCTAAGTATTTAGTAAGAGAACTAGACATGACATAGACCATTTGTTTCATTGTTGCAATTTTCGGTACTTTCTCGTTCATTCCTTAGCTTAGAACTTAGGATAATTGATTCTTCAATAAAATTTACTCATTAGTTTTAGTTCTTTTTTTCTTTTTACAAGAAAGGCAACCTCAATATCCCTTTATTTCACTAGTTTAAGTTAAGTGTATAAAAATGCTTTTGCTTTAATGTTCTACCTTTTAGAGAATACATAAAGTGTTGAACACTTTTCATGCTTTTAATGTTCAATGTTGCCTTTACAAGATTTATAAGATAGAAAAGCATAATGGAGTTCTCATGCATTCCTTGCATCATTGGACTCATGAACTATCTCTTTTACAATTGGTACAGTTTGCCTGTTATGAGTTGCAAGTGGGAAAAATTCCCTATATGCTACCAATGAGGAGCATTGGTAAATTTGAAGATAAATAATTTTGATGATGCTGAAAGACGATAAACTGTTATAATTGTTTTAAAAGCACTTTGTAGATTATAAATGTATTAGGAAAAGCCTTAAACATGTAATAGTTAGAAAAAAATTGTATTTCTAGAACTGTTACACATTTAATCGATTATTACAAGCCTTAATCGATTATCCTGAGCCCTTCTGAAAAACCTCGTTGCTCTGGAATAATCGATTATTACTCCAAATAATCGATTATCACTAGTTTTGATGAGAACTGCCAAAGTCTCTAGAATAATCGATTATGCCTCAAGATAATTGATTATCACTTTTGAAAAACACTGTAACGGACTCAAATAATCTATTATCACTAACAATAATCAATTATCTGTGGCAGTTATAATTCATCTATGCGAACTTAGACCAGTTGGTTATATAAGATCGTTCCAAAACTCTTAGAAAAACTCTCTGAGCTTTTTAAGAATACAGTTTTTCTGAGGAAGTTCTAAAAAGCTAGCTCAAGTGCTTTGCCTGGTCTCATGAATAGGAGAAGCTTGCGTTTCGTGTGTCGATAGTTGGAGCGGTTCTCTGCGAGTTGGCAAGGTGGTCATCTTTCGGTCGTCTGTCGAAGGAAGATTTTAATTTGTGCTGTTTTGGTTCGTTTGTCGAAGGAAAGTGCAGATTACCTGCTTTCGGTTCGTTGGTGGAAGGAAGCACCCATCCGGTTCGTTCGCGAAGGAAGCTTTTTAACATTCTTTTTATTCACTCTATTGTAAATCTTTAAACTGATTTTTAATGAAAACGTTAATCTCTTTTTATAGTGATTAACAACTAGACGTAGATTCTTTTGAATCGAACCAGGATAAAAAATTTGTGTTGAATTTTCTTGCTCTTTATAGTCTTTACATTTTACGCATATCAATTGTTTGATAAATTTTCTCTAAGAAAATTGATTTTCTAAAACGGACCATCTTATTACGAGTTTGACCGAACACGCTTTCCGCTATCTATATTTTATTCCGCTGTGCGACTCTATAACGGTACCGATTGTTCCGACACTATAGGCATTGTTAATGGTGTTGGAATTGTTCTCGAGTTATCCTATGTTCTCATTTATTTCGAGTTTTCTTCATACAAAGGAAAGATAAGCTAAGTTACTATTTTCATGCATCCAAAAAAATATTTTTTGCTCACTTTGATAATTCTTTTGAATCATATTTCTAATAATTATTTTTTTAAAAAATTGCAAAATATGACGAAAACTAGAAGAATGCTGGGAGAAATTTCAGGTTGTTATGAATTCTTGTTATCATAGTTAAGTTCTAAAATTAGTGTAATTCAGCTTAAAATTAGCGTAGTTAGTAGTTCAGTTTGGATTATGATGGAAGCAGTTCCACCGATCACGACAAAACTCTCCTCGATGCAGAATGACACAGTGGATTGGGAGAAGTTGATGGATGTTCTAGTGCACTGAAGGTGTTCGATGAATTGTTTGGGTGAGGTTTGGAAGTGTGTAGGCAAGTTCTCTAACTCAGAAGGCCTTCGAAGATGGAAGGAAGCTAGAGGATAATTGTGCTAAAGTGGCACAAACGTTGGACTTGAAGCAAAGACGCTAGGCTAATTTCAGCAACAATTCTTTATGTCATTCAAGTTGATTTTACAAAGGATTGGAGCTCTCTTTTATAGATGATGAGAAGCTCACAAACGTGCAAGGAAAGCTACATATTTACAACGTGCATGAAGCTAAGAGAGGCGTGTAGGAGAAGCTTTACAGTTGGCTGCATGTTTCACGTGGGAAGCATTTAAAACGTGCTTCAAAGAGGATCAGTTGCACAACTGACTGCAAAATGCACTCTTCTTTGCCTCCTTTGTGATCCCTTGCTTGGCAAGCTTCCTAGGAAGTGTAGGCACACTTCCCAGCCTTTATTAGTGTCCTACAAAAACAATGTAAATGGATTTAGTTAAAGAGAATCCATCTAAGACTTAGATAAGGAAAGACTTTAGAAGTCTTTATTCTACTTCCCTTTCTTTAGTCTTAGTTTATGTTGATACTTCTTTGGATGAGAAGTCCTTTAAGGGGTTGCCATCACTCACTCCCTCTTTAAAAACGATTTGTCCTCAAATTGGGAAGAAAGAAAGAAACAAAACTTTGGTTTTTGTTTTCCTCCTGGATCAAAAATATATCTACAAAAGATAGCAAAAATGATTATGATGAAGAAGATGTAAGCAAAGATAAGAAGACGAAAGAAAAGTCTTGTATTTTTAAAAAGATTTTCTTAAAATTAGTCTTGGAAAAATGGAGAATTCCATATTCCGAAGTTATTTGATTTTTATCTTAAGTTACTTGTTTACATAAGGGTAACATTAACTCAAGTTTTGAATTGCCATATATTGAAAAGGATTGCATAGAATATGGGATGGCAATTGGTTTAAAAGAAAAATTAATAATGGAAGAGTGCACAAGAATTGGAAAAGAAGTAAAGAATTGGAAACTTTCCCTTTTAGGTTCCATGAGTTTTGGCAGAGTTGAATTTGCCATCAGTAGCAATTTCCCTTTTTCTCTATTTTCCTCTTCTTTCTTATTTTCTACTTTTATTCTTTCTCTTTCTTGTCTTTGTTCTTCCTTTCTCTCTTATTCTTTCTCTCTTTTCTCTTCTTCTTATCTTCTTTCTTCTTATCTTCTCTCTCTCTCTCTCTCTCTCTCTCTCTCTCTCTCTCTCTCTCTCTTCTCTTCTTCTTGTCTTATTTCCTCTTGTTATCTCTCAACATCTCTTTGTAGTCTCTTAACCTTCAACTCTAGTTTCTTAGCCTTTAACTCCTTAAGTTTAATTTTAAATTCTAGTTCTCTAAGAAGGAAATCATTGTTGTTTAAGCTTTCAAGAAATGTTTCACCATTTTCAATGTAATCTCTCAGTAATTGAAGGTTTCTCCTAATAATTGAAGGCACAAACTCTTTTCTCATGCAAGATTTTAAATCATACAAATCATGAATGGGGAACTTTCTACCTATCCTAACATGATATTGTCTTTCATCCCACCACTCTCTTGCATGCATTTCAAATCTAGATGTGTAGAGACTAAGGACATAAGATTCACTATTGCTAGAATGAAAATAGGATTCAGGTTTACTTTGTCTAGCAATGAATGGATACATGTCATCAATTTCTCTTTCCCAAGCTAGGCATGTTAATGCACCAATATCCTCACCAAAGAATGGAATATTTGCCCTAGCTTGTTTATACAACTCATCCCCAATCCGATCAAATTCATGAAATGAACAAGTCCTTCTTCTAGCTTCATCAAGTTTTCTTTTTAATTTCTTTGAAACTAATGGGTTGATCAAAACTAGAAGACCGAGAGGACCTATAAGAACAAGAAGACGTAATAAGAAGTATAACAAGACATCAAACTTTTTCGATTTTTGTGAAAGATTTCTAGAAAGATTCTAGAGGTAAAATGAACCAAATAGCTCCCAGGAAGGAGAGGTGAGTCACAAATGGACAAACTTAAGAACTTTGTCCTTCCTAGCCAAAGTGTCTTTGGTTTTTTGAATGAAAGATGAAAATGCACCTAGAAACCAAATGAAGGTTCATCTAAATGAAACGCGTTCTTAAGTACCACAGAGACTTAAAACATAAAAGTCAAACAGGCAAAGTAAAGTAAAGCAAATGGAAATGAATGAGAGACGGCCCTAAGTGAAAGTATAAGTGACACTTGGAGCCCCTTGACACACTTTCACACTAAGATACGTAGACTAGACTATTACAATGTTCAATGGTGCTCTTGGAATTGCTTGAAAAGCTTTTTCCCAAGTCAATTTAAGTTGGAAATGAGAGAACAAAAATTAATGAAACTACAAAGGTTTCGTGATACTATGATTCAACAATACATGAAAATGTGTTTAGAAGAGAACAAAGCAAAATGGAGGATGTTGTTTCTTGGTTGTGCAGCTCCAAAAAAAAAAGGTGAGCAAGTGTGTTGTGTTTGCTGTAAAAAGGTTGTTGGACCCGCAAGGAACTTTTGCACTTTGACTTGCAAGCTTGTATCCCTTTTAACACATTATCCACTTCCTAAGATGCTACCCCCTTGGAGAAGGAATCTAAAGTGGATAAAACTGCACCAATACATCACACAACCAGTCCCATCAATCAAAACAATTAGCACAAAAAAACTTGCACAACACCAAATTTTGGATTGAAAACCAACTTCACATCACAATAGAAAGCCAATAAAGGTGAAGTCTAATGATTGTTGGGCTGGGATAATAGATGGCACGCAAAAGGAACCTAAGAAAGGTCTAGAACATATCACAAAAGCAATAAAAACACAAAAACAATGAGTGAACCGTGTGCAATGAAAGTGTTTGTTGAAAATTAAAAATTGTTTGATGAAATGCCACAAAGAGATGTAGTTTTTGTGTCTTTTGGATTTTGATTCTTCCAAACTGGATTGCAGGGGTTAATTGCTTTTTATGATTGATTTACAATGGCTTAAATGCTTATTCATCCCCATGTTAAGAGGTGAATTTCTATTTAGTACCCGGTTTTAAAAATGAAGACATTGGGTCCCTATGTTATGAAAATTATATGAATAAGGTCTACAAAGAAAGAACAAGTTCATCAAATCATCAAAGAAAAAGTTGAACAAGAGAGATAAAAAGTTGGACAATAGAAGAGAGAAGAGAAAAAGTATGGTCACATCAGCATGGACTTAACGTCGTTGCTGTCAACTTAACAGACATGACCTTATTCATACACTTTTCATAACATAGGGACTCAATGTCTTCATTTTTAAAACCGAGTACTAAACATAAATTCACATCTTAACATGAGGACGAAGTAAACATTTAAGCCATTTACAATTGTATAAGCATTTAAAGTTATGTGGAAACAGAATCCCTGCTCTTGCCAATCCAGAAATGCAAATCAAAATATTGACAAAGTCAAACAACAACAAAAAAATGCAGACTGCACCAGCAAAATGTGGCTGGGAAATGGAAATAGTAATGGCCAAAATGAATGGTATTGTGTTTAAAGCTCAAATGAGACTTCCAGCAAGTTTATATTATGAAATGGAATGTGTGCAATCACTTAGGCAGCAAAGAAAATAACCACATCAGTAATTCACTAGTTCACTTCCCAAAATTTAATAAAATGTGACAGTTTCAAATGTGAAGTTGCACAAAAGCTGGAAATTGACCAATTGAACAATGCACACAAGTTTGAAATCGCCAATTATACTTGCACAAATGTTCAAACAGTAAAGAAGCACACTGATTCTCAAAATCACCGTGTAAGTTGCCAAATATTCAGTAAAAATGGTCCAACAACACTAGGAATTAAAAATGTAACAGAGTCAATGCTGGATGGATGAACAAACATGTAAGAAAGGCCCTAAGAAACTAGATTCTAGTTGAAAAATGTAAACTAGAAGATGTTAAATGGCCTAAAACACATCAAGTGAAAATAGCACGATGCAAAAGCTGAACCAACAGTAACACTGACTGGAAATCAGATTTTCATGAACCCACACTGTGATTTTACAAATTTGTACTCACCATGAGTTAATATCTTTCAAAACATGTTTAAAATGAAGTTTTCTGCAGAATTTGCAACTAGAAAACAATGTGCACTACTTTTAGCTCAAATGATCAAAGCTAAACTTGATGTCATTGCTTTAAGTGATCAACATATAGCAAGCAAATGCACTAGACGTAATCATAAACGTAAAAAATTTCAAGGCTGAACAGAATCAAACACTTGACAAAGTTAAAAACTGCAACACATTGCACATGACTGAAAATAAAACTAAAAATCATGAAAAACTGGATTGAACTCAAACAATGGATTTGCACCGATTAAAATGAGCAACAATTACTAAGGAACATTGGAAACACAAGAACAGTGTCAAACACGAATTGAAGCCAAGAAAAAAATCAAAAACATAAACACTTTGAACAACACAACACAGAAATGAAAAAAATTAAAGGTAAGAGCAACTTAGCTCTTGTAGACACGCGTGGACAACCTGGCTCTTGATGCCAAATGATGGAAGCAGCTCCACCGATCATGGAAAAGCTCTCCTCGATGCAGAATGACGCAGCGGATTGGGAAAAGTTGATGGATGTTCTGGTACACTGAAGGTGTTCGACGAATTGTTTGGGTGAGGTTTGGAAGTGTGTAGGCAGGTTCTCTAACTCAGAAGGCCTTCCAAGAGGGAACGAAGCTAGAGGATAACTGGGCTAAAGTGGCACAAACGTTGAACTTGTAGCAAAGCCCCTAGGCTAATTTCAGCAACAATTCTTTATGTCATTCAAGTTGATTTTACAAAGGATTAGAGCTCTCTTTTATAGATGATGAGAAGCTCTTAAATGTGCAAGGAAAGCTACATATTTACAACGTGCATGAAGCTAAGAGAGGCGTGTAGGAGAAGCTTTACAGCTGGCTGCATGTTTCACGTGGGAAGCATTTAAAATGTGCTTTAAAGAGGAGAAGCTACACGGTTGGCTGTAAAATGCACTCTTCTTTGCCTCCTTTATGCTCCCTTGTGCTCCCTTGCTTGGCAAGCTTCCTAGGATGTGTAGGCGTACTTCCCAACCTTTATTAGTGTCCTAGAAAAGCAATGTAAATGGATTTAGTTAAAGAGAATCCATTTAAGACTTAGATAAGGAAAGACTTTAGAAGTCTTTATTCTACTTCCCTTTCTTTAGTCTTAGTTTAAGTTGATACTTCTTTGGATGGGATGTCCCTAAAGGGGTTGCCATCAGATTATATTGTAGCTCCGTGTAGTTTAATACAGTTCAATTTTTTTTAAATTCATAGAAAAAAAAATAGTTGAGTTTAGTTCGTTTGAACACCACTTTAGTTAAAATCATGGAAAATATATTTTAGTTCACTACAAGCTTTTATAGTTTACTGCAATTCAGTAAATTATGCTCAACCTCACCACTTCTTTTGTAGCTAGGTCGTAGCCCTTCCCAACGCAACACCTGCATGCATTCAGTATTCTAAGTATTTTGTAACTGAATAAGCACGATAATGACCATTTGTTAGGTTGTTGCAGTTTTCGGTACTTCCTCGTTCATTCCTTAGCTTAGAACATAGGATAATTAAGTCTTCACAAAAATTGACTCATTAGTTTTGGTTCTTTTTTTCTCAAGCCATGTAGCCTCAATATCACTCAATGTTGCACCATTGTAAGTTACACGAATAAGAATATTCCTGCTTGAATGTTGTCCCTTTTAGAGAATGTATAAAGTGTTGAACATTTTTCATGCTTTTTATGTTTAGGGTTATCTTTAAAAGATTTACAAGATAGAAAAACACAATGGAGTTTTCATGCATTCCTTAGATCATAGGACTCTTGAATTGTCTCCTTTACACTTGGTATAATTTTCCTATTATGAGTTGCAAGTGGGAAAATTTCCCTATAGTCATTGTTAATGGTGTTGGAATTTTTCTCGAGCTATCCTATGTTCTCATTTATTTCAGATTTTCTTCCTACAAAGGAAAGGTAAGCCAAATTACTCTCTTCATGGATCTAAAAAATCATATTTGCAAACTTTACTAATTCGTTTGAATCATATTTGTAACAATTATTTTTGTTAAAAATTGAAAAATAAGAGGAAAACTAGAAGAATGCAGTGGGAAATTTTAGGTTGGTCTGAATTCTTGTTATCGTAGTTAAGTTCTAAAATTAGTGCAATTCAACTTAAAACTAATGTAGTTAGTAGTTTAGGTCTGATTATATTGTAGTTCAGTGCAGTTTAGTACAGTTCAATTCTGTGCAATTTCATAGAAAAAAAATAGTTCAGTTTACTTCGTCTGAAGACCATTTTAGTTCAGTTTAGTTCATGGGAACTATATTTTAGTTCACTACAAGTTTTTATAGTTAAGTGCAATTTAGTAAATTTTGTGCAGCCTTACCACCTTGAGTTTAGCTAGGTCGTAGCCTTTCCCTCTTCAGCACCTACATGCATTCATTATTTTAAGTATTCAATAAGTGAACTAGATATGGCAGATGTTGCAATTTTCGGTATTTCCTTGTTCATTCCTTAGCTTAAAACGTAGGATAATTGAGTCTTCACAAAAATTGACTCATTAGTTCTAGTTCTTTTTTTTTTTTTGCAAACAATGCAACCTTAATATCCCTTTATGATGCATCAGTGTAAGTTACACATATAAGAATATTCCTGCTTTAATGTTCTCCCTTTTAGAGAATGCATAAAGTGTTGAACACTTTTCATGCTTTTCATGTTCAAGGTTACCTTTAAAATAGTTATAAACACAAAAGCTTAATGAAGTCTTCATACATTCCTTACATAGTTGGACTCATGAATTGTCTCCTTTACACTTGGTAGTGTTTCCCTATTATGAACTCCAAGTGGGAAAAATTTCCTATAGTTAATGGTGTTAGGATTATTCTCGAGTTATCGTATGTTCTCATTTATTTATAATTTACTTCAAACATAGGAAATGTAAGCCAAGTTACTCTTTTCATGCATCCAAAAATATAATGTTTCCACACTTTTATACTTTTCTTGAATCATATTTCTAATAATTATTTTTGTTAAAAATTGAAAAATGAAAGGAAAACTAGAAGAGTGCAGTGGGAATTTTCTGGTTTGTCAGAATTCTCATTATCATAGTTAAGTGTTAAAAGTAGTGTAGTTCAAGTCAAAATTAGTGTAGTTAGTAGTTAAATTCAGTTTATATTATAGTTTTGTGCAGTTTAGTACAATTCAATTTTGTGCAGTTTGATAAAAAAATAATTTCGTTTAGTTCGTTTGAACTACATTTAGTTTAGTTCAGTTCAGGCGAACTATGTTTTAGTTAACTACAAGTTTTTATAGTTAAGTGAAGTTTAGTAAATTTTTCCCATCCTTAATACTTAGGGTGTTGTTAGGTCGTAGCCTTCCCCCCACAACACTCACATGCATTCAGTATTATAAGTATTTAGTAAGAAAACTAGACATGGAAGAGATCATTCGTGTTGTTGCAATTTTTGGTACTTCCTCATTCATTCCTTATCTTAGAACTTTGGATGATTGAGTCTTCACAAAAATTGACTCATTAGTTATGTTTTTTCTTCTTCAGGGAATGCAACCTCAATATCCCTTTATGCTTCACCAGTTTAAGTTACATGTATAAAAATATTTTTTCTTTAATGTTCTCCCGTTTAGAGAATACATAAAGTGTTGAACACTTTTCATGTTCAGGGTTACCTTTAAAAGAGTAATAAGACAGAAAAACACAGTGGAGTTTTCATGCATTCCTTATATCATTGGGCTCCTGAATTGTCTCCTTTTCACTTGGTATTGTTTCCCTGTTATGAGCTGCAAGTGGGAAAATTTCCCCATAGTTAATGTTAATGGTGTTGGGATTGTTCTCGAATTATTCTATGTTCTCAGTTATTTTTGGTTTACTTCACGCAAAGGAAAGGAAAGCCAAATTACTATCTTCATGCATCCAAAAAAATCAATGTTGCACATTTTGATATTTCTTTTGAGTCATATTTCTAAAATAAGTGCATATTAGTCAAATTTAGTGTAGTTTATAGTTCAGTTAAGTTTATATTTTAGTTCCGTATAGTTTAGTATTGTTCAATTATATGCAGTTTGATAGTAGCAAATCGTTCAATTCAGTTCATCTAAACTTCTTTTTAGTTCAGTTCAGGTGAACTATTTTTAACTCATTTCAAGTTTTTATAGTTAATTGAAATTCTGTAAATTTTTCTCACCCTTACCACCCAGAGTGTTGCTAGGTTGTAGTCCTTCCCCCCTTAACACTTGCATGCATTCAGTATTCTAAGTATTCAGTAAGAAAACTAGACATGGCATAAACCTTTCGTTTGGTTGTTGCTGTTTTTGGTAATTTCTCGTTCATTCTTTAACTTATAACTTAGGATAATTGAGTATTCACATAAATTGACTCATTAGTTTTTTTAAGGCAATGTTGCCTCAATATCCCTTTATGTTGCATTATGTAAGTTACATGTATAAGAATGTTCCTACTTTAATGCTTTTCCTTTTAGAAAATGCAATGCTGCCTCAATACCACTTTTCATGTTCAAGGTTACCTTTAAAAGAGTTATAAGACAAAAAAGCAAGTAGAGTTTTCATACATTCCATACATCTTTTGACTCTTGAACTGTCTCCTTTACACTTGGTACAATGTGTCTGTTATGAGCTCCAAGTGAGATCATTTCCCTATAGGCATTGTTAATGGTGTTGGGATTATACTCAAGTTATACTATGTTCTCATTTATTTTTTATTTGCTTCACAAAAAGGAAAGGTAAGTCAGGTTACTCTCTTCATACATCCGAAAAACTCATGTTTGTACAGTTTGATACTTCTTTTGAGTCATATTTCTAACAATTATTTTTGTTAAAAATTAAAAAATAAGAACTAGAAGAATGTCGTGGGAAATTTCATATTGGTATGAATTCTTGTTACCATAGTTAAGTTCTAAAATTAGTGTTGTTCAGTTCAAAATTAGTATAGTGAGTTGTTCAGTTTGGTTTATATTGTAGTTTTTGTGCAATTCAGCATAGTTCAATTTTGTGCAGTTTGATAAAAAAATAGTATGTAGATTACATGATTCTCTATAGGGTTTTCAAATCATGCTACTCCTTGTTGTTCTTAAATACAAAACATAATCTCATAAATGCATAATATGTAGATTATAACAATTTCACCTTCTTTGTCATCAAGCTATTATATGATTTTAGTTAATTCAAGTACTTCCTTTCACTCCCACATGCTTAAATAGAAAGTTTAACTCAAATGGGAACTAAATTCAATGCAAAAAATTGGATGTGGGGGCACCGGTTGAGTTTTGGATATCAAGAATGAATTGATTATTTTAGCACCAAAAAGACGCTTCTGTATTTGTAATGTTGGCAACTTTTTGCAGTTTGTAATTTGAAATTATATCATATGGCCAGAGTGTTATAATTTCATATGTCCAGTCCAATTATGTTTTCATTTATTTTTTGTGTTTTAGGTGTTGCCACTTTTTCTTAAATCTATTCACCACTTTTGCCTCTTCCCATAAAACCAAGGATTCTGGTATTGGACTCAAAGTCTTGATTATGGTGGATTCCAAAGAAGTTTGCCATAACTTTCATAAATGGTATTGTTAGGATAATTGGAACAACAATTAAGGTTTGAATTAAAGTGAATTGAATTGAACTTTTTAACAAATGATCATTAGTTTGTTCAACTACCGGATAGGAATGCCATGAAATATTTCTCTTTATCCAAAGTAAGCATTAATATCCTTGGTCCCTCAATAGAAGTCGGTGGAAGTTTTTTCTACCAAAGCTTAAGAATATTGAAGATCAACAAAAATTTTGAATCTATATTAGGTATCATTTTTTGCTTTCATATATAACATTTTTCATTTTGGAGACATACTTTGAAGTATCACTTCTAAATAAGACTATATGAAAACTAAATTATATTAAATTTTACATTGAATAAAGACAACGAAAACAAAGACCAAAAGTGTTATTAAACCTAAAATATATTAAGTTTGTTGTAATAATTGAAGGAGTTAGATTTTGATTTAAATATATAATAGAATTAAGTGTTTATTAAATTTAGATTGATCCTTTAAAGCTTACTTGAACGGTTGGATCATGATGTTTTTCAAAATGTAGAGATTAGGTAATTATTCCGTAAAGGAAATGTACAAGAACTGTACATTTCACTTTGTTTCCCTATTTAAATTATTTAAACCTATAGAAAAATCATGTATAGAGATTAGGTAATTACTCCTTAAAGATGAATCTATAGAGAATTATGCACAAAGATTAGATAATCACTCTTTAAAGGAACTGTACAAGCACCTTTTACTTTTTCCCCTATTTAAGAATAGGAGTAACATTATTTGAAGCTATAGACGATCATGTATACACATTAGGAAATTACTCTTTAAAGAAATTGTACAGGAACCTCACATTTTACTTTGTTCCCCTATTTAAGAACCAAAATAACAACATTTGAACCTATAGAGAATTATGTATAGAGATTAGGTAATTACTCTTTAAAGGAACTCTAAAAGCACTTTTTACTTTTTTCCCTTATTTAAGAACAAGAGTAACATTATTTGAACCTATAGAGAATCATGTATAGAAATTAGGTAAGTACTCCTTAAAGAAACTGTACAAGAATTACACCTTTTACTTTGTTTCCCTCTTTTAAAAACAAGAGTAACATTATTTGAACCTATAGAGAATCATGTATAGAGATTAGGTAATTACTCTTTAAAGTAATTGTACGGGAACTGCACATTTTACTTTGTTCCCCTATTTAAGAACATGAGTAACATTATTTGAACCTATAGAGAATCATGTATAGAGATTAAGTAATTACTCCATAAAATACTATACAGGAACTACATCATTTACTTTGTTCCTCTATTTAAGAACAAGAATAACAACATTTGAACCTATAGAGTATTATTCACAGAGATTAGGGAATTACTCTTTAAAGGAACTTGATAAGAACCTTTTACTTTTTCCCCTCTTTAAGAACAAGAGCAAGAATATTTGAATCTATATAGAATAATGTATAAAAATTAGGTAATTACTCGTTAAAAAAACTGTACAGGAACTACACCTTTTACTTTGTTACCTTATTTAAGAATAGGAGTAAGTTTATTTGAAATTATAGAGAATAATGTATAAATGTAAGGTAATTACTTCTTAAAGAAACTGTATAGAAAGTGTACCTTTTACTTTGTTCCCCTATTTAAGAACATGAGTAGCATCATTTCAACCTATAGAGAACTATGTATAGAGATTAGGTAATTACTCCTTAAAAAATTGTTCGGGAACTGCACCTTTTACTTTGTTCCCCTATTTAAGAACATGAGTAACATTATTTGAACCTATATAGAGTCATGTATAGATATTAGGTAATTACTCTTTAAAGAAATTGTACGGGAACTCCACATTTTACTTTGTTCCCCTATTTAAGAACAAGAATAACATTATTTGAACCTATAGAGAATCATAACATTGTTTGAACCTATAGAGAACCATGTATAGAAATTAGGTAATTACTCTTTAAAGAAATTGTACGAGAATTGCACATTTTACTTTCTTCTGCTATTTAAGAACATGAGTAACATTATTTGAACATATACATAATCATGTAAAGAGATTTGGTAATTTCTCTTTAAATGAATTGTACGGGAACTGGACATTTTACTTTGTTCCCCTTTTTTAAGAACAGGAGTAACATTATTTGAACTTATAGAGAATCATATATAGAGATTAAATAATTACATCTTAAAGAAATTGTATAAAAATTGCACCTTTTACTTTGTTCTCCTATTTAAGAACAAGAATAACAACATTTGAATCTACAGAGAATTATGCATAGAAATTAGGTAAGTACTCTTTAAACAAACTATACAAGCACTTTTTACTTTTTCTCCTGTTTAAGAACAGGAGTAACATTACTTGAATCTATAGAGAATTATGTATAGAGATTAGGTAATTACTCCTTAAAGAAACTGGACAAGAACTGCACATTTTACTTTGTTCTCCTATTTAAGAATATGAATAACAACATTTGAACCTATAGAGAATCATGCATAAAGATTAGGTAATTACTCTTTAAAGTAATTGTAAAAGCACCTTTTACTTTGTTTCCCTGTTTAAGAAGAGGAGTAGCATATTTTTTCCTTTGTCTAAATACTTTTATCATAACCTACTCGCGAACTATAACATTCGTTATTAACGGCCTAAACAATCTTCGACCACATTTGAAGTTAACATTACCACCAATCCTCCAAACAAGTGAATTATTTTTATTACCTTAGGCCGTTTGCTTTATAAAGCCTATGAATTTTAGTTGATGGGTACAAATTCAATGATCCCTAAATATATACAAGATAAAATTGAGGGTCCTCTGCCACCATTGCCTAGTTGGATAAGCAAAATTGTAAAAAAATTGAATACTTCTTTCTCTTACGAATGAAAAGTTCATTCCAAATTTTATGTGATATTTACGGTGAATATGATGCTTCTCTGTAAAGTCTCTTGAGTGGATATACAAGTTTTAAGAGAAGAACAAGTTTACTACAAGTAACTCAAAATGGAGCATGGGGATGAATGAATTTATCATGTTTAAAGAATTTAAAGGGAAAAAAGAAGTGAGCATGACATGAGAGCTCCAATGCTTTTTTTTCTCCTTCTTCGAGCAATTACGAGCACATCAAGTCTCCTTCTTCACAAATCCACCAACCTACAAATCCAAAGACATCACAGAACACAGAAACAGAAACCTATTGCGAGTTCATCTCTCTTGCGCAAACAAATTCATGAGAAAACCTCTAATCTCGAAGGAGAGGCCCTATTTGACATTGGAATCCACTCCAATCTCGAACTCTATGAATCCGTGATTTGTTGCGTCTTTAATCTCGAACCCAATTTGATTTTGATAAACCCTAATTTTGTGATGAACCCTGAGCATAAATCGCCACAGTTGAAGATGATGAAGGGAGCGTTGAAGATGATGAACCCTAATTTGAGTTTCAATTTTCAGAAAACTTTTTTTTTATTTTTTAATTATATATTCCATGTAACTTGTTTTAAATGTGACAAATATTAAAAATTTACCACGTCAAGCTACTAGGTCATCAAAAACTTAACCCCATTCAACCCAAAGCAATTGCTTCAATTTTTCATTTTTAGGGACCCAATTAAGAAAAAAAATTAAAAAAATGACCTATTTGAAAAAATCCAACAAAAATAAGGATTACCGAAGAGGTTTAACCTTTATTTGAAGATAGATATTTATCATAACACATTTTATCTGATAATTTGTGGTATTTTATTTTTCATGATATTTTATTTTTGCAAACTTTTTTCATTTAATTTTTATAATGTGCTTTATATCATTTTAAAAAATGTGGTAAAAATTATTTTAACAAGAATTTAGAACCAAAAGAAATGAAATTTACTACTAACTTACCTTTTTAATACTCTAATTTTGGAATGCGCCTGCACAGTTGTAGGTTGTGTTGAATGATATAGGATTATAGATTCTCAATAATGTAATGGTTATAATTAAAATATAATTATATAAAATTATTGATCTTCGAAAATCGACAAGCCAGTTTCCAAAATCATAATGAATACTGCTTCTATTTAATAAAATAAGAGACAATAATTAATATATATATATATATATATATATATATATATATATATATATATATATCTTTATTTAATATATATTTATTAAATTTTTGCTTTTTCTGTTTTCTCATTATATCATATGTTATGTAAATTTATACTTTTTTATAATTTCTTTTCTAAAATATATTTTCCTAGAATAAAAAAGTTAAATCAGTGTGCCATGTTCAAGATACGAAAAGAAAAGTAATAATACAGTAGATGGTTTGAGAGTTTTGGGGATATGGAATCATACATTTAAATGGCAACAATATACCATTCATTATAGCCAAATCAAATCTATCCAGATTATTTCCTTAATACATCAAACACGTATTGGAACACAATCAAGAAATCACTTATTTTCTTGCTGAATGTAAATACGAAATCTGTCTAACCAAAAAATATATTGTGAGTAATGAATTCATCTGTAATAGAAAAAACGGACCTAAGGAACATTTATATTCAGTTTGTTGTACTAATGGAAGGAGTTGGATTTTGATTTAAATATTTAATAGAATTAAGTGTTTATTAAATTTTGATTGATCCTTTAAATCTTATTTCAACGGTTTGATGATGGTGTTTTTCAAAATGCACGGAGATTAGGCAATTATTTTTATAAAGAAATTGTACTGCACATTTTACTTTGCTCTCCAATTTAACATTATTTAAACTTATAGATAATAATGTATAGAGGTTAGATAATTACGCCTTAAAGAAACTGTACATGAACGACACTTTTTACTTTGTGTTCCCCTATCTAAGAATAAGAGAACATCATTTAAACCTATAAAGAATCATGTATAGATATCAGATAATTACTCTTTAAAAAACTTGTACAAGAACTACACATTTTACTTTATTTCTCTATTTAAGAACGAGAGTAACATTATTAATGTTTCTCTATTTAAGAACGAGAGTAACATTATTTGAACCTATAGAGAATCATGTATAGAGATTAGGTAATTACTTCTTAAAGAAACTATATTGTATAGTCTCCCAGCACCCTATGTACTGTACAGTCTCCCGACACCACCAGACTAGGCCGTCCTCAAACCAGGCTGATCATCAGGCTGACTGACAGACTTGGCCGACCATCCATACTTGTGGACCAACCAGGCTGATCAACCGCCAGGTCATCCGACCACCTATGTGTACTGTAACGCCCCAGCAACTTACAGGGAATATTGACTGCCCCACACATCAACACGAGGCTTTCCAATGTGCATGTGACACCTGGGCACTAACGAGGACAGGGAGTGATCGCCGGTGCAATAGGCACAAACAAAGAGCGGTTCCTAGCAGGCTTCTAGTGGAAAGGACACATGGATGAATCAAACATACACCGAAATGAGAGGGATATAGAGACTGTATAGGTATGGGACTATACGGTTGAAGGATAGCTTAAAGGGATTGATTTGGCTACTCATATCACCAAAATGCATTTGCTTTTCGGTAGCCTAACCCATAAGCACTCAATGGTTAAGCGTGCTTAGCCTGGAGTAATTTTGGGATAGGTGACTTTCTGGGAAGTTTTCTCAAAAAGTGTGAGTGAGGACAAAGCACATTGGAAAGCCTCGTGTTGATGTGTAGGACAGTCAATATTCCCTGTAAGTTGCTAGGGCGTTACATGTATTGTACGGTCTCCTAGGCATCACTAGGCCAACCACCAAGCTGGCCACTCGGACCGACCACATGGTTAGATTATAAACGATAATGACTCATTAAGCCCCTAATGCAGATTAAGGTTTGATTGTGTCGACATTAGGCTGACGAAAGGTAAAGACCCATCACAATTAGTATAAATAAAGGTCTCAGGTATGACTTTAAGATCACGATGCATAATATATACATTACTTGTTGTGTCAACCACTCGGTTACATTACTAACTTGAGCGTCGAAGTGTGTCCGCTTTGAGCAATGTTCGTTCGATCTTTAACTTGGAGTGCTTTGAATAAAGGACTTCAACCCTACACCCGAAACAAAAATTGTACATGAACTGCATCTTTTACTTTGTTCCTCTATTTATGAACAAAAATAACAATATTTAAACTTATAGAGAATCATGCTTAAGGATTTGGTAGTTACTCTTTAAAACAACTGTACAAACACTTTTTACTTTTTTTTTTCCTTTATTTAAGAACATGAGTAACATTAATTAAACCTATAAAGAATTATGTATATAGAGATTAGGTAATTACTCCTTAAAGCAATTATAAAGGAAGTATACATTTTACTTTTGTTCCCTATCATGAATAACATTATATGAATCTGTTTGCACCTATAGATAGTAACATTTTACTCTTTAAATAAACTTAATTTGATTTTACATATTTGATTTGAATGAAAAGAAATAAAATTACCATTTTTAATCACATTTTAAGTATTTAATTATAAAAATTGTTGAATAAACTTAATTCATGTATAAAAATATTAAATATTAAACACTATCTATTATATTTATTTATTTGTAATAAAAATATTAAATAATTAATTATATACAATTTTGATGACACGAAATAGTTGTATATTTTTTTATTATTTAATTATATTAAAAAACTTAAATATTTGAATTTAATTACATTTAAAAACATATTTTAATAATATAAATGATTTAAATTAATTAATAAAAAGTGAAAATGTGGAGAAGAAGTCATGCACTTTCATTTTTTTCATTTTTTAATTAATTTAAATCAATTTTATTCACTAAATTATGTTTTTATTTTATTTTTATTCAGAAAAAATGTGAAAATTTTCAAAAACTTTTAAATATTTGATTTTAATTAAAATAAATAAAATTATCATTTTTTTAATCACATATGTTAAGTAATTTAATTGTAAAAACTGTTGAATAAACTTAATTCATGTATAAAAATAATAACTATTAAACACTATATATTATATATATTTATTTATAATTAAAATATTAAATAATTAATTATATACAATTTAGATGACATGAAATAGTTGTACAATTTTTTTTATTTAATTTTATTAAAGAAAACCTTAAATGTTTGAATTTAATTACATTTAAAAACCTATTTTATTAAATACAAATGATTTAAATTAATTAAAAAATGAAAAAAATGTGAAAATGTGGATAAGGACATCTCACCCGACATTTTCACTTATTTTTCATTTTTTAATTAATTTAAATCTTTTAATTTACTAAATTATGTTTTTATTTAATTTTTATTCGAAAAAAATGTGAAAAAGTTAAGAAAAATTTAAATATTTGATTTGAATGAAAAGAAATAAAATTAACATTTATTAATCAAATTTATTTATTTATATTAAATAACCTTATTAATGCCATTATATAATAATATAATATAAATAAATGGTGATGTACTTTGTTTATTTATAGTCTTTTTAGGCTTTTATTCATCTCCATGTATGCATAATTTTGTTGTTGAGCAAATACTATTTGACCAAATATGGTACATTTATTTTTTGTTTAAATGTTTACTTCGTCCTCATGTTAAGAGGTGAATTTATGTTTAGTACTTGATTTTAAAATTGAAGACATTGGATCCTTATGTTATGAAAAATGTATGAATAAGGTCATGTTCGTTAAGTTGACAGCAATGACGTTAAGTTCATATTGATGTGGCCATACTTTTTCTCTTTTTTTTTCTATTGTCCAACTTTTTCTCTCTCTTGTTCAGCTTTTTCTTTGATGATTTTGTTGAACTTATTCTTTCTTTGTGGACCTTATTTATATATTTTTCATAACATAAGACCCAATGTCTTCATTTTTAAAACCTGGTACTAAACAGAAATTCACCTCTTAACATGGGAACAAAGTAAGCATTTAAGCCTTTATTTTTTGTTTGTTTCCTTGTTATTATTGAAGCATGCACTGAAGAAGATTATTCCACCAAAAATTTTTTATTCTTTCTTTGCATGCCATCTTTTCAAGCACATGAAAATGTGGAGGGACATCAATTCTCAATGTCAATAAATGCGTGGAAGGAATGGTTCAAAAAATTATGCATCATATAACTTTTGGTTATACGGGATCAGATGTTGCAAATGCTCCAAATGCATGATAGAGACGCGAGAGTGGGAAAAAGACTTGTGTTATTTAAAGTTTTTGTACTATAAGTGTTAGAGACCATATAATCAGATCTATTTAATTTCGTTTTATTTTACTAATTTCGGTATTATATAAATGGATTTCCGCGATGATATTATGATTTTAAAATTTTAAATTTTATTCGTAATTGGGACATCCAAAAATTGGGGTGTTACAAAGCACAAGGTTATGATGATCTTGAGTTTGTTCTTATCGAGATTCTAAACTTGTTTAAGGCTCTTAACTTGCTTCATTGTAAGCAACTTTATGAATTAGATCACTTTTACCTATTCTTCCTATAATATTATTCTTCCTCCCAAACTCAATATCCTCAAAGAATATGGTTGTTCTCATCTCAAATTAATTTAATTTGGGATTTAAGGATTCACAATAGGAAGTCACTATATAAAGAATATATAGATTATTATTTCTCAAAAATGAATTGGTTCCAACAAAAACTTGAATTTAAACACAATTTGAATTCATTATTTCCAAACAAACATAATTAACATAATTTGTTCAAATAAACAAATGAAATCAAATTTTGCCTACATGACTCTACAACCGAAATGTCTTTTAAAATCAAAACAGAAGATCAGCTCATAATAATAATCTAAAACTTCCTATGGCTTCCATCTCTACCGATTTGACATCTACCACATAAATCCATCTTTCAGAATCAATTCTCTTCCGGTTACGCAACCCTTTCTTTGCACGCCACACGTGATATTTCATACAATCCTTCCTTATGTGTCCAACTTTATTTCAAAAGAAACATTTATCATATTGGTTTTGTTTCTTTTGTGATGCACCTTTAGCAGCATCATTCCGGATTCTCAATTTTCTTCCTTTTGCCCTTGTCATTAAAGGTACTGGTTAAGTGAGCACTTTCAGTCATTTCTTACTTTAGTCTCTCCTCTTCATGAAAATAATATGAAATCACATCAATCATTAATGGACCATTTTTTCTTTTGGCAGTTATATGAAAGCATAGGTGGTGTGAAACCATAACGCGAGAAGAAAACCGTAACAACAACAAAGCAAGGTCCTAAACCCTCTCTCGAAGCCCGTGGTGAAAAGCATCATTCGCGATGAAGCAAGGAAGGAGATGAACAGTGGTGTGACTCACTAGAATGCCAAAGAACCATTCCCAACATCATGAGTGAGATGCATCTGCAACTTGTAGAAAACCAGAGCCAACAAAGACAAAAACCACCAACGCTGGGCAGAAAGGAGAAGCGCAAAAAGCAAGGGGTTGCACCAGAACAAAAAGTAAAAGGTTGACCCACTACCGTGATGCAAAACACGAATAGAGAAGAATAAGAACCAACGAGAAAAGAAGCAGAAATAGAACACAAGGGGAAGCAAATTCGCATATTACAGATTTTCCCTAATTTAGGGTTTCACAAAATTTTTGCTTCTCACTTTCAATTTAGTGTTCTAGAAACATAATTGGGATTCTTTAATTGGGTTTTTCGTTCTTTTAAACAATCCATTCAGATAGAGTATTCATGAAATCAATGATCCAAAATTGATTACAAATGCAATATATAATGAATTAAATGAAAAGCCCTAAATTTCATAAACAAAATTTCTCATGAGAATGGGAAAATCCAAATCAGGATTTATGCAAATTATCATATACTAACATGCTCGACATCAATAATTTATAACAGCTCCCAATTCCTTTAAAACAAAAAACGAAAACGTACCTAAAGGATTGATCGAAAACAATTAATTAACATAAATTGGTTTCTGATTTTTTTTTTGTAGAGTACCTTAGTTTTTCTCTTGATTTGCTCTTCTGATGAGGAGAAAGAGAAAGAAGCAGGAATGATACATGTGCTCACACATGGGACCATGACCCTTTATGTAACCTTTGTGAGTTATTTTTTTTAGTTTCAATAATTATAATTTTACCCCTTCAACATTTTATGACATATATGTCCTTAGCCACATAACTCATTTAATGATATATATATATATATATATATATATATATATATATGAATAACTCAAAATTGCTAACAAAAGCGTGTTAAATGAATTGGTTATGTAAGACCATGTTCATTTGTCTTTGCACGGAGAACGGGTAATATGTGAGAACAGTTATGTATGAATGAATACATATGAGTGAAGGAGAATTGGTGATGGGGTCCATGGGAAAAAAAGTGAAGGAATTTGGTGAGCATGTGGGATCCACTTGGGTAGATATATATTAATTTATGGGTTGGTGGTAGTTAAGGAAACAGGGGGTGTATTTAGTATATACTTTTGATTATTTTGTATGATTTAGGTTGACTTCGTGTGATTGCATTATTTGATTAATTATTGTTTGGAAATTATCATGTAAGGGGTGAATTTGAATGGGTGAAAATACAACATGTTTTTAGTATGAATTAGGGCATATGTGAATTTATCGGTTGGTTGTATGAGTGTGAGAATATGACAGGTTGATTACGGGGTTGTGTCATTGTATCTAGTAAATCTCCAAATGACCGTTTTCGTCATGCAATGTAGGAAAAGGCATTACTCTTCGACAATGAGATGTGGGAAGGGAAATTATTTGAGTGTTGTACTCTCTCGCATGTGTAATGTAGTGGAGAGGGGGGGATTGTTTCATTAAAACTTGGACTCGTTGAGTATAGTGTCCGGTGTGTGATTCACCGCAAGTTGTTACCCGTAAGTCCTTGAAGGGCAAGGGAAACAGGATTGGTGTCTAGATGGCAGGATGACTCGAAATGATCCATTTTATGAACGATGGTGGTAGGATAGGGAAGATAGACCATTGGTGTGTGATATAGTTGTGTAGTCGTGTTGGATTGATTTGTGTGCTTAATATTGACATGCATGGTTAGTACTTATCATTATGCTTATGTTTATTGGTATGTTTAGTATTGAGATAAATGTGTTATTTGTGAATTCTTTTATTTTGTTTATGTTTGATTCTTAGTTAGTTCATTCATGCATTTGTGATGGTAATTTCCACTTGCAATAATCGTATTTATATGGAAGAAGATAATCTTGTAAATAAATTAGATGTTGTGTAGTGTCACGAGTTGACTAAGAGAGTTGAAGGATTTTTTATTTTGTTTCAAAATAAATTATTTTATTTTGTGGTTTTATTTTGTAAGAAATAGGAATTTTGATATTTACTGAATAGTTATAAAAACTTTCTGAACTTTTCGCAATGATATTATGAGTTTACAAGTTTGCGAAATTCCATGTAAATTTTTGAGTTTGATAATCTTGATTCATATTCTTTTCTTTTTTTTATTTCTTTTATTTTAAAAGACAATGGTCCTTTCTTAGTAAGTGTCTCCTTGCAATATAAATGAAAAATACGTGAAAATCAGATGTAAAATGTTATAGTTTGATACTTGAACTGATATTTCTTTTGAAGAAAATAAATTTAAATAAAATAAAATAAGTAGTTTTTCAATTTCCTCTTTTGAATCTACTGGACTAACTTGAAAAAACGTTGACTTAAACATCACATACGTTTTTTAAAAGAAAAAAAAAATCTTTATACTTTTTAAAATTAAAAAAAAAATCTTTATACTTATTTATTTTAATTAAGGAATATGTATATTTATTTTCTGATAAACTTCCATTTATGTATAATTACATTTGTATGATTTTTTTTTATTTAGGAAAAGATAATAAAATGAGGGTCAACAAGATAACTTACGAAAAGAGTAAGTGTACCCATCTACTCAATTATTTATCTTTACTTATATTAAATTCAAAATGTATTGCATTTAATAGAATTCTTATTTTAATTAAAGATTTTAAAATTATTTACTTTCTTTAATAAAATTAAATTTTTATCTTTGTCTAATCTTCTCTTGTTTACCAAATATGAAAAAATAAAATTTTAAAATGACTAAAATTTTCCTTTTTAATGCATTAATTAATTATTTAATAATATATTTTTTCTGTTGTTAGCCAAAGCATTTTTCTTTCGCTTTCTATGTCTGAAGAAGACAATCAAGTTTAATCTTGATGAATAGAACTAGTATACAAATTTTCTTAAAAAAACATTTAATATATTTTAAAGTAATTATTGTAATTTATAACAATGAAGACTTAATTTGTACTGGGTGCAAAAAAATTTATAATGTGATTATCTGTATATTTTTTATTTAGCATTTTCAAGAAATTAAATTAGTGTTATATATTAATTTCAAGGAAAGATTTACTTTCCATTACAATAAAGTCAAAACTCTTTAAATTTGGAAATAAATAGTTGAAAAATTTTAAATTTACATTATATTTATACAAAATTAAAAGAACGTGATGGAAATAATAATAAGGATAAATTTAAAAATAAAAATAAAAATAAAAATACTTAATTTAAAAATGATTTAACATTATATAAGTCTTCATATAAAAGAATACGGGAAATATTAAATATTTTCAAGTTTAAAAATAAAAGAATTAATTGATCAATAAAATATTTTATTGATTTTAGTTTTAAATCTTTTATTATATTTAATCTTATTTCAAATATAAATATTGATTAAATTAACTAAAAAATAAATTGTATTTGATTGCTAACTTATGTAACTTGTATCAAATTTTTAATACACTGATAGATTAATGATTCTGAATTTTAAGATTAAAAGTATTTGAATAATTTTTTTTATTTTAAATTAAAATTATAATTATTAAAATACTCCTATGTCTAAAGTATATTCTTTTTTATGAATAATTTTTTTTATCAATTAAAATTTAGTATATTTTAAGAAATTAAATAAATTAACAAACTCACCTATAATTATGTGAAATAAGAAATACGTAAGTGTAATTTTAAAGATAACACTTAAAATGCTCATGTAACAATTAATTAAAACTCAAATTATTATAAAATATAAAAATGGATGGTGAAATATGTACCATGTGTAACTAGTGCGGTTAGATTGTGTGATGGCAGTTTCTATCTGCACCTCCATTACTTGTTTTCCTGTACTTCTATCTAAAAAGAATTTTTTTTCATTTTGTTTTTTTAATTATATAACTTGAAAGTTAGAAAATGATTTTCGTATTGTGTAATTTGAAAATTAAAAGATTTTCGGAAAGTTAAAAATAACTTTCAGTATAACCAAAAATGATTTTTTTTTCTTAAAAAAGTTTCGAATTATATAATCCAAAAACTAGAAATGATTTTTCAACTATGCAATTTAAAATAATTTTAAATTGCACAATTCAATTTTGTTTAATTTCAAAATTTAAAGAGGTTTCTTTATATAAAGTGAAGGAGAAAATTATCAAAATACATGGAGGACTTACCTTGTATAGTGTGATTCCTAAATTATATGAGCGGGATGACAACGAGTTGGATCAGACACGGCTAATATCTATCTATAACTCGATATGACAAAAAGATTACACCCACTATTCGACCCGCTATCCATATGGATGCCCACCTAGAAAATATCCATGGATATTTTAAAATCCGTCGATACCCACGGATATTTGCACATATTTAAAAAGATATATTTTTATAAATTATTAAAGTAAAATTATAAAAAATATATAAAATATAATATAATTTAAATTAAATTTAAATTTAAATTTAAATTTAATTAAATTTAACTTTATAAATATAAATTAATTTTTAATTAAATTTAATTTAATAAAATATAAATTAAATTTTTATTTTAAATTTTTGCGGGTAGTGGATATTCGTGGGTACGTTATAGTATAATACCCGCACTCGACCCGTTTATAAGCGGGTATTAAAATACTTGCTATCCGCAACCCACAAGTAGTAAATATCTGTGAGTATAAACTATCTGTCACGAGTTTCATCCTCAGATATCAGCAAGCGCAGATTTTTTTGTTATCCCTAGACCTGACTATGTATGCAGTTGTGTGAGAAATTATTAATTAAGTGTTTATCCTTGTAATTAAAAAAATAGTATGTAGTACGAAAATTGCCAAAACAAATGTTTTTAGTCTGATTTAAGTTAATAAGTTAATGGTTATTTTATCAACTTTTAATTTATAAATTTCAAGTAAGTCACTTTATTATATTATTATATTAAAATTATTTGAAAATTTAGTTTACAAAGTAGATAATAAATATATGATGACATAAAACAATAGGTTTAATACCTATTTTGGTCCCTCGGTTTGTAGGATATGTTTAAAATTGTTCTTCTCACTAGTGTAGAAAGGGTTTTAGACGTCTATTATTTTGGCCTTTTAATGTCAGATCCAAATCCGATGTCTTTGTGGGTGACGTTAATCAGACGTCGACTGGGTATACCCGACGTCTATATAGACGTCGAATGTGAGTATACCCGACGTCTATATAGGCGTCAGATGTATTGATATCCGACGTCTATTTCCCTGGAACGTTTTTTCTACTGTAACTCATTGGGCGTCTATGTGTGCACTGACAAACGTCTATAGACGTCGGACATGGCATTAACAGACGTCTACTGGGTGTTTTTTTTAAAAAAAATAATTTATTTTTACAATAAAACCACACTTGAAAAACAGAAAATTGTCCCAGAACATTATACTATAATATATATATATATATATATATATATATATATATATATATATATATATGCGTTTCAACTAAAGAAAGTTCTACTTAATCTAAAAAATAATTCAATACAAAAACTATCAAAATATAAACTTAAACTAAACCTAATAATGTTCAACAACAAATACAAGTGTTCCTAGGTCCATCTTTGCAGAAGATAAGTTGTCAACTCCTGCCTTATCTGCTTAATTGTGTCCTCTGGTATAGGAGATGTACTCTTGAAGCGCTGCAAAATGAAGAAAGATTCATTATGATTTCATATATGTTCAAAGATGAATTTGATTTGTAATGTATTGAAGGTATGCATCACTACCTCATTCCAATTATCTGTAATGGTAGCTCGAATGATGGTCTTAATCCAAGACAAGACATAGAAGCCACATTCCCATGAATCTAGCTGCTTGTTACACTAAAATGACAAACTAAATAGTAAAGAATTTAGATCATTCAATAACATAGAAAATGAATTAGAACTATAAATGACTTACAACCTTTGGATACAAAACTTGAACTAGTTGACCTTGGGATTTACCCACAACTCTATTTAGATTGAAAACACAAAGTAAAATTAATATAACTATATTTATTATAAAAATTTAAGGTCAACATGAAATTCAAAGTCATTTTTGGAGAAACACTTACATTTTAAGCATGCTTCTCAAGTCATTTCTCATCTTCCTCTACACCGAACAAAACCATATAATTTTACATTGTTTGGGAATGATGACCATCAGTTGCCAATGAGACCTATCATGAATCATAAATAGTTAGTAAACTAATTAAGTAAACTTTAATGAACATTTACATAAAACAACACATATCCATCAATGTATGGCACAAGGTATACTTCTCTTTTTGACTCATCCATCCATGTTTGCAAATAATATTGTTTGCTTTCAAGTGTGTTACCAGAAGGTTGAATGGTCTGAGGTTCAACAAATTCATACATGGAAGACCGACCTTGGTCTACAATGATTGTGTTCACATACCTAAAACAACAAGGTGAAGTTGTTAGAAACTAGGAATCTAAATAAAACTAATATGAAAGACAAAATTAATTATCTTACATGCACCATAATTGAAGGATGGAAATATTCAACATCCTGTCTCCCCCAATGGTATCTAATGCATCATTCAATGTGATATATACAGGCACATGGGGGCGACCAAATACTTTGAAATCCCAGTATATTTCTAATGGTGCTCTCTTCAACTTAGGTAATCTTGTCATTAAATTTAACATAGAAATATTAATAATAAAAATATTATACCTATGGAGTAGCAATGTGTGACATGATCAATGCTCTAGGCCAGGCTATAAATGATCCTATGGCCTCCCCCACAAAATGAATTTCTGGAGTGGGTACATGCACCTGAGCCTAGGGATCCCAAACCTCATCAATCGTCACACGCACGTGGTGGGGTAATATAGGAACACCATGAATTGTCTGTCCTCCCTCAAGTACTCGTCCGACAGCCACAATGCGTGGGGGATCCCCATCAACCAACAACTCATACTGACCACTATACTCAGTAGGTTCTATAGTAGAGCATGATCCTCTAGTGCTGACACGAGGTGTTATGGGAGCTTCAATGGGAAACCCCATGGTGCCCTGCGTCATGGAATGCAGCTTCTCTTCAAGCGCTCTTTGTATTTCTTTTTGTTCTTGTAGTTGCTCCATGAATCGTTGCGTCATTGATCTCATGCTTTGGTTGAGTCTTTCCTCCCACTGAAGATCCATCTACCTCAATGCCTCCTAACTCATTGATTTAGTGTTTTTCTGTGTAGGGCCAAAGTAGTCACGAAGACCAATCGCCCTAGGAACTCCACGTACATGTCCTGGGTGTTCGGGCTTTCTAATGCCCGTTGTTAGAATGTCGTCCCTACCTTGGCCAGCAAATGTTCCCTAAGTCTGCTGCTCAACCAACTCATCCAGCACATAGAAAAAACTTTGTAACTTAAAAGACATGCTATGATAAATACACAATCAAACAATGTTTAGAATTTGAACTTACAATTCTTTGTGAGATCAAGGCAGCTGAGGAAGATGTCATGTTCCCATCAAATTTAGTCCGAGCATCCTTCCACAACTCGTACCTAGTAGGTGTAGGTGCTAGGTCTGGGGACTCAAGCCCCAAGGTCTCTGCTGGAGACTTTCTAATTTTCTTCTCCAGTTTTGCATAACCACCTCATGATAACAAGTGTGGTGCATCGTTTAGCCTTTTCCTTTCTTGGGCGGCTAAACTTTTACCCTTTAAAACCATGTATATATTCATCAGTGTAAAATCATAATAAACTCCATGAAAGACTTTATAGATGTTAAGAAACATACCTTCCATTCCTCAGACTCTCTAGATGCGCGAAACTGCATCCAATCCTTCTCTGTGAAGGTATAATGCTGACATGGATTTTCATGTTGTATGTCTCCAAAGACATATAAACGTGTTAGCTTTGTCTTGAAATCCCTCCATTTGATCGCTATATGCGATAACACTTTCTTTCTAATTTGTCCAGTATTTGGAATATCATAGTTGTTGTTTAAAACAAAAAACATGTTAATGACATAATAAAATCAAACAAATAAGTATATCAAATTTCTTTTAAGTAAACATATCTGAATATCTTTCCATAAGAGGTTCTTCTCGACCTTTGGGACGTCATCCCAAGATGCATGAAGGATAGAGACATGGCTTTTTGCTAACTTACCTAGATAACTACTAAACATATCATCATTTGGCCCTGATGGCACACCTGATATGGGGTCAATGTCAACATGTCTCCTCTGCCCAATAACGCGTCCGGATGTAACATCTGGCAATCGTGTGACGCCTCGACCACGTCTGGTCTGTCCTAATCCTGAGTTTGAGCTCGACATACCTGAAAAATATATACAAGGTTAGTACTAATTCAAATATGATGAATAAAACTACATATAAACTCATTACAAAAAATATCACAAAACCTATTAAGATATTGTTTTCTCCCAGATCCCTTCATTGTGATCACTACGAATTGCGTGGATGTCATCGGCAACGTCATAAACTGAGTCTTCAATGGGTCTTGATGCAACAGATGTTGTCTCAAGTATATCAAGAGAATCTTCATCATCATATCCGTGCATGTTTGTCCTTCTAAAACCACTGATCATTTTTTATTCGCTAAATCATTTACGTAGAATATCTGTCTTGCTTGACTAACCATGATAAATGGTTCATTAGTGTAATTCATCTTGTTAAAGTCTACCAATGTGAAACCAAAGTCATCTGTCATGACACTAGAATTTATATGAACCCATTTACACTTGAAAACTGGGACTCTAAAACTGACATAATCAACTTCCCATATTTGTTGTATTATTCCAAAATAACTCATGGATGTTGTGATTGGATTTTTGTCTTTAAAACTAGCAAAGTGCACAGCCTCAGTCTTGTCGTATTTGATTAAGACAACGAATACAAGGACAAAAGTATGTCTCGTTCACAGACTTTGCATTCTTCACTGATGCGATGTTCATTCATCCAGCTTCGATCCATACTATGTTCGTAACATACTTCATCAGTTTCAATTTTTTAACTCTCATAAGGTTAGGCCCTACCCATTCAGAAAAATTAATTTTCATAAATTGCTAAGACACATGCAAAGAAGTGTACATAATAAATTTGATAAGATTTTGACAGCATTTCGCATTGGTCTCCGAAATACATGAAATGAGATTAGTCAAGGATGACCACAATCAAATATGCATTCGGAGAACAACACAAATACTGAACCAAAATTTTATCAATCTTATCCATAAACACCAACGTACATGTTATAGCAAATTATGAAAAATAACTTTCCCAAATTGTCCAATCGGACAATTCAAAATTTAATACAAACGATTAAAAGATTAATCCTTTGTGTTAAATTTCAAACGGGAACTAAGTTTCACTCAATGATTTGATACTTATAATCTAACATGCCAATTATAATAACACAACTAAACTTCATCACATGCATATGCAAAAGTCAATAACGCATGCATACCCAAAAGCCAAAAACATGCACATGCAAAAGCCAATAACATGCTACGCAAAAGCCAATAACATGCATACACAAAAGCCAATAACATGCATATAAAAGAAGTTTTCAACAAAGAAGCTAACCTTTATAGTAGATTAAAAAAGAAATGGAGGGAAATGGAGGAGTGCACAACCTAAAACGTAGGCCAAAAAGAGTTAAAAACGCGCCCAAGAACACACTAGAAACTGCATCAAAACGCAACGAAAACTAATTCTAATCGGTTCAAATGAAAGATATTTCATCAAAGAATAATTTAATCGAGTAAAACTAAATTTAAATGGTCCAAAAGAGAGAAAAAGCACCTGAAAATGCAATGCCGAAAAGATAAAATACGAGGAAGACGATGAACAGTGAGCGTAACTCCTCGCGGGTTCGCGTTTTGTAGTATAACAGCCTCTAGACATTGGGTGCTTGGGAGGCCGACATCTATAATATTATAGACATTGGGGCCCTCACTAATATGATGTCTTTCAAAATTAAAAATTAGCATTCGCGGGGCATATAGACATTATGTATGAGGGTGCTCGACGTCTAGGTTAACTTTTCACCTACCCAGTCAGTCATATAGATGTCTGCTACAAGGGGCCGACGTCTATAATATTATAGACGTCGGGGATGGTGGGATCAGACGTCTATATGACAGACAAAAATGACTTTTCACCTACCTGTCAGGTATATAGACATCAGGTAGGTGGGGGGCCGACGTCTAGAATATTATAAACGTCGGGACCTCCTAACAGACGTCTATATGTCCAACTTATTCCCGAAAATGTCACCGGTCAATTTTTTACGTTGGATATTACGTAATCTTACGTCTAAGGGGTGACGTTAAAGGTCATTTCTGCACTAGTGCCTTTTTTTCAAAAATTCACTAGCGTCCTATATTTTGCAAAAGCGGTTCACGTCAGTCCTTTTTGCTTACAGCGTTAAAAATGCTAACGGCGTTAAAAACGCTAACGACACAGTTGTCAAGGTGGCAACTGTTTCATTAGCGTTTTTAATGTTGTAAGCAAAAAGGACTAACGTGAACCGTTTTTGCAAAACTAGGAGGTTAGCAAACTTTTGAAAAAAAAGGAGGACAACTTTGAACACATCCTATAAACCAAGGGACCAAAATAGATACTAAACAAAAATAATATAATTATGAGTTTTATTATATAAATTAAATTTTTATTTATAGAATAGACAAAAACGTATGTGGGCCTTTTGTTAAATAACCCAACACACATTCTATTTCTCTAAAAAAAAATTAAAATTATTCTATCTTTTCTTTTTAATTTTTCACTTAAATCTCCTCTTTTTATTAGAGACTACCATTTGAATCACGATAGAGAACCCTATTATTTCCAGTGACTAAAATTCAAAAGAGTAAGTTTGTTTCATTCGTGTTATAGAAAACATAGTTTGTTCATATGTTTTCTTGAATTTGTTATAGTTGTATGGGGTTTTCTTTGTTCTTATATACTCTTTGTGTGTTGGTGAATCCAATTAGGACTTCATATCATTAATTTGATCTTCTTATGGGTGTAGATAGGTTTATTTTGCTGAGTGAAAAGTTATAGAAGTTCTTAAGAAACACAAGGATACCATTTGAGGTAAGGGAAGTTGATTTTATTACTTTAGGATTCTTGTAATGAATTTATTGTAGTCTAGTTGATTTTAGAATAAATTGAAATTTTATGATTGAATTGGTATATTGATATGAGGTAAATTGAATTTATGAGATGAAGGAGTTCTAGATTTCCCATGATCATGTGAGAATTGGAAATGTTGGAATCCTATGTTCTAAAATATGTGATTGTGGCTTGTTATAACTGGAATTGGTGATTTTAATTATCTTTTGTGTGTTAGTAAATCGCTTGAAACATGTGAAGAAGTTTTGGGTTGTGTTGGGTTTTTTTATTTGAGGTATATAGTTAGAAAAGTATGTCTCTTACGATTGTTCCATTTTAAGTTTCTCTTTTGTGAATAATTATTTTATTTGATGTGTTAGTAGGTTGTTTTGTACTTATTTGCGATTTTTATTCAATCTTGAAATACAAAGAATACTTGTGAAAATGAAGGTTTTGTGGATAGGTGATTTGATGAGGAGGTTAATCATGTGATTGAGGTAAATGTTTCAACAAGGTGTCCCTCATATGATTGAGTTGTGATATATTGTTGGATGTTGTGATTGGTTGCATGGTCATATCATTCTCAAGGAGAAAGGGTCTCACATGTGAGTTTAATGTTATACATTTGCTAAAAACTCTTGTATGAAAATTATTGCTATAGTTAGTATTGGAATCGTGAACTTAATTTCTTTTAGGCTATAAATGAACTTACTTTGCCATGAGATGGAGAGTTTGGTACCATTATCAGAACTGTAACACAAATGATTTCATTTTTAGATGACAAAGCAAAACTTCTAAAGTCATAATAAATGTATAAATTCATGTGATTGAGTTTAGGTTATATTTTTTTGTAAATGGACGAAAATTGAATTTGTGATATATAAATTGAATATTTGCTAGTTTAATTATAATATATCTTTATAATAATTGTATATTGGCTAGTCTAAAATATTATTAGCTTAACTTTCTGTATTTGTTATTTATTTGTGTTTCTTTTGTAATTATCACTTATATAGCATGAGTAGATAAAGATACATGTGAGGATGGTGTTATCTAGATAGAAAGTTGTGAGTTGAAAGTTTAGAATTCTTTTGACACAAAAAATATATGATATGATGTAGTTTAATATTTTTGTTTCCTTCAAGGATTTTAGTTAATTGTATATTTTAAGTGACTTTAATTTTATGACAGAGCTGTAATTACACTTTATGACAGGGCTGTAATTACACTTTATTTGTATGATTATGTATACTTTTTCTATTCATAATATCAGCTTTGTTCAATTCTTCACTTATAATAATCCGTACAAATATTTTATTTTATTAGGATGTTAGTATAGTTATAATTTTTTAAATAATTAGTTTTCTAACAAATATTTTAGTAATTTTTTATCTTTTAAAAGTTGTATATGTTTTTTATTTGAAAGAGTTATTTTATTTAAATGAGTTGATATTATAAGTAATAATCAAATTTATTTTTCAATTTTATTTTTATTTTTGAATTCAAATTATTGTTCATTAGAAAAAAAATCTTATAGTTTTTTTCGATATAATTTTCATATAATATCATTTAACGAAATATTTTTTATTTCAAATTTTAATATTAAAATATTTTTTATTTTGAACCACGTAACAAGAATAACGAAATAAACACAAAAAATTGTATAAGAATAATATTTATGACCATGAACATAAAAAACAGAGATGACCGCATACATTGATAAGTGTGAAAAAGAGTTGTTTTTATACTTATAAATGAGCTCAATCTTGTAATTTTTCATGTTGTTCCTCGTTGAAAAGTTGTAATAGGTAGTAGATTGTTATGTAAAATATTGTACAGGAAATGATATATTATTTAGACTCTGTCAGCCAATTTTCGCAAAGCGAAAGCCAAAATTCGCACTACCAGAAAAAGAAAATTCGCATAGCGCACCAGTACTTGTGCGCTGAGCGAATAACATCAGTTAAAATACAGCAGTTAAGAAAATTCGCATAGCGCACCAGTACATGTGCGCTAAGCGAATTAATGAAAATTTAAGTGGCTTTAAAAGACGTGACAGAGCGACAGAAACATTCCCTTCGAACAGAAGTTCTAGACAAAAGAAAGAAATGAAAACATCTCAGGAACTTCTGGAGACTACCTCGAGGCATCAAGACACCATTGTTGCAAGGGATTGCTTCAAATATGTATGTTTAGATGATTAGGAGTAGTTTTTCTTTCGTTGGAATTGGATGTAATGAACTTACTCTGATGTAATTTTCCTGTTCAATATATCGTTGTTCGTTCATATGCTCTTTCTTGTATTTACTATCATTGTATGGAAATATAATGTTATTTGAATGTCTCTGATTACTGGAAAGTAATTTTGAACATGAACATAGATAGAGCACCTAAGTGATTTGGGATCTAGGGATAGACTCAATAACTTGGTCATTCTTAACATCGGCCTTAATGCAAATTGTATGTTAAATTGACTAAGGGATTAGAATTTTAATATATTAATTTAGAACTAGCTGCTAAGGGATTAGGACTAGTATGCCTTGATGTGAATGTTTGAATGAAATAATGAAATATTGAACAGAGTTTTATATTCATATGATTAATGAAACCCAATTCCAACGAAGTTTCTTTAAATATAAATTCTTTGCACACCAACTGTTTGATAAAAATACCAAAAAGAGTTTCCTGTGTTTTTGTACACTTTGATGTCTAATTGAATTATAAAAGAAATAATTGTCATGTGTTGCACAAGTCCCTTGGGAGAACGATACTTTGAACTTACTCTATATTACTTGGAACGATTTGGTATACTTGCCAAAAAGTTATCATACATATATCACAATGTATGGGAAATTAGTTTTATAGAATATTATTCAAAGTAATTAGTAGATAGAGAATTACTTTTAAGAAAAGACAATTTGTGTTGTTTGACATAATGACATATCACAAGAATTATCAGAAGGAATTTGTACATAAGGAAAAATTTTTCATATTTGTTCTATAATTTTGTTTCTAGGGTGGCCTAGTATATAATACCATAGACTTACATCTATACGTTCATAAGATAAAACAGATTTAGGTATAAAATCTTGGTTAGAAATGGGAAAGATTACAAGTAATAAAGGCCCTTATAGATATTAGCACATCTAATCATCTTCAATGTAGAGTTCTCTTGTATTTAACACATCTTAGAAGAGAAAGTTAAGGTGCAGTTTATGTCCTTAGCTAAACTTCAGACAAATATTAAGTTAAAAGAAAAATCAGGAATGTATAAGACATTAAAGATAATAAAATCTTTTGAAAATTGAATGGTTCTTACATGTTGGATAGTGACAATGAATTATTTGACAGTTTAAAAGATAAAGACAAAGTGTTTCTTCTCATAGGTTACATGATTAATGGCCCTTGTGCCTATAATCTAAGAACATACCTTGTTTGCTTTATGTTGTGTTCCTTTATATTTAACTAATGTTATGTGAAGAGTTATCAACACTTTTTATCATCTTTAGTAATTTTATCATATGTTCTAGAGTAAAAGAGTTGAAGGCAACATTAATGTTTGTCTGCTGGGTGGGATGTGTCTCTATAGTGGCTGACTCACTTTTGCAAACATTAGCAATTATAGTCATTATGTGCTCCTCTTTCTTGACTGTTGTTGTTGTCACTCTTGTTTGGGGTAGCATTCATCCATAGTGTGGTTCATCTTGTGACAGTAGGAGCATTGTTTCCCATAGTTTGGATTTCTTCTTCTCCCTTTTCCTTGATCGCGAGATCTAGAACCACATCCATGAGACCTCTAGGTGTGCTCTGGTTTCCAATTATTTAGTTTATCAATAGTGTTGGCCATAATCTTGGTTTCAGTGTTCTGATTAGTAGGCCAGAATCTTCTTTTTCTTGCCTTTCTTGCTACATGATGAGGGAGAAAACACAATTGATATTGGGAGGAGGCTCCATTAACAAGATTTGTGTTCTCACGTGTTATAAGTATCATTTTGGTCCTTTTAGGTCCTTTAGGAAACAAACAACATGTTCCACCTCTTTATATTTGAGAGAAATTATAGACAAATCATAACTACAAGCGACATCACAAGTACAACATGGTATGGGTCTAAGAGGCTACAATTCTTCCTATAGGATCTTTAGATAAGTAAAGAATTTACTTACACTCCTTTCTCCTTATTTGATAGTGTGAATGTCTTGAAGTAAGTTAGAAATCTTAAAGTAATCACCTTTTGAGAACCTTTCCTTTAGTTCATCTCATAGTTTTTTAACATCTTCCACATTTATGACGCTTTCTGCAATTTGAGAAGAAAGGGTCTGGATAATCCAAGATAGGACCATTATGTTACATTTTTCCCAAGCATCGTATAAAGGGTCATTTCTTTAGGGTTTCTTGTTTTTTCCATCTATAAATTTGATCTTGTTTTTGGAGAGAATGACTCTTCTCATGTTTCTGCTCTAGGAAGCATAATTAGTTTCATTTAGAACTTGAGATATGAGAGTGAGGCCTGAAATTTATCCAAGATGCTAGTAGAAGGGGTTGGAAGGGTTGATGGACTGGCCCATGTGCTCGATAATATCGAGAACGAAAGAAGATGGGTTAGGCACTAGGATTCAAAGAACTTTGATGTAGAGCAGGCAAAAAACCTGCTCTGATATCATATCAGAGATGGTATCAAAGAGAGAAAGCTAAAAAACACCTATAACAGCGGTGAAGGAGAAGAACATGGAAGCAAAAGAAAGTCAACAAGAAACACTTGAAAACTCAAATAATATGTGTATTGGTATTTGTATTTGTTACAAGAAAGAAAAGAAAAACACTAGTTTCTTGACAAAAGAAAAAGAGAAAAAAAAATTTCTAACTACAGTCCCTACCTAGCAAACTAATTATTGCTCCTAACCAATAATATTAACTAACATAATCGTTTTGATATATTGTGATATATATATATATATATATATATATATATATATATATATATATATATATATATATATATATATATATATATTATAGTTGGTTTTTACGGGTGCAAGTTCATCAAATTCGACTTCACAATAAACATAATTTTGAAGAATTTTATTGAGCGTAACATTTTTTTAATGAGTTTATTTTGATTGGTAAGACTGTGTTCATTCATATTTCAGACTTATTTGGAACTAATTATGCATGAAAAGGTGATCTTGATAATATATTATTTGTATAAATAAGGCTTAATATCCTATTTTGTCTCCAGTTTTGTTCGAAAATGTTAAATTAGTCCATCCTTTAAAAAAATGCGTCAATTACGTCTTCATTTAATAAAATTTTGCATTAATGAAATCTCTTCCATTAAATCCGTACAAACAAAGATTTAACGGAAGGGATTTCATTGATGCAAAATTTTATTAAATGAGAATGTAATTGATGCATTTTTTAAAGGATGAACTAATTTAACATTTTTGAGCGAAACTGGGGACAAAATAGAATATTAAACCTATAAATAATTACTGTGATGATGGTCACATTCAGTCTGACATGTAAATTTTTTTTGGGATTATTTAAAAATGTGCTCATCGATTTTATTACAGATGCTAGGGTAGTTGACCAAATGATATTAAATATGAATGCGTGGAACAAGTTTCCATAAATAATTTTATTTTAATTTATCCGGTACGTTGTTCATTACTTTGTGACATTTTGTATTTAAGTTTATCAAAATTTATTAGATATTTAAAAACATTTTATTCAAAGCATATTTATGTTTATCTCAAAATAAATAAAAGAATAAGAAAACTACTTGCACCTTACTAAATTAAAAGCGTTTATTTTAGAATAAAACATACAAACATTAGCAGTGGAAATTGTTAGTAACAATCATGTTTCACAGTTATTCATGAAGTTGTATTGGGAAATATATAAAATAAAATAACATTCTACTGTTTAATTTAGCATAATTTTTAAAAAATATTTCTACGATTTACCATTTCTATATGTTTTAAAATATGTTGTTAAATATAAAAAATTAACTGCATCACATGATAAAGAAAACCCAATCATGCAGTGCCCACTGACATGCTCTGCATAGACAGGGCCAATTGTACATTTTCTTCACGTCTATTATAGTACATCTTGTGGTCATGCAATTTTATTAATAATATTCACATTTTGCATTCAGAAAAAAAAAACAATTTCTTAGGAAACTATGACTTCATTTCCATGCTATCATTGCATATTTATATCGAATTGACTCGTGGATGGGAATGGTTGCTTTGAAAACAATTAAATAAGAAATTAGTTGAGGAAACAAAAAAAGATAAGAATTAGAATTGAATGTTTAATTGCCGGGTAGAATATAAATATACGGGAAATAAAAAAAATAAAAGTTATGTAGTTCCATTCATTTAATAAATATATATATATAAAAAGAGATAGAAAAATAAATACTTTTTGGTTAAAAATAATAGTGACTTCACCATTTTTAATGCTGTATCCTCCAAGCAAAATAAGTATCTTAACCTTTTTTTTAGTTTCTTATAAGAATTTATTAAACCATTGTTTTTCACGGTTCTTGTAATATTTTCTATGCCATTTTTATACCCTAGAGTGTTATATTATTTTGAAGAAAAAAATCTTCAATTTTATTATTATAATAAATAATTTTAAAAGAACGTTTGAAAACTTATGCTTTTTATATATTTTATTTTTACTTAATTATATTTCAAATAAGTTTCACTTTTGTGGTGACTTTTAATGGTTTTTTTACTTAAAGAAATCAAATTTTGAAGAAAATTATTATTAGAGAGATTCTATGCGTCACTCGATTGTTTTTACTTTGAGAAAAAAATGTTCCTTCAGAATAAAAATACAAATTCAAACATATTATAGGAAGATCTATTTGAAACATAGTTAAATAAAACTAAAAAAAATGAAAGTATCTATTTCTTAAGATTTCTTGAAAAGATGATTTCCTATTTCTAAAGAAATGATACGACGCGACCGAAAAAAGTAATTTGAAGATCACAAGAAATAATTTAAAAAACTCTTGTAAAGAATATTTATTGAAGATTAGAATTTTGTTTAATTTGACTTCAAAATTCGTATTTTTATTTTGAAAGATTTATTTTACGCACAAAATTTATTTTCTCAAATTGAAGAAATCATGTTACTTAGAATCTATCTAACTATAGATTTGGTTTCTACGAAAAAAAATTATAATTAATAAACTACCACCCACATGAATTATTATTGTTAACTAAAAGGATCCATCACAAAAACCAGGGGCTATTTTGACTTTAATATTTTTTTTCTTTGCTTGTGGTATTATATATATTATAGTGCCACGTGTATGTGCACATTGGAGTAATAGTTGGAAATCATTAAGAAGATCATCTTAAGACTAATTTAAGACGCAAAACTAATTAATATAATTATAAAAGCGGCGTCGCAAATAGAAATGACGAAGTTGGAAATATGAAACGCAATTCGTAAAGGTCCTTTTTAGAAAACTTGTTTTTATTATATTTGAATACGGAAGCTGCGTTTTTCTTTACAATTTTTTGATTTGGTTAGTTTGACAACATTGACTAGCCCAATGTTTTTGAGGTAGTTGTGGACTCTTTTTTTCTTTCTTATTTTTTTAATAAAGTTTTCTTTTCCTTTTCTTATACTCATATTTTTGACTTTCTTTTAGGAAGAATGTAAATTGGTTTAGACTCTCAGAAGCGAATCAAATTCTCGTTTAAAATGATTTTGTTAATTGCACTTGGAGACGTAACTGAGTGCATTATCATGATATTTTCTTTTCTGAGTGAAACAAAATGAAAAGGAAAATAACTCATAATGTTAAATAATATGAAACTTTTGTTTAGTGTTTAATCGATGAATTTTATTTTCTTTCATTTAATGTTATTAGAACCTTTTTATTACATTTTAGGAATTTAATTTATACGAATCAATAATTATTAAAAAAAGTTGAACAGCTCAGGATTTTTCTTCTTTGAGCTGGCACAAGAAAAACTTTGGTAAATTTGTTTAATGGGTGACAAAAGAAAAATATGTTGTTGAATCAATGCATAACAAAAAGTATTTTTGTTGGCAAAAACTAATTTACCAAGTAAACTGTGGGGAAAGGTAAATTTGACATACTTTTCCTCCTGACAGATATTTTAACAAGTGAACGTTTTGATGGGGACACGGAAACTTAAGTACTAAACCAAACAAAACATTTGTGCTTAATTCATTTTTTATAATAAATATGTTTTTTCTTCTTTGGTTTTTAGTAAAAATTAAAATTATTTTTTTTCAAAACTTTAGATTAATTTAGAGATGGATAGCATGAATTTAGTTTTTATAATCAAATTTTTTGTTAAAATTTATTTGATATTTTAAACATCTTTTCAATTAATATTAAAGAAAAATGAGTAAAATATTATAAACAATTCAAACTTTTATTAAATGTATTTAAAACGATAATAAATTTATAAAAAATTAGTTAAAATAATTAAATCCACATATTTATAAAGTTGATGGACTAAATTGAATTAACCTTTCAATGAATGAATGACTAATTCCAATTTTTACTAAGGGACAAACATATATTTAACCTCAAATAAATCTAAAAAAGTATTTTCTATAAACAATTATGAAATTCTATTTAAAGTTGAATTTTAATGCATTTATAATATGCTTTTAAGTCTTAATAACTAGGAGCATTGATTTTCAAATAGTAATTACATTTAAATACAATTAAATATTATGAATAGTAATGATGCATTATATTATAATTGGGTAAATAAACTAGTTATTAGTCTATTGATTAATTAAATTAGTTTAATGAATATAAAATTGCTTAATAAAGTATTTCAAGTTTTCTTTTAAAAGTTTTTAATTTATAAATTAAATTTAACTAGTAATTTGTTATAAATATATGTTAAAATGATTCAATGAAATATCTTATGTTAAATTGGTATTAACACTGTTTAAATGTGATCACATGTTACTATATATTTTTTTGTTTTCTTTCTCTTTTTCTCCAAATGCATGGTTGAATCCATCTTATATCTTCTTCCTCTAGCTTCCCTCTTATCTCAAGCAAACTCTTGGCCTAGTGCATTCTCTTTCCCTCGTATCTCTATCATACCAACATATCTTATTCTCTCGCGTCCCTTCCTCTATTCTTTTACAACACCATCATCGACGCCTTCTCCCTTTGTTCCTTCTTCCTTTTCTCCAAATGTTAAACGATATTGTTTGTCCTAATGTAAGTTTTAAACCCAGACATCCATTTCAAAAAAGAAAATAAAGAGGAGATAAAGAGAAATGAAAGCAAAAGGGGTCAACCCTAATGAATAAGTGTTGAAGGACACAATTAAGTTCTTACAATGAGTGTTATCTTTGAATGTGGGTTATGTGATAGTGGTTTAACTTGTGAATCTTTGGCTACGATAGTAGTTTTAATACGTCTCTAAAGTTTAGAATGTGATTTCAAGAATAAAAATGAAAAAAAAATACCCATGGATATCTACAAGTAAAATTTATGACTGATACTAAATGTATTCTCATGAATAATGGATACTCAATGTGAATGTAGACAAGAGGTTAAAATTACATTAAGGAGTATTTCAAGAAACACCAAAGTAAATAACAACTTATAGAGAATCAATGGCACTGCACTTAAGTGAGAGAAACTAAGTTCAATCTCAACATCTTAATCACTTAATTTTATGTTTGTTCAAACTTATTTTCAAATTTGTTCAACATTTATCATTATTTTATCTCAAACTTGAATAGATTATAAATTATTGTTTCAACAAAATTCATGTGGATGTGATCTTGTTGTACTACAATCAAATCAAATTAGTGAACTTGTTAGACAATATAACCCTTAATGGAATCTCAACACCAATATAACAAAAAAGAATAATAAAATAGTTAGTTTCTTTTAATTTGACTTAAGTTTCTAACTTCAAAAATTCTAATCTCAAAAGATGTTCTACTTGTATATAGAAAACAATATCAACAAAATGAACTTAATCTAGCCGTCTTGGTTAAACAGACATCCATTTTAAACTCCTTTAAGCCACATTCAAAGCCCTTTAGTATATGCATGCAAAACTACTAAAAATAGAAAAAAAAATAGAAATAAACTTACTTAGAATAAAATCTTAAATCGGTAAAAAATCTTAGAAAGTATAGAAGAAAGAAAAATGATAACTTTAGAAAGAGAGTAGATTTTATAAAATAAAACTTAATTAACTAATTTTTAATTTATTTATAACTCAATATTTTAATAATCAAATAATCGAGTTTTATTTATAATTGATATTTTCTAGGTCTCAGAGTGTTTGTTTCAGTTTGAGTGACATTTTTTTATCAACAAAAGTTAAATGTAATAAAAGTAGAGTAGTTGAGCTACTAATCTTTAAAAAATATACAAGGTATTACTATAGAATGACTACATGTTTTGTAAGTACCAAAACGTGTAAGATCCTAAAAATTATAATAATTAAGAATATATATATATATATATATATATATATATATATATATATATATATATATATATATATATATAAATAAAGTGGTTTATTATTATTATTTATTTAAAAAATATAAATTAATTATTGTAATATAAACAAGTTAAATATGAGAGTTATTTTCTTAAAGATATTTATTATAAAAATATATGATTTATTATATGTATGATTTTAATAAATTTAAAGATATTTTCTAAGAAATAAAAATAGAAAGGTATGAAAAGATATATTTAATATTTTATCTTATTAAAAGTGATGGAACCTACTCCTAGTTGGAATCACGCAAGTAGGAGCTCCAAACCAGAGTAACACAGCATAGGTGCAACGGAATAATGAAGGTAATATAGGGTCTTCCATAAAAAGGGATCACCTAAAATCTCTTAAAAGTATACATACTAATATAGGGTTTTAAGGGTGAGAGTGAAGTCCATAAATATACATACTAAATGAGTGAGTGAGTATTATACTTGGACGAGAAAGAACGTGACTCGGTAGAGTTGAAAAAAAAGTAAGAGTAAGATTCAAACATAGGAAGAATAACAAAGGTTGAGTTTCGAAGAGAAAAAAGAAAGAGGTAGCAAGAACTTACATTTCTGTGTGTTTTGAATTTAAGAACAATGATGTTTTGAAGTTTGACGAGTATTTTCAATTCATTTTTTAAAGTTATAAAGATGAAATTGCATTAGTAGTTGGGTGCATGGGTTTTGTGAATGTGAACATTTTTTTGTTATTTATGTATATTAGAACAATGTGTTTCACTTTTGACTGTAGAGGCTAGTGTGTGAGGGCGATGTGTTTCACTTTTGGTCGGGGAGGTGATGTGTTTAAGTTTTGACTGAGAAGACTAATGTTACACTTTTGGACCTATAGACTATTATGTGAGATGAGTGTGATATGTTACATTTTTAGCTAGAGAGACTGTCCACTAGACAATTGTTTCACTTTTTATATGAAGGTTATTCTTTGAAGGCATTATGTGTACATTTTGTGTGAAAGTAGTTTATTTATTTATTTATTTTATTAATTTGTAATTAAGATTTTCAATAAAATAATGTTATATTAATTATAAATTTTAACCAGATAGATTAATAGGTTAGATGGCCATTGACCGTCTTCTCACAAAATTAAAAGTTGTTTAATTTTCAATAATAATATTTAAACTAATTTTCAGCTTTTCTTAAATATTGTATAACATGTTTAAATAAATTTCATATCAAATGTAAAATGTGAAATATTTTTAAACTAACATGAATTACCTATTCTTCTTTTTCTAACAAAACTCAACTTAATTTTGTATCCAGTATTCAAATACATACCAAATTTAATTTTAAACTCTAGTGAATAAGGACTAATTATAGCTTAATCTAGAAAAGAGAGAGTCAAACATAATGAAAACTGAACATTGATTTACGCTATTAATAAAAATGGATAAAACTAACTGTAATAAATTAATAATTTATACTACATCAAAAATTAATTTATTTAAACTAAACTAAAAATAAATTCAAACAAAACTGATTTTTTTTTTTTTTGTCAAACTACACTGTGGTGAATTACACTCTAATAACTAAAATTCAGATATCTTTACTTTTATCAACAAATTTTAAAACTTTCATTGATTAAAAGCTAATAATAAATCGTTTTCTTTAATGTTTTAAGCTAATAATGTATAATGAATTTTTATTTCTAAATGAATAAAGTATAAATTTTTGATTTAAAAATAATATTGACATATGTCAACATAAAACATTTTGAGTGGTTTACATGATGTTTTAAACTCAAATATCTAATCGTTTAATAAATAATTCCATGTCACATCACATTTAGATTGATCTTGTTTGTTTGAAACATACCCTACTTTAATGTTTGAGAATACATTCAAAAAGATCAAATTAGATTAGTATTATTTCATTATTATATGTACTATTGAAATTGAGTTCAAGTTCAAATGAATAATTTTATCAAAATTTTGAAATTCTTCTTAAGGATATTTGCATTCTAACTTTCCGGTTCTAAAATATATTTTCCAAACTTATATTTGTTTATCCATTTCCTTGTTAACTTTCTTGAGTGGACGTATAAAACTCAAAATGGAAAAAATTAAAAATCAAAAGAAATGTTCTTATAATTGTATTGACAAATTTTGGCCGTTGAAAAATATTACAGTTCTACTGTATTGAAAATTTTGGATGATGAAAACTTCTAATAACATCTCAAATAAATACACCATATATTTAATCATCATAAAAAGTTTTCCGTTATTAAAGGGATAAAAAGACACAAATATGTTTTCCGATGTTAAACTTGAATTGCGATTTTGGTACGGTGAGATTCTCTCTTTGTTCTTTTTTTCTTTAAAATAAAAAGTTAATATTTTTAATCTTTAATACACTAGTTAGTGACTTTCATGTTGATAAATATGTGTTTGATATTATATGCTATACTTAAATAGAGTTTTTATATGTAAAATAAAGTATTAGAGACTACAAGCAGTAATTTCAAAATTTGAAAATGAAAATTAAAAACTATATTTAATAGACATTAAAACTAAAATTTACGTAATTTTATGGTTTAAAAATGTTTAAATAAAAAAAAATACACTGCATCTTTTATATAAAAATAAGAATCGTGATCCGATGCATTGAATATATCCGCCAAATTCGGATGAAGCATTAAATAGTGGATGGCCCTTTATATAAATAAAACAAAATGCGTGGGCCTAACCGTTACTCTTCCAACATGTCCGTAGGGTATGTCAAATTAAATTTGGTTGCTGTCAAAAGAAAGGGAGATTCAAAAGAGAAAGACATAAAAAAAAGAAAAAAAGAAATCTAGATCATTGCAGTTCGCACACCAATATAGCTTTTGTTTTTTTATCATATACCAAACAACAAACAATTCATCTACAGCAAATATGTAAAAATTTAAAGTTTCCACATATTTATATTAATATTCTTACCTTTATCTATTTATTAAACTTTGTACATCTCGTCTCCTTGAAAAACATTGATACATTTATATAGTAATATTATTTGTTTGGGTAATTATTCTTTAGGATTAGAAAATTAAGACCAATAAACTTTTAATAATATATATGAGATCGTGATATTATCTTGAACTAAATTTAAGGTTATATATTTGTAACTTTCTTTATATTATTTATGGATTTTTTTTCTTATCTATATTTCTATTTCATATAAGATTTTTAACATATGAATTAAGTTTTATTATAATGGAATGTTTTGAACTAGTGACAGAGACAAATAATCTCAACACACTTACATTACATTTTGTTTGATTTTTACAACAATTATTTGTCACCCACTGTGACATCCCAAAATATATAACAATGTATATACGTAGAATGCATCGATTATAATAATAGAAAGCAGTTAAGAGTACACAATAGATTGAATTAAGGAGTACAGTTATCCAAGTCTGGCTGGAAAACTTTTAAAACTTAAGTACAATATCACAATTCTCCAAAGCACAAATTAAGATAACATGAAGACTAGAAGTCTTCCAAGATAAAGAGCCATTAAACCTAATAGCTAGTAGAAATCCTAAGCACTAGGAGCTGGGTCTTCCTCAACTTCCAAAGCTTGCTCCAAAGGTACATCATCACCTACGCTCACATCCAAAGGATTGGATGATCATCGCGAGGGGAAAGCAAACACATGCAACACATACAAATGCAAGGGTGAGCTAGATATAAAAAGCATGTTATCTCCTAGCACAATTAATTCATGTCATCATAGATTTAAATACAGAAATATTTATGCATGCTTATTAAACCACAATTCACCCACTTACACGACATGCAAAAGTCATTCAAACATGGTAGACTAACATCACAATACTTGTTACTTTATACCCCGACTTGTTACTTGATAGACCGACTCGTCCGGACTAGAATGTATGTAGAGCTGGGGCGGGTTGTGCACTTGTGATGGCCTCTACTGCTTTGCAAAGCCATTGCCGAGGGGTTTCACCCGACCATACACAAGGTTAGTCCGTTACCGCGGAATAGACCTCCAGTGATAGCGTCTACCCTGGGACCTCCCTCTACTTCCACCACACGCGTCAATCCTCTCTAAGTGAGAATGAAAGACCGTTGGAGTGTAGGGATAACCCCCCATATGGAAGCCTCTTACCATTCATTCAATACACTAATTGATCCCACCGAGAGATCTAAATTTCCGATTCAATCCAACCACTTTAAATCACATGATATTCCTTTTGGATCAACAATGTACATCATAAACCACTTATAACCATACACTTTCAACCAATTTGGATCAACATTCATACCCTTTTACAATCTCACACAAATCACACAACATTACTACATTCAATAGATGTATCAAACAACTCAAATAGTGCATACACAACATATTTTCTTTGTACCCTTTATAATACTCATCCTTAGGTAACTCAAATGGCTTAGGGACTATCACCAACAGCTCCGGAAGGGTCAAAAACCTCCAAAACGACCTAGAGAACGTCTAAAACGGACATCCGGAACCCCAGAAACCATCAAAAACAATTTCAGCAGCATGCAGGTGCTGCCCGGCGCGACCAAGAGGCGCCCGGCGCGAATTGCACCAGACCGAGGTGCGCCCGGCGTGACCAAACGGCGCCCGGCGCCATACCAGTTGACAGCAACCACGAAACTTGGACTTTTAAGCACCTAGGGTCTGTTCTAATGACTAAAAGGGTTCTATAAACCTTGGTATTGATAGAAAACCACATTTATAAGTTAAACCAACATCCATTTGATCACTAGATCCAAGACTAGGTGTATCAAACCACTTTAAACTCCAAATTCACTTCTACAAGTTGCCCAATTTCATTTCTATCCTTTAAAACCCTCAAACCAGTTTGCAACCTACATCAACAAGTCTAATTGCAGTTGCTAGTGCTCTCCAAAACCATAGAATACTTCCAGTAGTCCTACTTCTCATTTTCACCCCTTAGAACCCCTAAAATGGGCTAAAAACTCAACCTATGAAGTCATTTTCCCTTTTAGAACAGATTTTATCAATTTAACCATCTAGACAAGTCCTAATAGGTGTGATAACATATTCCCAACTCTCCAAATCAATGCAGACCTCTTACCTCACCATTTCACTACTCCACTTCCTCTTTTTGACTAAAACCATGCACATAAACCCTCACAAGGCCTCTACTCCAATGTAGATTAAATCTTAATGTTTTAAGAGTTCCAACAAGTCTAGTATAACTCAAAAACAGTCCCTAAACTGCCACTGTTATTAAACCATCATTCCCTCTAAAATTCACCTCTCAAAACCCCTCCAATTTCACTCTAAAACATCCATTTTCACAACTTAGGTGTCCAAATTCAATTCTACTACTTTGCAACTATTTTGATCAATTTAGTGACTCAAATAAGTCACAATACAGTGGCTAAGACTGTCCCAACAACCCAATTTCGTTTTAGGCCACAAATACCCAATTTCACTACTTCACTTCCTCCAATTTGTCCTAAAACACTATAATTTCACTAATTTTCCCCTTCATTCAAGATATGGCAAATTTATCACTTCAAGCACTTCCAACACACCCAATTACAGCAGCTAGGTTCAACCAATTCAATTTACAAACCTCACTCTACAATTTCATACATCACACCCATCAAGAATTTAACATACCTACAATTAATGCAAACAAATTGAACACAATATCAAGCTCCCCTTACCTCTTGAAGACCTCCTTTGCTAAATCTTTGAATCTACCTTCTCCAAGACTTCCAGTAGCAAGGTTTCTTTCCCTCTCCGGCAACTCTGAACTTCACCTCCTTCACCAATTTTTCAGCAAGGGTTTCCTCCCTCATTTCAGAACCCAGCACCCCCTTATATCTTCCACGTTGTTGGATGGTGCCAGAAACATGTGAGGGGAAATCACGGACGATTGTCTCCCTCATTTTCTCAATAAAACAAAGGCTACTTCTCCCGTGCTTCTCTGCTCCTCCACTTTCCTGCTGATTTTCAACATTCATGCCCCCATCCCTTTCACAAATAATAAAAAAAAAGGAACAAGGCCCTTACATTCTCCCCAACACAAAAATTTTCGTCCTCGAAAATTGTTCTTATAGAAATAAGTGGGGGTATGACTTCTTCATCTCTTCCTCCTTCTCCCAGGTAGAATCGCCAGTTCTACTGTCCCAAATGACTTTGATCAGTGTGGTAGCTTTCCCATCTGGTCGTTTGGTTAGCCTCTCATCTACTTTGACCGGTTGCATCTCTATAGAGAGATCTTCCTTGACTTGTACAGTGTCAGCTTCCAACACATGTGAAGAGTCGGGGACATACTTCCGAAGCTGAGAAACATGAAAGACTGGATGGAGATTAGCTAGCTGGGGCGGCATAGCTATCTCATATGCGACTGGTCCGATGCGTCTAGAAATCTGATACGGCCCAAGGTATCTGGGAGAAAGCTTCTTAGCTCGAATAGCCTTTCCTACTCCAGTAGTAGGCGTCACACGAAGAAACACATGATCACCGGCCTCAAACTCCAAAGGCCTGCGTCTCCTATCAGCATATGATTTCTGCCTACTCTGTGAGGCTCTCATCCTTTCTTGAATCACTTTCACTTTCTCAGTCGTTTGTTGCACTATTTCTGGCCCAGTCAACACAAACTCCCCATCCTGAAACCAGCATAAAGGTGTCCTGCAACGCCTCCCATAAAGAGCTTCGAACGGTGCCATCCCAATACTGGTCTGAAAGCTATTATTATATGAGAATTCCACCAATGGCAACACTTCATCCCAGACTCCCATATGATCAAGTATACACGTCCTAAGCAGATCCTCCAATGATTGTATAGTCCGTTCTGACTGACCATCAGTCTGAGGATGGTAAGCAGAACTCATCTGGAGTTTACTGCCCATCTCATTCTGTAAAGTCTGCCAGAAGCGAGAAGTGAAGCGGGGGTCTCTGTCCAATATGATGCTGGAAGGCACACCATGCAATCTAACTATTTCCTTGATGTACAACTGAGCTAATTTCTGCATAGACATCTTCAAATTGATTGCCAAGAAGTGAGCACTCTTTGTCAATCTATCAACTATTACCCAGACGGCATCATGCTTTCTGACAGTGTGTGGCAAATGGGTTACGAAATCCATTGCAATGCTGTCCCATTTCCACTCAGGAACATCAGGTTGTTGTAACATACCACCTGGCCTCTGGTGTTCTATCTTAGCCTTCTGACAGGTAAGGCAAGAGGAAACAAATCTAGCTATATCACCTTTCATACCTGACCACCAAAATGATTTCTTAAGATCTTGGTACATTTTAGTCATGCCGGGATGCATGCTAAAACGACTACGATGACCTTCTTCCAAAATCACTCTTTTCAACTCTCCATCATTTGGTATACATGTTCTTCCTTTGAATCGTAGAACACCGTCTGTCCCAGTGTTAAAATCCCTTCCTTGTTCTCTACCAATAAAAGCCCTTGACTTCTGAAGCTCGGGGTCTAATAGTTGTCCCTCTTTAATTCTTTCAAAGATATGACTTGATATAACCAATTTGCAACATTTAATGCCATCAGGTTCAAATTCTACATCCAGCTTTAAATCACTGAAGCTCTCAACTAGCTCCAACTCTTTAACCATCAACGCAGAAATATGTACTGCCTTTCTGCTTAAGGCATCAGCAACTACATTTGCCTTCCCTGGATGATAAAGAAGGTCAAAATCATAGTCCTTCAAGAATTCCATCCACCTTCTCTGCCTCATATTAAGTTCCTTCTGATCAAAGAGATACTTCAGGCTCTTGTGATCACTGAACACCTGAAATTGAGCTCCATACAAATAATGTCTCCATATCTTAAGAGCAAACACCACTGCAGCTAATTCCAGATCATGAGTAGGGTAGTTTCTCTCATGAATCTTTAGTTGTCTTGAGGCATATGCAACAACTCTTCTTTCTTGCATCAAGACACTTCCTAGTCCCTGATAGGAAGCATCACAGAAAACCTCAAAAGGTTTACCTGTGTCAGGAATGGCCAATACTGGAGCGCTAGTCAATCTCTGCTTCAACTCCTGAAAGCTAGTCTCACAACGATCGGTCCAAGCAAAAGGAGTGTCTTTTCTCGTCAGTTGCGTCAAAGGGGCTACAATCTTAGAGAAATCTTCAATGAAGCGACGATAGTAGCCTGCTAACCCAACAAAGCTTCTGACCTCAGTGACTGACTTTGGTCTTTCCCATTGTAACACGGCTTGAACTTTGGTCGGATCTACAGAAATCCCATCAGCTGATATAATATGACCAAGGAATTGCACTTTTCTCATCCAGAACTCACACTTTGAGAGCTTGGCATACAACTTTCTTTCTCTCAATATCCTCAACACCGTTCTAAGGTGATCGACGTGTTCTTCTTCACTCTTAGAATAAATTAGAATGTCATCTATGAAGACAACAACGAATTTATCTAAGAAAGGTCGGAAAATCCTATTCATGTAATCCATGAATATGGCAGGGGCGTTAGTCACACCAAAGGGCATGACCACATACTCGTAATGGCCATATCTAGACCTAAAGGCTGTCTTCTGAACATCATCAGCCTTAACCAATATTTGGTGATAGCCGGACCGTAGATCAATCTTGGAAAACACAACTGCCCCATGTAGCTGATCCATCAAATCATCAATTCTAGGCAAAGGGTACTTATTCTTGATGGTTAATTTGTTAAGTTGCCTGTAATCCACACACAATCTTGAACTGCCATCCTTTTTCTTTACAAGTAATACAGGCGCACCCCAAGGAGAAACACTGGGCCGGATGAACTGCTTCTCCAACAACTCTTCAATTTCCTTTTTCAATTCAGCCAGTTCAGCTGGCGCCATGCGATATGGGGCTATAGAGATAGGCCCTGCCCCAGATATAATGTCTATGGAAAACTCTACCTCTCTTGGAGGAGGTAAGCCAGGAATCTCCTCAGGAAACACATCTAGAAATTCACTGACTACCGAGAGGTCTACGTCAGAATCTCCTTGCTTTACTTCCATGTGTGATAGTATCAGGAAACAACATGCACCTTCTATTAGGTCTTGTCTCAACACACCAAGAGTTAGAGGTGTGTAATCCTCCTCATTGGGAAATACTAGCTTCTTCTCTCCACAATCAATAAGAATACGATTGGCAGACAGCCAATCCATCCCTAGGATGACATCTAAACCCTGCAAAGGCAAACATATCAAGTTTACCTTGTACTGACGCCCCTCAACCACTACTGAACATCTAGCACAAACTGTAGATGTCTTCACTATCCCAGAAGTAGGAGTAGATACAGTCAAGTCATACTGTAGCTCTCTCACTGGTAACCCCAACTCTCTAGCACAAGTCTCAGACACAAATGAGTGTGTCGCTCCAGAGTCAAACAAAACCATGAAAGATCTACCACCCAATACACAAGTACCGAAAATCAAATCACCTGAGCTAGCTGCTTCTGTCCCTGTCAGTGCATAAACACGTCCAGTGGCCTGAGGTCTGATGCCACCTCTGTGCTGAAATCTCCCTGCATGCTGCGGCTGGGAAGTAGCTCTCCTACCCATAGGGCAATCACGCTCATAGTGGCCCTCCTTGTGGCATCGGTTGCACCTCCGAAAATTAGTCCTCTGGGGACATGAAGACAAGTAGTGCGGACCGCCACATCCATAGCATCTCACGCCACTCAAAGATGATGACTGGCTCGGCTGAACAGAAGGCTGAGAAGATCCTCCAGAACTACGAGAAGAAGAAGATCTGGAGTATGGTGCCTTCCTGGAACTGGACCCGCCTCTAGACATGGCTGGTCCCCCAACCCTCAGTGGCTGGACCTGACGGCTCAAGTATCCCTCAGTTTCTCTCTTTGTCTTCTCCATATCCCTAGCCATCTCCACAAGAGCTGGAAACTCCCTCAGACGGTGACCTCTCACCAAGAGCTTGATGTCACCACGCAACCCGTTTTCAAATTTGCGGCATTGCCAATCTTCATCCACTGCCATGGTATTAAATCGGAGGAGATGTTTGAAACGATCAGTATACTCAGATACTGACATGTTTCCTTGTACTAGTTCCAAGAACTCCACTTCTTTAGCATATCTAAGAGTGTCAGGGAAGTATTCTCTATAGAACTTCTTCTTGAATAGGTCCCATGTGATAGGGGTTCTAGTTTCCTCCAAGATCACCCGTGCACTACTCCACCAGTGGCTTGCCTCTCCAGTCAATAGATATTCAGTATAAGACAACCTGTTCTCATCAGGGCACCTCTTGGCATTGTAGACTCTCTCCATATCACGAAGCCACTGATCGGCTTCATCTGGTGAGCATTTGCCATCAAACTTGGCGGGATGATGCTGCAAGAAATTTTCCAAACTCCATTCTTGAGTTGGAGCAGCCGAAGAAGAAGGACCGGTGGGAATCCTGCCGCTAGTCATCACATCCAAGAACTGTCTTTGGGTGGTATCGGCCGACGCTCTGGCGTCCTCAGCGGACACTCTTGCAGCTTCCAGATTCTGCAAGGCTATGGTATTCTGCTGAATTAGTGTAACATTTTGTTGTTGCAACGACTGAAGCACAGCATTCAACATCTGATTACAGTCAGATGGATTGACATCAGAGGGAGGAGGAGATCTAGATGCCATCTTCTGTTCAGAGAGAAAGACTATTAGTCCAACTTAATCAACATAGCTCCCAACACGAAACCGGAGTACACAAACATAAACGAATCACACCCACAACCTACAGGTTTCTAAGGAAGAACTGCTCTGATACCATAATGTGACATCCCAAAATATATAACAATGTATATACGTAGAATGCATCGATTATAATAATAGAAAGCAGTTAAGAGTACACAATATATTGAATTAAGGAGTACAGTTATCCAAGTCTGGCTGGAAAACTTTTAAAACTTAAGTACAATATCACAATTCTCCAAAGCACAAATTAAGATAACGTGAAGACTAGAAGTCTTCCAAGATAAAGAGCCATTAAACCTAATAGCTAGTAGAAATCCTAAGCACTAGGAGCTGGGTCTTCCTCAACTTCCAAAGCTTGCTCCAAAGGTACATCATCACCTACGCTCACATCCAAAGGATTGGATGATCATCGCGAGGGGAAAGCAAACACATGCAACACATACAAATGCAAGGGTGAGCTAGATATAAAAAACATGTTATCTCCTAGCACAATTAATTCATGTCATCATAGATTTAAATACAGAAATATTTATGCATGTTTATTAAACCACAATTCACCCACTTACACGACATGCAAAAGTCATTCAAACATGGTAGACTAACATCACAATACTTGTTACTTTATACCCCGACTTGTTACTTGATAGACCGACTCGTCCGGACTAGAATGTATGTAGAGCTGGGGCGGGTTGTGCACTTGTGATGGCCTCTACTGCTTTGCAAAGCCATTGCCGAGGGGTTTCACCCGACCATACACAAGGTTAGTCCGTTACCGCGGAATAGACCTCCAGTGATAGCGTCTACCCTGGGACCTCCCTCTACTTCCACCACACGCGTCAATCCTCTCTAAGTGAGAATGAAAGACCGTTGGAGTGTAGGGATAACCCCCCATATGGAAGCCTCTTACCATTCATTCAATACACTAATTGATCCCACCGAGAGATCTAAATTTCCGATTCAATCCAACCACTTTAAATCACATGATATTCCTTTTGGATCAACAATGTACATCATAAACCACTTATAACCATACACTTTCAACCAATTTGGATCAACATTCATACCCTTTTACAATCTCACACAAATCACACAACATTACTACATTCAATAGATGTATCAAACAACTCAAATAGTGCATACACAACATATTTTCTTTGTACCCTTTATAATACTCATCATTAGGTAACTCAAATGGCTTATGGACTATCACCAACAGCTCCGGAAGGGTCAAAAACCTCCAAAACGACCTAGAGAACGTCTAAAACGGACATCCGGAACCCCAGAAACCATCAAAAACAATTTCAGCAGCATGCAGGTGCTGCCCGGCGCGACCAAGAGGCGCCCGGCGCGAATTGCACCAGACCGAGGTGCGCCCGGCGTGACCAAACGGCGCCCGGCGCCATACCAGTTGACAGCAACCACGAAACTTGGACTTTTAAGCACCTAGGGTCTGTTCTAATGACTAAAAGGGTTCTATAAACCTTGGTATTGATAGAAAACCACATTTATAAGTTAAACCAACATCCATTTGATCACTAGATCCAAGACTAGGTGTATCAAACCACTTTAAACTCCAAATTCACTTCTACAAGTTGCCCAATTTCATTTCTATCCTTTAAAACCCTCAAACCAGTTTGCAACCTACATCAACAAGTCTAATTGCAGTTGCTAGTGCTCTCCAAAACCATAGAATACTTCCAGTAGTCCTACTTCTCATTTTCACCCCTTAGAACCCCTAAAATGGGCTAAAAACTCAACCTATGAAGTCATTTTCCCTTTTAGAACAGATTTTATCAATTTAACCATCTAGACAAGTCCTAATAGGTGTGATAACATATTCCCAACTCTCCAAATCAATGCAGACCTCTTACCTCACCATTTCACTACTCCACTTCCTCTTTTTGACTAAAACCATGCACATAAACCCTCACAAGGCCTCTACTCCAATTTAGATTAAATCTTAATGTTTTAAGAGTTCCAACAAGTCTAGTATAACTCAAAAACAGTCCCTAAACTGCCACTGTTATTAAACCATCATTCCCTCTAAAATTCACCTCTCAAAACCCCTCCAATTTCACTCTAAAACATCCATTTTCACAACTTAGGTGTCCAAATTCAATTCTACTACTTTGCAACTATTTTGATCAATTTAGTGACTCAAATAAGTCACAATACAGTGGCTAAGACTGTCCCAACAACCCAATTTCGTTTTAGGCCACAAATACCCAATTTCACTACTTCACTTCCTCCAATTTGTCCTAAAACACTATAATTTCACTAATTTTCCCCTTCATTCAAGATATGGCAAATTTATCACTTCAAGCACTTCCAACACACCCAATTACAGCAGCTAGGTTCAACCAATTCAATTTACAAACCTCACTCTACAATTTCATACATCACACCCATCAAGAATTTAACATACCTACAATTAATGCAAACAAATTGAACACAATATCAAGCTCCCCTTACCTCTTGAAGACCTCCTTTGCTAAATCTTTGAATCTACCTTCTCCAAGACTTCCAGTAGCAAGGTTTCTTTCCCTCTCCGGCAACTCTGAACTTCACCTCCTTCACCAATTTTTCAGCAAGGGTTTCCTCCCTCATTTCAGAACCCAGTGATGAGTCAATATTTTGTCCACTTCACTTAGCTTATTGTACCGATTTTAATCAGGAAAGTGTGCTAGAATGTCCACTATTATCCCGTTTTGCTTATTGTGCTTAATTTGATTGGAAATTCTTATTTTAATTAATTTGAATTATCTGAGCTAATTATTTGCATTAGTAATTGCAGGGAAAGTTTTTGGAAATAAATTTAGGACATTTGAAGGTTAAATGAAAAATGGCAATTGAGCCAATGCATCTTAGCCATTTTTATTTTCGCTGGCTGCCATGTGAATGTTATGTCAACTTGTGTGTCTTCGTTTGAGTTCAATTCTTATCCGTTTCCCGTGCAATTTTTTTTCACAGTTTCGTATGGATGTCTATTTTAACGTATAGTTTTTACTTTGTTCAAATTCATTTTGAGTTGTTCCCAGTATTGTTTTTACTCTCCTATGTCAGTCTAGTGCTTACTGTTTAAGTTACTTCTAATCTGTTTGTATTGTTTGCTTGTTGTTTGGTAATTGTGGTGGCTGGAATTGATCATTTGATGGTGCTAAGACCTCCCAACACTCTTAAGCAAAGATTAAACAATTCATATCACAATTTGGAGGAAGTGGGAGACACTACAATAGAAAAAGGGAAGTCACACACATAGAAGTGGTGCACGGCCCATGGATGACTCCCGGCTGCTACAATTACAAATTGGAAATAGAATTTGTGTCATTGGATGTGCAAGGAACGTCCAAGCAAAGAGTAGAGAGGAGTAGAGTGCATGTGGGGCTGTTATGTTGACATGGAAGAGCACCAAAATCACAATTGAGATAATAGAATGAAAAGGTGGACATCACCTTGTTTTCTTTTCATTATTGATGTGACATGGCTTTCACGTGATGCAACATTTAAATAAGCAAAATACAATGCTCTTTCTCACGTCTGAAACAAGATAAGTGGAGGCCCCAAACACATCATACCACACGGCATTAGCCTTCTATTTATTTTATGAAGTACCAAAATACCACTAGGAAAAGAGGGACCACCATTTGAAGGAAAGCTACGCATATGGATGGGAAGGGAGCACACGGTATTTGCATTCTTCTTCCTTCAAGATAAAAACAATTTGATTCTATAAGCTGAATGATGGTTGTCCAGCAAAAAGGAGCAGCAGCTGCTGCACTTCACAAAGAAAGGGTCACGGCTGGAAGCTAAGAAGGAGGAAGCCTTCACACAACAAACAATAGCAAACATTCAAAAGAGAGAAGGCTGGAACATGTATACTGATTCATTTTCACAGGGAAGAGCTTTTGGTGCTCACGGTCCAGCCACCAAGATTTGTAGCACCAACACATGGTGTCATGGTAGAAGCTTGGTACATGAAGCTACCGTGGTGATGAAGGGAAGAAGATGGAACGCTGGACATTTTGGAGGCAGCAGGTCATCCATTCTTCAATGGGCAACAGCTGCATCAACAAGCAACTCCAACATTTCACGGTGGTTGCTGGAAATGAAAGAGAAGGAGCCCACCACAAACTCAATCTCCAACAGAAGGAGAAGCCGTGAGCAAAGAGTGCTTGTCTGGAATGTCCACATAATTGAAGAAGAAGACTAAGAGGGCCCCATCTTTAATCATGTTTGACAAAGTGCAGGAGGAAATTCAGGAAATCAACAAACGTGAAAAGTGAAAGAAATTTAGCTGCAAATTGAGAACAAGACAAAACAACTAAGCTCACGGGAGTTGGTATGAGTTTTTGGGTTATAAATGAAGCAGCAAAGAATTAGATTGAGGAGGGAGGCCGTGAGGAGAGTAAAGGAGAGGTTCCAGCAGCTGCAGTAAGGGGCTGGACAATGCAGCAGGGGGCTGGAACAGTAGTGAAGAAACACAGTACAGAGATGGAAGGTTACGGTTGATGCACTGATTCATCTTCTTTGCTGTAATGTGGAATTTCTAATTTAGTTTTCCTCTTCTTTTGTTGTAATAAACTCTTCTATAATTTTAATCCAATGCACTATTTTTATTTCCTGTTGTTAAAATTTCTTGAATTGTTTTACTGTTTCTTTTTACTGCCGTAATTTAATTTCTGTGGTAATTTAATTTCAGTTGTTGTTTTCGGTAATTTAATTTATGTTGTTCTTTATTTTTGCATGTTGATCATTTACTGTAATTTTATTTTCTGTATTTTACTGCAGTGATTTTGATTCTATTTTTACTGTTTTTACTGTTTTCTGTATTTATCTTTTTCTGTATTTTATGTTTTTATGTATTTTCATTTTTACTATTCCAGATTTATTTTTACTAATTCATGTTACTGTATTTTCATTTTTACTATTTTAGTATTTTTACTGTTTTACTGTTTTTACTGTTCTCTGTATTTTGTGTTTTTCTGTATTTTCGTTTTCTGTATTTTTAAGTTTTCTGTCCAGATTTAATTTCACTGTTTTGTGTTACTGTATTTTCGTTTTCACTGTAGCAATTTCATTTTTACTGTTTTAAAATTGTTTTACTATTTTAATTTCGTTTTTACCATTTTCACTATTTTAAATTTTACGGTTTTGTTTTTACTGATGCCCCTATTTTTGCGTTTAATGTTTTACGTTTTGTTCACGTTTAATGTTCCCGCGTTAATTTTATATCTTTTACCGTTTTTTTTTTAATGTTTTGAATTTTACTTCATCGTTTTCACATTTACTGTTTTAAAGTTAATTTTCAGTTTAATTTAATTTTACTGCATAAAAAACCAAAAACATTCACAACCCCCCTTCGTGTTAAATCTGAGACTGAACCACCAAAATTGGTCCTTGAGAGACGACCTAGGAGTCAAATCCTAGTCCTGTACTGCATTCTTATCTGCAAACAACTTTTGTGAGCGGTGCGACCCGTTCATCAAAATGGCGCCGCTGCCGGGGACCAATCAAAAGACGGTTTGGTTTTAGATTTTTGTTTTGTAAATTTTTGTTTTGTTAATGTGTGTTTTGTGTGTTCTGTCTGTTGTATTTTTGTAGGAGACAACGACACCTTTAGCAAATTTTGGCGGCGTTGTCACTTCAGATCCAGGTTTTTGTTTTAGATTTTTACTATGTTAATATATATTGTGTATATATGTGTTTAATTGTGCTATGTTCTGTATTTAGTTGTTATTAAAAAAAATTTAAAAAAAAAAAAAAAAATTAATTAAAAATTTTTACTATTGATGTTCTGTCTTGTGTGTGCTTGTAGCATGTATAAATGTGTTTAGTTTATCTGTTTCGTAATTTTTAGTTTTTAGTTTTTATTTTTATTTTCCATGTCTACCTATTTTAATTTTGTGAATAGTGCTTATTCTACAAGTGCCTGTAATTATGATTCTCTTTCTGCATATTACTCTGATTCTTGTGCTGATTGTAATACTGAGAAAAATATGGATCATCCTCAAATTCCTGAGAGCTCCCTTTGGGAGCCGGTTCCACCAGTTCAGCAATATCAGAGTCAGCAGTATGATGCTCCTGCCCAAGTAGCTTCTCAGCCTTCAACTTCTGAACCTACATTGAAGGAGTTATTGGAGCAGATGACCATGCAGAACATTCAGTTTCAGAAAGGGAACATGCAGTTCAAGCAAGAGAGCATGGAAACTCAAGCTGCCATGCAGAATCTGAGTGATCAGATCAGGCAGATGGCCACTCTTGCACCTGAGACTGTTGATGATTATTTTAAGGACCAGACAGTTGATGAATTGGAAATTCATGAGAAAATTTATTCTGAGCAGCATGTTTTGGATTCTGACACTGATAGCCCTGAGGATGCAGCTGATAACTTGGAGTTTGGTAAGAAACTTCTGAGTGAGCAAAAACAGGTTTATTCTGAACCTGAGATTCCAACTTTACCTGATTTCCCTACACATTCAAATGCATGTGATTTGACGCACATTGATTCTATAGGGTTTATGACTGATATTGATACAAATTCGATTGACCAATCTAAAATTTTTAATTCAGTGTCAGCCATTGAACCCATTGGTAAAAGTTGCGTCAATATTGATTTTGAAAGAGAAACTGTGCAATCTGATGATTTTATAGAGTCAAGACTAAACTTTGATTTAACACAGTTTTCTGAAAATTTTGAATGTGACTGTGAATCTGGTTTTTGCTCCATTTGTGCCGAAATTGATTATGTGTTACACCCAGAGTCTAAGTTTATAACAGATGCTATTAATTGTGAGTTTGATGACAAGAATGCAGAGTTAAAAGAAAATGCAGGTGCTGACATTAAGGAATGCATGATTAATGAAGGAAAGATATTGTCGAAACAAATTGTTGTTAAAAGAAAGAAGAAAAATCTTGTTGTGAATGGTATGGCAATATTGATGAAGCAGTTCCTCATAAAAATCTTATCGCTGGATCCTGAGGCAAAAGACATCTCCCTGATAATCCAAATTTGGCAGCTGCCACCATAACCAGGGGAGTTTTCATGTTCCTTCTTTCCTTAATTTTCTTAATTTGCGAATTAGGGGAGAATTTTGATTTTTCTTAGTTTACAAATTATTATTATTTAAAAAAAAAAAATTATAAAAAAAAAAAAAAAATGTGTGTTCTCTTTCACGCGTGTTATTTTGTTAATGTATGTATTGTAAATATGTGTTTTGTCTGCTGTTTTTGACATTTGCGTTTTGTGTGTTTTGATTTTTTGTGTTCGATATTAGGTCTTTTGTTTTGTTAAATTGTGTTCTGTTTTATTTATTTATTTAGTTTTTGTGTAAAAAAAATATATATATATATATAGTCATAAGAGTAGAATTAACATGTAAGGCAGAGAAGTGAAGTTTTAACAGAGACACTAATCTGAGTGCATTTATTGAAACATAACAAATTCGCAGTAAACATTCTGTCTTACATTGATAATAAAAATAAAATTCATAAAAATAAAATAAAGATGTCCGAGGTTCGATCTTTAGTGATCGTTAATATTACAATCCAAATAAAAAACAAAAACATCATAAAAACACAAAAAAATAAAAACAACAAAAATATAAGTGTTCATATTACAGCCCATATTCTGGCCACACTCGGCCAATAAAAACATAAAAAAAAAATAAATAAACAAAACTTTAAAAGTGGAAGAATTCACGAGCTGGTTGTGGTGGTCTAAGGGAGAGCTCCGTTGAGGGAGCTCTGGTTCGAAAAGTCACGAGCGGAGGCTTTGGTGGAGGAATTTCTCGTTCATTTCTGTCGTCATCGATAATGATCGGAACTGGAAACAAATTCAGCAGCCTCGGTGCCCTCATTATCACCCAGTTGTTTTCTTTCAAACAAAAAATAAAAAATAAAATAAATAAAAAATAAAAAACTTGTGTTAATAATAGAAGAGGAATGGAAAATTCAATGGAGGTGTGATCAGAGGTCTTACCGTACATGTATAGCGGCAGTTGTGAAAAGAGAGTGCCTGTGGGGTCTATCTCCGCTTGCCAGCGCCTGACCCGATTGCCATGGTTGTTAAACCAGCAGTGCACGTTGTATTCAGTGGCTTCGCCGAAAACCCTTAGTCGAGACGCGATCTCGACGACTTGCGCTCGGCTTGGGTGTGTGACCCCATAGTTGAATATTTTGGTCATCATCTTGATTTGATCGTCGGTAGGACGCCATCGTTGACTGGTATATCTCTCTGATTCCATATCAGTCATCCTTCCTCTACTAGTATTCTAAAACATAAAAAAAAAAAAAAAAAGAGAAAAAAATAATAATAATAAAAAGAACAAAAACATAAAAAAAAAAAAAAAGAAAAACAAAACATAAAAAAGAAGCATAAAAATATATTAGATTCTTAGTTCAGTATTTTCTTTATTTGGTTGTTTTTGTTTCCTTTTCAGTTTATTTTGTCCGATCAGTCTTTGATATTTCTGTGTCTGGTCTCAGATCTGTTTCACGGTCCTTGCAAAAGGGTCCTAAATGGATCTACGTCCAGTTGTCCTGTTGTCCTTGTTGTTCTTGTAAATTAAGATTTGGTGTTTATTTTTAAGTGGGGTACGTGGCGTTGTTCTACCCGATTGTCTCTGCAATACCTTCAATCGAAGGGAGATTAACGTCTGGTTTCCAGCCGATATACCCCTTAAGTTTTTAGACAGTTGTGTTTTATGTGTTTAAGTGTTTAAATTACAAAAAAATTACAAAAAAATAAAAATAAAAAAAATGGAAAAGAGGGAGAGCAGGCAAGAGATCAGATGAAAAATAAAGGAAATACTGGAAAGGAAAGAGGAAAGCAGAGAAGAAAAATAAAGGAAAGCAGGAAAAGTAAAGCAAGCAGAAAGAAAGGGAGATCCTTAGAGAAGAAGGACTTACCTGGGGAAGTAGGCTTGCAGAGGCTCTTCGCGGATCTCACTCAGACTCTTCAGAAGACGCAGGGACAGGGGCTCTGCGCAGATCTCAGACCTTCAGCAGACGCGGGGTGGAGAGGCTTCCTCGCAGATCCAGACGCTCGAGAGAGAGCAGAGAGAGCAGAGAGAGCAGAGAGAGAAGAGAGCAGAGAGAGTTGAGAGAGCAGAGAAGTAGAGAGAGAATGAGCGTTCAGAAATGTTGCTCAACGCGGAGGAGCGGACCTTTTATAGCCAGATTGCTTTCCACTGTAGCAACAGTTCCGGTCTTTGCCACCGAGACTGTTGTCACAGTACCGGTCTCCTTTTTCAGAAAAAAAAAATAATAATAATAAAAATTATTAGCATCTACTGATGGGTGCTAGGTGTTTTAGACATCTGCTGATGGATGTCCCTGATAACATCTACTGATGGATGTTACTGAAAATTTCTTCCCATTTCCTAACATTTTATTGCACTTGTCTATATTATTTGACTGCTCTGAAATTGATAATCTGATGATTGTAACACACTGAGGACATTGTGTGATTTAAGTGTGGTCTACTGGGAAGAAATTCTGATTTTTCTGATTTTTCTGTTAGATTGTATTTTGTGTGTTAAATTTTTTTTGTTTTCTGATTTTTCTGATTTTTCTGTTAGATTGTATTTTGTGTGTTAAATTTTTTTTGTTTTTGAGTGTTAATTTTTTCTGTTTTAAGTTATTTTTATCGAGTTTTGTGTGCAATAAATTTTACATTTTTCTCTTGATTTCTGGATGATGTTTAAGTTGTAGATTTTTCCTTCACTTACTTAATACTTATGGTTTGAAATCCTTGCTTTTCTCTGCTTGGAAGATGATTATAATGTTTAAGAGGTTGATTTGATTGTAACAAATGCCCTGTGTGAGAATTTGAGCCACTTAATTTTCTTTCTTGTGTGATATGTATCTTGAATGCTTGCACATATGCCTTGGCTTGATTCTTTTTCATATACTTGATTGATATGCATGTTTAGAAGTGATAAAGGCAATTTTATTCTTGAGCCTCTTTAGCCAAATAAGCCTACCTTGTTATTATCCTTTGATAACCCCTTTGAGCCTATACTGTATATATTTCTTTGTGTTGAAGCTCATACACTGATCCTAAGTGAAAAACAAATGATTACCTTATCCTTAGGAAAGTCTGGAGCTATAGAAGTATTTTGAGAATAAGTGTGGTCTCCTTGGAAATTCTGATGAATTGGCTAGTTGGTTCCTCATCATGTTTTGAAATGATAATTTATATCCTGTTGTGAAAAAAAAAAAAAAAAAAAAAAGAGACAGGATGAAAAAAAAAATGATGAGAAAAATTGAAAAATTGAAAAATAATTTTGTAAATAATGGAGTCGAGAAGAGGATTGAATTAGAGGTTTGGGTGAGATTTCACTGTGTTTACATTTTTTCCCTAGTGCACCTCTATTTCTTCTGAGCTATAGCTACTTATCCAAATTTATCCTCCCCTGTCCTTGGCCCCATTACAACCCAGTAAAGACCTTTTGATCTGAAGATGCATATGTTTTAAGTGTTGATATTAGAAGATTGCCAAGTCTGTTTGTGTTTGCTTTCTTGAATGCATTGAGTGACATTGATTTACCTTAAACACTTGAGAGAAACACTATGAGTGCATCTGTGAGGTTTTGTTATTTTCAAATCACCTCTTGAGCTGATGGATTATTTTTCCATGTATTGAATTGCTTGGAAGATTTCTATAAGTATCTGCTTTATTTGATTTGTGTTGGATAATTTCTACTTCTTTTATTTGTCCAAATTCTTGAGAACTCTGTAAATTTTGTTTTCTTGCGAGTTTTTATTTTTCTGTATGCTGCAATTGTGTCACGTCCTTTAATGTCCCTGAACTATTCCCTGATTTGCGTCTTGATTTTGCCCAGGAGTGCAAAAGACTAAGTGTGGTCTATTTTGATGAGTCAATATTTTGTCCACTTCACTTAGCTTATTGTACCGATTTTAATCAGGAAAGTGTGCTAGAATGTCCACTATTATCCCGTTTTGCTTATTGTGCTTAATTTGATTGGAAATTCTTATTTTAATTAATTTGAATTATCTGAGCTAATTATTTGCATTAGTAATTGCAGGGAAAGTTTTTGGAAATAAATTTAGGACATTTGAAGGTTAAATGAAAAATGGCAATTGAGCCAATGCATCTTAGCCATTTTTATTTTCGCTGGCTGCCATGTGAATGTTATGTCAACTTGTGTGTCTTCGTTTGAGTTCAATTCTTATCCGTTTCCCGTGCAATTTTTTTTCACAGTTTCGTATGGATGTCTATTTTAACGTATAGTTTTTACTTTGTTCAAATTCATTTTGAGTTGTTCCCAGTATTGTTTTTACTCTCCTATGTCAGTCTAGTGCTTACTGTTTAAGTTACTTCTAATCTGTTTGTATTGTTTGCTTGTTGTTTGGTAATTGTGGTGGCTGGAATTGATCATTTGATGGTGCTAAGACCTCCCAACACTCTTAAGCAAAGATTAAACAATTCATATCACAATTTGGAGGAAGTGGGAGACACTACAATAGAAAAAGGGAAGTCACACACATAGAAGTGGTGCACGGCCCATGGATGACTCCCGGCTGCTACAATTACAAATTGGAAATAGAATTTGTGTCATTGGATGTGCAAGGAACGTCCAAGCAAAGAGTAGAGAGGAGTAGAGTGCATGTGGGGCTGTTATGTTGACATGGAAGAGCACCAAAATCACAATTGAGATAATAGAATGAAAAGGTGGACATCACCTTGTTTTCTTTTCATTATTGATGTGACATGGCTTTCACGTGATGCAACATTTAAATAAGCAAAATACAATGCTCTTTCTCACGTCTGAAACAAGATAAGTGGAGGCCCCAAACACATCATACCACACGGCATTAGCCTTCTATTTATTTTATGAAGTACCAAAATACCACTAGGAAAAGAGGGACCACCATTTGAAGGAAAGCTACGCATATGGATGGGAAGGGAGCACACGGTATTTGCATTCTTCTTCCTTCAAGATAAAAACAATTTGATTCTATAAGCTGAATGATGGTTGTCCAGCAAAAAGGAGCAGCAGCTGCTGCACTTCACAAAGAAAGGGTCACGGCTGGAAGCTAAGAAGGAGGAAGCCTTCACACAACAAACAATAGCAAACATTCAAAAGAGAGAAGGCTGGAACATGTATACTGATTCATTTTCACAGGGAAGAGCTTTTGGTGCTCACGGTCCAGCCACCAAGATTTGTAGCACCAACACATGGTGTCATGGTAGAAGCTTGGTACATGAAGCTACCGTGGTGATGAAGGGAAGAAGATGGAACGCTGGACATTTTGGAGGCAGCAGGTCATCCATTCTTCAATGGGCAACAGCTGCATCAACAAGCAACTCCAACATTTCACGGTGGTTGCTGGAAATGAAAGAGAAGGAGCCCACCACAAACTCAATCTCCAACAGAAGGAGAAGCCGTGAGCAAAGAGTGCTTGTCTGGAATGTCCACATAATTGAAGAAGAAGACTAAGAGGGCCCCATCTTTAATCATGTTTGACAAAGTGCAGGAGGAAATTCAGGAAATCAACAAACGTGAAAAGTGAAAGAAATTTAGCTGCAAATTGAGAACAAGACAAAACAACTAAGCTCACGGGAGTTGGTATGAGTTTTTGGGTTATAAATGAAGCAGCAAAGAATTAGATTGAGGAGGGAGGCCGTGAGGAGAGTAAAGGAGAGGTTCCAGCAGCTGCAGTAAGGGGCTGGACAATGCAGCAGGGGGCTGGAACAGTAGTGAAGAAACACAGTACAGAGATGGAAGGTTACGGTTGATGCACTGATTCATCTTCTTTGCTGTAATGTGGAATTTCTAATTTAGTTTTCCTCTTCTTTTGTTGTAATAAACTCTTCTATAATTTTAATCCAATGCACTATTTTTATTTCCTGTTGTTAAAATTTCTTGAATTGTTTTACTGTTTCTTTTTACTGCCGTAATTTAATTTCTGTGGTAATTTAATTTCAGTTGTTGTTTTCGGTAATTTAATTTATGTTGTTCTTTATTTTTGCATGTTGATCATTTACTGTAATTTTATTTTCTGTATTTTACTGCAGTGATTTTGATTCTATTTTTACTGTTTTTACTGTTTTCTGTATTTATCTTTTTCTGTATTTTATGTTTTTATGTATTTTCATTTTTACTATTCCAGATTTATTTTTACTAATTCATGTTACTGTATTTTCATTTTTACTATTTTAGTATTTTTACTGTTTTACTGTTTTTACTGTTCTCTGTATTTTGTGTTTTTCTGTATTTTCGTTTTCTGTATTTTTAAGTTTTCTGTCCAGATTTAATTTCACTGTTTTGTGTTACTGTATTTTCGTTTTCACTGTAGCAATTTCATTTTTACTGTTTTAAAATTGTTTTACTATTTTAATTTCGTTTTTACCATTTTCACTATTTTAAATTTTACGGTTTTGTTTTTACTGATGCCCCTATTTTTGCGTTTAATGTTTTACGTTTTGTTCACGTTTAATGTTCCCGCGTTAATTTTATATCTTTTACCGTTTTTTTTTTAATGTTTTGAATTTTACTTCATCGTTTTCACATTTACTGTTTTAAAGTTAATTTTCAGTTTAATTTAATTTTACTGCATAAAAAACCAAAAACATTCACAACCCCCCTTCGTGTTAAATCTGAGACTGAACCACCAAAATTGGTCCTTGAGAGACGACCTAGGAGTCAAATCCTAGTCCTGTACTGCATTCTTATCTGCAAACAACTTTTGTGAGCGGTGCGACCCGTTCATCACCCAGCACCCCCTTATATCTTCCACGTTGTTGGATGGTGCCAGAAACATGTGAGGGGAAATCACGGACGATTGTCTCCCTCATTTTCTCAATAAAACAAAGGCTACTTCTCCCGTGCTTCTCTGCTCCTCCACTTTCCTGCTGATTTTCAACATTCATGCCCCCATCCCTTTCACAAATAATAAAAAAAAAGGAACAAGGCCCTTACACCCACGTTGTACTTGCACTGTTGGTGGTTGCTATCTCCATCAATCAAAATCATTATTACAATCAAATTCAATTTGTAGTTGTTGTTTAACTTTGTTTTGCATCTAATTCCAGAATTGGTTCTCATTCAACATCACAATTTTTCTAGTGAGATTTATTGTTGAGATCAAAATACTTTATTGGTTAAATTATGGGTTTGTATAGTTGTACAAAACATTATATAATTAAAACTTCCTTAATTTAATTTTGGTTTATAAGAGTACAATCTATAAAAATAGATTCATTTAAAAAATATATATGAATGAATCTTATTTTTCAATTTGTTACTAGAGCTTAGATTTTTTTATGAATTCTTGGAAATTTTAAATTGAGAGATGAAAAAAAAACTAATTCTAATATTAGTTTAAATTGAATGTGTTTTTAAGATAGACATTATTCTAAATGAATTCAATTATGACGTATGGTCATAATCAATGGAGACACACATCACAAAGAGAAAAAAGTTGTCCTATATACATAGAAAGTGTACTTTTTTTACTCATTGTCCTTAACATTTGAATCCTTGTATGATAGAAATGATGAGCTACATGTGTTTGTTCTAAATTAAAAGGAGTTCATTGCAAAACAAAGTAATAAAGCCTTCACCAAATATTACATAGTATTGGTTGAAGATTTTAGGAAATTGGATCATAGTCATAAATTAGTAATTAAGAACCCTAATAATATGAAGTCAATCAAAATTTAATTCAGAGATTGGGCATACTTAATCGGTCTCGATGATGATTGTGAGCAAGTGTGTGGAGAAAGTTTGAGAATGGAAGTGATGCATTTAGAAGAATATTGCTCTTTGGTATAGAGAGAGAGTCTAATGAAAAAAATTTGAAAATAAAATATATGATTTATGATTCCACAACTATGATGACAATGAAGCAAACAAAACAATCAAAGGGTTATGAAAAGGTTAATTATAAGTGATCTCAGTATAATACGGATGGACACATAAAGGAATGATGTCATGAAATCATAAGATATCTCAAGCGGTGGGAGCACACTCAGGCATGAAAGAAGAATTCAAAAACACATGATACATTCGAAAAGACATGATACTTCATACGATTACAAGTAATAATGATTTCAATGGTAAGACCTTAATAAGCACATTTACTATTTTGAATTATGCATAAATGATTGATTCTCTGTGTTCTAATAATGTGATTTTTTATATATGTTAATCAAATTAAAAATCTTAAATCCTTTTCAATAAAAAAGTATTTTGATAGGCAATAAAGTAAATCTATTATCATTAAAGAAAGAATTGTTTATATTTCAACCAATTTGAATCTTGATATTGTCCATGTTACTCATTCTCTAAAATATAATCTATTGTGAGTCTCTCAAACAACCAAATCTCTCATATGTATTATAAAATTTAAGCCCAAATCTTGTGTTTTTAAGGACATTCAATCGAGGAAGATGATTGGTTGTGATATTTGGTGAAAAAGGTTGTATTACTTGAATTTGAGAGAAAAATATTCAAATAAACTTGGTCAAATGTTAGCAAGAGAAAGAAGAAATGAGCAAAGGAGAGGATATTCGGCTGACATAAAAATTTAGACATGTATCTCTTGGTTATATAAATAAATTATTTCTAAATGTATTTGATCAACGCTTCAAAAATTTGCATTATGATGTTTAAAGAGTCACATAACTCATCTTCTTATAATCTTAAATATTTTTTTATTTTATAATCATTCATCCTTATGTATGAGATCAATCTAAGGTTAAAATGTTGGTGGTGGTTTAATATGATTTGTAACATTTATTGATGACTATACTCAAATGACTTGATTATGTTTGATAAAATATAAAAGTAAAGTTGGAGGACTATTTCATATATTTTATAAAATGATTGTGACTCGATATAAAACACAAGTTTAGGTATTGCATAATGACAACGAAGGACACTATATATAATAAAAACATCAACATTTTTTAGTAACTAAAAAAATTCTTTATCAAAGATCTTGTTCAAATACTCCACAACAAAATTGGTGTGGAGAAATGAAACAGTTGTCATCTATTAGAAGTGGTCTAATTTGCACTTATTAGAGCTCGCATGCCAACAATATATTAGAAAGAAACTTTCACATATGCAATATGCTTTACCAATCAAACATTGTTTAGGTCTCTTGAATATAAAACATATCATTAATCACTTAAAAATGTAGTTGTAAGCCCTAAAATTGCTAAATATCATATAAGTAGGTTGGCTCCTAAAGTTAAAAGGTGTGTGTTCTTTGACTGTGTTGATCACCAAAGAGGATATTGGTGCTACAATCTACAAACTACGGGGATGTTTACTACTATAGATGAAGTTTCTCTTGAGACCTTGATATTTTCCTTTTAGAGTCTAAAATTCAAGGGAAGGAGGTAACTATGATGAAATTCATACTTTTGTTCCATAAAAAGTTGATGATGAATTCATGTTAGAACAATATGATGACAACATGTTAGTAATTATTTCACTAAAGATATCCGTAGGCCTACTTATGATATTGACCTTATCTATTGTATTTATAACAAAAAAATTTCTAGTATTTATAAGCCAATTATCTATTGTATTTATTCCAAATAAATGCATAAAGATTTAGTTGACTCCAATTGGAAGGATTACAATGAATGAGGAGATGAGATCCTTATAAAGAAATAAAATATCGCAATTACTAGATTATCTAGTTGGAAAGAAGCTAATACGATATTGATATGTAAATTCTGAAATTTAATGTAATGTTAAAATTGATAGATTCAAAGTAAGATTAGTGAGAAAGAGTTATACACAAACATATGGAATAAATTACATTGAAAATTTGCTCTCATAAACAAAAGTAACACAATTTGAGTGTTGTTAACTCTAGTTGTAAACTTGGACTAACTCTTACAGTAATTTGACATGAAAAATGTTTTAGTGTGATTAGTCAGTTCATGCAAAATTTAGGTAAAATGCACATAGATTTTAAGGTACATTAAAACTGCTCCTAAAAGTAGTGCTTTATTCAAGAAGAGTTTCAACTACAAGGATGTGATGATTTATACTGATGTTGATTGGGTAAGTGTTCTTATTGATAAAAGATCAACCTCTGGATACTTCACATTTGTATGAGGTAAGACCGTCTTAAGGAAAAGCAAGGAGTAGAAAGTTATAGCTAGATCCAGTGCAAAAGTTGAACTTAGATGAACAATTCTTGTACCTTGAAGGTTTATGCATCATACTACTTCTCTAGGAGATTTAGGACATGCATAATAATGTTCAATTCAATTGTATTGTGGCATATATACAATCATGTTCCACATTACCCTATGAAGCATGGGGAGGTTGATAGTTTTTTCATTTAGGAAGAACTTGATAAAAACATTTCGAAATTGTCAAATATTCAATTTGAATGCTAGCTTGCAAATATTCTTCAATTTGAATGCTAGCTTGCACATATTCTTACCAAAGTTATGATAAGGAAAATTCTTGAAAGATTATTAGACAAGTTGAAATTGTATAACTTCCATTTATCAACTTGAGGGAGAGTGTTAAGATAAAGATATTTTATTAGCTAAATTATAAGTTTGTACCATGCTACATAAAATTGTATAATAAGAACTTTATTAATTTACTCGTAATTTGTAAGAGTAAAATTTTATATTTGTATAACAAAATATATTAAAGAAAATAATTGAAGGAATTATATTTTTCATATTTTTTACAAGTTGTATGCTTTTAATTACTCACTAACATCATGAAAAATGTATTTCTTTTCATTGTCATCAAACTTCTTTCTTTGATGATATGAAATATGAGTGTAAATAATACAATAAAATATTTTTAAATAATATACTACCATTTATTTCAACTCTATCTTCTAATGTCTAATGTTTCGAAATGAATACTTGAAGACAAACATGTAATTTAAGTCCATATTTGTTTTAACAAATTTCTCACCTCATATTTCCGTCTTACAACTTTCAATTCATCTCACAACATTAAAAAATACATGAAAATATACAATCCATTTTGAATTTACTATCAAAGAAATAATGTTGGAAAAAGTTTATGCAAAATACATAAAAAGATTATTTTTGATTTGATTTTACTTATATTTAATGAAAATTTTAAGTTTGTCAAACAAATTTAATCACTTAAATTGATTATTTGTTCATGTGTTGAGGTTCATTGAGCAAGATTAATTTTTGGGTGAGTGAATTTGATTGATTATATGTCCAATTTGCTTTTAGATTGAAATCGACTTAATGGACTTAATTGATGTTGAGTTAAAAAATATAGAAAACCAAAAACTTTGCAGAACTTAAGAATCCAACAGTTTAATTATCCAATTTTACCCCTTCTAACATGTTTCATAACCTATAATTAAAATCAATATGAGAGTTATCATGCCATCTAAATGTATCCTGACAATTAAAAATTCCACAAAGAAAAAAGACTAAAATTTATAGAAAACATATGATTTCAAAACAAATTCATCAATCTCTTCAATGAATAAGCTAAACGGTTATCCAATTTTCATATATTTTTATAAATTTTAAAATATCAAAATACAATTAATACAAATATACATCTGATTAAAGATAAAGTTAAAAGTAATATATCAATCCATAATAACTCTATCAAATTTTAACTTCAAGTCAATGTCAACCTCAACTCCATACAAAATATCCTTCCAAATAATTATACTTAAAAATTTTGAGTGAATTATATTTAATTAATCAAGTCCCCATACCTTTACTTACATGTATATTGTTTGAAAAATAAATTAAGACAGCTAAATGAGTTGTAATCAGATTTCAAGATGTGTGATTATGATGCTGTAATAAAAACCCCACGTGCAACTTATACAAATAAAAATAAAATAAAAAATTAATAAAACTTAAGATATGAAGAAAGATAAAACTTACTTGTACTCAAAATTAATCCTCATTTTTCCACCGTCTTATAAAAAATAATGAAAATCAGTTTCAAAACTTAAAAAAAAGTTAAAGAAAATTTTAATTCTTTTAGAAAGATGATTAAATTATAAATAAATAATTAAATTGTTAAAATTTTAATTATATTACATTTTAAAATCATCTTTACAAAAAACAATTAATAAAATCTTATTGGTATAAAAACTAAAATAATAATTGAAGTATTAGAAAGTGTAACATCCCAAAAATACAGTGTAAAACCATATAATAGAATGATCACATGTAATAATATTACAATTCAGTTCTTACAAAAGATAGGATGTACGGTTAAGGCTGAACGACCTTACAAAAATAGTAAGGAGTTAAAATTGTACAAATGACTACAAATATAGAACGAACGACTTATAACCCTTCCTATGCTGAACGGTCAAATCAAAAGATAAAGTAAACGAATGACCAAACGCTCATACAAAAGAGTAGGCCAACAATTGACCGAGCATCCTAAGGTTCGACCTTCACGTCCTTCTCTTCCAATGCTTCTTCCAGCAACTCTTCTTCTTCTGCTCCCACCCACAGGGTGATCATCGCAATGATAAGGACGAACGAACAAGAATACATGACAAGACAAAAAATAGGGTAAGCTTATATAATTTAATTCAAGTATCAACATATATTTCACACAATCAACTAAACAAGATAAATCATTAACTCTTTCATGCAAAGTCTAATACTAGACTCTGACTGTCCGGACTGTATGAATTTTGTGTAGCTACGATGTTCGTGCACCTGGGTGATGTAGTAACTGAGATACCCTCAACAACTGCCACCCGAGGTTAGTCCTATCTATCCAAATTAACCATAAGGACTAGGACCTCATGTCATTCCCATACATGACTTACCATTCTCTACGTGAGAACGAGTAATCACGAAATATCAGGATGAACCGCCAGCTTAGCTTTATCCACATTCATACTTTACCAATTCCAATATCCATTCATGAGATATTCCTCCCCGGAATACTCTTTCGTAACCAAAGTCATTTCATCCATATCATATTCCATCATCTTTCATTATTAAAACCTCAACTTAACCAATTTGAATGAAGATCCCGTAGGATACCAAATACCGAAGTTAGTTTTTAACCTAGAACAAGACTGAAAACTTAGAGTGAGACTGAGATATCTCCAACTCAAAACAGATCAAATCAATAGAGTTACTCACTTGTTGTGAAAGGGACCGAATACAATAATACTTCTCAGAGACTAATAGAATCGAACTTATTTTCCAAGCAAGCCAATTTAATAAACTGACTCTTGATAGTTCAAACCGAACACCGTAAAGCCTAGGCCGAGTACTAAGACTCTAGGCCGAAACCAATTAAGACAGATACTGTAGGACATCAAATAATAGTACTTGACATAATCATATGAAGAAACCGAACGCCAATAAATACTTAGCTTCTTAATGAGTTAAACATCAAGGAAACTGAATGCTAGTCGAAGACCGGGCACTGTAAGGAGCAAACGCTATTGAGTTTGGACGAACACTCTTACTATAAAGATAGATTACGAAAATGAGAACGAGCGCCTGGTGTAAGACCGAGCACTTACGTAGTACGAGCGCTTGGTGTAAGACCGAGCACTACTTAGTACGAGCACTTGGTGTAAGACCGAGCAGTACTTAATTTATAGAATAAAGGTTTGATAAATATAAGATATCATTTAACTAATGTTCAAGAACGAACGAAATATACAAATACATATAGATATATTGAAGTTTATAATCAAATACCAAGGAACGAATATCCTTGGTCGAGCGCTTAAGTACAAATATTACAAAACAAAATGAAGACGCTAGTCTTCAACTAGAACTCTCTCCAAATGAAAGAATCCAGTTCCAACCGAGTCCACAAGAAAACCGAACACTATATCGAACGAGCGCTGGTCTAATACCAAACACTTATTAAGAACGAACGCTACTGAGAACGAACACTTATATAATTGAATGGTCAATACTGACTCTCGACCACATCGCTATCCATTTCATGTCTTTCATTAATCATCAATACTTTTAAACAACATACCATATTTCATCATCAACCAAATCATCAAACACAATCTCATTCCAGTTTCTCATCTCTTATATTCATATACTCATACAGTCAACAATGCAATAACAACCATTTTTCATATTCATTCAGCAATCGACGAACATGCATCCATTCAAAGTAAGAAACTAAATCAAATTATATAAGCTTCCCTTACCTCTAAGCGTGACCGAATGTTCACAGATGCAGAATACGGGTTCACCACTATGGTTTCTTCTACCCTTAAAGCTCACCGATTTCAAAACTATACCAGAGTAAAGGACCAACACACTGTCAGAATTAAATATGGAAAGGTGATCAACTCAAGCAGCCAAAAACTAGGCTTGCATGCACAGAAAAATCACTCGGCTGAGAGAGATGAACTTACCAGTCCAGAATTTGAAACTGATCGGTTCAAACGGACGCCCTCGACGCTGAAAAAGTAGAAATGGTGCCTGAGTGGTGATCAGAGAAGGAAAGATGAGGATTTCTTAGAGAGAAGTAAGAGCTTTTTAGAGAGAAGTAAAAACTTTTTAGAGAGAAGGAGGAGAAAATAGTTTTAGAGATTTTGAGAAGAAGGTAAACATGCAGAAGTGGCGTAAACTTTTGAAAACCCAGAATTTTACTCCTACCGTCATTAGCGAACGACCAGCCTCATGCTGCCATCTGTTTTCCAATCTCTGATTTTTCGCTCTCTTCTTAGTGGGTTTTAAATGGATTGTGGCATAAAAATTCAATTGATACCATGAAAGGCTAAACAACTAAAATTGCATATTTACACCACTTTAAATCAACGTAATTGAAACTTGAAAAATTAAAATATTCAATTATGATACAAGGATGACCTGTTTTAATAAATCTCTTCCTTAACTTCTCAAAAGTCTGATTGAGTTGTATCTTTTTAGTATTTCATATTTTAGAAAATAGTTATACAAAAAGTTCCTGTCGATAAACCTTAGAAATTCTTAAACTTTAATATTTTTTAAAAATTTAATCGAGTAAACTCAATAATCTACTCATGCATAGGAGGAGTAGAAATGAATAATATCCTAATAAAAACAAAAACAGTACAACTAGTATGCCCTACAAAAAAAAAATAATAATAATGTTATCTTTTGTTTGCTTGTAAAAATAAAATTAAAATAATATGTTTAGAGAGGACAAAGAAAACGAAAGTAACAACTATTGACCAAAGTTTAAATTAGGTCTTAAATCCAAAGATTAAATTTTATAAAAGATCTATTGTAGATGTGACGTGAAATTCTAAAAATAAAGTGATATGGAAATAAATAGAAAAAATCATGGAAAATGTTTATAAAACTCATGTGTGAAAGATGTTCTAACAAAAAAGAAAAATAAGATTTAATATTACCTATTTATATTTATATTCTGTCAATTGTTTTTTATCACTCTGACTAAACCCTTTTATTTATTTTTTCTTATATTTTACTGTTATATGTTCTTACTTATTAACCACTTACCTAATTCTTCTGTCACGTGTGAAATGTATTCTTACTAGAAGTTTCCAAACAACCTATCTTTATCTAGAAAATCTTTGGGAATCACTCAGACCATACAATTATTGAAGGTATTATTATTAGCATAAGAAATTGAATTATTTTTTTTATGTGTCAATTCTGTAATTTGAGGATCCTACGAGGTTATTTTGGCTGCGTAGCTTGTAGAAGAAAGCATATATAGCTATGTAGGCGGTCACCGAATATAGAGAAAAGGAGTGTGGTTTGAGTGTGAGTGACGAAGGATCTGTTTCTGGGTAGGAGCGGAATCAACCCCTTTTCTTCTTTGGTGAGTATTGATGTCATCACCAATCTACAATTTCTTTTCACCGATTCACTTCAAATCATACCAATCACGTTTCCGTCAATTCTCTTTCCCTATGATTCATTGATGTTCCCTTTCGCGATTCTTTAGATCCTCTCCTCCTTATATTGTCTCTTAACAGACATAGAATAGTGGGTTTGACTTTAAATTTTCTGGGTTCTCTGCTTTTTTTGATTTTGTGGTCGCAGTGAATAGAACAATGGCTTCAGATCGGAAAATTCACACTTTCGGGGAGGTCGCAAAGCACAACAAGACCAAGGATTGTTGGCTCGTCATTTCGGGAAAGGTCTGTTTCTTTTTCTTTTGAAGAATTTCCGATTTGCTTCAATAATTGTTTCTCTTAGAGAAACGACAACGGGTTTAAGAGGAAATCAAGGGGTTTTGTGTATGCCTTTTGGGGTTTAAGATAACGCTCCTTCGTTTGATCTCATCTCTTGTTCCCTGCTATACTGAATTAGTCAATTTTATTTTCTCCCTTTTACGATTTATACGCCTAGCTTGGGCATTTATGTGTCGTTTGGTGATTGATTCTGCCCATGGCAGCTGTTTAACTAAAAGACTACATGCTTGTGTCTAACTCACTCCCTATTGAATTTAAAGGTTTGTGGTTGAGTTCAGCTGGAATTTTGTACTTTTTCAACTGAAAAGAAAACGTATCCTTAGTGGTCCTTTGGATTGAAAATTCTGCTTGCACTCTTATTTACAAAAATATCACTTTGTTTTCACTTTTGATTTTCAATTTTCTTTTAACGGAAAACAGTCAAAATAGTTTTTTTGTCTTTCCACTACTTCCTGTGCGAAGCTTTGAAAATGGGAAACAAAATGAGATCTCTGTGGTTAAAATTAAAATCGAAAATGAAAAATAAAATCTTAAAGTGAATTTGCCCTTGAGCTGTAAATGAGTTTATTGTGGTAAAATATTTCTCTAATAAACCCGTGATTTTAGAATTGAAGAAGTTATTTGCATGAAAACACCGCAGAAAGATCAAGAGTATCAATTTTTCTATCTGGATCAAGGGGAGAATGATTCTTCCATCATGAATTAATCTATTTCAACTTAGGAATACGATAAACCTTGCTTTATACATCTTAAGCAAAGGTTAGATTTAAATAAGAACACATAAAATAAACACTAAATCAAAGGTTCTGTTCAACGTTGTGGATAATGTCATCTCCTTGTTCTGATGATTATTTGTTTCGTTTGAATTTGGCAATTTTTAGTCTGTCACTGATTGATAGTTACTGGTGCTCATCCTCAATATTAGTATGTGGGCAGCTCCAATCATAGGGTGTTAATTGGGTCTATTAATCCGGCTACCTAATCCAACCCAAATTGGTTTGCGTTGTTTTTGCAATGTAAAATTTCCCTATGCAATGGGTCAAATCCAATCAAACTCGTGTGTGTTAGATGACTTGTTCTGTATGTTAAATTATCGAATCCAACCTGATTAAAATTATTAAAGAATAATAATAATAATAATAATAATAATAGTAGTAGTTGTAATATGACTGGTATTTAATTTAATTCCGTATCCTGTTAATTAAATGTTTATCTTTGAAATATTAAACTATTCCATTTTTTAAAAATTGATTTTGATATCACAAATTTTATCAAAAATAAAAATTTTCATAATCCACCCGTCAACCCAATCTAACATGATTAAGAGTGGATTGTGTCTAATAAAAAAAAATGTAGTGACCAATCCAACCTAAGATCTTTTGATTGGACTGGGTGATGAGTTTGTTAATCCAAGATATTTTGATAGGATTGAGTGACGGATTTGCCCATCCCAACCCTTATACACCCATATCTAACAAAGTCTATTACTATGTGAATTTTTCTTGTTATCATATCATATCACACAATAATTGAGTCCATACCTTTGATAGTGGAACATCTCACAGACTACTGAAAATACCAGTGTTAAAATATGTCAGGAATATATATTAAAATATCAATATATCCTATTCAATATGTAGGTAGTTACTTTCATATGTCATTTGTATATTCACTATACTGTAAATGCTTTGTCACTTGAATTATGTTGATGCGTGAATGGTTTGGAATTTGGATTAACCTGCTGATTTATTTAATACTTCGGATGTGTGATTTGAGAGGGCACGAAATTCATTTGCCTCACGTACCTTTCATCAATTTGATTCCTTCTCCTTTTGTCACCTCCCAACACCCAAACATTACAGCAAGGGCAGTGACTACTCTCATAGATTTAGCTGAGTGGACATCTTTTTTTATGCAAGTTGTTGATGTTCCTAGAAACAGAGAGATTTTAGTGATATATGCGTTGAGGGGTGATCTTCCCTAGATGCCCAAGGCTATGGTAAACCTCATTGCTCTTGATGCTATCTGATGTTGCCTCACTTTAACCCTCTTTTACTATTCTGAACGATAGAACAAGCAAGCCTATTTTTCTCTATTTAAACTTTACCTGAGATGGGAGTGCATATTTTGTGGCCTATTCAAACACCCCTAAAGGAGTGCAGATCAGAACCTCATGTATAATGGCATGAGTTTTTATTCTATAGCTTGTTACGATGTTAATTTCTGCCACTGAACAAAATAATTTGATTCAACAATATCAGGTGTATGATGTCACCCCTTTCATGGAGGAACATCCCGGAGGTGATGAGGTTTTGTTGTCTGCCACAGGTTTGTTTATATCATCTGAAGGTTACTGAGAAAAGCACCTAAATGTTACCATATTTGATTGTTATCACTTTCTGGATGACAGGGAAAGATGCAACCAATGATTTTGAAGACGTGGGGCACAGTGATAGTGCAAGAGATATGATGGCAAAATACTACATTGGTGAGATTGATTCATCAAGTGTTCCCCTGAAGCGGACCTACGCTCCACCTCAGCAAGTTCTGTACAGTTCTGATAAGACTTCGGATGTTCTGATCAAGATCTTGCAATTCCTGGTCCCTCTCCTGATATTGGGCTTGGCCTTTGTTGTCCGGCACTACACCAAGAAAGAGTAATTCCTTCTATATCAAATTTGACCCCGCCGAAGGGTCTGTTAGCTTTATAGTGTCATTTGAAGAACAGTGTTTAGTTTCTGGATCGAACTATTGTTGAGTAACCCAATGTTTTCCAACTTTCTTTGTCATTGCTATTAGTGTCATTTATGAATTGAGAACTTAATGTTTGGACGGGGCTAAGTTGGTTTTCTTTCTTTTTATTTAGGATTGCTGCATTTTTAATGTTTATGTCAGAATTTCTTTATTTATTATCAACGTGTCTTTAATTATGAACATGCATGTGCACGGTTGTAGTAGCGATTAGCTCTTTTCCAGGCCGTTCAATGCCACAATTTAAGGATCCTCGCCTTGAGCGACAGACGAAGTCAACCTCCTAATGCCTGTTAGTCTTAAATAAGATATAAGACTCTGTGATTTTATTCAGATCTTGTGTAATTTATTAAAGATCTCATTCAAGATTTCATGGTGAATTTTTTTTGTATTAGGAAAGAACTTTAAATATTTTTTTGTGATTTTGGAAACGTTGAGAGTTAAGATTTTGATTGAAAATTCATCATTAAAGATGTAATAAAGTGAGTTGATCTATTAAATAATAGATGTCACGTTTAAGAATCTGACCAAAAATTTATCATTTAAGCATGCATCAAGGTGAGATGATGTCGCTCACGTCTCAAATTAACAGGTTTTGAGAAGGAGAAAAATGAAACAACAATTGAAACGATTATTGGTTAACTTTTTCCTTCACGGTCAATGATAAGAGTAGCAGATTTGGAAAAAACAATAAAGGGTGAGCCAGTTTGATATGAAAATCTGAGAAGATACAATAATGTGGTGGCACAGCATGTAGAAAGATTATCCTGACACGATCATAGCATATGCTATACCATATCTTTCGGTCTGTGCTATTTATTACGATGTTCCCTTTCTTTCCATTTAACAAATTGCATTGCTGTTCACTTTGATTTACATTGTGTGAAAGAGGAAAGGTGGATTTATATGGAAGAATTGCATCAACGAAGTTTATTGTAAGTAATAAAAGTTTGGACGTGGTAGGTCAAAATGTCCAAACATCCCCCTCAAGCTTTGGAAAAAGATTCCTTTTGACCTTTGAGGTGCGTGAATGTTCCTTTTCTCCACCCTTTATCATTCATGAATCTTCTGCGTACTAATGAGCTTTTCCATAAGCAATGTCTTTGTAGTCTTGTATGGTTATTACTTGTGATTTCCAATATTGGTTTTATAGTCCTTGACATGGGAGGTTCGTTCATAAGCAAGAGCTGTGGTATCCTAAATCCATTCAGATGTATTGTAAGTGTGCTATTTTTTTAAAGCTAAATCCATTCAGATTTGTTGGAAGTGTGAATTTTTTTTAAATCAAATTTTGTGATAACAAAATGAGAAATGGTTTAGCTTTAGTGTTTAGTTGACATATCGTCTATTAGTCTTCTCATGTGTTTATCTACATGTTTTACCTCTGATTTTGCCTTTAAAATTAAGTTAAAATTTTGCATGATACATCAAATAACCTATCATTCTTTAGTTTTCAATAGTCGTGATCTATTTTATTGAAGAATGGAGGTTCATTGATCACTTGCTCTATGTTTTATATAGTGAGATGTACAAACCTTGGATGTTGAATTATAGACCCATTTAAAATAAACGAAGGTGCACCTAAGAAACCGTTTGAAATTTCTTATACTTATTATATTATAACTTTTTTGCAAAGCTTTAAAATACAAGATGAACAAAAACATTTGTGTAATATGAAAAGTTGAAAAGTATAGTCAAACTAAGGGTGTAGAACTAACTCACATTTCTGTTTAATATCTCGAGTTAATTGTATTTATATAAATATTTTATAAGACTCCCACTTTGATAATACTTTCACGTGTTTGAAAATGATTATTTTCATGTTTTTATTTAAGATTAAAGTCTCTATAACGAAACTAATTAGTAAACTAATAATTAGCTAATAAATTTTTAACTCAGTTCCGAATTTATTACCTAATTTATTAGTTAAAGTGTTTGGTAAAACTAGTTAACAAGCTCTTCCAAATGAAACGTGACAAAAAATTCTTATGTAAATAAAATGTGTTTTTCAGACAAAAATATATTATTATATAATCGTAAATATAATATATTTATTTGTTTATTTCTCAATATGCAATAGATATTACCCAATTCCATAGAAGACACATGAGTTCATGTTCAGTCAAAAAAGCCAACATTCATACTTGTCGACAATATCGCAGCCTCTTCAATCAGGCACCAATCACAAATAAAAAATGTTTTTTTAACAATTTTTTTTTTATAATTTTTTTACAACAAATTATGTAATAGTTTGTAATTAGTTTATTTTAGATATATACACTAATAAAATAATGATAAAAATTAATTTTAAATATTTTTTTTATTTTTATATTAAGAGATGAATTTTTATTTTGTAATTCGATTTTAACGATGAAGAGATTAAGTCATTACATGACTAATTCCTCTATGATAAGTTCAGAATAACATCCGTTAATTTGACGGTGATGTGGCAAAATTTTTATCTTCTCTCTCCTCTGCTGCAGTTTTTTCTCTCTTCTGGCCAGCTTTTTATCTTCTCTGGCAGACACAAGCATGTGTTGCCTTGTTGGATGAACTTGGAGAACGAGAAGAATTGAATTTATGCCAGCAAGATTGTACTGCTATAATGAAAGTATGTGTTAAGATGGGGAAATTTGAAGTAGTTGAGAGCCTGTTTAGTTGGTTCAAGCAGTCTAGCTATCAACCAAGCATAGTTATGTTCACTTTTGTTATTCACAGCCGTTACACAGAGAAGAAATACAGAGAGGCATTGGCTGTAGTTTGGGAGATGCAGTCTTCTAATTGCCTTTTTAACCTTCCTGCTTATCGTGCGGTAATAAAACTGTTTGTTGCTCTGAATGATCTATCTAGGGCCATGAGATATTTTTCAAAACTTAAAGAGGCTGGATTTTTCTCCCACTTTTGGCGTATACAAGGACATGCTTCAAATTTACATGGCCTCTGGGAGGACTGCGAAGTGCATAGAGATCTGCAAGGAGGCTGAGATAGTTGGTTTCAATCTAGATAAATATACGGTGATAAATAAAATTTGTAGACTTTAAGATCCTGGAAGCATTGTCATTGTTTTACAAAATTGTAAATCCCTCTGTCTAATATAGTCTCGCTGTAAATTTTCCCAGTTTCAATACAAGTTGTTCCTTCAATTCTTTCCCAATCCAATTTACTCTTCATGCATTCTTTACTGTTCTTGTATGATTTCAAGTTGTTTTTGTTTTGGATTTTAGTTCTTGCATATCTTTACGTTCTGTTTTCTTCTTGCTTGATGAAATTGATTTTACAACTCTTAATTATAATTAGATTTTGACTGACTCTTGAAATTCTCCTTCAAAAAATTTCTTGCCTTTATTGATGTTTCACAAACTATCTTTCTTAGCATCCATACCCGTTTTTTTCTCTTTCTTTCCTTTCATGATAGATTTCTCACTTTCTTTTGAGTCCCTTTCTTGATTTTGAGTCCCTTTCTTGATTTTGGTATTCCTGTATCATTTCTTTCAATTTTTGGAAACTTTTCCTTAATTTAACTATGACTCTACCCCGTTCGTTGGTCAATCTTTCCAAGGCACCGACTCTACCTTCCATACTTCCACCCCATCTTAATTTGGCGAGTAGAACCAATTTGTTAGGAATCCAAAAGATAAAAAGAATACACAAAAGGTGAGAGAAGATAAAAAGTTGGCCGAAGAAAGAAAAAAAGCTGCGGCAGAAAAGAAAAGATAAAAATTATGTCACATTACCATGAAATTAACGCTGTTATTCTGAATTTATGAGAGACCTTCCTCATATAATTTTTATAACATAAGGACTTAATGTCTTTATTTTTAAAATTGGATACAAAACAAAAATTCACCTCTTAATATAAAAACAAAATAAATATTTAAACCAAAAAATTATTATCATATCGTAATCCTTTCGCAAACGTGGTCCCAGTTGTGTCCCAAATCAGAATTGCTGCCTGGTCTGCCCACGTTACTTCCCAATGGCAAAGAATTTGCTCAAATGTCAACTCCCTTCTAAACAATACGACCAATATCCTATACACAAATAAGCAATCCTCGGCCCGCATCTTCTGCAAATGCCTAAAAAGTTGCTGACCATCATCAGAAGAAAATGTCTGAATTATCTCAGGACCTTCTGAGGAGTCTGAATCAGTAGAATCAGTATCCAGTGCAGAGGTACTAGCAATGCTGACGTTTGGAGATCTCCTTACAACAGGGCAATAGATGGATCATCTGAATATTCAGCATCTGGACTGTGTTCCTCACTTGAAAGAGATTCTCTGGCACTTGTTGCATCTTCAGAACTAGGTGAACCTAATCTTGAATAAGACTTCCACCATCCCCTTCATAGCTGATTTCACCTGTTTCATTTAACTTAAAGCTCCCATTACTGTGCTTTGACAGTTGCCAGCACTGTCTGCGAATTTCTCATACTCCTTTCTACATTTAAAGAATTAGAATTAAACTGAAAAAACAGATGATTGAAGTACAGATGATTGAAGTACACACAAAAATAAAGTTTTAAATACTGCATAAGATGAAGAAATAATATAGTTTGTGCTACGATAAACAAGAGATAATCAAGGTTCTTCACAACCAAGCTGCATTACGGTAAAAATGTAGCCAGGAGCAAGATACTTCAAATCACATGTGTAACAGCAGGTCCATTTTGTATCTCATGCCATTAAGTGATCCAAATTTCCAAGATCCCAAATATGTAAGAAAAATAATCGATACGCATTATCTAGAAATCAAGCATAAAAGATAGCATGCTTACACTCCGAGTAGGAAAGGCCAAACTTCAGCTCTAATAGTAGGACCAACACCCTACGCATCAGATATTTATACGTAATCAAGTTCAAGGAGAAACAGCCAAACCAAAGAATTTAAAATCTAAACAATCAGATTAGTGAACTCACTCCACTGCGAATTCTTTTCAGGAACTTAATTCCACCATCTTTGGTAAATAAGCTTTTCCATTGCTGAGGTGAAATTACACGTTTCCTTTTCCTACATGACCACGGTGATTTAAGACTACCTCTGAAAATTAAGCCACGAGGATACTCTCATTACTATTGCTTGTATTTGAATTTTAGATTAAAGAAATATAGGAAGTCATCAAGTAAGAAATTCAGGGAGTGAAAAGGTACATAAAAATATACTACTCTTCCAGATTAACGGCAACGTGAAGTGATTATTTGATTCATTTCAACGATAACACAGAAAAGTGGCATTTAAAAAGAATGAACCCGTCAGTTGAGAGGGTGGGGTTGGTGTTATTAATTGGAAATTTGAGAAGGATAATAAACGAGATATTTTGAATCAACATAAAGTAATATCCTCTTTATTGTCACAAATAACAAAGGACCGTGTCCAATGCTAACTGTCACTGTGAATAGAAAATTCAACAGTTCTCATTCACAAACTCCACATTGTGAAGGTAAAAACAACTGGCTGAATTGCGGCATCTACAGCTTTGAGGCCGCATCTTTGTCTAAGAACCATTTCAACTCCCCTTCAGGGAAAACCAATGCAGCAGGAAGCTTTACAGAATTTGGATATTTGCCTAATACACGCATCTGCTTTACCATAGCCGAGACCAAAAGGGCTACGTAAACAGAGGCATTAATCACTGGAAAAGTGAATGTTATTCTCTCTCGGGGTGGTTTGGGGGAGTCCTTGATGAAGGCAACCCATCTTGTATTCTCCTGCACAAGAGGATGCCCTGAGAACAAAGAAGCTACGTGGCCATCAGGGCCCATGCCCAGCAGCACAAGATCAAATTTTTGAAAATTCACTCGTCGGTGATGAAGTAATCACACTGTTATTGACCAATTGTCTGAGACGTGTCTCATAATCATCTGACTCTCTCAGCTGAACGGGTATCATTGATTGCATACACATTTTGCCCAGAGGAATTGGTAGCTGCTGCGGGAACCAGGATGGAAGTAGTAACAGGTTAGATTGACAAAAAATATGCTGATGGAAATCTAGGAAGCCAGACAACATTATCTGGTCACGCAGCCATCTTAGAGAAGACTACACAGAAAAAATATGGCTCATAACTTCAAACTGAAGGTGGTTTTTTCCCTCCCTTGCATCATTATATAGGAATGAGATATAACAATCAATAAACATGTCAAAATAACACCCTATTTTGCAGCAACCAACAAAAAGGATTCATTAAAAACAGGTCAAGAGTGACCCGGTTTGAAAAAACCCTAATCTGCTTTTTCTTATTGCTTGAATTAAGCAGGAAGAGATGCATACCAGTTTGTGCTTTTCCCTCCAACCAGTTCGCGCTATTTCTTTGATTGCCATGGATGGTTTCCTTTAGCAGCAATACAATCTTCTTTGAAAGCAAATTCTACCTCTACTTAGCTCTAATGTCTTTATTTTGCCTTTTCTTCACTTCTAGGCTCAGCCACAATCTCTCTTCTCCATCTACACCCGTCACCCAGGCTGGTGGTTCCTTAAATGTTCCCCTCTACTCCTCAACAACACATGTTGCCGCAGTGCAATATATCTACATAGACACAACCACTATTTTTTACTGTAGTTGTTATTAACTCTATCTTTGCATGTTTATGTCTTATATTTAAGTATATGTTACATTTTCTAAAGGTTTATCAATCTTACGGTTCACGATATGAAAATATTCATCATGCCGATTCAATTATAAGCTCTATGATTATATCGCTATTCAACTACCATGATCCACACACGTGGATTGTATCGGTATTCAACTTAAAGAGACGCAAAACCCTGAATCAATCTCCTTTTATAATTTTTTTTTCTAAACATTAACACCAACACCTAACAAACATAAAAATTCTCAACAATTTGAGAACATGCTCAACATAAACAAACAATAGATGCTCAACCTAAACAAACAGTGCATGTTCAACCTAAACAAACCATTTTCCAACATAAAAAACACAAGTAAAAATATACCTTGGAGAGAAGTCCATCCAAAGCAAGATAGTAGTAACTATCATCCATCCAAAACACTTGCCATTTGGACCATTCAAGAGAATCAACATAGAGCGGTTCCAGCAGTTTCGTGAGAACCCAAGACAAAACACATTCACATTAATCCAATCCAATTCAATCAAATCACGCTTAGGCTCAAAGTGAGAACATTTTTATATAAAAGATAATACTTGATCAAAGAGCCACCAGACAAGCAAAATGTGAACATCCTCCTTTCCAAAGTGAATTTATTGGAGAGATCGGCGACGTATTTGGCCAGAGAGTCGGCAATATCCTCTTTATCGAAGACCTCGACGGCAATGATGTTGGTCTCCGTCATCGACGCTTTAAGCGGGGCGGGAAAGCTCTTGGGATTGACGCTTAGCCCTTTGAACGTGAGGGGGCGAGAGAAGAAAATGTACGTTGATGGTGGATGAAGGTTGGTGTCAGGGAAGGAAGAAATGCGAATCGGAGAGTGTTTGATGAGTCTGTAATATAGTTACAGGCAATCCCACACCTCCAAGAATGGGCAAAAAGTTCTGTTTTGCTTTATCTGACCCGGTTTTGCTTACCTGCTAAAAATTCTTTTTTTTTTAATTTGTTTTTTAGATTTGATTTATATTTCATCATTTTTCTAAACCACATTTTCTAGTTTATTTATGTGAATTTTAAAAACTGAAAAATCCAATTTTTTCATTTGAATTATGTACATATCCAAACAAATTTTTTTTCTAATATCAAAATATGAAACTCAAACCCTTTTCCTATCCCAAAATTCCAATACAATAAACCTTAAATCCTCTTCTCCCTTCTTTATTTGTAATTGATCTAAAGTAAATCTAATGAGTAATGCGAACATATGTCTTCCTTTGTCCTTTCATTCATTTTTCTGGTTTTAATTTTTTGTTGAATTTTGTTTTGATTGATGGTGTCGTGATTCTCTTTCGATCCATTTGGATTTTGTTTCAGAAAACGCACGGTGGTGCCACTCTTTCGCTATTGGATGTGGTGGGGTTTGTTGGAGATTAAGATCGAGGTCACTATGCATGTTGGAAAGCTTTTCTAAGATATGTAACGCAAGAGTTAACGTCAAAGTGAATATTGGTATGGTCGTGATCATTTCTAATTTAGAATTGTTAGATATTTGTTTTTTAACTGCACGTCACCTCTTTATTTAGTTTATTTTTATTGTTTTTTTATTGAATAAGTTTTTTCTTGTTTCTAAACTTTAGGAGAAAGTATTTCTGTTTTATCTTAGTCAATTTTTTTGTTAGTGTATTGCAATTCACAGTTGAATAAAGGTATTTTCATCCATCTTTCATTCCAATTTATATATTTTTTCTTTTCCAGTATTTTATTCTATCTATTTTTGTTGCTGTTCTTATTTTTAAACCAACAATTGGTAAGAGGACCCTTTTTTTTACGGACATGTGAAAATGGATATCGAATCAAATTTCTCACAAGTTGCACCTCCAGTCTTTAATGGAGAAAACTACGATCTTTAGGCTGTCAAAATGGAGGCTTTAGATCTTTGGGATGTTGTAGAAACAGACTATGAAGTTCTTTCGGTGCCGGATAATCCAACCATGGCCCCGATCAAAATTCACAAGGAGAGAAAAACTAGAAAAGCAAAGGCAAAAATATGTCTATTTGCAAGTGTTTCTCAAATCCTCTTCACAAGAATTATGACTCTTAAGTCAGCCAAAGAAATTTGAAGTTATCTAAAGAAAGAATACGCAAGAGATGAAAGAATAAGAAGCATGTAGGTGCTTAATTTAATGAGGGAATTTGAGTTGCAAAGGGTGAAAGAATCTGAAAAACATCAAAGAATACTCAGACAAATTGTTGGGTATTGCCAACAAGATAAGGTTGTTGGGCAGTAATTTTCCTGATTCTAGAATTGTTGAGAACATTCTGGTAACAGTGCCAGAAAAGTATGAAGCATCTATTGCTTCGTTGGAGAACACAAGGGGTTTGTCTAAAATCACATTTTCAAAAGTGCTACATGCCTTCTAAGCCCATGAGCAATGAAATTTGATCAGGGAAGATCATGTTGTTGAAGGTGCTCTTCTAGTCAAAAGCCAACAAGCCAAAAACTACAATAAGAATCATCCAACCAGTAGTTAGATCAATACAAATAATTACGATAAAGGAAAAGGTGGAAAGAAAAGTTACCCACCTTGTCATCATTGTGACAAAATGGGTCACCCTCCATTCAGATGCTGGCAAAGACCTGATGCTAAATGCAACAAGTGCAATCAAATGGGACATGAAGCAATTGTATGCAAAAGCAAAAATCAACAGTAAGAGGAAGAAGCTAAGGCTGTTGACCAGGAGGAGGAGGACCGGCTATTTGTAGCTACTTGTTTCTTGAGTAGTGAATTGAGTGAAAGCTGGTTGATAGATAGTGGTTGTACCAACCACATGACCTTTAACCAGACTTTTTTTAGATATTTGAGGCCAACTAATATCACTAAAGTCAGAATAGGTAATGTTGATCATATATATCTCAGTCAAAGGAATAGGAACAATCACAATCACAAGTTGTACGGGCACAAAGTTCATTCATGATGTTTTTTTCGTTCCTGAAATTGACTAGAACTTATTAAGTGTTGGTTAACTGATTGAAAAAGGATTTAAAGTTAATTTTGAAGATAAATATTGCTTGATTAAATATTCAACTGGTCAAGATATGTTTAAGGTAAAAATGAAAGGAAAAAGCTTTGCTCTAAATCCATTGGAGGAGGAGTAGGTTGCTTTTTCTTTGAAGTGTCACAGACATCTGGCACAAGAGACTCGGGCATTATCATCATAAAGGGCTACTGCAAATGAGTGGAAAAGAGCTAGCACTTGATATTCCGGTGCTTGAGGATCAAACTTCAAACTACAAAGCCTCTCAATTTGGAAAGCTAAACAAAAAACCTTTTTCAAAGACAACATGGAGAACATCAAGGACGCTGCAATTAATTAACACAGATGTTGTAGGGCCTCAAAGAACACCTTCATTGAAAGGTAATCTTTATTATGTTCTCATCATTAATGACTTTACCATAATGTGTTGGATCTTTTTCTTTAAGAACAAATCAAAGGTGGCTGGAATTTTTTGGAAGTTGAAAGCCAAGGTTGAAAATGAAACTGGTTTCAAAATTCATATTTTAAGGTTAGACAATGGCACTGAGTACACATCTAAAAGATTCAATCAATTTTATGAGGATTCTAGCATTAAACATCAACTAACTGCTTCATATACCCCACAACAAAATAGGGTCAGTGAGAGGAGAAACTAATACATCTTAGAAATGACGAGATGCATTATGTATGAAAAGAATTTACCAAGATAGTTTTGGGCAAAGGCAGCAAGTACAACTGTTTTGGACTCCCCCACTAAAGCATTGAACGATCAAACCCAATTGAATCCATTGGAACTGCGGAAAGCTTTCAGGCACAACTAACATAACATTCTCATGATGTTCTTCCAATCCATCGTATAATGCAGTTGCAGGGTTCCCCATCAAAGTTTACCAAATGTACCAAAGACACTAAAGATAGGAAAACAGAATACCAATGACGAGCTTTTCACATCATAAGACAAAATCTTATCAGTTTAGATATAAAATTCTAGAGAGTCTAAGTCAACAGTAATATCCATCATGTTAAATGCTTACATGTAGATTCTTCAGACCATAATGATAGGATGTTAAATGCCTACATCTAGATTCTTCAAACCATAGTGATATGGGATAAACTATAGCCATTACTATGTATTAAGAACTTTACATTTTCAATATAAATTTTACTATGGTAATAAGATTGAATATAGTCAACTTACAATTGGTTTAGGTAACTTTTCGTCATAAATAACCACTTTAGGAATACAGCAATCACATGCAAGTTGTAACAAATATATAATAACTTTTAAATTTTAAGGATATATAATTTTAATTACAACAACTATTCTGTTTTCTTCAACAATAAATTTCATTGTGATGGAAAACATATATATATATATATATATATATATATATATATATATATATAATTCACAACCATATTAATTATTATAAAAAAAATTAGTATCCATAAATTTTTTAATAATTCAATATTTTAATATAATATACAATAAAATTTATTTTATTATTTAATTTTAAAAAAACGATTTGTATACGCACGTGTCTCATAGTTTTAATAAAGAAATATTACAAAACCCAACTCTTAAATGTATACCCTTTCAATAGACATCTCAAGTTGTAGAAGAGATTCAACTTAATAATTTTTATTACACAATTTTTTCTAATGTTAAAAAACAAATTAAATTATTCTCGTTTTTAAAACTATTTCAATACAATATCCTTCTTTTATTGTAAAACCATTCCATTACTTATCATTTTTATGTTAGTGTATTTTCATTTTACATAAGGAGTGTATTCTTTTTATTGATAATAAAATTTAAAATGTGTCTTTACCCTGTCGTAACTCATTCATTGAAATCAATAGAAATTTATCAGGAGTTTAATTTTTTTTTTCTATTGAGTTTTTTTTTTTTGTATTGTCATATATTGTCCCTTCAAAATGCATTAATTTTGATATATTAAAAAGAATTAACATATTTTAAAACATAAAAATCATTATACTTCAAAGTATTTCAAAGACACAACATAACACAAAAGAAATTGAAAAACTACATTCATTGAAAACTTATTCTCTTTCAGTTCCATAAGTTATCTCTTGAAAGGTGTGAACCTCTTTTTTTTATCTTACCTTGAGTTTCTTATATTAACAATTTCTTTGTACTTATATTAATTCATTCAATTGGCATGTTCTTGTTTTGTTTCCTTAAATGGTCGGGAGTCATAGACAACCCTTCAAATGAGTTTTATATCTATTTATGTGATCTGATCTATTATATTCCTTGATTATGGAGTCCTTCATTTTTATGGTTCAACGTTTATCTACCTACATGTGTCAAGATATTGAAACTAAAAACCTATGATATTATTTGACCTGTGAGTTCTTATATAATATTTGATTTCTATTATTCACTTTTTGTATTAAAACATTACTTCAAATATAATTTTTGGTACATTTTATATATAGTTATTTTCTTATATGATTTATATAATCTAATTGGTTAAAATATTAACTTACATCTTTTTAAGTCAACCTATGGAGAGATAGATCAAGTTTACTTGTGTTCAGAATTTGATAAATCCTGTACTTCTGAAACTCATACCTGGGGTATACATTAAATTGACTCACTTTTTTCTTAACCCACGGTAAATCAATTTAGATGAGTTGGTTCAAATCGTAGCGACAATTTTACTAATCAATTCAATAGTAACAATTGTGTCATTTATTTTTCATGTGAAACAACTCAGTCATTTATTCTAAATTGTCTTCCAATCTTGCACTAAAGTAACATCTAAATAAGAATATTCTTGAAAATTGACATACTAAGGATAAAGTCGTTTCAGGGTAGATGTGTGCATTGTTAGTGTAAATGTCTAACCCAATTAAGTAAAATGCGTTTAATCTTGAGTATGTGGTATTGGAATCTCATTTACCAGTAAAGAGCATTTGATAGTAATATCTCATCTACTACTAGTAAAGAATGTCTCATTTACTTTGAAAATCCATCAGGTAAAGAATGCCCATTGTTGTTTTGTGTCTTGTGTTAAGTGTCAAACACATCTTAGACATGATTCACAGAGAGTTGGTTATTTTTGTATTGGATAAATAAACACTTAGGGTAAAACATGATATAAAAACACCTCTGCGAAAGTCCATAACAATTACAAAACGCTACAACTCTTTCATGTGGTCTCTTCCTTCTCTGACAAAATTTGTAAGTTTTACTTACAAATTTTAGTCAAGGGGTATGCAAATTAAACACATTCAGCAAACACTTTGTTTACAAAGCATACGAACACTATAAGCAAGATCGTTCGGTGAAGTTCACACATCTTATTTCTTCGTTGGTTTTTCAAATTTTTATCTTTAATATATGATCTTGTAGGAAATATTCCATTACGACTAGGTTTCTTCCAGTTTTGACTACATTAAATTCGAGCAATCAAAGATAAGTATTGCACAAGCAGGTACTTAAATAAGGTATATTATATTTTCTTAACGCGGTGAGAAGTTAACTTACTTTCAGGGGTGCAGGTGCGAGAACTCTAATCACAAAAAGTGAGAAGTTAACTTACTTTCAGGGGTGCAGGTGCGAGAACTCTAATCACAAAAAGTCAATCTTCGGAAGAGGATAGAGTACAAAGTAGAGGATATAAGTGCAGCCTGCGTCAACTTATTTATATAATTCGTCCTTAAGAAATGACAGTTGACTCTAGTCATTTCAACCATATACAAGTGTTAAATACCATCCTTCATGACTATATTAGAATTCGTATAGAATCAAAAGATGCTCCATTCCTTAGATGTGTTGAATCTTTAGAACTAACTGTTGAACTTAATAATATAACCTTTTGGTTTTAACCCTCCATAGAGGAGTCCAAAACAAATTCCACAAACAAACCTTTTTCTTTATTTGTTTTTAATATTTCGGCCAGAAAAATAAGAAATATGAAACTCACAATGAAGTATGGATAATATAGACTATACTGGCCATCAATCATTCACCAGCAATAAATAGATTATACAAAATGAAGTAAGGAACTAAATAAATCTATATAGTTATACTAAAGTACACTCATTTGTTTAATTATTGTATTTTCTTACGATTATTAGCATCTAATTTTATGCATTATTTAGTTTTAATGCGTTTAACATACATCTTATCTGAAGAAGAGAGTAAGATTGCAAGAGAGAGAAAGAGAGAGGAAAGAGATGGATGGACCTGACAATTAAGTGGAAGTGTTAGAACTGTTGAGTAAAAGCTGAGTGGTCAATTTACACGCCATTAAGCATACAGGGCTTAATCAGCACCCCCAAATATTACCCAATTCCATCCAAGACACGTACCTCAAACTTACGATTATACGCAACTGATCAGTGGCTAAAAGAATCAAAAGGGGGCCTCATGAGTTTATGTTCAGTCAAAAAGGCCAATATTCATAATTGTCGACAATATCTCAGCCTCTTCAATCGGTTACAGGCCCCAACCACTCCTGCTTTTCCCAAAGGTGCTCCCAGACGTGTCCCAAATCAGAATTGAAAAAGAAAAGAAAAGGGTGGGGCCAGCGTGAAACAGAAGTGAGGTAAAAAAAAAAAAGATGCTCTCTAAATCTAGCCAAATTCAATGCCCCCATTAAGGCAATTGTGGAAAGCAGAGCTCGTAAATAAGCAGCGGCAAGTTTCAACATGTGGAGATGCCATCTAAATCAAGCCCACTTCAATCCCCACATTAGCCAACATTGTCCAAACCAGAACCTGGTAAATAAGCATGGCAAGTTTCGGCATCCAGCAGACTAAGTTCAGTAATAATAACTCAACATTTGCAGCACGTTTAGATGCGTGGAGAAATCTGGCAGCTTGAAATTAAAGATCTTTTGGCCACGTCATTTGGTTTGGTTTGGTTTGTTCCAGTATCACCTGCACTCATCGTAATGATGTCTCTATTTTCATTTTGTCATGAAGGGTGACAACCAAGTTATGGGCGTCATCAAGCAGCTTCCAAACATCAAGGTGTCCAGTCATGCCATTGCATTCCTTAATGATCTCGTCCATGCTGCTGTACTTCTCAATGATCAACTTTCTCCTTTGTAGAACCGATGCTGCTATTGCGTAAAGCAATAAATCGTCTGTTGGTGGAGCTCGCTGCCTAATTCTGCTCCATGCAGATTTCCCGATACCTGCTCGGATTGCTGCTTGATCTGCCCACATTACTTCCCAAAGGCAAAGAGTCTGCTCAAATGTCAACTCCCTTCTAAACAATACCACCACCATCCTATACACAAAAAAGCAATCCTCGGCCTGCAGCTTCTGCAAATGCCTAAACAGGTGGCCATCCTTGAACTTAATAATTTTTGCAACTATATCTAGTTGCCTCCTAATACCCACCTCATCAAGCCTGAAATTTTGCCGAGCCTTTCTCATGAATCCAACAAAACACCAGAAAGCCTCGTGATCTTCTGGTATAACACTAACTATAGGAGATAGCAAATCACTCATACCCTGGCAGTAGCCGATTTCAGGGTCGTATAAAGCATATGCTTCAAGAATTGCAACCAGTCGAGCAGCATGAAAGATTCTGCTGGCATCCAGGTGACCATAATCCTTCAATCCAACCGCCTCAGCAGAACGATGTGCCCTACAGTCTGGTACCACAGCTTGAGAAGGGGAGTATGGCATCCATTCCCCATTCGCCCGTACTGCATCAAGTCGGATGATCCGTTGCCAGGTGGCAAAATCTTCATTAGTCCATAGTTTTGAAGGAACTTGCATTACAGAGGGAGAAGAATTATCCTTGGGGGTCTTGGAATTGCTGTCTTCCTGACCATCATCAGAAGGAAATGTCTGAATTATCTCAGGACCTTCTGAGGAGTCTGAATCAGTGGAATCAGTATCCAGTGCAGAGGTATCAGCATTGCTGACGTTTGGAACATCATCTCCTTCCAACAGGGCACTAGATGGATCATCTGAATATTCAGCATCTGGACTATGTTCCTCACTGGAAAGAGATTCTCTTGCACTTGTTGCATCTTCTGAACTAGGAGAACCATAATCTTGAATAAGACTTCCACCATCCCCTTCATAGCTGATTTCCCCTATTTCATTTAACTTAAAGCTCCCATTATTGTGCTTTAGCAGTTGCCGGCACTGTCTTCGAAATTTCTCATACTCCTTTCTGCATTTAAAGATTTAGAATTAAACTGAAAAGGCAGATGAGGAAAGGACACACAAAATAAAAGTTTTAAATACTGCAAAAACATGGTGGATCCATTATATATACTTTACCTATTTTGAGTTCTTATAGCATCTCTTTCTTCCTTAGTACTGTCCAAGTCATAGCTGTATAACAGAATATGTAATCAGTAACCATAGTAGAGTTCATCTAAATTAATAAATAAGGGAAAAAAACAGGAAAAATGATGAAAAAGATGTAAATAAAGAAGCCCATAAATATCCTTTCCGATGCATAAGTTGAAGCAAAGAAAAAAGTTTGTACTACTACAGATAAGAGATGATTAAGGTTCTTCACAACCAAGCTGCAACACAGTACTAAATATTTAACCAGGAGAAAGATTTTTCAAATCACATCGTGTGACAGCATGTCCATTTTGTATCTCATGCCAGTGCATAATCCAAATTTCCTAGATCCCAGACACGTAAAAAAGGTAAACAATAAGCATCATTTACAAATTATAAATGAAGCATCAAAGATAGCATGCTTACACTCCGAGTAGGAATGGCCAAACTTCAGCTCTAATACTAGGATCAACACCCTGCATCAGATATTTATACGTAATCAAGTTCAAGGAGAAACAGCCAAACCAAAGAATTTAAAATCTAAACAATCAGATTAGTGAACTCACTCCACTGCGAACTCTTTTCAGGAACTTAATTCCACCATCCCGAATTCTCCCATCTTGGGTAAACAAGCTTTTCCATTGCCGAGGTGAAAGTACATGTTTCCTTTTCCTACGCGACCACGGTGATTTAAGACGACCTCTGAAAATTAAGCCACGAGGACACTCTCATTACAATTGCTTGCATTTGAATTTTAGATTACAGAGAAATAAAGGAAGTAATAAAGTAAGAAATTCAGGTAGTAAAAAGGTACATAAAAATATACTCTTCCAGATTAACAGCAAATCACAGCACTGCAGTATAATAGATAATTTTTTCCAACTCAACTGTTGTGACTTCTTTTCCCAAGGGAAAAAAAAGTGAGCAGGCGTATACAAGTTTCAGTATTTTAAAATCACAAAACTATGTGCAAGATACATGACGCCAAAACAATAAAATCCATTCAGCATTAAAAGCCGTCAATTTCGAAGTTAACTTGATAATATGTAGCAATAATTTTACACTTGAAAACAAACTTATCAAGTTGGAGAAATCCCGGTCTACTTAAACAAAGGAGTTTCTGTGCAATGTGATGTTCAGTACTGACTTGAATAATATTACATATTTGTCGCTGTGTACAGCTAAATTTACAAAACACAGCCTTGGAAAATTAAAACAGTTGATTCCAAAATCCAATGAGATTACGACATCGAAATTTTCTGTTTAAAATTTTAAATTTAGTAGTGATGAAGTAAGAAAATATGGGCATGCAATTAAATAAAATGAAGAGTGTCCGGGACATATAAAAGTTGTCCTTGAAGACTTTATCACTTCAACATCCCTCAGATATATATCTAGATTAAAACTTCAAAATTGCAAACCTTCTTAGATTTAATTTGGTCATGAAATATACTTTTTCAGTCTCAAATGAACCGCACTCCTTAACATAAAGTAGCACAGATCCTCCTTTATAGCTCAGGAAAAACCATACAAGACAAACGGGGGTTTTGATGTCCGATCAAGATCACCATTTAGTACTGGTTTTTCACCTACAATTGATTTGACACGAGAAAAGGAATAGGAGGATAAACAGTTCGAGGGATGAAGAAAGAAACTTTATATTAAAGAAATCTAATACACAAACAACAAAAAAGCTCCAGCAAAACCAAAAGAGAGATCTGTCTCCTTCCCACTACCTAGTCCTCCTCAACCCTACTTCCCCTTTCAAAGACAAATCAGGATTTCCTTTTTTAATTATGACAAACATTGTAGCAATTCGAACAAATGAATGATTCAACACGTAAACACACAATAAGACCGAAATGCGGCTGAACAAAGAGACCCAAAAACAGAAACGCAACACACACAAGCTGATCAGCCTAAGCGGACACTGATAGCAACACTGGGATGCGCAGAAGTGGAGATCTGGCACGAAATAAACACAAAAGTAATAGAAATCTCAGCACTGAATAAAAACAGTTTAAAAAATGAACAGAGAGCAGCACAATGAAGAGAAACTCACCGATCAGAGGACGAACAAGAAGCAGGTGAGGAAGCAGTGACAACGAAAAGAACCGATCGCAAATGGATCCACGACGAGGAGGTCGACGACGATTGCGACGACGACGACGAAGGAGAGGAGTTCGAGGACGACGGTTGCGAATTGAGACTTCGTCTAAGGGGATTCATCTATAAATTCCTTCTATGTACACTTTTTCGTATTTAGTTTTCCCTAATAGTGCGACTAAATCGGAATCGAAAACAGTATCCTCTAGCTAGGGTTTTTGCGATTGCGACGAGGCTCTATAATTCTTTCATTCGAGTAACCTACTACCACCGCAGAATACGGCGGCGACTAGAGCAAAGCCGGCGAGGGCTGTGAAGAGCACCGCCGGAGTTACCGCCGCCGCGGACATTGACCCCAACCCGGCGGCACCGGTGACGAAGTGAGTGTCGCTGGTGGTGATGAAGTGAGTGGACGTGACCATGGAGAGTGAAAGTACGAGAATACCCTTCCCTTGATGGTTCGCTCCTGAAATTGTTTGAGAACCGAAACTAAAACTAGTTTGAGAGAAAGAAGAGAAGAGAGGAGAGTGTCTCTCACACCACACCAAAGCAAAGGGAGTAAGTATCAAGGGAGAGAGAAAGGACTGAAATGGAAATAAATAGAAAAATTGAAAGAAAGGAAGACTGGTAGAGTAGGGAAAGAAAAGGAAGCAGAATCTAATCTAATATGCTTTTGGGGGGAGAAGGGTGGAAGTGCCAAAACGCTGCCGTTTCTCTCTATCACATCATTCAAACTTTCGAACTAACTAACTGATATAATCTCAATCTTCTCCTTTGTTAAAGCTCCCAACTTTCAATTAACTAATTTAATTAATAATTAACAAAACGAGAAATTATGCCAACAACATTATCTTATCTCCTTTCCTCCATTTATTAATAAATTGGCTTCCAATCTAATCTAATCATGGGTCAATACCTTTATTTCCAGTAAAGCTATTAAATGTTGCAGACCTATACTTCCGTAATATAGGTAATTTCTTTCGCCTTTTCCAAAAGTTGTTATCTCTTTTTTCCTTTATACTGTTCACTTAAAATTGGTTTCTCAAAATAATGAATTTAATTTTTATCACTGAAAAAATACTTCATTAAATATAATTGTCAGTGAGGTAAACGAAGACAGCGTATTAGTTATAAAATTTAACCTCATTTTAATTAGGCGCAAGAAGGAAACGCGTAATTTTCTATCTGAATCCAAGTTTCTGTCTCAAAGTCACATGTTCCTGGTTTTTAAAAATTCCACGATATAAAGGATTCTGCTTAAAATATCACCATGGCATGTGCTGTTGAATATTATTTTTGTACAACAGGGTTTTACATAATTGGCAGTTGAAATAAAGTGTTCATATTTGTATTTTGAATTATTGACTTTCAAGAAATTAATGAACAATCTTTTTAATTAAATTTAATTTCTCTAAACTAATAACAATTATTTAAATATGAAATTTATTTAGGAAAAATATTATTATAAAGTGAATTTAATTCTCGCAAATCAAAATGTAACGTCAAGCTTGAGTTAAGTTTAAGTTTAATGTTTTAATATAACATGCTAACATTCCAAATTTATTCAATTATATATATATAATATCCAATTATTTTAATGAAATTTCAAGATATTTCAAAACAAGTGAATTATAATTAATATAGTTATTTAAAATATTATAATTCTTACTGCCACTCTAATACTTATATAGTGTATATTTTCTATCAAGTGTCAAATATTAATTTGTTCAAAATCAACTATCATACTTCAATTCAAAAATATTTAAATGTTTTAAAGTACTTTCATTCATAATTTTGACGATCTAGACATTATCTTTTAGAGTTTAGTATATTAACTAAATTCATAACTAAATCCATAAGACTTTAGACATGTGATACTTATTACCAAAATCTTCAAATTATAATTATATCCATGAACTTGTGTTCCTCGTTAAGTCATGAGATGGTTAACTTTAATCTCTAAGTATGATTCTCTTTCATATTATATTAGCTGTTTTGTGAAATGGCTTACAACTTTTACCACTTAGATATCTTCTTCTGTATGAGTTAGATTATAATATAGTCAATATACTCCCACTCACACAATCTCTTTCAATAAACTTTGGCTTATGTACACTATTAATAGTTTCTCTTGAAAATAACTACTTGGACTCAAACCTCAAATTATCAAGCAAATTCTAATTCAAAAAATTTTATATTTCCAAGCCATAATCATTAACACAAAAGCAATAAATCCACTTCCAACACTAAAAATACAAATAGTTATTTGAGTTAATATTGCCCAATATTATATAAGGATTGTCTGACACAACTAAGACAAGGACTCATTGTCAAAATTTTGCTTAATGTATCCTTGCTACTGCCGAACACCCATGCCACTACAACTATGGTGCTCAACAACACCTTAGTCACGCCCAAGATAGCAAGTCAATGAATAATTTATTCAATCTAGATTCCAAATGATACACTCTAGTGTCAAATGATACAATCTTGATACTAGATGATATGATTATCCAGGAAAGAGTACGATCATTCTTAATTTGATTCTTCAAGAGGCACAAACAAAAATGAATCAGAGAAAAATTCGTAGTAAGACAAAAATGGAATAACACCACAATCTAGCATATTGATAAGTCATTGAAGATTCACCATAAAGATTGTCATCTTTGATAAAGAAAAAAACCAAAGGAGACACCATAATTTATCATATTGATAAGTCAAGAAAGATTTGTCACAAAGAATTCAATCTTTGATAAGAACCATAGTTCTATAACAAGAATCAAAATAATCCTCTTTTAGTGAAAAACCAATTTCATATATTGACCATCCAAGGTGCTTACAAATGTATTTGTTGTATATATACACAAATGTTTAAGTAACCTAAGAAAACTCTAAAAGAAAGCCCAAAGATATTAGGTCCAAAATAACTTGAAAATTTATAATATAAACGAATTGTTCGCCAATGAACTTACAAAATTAAAATAAATTACATACACTCTAAATGCTTAAAATTTATTCTATAATTGTGTTCCAAGCCATGACCTTCATGTCTTCATATCCTATGAATTGTAAAGGCTCATCTTCAAGTTCTTTTGTATTGAATTAGGAAATAGTCATCTATCGTACCTTCCTTCTGTCCTCAAATTCATACTACTTGAAAATTTCTTATCCTTTGTATTGGGTCAAGAGATAGTCCTCTAACATATTTTTTTCTTAAATTTATTTTTATCCTTCCATGAAGTGAATGATTGTTTGTAAGAGGTCCTTGAGTTGTTTCTTTAGATTTTATCAATCTTTCATCACTAATCTTATTAAGATTTTCAAAGTGGTGTATAAGGGTCAAACTTTCACGTCCAACCGTGCACATGAAAAATAAGGCAAATTCTCATTCTTTATAAATACAAAAGTCAAATCATAACTTAACCCTCTCAGTACCATTTCCATTGTACTTTGTCACATTACTCAGTAAAAACTAAAATAATAATTATCTCATTCTTTCCACAATCTCACAATTCTAACATTAGTTTTTTTTTTGTTAAACTCCTTCGGAGGTTCCTATTTACCTGGGGTTTTCCCAGTTAGATCCCCCTCTTTTAAGTTTTGCCAATTTGATCCTTTATATTGAAATATTGACTCAATTGGGCTCCTGCCGTTAAATCAACTTAACGGTGTTAAGTTTTTTATGACCTGTGAGGGTGACATAGACATTTTTTGAGACATGGCTTGCAAAGACTCTTATACGTGGTTTTTATTAATGAAACCCTTCTACGTGGCATTTTCTTAAACAAACATTTTAAAAATTCGAGTTTTTCTGAAACATTTAAAATTAGGTCTCATTGAAATTTGAATTGGGATTAAAATTGGGAAGAGAAAATCTGAAGTGGAGTGTATCACAAGCACACGCGAAGTCCATAGTGGAGAGGAAATTTGCTAAATTAAGGCATTGGAGTGATGGCGGCGAGAGAGAGCCGCGACGACGGTGATCCTAAAATTCCCGACGGCGGTAGAGGAGGTTGAGGAGAAGGAGAAGGTGCTACTTTGCGCCGTGGTCCTTCCGCCGTGAATTTCATTGAACAGTAGTATCTTAATATTTTTTGTGAATACTTAGGGAAAAGCTTCTGTGATTAGTTCTTTGCTGAAAAATGGATGTGTTGGCTGTGTTTTAATGTTTGATATATATTGTTTATTGTTGAGCATGTGATGTTGTATGGTGCCGATTGCGTGAATTCGGGGAACCTATATTAAGACCTTGTTTTGAGAAAACAAAATTGTGGTTGGGGAAAATTTTGCAGGAACTGTAGTGTGGAAAATCTGTATGGTTATACAGCAGAGGAAGCTTTAGGGCGGGATAGGATTGAGCTGCTTGTAGACCCTAGGGATTTGGGCATGGCCAACGATACAATTAATCGTGTAATGATAGGAGAGAACTGGACGGGGCAATTTTCGGTCAAGAATAAGATGGGAGAGAAGTTCATAGTTGTAACGACTAATACACTTTTTATGATGATGATGGAAGCTTAGTTGGGATAATTTGTGTCTCTTATGATTCACGACATTTTCTTGAAATGAAAGTTATGATGTCTAGTGTAAGAAACATTGTGTTAGATTTCGAATCGGGCAGAACTCGGTCTAGAATAGTGATGACAACTTTTAAAATGTTTCAGAAATCCCAATTTTTAAAATGTTTGTTTAAGAAAATGCCATGTACAAGGGTTTCAATAATAAAAAAATCCCGTATAAGGATCTGTGCAAGCCATGTCTCAAAAAATGTCCACGTCACCCTCACAGGTCATCAAAAACTTAATCTCGTTAAGTTGATTTAACGACAATGATCCAATTGAGTCAATTTTTCAATATAAAAGACCAAATTTACAAAACTTAAAAGATGGAGATCTAACTAAGAAAACCCCTAATATATAAGGACCTCCAAAGGGATTTAACCTTTTTTATCAATTCAACCTCCAAATATTTTGACATACTTTAAATCTATCAATTATAGTCAACAAATAAATCTTTATCTAAGATGATTTGTTAAATCTATTATGTGATTTGTTATTAGATTATTATTAATTTCTTGTTTCACATATAAATATAAATAATTTAATATTAAGAAAATTATTGAAAATATCACATATATTAATATAGTTAATCTAAAAAAATTAACCTTAAATCCATTTTCTATTATATAAATTCAATTAAATTACCTAAGAGATTTTTTATTTAATCGCGTTTTATATAGGTGTGATTTTCAAATAATGATTTAAAACTATGCTCTTAAATTAATCTGATAGGGTGTTGTTTGTGCTTTAATGAATTATTTAAGCTTAGTTCACATGAAGTTGATTTTTTCTCCGAAAAAACTCTTTAACAACCATTGAAAATGAAGTTCTAAGAAGTTAAAGAAAAAAAAAAACTCAGTATAATCAACGCAATATACATTTTGAATACTAATGTCCGTGATCTTCCTTTTTGAACGAGTAACATTTATAATCGAATAATAAACTACATAGACCATCTTGAGAAGTTGTGAAATTACGTAATTTTCTTAGTTTTTTATTCTCTTAATTATTATTATCATTCACTCATTATGCACTACAACATCCTTTGTTTGTTTGAAAAATAATACAGTTTATACTTTTTACGAAGGATACTACTGTAAATATAGACAAAAAATAATATACGTCTAACCTCAAGGAATCTCAAGAATAAACAGTGCCTTTTTTTAACTCGTAGTCTTACATTAAGTTGGAATAAAGAATAGATATTTACCTTTTTTTTCGTATACAATTAAGAGTCTGACCTCTAATTTTCAAAGTTTATGATTATTCAATAATAAAAATTTTCAACTAATAATAATAAATCTATATTTTGTGCTTCAAAATATGATCTTACTTTGGTGAAGCATTGATTAAGACAACATGTTTATAGTAATTACAGATTAGTAAACTGATATTGACATCTAATATCCGGTCAAAAGCAGGTTGAACTTGTGCGCATAACTCCACCGACTTGTGCGTAACACAAGCCAAACTTTTTCTCATTTTTCAATCAAAATTTAACTGTTAATATAGTTGATTATCAATTATTAATTTAAAAAAAATTAAAATTTCTAAAGTGAATTACTTATTTTTTAAAAATGGAATTTGTAAGATGGATGTAACTATGGAAGCAGGCCTGAACTTGTTTGGTAGGGTTCCTTGAACCGAGGATTTTGTAATTTTTAAATAAATAAATAGAGAAAAGAACAAGCATAATTGTCAACTAAGTAACTAACAACTGACGTTGAATACATGGAAAAAAAATTATAAATATCAGTCAACAAAATCAGGCGCAGTGATGGCTTATTTTAAAGCATCGAAAAAGAAAAAGGGAAAATAAATAAAGTAATTATATTAAGTAAATCAATTAGCTTATTTCTTAAACAAAATTCTGATATATTTAATTTAAAATGTCAGACATTAAACACAAATTCTTTTAGAAACCAGAAGTTTTTATTGTATATAAACCTGAAAATTTTTTCGTGTGATCATAAATTTTCATTATTAGCGTTTGAAATTTGTTGCATTCAACTGCTATAGGCGCATCGCAGACGAGAGACTAAACCTCTGCTAATAGGCATTAATTTCAATAGGTATATCAATATGACCGGAATTCGAGTTTATTTGTTTTTTTTTCGGATATTTAAACAAACATCATATTTGAATAACTTTATATTCTGAAAAATTACTTTTCCTAGAAGCAAAAACACTAATTTGAAACGGGAAAAAAATGCATTTGTTGTAATATAAATGTTTAGAAAGCAACAGAAATTCATATTGAAAATCTCGAGATTTTTTAGTGAGCATTTTCTTTTCTTTTGTTGGAGGCTGAGAGAGTGTGGTACTTGAGATGATATGATACTTGGTATCGATGTGGGCTCCATTGGCTTCCAAGTTTATTGTTTTGCCATCAATTGCTACTTTGAGATCCGACAATGGCCAATATAAAAAGTCTACCTAAATGATATGTGTTGCCTTCCATAATTTATCACACACACTATTTGCAATTCCATTGCTGCTATAGAGGCTTTTGTTTCTTTGGCCACAACAACAGTTCGGCATTGTCATCATGAATAAGCAGCTTTGAAAATAACACGTTTTGCCTTTTAATGCACAGATATTTGGCCGATGTTTCCCTTGTTTTCTGCCTTATCAGCACCCAACAGTGTCTGTTAAAAAAATGAGAAGTAAAGAAGGGAAGGAAGAAAGAAAGGAACAATCTTCTAAGGCCCATATGTTTTACCTTTTGAATATTTCCTGTTATATAGGTCTTTTTCATCATCTACCACAATGATGAAAGAGATTCCATAAAATAAACAGTGAGTCATATCCAAAGAGAGATTTGTCTTCTGTGGGATAATGACAACACCAACATGCCAAAGGTGAGTCCTAAGTATTGCACCCTAATTACAACATAGCACTCTCTGTTATCACAAAGTATGGCCTTAATTATGTGAAGTGATTGCAGTCAAAACTGCTAATCATGAAGTGTTTGTATTGGGTTTTAAGCAAGTCTCGTCCTTGATTGTGACTTCTCCGTAGTGGGAAGGTGAAAGGGTATTGATTCTACCCCGAACCATACTACAGAAACAAAAGGTAAAAAAGAAAAGTGGGTTTTCACCTGAGCTTCATTATTGGATGTAAATGGAATATGTGTGACGGAATTAACTTTCACAACCTTCTGGGTACAATTTTACATCATGCTTCTCTTTTATTCACCCTTGCTTTTCAACCTGACCAATTTGGCCTGATGTGAAATTAGTAGAACTGTAGATGGTCAAATTGTGTGGCACATGGATAAAGCTGGGATGCATGGTACTCCTATTAACAGAATGTGCTATATATGCAGAGTCTTTTACCAAGCATGCCCTAAAGTAACATTTAATGCAAAAAAGTGTGTGGAGGTTGGGGGCAAAAATGAACTAAAACTGCTACATCAAGCATAAGATTATCTTCTTGAACTAATCATTCAATTTGATAGCAAATTGCAATAAAACAAATATTGTCGTTTTAGAAAATGGATGCAGGATTAGAAACCCAAGTATACATTGCATTGTACGAAAACCAATGCCATATAAAACCACAAAAGAAACATAGAACGTTGTGTGAAAACTTTTAAAGTATGATGGGCGACTGTTTGCATCCCCAAAATTGAATTGCCCATGTGGTTTGAGGACGTTTCTTGCTTATAGTAAGTGCTAAGGCAAATAAGCATAATTCAGTTCCCCCATGGTGGCACGCATTTTAATAGCAGACTTCTTGTAATTGAGATTAATTATAACACAAGAAGATTTTAAATTACTTGTACAAAAATCAAATTTACCTAACTTTAGATCAAATGAACCTTTATTCATCTTACAAGTCTCAAGTTTGAGTAGAATATTCTTGGAGTAACTGTTCAGTCTAACAAAGTATGTGTGTGTCCAAGGTTTTCTCCTGATGTCCACGATGACAATTCAAAAATCAAGTATCTACGGTTAAAACATCCCTTTCAATGGTAAAGTCAAGAGGACAATTTTAGTATTTGTCATGAGTAAATACTTCCCTTATATAAAACTGAAATGATAAATAAATATTGAAAAATAACACAAATTAAAAAAATAATTATTATTATGAATTGTGAACTGAGTGTATCACTAAAAAGAACCAATAAATTAAATGGGTTGAACTAAAACATAAAAACTAAAGTCCTAAATTCTTGGATAGATTCGAAATCCAAAGTAAATAGAGTAGATTCATGGGATTATCATATTTGATGAAATTATCCATTCTCTCTGTTGGGTTACTTAACTCAGCAATCAAACAATATAATGAGGTGTTGATGGGTTTGAGTGGGCCAACACCAAGTGTCCTTTCACCACTGTCTATCTAATGTATGCAAAAGTTGTGGTAGCTGGGCACCTTGTCATGCTTCAGACAACAACTAACGACTAAAAAATAAAAAATGACAAGAGCTAAAAGAACTCAGAATCCGATTCAATGGCCCAGACAAGTTCACTCTCTAGAGTGATGGTTGGTGTATTTGCTCACAGGGTAGGGAAGCACCGAGGTTTATTGTGATGCTGACTTCTAGGCTGTCTTATTTTATTTTATGTTTTTTCATCCGGGAAGTTTTGCTTCTGAACATGCGTTTTTCCACATGAAGAAAAGCTTCCTTTAATCAAAGGGCCGTTTGCAGGAATATGCAAATAAAATCGTGTATCAGGTGCTAATTTATCATTAATTAGTTCTTTCTTACCTTCACTTTTCAGCCCAGTAATTCTTTTCATAATTCATATATCCTCACGCCTGTTGCAGCAAGCCGCGTCCTCATAATATGGTAGCTTCTCACATACACAAAATACAACACGCAAGGTAGTAAAAAGCTCCACGTGGAAGCACCAAGAACCGGGTAGGGGTCAACACATGATGGCACTGATTGTGGGAGAGGACAATAATAAAGAGCATTAACGTGAAGTGATTATTTGATTCATTTCAACGACAACGACAGAAAAGTGGCATTTAAATCGAATGAACACGTCCGTGGAGATGGTGGGGTTGGTGCACATTATTGATTGGAAATTTGTGGAGAAGAAATGAGATATTTTGAAGCAACATAACTTAATATTCCCTTTATTGTCACCAATAACTAACGACCCGTCCAATGCTAACTGTCACTGGGAATAGGAAATCAACACTTCTCTTACACAAACTCAACATTGCAAAGTTCAAAATAACTAGCACAACATATAGATCAACTGGCCTAGCTGCTCCATCTACAGCTTTGAGGCTGCGTCTTTGTCTAAGAACCATTTCAACTCCCCTTCAGGGGAAACCAATGCAACAGGAAGCTTAATAGGATTTTCAGAGTTTCCTAACACGGAGTGAATTGCATCTGCTTCCTTCTTGCCAGTCACCACAAGCGCTGCGTAAGCAGAGGCATTAATCACTGGAAATGTGAGAGTTATTCTCTCTGGGGGTGGTTTGGGTGAGTCCTTGATGAAGGTAACCCATCTTTTATTCTCCTGCACAAGAGGATGCCCTGGGAACAAAGAAGCTACGTGGCCATCAGGGCCCATGCCCAGCAGCACGAGATCAAATTTTGGAAATCCACTGCTCGGTGATAAAGTAATCAAATTTTTGTCGACCAATTCTCTGATACGTGTCTCATAGTCATCGGCTGCTTCCTCAGCTGAAAGAGTATCATTGATTGCATACACATTGCCCGGAGGAATTGGTACCTGCCACGAGAACCAAGATGGAAGTACCAACATGTTAGATTGACAAAAAAATTATGCTGATGACGACCATACAATATTCAAAAGTATCAAAGTATGCAGAAAAAATAATTCTCAATCTTGCAAAAATATGAGGAGCAGAAATAATAGAAGATGAACATCAATATTTTTATCGTGGGAAATCCTCTCAATCTGAAAAATAAAAATTCACTGGCAACCGAGTCAATCATGCTCCATTAAGATCAAATGGGTACAAGAGAATCAAACTAAAAGTACAAACAACTGCCTTCAACCACTCATTACATCAAAACATTAATACTTTCAAATATGAATAACAGAAAAAGAAACTTAAAGTAGAACAACAATGCGGAACGATTTCACTAACCGAAGACTTGCAATGAAGGATCCTAACTGTCAAAATAAAAAACCATATGCCACGAATCTTCTGTCAAAATTTCATTATGATCCAAAAGGTAACTATGTGAGAATCATAATTTTTACTGAGATGACTCCGTAAATATGTCAATCATTTTTCTCTCTCCTTTCTCTATTCTAAATACTTTCTCTCGGTCAAGAAGATCCTCTTCACTTAGGTTAAGTGAAACAGAATGACCTTAACTAATTCAAACTTTTTAGATACATAATTAAAAATCCAACCCAACAAAGACTAAGAAGCTAGACAACATAGTCTGGTCACGCAATCATCTTTAAAGAAGACTGGCGAGAACTATTATAGCTCATAACTTGAAACTGAAGGCAGATTTTTTCCCTCTCTTGCGTCATCCCATAGGAATACGCTCAATAAACGTGTCAAACTAACACCGTACCTAGCAGCATCCAACAAAGGGGATTCATCCACCTGATCATCCACAATTAAGTAATCTCTCTATGAAATGCTTGTAGCCTTGTACTCGTCTACTTAGTTTCACGACTTCGTATATAATTTTAGTTTCCTACGATATTTTCGTAACATTCAGGTTTGGTATGAATTAGTTTAAAGGACTTGTTTGGTCATAGGTTACACTTATTTAGAAATCAGCCTAATATATATTTATAAAGACGTATGGAGACTAAAACTTAAGAAATATAATGAAAGAGACCACTTAATGTGTAGCAATATAAGGACAAAAACCTAAGCTTTTCTATCTGACCCATCTGGTTATACATGTAGGGTCTAAACGATTTACACTCTTTTTTGAAAACGCTCTCTTCTTTAAGCTGAAATTGATTCAAAATCCAAAATTTTTGTGACCCATTTCTTACTCAATGAATCTCTCTCATTTTCCCAGATTTCAATATATTTTAAACGATATAGTAAATAGCATGTTAGAAAATGTTTGTTACTAGTTTCCAGCCCTCCTCTTTGGTAGAATAGCAAAATATATGGTTAGGCCTCCTCCTAGTTCTCAATAAATTTTAACCTAGTGTACCGAATATTGCTACATGCTAGCGCTCTACTTTCTTAGAATAGTCAGTTACACGGTTAGGTTCCCCTATGTCCTAGCCTTCAAAAAATTATATAACCAATTGCAAACACTATATAAGAAAGTGCAATACTATTTGCAAGCACTCCCCTTTCTTAGATTAACGAAAGACAATGGATAGACACCCCGACCAAATGGAATCAGACTCCAGGGCATATGGTTGCACCCAAAACTTTGTGTTTGTTTGGGATAGTTTGATTCTCTAGGATTTGTGGCTTAAGCAAAAATTGCACGGAAACAGCGGTATTTGTTCCTCCTTTGTGAATTCCAAAATGGACACTATAAAATAAGATTACAGTGTTTCTCTCAAAGATCTCTCAATAAATCTCACCCTCGGATGATATACAATACTCTGTGTATCACACTCACTCACAATTTCTACTACACTATGTCTTCACCTCTCGGCGGTATTTCTCTCTTTCTCGGCGGTATTCCTTTCCTTCACGGGATTTTCTTTCTTCGTTGGTTTTTGCCTTACAACCACTTCTCCTTTTATAATTGAGTTTGTACACACAAAAAAAAAAAGCTAGAAACATGGAACCATGTTTCCATGAAGTGGGAAAACACTGACCCTTAATTTAGGGTGTGGGTCCCATTCTTTGTTTTATTCCAACAAAAATGTGTCCATATTTCATGTTGTATGCGATTCCAAAATGGAGTTCCTATCCTCAAACATGGACTGTTTTAACAATGGCTCGAATTCAGCTTAAAGAGATACATAACCCTGAACTAACCTCCTTTTTCTTTATCAACATTAACGCACAACACTTATCGAACATAAAACATTTTGATATGATATTGAAGGGTTAATGTAATTTTGAGTTTTTTTTTTCATAATTTTCATTTTTTTCAATTAAATATGAGAAATAATGTTCATATAATAAGAATAAAAAACGCTACTAGTAGATATTGTGAATTAATGTGGGCGTTGTCTATAAGAGGATATTACAATACACTTGTAATATGATTGATTGAGATATATATGAATTCAAAGAAAAACTGACGTGAGAGCAGCTTCTTGAAATTCCGAAGCCAAATTATATGCTTTTCCAAACTGGATATGACAGTAGTTCCCCTATTTTGTCATCACAGTCTCCAGAATTTGAGAACATGTTCGGCATAAACAAACAGCGCATATTCGAACTAAACAAACCATTTTCCAACATAAACAACACAAGTAAATATACCTTGCAGAGAAGCCCATCTAAAGCAAGCTTGTAGTTACTATCTTCATGAGTCTTAGGCACGACCCTCTCATCCAGCCAAAACACTTGCCATTTGGACCATTCAATAGAATCAAGATAAGGCGATTCCGGCAGTTTCCTGAGACCCAAACACAAAACACAGTCACATCAATCCAATTCAATTCAATCGAAACATTTCGTTCAAAGTGAGAACATTTTTATATGAAAAGTAGCCCACCGGAGATACTCGATCATAGAGCCACCAGACAAGCAAACGGTGAAAGCCCCCCTTTCCGAAGTGAATTTATTGGAGAGATCGGCAACGTATTTGGCCAGAGAGACGGCAAGATCCTCTCCTTCGAATACCTCTACGGCAGCCTTGTTGGTTTCTGCCATGGACGTGAGATTGACGCTAATCCCTTTGAATGTGAGGAGACGAGAGAAGAAGATGTGCGTTGAAGGTGGATGGAGATTCGTGTTGGGGAAGGAAGAGAATGCGAATCGCAAAGTGTTTGATTAGTATAGAATGGGTACAGAGCATGTCACTCCTCTGTTGGTGGTCTTCTTATAGGCGCGAATCAAATGGAACACACTCCGAGACAAAGCCTCTCTTCCATGCAACGTTTATGTTTTTTGGATAAATAATTACAAAATAAAATAAAAATTCTACCACTTACAATTTAAAATATTAATTATCTTAGAAACCTTAGCTGTTAAATCCATGATGATTTCTATATTATATTTTTAATCATTTTGTTTTTATCCCCTATATTTTAGATAAGACTTTGGTTGATGTTTTCAGTTTTAAAAATATTTAATTGAATCATTTACATTGCATAGGTTTCTCTTGATGTTTAAACGAGATTAAATTAATCTAGATAAAGAATTTATCTCAAATTAAATTATACCTCATTTATATTACGTTATTACATATGTGCTCTTTAAAAGAAACTTGTTCTATTAATAAAAAATATTAAAAATATCATGTTTGCATTACATTACATATATTACATATTTATTTTTAAAAGAAAATCTTTCCAACAGTAAAAGATAAAAAAAAATATAAGAGATGAGTATATATTTGTGTGCTTATTTTAGGTTTAATTTTAAAATTTTAATTAATTTTTTTAAAAATATTGATTTAAATAAAATTTGTGATAATTAAACTTATTAAATTGTGGAATAAAATCTCTTAAAAAGATATTTTTAATTATATAAATTATATTTTGAATATTATAATATTTATAATTGAAGTTAAATTTGACTAATTGAAAATGTAAAAATAAATTGTTTCAAGCATCTAATTTTTATATTCTCACCCCTCTACCACTTATAATATCATATCTTTTTTATATTGCCATATGACCATCTTCCACTTATAACAACCCCTAATTTTTTATATTCTCACCCCTCTACCACTCATAAAATTAGATCTTTTTGGATGTTGTCATGTGACAATCTTCCATTTATGAATATGGTCAACAAACTCCATAATTTTTCTATTCCCATCCCTCTCCACTCAAAATCAAATCTTTTAAAATGCTTTTATGTGACAATCTTCGATATTCATAAATCTGGTAATCAGAAAGTTGTGATAAGATATTTATCCACAACACATAAATTTGATCAAACTAGTCCAACAAGAGGACCTAAAACGTAAATATTAACATTTTTTAGGTTTCTCTACAGTTTTGGACTAAATTAAAAATTAAGCAAAATTCAATTATTAATTATTTATTAAATATTTTATAAAAATAATTAATTAAATTATATTTAAAATTATCAATAAAAAATATTTTTCTAATATTTTTTAAAATTTACTGAATATTTGAAATTTAGGTTCTCTTAATCAATTTGAATGGTTTAACCTAACATAGAATTGTCCAATGAAGGACTCTCACGTGACAATTTCTCTTTCTATCAAAATTAAGGTAGATGAAGATCTAGTGTTGGTTCATTCCTTGTTCTTATAGTAATTTGTCTGATTTTTCTATAGGTGAGGTTGTGATGTTTGTGTGGTGGCACAAGATGGTTGAGTGACAGACACAATTTGGTTTTTGTTGGTTTGCGATTTCTAGGTTAGACAACAATGATTACAATACTGGTTTTTTTTTTTTGTTTTAGATATGTGATTGGAGGTTTGAGTTTGGAGATCATTCGGCTGTGAGTGTCAATTTTCATGGTGGACAAAGGAGTGTTTCTTTATGCACCTTACCTATTTCGTCATACACCTCCAACTTTTATTTAATTTTCATCTTTGCTTTTGTCGCAATTCCAACACGGGCTGCCGCATTTTGAACGCTGGTTGAATGTCACTGCATTTCGAATTGTGGTTCTGACTATATTGAATTCCTTCCATTTGGCTTGCTGCTTCATGCTTGTAGATGCTTGTTTATGAATTTATGTCTACTGGTACATTGAGGAATCGCCTTTCTAGTATAAATTATGCTCTTATTTTCTAATATTCTGAATTTATTAAGATTTTGGTTTCATTGGATTATTCTGATGAATGAGTAGCCATATATGCTTTGAACATATTACTTGTCTCCAAGCCCAAAATACATAGATGTGTGCCTAATTTCCTTTTTAAGATGTCTCTCTTAAGAGTAAGCCTATTGTTTACCGTTATAGCGAAAGAACCCCTAACTTTTGCCATTAAATTGAAGATTACACTAGGGGTAGCTAAAGAACCGCAATTCAAAAATGCAGTAACATTCAACCGGCATTGAAAATGCGGAAGCCGGCATTAGAAGTGCGACAAGGACAAAAGTGAAAATTAAAGAAAAATTAGAAGTGCAAGACAAAACAAGTAAGGTGCAGAGAGAAACACTCTTGACAAAGATGACATGTTAGTTTGCAACACATGTTTGTTTTGAATACTATAGCGGTATACTATCATGATGCGGTGACATACGATAGTGGTTATGGGGAAACGATGGTGGTTATGGAAGAAACGATGGTGGTTATGGAAGAACGAAGTTGACATATTGTGGTTGATTGCAGTGTAGTCTGATGGTGGCAGCTAGGAATTTTGTTGGATGGTAAGAGGTTGAAAATGATGGACATGTGGTAGCATCACATTGACTAGATTTATGAGTGAAAGGTTGCCCTTTGACAACATATTAAAGGATATGATTTTGAGTGGTAAGAGGGGTGAGAATAGGGAAATAAGAAAGTCTAATAGCAAAAGTTAATTTTGTGACCCAATTTTTTAAAAATGGAGTGTATAAGTCAAATAGGAGTGTAGAACAAATTTTCCAAAATTTGTTAATTTTTCCACATTGATTAGTCCTTTCTTACCTTTAATTTTCAGCCCCGTGATTTTTTCCATAATTTGTATATATGGCAGTGTTTCACATATACAAAATACAACAGGCAAGGTAGCAAAAAGCTCCACGTGAAAGTACCAGTAGAGGTCAACACATGACAGCACTGATTTTGGGAAAGGATGATAATAAAAACCATTAAGTTCAAGTGATTATTTGATTCATTTCAACTATAAGGATAGAAAAGTGGCCTTTAAATCGAATGAACCCTGTCCAATGCAAAAACTATCATAGGAAATTCAGCACTTATCATACGCAAACTCAAAATTGCAAAGGTGAATAACTAGCACAACATATAGATCAACTGGCTTAGCTGCTGCATCTACAGCTTTGAGGCTGCATCTTTGTCTAAGAACCATTTCAACTCCTCTTCAGGGGAAACCAATCCTGCAGGAAGCTTAACAGAATTTTGAGATTTGCCTAACACAGAGTGAACTGCATCTGCTTTACCCTTGCCAGTCACCACAAGCGCTGCGTAAGCAGAGGCATTAATCACTGGAAAGGTGAAAGTTATTCTCTCCGGGGGTGGTTTAGGGGAGTCCTTGATGAAGGCAACCCATCTTTTATTCTCCTGCACAAGAGGATGCCCTGGGAACAAAGAAGCTACGTGGCCATCAGGGCCCATGCCTAGCAGCACCAGATCAAATTTTGGAAATCCACTGCTCGGTGATAAAGTAATCACACTGCTATTGACCAATTCTCTGAGACATGTCTCATAATCATCGGCTGCTCCCTCAGCTGAAAGGGTATCATTGATTGCATGCACATTGCCCGGAGGAATTGGTACCTGCCACGAGAACCAGGATGGAAGTACCAACAGGTTAGATTGACAAAATAGATTGCTGATGGAAGCTAGGCAACATAATCTGGTCACGCAGTCATCGTAAAGAACATTACTCAGAAAAAATATAGCTCATAACTTGAAACAGAAGGCCATTTTTTCCCTCTCGTGCATCATTTTATACGAATGAGATATACACTCACTAAGCATTACTATGCAGCATCCAACAAAGGGGATTCATCCACCTGGTCATCCACAATTAAGTAATCTCTCCATGAAATGCTTGTAGCCTTGTACTCACCCATTTACTTTCACAATTTCACATATATTTTTAGCCTCCTTTGATATTTTCATAACATTCAGGTTCCAAATGAATTAGTTTAAAGGAATTGTTTGGTCATAGGTTACACTTATTTAGAAATCAATTGATAAAAAAAGAAACTTAAGAAATATAATGACAGAGACTAATATGTACTAATAATGTAAGCAATAAAACCTAAGTTTTTTTTCATCTGAGCTATCTGGTGGCACATGTAGGGACTAAATGGTTACTTTAAAACCACTACTTAGAGAGAAATTATAGCCATATACTCCTTTGAAATTGATTCAAAATCCAACATTTTGTGACCCATTTCTAACTCAGTGAATCTCTCTCGTATTTTCCTAGATTTCAATATATTTTTATCAATTGTAAGTAGTGCGTTAGAGAAAGTTTGTTACTAGTTTCCAGAACCCCTCTTTTGTCGAATAGCAAAATATATGGTTAGGTGTCTTCCTAGTTCTCAATAAATTTTAACCAAGTGTACCGAGTATGTTAGAAAAAAAGTATGTTGCTACTTGCTAGCACTTTCTTATACATAATTAGGTCCTCCCCCTCCCCTAGTTTCCAAGAAATTTTAAACAATAGTAGACACTGTTAGAAAGTATATTACTACTTGCTAGCACTCCCATTTCTTAGACTAATAAAAGACATGGCTAGACACAGCCAACAAATGGAGTTAAACTCCAGAGCTCCAATCTCAGGCCTCCTCAGGACATAGGTTGCACCCAAAACCTTGTGTCTGTTTGGAAAAGCTTGATTCTTTGGGATTTGTGGGTGGCTTCAGCAAAAAGATGTCCACATGTCATGTTGTATGCGATTCCAAAATGGGGCTCCCATCCACACACATGGACTGTTTTAACATTGGTTTCAATTGAACTCAAGGAGACACATAACCCTGAACTAATCTCCTTTTCCCATTTTTTTTCCCTCAACATTAACCCCAACACTTAAGGAACAAAAAACATTCTCAAAAATTTGAGAACATGTTCAACCTAAATAAACCATTTTCCAACATAAAAAACACAAGTAAATATACCTTGCAGAGAAGCCCATCTAAAGCAAGCTTGTAGTTACTATCTTCATGCGTCTTCGGCACGACCCTCTCATCCAGCCAAAACACATGCCATTTGGACCATTCAAGAGAATCATAGTAGGGCGGCTCCAATAGTTTTCTGAGACCCAAACAGAAAAGACATTCACTTTAATCCAATTCAATTGAATCGAATCACGCTTAGGTTGAAAGTGAGAACATTTTCATATGAAAAAGAACCCTCACCCGAGAAACTTGATCAAAGAGCCACCAGACAAGCAAACGGTGAAAGTCCCCCTTTCCGAAGTGAACTTATTGGAGAGATCAGCGACGTATTTGGCCAGAGAGACAGCAAGATCCTCCTGTTCGAAGACCTCGATGACAACGTTGTTGGTCCCCGCCATCGACGCTTTAAGCGGGGCTGGAAAGCTCTTGGGATTGAAGCTAAGCCCTTTGAATGTGAGGGGGCGAGAAAAGAAGATGTGGCTTGAGGGTGGTTGGAGGTTGGTGTTGGGGAAGGAAGAGAGTGCGAATCGCAGAGTGTTTGATAAGAGTGTAGAATGGATAGAAGCCATACCTCAGTGGGTAGAGTATTCTTATAAGCTCACTGAAACAAATCAATTGGTACAGTGGCAGTAAGAAAGTCTACGTTTCCTTTCTTTTCTTCTCTTCCACCATTTTTCCTTCTTTATCAGCATGCAATACAATGGTGGGAGTTTATTCCTATGCATTCTTAAGGGTTCTTCGTCATTTTTGTGGGGTTAATAACTTAATTTATATTTTTGTGACTTTTATTGTATTACATTATTTTTTAATATCTCGTGTTAATTTTTTTAGACAATTCTTTTGGAAAAAACTCTCACTTTGATAATACTTTTAATACGTCTTTTAAGGTGTGTGATTTGTGAAAGATGATTAAAAGGAGAGTAATTAAATGGATTTGAGGGAATTTTAGAGTAATATTTTTGTTGTTTTTGAATGGATTTGTAGGTAATTGAGAGTGAATTTAGACATAAAGTTTGTAAGAATTAATTTAAGATTTGATTGATGTGACAGTTTTAAAAAATTTGTTTAATTGGTAGAAATTGAAAATTACCAAAACACCCTAATTATTAAAGTAATATAAAATGATAATTGTTAATATTATATTTAATTATAAAAATATTTATAAAAGTAAAAAATTAAAAAGAATTATTAAAATTAATTTTTAAAAAGTAAAAAAATTATAATTTAGTGAAATGAATTTATTTTTAAATATATAAAATTAAAAAAAATATAAAACTTAAAAGACCATGACATGCTATTAATAATTTTTTTTTGAAAATAACTTAATTAAAATATTGTTTCAAAAGTTAAGATTGATTAAAACTTAAAAAAAAAAACTAACTTAACATGATTAAACTAAAACGGACCGACTAATTAGAACTAGAGTAAAGAAAAACATATTAAAAAGAAGGGCATTTTATAAATAAGAAAAATAAAGTAATTATTGAAAGAAAAAAGGGTTAGCTTAGAAAAGGGTTTTTTCTGGTAAGTAAGTAAACATGGTGTAGTGAGAGCAAGGGTTTTTGTCAGGTAACATATGGCGATAGCTGGGCAGTGCAGTGCTGACGTAGATGGGGAGCACGTCGATGGAGAAGACGAAAGAGTACTTCGCAGCGAGATCGATGAGCTTATTCGCCAACAACGTGAGGTTTTCTTTCTCTCTCTACACGAATATCTTAAATGTGTTGGATTCTTTCTAATGTTTGTTGATTTTGTAGATTACAGAGAGGTTTCGAGATCCTCGAGGTCTTCGCAGAGGTGCCTTGGCGGGGCCTGCTCTTCGAACTAATGGTGGTGTTCGCCAAACGCAAATGCGTCATGAGAGTTGCGAAGAGGAATTGAAAAGTGCGATTTTGATTTGAATTAAAATCTCATTTTGGTTTCAGAAACGCTGAAGTGGTTCGAAGAGGAAGATGGGAGGCACTTTTGCTAAGGAAAACATGCTGGAACTGAATATGGTGGATTCAAAACATGTTGTAACCGAGTCCTTCATCACGGAACCGAATACCAAGTCTAGTTGTATGTCTTCATTGCACCCGAACCGATTCCAAGACCACCATAATCGAATACACCCTCTTTTATGGGTGGAACCTCTGTTGGAACTGCTTCTTCCTCTCTTCTTCACGCTGAACTCGCCCTCACCTTCCTTTTCTTTATCTTCAATGTTTCTCATCTTCATCTTCAACATTCATTCTCCTTCTTCGTGCTTGCTTGCTGCACTCAACACTGCATCACAAACACTCTCGCACACCACAGAGCAGAGAAGGAATCTCTGTAGCACATAACCCAGGCACCCTATTATATGATAAAAATATGATAAAAGGTGATGAAATTTTATAAAAAGACTGAGGGTAAGAAAATTTGACCATGAATTCGCTTAAATCTTCGCAAAACAACGAGACATGAAAAATTCCTATATCTCGCAAATCTTCGCAAATCGATCTTCGCAAATCCTTCCATGTGAACACGCTTTTAATCACAAATCATCTCTCGCAAATTTCCGTGAACAGTAATTCCCCATAAGCGAACACATGCTTAAAAGTATTATTTTCGTCATTGATATGTTAGTGAGGTAAATCTAGAATGACATAAAAACATATAATTATACAAATAAATTTTTATTTTTTTAGAAAAAGTATATTATTAAGTAATTGAAATTGTAATTTATTTTTTACTTTTCAATTTAAATTATTATATTAAATTTATTTTTACTATCTTAAATTTTTCATGTAATACCATTTAGTAAAAAAGTTTAATTGCATTAATTTGTAATTTTAAATTTGTTTTTAATTTATAAAGAATTACAAAATAATCTATTAAATATTTAAAAAATACAATAATTTATATAAATATTTAATACATGTAATTAAAATTTAAAAATATATAAAAAAGTATATTAAAATGTAAGAGATAATAATAGAAAGAATTAAATGAACTGTACATTATAATTTTAAAAACTAATTGAAATGGTTTATAATTTATGATGCATGTAAGTTAGTCTTGCAACATATGTTGTTCAATCTTCTTTTTTAGTTTATTATTAACCAGGGGTGCTAAATGCTTATCTTGATCATAATGTTGTGGTTTATAAGTATATCTATAGTAATATGAGATGAGAGAGAGATTGTTCGTTTTATAGCTGTTAGAGCTTTCCATCAAGTAAGAGAAGTTAATAATTTCTTTAATTTGTGATAATAAGTATAAATCTGTGTTATAGGTTTGGCATGTTGTGAAATTGAGGTTTGGTTTGATGAATTATTGATGATATGTATGGGTTTGTTGTTGAATGATTTATGAATTTGAACTTTAGTGTTTATATGATGAGATGTTTGCTGAATGGTGTTAATTTTGATGTTCAATGAAGGATAAATTGTTGTTTTGGTGGAGCTATAAGTTGTTAAAATTGGAGAAGACAACAGGTTAAAATAATGGTCAGTTTTGAGTTAAAAAGGGGGTTTTGATAGACAAAATTTTGAAGGAATGGTTGGATGGGTAAACTTGATACTTAGGGTATGTTTTTGGGTCATTTAAGACTTGTTTAACTAATTAGTTCACTAAAATTTGGATGGTAATATGCAAATCTGATGTATGTGTTTTTAGGTAATTGGGTTGCTTGAATGGATTGGAGTCACTAATCAAATGAGCCAATTTGTATCAAATATGAAGGATAAACATGTTTTGAAATCAATTATAGTGTCAAAGATACAAATTGAATCATTTGAATAGGTTTTGTGTGCATCTAGATCAAAATTTGAAGTTGCTAAACTTTTGGTTAGTGCTAACCAGTGATGCTCAAGCGCCAGAAAGTCGAGAGCTTTAGTGCTCAGCGGTACCAAGGTGGTGCTTAGACGCTAGTTTTGCGCAAAGAATGGCACTCAACGGCAATGATGTGCCTCTTACACCAAGATTTTTTTCCAATTCTACGTGTTGTCGCAATTCTTCTGATTTTATGGTTTCTTTTAATGTTTTTTTGGTACTTAAGCTTACTACAAATGATCTAAGATACACTTTTAATGTATGTATGTTTAAAATATTATGTAAAGTTAGTGATAAATTATGCATGTCTTATGAATGGAAATGATGAAATTGTATTCAGTTTGAGTATGTGGTGAAAGGAATTCCATGGGAAAGATTTTTATGTTGTGTTATGCTAATGTGTAATGTATTCTTGTAGGAGCTTTGAAATGTGGAGATGTTTCTCACACTCTAATATCCATTTAACCTTAAGTAGAGAAGGGTGATTATGTCGTGAAGAGTAACAAGAAATCATTAGCTTAGGGTTAGTTTAACCATAGGTGTTTAACAGATTAACCTTGTGTGGTAGTTTGAGTGGTATGTTGTTTTACCACACATGTGTAGGTTTCCCAATAGTTCGACACCAATACATGTATCTGGATGGTCAAAGTCTAAAGTCTAGGTATATGTATCTAAATTGGATGATAAAATTGTTATGTTCTGAATTTATTGAATTACTGATGACTTGGGCCCAAGCCCAATTAGTTTAGTGTAGTATTTCTTTTACTTTTATTAAAAGCATGTGTAAAAGGTGTTAGGCATGTGCTAGATAGGAGGGACTTTTAGTCCTATATATAGACATGCCACCACCTCTTGTAAGACACTTTTGAGAATAATGAATTAACTTTTTGTAGAGAGAACTCCAGAGTTTAATTCCCTTGAAAGTCAAGTTAGAGAATCCCAAAGGATCTCCTCTAGCCACCTTCTATTCACCCCATTGGTTCTCTCATTTCCCATCATCAGTTTCTCGCTCATCCGTTTCCTCCATCTAATGTGCTTGGCAAGCGTCAGCTCTCCTCGCAGACACATTTCTTATCGTCGCATCATCAATCTTATCAGCCACGTTTCATTCTCGCCTTGCCTCACGCGAACCGCAAACCTCATATCTCACTCTCACAATTTCCTCATGAACAACGCCTCCGAGTCATTTTTTCTCATGAGATTCTTCACCTCAGAATCTCAAACTCCTCACGTCATCCAGATCCACCGAACCACATATTCGTCTTTGCTTCACGACTCTTCTTCACCTATTAGATCCTTGCTCACCGACTAAAATCACTTCTCCACCGTTTAAATTCGTTTCCGCTTCAAACCCTAGGTGTTCAACAGAACAAACCTCGAATCTATGGTTTGTTCATTGCTATTTATCTTCGACTCCAAATCCTAGGGTTCTTGAATACATCTGTTTCTTTCACTGCTTCTCGGTCTTCATCTCGATCAAATCCAGATTTCACGTCGTCTCCGGATTCAGCTCAAGCCTTCAGCTATCATGTGGTATTCAGAGCCTAGGTTAGGCGCGTCCGCTTGAGATAAGTATCTCGTTTCTCTCTGATCTGAGTTACTCTTCGTCGATTCTCAAATTTTCTGTCTCGATTTGTTCTCTGTTCTTGAGATTCAATCTGTGCGTTTGGTTTTTTTCAAATTTTCCGTGTTGTTGATTATCATTCATGCAATGTCTTGAGTATTTTACTTTGTCTTGTTTATTGTTTGGTTTCTGTACATCAATTGCTGCTTACAGTAGGTTCTGGTTGAGTCAATTGTGTGTTTTCTTTACTTTGAGTATTGTTCATCATTTTCATCGGTCCAAAATTTTTGTTTGAGTCATTTTATTTGAGCATCATATTCTGTCTTGTCTATAGTCATGTGCATTGGTTGAAACTAGTGCAGTTTTTGATCTGTCCTAAAACTGATTTCAATTGTACATTTGATCATCAAATTGTGTTTGAGCCTTGGTATAAACTCTATCAAACCCCAAAAGCAATGACACATTCAAACGAATGAGCTGGTTGATAGATACCATTGTTCAGTCCAATTAATTTTTCTAAAGTTGAAACTGTTTTAGTCCCAAAAAAAAAAACAGTGCATACTACAAAGATCAATGAAAGGCATAGCCTAGATCAGTAGCACGTTGTGAATACAATTTAACATTGTTGCAGCAGTTGGCCGATATGCACATGCTTTGCTTGAGTCCTTTTTTATGGTTTTTAAATTTGTTTGGCATTTAGATCATTGCTGGACATCTTGCATTAATTTTCTAGTGTTTTGTTCAAGAATTTCTTGTGTCCAGAAAACTGTGAAAAAGCTTTTTGAATCATTGAGTCAAATTTTGGTGAGTTGATTTGCTTGTTTTGAATGAATGTGGGGGGTTGGAACATCAAAGTCAGGAAGTAATTTGTTTCTGCATCATTAAGCTATTTAAACCAGTTTGAAGTATGCATTAAACTTACTGATGAAAAAATAGTATGAGTTCTAGCTGCCATACATATTTTCATGCTTTAAACCACCACATTTTTGACATGTTTCATTCATAAGTTGCTGCAGCAGATGTATAATTCTGATGCTGGTTTTGAGCGTTGTAATTGGATTGTAGCAAAAGGAATGGTCACATTATCTATAGCCTAAAAATATTCTTCAAAAGATCAAGAAAAAGTTCTGAAAAGCCATATAGGCCTGTGCAATCCATATTTTAAAAAAAAACTAAAACACAGAATCAGACTTTGGAAATTGGACCTAGGTTTATCTTTGGCAGTCTAGCAGCTTCTTGTTTGTCTTTTCTTGCTTTAAAAATCTGATCTAGCTCTATTCATTAAGTTCCATTTGAGTGCTCACTTTGATCAAAAGCTTTGTTTCTTGCTTGTCATTTGTTGGTTATCTAGTTTTGTCTCTCACATGTGAATCATGTTCTGCTGACTCATAATTGGATCTTTTCTTTGCTTTATTAATCTGATCTCAAGTCAGTTGCTCTGTTGTTTTTGTCATTCCATTACCTTGTGATTTGTTTTGTCCTTCACTTTACCTTGTTTAGCCTAGCCATTTTCCTGATTGAGAAATCTGATTCCAATCTAGTTTTTGGATTTGAAAGAAGGTAAGTGTGAATGGTAGCATATTAGGTGGTGGTGATCCACAAGATTCTCTGGCCTAGACTGAAAATTTCTCTTTTAAATTTTCATTTGAGTGTTTAAATTTTTAAGGAGAAACCTCAGTGTTGTGAGCTTAGTAAGGCTAATTTAGCCTAAATTTATTGGCATTTGCAAGAGAGTTCAGTTTCATTTAACCATTTGTTGATTGTGTTCATTATGTAGGAAAAGAAATTGGAATCATTAGATTGGAGCAGCTGTGATTTGTTGCAACTGCAACTGCAATCACTGTTGTTTTAATTGATTATTGAATTCCTGGAGATGTTATTTGTGCTTGTGAATCTTTAAACTGTCATTGCATTCATTTTAGTTAAAACATTGCTTGCTAAATTCATTGATATAATCACTGTTTTGAAAGTGAATTGTTGACTTCATGGTTTAATTGGGCATGTTGAATGCTGATTTTGATTTGACAAGACCTATGGGAACTTGGTAGATGCATAGGATTTGCAAATAATGTGCTGATTATTTTATGAGCATTTTTGGAAGTGCAACAACACTGTTTTAAAACTGCCAATTTCTGATTTGCCTCACATTACTCTTTGTCCATTTATTTGATTAGCATGGTCCACTGATTTCTGAATTAGTTTAGGACATTGTTCTTGACAGGTTTGGTCCATTGTTTCTGCCCAGTGTAACTCACTGATTTTTCTGAAAAGGCTGTTCTTGTCATAATCAGTTGTGCATCAATTTGTTTTTAATTGCCAATGCATTCTCCAGTTTTAGGAAGTGATTAAATCACATAATTTCTAGTTTTAACTTGGTGGTTGAATTAATTAGGTGGTTAGTTTCTGCATTGAATTACATCCAATCTGAATTTAATTCATTGTCCATTTGCAGTTGGTGGATTTTGTTGAGACTTATGTGTGCAGAGCTGATGTTTGAGAGTTAGTTTCAGCAGATGTTTACTAAGAAAACAACAACCTAAGCACTTCATGTGGAAGCTTTGAACTGAAGGGAGTTTCGTTTACCTTAAATGGCTTCTGCTTTGATTAAACTGTTCTTGTCATGGTTTGTAATTACTTGTAATGTGTGAATTGTTGATGTTGGTCTGAATATCTGTGCAGGTTTTCTGTGTGCAACACATTGTAATGGACAATCCATAGAAACCTATCTATGCATCAAGTGTACAAGACCAAGAAAGAGTTGAATCCAAGAACTAGAAGACCTCAAAGTTGTCCAGAAGCAATGTCTAAGTGCGTATAAAGGCTTTGAAGAAAAGACATGCAGTAATGAATTGTTTGGGACCAGACCGTAGCAGCTGTCTTTATTTGTAATTGATTTGAGTTCATCTCGTTTTGTAATAGGCTCTATTGTTAGTTTTCTTAATTTCATTGTAAAAGGCCATTCAAAGTCCAAGTTTCTTGGAAGAGTCCTTGGTGCTCTTTCAACTCTTGGCAAAACTTTTCTTGTTTGTGTTTAAATTTTAGTGTCTTACGTTTAGGGTGATTTAGGGTAAAAGGGATTAAACTCTAAGCCTTGTCACATTAGAGTCCGAAAAGTCTCATCTTTTAGTGTTTAATTGTTGTGATTGTTTGTGAGTTGTGTTCTTTGATTTTAAAAGTGATTTTAGTTTAAAGGATAACTAGTAGTAACCTAAGACATTTCTGGCAAGGCAAGACTTGGTACTTAAGCAGTCTTCATGACTCACCTCTCTTACCTGGGACTTGTCTAAGTGTGAATCTTGTAAATCTTTTACACTAGAAAAACTTTTAAAAACAAAGATGTCTTGTTATCCATATAGGTTTGCTAGGAATTTTAATTTTGATAAGCAACTTAGTTACAAAGGCATCAAAAGAGAATATGATAAAGCTAGAAGGAAGTCTTGTTCATCTTATGAATTTGATAGGATTGAAGATGACTTGTATAAACAAGCTAGTGAAAATATTCCATTCTTTGGTGATGATATTGGTGCATTAACATACCTAGCTTGGGAAAAGGAAATTAATGACATGCATTCATTCATGGTGAGAAAAAGTAAATATGAATCCTTCTATTCTAGAGATAATGAATCTTATACTCTTAGTCTTTACACTTCTAGTTTTAAAAAGCATGCAAGAGAGTGGTGGGATGATAGGCAATATCATGTTGAGATAGGTAGACAATATCCCATTCATGATTGGAATGAATTGAAAGCTTGTATGAGAAGAAAGTTTGTGTCTCGAGAAGTTGAAAGAAACTTAGAACTTATGAGAGAGCTTATTAGAGAAGGTGAGTCATTCATTCAAAATTTAAGTGGGTTCTCCCGTAGGGAAAGTGAGTTTCTAGAAAAACTTAGGAGGCTATGGGAAGAGACAAGCAAATATAGAATTGATAGATTAAAAAGAGAAAAACAAAAGCAAGAAGTAAGAGAGAAAAGAGAAAAAGAGAGAAGAGAAAAGGAAAGAAAAGAAGAGGAAGAACGAAATAGAAGAGAAGAGGAAGAAAGAGAGAGAAGAGAAGAAGAGAAAAGAAGAGAGCAAGAGAAAAGAGAAGAAGAAGAAAACAAGAGAAGAAAAGAGGAAGAAAGAGAAAGAAGAGAAGAAGAGGAAAGAAGAGAGAAAGAGAGAAAAGAAGCACAAAGAAGAGAAAAGGAAGAAGTTGAAAGAATAGAAATGGAAGAAAAGAAAAGGCAACTAAAGGCAACATCTCCTCCTACCCTAGAAGCTAGATTCTTAAGGGGAGGTTTTCTATTCTCTCACTTTTCTCCATTTATATTTGAATTTTCCAAATTTCACTTTTCTTTCAAAGAATTGGCCACTCCATCTTTAAAAATGTTATCACTTTCGACACATGCAAAGTTCCAACTTGGGTTATGGTTACCTTTATGGTTACCAATAACTCAAGATACAAATAAAATTTCAAATGAAGAAAGATTTCTTTGTTATATTAAAATTAAAAATTTCAAAATTTGGAAACCTTCTTCTACACATATTCTTTTATATATCTTATTGGGTCAAAGAAAACTAATTAGAGATATGTTTGATGCTTATTGCAGATGGATATTTGACCCAGGAGGAACCCTTATGAAGCTAACAAAAATAAGTCTTCAAAAGCACCATCAGATTTGAGGACAAATCCTTTCCAAGGGGGAGGGGATGATGACTTGGGCCCAAGCCCAATTAGTTTAGTGTAGTATTTCTTTTACTTTTATTAAAAGCATGTGTAAAAGGTGTTAGGCATGTGCTAGATAGGAGGGACTTTTAGTCCTATATATAGACATGCCACCACCTCTTGTAAGACACTTTTGAGAATAATGAATTAACTTTTTGTAGAGAGAACTCCAGAGTTTAATTCCCTTGAAAGTCAAGTTAGAGAATCCCAAAGGATCTCCTCTAGCCACCTTCCATTCACCCCATTCGTTCTCTCATTTCCCATCATCAGTTTCTCGCTCATCCGTTTCCTCCATATAATGTGCTTGGCACGCGTCAGCTCTCCTCGCAGACACATTTCTTATCGTCGCATCATCAATCTTATCAGCCACGTTTCATTCTCACCTTGCCTCACGCGAACCGCAAACCTCATATCTCACTCTCACAATTTCCTCATGAACGACGCCTCCGAGTCATTTTTTCTCATGAGATTTTTCACCTCAGAATCTCAAACTCCTCACGTCATCCAGATCCACCGAACCACATATTCGTCTTTGCTTCACGACTCTTCTTCACCTATTAGATCCTTGCTCACCGACTAAAATCACTTCTCCACCGTTCATATTCGTTTCCGCTTCAAACCCTAGGTGTTCAACCGAACAAACCTCGAATCTATGGTTTGTTCATCGCTGTTTATCTTCGACTCCAAATCCTAGGGTTCTTGAATACATCTGTTTCTTCCGCTGCTTCCCGGTCTTCATCTCGATCAAATCCAGATTTCATGTCGTCTCCGGATTCAGCTCAAGCCGTCAGCTATTAATTACATATCTTGATTCTTTTATAATTCAGCTTACTTTGTTGCTTGTGTTTTGTTTGTTGGTTTAAATCTTCCTTTTTGACAATAATCACCTAATTGGTGTGAGCAAAGGAAGATATTTCAGTTGAATAGGTGTTGGGTGTTGAGGATGTTGATGTCTAGATAGTTAGAGTAGTATTGGTTTAATTTTAACTATTTTGAATAAACTTTAGTTTATGATTATATAATCTTAGAAAATAGAATGTCTTATATATAAAGTTTGAATTATGGTTATATTTTGGATAAACGTATTCATATTTTATGTTTCCTTCTAGCTTAACTGATCATGTTTATTGAATATGTGATAATTCTATAATAATGTTAAAACTATGAATCTAGGATGTTACAATTCACCTTAAAAGTTTCTATACTTAATTTTAACTTTTAATGTGACTAATTTTTAACAATTTAAATTTTTGTAAACCCCTCGTGGATTGTCACCATATAAGTATATTTACTTTTAACAAAGTGGTCCAATTTGAATACTAGGAATGCAATTTTAAATATGAAAGCATAAACAACATCCACTACAATACTTTGTTAAAAGAAAACCAACAATTTTTCACATGTTTCAAAACATCAGCATGTTTAATAAGGAAATTTTTATTTAACACTATGAACATTGGGGTGTCTCATTAAATCTAAAATTCTAAGTATCTAATCCATGCATTAAAGAAATGAGATGATGACAAAGTTAAACTAAGGGTTAATTTGAGTAAATGGAGTGGAGCATAAGACTTTAGATTGAGTTAAATACAAAAAAAATTCCTAACATTTCTACTTAACTATTATTATATATATATATATATATATATATATATATATATATATATATATATATATAAAATGGTGGATTTATGTGTATAACAATGTGTAGAATCGTGTAATTTTATTAAAATTAGTACTAAGTATTTAAAAATTATATATTTTGTCTCGCTTAATTTTATATATTTGAACTCATTAGTTGTTGTTTCATGATAGATGTGTACGTAATTAAGAGTAAACAAATACATCACTTGATTTGTCTTAACTCACTTAGGTTCTTAAATTCCTTGAAATATATATATATATATATATATATATATGTGTGTGTGTGTGTGTGTGTGTGTGTGTGTGTGTGTGTGTGTGTGTGTGTGTGTGTGTGTGTGTGTGTGTGTGTGTGTGTGTGTGTGTGTGTGTGTGTGTGTGTGTGTGTATGTATTGTATTAAAGTAAGAGGTTTTGTACCTGTCATATGACCTCCCATCTCACATTATTGTATCTTAGGAACCAAGTCATCCTTAATGACAAGGTAAATTCCTTCTACCTACAAGACACAATTCCTTTTCACCTCCCAGATTACAGAGGAACCTCGATCAAATCTCATCACCCAATATTTTTCTTTATTTAGGTTCAGTATTAGTAGAATCAGAATAACCTCATTCTTAAAATCCCCATTTAATAAAACTATAGTATTTTTTTCATGAAAATAACTACATCCAAATAAACCATATATCAGATTAACAATCACACGATAGATATAACACTCAAACTCCACTATGTCTAACACACATCAAAAGTAGATATGGACAACACTCACACTCTACTTGGCCTTACACATCCATCGTTGGTTTTGGCTAACACTTCAACTCTGCTTGAGCTCACACACATATATAGTAAATGTTGGCCAACACATAGACTTTATTTAGCCTCACAAATCCACACATTTTTATTTTAAAACGTTAAAATCATTTTTTTAAATAATTTTTTCGCTTAGTAAGCTACTAGCCTGCCCGATGAGATAAAGCTTTTTTTTCATACTTAGTCTTACCCAACAAACATCCTTGCTCACTCATTGAGACACATTTAAAGGTGTTCTCACTCGGGGAACAATTGGCTCACCCAATGACTAATCCCTTTTTAACTCTCTGAAATTTTATATCTCATATTTAACTTAGCTTAGTCAACAAGTATTTGAATCTCTCAACTAAATAATGCACATTAGACTATTCTTGCCCAACTGTGCAACTACTTAAACTATTTGAATTTTAATAAAATGAATTTCACTCGACGTGCAAAACCTTGAGAGCCTTATTTATAAGGTTTGCCTGGTGAGTAGGGCGACCAAATGATAATGTTAATTCTTACCATTATCTGAGTCTCATTTTCTTGGCAAAATCAACTCTTTTCTAGCGTTAAACTTGTTTAATCCTATTTTTTATCTTGCTTTTATAAATAATTGTATTTTTTGATAGGGGAAGTTAAATCTACCCTTTATATCTTTACTTTTGATGATGAACAAAAGAATGATTTTGTGGTTTCTTGCACAACAAATGACATAACAATTGTTTTATTTTTATCTTGTTTATGCTTGATATATGAGTTCATTATTGTTAAATGAATCATGCTTAAAACAAATTAATAATCACAATGCTGGTTGAAATAATCGATTAAACATAGTATATAATCTCTTAGATTTCACCAATTCACTTAGTATGCTTAAAAGGGACAAATTGTTCTGTAGTAATCGATTATACAGGGTATCTAATCAATTAAAACAGAAAGCATGCCATAATATGCTTCATAAGTGATATATTTTTTTTAGAATGGAAATTGGATAGACAATTTGACTAAGTGTTGTAATAATCGATTACATAAGTTGTCTAATTGATTAAATCAGTTTACTTTGTCTAATCCTTTGCATTTACAGCTTGATTTGTTACAATTGTCAATTGAACTCATAACTGACTTATGTGATTAAATAATCAATTACATGTTGAGGATAATTTGTTAAGACATAAGCAAAAACTTAACAGATTACATAAAAACTTTAATCAATTATATTGCGTCAGGATTAAAAAATCATATATATACATACATATATATATATATATATATATATATATATATGCATCTTGAGACATGTTTCAAAATAAGAATTTGCTATCAATTTTGAAAACTAACATTTTAATTGAGTTTTGATTACATGAGCATTCAAGAAGTGGTCTTGGAGAATCAAGGCTTCATTGGAAGATTACCCATCAAGATTCTTTCAAGAAAATGTGCTTAAATTGTTATGATTTGATCTACACTAGAGGAGTGTGACTTGGAGATCAGATTCATCATAAACAATCTGTGATTGTGTACCTGTGCGGGTTTGCCAGGGGTGAGAGTTGTGATTTTTCTTGGTTGTTGTAAGAGAGTGAGGTTATTCATCTCTTGTATTGCTATATTGATTTTGAGTGTGGAGAGGATTGTATTGAGATGTGTATCTCTGTATTTCTGTAAACTTAATCAATTATAGTGGATTCCCTTCAACTAAGGTTGTTGAAGGAGGACTGGATGTAGGCTTATGATTAGCTGAACTAGTATAGATTATTTGTATTGATCTTTCTCTACTCTTTCTCTTTTGTTGTTGATTCGTCACTTTTTGTTTATTGATTTCAAGAAAGCCAAAGAACTTAAGATTTGGAAAATATCATTTTAAAAGGGGCTAATCCAATTCACTCCACCTCATGGCTTGAGATATAAGGCATTTATTTTCTTACAGTATTCATGGCTACACTTATTAAATATCACCACTAATCCCCTTGTTTTGTAGGCTAATTTTGTGCTTTGGAAGAACCTCCACAAAATCAAGACACTAACAGCTAGGAAAAGCATAAAGAACATCAAAAGCAAGAACCTAAGAAGTGTAGAGTGGCGCCCAGGTGCCCCTCCCTTGGCACTGAGATGCAAATGCTTTGTAGAGCTCGTGCCTTGGCACCCCTCTCTGAGCGCCGAGTGCCAAATGCTTTGCAAGGCTCGCACCTGGACGCCCTTCTCTAAGCGTTGAGCGCCAAATGTTTGGTATCTCTTGTGCTTGGGTGCCTCTCCATGGGCGTTAAGCGCCACTTTTGCTCATGTGGCATACTTGACCTATTTAGCTCTAAAATGTAAGGGAAATTGTATCTTTTGGCGGTTGGACACGAAAATACTGTCTCGGAGCGCTTGAAGGCTAGCTTGGGTGTGTGGGAACATTCCTTTCTTCTTCATTGGGTCTCCACCTTCTTCCATTTCTTCCATTTATAAGCTTGAGCTCTCCATAACAATGAAGAGCTAACTTCATTCTTGTTGGGGATAGATGTAGCCACTGAACTCTTATGTAATATGAAGATGTTTTGAATATATTTATTGCTTTTTTCATTAAATGCTAGTAGTTTTTTTTCCTTCACTTAATGCTTGTTATGGTTTGGCCACTCATAGCTTGATATTTGGTTTGTTTTACATTGGAAAATATCTTGTGAACCTGAACTAGGAACAGACGGAGTTAATAGTATGATGATATGGAAAGTATCTCTCTCTCTTTATCTTTTTGCTTTTTACGTAACCCTTCTTCATACAAATCACCCAACAGAGGCGAGGAGAAGTAGGAGAAGTAACGAGAGTCTTGGGGTGGGAGTTGAGAAAGAAAGGAATGAAGTATATTCTTGGAGTTGTCTTGGAATTTTATAAAAAAAAATTAGAAAAGAGAGGAAGGAGGTAGTTGACGCAAACAGTGAGGAGAAGTAAGGTGTGTTTGAAAAGTCAAAAGGGGAAAGAGGGAATGTAGGTGAATGTGTGTGTTGCTATGTAAATTGTAGAGGGAGTGAATAGAAAAACAATGAAAGAATGCATGGGAATGAGATGTGAGACCGTGACAATTAAAGAAGGAGAGAGAAGAGTGTAGGTGTGAAATGTATTTTACGTAAAGTGAAAAGAAAAGGGTAGTCAATGTTGTTGGGAATAAACAAAATAAAAGAGTGAGTAAAGAGAGGTGGGGCTGTGAGCATTGAATGGAAGAGAAAGAATAGTGAAATGAAAATTGTAGTATTTAGGTGTATGAAGAAGGGTTACGTAAAAAGCAAAGAGAAAGGGAGAGAGAAAGAGAGAGTTTGGTGAGAATTGAGTGACTTAAAGTGGGACCTACCTTGGAAGTGAGAGAAAATGTAATTTAATGGCCTTGGAACCCACTTGAAAAGGTAGATATAGAAGGGAGTGTGTTTAGAGTAAAAAGGGAGTGTATTGGAAGTAAGTGTTTTCTTTGGTGTTGGGAATTTAGTAAAAAGTAGGGTGCACTAGAAATGTTGTTATAGTTTATGGAAGTGTAATTTCACGGGGGTGCATGAGTAGGAAAAATAATTAAATTAAGTTATTTAATTATTTGTGAATTTTTAATTAATTGTTGGTCAATGAATTTGATTGACTTTGTATATGATGGTGATTTATGTATAGTTGTGATGGTGAAGTTGTGAGAACAAGCGTTCTGTCATTTCCTTAGAATTTTTGTCGAATCGATGGTGTTTATATTGCAATATGATAGTGTGTTGAGTCTCTACGGAGACTAAGATTCGAGTGTCACCCTTTCCTCGTGCGCAAGGACTAGAGAGGGTTGGATGTCTCGCCCAATGACTTCGGCTTGTGTGAGTATAGTGCTTGGTGGGTGCACCTAACTGAAGGTTTTATTCGTAATTCCTTGAGGAGTCGGGAGATAGGTCTGAAGTTGTGATGGAAGACGCTCGAATCGCCCTGTTTTGCGAAATAGGTTTTGTACGACAAAATTCAAGGAAACAACAAAAACTTGTGAGAATGATCTAAGTCATTGTTTCGAATACTGTGATGTATTGTGATGTTATGACTATGATAGTCTGGGTGGTGATGATCTGGGTTATGAGTTGAATAATGTGATGTATTGTAAGGTTATGACTAGGATAGTCCCTGTTATGACATTTTGAATATTGAAATTATATGTTATGTTCTTAGTTACTCACCCTTTCCTTTTGTGGTTGTGGTTTCACCTACGATGATCGTACTTGTACGGGTGTAGACGGCGTTGCAGATAAGGCAAGGATGGAGTAGCATGACGAGAGATATGGGAAATTTATCGCGTTTAAAGTTATTTTATGTTTTTGAATAAAAGATTTGATATTTCTAAGGTTTGAACTTTATGTTGTAAGGCGCTTAACTTTTGAGGTTTTGTTTTCGCGATGTTATTTTTAAATATAAAAAAAAATGGCGTAAATTTTGGATTTTGTTATTTTCTAGTGACACTCAATTAGGGGTGTTACAAACCTCACCATAGATCAATGCAGAAATTAGAGGTAGAGAATGTTACCAATGAGGAGCATTTGATGTCTTGAAGATAATGATTTTGATGATGTTACAAAGTGAAGAATTTGAAGACCCCTGTTGTATGAAGTTTAAAAGCATTTTTGTATAACAGAAGATACCAGGACCGAGCAGTTAAGACCGAGCGGTAGAAGGCATGACCAAGACCAAGCGGAGCATGAACGAGACAGAGTAGTTGGACGGTGAAGTGCTGGTAGAAAGAATTGAACCTGGCAACCGAGCAGAGGCATGACTGAGACTGAACGGTCACAAATAGTTGAAGACCGAACACAAATGCAAACCAAACGACGTATAATAAATGAATGTCGAACATAGGACAAACACTGGCCGAACATAGTTCAAGACCAAATGGTCACTAACAAATGATGACAAAGACCAAACAGTCAGGACTAAGTAGTAAGGACTGAGAAATCAGGACACGAGCAATTAGGATTGAGCAGTTCGGACCGTGCGACAGAGGGCATGACTGAGACCACGTGAGGTATGACAGAGACCGAGCAGTTAGCACCAAACGATGGAAGGCAGTGAGGAATCAAACCAAACGCTAGGAAGCTGTAAGAAACCAAGTCGAACAACAAAAAATGATAAGGACTCGAGCCGAATGACAGAAGGCGATCAGGGCTCAAGCCGAACGATAGAAGGAGTTGAAGAACTAAAGCCGACTAGTTTGAATAGTACATATTCAAACTGTTCCAAGTCTCGCAGATAATCGATTATTACTTACAATAATCGATTATCACTGGCAGTTGAAATATGTCATTTCAGTTTCAGACCAGTAGGCTATATATACACTCTCTTTCAAATCCTTCAAAAGTAACTTTGCGATTTTGAGAATACAGTGCAGTCTGAGGTAGTTCTCAAGTGTTAGTTCTTGCTCTTGCAAAGTCTTGTGAATAGGAGAAGCTCGCACTTTGTGTGTCAAAGGTTGGAGCTGTTCTCTTCAAGTTGGCTAACTATTTCTTGCTTTCGGTTCGTCTGTCGAAGGAAGCTACTTCCGGTTCATTTGTCGAAGGAAGATTATTTTGTTCATTTGTCGAACTAAAAGTGTTCTCGTTTCTTAATCTCCATTCACTATCTTGTAATCTGTACAAACCGTGAAACTATTTTTAGTTAAAAAGGTTAATCACTATTAATAGTGATTAACAACTAGACGTAGAATCTTTTGATTCCAACCACGATAAAAATAATTTGTGTGAATTTTCTACTCCCTATACTATTTACATTTTCTGCACATCAACTGTTTGACAAAACATTTATAAGAAAATTCAATGAACCATTTTTTTTAAAATTGACTGAACACGCTTTCCGATGCGCGACACGACGATACAGATTGCTAGTACCAACAATTGGTATAAGAGCTTGCTTTGATATTCTTTCAAATTTTTCGAAAATGGCTGATCATCAAAATCAAGTATATGCCGAGGATGCTTCTATTAACAGACCACCACTTTTTACTGGTGATAATTATGCATTCTGGAAATTGAGAATGAAAATTTTCATGGGGTCTGTTGACAGAGGCATATGGGAAGCTGTACAAAATGGTCCCTATATTCCGAAAAGTACTGTTGATGGTGTAGAAGTAGAAAAACCATATTTTAACTGGACCGCTGAGGAAAATAGAAGAGCCCAATTTGATATCAAGGCTTGTAATATTATTTCATATACTGTTGTACTTGATGAATTCTATAGAATCTCTATTTGTAAGACAACATAGGAAATGTGAGAGTTCCTCAGAGTCACACATGAGGGTACTGATAAAGTGAAACGCGCAAGGAAGAACACACATATCTAAGATTACGAGATGTTTAGGATGCAACTTGGAGAAACAATTTCAGATGTCCAAAAACGTTTCACTCACATTGTGAACCATTTAACAGGGTTGGGTAAGACTTTTGATGTTGATGAATTAAACGTAAAAGTTCTAAAATCATTGGACAGGTCTTGGCAACCAAAGGTGATTGCCATCTCGGAGTCACAAAACCTCTCTCAAATGTCAATGGTTATTCTCTTTGGAAAGCTTCATGAGCACGCGCTTGAGCTAAACAGATTTACTGCGGAAGAGGATCAAGGCAAGAGGAAAACGTTAGCCTTTAAATCTAAAATTTCAAAAGGAAAGAGTTCAAGAAGAACCGAGGATGACCACTCTGATGATGAGGAAAACATGAGCCTCATGATAAAGAAATTTGTAAAATTCATGAGAGCAAAAGGAAAGGATAAATACCGTGGAGAAAGAAAGGAAACTCAAGGATCTCCATCAAGCATCAAGTGCTATGGATGTGGAGAAAGAGGACATGTAAAGACTGACTGTCCTAAAAACAAAGGAAGTGAAGAAAAGAAGGAAAGAAAATTTCCTAAGAAGAAGAAGCCTTACATACTTTGGGAAGAAAATGCTTCTAGTTCTTCAAGCTCAAGTGAATCAGATGAAGAAGCAAATTTGTAAGTGGCTGACTTAGAAGATGTTGGAAGTCAAGTAAGTGATTTTAGCTTTGAGTCTAGTGAGTTAGATTTACAAAAAGCTTTCTTTGAATTAATAATGAATCTGAAAAACTTGATGCTGCTCATAAAAAGCTAAAGAAAGAACATAATGAATTAAAACTGAAATATGAAAAAGCATTAGATGAAGAAGTAGTATTAAGAAACAAAGTTAGTTGTTTTGGTTATGGGGCTGAGTCACCAAACGCCTTCACAATTTTTCCTTCTCGTTGTCCGGTCTCGCTCCAAGCTCAGTTGTCTTGCTCTTCTGTCCAGGAGGGAACCTGTCTAAGATCCTCCGATGCCAAAGTCAGTATACGAACCATTCGACAATTCAATAGAACAGTAATAAATGTGTAGTAAATGCAACCTATCTACCACTTACCTTTGACCTGTATTTATAGTTTTCGCCATGGGGTTAGAATTAGTGAAGAGTTAATCACAGCCCAATTTTAGCCCAATGGCTCTAATCGTTGTTTACCTTAATCATGGTCTTAATGATCCAAAGAACTTACCAGCCGATCTTATTATAATCGTCTCGTTAGGTTGATTCAGCATTGCTTTCTCTTGACCGTCTGGTTCTATGGTACACAAGCCCCTCAAGCCCTAGTGTACATAGTGAACGTTGGGTTTAATGCCGGCTGATTACTTGGTTATGGGTGCGGGAGCTCCTGTTGCTGACCGTTCGTCCTCGACATTGGTTGGGTTGGAGGGTGCGCAACTTGGCTACCGGCTCGACTCTGTTGGGCTCCTGTCGCTCACCAATTTTTGAAAATGGGTTTGGGCGGGAATACACGTGTCGTGCACACGGAGGCGGAAGTTGAGGTGTCCCCGCATCTGGACCGTTAATCGTGATAATTTTTTACGGTGAGGATGCATTGACGGTTACCAAGAATTTTTCTATAAATAGGCGAATAGGGACGCTCTCATTTTCACTCTCACTTCTCTTAATTCCGGCTATTGATTATTCTTTTTCCCTTAGGTAATAAATGGCGGTTGTCCATGTTGTGTCTTCTTTGGAGTCGTCGAGCAGAAGTGGCGCGGGTTTGACGGGCAGTAATGGCGGGCATGGTTCTCCGAGCTCGGTGTTGTCCCTCTTTTTGGAATAGTTCGATCGGTCTCTAGGGTTAAGCGCTCCTGTACATAATGAGGATCGATCCTCAGAGCCTACCTCCCTTGCATATGCGGGGAAGAGGATCGTCTTCAGGATACCCATCCATCTTCTCAAGGGTGGTATCCCCATAGATGATGTGCCCTTACCACCGGTCGGTAACGTGACCGCTATTCTAGGTTACAACGGGGCTTCGCACGATGTCAGCTTATTTGCATCAGAATATGGTACTAAGAAGGCGTTGACGTTGAGGGTCGACCGACTCTACATTGTTAGAGATGAGGAGGACTCTCGACTAATACGGGCCGGCGTGAGCATGAGGAACTAACGGGTTTATCATGGGAAGGGGTCAAGCCTAGACGACTTCTTCTTCATGTACACCAATTTTTTCAATCAGCTTTGTGTCTGAATACCTTTCACCATGTTTCAAATGGCCGTTCTCCGGGAGTTTAATGTTGCTCCTGTGCAAATACACCCAAATGCTTGGGCGGTTGTCCAAGCATTTACAGCAATGTGTTCAGCCATTGGGATAACTCCGAGCATCCCAGTTTTCTTGCATTACTTTTAGGTTCGCCCGCTGTTAACACTCGGCAAGTGTACCAAATCGTATCAAGTAATAATAAAATGGTAAGACCAAGTATCGTTTTTCAAAGGACTCACGACCTAAACAGTTATGTGATTTATTGATTAAATTAGACTTGTAAACAAAAACATTGTTGTTAAATTACGAAAAATAAACATGAATGCAAAGTTTTGATCAATGGAATAGAAAGATGCAAAAACGGTTGATGTAGAATATGAATGATTATGTTGTTAGGGTTTCCGATTCATCCTATCCACTCTCATGTATTCAAGAATTCATCTTTCTTCATTAATGTTAATGTCACTTTCTAATTTACCTTAAACCCGATGTCTCGATGAAGAAAGCCTACTCATAATCACTAGTTTACAATGTCTTGTATCCCTAACAATTATTCATGCATTACATTCGCATAGAAGCTTAAAGACAACTAATCCTGCTATCCCTATGTCTAGGTAATATTGCTCTTAGGAGAATTTCCTCAGTTCTAGATGTACTTATATGTGTCCATACAAATAACATCAATGATCATGCAATTGAATGAGTTAAACAAAGTATGCATAAAGTATAGCAGAAAACCCTAATAATTAATGAAAGAAAGCATATAAAATATAGAACCAATTCAATATATGAGAGTTTCAAAGGATTACATCGGTTCCCCAACAACAATGAAGGTTTAGTTCACCATAGACATGGTGAAACAAGATGAAAAACAATGAAAGAATGAAAGATAGAACCCTAAAGTGGATAGGATAAGTTGAACCCCCAACAACATAATCATTCCATATTTTACAAACCAATCACCTGTGCATTCTTATTGTCAATTGACCAACACTTGCATTCATATTTACTTTATGCATTTTAAACAAAAAGATTTTGTTCTCAAGTCATATTTAATTAAGAAATCAAATAATTGTTTAGGCCGTGATTCTCTTGGAAAACGATACTTGGTCTTACCATATTTATTACTTGATACGATTCGGTACACTTGTCAAGGTCTTAACACACCCAAAACTCTGCCCATCTCAAATTTGCATCAAATCTCCCTCCTTCCCTCATAACTCTTCACATATCCCATACTTTCTCACTTTGTCATGGCTGATTCAAGACGATTTCGCAGACGGGCTACTGGAGCTTCTTCATCCATATGTCGTGTTCCTCGCCCTGCATCCCTTGAAGGTTGGATTTCCGATCAAGAACAACATGCAGACTTTGCAAATTTTTGGCAGGAATGTTGAATCATGACAGTCAAATTTATCAGTTAAATTTCTACCGATTCTATGGGTTCCGATTCCCTGATTTATTCGGAGCTCAAGGTCTTACTCATCTAGTAGAACAAAAAGGCTGCATATATCCTAGTCTCACCAGAGTGTTCTACTTCAACCTAAAATACCGCGATGGAATCGTCACAACCAAGGTGAAGGGGGTCCTAATTATTCTGGATGACGATATATGGACAAACGTGGCACAACTCACCATTTGGGATGATGCTGTCAAAGTTCATCTTGGGGTCCCGGACTTCAATCGCTTGTTAGCATTTCAATCTTTTCTGCGACATCCTTAACAACAGACCAATAGCCGTCAACTGCGGGTGGGTGGCTTCAAGGTTGGCTTCTATGCCCCCGTGCTACCAATCATGCTCAATGTTCTAAGCAGAACCTTCTTCTTCTTTATGGGATTTTAAATAATATCCATATTGATTGACCTGCACTCATCTCAGATACAATACTGAAAGCCAAGAACTATCATGCTTATCATCTTTCTTACGCTCTTCTAATTTCTAGAATTCTTGAATACAAAGGAGTTAGTGTAGATGATGAGCACACCCAAGCCATTCAATCAATTAGCATTGAAATTGGAGAGACAACTTTTCGTCAAATGGGTTTTGTCGCCTGTGGACGTGTGATCATTCACAAGGATGACGAAAATTAAGAAGCTGAAGATGATGATATGGATGCACATATGACAGAACAAGTTGGTGTTGCTACTCCATCTGAAGTTGGACCTTCTATCATGCCTTCATCCTCTTGTCTCTCCTTGGATGAATACTTTGTAAATTTATCCAAACAAATGGCGAACATGAGTTTTGCTCATCAAACGGGATTTGATCATATTATTGAAATGCAACAAACTCCTCAAGAATATGTCTATGAAAGGTTTGAAGAGTTTGATACTCGCTTAGGCAACATTGAGGAACGCCTTAATCTTCAACCTCCAGAACGTCCCCCTAGTCCTACCTTATAGAAATTAAAATTTTATTATGTGTTGTATTTTCTCTTTTAAATGCACTATAATTTCCTTTCCATCAATGAATAAAACTTCTTCCTTTTTCCTTCATTGCATAAATTCACTTAGTGAGGGGGAGACCATTTTGAGGGGAGTATATTTACTTTTTGCTTATGATCAAAAAGGGGGAGAAACACTTCTAGTGCAGTTACTACTAATATGTTTGTAAGTTTGAATTTTGTGCAGATATTCAAAAATACTTTTAAACAAGAAATTTTTTATCATCATAAAAAAGGGGGAGATTGTTACCAATGAGGAGCATTGGTGTCTTGAAGATAATGATTTTGATGATGTTACAAAGTGAAGAATATGAAGACCCCTGTTGTATGAAGTTTAAAAGCATTTCTATATAATAGAAGATATCAGGACTGAGCAGTTAAGATCGAGCAGTTAAGGCCAAACGGTAGAAGGCATAACCAAGACCAAGCGGAGCGTGAACGAGATCGAGCGGTTGGACGGTGAAGTGGTGGTAAAAAGAATTGAACCAGGCAACCGAGCAGAGGCATGATTGAGACTAAATGGTCACAAACAATTGAAGGCTGAACACAGATGCAAAACGAACAACGTATAACAAATGAAGGCCGAACACAGGACAAACACTAGTCGAACACAGTTCAAGACCAAACGGTCACTAACAAATGATGACCAAACGATCACTAACATACGAGCAATCAGGATCGAGCAATCAGGATCGAGCAATCAGGATCACAGTCCAAGACCAAACAGTCAGGACTTAGTAGTTAGGACTGAGCAATCAGGACACGAGCAATCAGGATCGAGTAGTTCAGACTGCGAGGTAGATGGCATGAACGAGACCACGTGAGGTATGACCGAGACCAAGCAGTTATCACCGAACGATGGAAGACAATGAGGAATCAAACCAAACGCTGGAAAGCTGTAAGAAACCAAGTCGAACAAAAAAAAATGATAAGGACTCAATTGTTTGATAAAACGTTTATAAGAAAATTAAAGGAACCATTTTTTTAAAAGTTGACCGAACACATTTTCCGCTACGCGACTCGACGATACCGATTGCGATACCAACAGAGAAAACCCAGAATTCTTCCTCACCATGGTCATTATCTCCTCCATTACGCATTAACCATGGAACTCGCTTCACACCAAAGCGCCTCTCCCTACAGGATCGCGAACCAAAGTGCGACCTCACCACTGCCACTACCTCGTGCCATTGCCACCGTGAAGCATCACCAACGTTGTCGTGCTGTAAAGCCCACTTCAGGTCATCGTCACCGTAAGAATCACGCCACTCAACACAAGAACCTGCAACCACTCATACTGTGAAACCCATCGACCACCATGAACCATGTCACGTCGTCAAAAACAAGCCAAAAATCGCACAACCAGGTTCGAACCTACCCTCCATCATCAATCTCGCGCAACCAAATCACCACCACCAACATCATCTTCTTCCTCGCGATTTAGACCCAGAAAAATTCACAATTTTCGAACTCCCAATTCGTGTAGATCAGACAACCCTCGACCGCCACCATTGCGAGACCCAAAAGCTTTTCCTAGCGCCACCATGACCTCGCAACACGCCTCCATCAACATCGCGACCTTCGTCCATACTCGTCTGAACCACCATTGTGGTGCGACACAAGTGAACCCTGATCACGATCTTCATTCAAACTGTCATCCACCACGAGCACGACGCTGCCACAACCGCCTTCGTCGCATCTTCAACCTACAAAGGGAAGTACAGAGAATACAAACCTAATCTGCATTCAAAACAAAATCACAAAACCATGTTCATCCCCTTCTTATCTAGAAGCTTTCCTCGCGCAGCCATGACAATTCTCTTGAACCAACACCATGAATCCTTCATCATGACATATTGAAACGTGTAGAAGAAATTAGAAACCCTAAAACAGTTCAAGACCCTAATCGCGATCCAATAGCAATGAGCAACTCGCGCCTCCATCCATGGCCAAGCATCGCGAGCAACCTTTCTTCGCGACAGGAGTAAGTAGTGTCCCCTCTCCATAAAACCCTAATTTTGGGTGGGAGAAGGGGCTGCCATGTGTAGTATCCACCTCAACCTTTAATTGATTACCACGTCACTACATATAACATTAAAATGACACGTTACCACTATGTATTGCCATATCATCGTACTATTTACTCTGTTTTCTTTTTAATGAAAGGGACGATGTTGACACAAAAATTACTAAGGACCAACTAGACACTTGTTTTAAACCAATGACCTAATTGACACAATGGAGCAAAACAGAAAACAAAATAAACTATTAAACCTTTTATTTAAGTTCTAAATGTCTCCATTTACATTTAATACAATAACTTTATATGAAAAAAAACTTATATCAATGATTTTAATATTCTCTAAAGTTCTTAAAAGATAAAGATTCACCTTAAATCTTTTTTAAATTTTATGCGATTTTTAAAAAAACACATATATAAAACATCTAAATATCTCAAACTTCTAAATATCTCAAACGAATGATAAAAGATGAACTTGATAATTTTTTTTATAGAATATAAGTATTATGCTCTACACCAAAACTTTTATAATAAACTTTAAACTTCAAATAATTTGGTCATATTCTTAAAAAGAATAAAATTAAAATTAAAATTAAAAAAATAATTTTAGAAAAATAATGATCTTTATAAAATAAGTTTTGACTAAATAAATTTTTATTTATGAATTTATATTTTAATAATTAGATATTCAAACTTTATTTTAAAAAATAATTCTAATTTTAGTTAATTTTTAAATCTTTACAATTAATATATTAACTCATAAATGAGCATATGGAATATAAAATGTGTTTTTCTCAGGTTTAAACCTTCAGATCGTCCTCATATTTATATGAAAATCTCAAGTGGGTCCTTGTATCTGCAACTGTCTCAATTGAATTCAAATATTTGAAAAATTGAGCCAATTAAGCCCTGTTCGATAAGTGTTGACAAACGGCGTTAAAATTTGCTGACATGGTGCACAGTTAATCTGTTGATGTAAAACTATTATATTACGTGGATTTTTTTTACTTAAATTATCAGTGATTGATGTGGCACAAGACAAAACCTTATACTACGACAAAGTGCTTGTTTCCGGTTGCTCAACCACTTGCACCATCGTCTCCTTCATCCTCTCCTGGTAACACTCAATCAAGTAAATTGAAATTCTATAGTTTAGACATTTTTAAATAAACAAACATGAAACTAACTCCACCATTCTTAGATATGATTAATTCCATGCCAAACAAAAAAAAATGCAAGTTCTTCAATGTAATCTAATAAATTCAAACCATTCAATTGAAACATAACCCTAACCAAAACAAGTCCTTTTATATAATAGAGAGCTTTCACCTTCTTGGTACGCGTTTTTATCTTAGATTGACTTGCATCTGGCTTCAGCTTCTTCATCACCTACATCTATGGCTGAAAAGCACCACCTCATTCTCCTTCTCTACGCCACTCTGCAATTCTCTTCATCTTCACCCTTCGATCACTTTTACAATGTTGGAGAACTTGTCCCATTGTTTGTCAACAAAGTGGGTCCCTTCAACTCCCTCATTACTTTTTTTTTCACGTTTGTATTCAATGATTTTCTGTTTACACAATTCTTTTGTGGCAGTGAGACCTATGAATTATATATGATTTTCCATTTTGCGCCCTAGGTTAGTCACTCTTGGTCTTAGGTTAAAGGTTAAAATTTTAATCTCGTGGTGTTGAAAAATGGGATCAAATGATCATTGGATTGGAAATTTGAACAAGTTTAATTATAAAAAGGTTGTGTTTTTCACAATCCTAATTGTCAAAAAGAGAGAGTCCCTAGGGAAAGTTCTCAGTGGTGACTGTTTGAGCAATGCTTTGTATGAGTTTAAGTTTAGAGAGGACAAGATTGAGGAGACCTTGTGCCCAAAGAAGCTTACCGTTGATGAAATTGTCTTCTTTAAGCGCACTATAGACCGTGAATCTTACTTCCAATTCTACCTGGATGATCTTCCATTATGGGGGTTCATTGGGAAACTAGAAGAAGATACGTGGACTTCTGGTGGAGGAGGACAAAACTATTACCTTTTTACACATGTTCAGTTTGATGTTCTTTACAATGGAAATAAGTGATACAAGTAAATTCATTTGGCGATCCAAATCGTGTTGTAGATATCACTGAAGATGTTGGAGTTAATTCATTTGGCAATACAAGTAAATTCATTTCGCGAGCTCTCTTCATAGCGAAGTCCACCTTTTTCTTTGGGGCAACCTCGCAAACCACAAACGCGTGTCTTTGCACTGTGCTCAACTATAAGCAATTACCTAAAAACAAACCAAATCCAACACAGACCCACAATTGAAAACTCCACAAAAATCGAATCTTTCGCGTCTTCTGATGGAAATAAGGGAAGGAAGAGAAGCCCCGTCAAATGGGGTTGTTGGTAAAAGGAAACAGTGGTTGCCATATCTCTCTTCGCAAAAATGATGAGGAGGATGTTGAGGGAGTCCTAGTTGGTCTTGATGGAGGCTGTGCATATAAGGTGCGTGGCAGCGGACAGAAGTAGGGACAAAGCAAGGAAGAGGATGGTGAGAATGACGATGGGGAAGAGAATGATTATGAGTTGAGGGCTAAGTAAGGGTTGCAATGAGTGCTATGAACGACGGTGAGGCATGGTGGTCGGCGACGTTCATGAAACTTGTAGTTTATAATCTTAAATCGTCTAAGGATCTGTTATGCAGAACCCTAATTTGGGTGAAGAATTGTTTTTTTTCTTTTTTTTTGTTTATTTTATCAAATTCCATGTCATAATTTAAAATTTATTTCCACTTAATAAGATCACACAGATCATCATCACCACACATCAACAAACTTTGACACCGTCTATGAGAACTTAACAAACATGACAAATTGACTCAAGTTTTCAAATATTTGGACTCAATTGATACAGTTGCAAATACGAGGATCCACTTGAGATTCTCATATAAATTCAAAGACGATCCAATGATTTTTTTTTTGTTATTATATGGATGAACTAGTGACTAGTGACCTTTCACATATTTAAACTAAATAAATTAAATTATAAGGAAATTTAGTCACAAAAATATATTCATTATTATTTGTCTGCAGTCTAAAAATTTGATGTGCATAGGCATGCTTTCACGAAATTTTAACAACTCAAATAGGCATACTTTCACGAAATTTTAACAACTCAAATATGTGATGTTTGAGTATATTTAAAAATATTAAAATCCATGTACTTTGAAACTATAATAGAAAATCATATCAAATATAATTTTGAGCATATATTTTTAGCCACTAATATCATAAGAAAGAATAAGCCTTTGCCAAATGAAAAAGAATAAAGAAATAGGTCTGGAATAACATAATCCGGCTAACCAAACACACCCTTGGTTCTGAAAACCCTACTACTCTTAACGCTTCAATATAAATATTACGTACAACCAAGCGAGAAACCCTAATAGCAGTTTGGGAAGATAAGGAAAGATGCAGATCTTCGTGAAAACCCTAACGGGGAAGACCATCACCCTTGAGGTGGAGTCAAGTGACACCATTGATAATGTCAAAACAAAGATTCAGGACAAAGAAGGTGCAGTTTAATCGAAACGGTACCATTGATTAGTCGTTCTCTCTTATTCGTTCTTGGTTTGACACGTTCTGTTTCATTCTCTTTCCAGGAATTCCCCCGGACCAGCAGAGGTTGATCTTTGCCGGAAAACAGCTGGAGGATGGCCGTACTCTCGCCGATTACAACATCCAAAAAGGTATGCAAACTCTCAATTTCGAAATTCCGTGTCGTTTGGCCTTGTTAATTGCTCTAATGCTTTGAATGCGTTAATTGTTCGATTTGTTTTTTTAGATAGATTTTAGGAATTGTAGTTAGCCATATACGTGTGTAGGTGTTTGGGTTGAAATCTGTAGTTTTTAAATTGATAAGCATTAACATAAATTTTTTTATGAATATGACAATCAGATACTTTTTACTTTATTGTGTCCGACTCCAAGCACTTTCGTCGTGCTGCTTGGCTGAGAAAGAGCAGGCCTCAAGTATTGTTAATTATGCTCAAATACTTTAGTGTAAATTGTGAGACTTATCATTGTGTTGGTTTCTCTATTTTTGCAGAGTCAACATTGCATCTTGTTTTAAGGCTTCGTGGTGGTATTATTGAGCCATCTTTGATGGCATTGGCCAGAAAGTATAACCAGGATAAGATGATCTGCCGCAAGTAAGTTTACACATCCTAGTATTTGGATCCAGTTGGTTCATCCAGAACTAATTTGAAATATTTTTCTTAATTTGAATTATGCTCTTGTGTGAAGTATAGTCAAAGCTGACAAAACAAACTTTTTATATTGTTTAAGAAAGTCACATGAAACTCAATGTTGCAAGCCTAATCTGTCTGCAAGCAGTGTACTGATTTCATATATAAATGCTGAATGCTGAATGAGGTGCTTATCTACACTGGATGTCTGTATGAAAAATGTATGGCAACATCAGGTTGTTGTTTTCTTTTAGCTACGTGTATCTGGAAATCCCTGTGAGAAGGTATTGTGGCTCTCTACTCAGCCACTGTATCGAAGACCTATGTTTTGTTCCTTATACCATGTTCCCACCCACCACTAGCATGTTGGTTGGTTTTTTAACCCTTTTATTTGTCTACTCTTGTCCCACATCCACCCATTCTTGATCAATCATTGCGATGGATAAGGGGAGGGATGCTAAACTCTTCGTTCAGAATAATTTATTTACTATTCTAATAACATTGTTTCACCCTTGGCAAGGAATTATTAATTAGCTAGAGTGACATCTAAATGATAAATTTTTGTTACAAGGGTAAAATAGCATTTATGTACCAGAGAATACCCACATATTCATAATATTCCTCCCCTTTATCTTCTTTCCTCTTATTTCCCCCATCCAAGCCGAGTTTAAGTCCCTTTTACCTTTGACTTCATTAGATGCATTGAAATCTTGATGCGTATTAGGCTATGAGCAGCTATCTTTTTTATAGCACCAGGCATACGTAGCGAAAATGGATTTTGAATAATTTCTACAATTTCCTTTACAGATTAATTATTTTATGGAACTTGTTTGTAATTTGGATTGAGAAGATACAATTCAATGCATCAAATCATATTTCCCTGTTGGGAATTTCCAAAATGTTCTATATTGGACTTGAACTTCGTTTTTATAAAATGAATTTGATATTAATAGGTTGCGAGCTTCAAATTAAGTGCACTCTAAAAAACATCAGTGTTTTCTTCTGGGTTACTTCTGTTTTAGTAAGGTGGTGTTGAATTCCCATGTGCTGTAAATCAGATGTAATCTGAAACAATATATTCTTAAAAATGTCTTAGTAGTATTCATAGCAAAACTCTGGTTCTTTTGAGAACTAAGGGATGCATGTTGGAATACAAGTATTAGAAAGCCTACGTTATACACATTTGCTTAACTTATTCATGTTCAGTATTACTAATGTCCATTCACAGCCATTATGCTCATAAATCAATATGCTTTGCAGGTGTTACGCACGTTTACACCCTCGTGCTGTCAACTGCAGGAAAAAGAAGTGTGGACACAGCAACCAGGTATAATAATTTTTTAGCGCCATATCTCACCACTCAAATTTTATGGAATGAAATTTCGAGTTATCTAAGGCTTTTACTTTTGTATTGCAGTTGAGGCCAAAGAAGAAGATCAAGTAAACTGTTCTCGCTGCAAGATGCAAACATGTTATGGATTACTGGATATGGTGTAAACCTGACAATTCCATTAGCTTCTTAGTATCGTAGTTACTCATTATTCTTGTTTTCAGTTTGAGACTCGTTATGAATTATTCTACAGTTCCTTCTAATGGTGATACAATTTTGTTTTTGACAATAATGCGTTTGAAGTCGATGTTTCCCTGACAATTTTTTTATTACTTAATACCTCTTATTTCCATTATAAGTTGTGGAAGGTCAGGCCCGTAATTTCGACTCCATAATTTTCTTATGTTTTTCACATAACTCGTGATACACCATTACCGTAATTATGATTTAAATCCTTTTCTTTAATTTAACTCGAATGCCCTTAGAAGCGTATTGAGTTTCTTTTTATTTTGGGCTTGCGGTCGGAGGATTAAAAAGCTTTGACGGAGACGACGCTGTTTTTCAGAGTGTTCGGATTCTGAGCGTGGTTTCTGGTCTTCGTTAAAAGCGTAGTTTATTATTGTGCATTGAACAATTATTTCTAAGTCAGTATGATTTTTAACAATGTAAATACAAAGCAATGCTATATGACGTGACTGGCATCGCGGCTTCTTACTTCTGTATTGTAGTGGCCCATCACAAAAACCTAAAAGTGATAGTATGGCATCCTCAATCAGGTTAATCAGTTGGCAATTATCCTGGACAAGTAAAAATGAAACGCATCCATTAGCTCTACTCCTCTTTCTTGATACCAGATGATAAAGGAATGTGACCTTCAGTGAGAGAAAGTAAGCTTTTTCTCCGTCCGCACCTTGTGCTGAGGTCTCGCTTCATATTTTATCTGTTATGAATACCAAATCACGTAAAACACTTGTATCATTGCAACCTCTTTTGTGTGTTATGTAATTTGCCTTTATAACGTTAAAAGTAAAAGAATATGTGTACCTGGTTTGGAAAATGTTTTGGATCATTCTTCGAGGTGATTCGTTTGCTGCATAATCTAAACGAAGCAACTCGTCTGAGGATAGGCGCCAACCCAGAGCACCTAAATTTTCCTCCGCTTGTTTAATTGATTTGACTCCAGGAATTGGAACTGTACCTTTGCAAATGCACCAATTTATGGCTACCTGACATGATAAATGAAAGAATGAGATTGTGATAAGGTATGCTGTTCGGGCATGGTCAAGTAGGCGGTCAGCATTGTCATTTTCCACGCACCTAAGACAAGGACTATTAAGTGGGTTGGTCGGTGGTTCTGTAAAAGGCTACTACTTTATATATAACCTTTAAAAAAGTAAGCTGCGTAGGGAAGTACGACCTTTAAAAACATGAATGTGATATTAAAAGTTTGCTTCTAGGTAGTTGATCTTGATAATGAAGCAACATTAGTTCTCGTGTTTTATGTGGATAAGATGTATGAGAAGACTTCTACAGTGTACGGTTTTCTAATCATATTTAAAGTTTTACCTTGGTAATATACATCGTACTAACTGTATTACATTTTACTAGGGTGAAACTTTAAATATGATTGAAAAGCAGCACTCAAAGTCATGAAACTATACTAAATTTTCTTTTAAGATGCTGTAGTCCCTTTCTCAATCCACATATCAATGACATTGATATTACACAGATCCTTCAACGGAATAATATGTGATGTACAAGCTTCCTTGAATAAAAAAGATCTTGGTCTCCTGTTATGCAGAGTTTATTATTGGTTGATCTGGAGCACAGGAACGAGCAGTGTACAAAAAATATTGATTAAAAACCGAAGCATGAATAATATGACTACAAAGATGGAATAAAAATTGTTATGCAAAAGATTGGCCAGGCTAAGAGGACCCAGCTTTGCAAAAGAGATAAAACTAGTTTAGATTTTGGTAGTTATTGCGCTTCTTACTCAAACACATGTGAGAAAATGAAGTCTAACTAAAACGAGTGATACACACATCACTATCTTTCTTAAAAGATCCATGATTAAGCATTCAACTTGCTTTTAGTTAGCAATCCTGCAATGCATCTTTTACTACCAAGAGACATTCACAAGATATCTACGAGAAATTGGCAGCATAAAGAGAAAACGAAAATGGGAAACTGATCACCTGTGACATGGTTTTCCGCCGTTTATTTGCAATATCTCTCAGGGAACTCAATAAAGGATCTAATCCCGGAAGTATTTGCTTAAATAGCAACGCCCTGTGAAATGTGGTTAATCACTAAAATATTCTACAAGATAATAATGCATTGTGATACAAAATTATTCACCATTTATCCCCCAAAAATATTTCCTTAAATATCAACATACCTTGGCCCACTTGGAAGTTTAGATGGTGAGTATTTCCCAGTAAGCATTCCAAGTCCCAGAGGACTATAAGCAATCATGCGGATACCCAGAGAGTCACATATACTCTTGATCTCTAGTTGATCTTTCCCCGTGCTTAGCAAAGAAAACTGCACCTGAAACATTGAAATCATGAAGAAAAATTTTCCCATTATGTTTGAATTTGATCAGATCATGCCTATTTTCCCATTATGTCTAGCAAATTTTGAATGCTAATTACATTTACACATAACTTCATACCTGGGCTGAGCATAAGGGGACTCCACGGTCTTTCAGATAATCATGTATCTTTAGAAGCTGCTTTGGTCCGTAATTACTTACTCCAACACCTTTAACCAAACCCTAAACGACAACATATATGAGTACAGTAATTTGGATCATTCAAGAAATTTAAATTAATTTTTCTTGACTATGTAATAACCATTGAAGTCAATGTTTAAATATGAGGATCTAACACTGAAAAAGAATGTATAATCAAAAATCACTCTGAATGACCTTATCCACATTGTGCATTAAAAGGAAGATTATGGTTTCCTTCCTCCCCTTACAGGTTTATGCTACCTACTAGCATTGCAAACATCAGTTATGAAGTTTAGATAGCAGAACGCGTTTACAAGTTACCCTTCAGCCTAGTCCTTAAACAATATTTCACTCAAGGTCTTAATTATATATACCGATAATATTGCTATTAAACGTGAATTATCGTAACCTTCTCATACATTGCCACTAAACCATCCCAAAGAGCTAATTCCTGCAAAGGAGCATAATTTGCAGTTGACCAATGTAGTTGTCCTATCCCAATTTGCTCAATTTGCATTCTATCTAGTGACGCCCTGAAAGTTTATTTCATCCAAATTTAACACCATAAGCAAAAAGAAAAAGACACAAAGCAAACATTTGTCATGGGAGATGGGAAAGTTGACGAAGTATTTGATAGACGTACAAATACCTGCAAGCATTCACAAACTGCCCTGGTGTAAGGCGCCATGGATATGCAGCAAACTTTGTAGCAATTACTATGTCACGCTTGCTCCCCTTTTTCTCTAAGGAAGTCTTACATTCAATATGGTCAACAAATGTGAATAACAGAATCACCATATATATAATACACACTCACAGACACACTTGTAATGTAAAGATTTTATATACTACCATTCAATTACAAACCATCATGTATACAAAGTATGTTTACTTCGATAAAAAAAACTATTTAAAAAGTTCAATGGTTACAGTGTAAAAAGTTTTACAGATTACATCATGATAATTATGACGCAGAGAATTAACATAAATCAAACAACAAGGCCATTTAGGCAGGGCAAGTAACAATGAATTATTTATTTACACATGCACTCAAACCCACAACAGAATATATAATAAAGTAACTGGAAGTTCGAAAGGAATGTGAGATGAACCTTGAAATTCTCGAATGAACCTCCCCAGAAGCTTCTCACTCTGACCGTTTAACCTTCCAGTGCCATAAGAATCAGCAGTGTCAAAGAGATTGATGTCGTTGTCCAGAGCCATGTTGAAGATTTGTTGGAGCTCATTATCCATGGATTCCTGGTACCCCCAGAGAAACTGATTGCCCCATGCCCAAGTTCCAAACCCCATGGGAGACACACTCAGAGGACCCATCTTCACCTGCCACAATCAACCATTGAAATTTGGAGCTACCTTCCCACTCACACCGTACCACACCACACATGCCGCAAAAGGAAAATTGTTTTACCTTTTGGGTTGGCCAAAAGGGAGGGAATTTGAGAGACTTGAAGGAGAAAGATGGTGTTGATAATGCTGTGGGGTTAAGATTCCAGGGGCCAACACTGCAAACTGAGAGTGCCATTGATGAAGGGTGAGTGAAAATATGAAACACTGATAGAAGAATCAGACAGAGACCAGTTTCTAACAGTTTACCAGCACCGTTAATATCAGTTGATGTTTTGTGTATGTGGTAACCATTGAATTTCGATTTCCTTATGGATCAGTTTAGAAAAACAAAAAAATCACTAAAAAGATTGACAGCTGTGGGATTTGAACCCACGCCCTTTCGGACCAGAGCCTAAATCTGGCGCCTTAGACCACTCGGCCAAACTGTCTTATTTGTTAAAATACTTACATTTATCTTATATCTATTTATTCCATTCATTATCTATCAGTCTCTGATAGAACACAGTTCAATGACAAATGTGAAAAGAATCACGTGAAGTTGATATTCATGCATACATTTATCAAGGCCCAGTTAATTTTTTTTATAATAAAATAGATTGTTTGAAGAAAATGTTTGCTAAGTGATGTTTGATTGAAGATGGGAACTTATCGTAATGTCTAATTCACACTCATTATTTTCACTTCATATTTGATGTCTGTGCATTTATGATATCGCTAAGATGATGGTTGTTTATATGGGGTAGGATAAGAGATGAGTCTGAGCTGGAATTCTGATCCATTCAAATGTAGGGACACTCTTCTAATCTTCTAATTTAATAAATATGATAAGTGTAATTCATCCGAATGTAATTATTACTTTTTATATTTCAACTATTTTATGTTTAAAGTACTCAATCAACATTCTGGTATTTTAGCAGAATATATGTTGCTGAACTCACTTTAAGCAAGACAACTAACAAGTGAAAACATAAGAACTGAATTCCCTTTCAGAACCTGTAATTCTCCTCCAAAATTAGTGCCCAGTATTTAAGAATGTTGCGTTGCGTGATCTACTATTAGCAATTTATTATGGGACATAATTCCATATATTGAATATCTAAACAAAGTTGGAGGATCTAATTATATTATTGTAATAAAAAACATGGATTTTGTGTGACGATGTTTATGCAGTCATTCTAACCATTATAATCCATTCCTCTAACAGGTTTTTCTACTGGAATTCTCTTCTGCTCTAAGGGCCGTGAACTTAGTTGAGATAGCATATCACTCTCCTTTTACCATGGAAATAAGTCCATAGGAAAAGCTAAGAAATTGAACCATGGAGCAATTTCTTATTGACACGGTTCATTCGTTTTGTTTCTGTTCCTGTAGAGATCGCACTTGGAATAAGCTAAAGTGATAAAAGAGAGGTCCCCTTAAGAATATTAAGTATTAACCCCTTGTAGTGGGAAAAGGAAAAGGAAGAAAGAACACGCGCACACACACACGCAAAGGGATGGGAAAGGCATGCAAGCATGAACAAATAGAGACATCATTTCACATTATTTCCTTTTCCAAATCTCTACACAATTGAATTTGGTGAGGCTAGCTTAATTCTCTCCCTATCAAATCAAGCCTACAAAACTTTCTTCCAGTTTCTTGGCCTATTCGACATTCTTCAAGGCTGGAATGTTGAGTTTTGACCAGTTGGCAGCACAAGATCTTCCAGCCAAGTATGAACCGATCTTTGTTCCTTGTTGGAGGAAACAAACATCATACATGGAACGCAGAGTGTTGTTCACTTTTTTAAGTCCAGAAATCTAACCACTGAGAGCTGCTACATGACTGGTCCAAGATGCCATTAGGGTCCACACTACTGTACCATTTTTCAAGTGATGCTAATGGCATCTCAGCGTGATCATTATCATCCATTCTGAGAAGTTGGTGTCCTTTGTCCTCAGATTTCTCACTTCTCATGATGCTATTCTCGTTCTGATCATCTGAATACACACCTACTCTCTCTTCCAAACCCTCATTTGAAAACCTTGGTTTTGCTTCAGGCTTCCAACTGCTGTATCCACTGCCTGAACCACCATCCTCTATGCTGTGTTCTTTGGCACTCTTGTCTTCCCTTCCACCATCATGTGATGACACCACCAAATCACTTAGCTTCTGCAACTGTTTGAGGAACAAATAACTAAGTTAAGGGTCGCATGCTTTGTTGAGAGAATCAATAGTAAGAACTAACAAGTAATCTTGTCAGAACAACAACCAGAAACTTACCTCTACTTGCAAAGACTCCTTCTCTTTCTTTAGGGACTCAAACCTAGATGCTAAATTGTCATATTCATCCTTCAGTTTCCTGTATTCTTGCTCTATGCGTTTTGATTTCCACCTCGCCCTTCTGTTTTGAAACCATATGGCAACTTGGCGAGGCTGCAGGCCAAGATCTCTTGCCAGTTGCATCTTCTTCCTTGGCTCAAGCTTTGACTCTGTCTCAAATATGCATTCTAGTGACCTTATCTGTTCATCACTGAACCTCCTCTTGTTTTCTATCTTCTTGTTTTTCTTCCTTGGTGCCTCCAAGCTGGCGAAGCTTTCATCATTTTTCCCCTTTGATGCTTGAATATTCTCATCTCCCTCCATCATGTGAGTAGTGAGAAAGGAAGTATTTTATGGGTGAATTTGGAATTGGATACACAGGAACAAATAAAAAAGAATTATGTGATTTAAAAGTCCGGTGAGGGGGGATCAGGTGCAGAATATATAGCTAGCCATAAAAGAAAGTATCTAAAAACCATTTCTATCACGTTATTGCAACTTCTAATGGAAGGATCATGGTGTCCTATGGGATAAGATACCGTGTGGCTCTTTCTATCTTTTGTTAAGTAGGAAGAAATGATCTTGCTTCCTTCGTTTACTTGTAGACTATCTATCGGCCATATACTATTTTGTTTGTAGAAGGAACTGATTGCTTGTCACTTGTCACCCTCACAAGCACACGTATCTGTTGCTTTTTTATAACCAAACCAGGGAAGAAAATAAAATAGCCAAATTAGCCCTCAAATATATAGCGTGTCATATGATATTAGTCCTTGCAATGTATATTCAGTCGGCCACAATAGTTCTCAAGTTAACAAAACCAATTTCTTGTCTGTATAGAAGGAAAAATTAATGTAGTTTCTGCATAAATTAAATCAGCTCATCATCTCAGCTTTCAGAGAAATTAGATGGAAGAGTTTATGCGAAAGATCAAATGTATGAGTTGATTTTAAATATATCAAATAAATTAAACTTATTTATAAAAGTATCTATTGAAACAAAGATTATTTACTTGATGAATTATACATGTTAAGGAACTTATATGGTAAATTTCATCTGTAAGAGTTAACGACTCACTCTGTCAGGTAAAAGAAAATCTGCAGGTTCTATATGTAAGTGGCTGTTCCAGTAATTGAAATTGAACATTTTAACTGTGGCAATAACACAGTACCTTGCTCATACACTAACCAATATTAGTATCATAATATTACAACTCAGATGCCGCCAGCAGCACGTATAAGAACGCTGATTTGCCTTTGTTTAAGAAGAGAAAGTAATCATCAAGAATAACTAAAGAACATTCATATATTTGAAGAGCTTTGGTTAAATGGTTGTTGATCTCAAGAAATAAAAGTGACAAGAAAAGAAGGTCAACAATAACTTAGAAACAGACACAAAACAAGGTCCATATATGCACATCATTATATATATATATGCTAGAAGTTAACTATTTCTTCGGGACTTGATTGAAGAAAAGGGGGTAAATACAACTCGGATGGCACATCACTGATCATTCAGCTGAGCTACTCTCACGCAGTGGCTGCCAAAAATCAACGGTGGCAAGAATAAGATATTATATTGTTTGATTGTAAGTTCCAGCTAAATTGGAGGTTACTTTGTTATGGAAGGACTAATGTTTCTGTCAAAAGTGGACCTATTCTCTTTTGTTGTTTGGATCTGTTGACAAGAAAATTCTTATCCCGTGTCATTATTCTCAGGTTGCTTTCTAAATTAGGTGGCTAAATATTGAAGATCGATGAACTCATACAAAATATGACCGGATAGTGTGTCTGATTGACACAGTTGATAGCAAAGTTAACAGGGTAAAGGGGCAGTGTCTTTTTTCTGCACACAGTTGATGGCTGAGTCAAATGCTAATACTCTGCACAAGTTATCAAAGGGAAACGAAGGAACTGTGTTCTTAGCATGAGTTGTAAAGTAGAAAAGGATAAATTTAGAAAAAAAAAAAGGGTCATCATTCCTAATTGTAATCGTGTATATTGAGTCCTTACCATTTTTCTAAACCCTGTAATAGAAGCAGTGAATAAGCTATATATATATATATATATATATATATATATATATATATATATATATATATATCATATATTCTACAGTGAAAGTTTGTAATCCGTGTCTGTCATTTGGTTAGATAAGAGAAGAGATAAGATGAAGTGGGAATCATTTAATAATGTAGATTTTCCATGGCACAGAAGATAAGGGTCAATAGACGCAGCCTAATACAGACAAAATATTGCCAGATAATAGAGTTAAATCACGGAAAGCGAGTTTTTACATTTATTGCCAATCATACTAGTTGGCCTTAGGAAGCCACTTAATTCCTGGTTTTGTTTTGTAGCAAAACTGTGGACAGGAGTCCTTGTCAAATTAAGCTTTAGCATGGTTTAGGTTTGCTTTATGAATCTCCGTCCATGGTTAAGAGCCTTTGCAGATTGGCTTTTCTATGTTGGTGCAGTCTTGGCTGGTGTTTGGTGATGTGTCTCGTGCATACAAGCAAAACAAAAAACGCTAAGGTCAAGAAGTTCAGATGCCCCAACACCACAAATGTCACAATTGCACGCCAAGTGAATTACTTTTCGAACATTTTTAAGAAACATCATTTTATTCATCTCCAAACTCCTACAAGTTTCTTCCTCAATATTGGTCTGCTCCATTGGAGTTTACATTACTTCAACTCTAGTGGCTACTTCAAGTTAAAATATGTCATGTTGTTTCTATTTATTCTTAGTTCAGTATTTAAAAGTAAACTATTTAAACTAATTAAACTGCACTAGTACTATATATATACTACCACAGAAATCAAACTTTCACATGTTTCTTTTGTTTTCAAACTAAAAGTCTTTTGCGACAAAATTTTGAGACTAAAAATATTTAACCTTAAAAAATTTTATGATTGAAAAAATAATGCTAGAAAGTGCGTGGGGAGAGAGGCATTGGCTTGGTCCGTGGATGGGAAGTTGATTTGTTCGTGAAAGGGACATGAAATTTGTCTTGAAACGGCCATGATTAGGGTTGCTTTCCGTTTGGGTAAGTATGAATTATCCGAGAAGTTGGTGTTCGTGTAAACGTGAAGGTATTAAGATGGGTCCTTATGCTTTTGAGGAAGGGATAGGTGTCGGGATGCCAATTGTGCCAAATGGGTGGCCCTCATACCAATAGCTTCGCAAAGTTAGGTATTAGGTGCCTCAAAGTCCTAAATGAACTGATTGCTCTTCCAATCATTATTACCCTTAGATAGATTCGTCTAATCATTGTCAAAACTATCAAGGTTAATGGACAAAATTTCCATACCAAGAATCATACGTCCTATGTCACCAACTAAACTTCAAATACTCTTTTTCTTACTTCCTTTCTTTTTAACCCATCTCCTTCGATCGCTAAATCTCACCTTCCAAACTTCATCTGCAACAATTGCCTTCAATGGAGTTCCGCCAACTTCTAAACATAATTTTATCCCTAAAGGGTTAGTCTTTTTGACAAATTCTCTTACAGAAATCTCTCAAAAACTATTGGAGTTAAAGGACAAATTACATCATTTAAGTTATTTGTTCACAGACATGTGATTAGCTTGACGACATTATCTTTGACAATTGTGTCTTTTGTACGAAAAATTATTTGTACTACAGTTATTATCACAGGCTAGATATTTTTTTTAGTATTATGTTAAGGTAAAATTTTCATTTTTTTTTTTGCTGTTTGTTTAATTATATTTGTTAAAAATTATTTTAAGTTAATGATAACGTGGGACAGGTTATCCAGGTCAATTCGTGGTCCATTATAACAAAATAAATAAATATTTAAGTTTGTCAACTTGCATTGCATGGATGTGTCTTGTATAATCCGTAGTATGCAGAGAGTCAAAGTGGGAAAGATTTATCTCATCCATAATATTTTTTAATATTTTATTCTTGTGTATAATTTATGGATTGAATATAATTAAACCTATTTATAAGTATTAATTTAAATTTTATTTTTATTTAAACGTTTTTTTATACTATGTTTTCTTATTTAATAGTAGATAATTAATGTTAAACTTTTTCTTTTAATTTATTGTATTTGCAGTAAATTTTTGTTGTCATAGGATATTTAAATTTGAATTAAAGATTACTAATTCTTTTCTAACTTTTATATTATATGATCGACCGGTAATTATGCGATGCCTGTAAGAAATATTGGCTTTATTGATCCAAATGGATAAAAAAAACCTTAATATAACTTTTTTATCATTCTTGTTTCAATTGTTTTTTAAAATATATAAATGGAAATTTCAAACATTATAAATTGACCTTTTATTTTAAATGTATTAATTATGTTCCATTTATTATTATTATGACTCTTAAAATGTATAGTTAAAACATAAAAATGCATGGAAATGGAATTCAAATTTAAAAGTTAGCGGAGAAAAAGTAACATTCAAATAAACACATCTATATCCAAAGTTAATTCGGGAAAGGCATCCTTCCTTAATATAAACGACAATACTAACGGGGGGTTTTCTTTCTGCATCCTTACAAAACTTGTAAATTCCAAATTATCCTACATTAAAATTATAATAAAAAAATTCTACGGTTTTTTTTTTGTTTTCTTTCAACATTTTGGAATGAATTTCCAAAACTGAAAATATTTTCTGAAATATTTAATCTGAAATATATTTTTACTCAGAATCAATGTTTACAGTATTTAATCTGAAATATTAATTTTGTTTGGATAAATATTTTAGAAAATATTTTTGAATCTAGAAATATATTTCAAAACACTTATTTCAGTAAAAAAGTATATTTCAGATATTTCAAAAGTTATTTACAAATTCAGAAATGAGATACTTAATTCGAAATATAATTTGTTTTCCAAATTAAGAGCTAAAAAAGTATTTCTATACCTGGAAATACATTTAGCGGAATGTCTGTTCCAGAACATTTAAAAAGAAAATTTTCCACGAATACTGAATCAGGAACGCATGATTTGGACCCCGTTTGACCTCGACAACATGCAAGCTAAAGGGTGAGAGTGAAGAGTTTGAGAGACAATGGCTTCATTGCTCTGTTGTGTGGTTTTGACAGTTTCTCCGAACGAATGGCCCCGATTACGAACTGGCACGAAAACTCGACACGTGCGGGTGGCGAACCTAGCTCGGCGACTCCACCTACCCCAGCTTCGTACCCTTCTTCACTTTCCCTTCCGTCTGGGACTCCTTCGTTACCTCTTGCACAGACTGAAGGAAAAGATTCTCACTTGGGTAGACAATCTTCAATGGCCAACAAAAATGATGGAGGGAGGTGCAGCTTACTAGCACCACTTCTGGAAAGCCACGAAAGAAGGAAAAAATATGAATTAAACCTAGATTTATCATGCTTAATATATTTTAATCAAAGATAAAATACAGATATTACATTTTAGGAGGTGCAGAAAGAAAATCCATTGTATTGATTAGAAGCACACATCAAAGTTGTGCTTCTTCGTATTTACATTAGAGTGCTTCTTCTTGCAGCCCATTGTTTTTTCCTGCACCCTGTAGCACTGGTGAAATGTCTTTAATATCCTTTATTAAAAATATATTAAAAACTCTAATCTCCCTCTTCTCATAGTTGCTCATGGCATGCATCTCCTCACCTCACCCGTCAACATTAGCACCGCCGTATATGCCGTTGACACCTTCCTCAACCACCTCGTTGGCACCCTGAAACTCCTTATGATCAACATTCTCTCCTGTGATGCCGACATTTTGACGTTATGCTTCAGCGCCTTCCAGCAATGGTTGCCGTCGGGGAGTTTCCGTAACGCGATGAACATTGGTGCCATGGTGATGGACAGATCCAGCTTCCCCGTATTGGAGAAGATTTGGATAATAGGGTATCGTGACCTGGTAGGAGAGAATCTTGTGAGGAAGAGGAAGCATTGTCGAGCGAAGGAAGATATGAAGAGTTGTCCAGCGAATCTTACAAGAATTCTTACGAAAGAGGGGGAAGGGGAGTCATCGATGTCGTTGTGATGGGTGGTAACTGTGATGAGTGGTGAAGGATTGATAGAGAAAGGAGATGTGGTGAGAAGAAGCTCTTTTGGTTTATTAAAAAGAAAAAACCTTCTAGAATAAATGTTCTTAAAATTTGAAAGTAATTTTCAAAATTTTTATTTTGAAAAAAAAAAAACGGATTGAGTAATTTTTAACATAAAAATATTTCAAGTCTAAAGTCGTGAATCTTCGTAAAATACTTTTTCACATTTTTCTTTGAGTTAACTTAGGTTATCCCGAGCACGTTTAGTCAAATTCCTTCTGCGTTCCAAGTGAATAATCAAATTAATCGAGAGTCACAGTAAAATTTTAAATTCGCAATAAATACAATAACTTACTTTCTTACCTTTGACCTGTATTTATAGGTTTCAAGTATGACTTATGATTAACAACGTTGTAATCACAACCCAACTTCTAATAAGTAAGACTTACCAATAAACTTGAATAGAGGTTGTGTTAAGGCTATGAGCTGCCCTACCAACTGTCCACAGACAAGATGGTACGATCATATGGCTCACAGGCCCCCAAGCACGAGCCAGGTTTATATAGTGCCGGGGTTTGTTGTATCAGGCTGCTCGTGGTGGGGAACATTGCTTGTGGGAGCTCGTCCATTATGGGATTATCTAGTTTAGTTGATCGAGTTACATTTGAATTGTGGTTGAGTGTTTGTTTGGCAGGAAGACCCTTCGCACCATCTCGTGGTTCACACCTTGAAGAAGTGGCAAAGACGCTTGATTTGGTATGTTGATCGTGGCTTAATCCAACAGTGAGAAGACGCGATAATTACACATAATTCCTCAATAAATAGGGGTTACTTGTGACAATTATTTTCACCAATTTCTCTTCTTTATTATTCCTACCGTATAGTTAATTCTTTGTGTCAGGATAATAAAATGTCTACCGTTCAGTTATTTTCGTCTAAAGAGTCATCGAAAAGGGGCGGCGTGGGGCTTGTCGACGATGACACACAATCTTCGTGTACAAGCTCTATATCCTCTTCTTTCTTCGAGACAACCGAGCGAGATAACGATAGGGACTTTTTCGGTATAACGATCGGTTTATGGAGGGGTGGAAGTTACCGTATGGTCTCCCTTGGGACTGAGCACCACCCAGGTCGACCACCAAGGCCGTCCACCAAAGTCATTAATCTTCAAGGATGAGCTGCTTTGCGCCGAGTTCCTCTAGGTCGTGCCGAGTATGACCTAACAGTATGGTCAGATTACCAATGGTAATGACTCATTAAGTCCCTAATGTAGATTAAGGGGTGATTGGGTCGGCATTAGGCCAACGAAAGATAAAGGCTCATCACAACCATTATAAATAAAAGACCAAGGTATGACTTAAAAAAGATAATGCACATAATATGCATTACTTGTTGTGCTAACCGATCGGTCATATTAATGACTTGAGCGTCAAAGTGCCTTTGACAGGTACCCATCCGCAAGGCTTAGACTAGAAGGAGGGAGAGAGAACAACGTAACCTGGATGATAGAGGACCATTAGGGAGTTTAGGACAACTTGAAGTGCTTTGAGTAAGGGAACTCAAACATATACCCGAAAAATTTTGGTGCCCTCCATGAGACCAAACAAGTATCCCATATTGTAACCATAAAAAACTAATGAATGATACTTTGGAAGACCTCAATTGCCAAATCGTTCAGCCTTTATATTTTTGTTCAGCATAAACTTGCTCGAACCACTCGACTACACTTAGTCTCAAATGCTTGGTCTCAAGTGTTCGACCTAAAGTATTTGGTCTCAACTGCTCGGCCGTACTTGGTCTCAAGTGTGCGATCTTATATGTTTTACCTCAAGTGTTCAACCATACCTTGGCCTCAACTGTTCAGTCACCCATGGCATCACAGGTACTCGACCAGACTTGGTCTCAAGTGTTCGGCCTAAAGTGTTCGACCATACCTTGGCCTCAACTACTAGGCCACCCATGACCTCACCGAAATTGAAGACCATGGATATCTATGGCATGTTGCTTAAGAAGGACGAGTTGTATATCTGGCTCGGCTATCAAAGGTACGACCCGTTTTAGTCTTCCAACCACTCACCTTAATCAACGAACAAAGAGGACACAAAAACAAAAGCCAATTGAAGAACCCATCCTTATTAGGAGTGGGATGTGCACAACCCCTTCACAAAATAACATCATGCTCAAGTTTGGGGGGCTTGTGTACCATACAGTCTCCCTTGGCACCGAGCACCACCCAGGCCGACCATCTAGGGCATCCACCTAGGCCGACCATCCAAGTCATCTCCTTCAAGGATGAGTTGTTTTGCGTAGAGTTCCTCTAGGCCATGCCTAGTATGACCTATATTAAATTAATAACCAACTGTTTACAATAATGCATCCTCTCAAAAACAACTAAAATCTCAACTTAGAGATCAAAATTGAAGCCTACATGTTCTAGCTTATTTTTAAGTAGCTTAGGGACTCTAACAAGTCTGAAATGAGTTACCAATAACATCTAAACTGACCAATCTGACTCATAACCTATAACTCAAAATTTCACTACTCCAAACCCCAAAAATGAAGTTAAAACCAATTCCAAACATTAATAAGAATACTACTAACATTGTCTAGACTAGATTTCAACTAACAAACCACTCTAACAAGTCTCAAATGACCTCATAACAGCCCTGAAACAATTGCTCTCTCACCCCAACACCTATCCCTCCAATTCATTTATCAAACCCTCTATTTTTAACCTCACAACTCAAGTCTTTGATTCCTCTAAACTCCAAACACTTTGACTTCAATTTCAAACTTAAATACACTTCATTAAACACAATCATACAACAACAATAATGAAATCGTACCATATCAAGCATCCAAACATCATATGATCATTTATCATCATCTAAACACAAAGAGTATTAACACGAAGATAACAAATAAAGAGAAAAAAGAGCAAAAATGAACTGAAACTTATTTACTCTATTCTAGAAACTGATCGGATAGAAACGTAAACCTCGTTGTCGTGGTAGATTAGACATTTCCTGATAATCAAAGAAATGACTTGTTAGAACTCTTAGAGAGATGGTAGAGAACTCTAGAGAAGTGATTTCTAGATAAATGATACATTTTAAAATAATAAAACTCATTTATAACAATACTATTTATAATAAAACTATTTAATATTAAAATAATCGAGTCTCAATAGTTTTAGAGTACCGTTATTTCTAAAGTACCATTTTTCGGGGTTTTACAGAAAATAATTTTCAATTCAAAAAATATATTTCAAAATATCCATTCTCAAAAATATAGAAAATAAAGAAATTTAGAGATTTTTATTATAATTTTAATAAGGAGTAATGGGGAATTACATCTTTATGGAGTGCAGAAAGGAAAAAAGGGAGATAACGAAGAAAGGCCTCTTAAGTTAATATAAGCCCAATACTTTATTTTGATTTTCGACTTGTTGAACCAAACATTCTGGACTTCACTTTAAAATGTATAACTTATAATTAATTCTTAATTATTGAGTTTATTATTCTGGAGAAAATATTCCCGAAATATACGCAACTACTTGTCCAAAGACAATTATATGTATATCGTGGTTGGCTTTGAAGAGTTGAAAGGTTAATTTATTTGCAATATTCTTTCATAATTTTAATAGTTTACATTGTTTATGAATTAAGATTAAGAATAATTTAAATATATTTTTTAATTGTTTAAATTTCTTTTTAAAGAAAAAATTATGAAAAAAATTAGATTTAGAAACGAAACAATATTTAAGATAAGAAGATTCATTCTAAGAACAATATTTCAACGAACAATCAGAATATTGATACATGAATGTGTTTATACATTCACTTAACTTTACATTATATCATTAAATTAGTAAAACATTGGTATATTAAATAATTAATAAAACTAATATTTTTTCCTTGATCTCATTTGAAAGAACCCAGTGCATGCATGGAAGTTGTTTCACAGCACAACATCTACGCATGCATGCATCTACTGTTCCCGACAATACATGGAATTGGGTGACCGAACTGTCATATGATTCATGCACATCTAAGCCTCTTCCAACCTCAATCTCTTCACTACTTTTTGCTAAATTAAATCTACATATATGCATGTGCTGTAACCTTAATTTTATACATGCAAATTTATTGGAAAACTCGAAGAAACAAATACGTTATGTATGCAAAACATTTTATGTGATTCAATAAATCTCTATTAAAGAAAAGAAAACTTACATTGATAAGCATACATTCTAATAATTCTTCAAAAAGTAGCGTCTAAAAGTTCAAAGTAATGTCTAAAACAGCTTTTTATGGGTTATTTTGGGTGATTGATAAATGATGCTCGTTTATTTATTCTCTGATCTGCACAATCTTTATTAATTTCTTAGCATTAATGTTGCGACTGCAATATTTTTTTTATTGTAATCAACTAAAGATGCTAAAACTTAAGTATGAAAAATCTGTAGTACACGTCACTTTTTTTTAGCGTAATATGAGTAAAGTTATCAACTTGTTATGGAATATTTCGAGCTTGAAAATTAATCCAATTTATGTTATCAAAGTGGACCACCTAATATATACTTAATTAAATCAATTTTATTATTATACCTTTTTACTTTCGTAAGTACGACCATGATAATTTAGATGTATAACAATTTTTTTTTATTAGTTCGACTAAAAGAAACACAAAAAAAAAAACTATATTTACATTCAATGACATGGGAACCGTATTCGTTTGATATTGTCTAAAAATTTGGTGATCCTTTGCATTTCGATATATACATACATTCATACCCAAATCATAATTAAAGTGAGTTTTTTAAGAAAATATATTAATTGGGAAATTTGTTTTACTGCTTTATATTATAAGAAAAATGCGTCTAACTTAAACAATACATAAAACTGATGCGTGTCTATAGTGTACAATTATTTACAACTACTCTCACGTGAATACGATCTAAGGCAAATTTGGAATCTTTTATTATTATTTTTGGTTTAAATATTCTTTTACGTATACGAGGATCTTTTTATTCTACAGAAACAATATCAAATAATTTTTTCTTAAAGTTTGAGCTTTAGTAATTCTTATCTTTTAATCGGTCTGCAATTAACAATGTCAATGCAAAAGTTTATCAAAACTACACGCATATAAACACTTTTTAATGTAAAAAGATAATCTCTGCTAATAATGTAAGAAGTTTTACTTATTACAATTTCTTATCAATTAATATATTTATAAAGTTTTGTTCTTTTATTTTGTTTCTTTATTGTTGGATAATTGAATCTGTCTTTCCATTTTTTCTTTCAGAATCATTAAACTAATCTTCATTAAACTAATCTTATTACTTCGAAATATTAGGGGAAGAATTGAAGTTCTTCCTTCCAATACTTTATAATTCTTTTTACATTTATTACTTTATCTACTTTGTTTCTTTTTGTTTTGGACAATCTACTATTAAGATGGTGATTATTTTCCCCCAAGACAATAAAAGACAAGTAGAGTTAGAGTGAATGAAAGAGTTATAATGGCAGAAACCAGAAATAATAAACTCCATTCATTACCTTAGTGCTTCCATAGCATAGAGAGAGAGAGAGAGAGAATGGTCACCTTTAAACCCTCTCATCCAACAACTACAGCTGTGTTCCAGAAATGACCATCACCACCAGACCCCATCCATTCACATCCTCCACTCTCTCTCTGTCTCTGCGCGTTACTTTTACTTTCTTTTGAAACCAAATCATTTTTTTTTTCATTTCATTCCTTCAAATATGGTGCCTTCTTCCATATCAGAACCAAACACAACCGAAAGCACCTTCTTTGTGTCAAAGGGTTAGTCATATATACAGCTATAATGAACAAGATCCGGAAGCTATCATCTTTTGAGGGGAATGCTGCGTGGTCCAAGGAAATCGATAATATATAACTCCACCTTCACATCAGATCATTCAGATGCAATAATTCTATATTACATCTGCAGATTATGTTTTGTCTCCTCGGACCAGGCTTCATTCCCCTCAATTACAGCTTCCATCGTCAAAATCACGATCCTCTCAAGGTCAGTTATAATAATTATTATGTTTTCTTTGAATTTTCAGCTTTATACACACTCATCTGTTATACCCTTTTGCGTTGATTATATTGTGTCCCCTTTTTTATCTGTGGAGATTCATGGTGAGTGAGATTCAGTGGTGGATCCGTGTAATGATGAAAAAATTTGACTGCACATGTGCCCTTCTTGTCTTCAACACGATAGAAAAAGGGCAGCCATCATTTGCTTTTTGAATTCTGGTTCTACTCATTTTCAGATCTTTCTGTCATGCTTACTTCAGTTTCAGTGTCCTATATATCATTCTCTTGTTCACTGTTTTCAATCATTGGATCCAAATTTCTCATCATGAGTCTCAAGATCTCATCTGTCTGTCTATGTATAGGATCTGTTTTAGGGTTTTCATAGACAGCATGTTACACTTTTAACTAAGTAAAATAGTGTGAGCATATGCACCTATATCATAATAGCTTTTCCATTCATATCTGTTTACAAATAACAAGAAAAATGACTAACTGAAAGGGAGTTTTTTTTTTTAAAAAATGTCCATAACAAGCAAATTATTTACTGTAATATCATCTCCATTGATTTTCAAAACGTTGTTCTATGTATTTTCGGGTGGATTCGTGTTACAGAACTGCATGTCGTGTGGATCTCCACCGCCTGATCAGCTTTACCAATTATTCAATTATTGTTGTTTTTCGTCCCTTTAATTTCTCTTTTCATCATTTTCAGCAATTAATTCTTTGTGAGTGGAAGACATTGATGTAGAAGGATAGTAAGTTGAAGCATATTGTGTGACAAAATATTCTGTAGAATAGATTCTATTTTATTGCTATCTTTTCTTTCTTTATAAAAAGGAGACGTCTTTCTGCTGTCTTTTGAAAATCTTTCGAATCTCTCTTTTACTCTTTATTTTATCTTCTACAAAATATATCCCCTCATGTGATCAAATTAATTCTAATTAAGTTTAACTTAATCACAAACGATTCTCAGTTACCCATTTGGGCTAATCAAATCTTATTATATTAATTATCTTCCAGGATATATCTTTCTTATTTTCTAATCATTCTATTTATATGCATTATTGTGTATGGTAAATTATTGGCTTTCATAATTATTATTTAAAAATCACGTTATTTATAATTCGTTGCAAGTTTTACATTTTTTTGTATATTAACTATGTATTTAACTTAAATGTATATTATAACTTAAAGAAAGTGAAAAACAAAAGGTACCTTTAATATTAGGTGGTGTCATCATTTCACAAAACAAAGAAACTCTTCTGCGAGGAAAGGTTAGCAAGATAACAAAGAAACTTTAGGCATAGCTTATCCAAATAAGTAAGGTTTTCTCTGATCATCAGTTAAATAATCGATTGGAGATAACAGTGTCGTAAATTAGGTTCTTTAAGTAAATTTATTATAATATATTATTAGCATTAACAATTGATCTGCAAAATGTAACATTAATTTATCCATGGATAATGGAAAAACAAGTTTTCATCTTCTAACGAATTGTTTTGTTGATTGATGCAATGGAAAAAGGAAGAAAATGAACGTGTGGTTTCTGACAAGACCTTTTTGCACAGTTCTATCTCCATTTTATTGCATTCTTCCTTTTGTTTGATACATAGTCTCAACTTCCTTAAAATTATCGTGCTACTTCTGTTATGGTACACTGTATCGAAACCAGAACAAAGGGAGTGATGTTTATTAAGACAAAGCGCCATCAGACCTTTTCTTTTGTTTTTGTTGTCTGAAGGATAAAAGATATATAGTGCATCTCTTACAATGATGTAAATTTGTTATACATGGCGTTGTTTTGTTACGCATGATGACTAAACAAGAAACATTAATTATTAAAATGAAGGTTTCTTTATTTCTTTAGTGGGATGCAGGTGCTCAACACCGGGACAAAAGGAAAAGAACAAAAATTTAATATATAGGTGGAACAGAAAGTGATAACTGGAAATGTAGGTTTTATGTGTATTGCCTCATAAGTTGTTGGCAGAATCATATCCCAATTTTACTTTCCCCACTTTTCTCCCACTCAGATGAACACACCAATTAATAATCTCAGCCTAACTCTGATAGTGCAGGAGCATTTGGTAGCAACAAGGTTGCAGGCATTTTGTTTTTTGTTGCATTTACTTTATTTTTTCCTCTTTTGGCGCTTGCCAGAGGGTCCGGATGGTCAGAGAAAGAATTAACGGATCTCATCTCATAAAAATGATTAAATTATACATAGGCTATTATTTGTTAGGATATATTTTGATTACATATAATTTTTTTTTTCTAAATTGTTGATATAATAATTTGACTAATAGAAGAAATCTCTTGAAAATAAGATTTATTAAATATATTTTAGAATTTTAATTAGTGACATAATTATTATTCAATAATTGAGATTAAATTAAATTTTTATTATTATTGAAAATACTCATTAATAATAGATCTTTTAGTAAATTTATAATTTTTATTATTGACGAATATTTTTATCGACAAATTTCATTAATAAATTAAGTGTCAAAATTTTACTATAGTAGAGATGATGACTAAAGCGCAATGGTGGTAAATAGGGATGACAAAAAAATTCGCGCCCGTGGATACTATCGGATAAAACTCGCGATGGATAGTTACTATCCGCGGATATTTATTATATGCAGTTAACGGGTAGCGGGTATTTCAATACCCGCTTCTAAACGGGTCGGATGTGGGTATTATACTATCCAACCCACGGATACCCATTACCCGAAAAAAAATAATAAAAATTTAATTAATATTTTCTAAAATTAAATGTTTTTATTACTCTTAAAAAAGGAAAATTTTAATAACAACTTAGGATTCCTTTCAATTACCTTTTTTTAAAAGAAAAAAAGAAAAAAGGGGTTACATTACTTTTGACTTAACCCTAAAAGAGATATCAGACATATACATAGAATCCCAATAGAAAATTCTCTCTTAAGGGAGGACTATTTTCTTCTTCCTTCTGGTTTAGCTCACGTAGGGAGTAGGTTTCATTCCCTCTTCCTCTCTCTCTTGGTTCTTATTGGGGTTTTATTTCTATTTGGGATTTAAAATTAAGGTTTTATTTGTTCTCTAGGGTTTCTTTTGTACGTTTTGATTTGCGTTTTGGGAGTTCGTTTCTTGATTTCTTCCTTGTTGATTGGTGATGCAAATTTGGAGTTATGATTCGAATAAGTGTTTTGAGTTTTTTTGGATTTTAGTTCATTGATGCAGATTGGACTTTTGAAGACCATGGTGGTTATCGCGGTTTGCAGAGTCCTGTGATTGCGTTCGTTTTTGGAATTAGGATTTAGGGTTCCTGTTTGCGTTCTCTTGAAAGTTGTTTATCTCTGTTTAGTACATTGATATGTATTTGTGGGTTAATCCTGTGACTAAATTGAGACTTCAATTACGACATGTTTCTTGCTCATATCTTTTTTTTTTCAAAAGTTGTTACTATTTTTTTTCTTTTAACTTATTTAAAAATTACATTGTGTCTTTTTAATATGTAGCAAATATATTAAATTATTCTCTTTAACTTGTAATTTAATTTAAATCTAATTTAAAAATTCAAAAAATATATGTTTTAAATATTTGTGGGTTGAAAACGGGTATCCGCGAGTTGAAAAAAGTCCGCGAATATTTTTATGCGGATATCCAACGGGTAGCGAGCCGCGTTGCGATTACGGTTTTTTGCATGCGGGTCGGGTTGCGGGTAGGCACTATCCGTGCCCGCCCCAATCCATTGCCATCCCTAGTGGCATAGCAATCAGAATGACTATCATGATAAGAATGACAGGGAAATAAGATAAAAAAGAAAATGAAAAAATAGAGAGAAAAACCAATGAACAATTAGATAATTACCATTCGTCATAAATAATTATCAACAAATTTTGATAGTTAATAATTATTCATAATTTTTTCCTATTTGTTGATAAAATTATTAATGAGTAGTTTATTGATAAACTTTTAACCGTCAAGGATCTGTAGTAATTTTAGTTTACTAAGAATTTATTTCAATTGTCGATGAATTTTGTGTGTATATATGTCTAAATAATATCCTAAACGATAAAGAGAACAAAATATCCTAAACGCAATACATTATCTTAAACGATAAAGAGAACAAACGTTATAGTACAAGGACTATGCTAAACGCTATAATAAACGTTTAACATTTTAAATCCAATCTACAAATACTTTTTGTTTGTTGTATGTTTCTCTTTATCTATGCAGACCCTTCAAGAATAAATACTTTATTCAAAACTTCTATGCTGATTCAAAAGGATGTTAAGAAATACAAAGATATTCTAGGAATATTTCTTCAATGTTTTCTGTCTGACCAATCCGTACAACAATACAATTTTTCTATACAAGCAAAGTAGCATTTGACAACATACAAAAGGCTACAACAATACCAAAGTCAATGCTCTAGAGTAACAAATATTTTTCGAAGTTTCCTATAAATAGGAGACTGCATGAAGAAGAGAAATAACAAGATATAAGAAACAAAGTAATTGCACATATTCCTACACTACCAAAATTCTCTATCTATGATAATGCACCATCTAACTTTGAGAAAATATCTTTCTAACAATATTTTCATATATACTTTGTATTGATTTATATCACCTCTAACAGAGGTTTTCATTTGTACTTGTTTTAAAAACACTTTGTTATTTTTGGATAATCATGAGTGATTTAAAACACTTGGTTTGTTTAACTCTGGAGGAATTAAACGGTTTTAGCCAATTGGGCAATTGTAAAACCAAGAGTGGTGAAACTCATTGTAACTTATTAAATTTAGTGAAACCCTTTAAAAGTGTTTAAAGGAGAAATGGACGTAGTTCAAGTTCGGTATAAAAACGAGTTTTCATCTTTGCTATCTTTTGCTGTGTTTTTAAATGCTTTCAGAAATCCTTAAATGTTCAACACTGTTTGTAGACTGTCTAACCCCTGCAAATAGTGTCTAGTACTGATAGTGAAAAGTTTTCAAAATCTATTTAACAAGCATCAAACTATAGAGAAAATTCTAGACCTGTCATACTTCACTACAAGAAAAATGTGATTTACATACAGATTATTACATGCGAATTTTACATACAGATTTTGAAAATTGAGTTACATACAAAATTTTTGTATGTAAAATCCGTATGTAATGTTGATACCTCAGCATGGGAATTTTACTAGGGGTATATCCAAATTTTGAATTAATTAATAATTAAAAATAAAAGTAATTTTTTTACTCAGCTATGAACATTTCAAGCACTGCACTTCCTTATGTTCTCACTGTACTCACTGATTCCTTCCTCTCTTGAATTGTTGTAGTCTCCCACTCTCGCGTTCAGGTCGCCTCGTTCATCGTCACTGAATCTCTGATGAGTCTTTAATCTTGTTCGTGGAAACCCTAACCTTCTTTGTTCACCCTGTAATGAATTCATCTCATGTTGCCTCACAGAGAATCATAAGTTCGTTGTTATGGTCAGTCACTGTTCATTGTTATATGGACTTGGTTCGTTGTTTATGCATTTGGTAAGTAATGTTGGTTCCTTTGTAAATACCGAAATTCGTAAATTCTGAAAACCCTAATCATTCTGTTGTTTTCTCATATTGGTACATATCATTGTATGGTGTGGTTGACGTTATATATGGAAGACTTTTGTGTATTGGTAGGATATTTTGAGGGAACTAACGGTGTTAGGTTTTTGGAAGATTCAGATTCATATTAAGGTATGTTTTGTTGATTGTGTTTTGTCTTTCAAAGTGTAATTTTAATTGTTAGATGGTTCGTTTCTTTGTAATATGAAGTCAGTTCCATTAAGAAAAAGTTTTTGCACCTGATTTTTGTTCGCCTTTGAATACCACACCTAAATCACTTCCGGTACTACACATGACCATCATACTCATTAAAAGTACTAAATCACTATATTTTCAATTTATAAAAATTGTATATGACACCTTATCTTAAGTAAAAAAATTGATTTCAAACTAAAATTCATACTTTTAATAGCCTTTTCATTTTAATTCTTTGCATTTTGTGTTATGATCCACTATGGTAGATTTCCATCCATTTCATGACTTTAATCTCCCCTGCATATGTAAAATTATAGTTTTATTGCATGTTACCCAATCCCCAATTGGTCGTTTTTTATTTCTTTCACTTTTTGTTTATATTAGATGATGTTTTGTTGATTACAAATAACATAAGTTATGATTACTTGATCAAAAAATATTAGGTGAGTAGTTATTACTTATGAATTTAGGGCTTTAGGTCTAACATTGGCTATTGTTATTAGTTGGAGGAAGAGAATTGCCTGTAGGTATCAGCGAGTCGTGCAGCGGAATAAAAAGCAATTATAAGAGCGGAAAGCGTGTATCGGTCAATAAACAAGATATAATGGTCATTTTAAAAATTTGATTTTCTTAGAGAAATTTTATCAAACAGTTGATATGCTAAAACTGCAGAGAGTGTAAGGTTCAAGAAAATCAACATAGAAGTTTTATCTTGGTTAACATCAAAAGATTTTACGTCCAGTTGTTAATCACTATGAATAATGATTAACCCTTTTTCACTGAAAATATTGTTGTCATATTACAAGAAAATGAAATGAGCAAAGAATAGGAAACACCTTCCTTCGACAAACGAATGGAAGAACATTTCCTCGACAAACGAATGGAAGAACCTGCTCAGCCAACTTGAAGAGAACCGCTCCGACCTTAGACACACTAAGTGCGAGCTTTTCCTATTCACAAGACTTGACAAGAGCAACACTATCACTTGAGAACTTCCTCAGACAAACTATATTCTTAAATGACATAGATTCCTTTTCACTCTCAGAGAGATTCCCTTAGGAACAAAGCTCTAATAGTCTCAAAATGAAAAGTTACTTCCTAAGAGCTATGGAAAACACTATTTATAAGCCAAGGTTTATAAAATGAAAAGACAACTCCCAACTGCCAAATATAATCTATTATCATAAGTGATAATCAATTATTTGTTTCCTATATGGGGTTTTCAAAAAGTGATAATCAATTATCTTGAGTAATAATCGATTATTTGCGCAACTTGGGCAATATTAAATTAGACAGTGATAATTGATTATTCTAAGCAATAATCGATTATTTGCACGAGCAACTCTTTTCCAAATAGGCTCGTGATAATTGATTATTATACCAAATAATCGATTATCTGCGCAAAGAATTTCTAAACAGAAAAACTTCCAAGAGTTCTTACATCAACAAAGTAATTCCTATACAATTAATTCTACAAAATGCTTCTAAATAAATACAACAGAAGTCTTCACGTTCTTCATCTTGTAGCATCATCAAAACCATAGTATCTTCAAGACACTAATGCCCCTCATTGGTACCACTGCCAACTCGTATTGGTAATACTACTACTACAGTACCATAGTTGGTTTATTTGTTATTAGAACATATTAAGGTATGTATTTTGAACTTGATGTGTAGCTGACGTAGAAAAAAACTTGAGCAATACTTGAACACAAAAAATGAGAGAAAAGGGAAATGGTTTACCGAGTTATGTTTGGAGAATTTTGAGAGTGATTGAAAATGGAGAAGAGATAAGCTTATGAAAAGTTGTATCTCCCTATGAAAAGAGAAGTAATAAGTGAAGATGAAGACAATGAAGCATCTCGAGAAGAAGGAAGAATGATGAATGAAACGTTTTGAGAGTTTTTATTTCTTTGGTGACGGAGAAGAAGGAAGAATGAAGAATGAAAGACTTTTAGGGTTTCTATTTCTTTGGGTGGTGGAGCGTGAGAAAAAAAGTTTTCAAGTCAATATCTATATTTCATTTTTACTTATATTTTTTAATAATTAATTTTGAAAATCCATATATAAGATTGGTAGGTAATTTTTTTTAGATTACATACGTATTTTAAATGCTTACATACGTATTATATTCTTAGGTAAAGTTCACGCTTAAACGTGCCAACATTACATATGGATTTTACATACATAAAAATCGGTAGATAAAATCCGTATGTAAAATCTGTATGTAAAATCCGTATGTAATACCTGTGTTATGAAGGTTCACCTCTAAAATAAATAATTTTCAATTTTTCATTGTAGTGATAGGTTTTTACACCAATATTATGCTTAAAGGGGAGTGAGTTTTTGAATATTATAATTTTGTAATTTGTAAGTTGTTTTAGTGCTTTAGTGCCACATAAGTTTAAGGTAGTAGGTTTTGTAATTTTGTAACATTGTTATGCTTGAGCTATTTCAATTTAAAATTATGTTGCACAAAAATTAATGTATACAACCACCCTTTAAGTTGATTTAGTTTGTTTTACTATGTTGACATTTAGTTATATTTTTGTTGTAACTTAAGAACTACTTTAAACTTAAAGCTCAAATAAGAGCTTTGAAATAATGTAGATGGTTGGAAAAATTCAATCTAAATTTAAAGGTTACAACACGACTTTAGACAATGATGATATGATAGAAAAACATAGTAAGATAAAGAAAAGAGGACCTACATTATTTTAGGTTTTTGTTTAGAAAAGACTTTTCATACAATAATTGTCGTAATATACAATCGTCTAGTAACTTTTATTTAATTGGTATATGTATTGAACATGGATCATGCTCCATCAAACCGTGAATGGATGTATGATAAGTGTCATAGAGGAAGATGTGCTTTGAAAGAGTATTTCATATTGGGAGTTGAAGAGCTTATAACCAAAGCTAGTGAACAAGACTATTCTCACAATGATGAGGAGTTCAATATCCATGTATTAAGTGTGAGTATATAAGGATTTTGGAGGAAAGAGTTATGAAGGTTCACCTCTACAAACATGATTTCAAACCTAATTAATAGATTTGGACGGACCATGATGAAAGAATGGTAGAAGATGATTTAGATAATGATGTAACTTGGAGGGGTGTGGAGACGAAAGGTGAACCAAATGACCAAATTATGTCCATACAAGACATGATGCATGATGCTCTTATGCAACATAAGTCGTGCTAAGTATCAAATTCAGATAACATGGAAAAGGCTCTGAATGACAAAACTAAAAGATTTTATAACCTATTGTTCGATGAAAATACACTGTTGTATGAAGCAGCATCAGACTCCAAATTATCAATGTGTGGCAGGTTCTTAGCTTGCAAGTACAATTGGAATGTTCCTAACTAATGCTTAACTTTTATTGCAAAAATGCTTGTGGATGTAACACACATCAACTTGGGTTTACCTAAAACTTACTATGATGCAAAAAGGTTAATGTTAAAGTTGGGATTATAGTCCTAGAGGATTGATTGTTGTGTGGATGGTTTCATGCTCTTCTATGATAATGAATATGGTAAGAATGATGAAACGTTGTTTGAATGCAAATTTTTTCGAAAACCAAGATATCAATACGTAATACGAGAATAAGTACTAAAAAACAAGTTCCTGTAAAATTGATGTTCTATTTGCCAATAATTCTAAGACTATAAAGAATGTATGTCTCAACACAAATTACAAGAGAAATGACATGACAATATGAGAATAGGTCGACAAATGGTGTTTTATGTCATCCATGTGATGAAAGACTTGAAATCACTTTGAAGAGCATATCCTAATTTTTTCCTTGAGTCACACAATGTATGACTCAATTTATGTTCTGATGGTTTTAACCCATATGTGTAGGCATCAAATATATCATATTCATGTTGGCTAATAATTATGACCCTATATAATGTTCCTCCCGAAATCTGCATGTCTAAACCTTACATGTTTATGACTTGAAAAATGTATGACTTGAAAAATGTATGACTTTGAAAAAGTTGTATGACTTGAAAAAGTTGTAGACTAGTGTCCTAACATATGATATTTCAAGGGGACAAAAAGTTTATAATGAGGGTCATGCTGATGTGGACAATTAATGATTTTCCTACTTATGGTATGTTGTTTGGTTGGAGTACTCATTATAAACTAGCATGCCCATACTACATGGAGCACATATACAAAGGCTTTTAGATTATATTATGGGGAAAAATCCGTGCTTTGACTTTCACTGGAGGATTTTACCAAATGACCATATGTTTAGGAGGAATAGGAATGTTTCCAAAAAGGGGAAGTGAACATGGATGGGGTGCCACCTAACCTGACACTAATAGAAGTTTGGAATAGAGTGAAATGTTATCCTAAAGTAACTGAAAATAGTGTACAAAGAATAAATGAATATGGTGAGTGACAACGAAAATAATCATCTTTTGGAATATATCCTATTGGAAGGATAATTTGTTAAGATATAATATTGATTTCATGCATATTGAAAAAAAAATTCTTTAACAATATTTTTAATACCGTGATGAATTTTAGTGAAAAAACAAAAGGTAATAAAAAGACCCAAATAAATTTAGATTTGTATTGAAGATGAAAAGCCTTGGAACTAAAATGTTATAGTAATGGAAAATGTACCGGTCAAAAGCAAATAATACACTTTTACTAAAGCAAACAAAATAGGTGTGTTATTAGCTAAAAGATCTTAGGATGTCTAAAAGAGATTCTTTTAACTTGTCAAAGTGTGTTGATATAAAAAAAGAAAAATTCATGAAAATCTACCTATTCTAGTTGTTTCTTTTTCTATTTTTGTCTATTGATTAAAAAAAACAGTTTTATTTATAAATTTACAATAACAATTTTTTTACAACAGTGACTTGAGACCCGTTATTAATTTAAGTCATTAATGTATTTTTTTTACGAGTGATTTTACATGTCAGCTCCATAACCAATTTTTTTACGTTGCTTCTATGTCTATCTAAAATATCTCAACGTAAGTTATTAAAATATAAGCGCTTCACATAAACAGTTTGGCAAGTAAAATAGAATGATGATATATTGTGATAAATAATATGTAATAAAAAAAGAAGCTTTGTTCTCAATAAGCAAACTAATAAGCTTACAAATAGTTATTTAAAATATTATAAATATTATGCGACACTGTTTATAAAATAGTTTTATTATAAATAAATATGTACTCTCATAAACAGTTTTATTATAAATAAATATGTACTGTCATATGAATTGAGTTTTTATTTTTTTTCATAAATTGTTGATACTATCTTAAAACAGTAATATTAGCAACCTAAATTTTATAAGAATATCAATAATGGAAAAATACGAGGATCTATTAGGACGGATAAAAATTATTCATCATAATAGGTTGACAGGTGACATAATCATAATAAAAATAAGTTTAATACCTCTTTTGTTCTCTCTTTAGTGAGCAATGTTCAAGTCTGTCCTACCTTTTTTAAAGAGTTAAGTGACAACTTGTGAAAAAAAGTGTACAATTAAATCTTTTTTTATCACAACATTAAAAATTTAACGATCTAACAGACAATGTGGAGTGATCTGTGCTACGTGGCTGTTTAGGTTCATGACTCCATAGGGGTAAACATGTGATTTTCATTAAAGTTAACGTGGTAGTGATTAAAAAAAATTCTAAGTTAAGGTTTGGGTTGCAAAAATAGTGATTTGGGGTTAAGCATTTTGGAGGAGCTATCTTCCAAATTGGGTGATCTTGAAGCTGAAATCTGCATAACAAATTGAATTCCGCAAATCAGGTTATGGTTTACATTTGATAATTTTAAGAAGTTGAGGTTTTCGATATGTTTTGATTAAAAAATTATGAGTTAGGGTTTGAGTTGCAGAAATCGCGATTTGGGGTTAAGCATGGTGTAATCTAAATTGTCTGAAAACAGATTGATTGTTCTCCAAATTGTCTGATTTCAAAAAATGGTGTAATGTAACAATATGATCTGCAATTCTCCATGAAAAGAACTAAGGAAAGTTATTCAATATTCTCTAACATAATTTCAGTAGTTTTTCATTATTTTGGAAGGAGATGATCAGGGTTAGTGTTTTATCCTAGCTTTAGAATTTAGCTTTAATGCTTTGTGTGTGAGAGAGAAGTTTTACGAAAAGTGATTGTTATATCTTGATCATATTCATGCGCTCTTTATGTATGTATCTTTATGTATGTATTTATACCCAGTAAATTATTTATCATACATTTTCTGATACAGGTAGAATTGGTCATTATGTCCCGATCGGTTGTTACTAAGAGCCCACCAGATCATTAGTTGGACAGAGACACGAAGAGCGAGTTATCATTATTAGTTCTAAGGATAATGATGAAAAGGTTATTGATGCAGAGAAAGCTCTCAAGCAAATAAAACATTTAATTTTAAAGGTAAGATGGTCCTGATTGAATTTTTTGGCTCACATGCTTTCTCTGTAATATGCTTGATCTGGCTAGAGCTTTGAATTTTGTTATGATTTTTATTGCTGATTATGTTCTTATTGTGTTTCATAATTTATTATAAAAACCAGGGTGGGCGCTGTTTAATTTTTATTTTAAAATAATATGGTTTATTGTTTGTCTAGCTTTGAAAATTGAATTACTAAGGCTTGAATTGTCTAACTTGAAATTACTTGTTTCAGCAGTGTTTAGGGTGGTTTGCTGTTTCTACTGTTGGCTTTACGTTTACAGAGAACTTTTCTGTTGTAAGGAGCTGTACTTCATTCCTTATAGTTCAATACTGTCCTGATTTGTAGTCACGACTCATTGATGGAGAGAGGCAAGTTTTTATATATATTAAATGGTTTGACATTAAAAGGTCAGAGATCTTTGTTTTCTTAACTTGTTATTGTGTCGCCTCTGTTATTCAAGTAAAGTTATGGTATTCATCCTCTGCTTCTAGAGTCTAAATTAGCATTACCTGATGGATGATTTTAATGAAGCACCAATTACTGAAATGAGATTGATACATTATGATAGTCTTTGGAAGTTAAAAGATGGATAAGTTCATGAGGGATTCGACACCTTCAAATTGAGTATTATTAAAAGTTGCAATCGTGAAAATTTGGAGTTATCTGTACAACAAGGAGTATGGGCAACTCAAAGGAGTAATGAATCCAAACTAAATGAAGCATTTGACTTTGTGGAAAATGTGATATTGATTTTCTCAGTCAACCGTACTAGACATTTCCAGGTATGTTTTGTTTTAAGCCCACCACTTGGCTAGGTCTGTTAAACTTTATGGATTTAGGCCATGATCTATTTTCTTGCCAAATGACTGGAAATTGACATATTCAGCTTTACAGGCTTACTGTAGGCTCAATTCTTGGCTAAAAAATAACCTATAAATGTTAGTAATATTTCACATTTAATATGGTGATTGAATTTTACTATATTTCTGGTACCCATGTTTTAAATCTTCAACACGGCCTCTTAATATAAGTACTTCTATGACACTGTTGGTTAGACTAGTACTGCATTTTAATTAATAGAAACTTCAAAAGTCGGATGATTAATCTCATGTTTAATTTTGCATATCATGCTCTGCTTTTGGCCTTTTTATCTCTAAAATTTTCAGTGGCATATCAAGTTCTCTCTCTATCACATGCATTGTATAAAAGGTATTTTTTCTATTGGAAGACTTTTAGGAGTAGATCAAAGACTGGTTTTAGAAGCTATCTCTTCTAATATTTTTAATATAAATTGCCAGTGTTGTTTAGCAGACAAAGCAACAATAAAAATAACAGCTCTTTCTCTATTGAACAATTACCTGTTTTTGTAGTTTCTTTTGACATATAATCAACCTTGATCTTTGTCTAGCATGTTTTTCTTATTTATCTATGTATTATTTGTTTCTTGAAACATATCGTATTGTAACAGTTCCATATCAGTATCCAATTAACCTGTAAAACTATAATTTAAATACGGGAGATAAGTTAATCATAATGAATTAGTTGGATAAATTGAGAGATAGTTGATACTCTTTCTTTGATTTTGTTGTGATGCTTAAATTTGCTAAGTTAGGCATGAAGAAATGAATTAACCCAACTAATTTTATATTATTGATTACTTGTTAATTGGTCTTTTACTGATGATTTAATTCCACAAGAGGAATAGTCTTACAATTATAAATTTCTATTTTGCATTATGTTTACTTAGTAGATTACTTAATCCACTGTGATCATCGAATGCTTCCTGTCAGCCCTTAACAATTTTCATTTATAAAATATAAAATGAAAAAGAATCCTTTCATGGCTTTTCTGTGGCTGTGGCCAATTTCCTGAAACTGAAGTTACCTGTGTTTTGGCAGGGTTGTGCAAAGATGACATCCAGAATTGGTGGTTCTGTTGCTGGGGATAGCTGGAAATATGCTCATGGAACTACACATTATGGGCGAAACTTCTCAGTTAAATGATTGAAGGTATAAAAACTCTTTTAACAACTTCTATGTGTTAATTTTTTCAAGGGATAGCAATAGTCTTGGGTGAAAAAGAAGATACCAACCTTCAATCAAAATAGAGTTAATCTACTTCACTCGCTGCAGGAGCTTCTCTTGAAACTCTTCCTACCTTTTTCCATACCATAAACTTATCCAGTGCAGCAAGAATCATTTTTACTCCTTTGTCTGTTCATGCTGTTTCTCCATGGCGAAAACCATGCCCAAGTTCAAGGGGAAACTGGTGATGGGTGCAAATGGGCGCACCAACCCTTTGGTGTGGCTGGTGACTATTATCTGCACCGTGATAGCAGTGGCAGTGGTAGTTGTAGGCATTGTAGTGTTCATTGGGTACATGGTGATCCACCCCAGAGTGCCTGTGATAAGTGTGAACAGTGCTCACCTTGACCTTCTTAGAAATGACTATGCTGGTTTGCTCCAAACCCAACTCACCATTGTTGTGACTGCAAAGAATGGGAATGCCAGGACTCATGCAACCTTCTCTGACATCACCTTCAACATCAGCTACCAAGGGCAGGACATAGCTGTTCTTGTTGCAGACCCTTTTGAGGTGCCAAAGAACAGCTCAAAGGACCTCAGCTACGTTGTTCAGTCATCATCCATACCCTTGAGTCCTGATCAGATGGAGCAAGTGGGTAATTCGTGGAAAAAGAATAAGATTGAGTTTGATTTCACAGGGGCTGCAAGGACACAATGGAGGGTAGAACCTTTAAGGTCTGTTAAGTACTTGTGCCATCTAGATTGTGATCTCAAGTTTCGACCTTAGAATGAGACTTACATACCCTCCCGCTGCACCTCCAAATCACATTGATCCTTAGTTAATGGTTTTGCACATATTTTCTCCCCTTTCTGTAATCTCTCTGTACCTCTTTTTCATTTGCTTCACTTGGTAATAAATGTAGATTTTCAGGTAATGAAATTCTGAATATTTTGAGTCTTAGTTTTTGCAAATGTTTAACTCAGTATGCATCTATATTGATACTGTTTAGGAAACTTAGTTAACCGAATTAAATCAATCATCTGTGTATAGATATAGAACATGTTTATCAAATTTACTGTTTTGCTGCAACTGCATGCCGTTGTTTTTCATTGTTGGTTCATCCTGACAGAATGGGAAAGTAGAGATGATTTGCAGAATGGGCAGATTTTGGATTTAATTATACCTTTGTTTAGGTTTGTAAATACTGATTTCAAGCAAACCAAGAAAGTGGGAAACTATTATAGATGGAAATTGAAATTATCATCAAGAAAGAGGATGGAAGAAACTAGAAAACAAGGCTAACATTCCTATAATATAATTTTTTTTTCTAAAAAAATATATATTATGACGTATAAAATAATGTACGTGATGTTTGTCAATTGTGCATTTAGAACTATATGTTATAATATTTTTAAGTTATTATGATGTAAATTTTTACTATGTTATACAATGTACATAATTATAACGTTTAGAAATATGTCTTCAGTAACTATGTTATAATACATTATTTTTTTATATCTATTTTTTCATTGGTGTATGTTTTGCACAAGTATTAATAAAATGTAATGTTTCATCTTTGATTAACATATCTTAATTTTAAAAATAATAATAGTTATTTTTTCGATACGTGTTATTAAAATTGACGTAAAAAGATCATAATTGAAGTAAAAATATCTCATCGATGTTCAGTGTTTTCTTTCTATGTCACTTACAATTGAGATTTTTTAAAATTACATTAATGGTCTATTTTCAAATAGAAAAGTAAAGATATATATTTTTATCATTTTAAACAAGTTTAATAATTAAAATGTTTATTTTAACCTAAAGTATATGATATTTATTACAAACAAAAATAAATCTTAGATCCAACCACTAAATATTTGTAGAAGATATCTTATTCATTGTTATCATATTTGCACCAAATAATATCTAATAATAAGGTCAGATCTTGAAGTAACTGAAACATTTGGAATACGCTAAAGTTCAACGTAAAAATAAATTTCAATTTATTTTAATATGTTTAGTATATTAAGTTGATAATATTATTTAAAATTAAATATAATATTTAAAAAAAAAACTCTTGTAATAATAATTTTTTCATTTCATTATTGGGTTTGCAATTTAAAAAATAAAGTCACAAAAGAAAAAATACTTTCTGAGTGTAAACAATTAACTTCTAACGAGACTTGCATGCAAAAAGAAAAACCTATTAGTGATGAGTATTATTATTATAAAATAACAAAAGTTGATGACAATTAATCAATTTATATGTGGAGCCGAATATATACGTCTCTTCAAGTAACTCATACATGTATGTATTCTTGGAACTCCACCTTGGTGTTCCGGAACTTAAGAATGATTTGGTATTCGATAAATTCATATATCTCTATATATTTTTCCTTGTTCAATTGCCCATATGCCAATAAATAGGTTAAATAATTATTAAAATATTAAGAAACATAATTAAATAAAAAAACATGGCTTGTCCATATATCAAAGAAATGTTTAAGAAGAAAATTCCCTTGATGATCTCTAATGCATCTAGTAGGGAAATATATAATGGAATAAAAAAATTATCTACACCAAAAACTTTGTGCTCCTAATTGACCTGCAAAGTGTTTTGCCTCAACCTTAAAAAATGAGTTATAGGATCATTTTTAGATGCATCATCTATATTGTCTCCTATTAATAGTTACAATCTATTTTTCTCATGACGCACAACATCCTAAACAGTAAACAAAAGTCAAAGCAATATTATTAAAGTTAATTCAATAAAAAATAAATAAACATTCTTAATACCTTCGTCCATGCTGAAGTTGTGTTTGACAAAAATGTTTTGGCCATACAAAGAAATGTGTATTCAACGTCTCACACACTAGATGAACTTCTATATTGGATGCAAGCAATAGAGAAACAACATTTTAAGCTTCCTCAAGCACCACTCGTGTTCAGTGTTACAAAAGGATACCATGGATGGTTAATTCTCTCTTAACTTAATCGTACAATTGCCTTTAGATATAGGGAACATATTTCACATAACTTAGATTGATTTGGTACATCATTGTGATTATGCTCCATTGAAGAATCTAAATGTACAACTCTTTTAGTGTTGACTCAAACAACATCAAGTACATTACATATAAGGTGTTTCGGGTGTTGATTAGACAAATTGTGTCATGGATCGGACGAGTTGTGTCAAGTCTGTGATTGCTTGTTGTGTTTAGCTCCTCTTTCTTGTTCTTTTGATCTTCTGTTCGTTAAGACCCGCTTGGATGTACATGTAGAAGGTACGTCGATACTAAAGTCAATAAATAATCAATCGATTAATCATTAATGGAGTTATGCATGTATGTGAACGTCATACCTTAGACATTTTTATATAATAGTTGTTATGGGCTTTTATCCTTTTGTCGACTTAATCATGGTCCAATTATACCTTAACCAACAATTAACAGGTTAATTCATTATCACCATTATTATTAATGACCTTCTGTAACTGATCGGTCAAATCATTCAGGATAGTTGGCCAAGGTTTTCCGACCAGAGGTGATACTTTCAAGAGGTTAGTCAAAAGATGAGTGACCAATGGTTGATCCAAAGTGGTCACTTAAGGGTGGTAGATCAGAAAAACTTAACCTGAAGTGGTTGATCCAAAAAAACTTGACATAGAGTGATCAGTCTAAAAACGTTTGGTCCAAAAGAGCTTGATATAGAAAAACTCGACCTAAAAGATTATTGATCTTAGAATTAGATCAATTGATGATTGATCATTCGAAATTGACCATACGAACATATGATCCACAAGGTATTGCTCAAGTTTGTTGTAGATAAGTTAGAGATTCAAATTCTCACTAAAATATGCCTTAAAGACTATCATATTTGGTTTAAATTTTCTTCAAATTGTATGTTCATCTTCTACACGTCATTCGACTCAAATGTTGTTCCTTTTCTATTTTTTAAAACTAACTACCACTAGCATCGCACATATATTATGAGTGCTCTGGTTTTTTAATGTTCGTCATCACATTAGAGGAAAATAAGCCAATTGTATCACATTTTGAAATTTTTGCTTAACTTTCTTGTATTGAACGTCATAAGTCTAACACAAAACATCATCCGGTAGACAAATTCCAACATAAATATGAAATCTTGTTTCATCCGTAACATGACATTTGTAATTTGTAAATATCAACTCCTAACTTTATGTTTTTTAAATTCTAAGCATTTATATAATGCGTAATTGAGTACAAGAAAATGTTGAAATGCGTTATATATGCAGACATAATCTTATTTGTTAAAAAATATAATACTTTTACAATTTTATAAAAATAAAACAATTACTTGCAAACCATATTATAATATCTTGAAAATAATATAGTATAACAATATAAACTAAACTATGATGGATCACTAAATAAGATTAATAAAATTATATATCTATTTATAACAATGCTCTTATTTTGTTTTAACCGATTTGGATAACAAGCATGTAAAAATGATTTTGATGAGAACTTTTTTCGTGCCTATTTAATTTTCTTAAAAGAAAGTGTTACATGTGATGTGATAAGCAAATGCTAAACTCATTTTGAATGATCCAAATTAATATTATTAATTGTGAAAAAGGTTTTGAAAATTTGAAAATAGAGTGTGGTGAGTGTTTAGGTAAAAAAGAGGCAGAAGATAAAATAGATGATAATGAGCATGATAGATAGTATGATAGCAATGAGGAGATGAAAAGGTGTAAAAATCTATAAAAGGAGATATATTTGTGCATGTGAGAACCAAAAAAAGAGGGTGGTGGTGGTGCTCATAAATGACAACCAACCATGGAAACCGAAATTAAAGGATCCTTTTCATTACAGCAAAAAACCAGCCTCTCCTCCTTGTACCCAAAAAAGAAAAAAAAGGTTAGCTCTTCCTCTGTCTATCTGCAACCTTCCTCCTGTTTCAAAACCTTAATCTTTTGTAGTTGTTCTCTACCTCCCCAGGGTTGGAAGAGAGGGGAGAGAGAGAGAGAGAGACAGAGAGAGAGAGAGATAGAGAACAACACCCATACTCATATATACATCTCCCTTCCAACCAAAACCAACATACCTACATGCCTTTTTACCCTAAACCATCCATCTCCAAACTCCCATGCTTAACCTCACCCTCTCTCCTCCTCCAGTGCCGCCGCCGCCACCAGAGCCAGCGTCACCCAAATCTCATCACCATCTCCTCTCACACCCATTTTTCCACCTGAAACAACGTTGTTTCGTGGGGTGATATACACACTATATCAATCTGGAAGAAACAACAAACACACATATATACATCAACCAACCACCATCTATGGAAAAGTAGATACTTATGTAGGTATATATGTATATATATGTAAGCACAAATACATATATCATACATACAAGAAAATAAAAAAAAAAAATAAAAAACAAAGCGATCCATGTTGCTCTCGCATGCACTGCCACTCCTCAACTCAATTTTCGACCTTGTGACCGTAACATTCATCTCTGGGCTTATAATCCTCTCGGTGTTATCCATAAGCTTCATCTTCCACCTTCGTTTAAAATCAAAATCCCTCACGCATTTACAGAACTTCAACTCCCTTTGGACCGTTCGCTTCCTCCTTGTCTTGTTCATATTCCTGTGGTCCATCACTGAACTTCTCCGCTTACCTTTTTTTCGCAGAAAATACATCTACACTTTTCTGCCCACTTTTACTATATCCCAACAAGCCAACCTCTGCAAAGTCCACATCGTACTTTCCCTAGGATTCTTCGAACCCGCCTTCCTCGTCACCCTCTTGTTCCTCCTCAATGCCTCTATAAAAAAGAAAACCCCGAACGATGCTTGGGCCATCACCTTCGTGCTCCTCATTTGTCTCCCCATCGCCACGCTCCAAGCTTTGCTCATTTCCTTCTCTCCGTTGGAGAACCGTGTCCCTGTGGAAACCTCGGTGATTTTCAATGACGGATACGGCTTCGACACCGTGCTTTGCACCCACCCCTTCCTTACCAGTGTGGCCTTTGCAGTTTTTGGTATAACCTACTGCACATGGTTCTTATTCTCTTGTTGGAGGGTTTTGTCTCTTGTCATCAACAAAGGCCTGAGGGTGAGGATTTACGTGTTGGCATCGATAATACTAGTGGCTGTACCATTGCAGATCATATCGTTGGGGTTCAGCGTGTTGTGGAGCCCCCACCAGGAAGTGTATGGCATCGTTTCCCTTGTGGCCTTTCTTAGCGCCTTTTGTTGCGCCACCATCGGTGAGGGCATTCTTGTCATTAAGCCAATTTCCGATGCCTTGGACGCCGGAGGAGATTGTTGCATTTGGAGCCCACGACAACTACCACAACTCCAAGGAAGTGTCGTTCTTCGTTTGGAGGGACCACCCACGTGATGATGTGAGACCAAAAATATTGTTTCATCATCTCTCAAATGCACCATCTTTATGCTCTTCGTTTTTCCACTGCATTGCCCACCACACAAGCTACACGTAAAGTTTATTTCGAACGGAAAATTGTGTTTTTTCTTCTCATTCTCTAATTCTATTGGATTTATTCTTTTTGGTTAAATGTTCTTGCTTCTTCTTCATTTCTTTACTTAGTATATGGACTCGTGTACCATAGTTTTATTGTGCTGTTATTTTTTCATTCATTATTTTCATGGTTCCACGTTAACTCGACAAATACATTGAATTATTTGAGCTGTTTTTTTTAGAAAGAAAATAAATAAATTGATAAATCGTCCCACCAAACGGTTTTTTCCTTGTACCCTGTATGGAATTTAATAACAACTTTTATTTGAAGATATTATCTCATGATTAAATATATAAAATAGTGTGAGCATACATTAGAGCATCCTTTCTTGGTTGTAAAAGTGTGTCCTCATTGTAACTTTTTTCTAGTGGTGACAAAGCTAGAGGTGGGAGCAGAGGTGAAGCTTTGTGGTGGTGGATATATCTACAAGAAGGGAGGTTTGAGAAGGTGGCATTGAGATGGTTAGGGAGGAAAAGCAATGAGTAAGGGTGGAGGAAGGAAAGGCAACTGATACGTGAAAGGGTGGCAGAGAGGTTGATGGCACAAGTGGGAATGGAAGGGAAAGAGGAGAAAATATTTGATTTTGGAGAAGATTCACCATTACCATTGTAAAGGCTGCCTCCGCCACCACTGAAAAAAGAGTTATACTGAGAATTCTAATGTCAAGGACATTTTACATTATTTTATAAAGAAAAAAATTTGTCACACAATTTTTTTTAATAATATTTTGATACAGTGTTCTTGAGTTATTATTTATTTATTATTTTTTATTCTAAATCCAACAAAAAAATGACACATGTGTTTATGCGTCAATAAAAAAATTTGTACTAATATATTATTATTTAATTAGTACATCTTTCAAAGTAGAAACGAAATACAAATTTAATCTTATCATATTTTAAAAAGTACAATTTTAATGAATAGTTTGAATACAGAAAACAAATTTAATCCCATCTTTTTATTTTGATGATTTTTCTATAAAAAAATTAAATATGGAATAAATTTGAGAAATAAATAGCTTATGCATCAAATAAGCTTGTTTCATAAGTTTTTCTTCCACAAAATATTATTATCAAAGAAGAAAATTTAAAAGAAAAATTTATGTTCCTAAAATAATTTATAGAAACTCTATTAATTAACTTTTGTAAAAAAGAAAATTCAACTTAAATATAAATAAATATTAAATTGTGTGGAGAGATTCTTTATGATAGGATTTAATATGATAGGTTATAATGGGTAATAGGTGTGCAGGAGAGAGAAACCAGTTGAAGAATTAATTGTTCAGTTTAGGAATTAATTATTATTGGGTAGTTAGAAGTGGGCTGCCTTTATATAAAGGCAAGGGGGGGTCTGGTATAGGACAGTTTTTTATATCAATTGTATAGACAGGAACCTTGATCCTGTGGAGGGGGATTATGCTCCCAGTTACTGGTTGTACATGACATTGGTTGATGTGAATACATATTTTCATTCTTTTCTTACCATTTGGGTGCTATTGTGTGAGTGTGTGCTGTGAGACAGTTAGGTTTCATACCCAGAAACCTAACAAATTGGTCTGACCTGCCGGATCAAAGTGGGGGTGAAGTATCAAGAAGCTGTTCCGCTTAGGAGGGGACTGCCGGATCAAGAAGGGATCAAGAAGTGATCAAGAAAGGGTGGAAGCATGGAAGGAAGAATCAATACTGTGGAAAGGTGGGCCATCGAACAGAAAATAGTGCTAGAAGAATGGAGAAGAAATATCCAAGAAATAAAAGAAATGATGCATAATATCAAGATTCAGATAAAGGGCTCAACAAGAAGTGATGAATCTGCCATGAAAGGAGAGAAAGATGGTTCAGAGGAAGAGTTGGAGGAAGACAAGGGCAAAGGGCAGCAGAAGTGGAGGCAGCAAGTAGAATTGGCCAGGTTTGAGGGGCTGGACCCATTGGGATGGATCTCTCAGGCAGAGAAGTTTTTTGACACCCAAAATGTCACAGAGAAAGAGAGGCTCAGGTTGGCTTACAGTTGCATGGAGGGAGGCACAATCTATTGGTTCAGGGCCTGGAAAAATAAAACCAAGAACCTTTCTTGGAAAGGGATGAAAGAGGCATTAATAATGGGGTTCGGAGGAAGAGATAGAGGTTTTGTTTTTGAGAAGTTAGCCCAAACTGCAAAAATCACAGAAGCTGCTTCTGAGAAAGTTGTTGGTGTTGATACCCAGGAAGTGGCAAAAGCTGCTCTTTCTGGGAAGGAAAGAGAAAGAGATATCAGTGCAGAAGACAAAAACTGTGATGGAGGCATTGTTTGTGTTGCTGCCCAGGAAGTGGTAGAAGCTGCCGTTTCTAGGAAAGATAGTGGGGTAGGTTGTGATGTGTATGATAAAACAGTGAAGAAGGGTGAAGACAGAGGAAAGAAAGGAGAATCTGGTGGGAATAGTGTGACTATGATGGCTGGAAATAAAGTAGAAGATGCAGCTGTCTTGAGTGGGGAAAAAATATGGTTGTCACAAACATATAAAACACTAGAAGACCAATGGCAGCGATATTTCTTTGCAGGGCTGCAATTTAACATTCAGAGGAAACAATTAGCTCAACATGATGATGATGAAGGAATTGGATGGTCAGATCAACAAGTTCTTTCCTTTTTAGATTCTAGGATGAACAAATTTGGGCAAGGAGAGGGCTTCGCCAGTACTGCTGCTATGAAAATACAAAAAAGGTTTTGGGGGTGGAAGAAGGGAAAAGAATTCTTGATCATTCATCAGAAAAGAGTTAAAATCCAGGCCCATGTAAGTGGTCACCAGGTCAGAAGGCAATATAGAAGAATCATAGGGTCCATGGGAATTCTGGAAAAAAAGCAACTTTTAAAGGAGTCAACAATTCTTTCATATAGACCACCACCCAAGCCTCCAGACCTGAATGGGAGGCAGCAGCCAGTGGGTTCCCTTCCTATGATGAAGATGAGCCATGGGAACAAGCATTAATGTACCAACCTTGAGGACAAGGTTGTTTTGCAGCAGGGTGTAATGATAGGATTTAATATGATAGGTTATAATGGGTAATAGGTTATAATGGGTAATAGGTGTGCAGGAGAGAGAAACCAGTTGAAGAATTAATTGTTCAGTTTAGGAATTAATTGTTGTTGGGTAGTTAGAAGTGGGCTGCCTTTATATAAAGGCAAGGGGGGGTCTGGTAGAGGAGAGTTTTTGATATCAATTGTATAGACATGAACCTTGATCCTGTGGAGGGGGATTATGCTCCCAGTTACTGGTTGTACATGACATTGGTTGATGTGAATACATATTTTCATTCTTTTCTTACCATTTGGGTGTTATTGTGTGAGTGTGTGTTGTGAGACAGTTAAGTTTCATACCCAGAAACCTAACACTTTCACTTTTTTTTCTCTCTAAATACTTCGAAATTTTTTATCTAAATTACATTAATTAAAGCTAAATTAATCTAAAACTCAAAATTAGTTTACATTTATATTATTTCCCAGTACTTACAAAAATTTTAAAAATTAAAAAAGGTCATTTTTAACTTCATAATAAAAATATAGCAGAAATAAATACAAGAATGTGTGAAGACAGAGAAAACGTGTAAAGAGTGGAAGCCGGTGTAAGCAAGAGAATGGTCGAATGGTTTTTGGCAACAGTATTTAAACTGGGGTTTTGAAAAATCCTGTCACTTTCCTACTGCAACCTTTTTCTCCACCAAGTTTCTACACATTTTCTCCTCATTCTCTCTACTTTCTTCCTCATATTTCTCCACCTTCTCTCTAAATTTTCTTCTTCTTTCTTCTTCCGATCAACAATCAGTTGGTGCCTGAGCACTCCTGGTGTCAAGGGCTTCACTTTGCACCAATCACAATCCTGTCTTGAAGCTGGTAAGGTCCAAACCTTCTTCCTGTGAATTCTCTGTGTTTTCTGTGCATGCAAGTATTGATCGGCTTGCATGTGTTCTTGCATTTGTTCCTAAGTCTTTTTTCTTTTGGTTTCTTTGGTTGGTTTCGCTGCACCGACTAGAAATTGTAGCTGTCGTAGAAGTTCTCGGGTTGAAACGTACAAAAGCGGTCTCTTTGATTCCAAGTGAGGGAAGCTAGTAATTTAATTATGTTTTCTGTATTGAAATTGGTTGTTTGAATGTATGCATGTATGATTGAATGATTGTGTTGCTGATTTATGTGTATGATTGAGACTTGTGAACTATTTGGTTTCTACTAAAATAATGTTCGGTTTGTTCTTGGTTGGAGAAAGTGAATGAGTGAAATTGAGAAGTTGAGGCTAGAAATGAAATTAGGTAATGAATTGTGTCTGAGCATGTTTAGTTAGACTTGTTAAAGCCCTTAAGTTCTTCTGTAGGGTATTAAAAGTGAGAAATCTGACTTTGGGTCCTTGAGTTCTTATTTTGTGTAAATTGAGGTGAAATTTGTCGTGAAACTCTTTAGATTTGTGTTTTTGAAGTTTAAGTATATCTAATTAGGTGTGAATTGATATATGATTCAAGTTTTGATGATTAGAAGTTAGCCAAAGTGTTTAGAAATGGTCATGTTGGGTGTTGTTCATAATTTTGCAGAAGTTTTGCAGAATTATGCAGAACGCTGAAATGGTTAGTAATTAACCGTTCGGCCTTGTTCTGCTCTCGGTCATAACTAGGTCAGTCTCTTTAGAGACTCTCTAGTTCATGACCATTTGGTTTCTTAAAGAGTGCTCAGTTTGTACTAACATTCGAACTTCTGAAGAGAACTCAGTCTTGTGCGTAGCGTTCGGTATAAATTGTAAGGGTTCGGTTTAAGGTGATAATGTTCGGTCTTAGCCAGTAGCATTCGGCGTAAGCCAATAGTGTTCAGTGTAAGTTAAAAAGGGTTCAGGGGTTTAACGTTCGGTTATGTTCATAGGTTAAAAGTAGTATTTTTGTTCGGTCTCCAACGTTCACAAGGTCGTTCGGTCTTATGAGTGAAAATATAATATGTTTATGAAAATGCTTTAAAGTAATGTAGAAGAGAATTCCAAGGCGGAATGTCTCATGAATGGTTTGGAATGGTAAAGTATGAATGTGGTCATGTTAAGTGTCATTTATCCTGATGTTCTATGATTACTCATTCTAAAGTAGAGAGAAATAACTCATGTGTGACAACAGCAGGAGGTCCTAGTCCATAGGGTGAGATGGGCGACAACATAATGGACTTACCTCGGGTGACAGTTGTTGAGGGCATCCCAGCTACTACACCATTTGGGTGCAAAAATATTTAGCTACAAAATTCATACAATCCGGATGGTCAAGTTTACGTGGTCGGTGTTTGCTTGTTGTGTGCTCGGTTATTGCCTAAAACATGTACATGATGGTTGTATGGTTGATATGTTGTTTTCTTTGCTGGTTTTTATCTTTGTTAAATAATGGATTAATTAAATTACTCTAGCTTACCCTACTTTTGTGTCTTGTCCTTCCATGTCCGTTTGGTTGTTCTCTTCACTATAATGATCATCCTTTGGATTTGAGTAGAAGGCGATGAAGACTCCCTGGAGAAGTGCTGAGCAATGAGCCCCCATCTTCTTAGTTTAGGGTCGTTCGGTTTGTACATAGTACTGTATGATCGTTTGATTTGTGTATATACCTTTTTGTACACCGTTCGGTTGTAGTTAGCTTGAAGAACTGTTTGGTTTAGTCTTTTGTTTTGTAAAGTTTAAATTCTGTAGTATTTTTGTAAGGTCGTTCGGTCATAAACGTACCCTTTTATCTCAAAATTGAAGTGTAATATTATTAATTATGAGTATTCTATATATGATTTTACGCTTTTTGAGATGTTATAGAATACATAAAACATTCAATACAAAATCACAGTACAAATGAATACATGTGTTGTTAATCTTTAACAATATATATTCTTTTAATTGTTGCATACCAAACTTATAAAAAACGAAATTCTTAAAATATACTGTTGAGAGACTTAATTGTTATTTTGTAATTTCGAAACTTTATCGCTGTATTTTTTTGGGTGAACTCCTTTGTTTCTTAAATCTTAATTATTATTTTTTTATAGTTCTACTCTCAAATTAAATTATTTCAAATTCACCTTTCAACAAAAAAAAGTGACTTCAGTAAATTATGGGCTTTTCTCTTTTAGAAAAGATGATGTGCCGAACCACATCACCGGGCTATACTGCTAAAGTAATTATGAATTAGTGTTAAAATTGATAAAGGACATCTTTTTGCATTTCAATATTTTTCTTCTCTATTTTTATAAATACAAAAATTATCATTTTATCTTTAAATATGCTTTTTAAAATGTTTAATTTGAAAATATTTTTCAAAAATATTTTTTTTGAGTTATAATCTGAAACTTATTTTTAACTTCAGTATATCTGAAAGTCACTTTTTATGTGATTTTTTAATTAAACTATTTATAAGTTATTTTTTATATTTTATATTTTTTTAACTATGTAATTTGAAACTTTTTTTTATTTTTGAATTCTATATCTAAAAGTTACTTTTTTATATAGAAAAAAAAGTTGAATTACACTGCTCAAAAGTCAGTTTTTAACTTTTGAAATATATAATCTAAAATTTTATTTTTTCTTTCATGAAATAATGATTTTCAGACTCTATAATTGAAAACACTATTTTTTCAATCTATCCATGTTAACACGGTGACGGAGATGTCAATGAGGTAACAGCACAGGGATATTTTGGTCATTTAACCACCTTCCCGTAAAGAATGAGGGTGCCAAACAGAGAGAAATGGCCATTGCTAAATTAGGTCAGGCCTAATTGATCTTTTTAATTTTTTTTAGCATAATTTTGATATTCTTTAAGTGTTTTAGCATGCTTTTGATATTCTTTAAGTATAAAGATTTTAAATGTATACACTAATTAAAAATTAAGTTTAACTATATCTTTAGTGCCTGAAATTTAGAATAAATCTGATTTTCCCCCTGAGAATTTAAGAAAACTAGCTTCTCATATTAAATAAAATTAGTCCCTAAATAATATATTTAGAGAACTAAAATAAAATTTATTTTAATTCTTTAGTGTTTAGAGATTAAAATTATTTTCTTAAATTTGATAAATGATGATGGTTTTTAAAAGGTAAAACCCCATAAAATGAGATTTTTAGAAGTGATGGTAGTCTAAAAATAATGAGATTCGATTATTTTAATATTAAACGATTTTATTATAAATAGTTTTGTTATAAACGAGTTTCATTATTTTAAAACGTATCATCTCTCTACAAACCAGTTTTCTAGAGTTATCTACCTTATCTTTAAGAGTTCTAACTCCTGAGTCATCTATTTGATGATCAAGATGTACCTAATCGACCACGACAACGAGGTCTATATTTCTACCCTATCAGTTTCTACGTTTCTACCCGATCATGTATTTCCTACATGTTTTTTATTCATCTAGAGTTCTAAGAACTATGTTCGTTTCCAATTTGGTCTTTCGTAGGTTCGTCTAAGTATTCCTTGTGGTTCAAGTAATCGGCGGAGCATTTTGAAGTTTGATAGTTGGTTTAGAGGTAAGAGAAGCTAGATAATTACTTTAATTTGAAGTATGTGGTGTAAGTTTGATAGTATATGAGTATTAAATTGTTTGAATGAAAATGTTGTTTGATGTTAGTGATAATTGAGTTAATTGGGTAATCTTTAGTAATCTTTGTATATGAATATTAAGTTGTGGTTCCAATGTTGTCGTCTTTAGTAATCTTTGTCTTGTTCTTGCCTTTGTGGTAGTGTACTGTGCTCTATAGTGGTAGAGAAATGAAAATTCAAGGACAATTTACCTGTATACCTTCATTAGAATTGGTTTAAGCCTTTGAGACAAATTCTTGCCTCGAAGATAAGGAGGTAGAAGACCAGAGTTTAGGTTTTAAGGGATGGGTGGAGATATTGGAGTTTAAAAGTAATGTTTTTGGGTGAAAAAGTTTTCAAGAACAAAGTTAAGAAAATCATATATCATATGTTTCACAAGAAGAATTGAGTTCAAAGGCTAGAATAAGAGGAGCATTGGGTAAGTATTGGTGTAACAAGGTTTAAGAAATCAGTTTGGTTCAGTGTATCATTAACGTTGGAGGTCAGAAGAAAGGAAAGTATTGGTGAGCAACGAAGTAGCATTGAGTGAGATTGACAACATGGATTGGTGTAGTAATGATGTCTAAGATATGAATAAGAAAGGTGGTGGATGGTTTGACACTTGAGTTAAATGGATTGGTGTATTAATGATGTCTAAGATATGAATAAGAAAGGTGGTGGATGGTTTGACACTTGAGTTAAGAAAGGAATAAGAATTCTGAAGTGGACCAAGGGGAATCAATATCTAGAAAGGAAGGAGAAGAAGAAGAGTATGAGAAGTAGTTGTGTAGGACATTGAGCAGATTTAAGGAGAGTTTAGTAGAAAGAAAAATTTCCAAGTTGAGAGAACATGAAGTCTTTGAGAAGAAATGAAGCATTGTAAGGATCTTAAGTTAAGTGAATAATTGGAAGAGATGGTCAAGTTTTCTCCGTAAGTGGATGATTCAGAGTCAAGTTTAGAATGATGTTTCAAGATTAATAGTTCTCATAGAAGAAAGGTTTGACCATGGGCTGAGATAAAAGGTTTCAACTGCTGAAGGAAAAAGTACATCAGAATGTCAGTTTGGTAGGACAAGGTAAGGTTAGAGAATTAAGAGCACGATGATTGAGGAAATGGGAAGAAAGGTCTCAAAACAGATAAAAAGGGAGTGTTTACAGTATGAGTTGTTGAAGTGATTATCTAGGTGATTTAAGAGTTAGGATTGTTGAGAGGTTCAGGGATATGAGGATGTAGATGGATTTGAAGTCAGTTTTCATCAGGTATGGTTTTGTGGTGGTGATGAGTGACCGACTGAGTTTGATCAAGAGAGAAACAGTTGTTGGATGTTAGGTTAAAAAAGACAATAAATAATAAGTTGTTGTACCTTTCTACTCAAGAGAATTTTTTTAGAATAATAAAAAAAGTGAGAAGTTGAAAATATCGATGGTGACAAAATGTAGATTAATGAATTTAGAAAGTGATAGTTTTTAGGAGTTTCACTCTACACCTCGTAGGGTTTCACCCTACACCTCCAAGTTCCATATTTATCCTCTGATTAATGAGATTTGGTGAAAATTAAATGAAGTGGTTGACCAACTTATTGAATAACCTGACCAAGTTTTATAATTACTTGTCCATGCATCCCTTCACCTCTTGGTTTTCCATTCTCATTGTATTGAAAAATTTGAGAGATATTTGAGAGAGATTTTTCGTTGGAGAAGTGTGGTGGAGGTGTTGTTGTGGTGTTACTGTTTTCGTGGTTGACATTGGAGTTGGAAAAAGGATTTTGTGTCGCATCAAACATGTCCTTGGACCTATTTGAAAGCTCTAGGTCTTAATTGGATTTGGTAATCCGATGCATACCCTCTCAGATAGCGAAATTCGATCGAATATCAAAATCCGAAAACATGTACATCGGATGTCGAAATCTGAGGAAGGCTGTATAGATTTTCGAAATTCGATTTGTGTCGTCTCACGTTTTCATATCCGATTCACTATTTTCACAATTTGTATATACAAATCCCTCTCATTTCTCTCGTGCAAATTGTCTACATTCAAATCTTAATAAAGGAATGAAGATCAACGAAGAAGATGAACAGATGCAACAACCCCCAACAACCAGAACGTGATCTCCAACAAGAAGAAGAAGTTGATCTCAAACAAGTATAACATGATCTCTGGATCTATGGAGAAATATGGAGAAAATGAAGAAGATAAGAGAAGACAAAAGATTCTTCTGCATTTATTAAAAATTAATTATATTTTAGTGGAGGACATTATAAATGTTAGAGGTGTAGAATGAAATTCGTGTAGGATAAAAATCTCTAATTTGTATGAACAGTGACTTAAGGTCAAGGTAAAACCCTTTCTTTAGTCTTAAAATAAAATATTCAAAAAAATTAATATTAATTGTTTCATACCTTCAAAGAAAAAAAACTTCAAATATTTTTTTATTATTAATTACATTAAATCTCCAAACAAAAAATAAAATAAAAACTTTAAAAGTACGAAATTAGTGAGGGCATTGCAGCTTCTCGAATACTTTAGTTTGTTCTATTCAAACTTTAGTTGTTTTCCACTTGTTAAAAAAAATCAAAATATTATTCGAAATTGAATTTAAAATTATGGGAATCTCCAAGTTTTAATTGAGTGTTGTGTTTATTCCGTCCAATAAATATATTAAAAATCAGTATTTAATAAAATTTATTAAATTAATTTATTTTAAAATAATTTAAACTTACATATATTTTAGAACATTATTCACTTATTATAAGTAATATATATTAATAGTTTGATTTATGATTATTATTTATGATGAGGTAAGTATTATTCCAATAAAAATATATACTCATATACATACTTGTTGATTTTATAAATAAAATTAATATCTCGATAAATACTTATTTCATAATTATTTATATTTAGTATATCTATAAAGATCTTAAATTTTATTTTTTCTAAATAATAAGAAATTTCATTTCAACTTGCAAATATTTTCAAAGCTACCGACTAAGATTTTTGTTAACTGTACTCAAGACTGTAGATTATGGTAAGATAACATGTAATATTATTTTTCTTAAAAAGAAAAAAAATTCACACCTTGAAATAATATTCTCTTAAAGTAAGGTTGTGCGTGCACCTTATCAGAATGATCTAGAAAAATACATTAAGGCTGTGTTCTTTTTAAGGGATTTAAGGGAGATGATTTGGGGGAGATGATTTGAGTGGATTTGAGGATAATTTTTTTGTTGTTTTTTTGAGTGGATTTGAGGTTAATTGAGAGTGGATTTGGAAGGAAAGTTTGTGAGAATTAGTGTAGGATTTGATTGATGTGATTGATTTTAAAAATTAGTTTAATTGGTAGAAAATGTAGATTACCAAATTGCCCTTCTTATAAAAGTATTATAAAATGTTATTTTGTAATGTTATATTTAATTGTAAAAAAGTTTATAAAGAGATAAAAAATTATTAATAATTGTTAAAAATATTGTTTCAAAATTAAAAAAGTTATAATGTAGTAAAATAAATATATTTTAAAATGTTTAGGGAAATTTTAACATAACTTAAGATTTCAAAGTCACATACAAACCACAATAAAGACATTGAAGTCATGGAATACATTATCGGAAATACAAATATTCTTAATCATCTAAACGGTGAAGAATCGAGTTCACATTTTGATTCAGGTTAGCAAATTGGCGGTTCATGTCTAGGGACAGGTTTGCCAAGTTATCTTCAATACGTTGTACCCGCACCTGCATTTGTTCCATACCCTGCATCCTATGTCTCAAGTCTTGTACTCCATCCCACATTTGAGTTATCATGTTAGCATTTGATAGAGGTGGAGGAGGCTGCACACGGTTTTGATGAGGGTGTGGTTGGTCTTCTTCTTCATCATCATCCAGATCGTGTTGCCAAGCACCGTTGACATAAACAATTTTCATCCTCTTCAAAGAATTGATAGAAAAGTGATGTCGGGACCCTATTTGAGTGCTGGGATCGGCTGAGACGTCAACTCCACAATATTGCATGATGTGTGTGATAAGGACACCGTATGGGAGGGCTGTGTCACTGACCTTGCATTTAAGCATATGTTGCATGATGTGATGAGGCCAATTGATAGGTATATTATTTTTCAGCACCCATATCATAAAAATATCTTCGTGCAATAACCTGGCATAATTCCCTGCTCGTGGAGTCAACATATGCACAATAATATAATGGAGAAGCCGATCATGGATATTCAAACAACCAACGGTTAAAACACCTTGACCACCCTCCAAATCTGGTATAACCATAGTAGCTAATGCCATGTCGCGGTCATATGGAAAATCGTCTGGGATATTTGAGTAACATAATTTCTGACCGTCGTACTTCAAGTTAGCTACAGTCAACCAATCAGCAGGTTTGAATCTAATTTTTCTCCTGTTGACCTCAGTGACCAAATATCCATTTGCAGATATCTTCAGATTTGAATAAAATACTTTGATTAAATCCGGATAGTAGGGTCCCTCTAATGTCAGAAATTGGCTCAACCCTTGAAAAAGAAGCTGTTGTTGGAAAAATAACCCTGAACCGGTGAATGAATCAAAATTCATTATCTTTGGAGGAATTAGAGTTCTTGTATAGAAATCAGCTGCATAGTTCTCCATTTGATGACTGTGAGTGAAAAAACGCCGCTGATCTAATTGTTCGTCGACAGATGGTCTAACATGGGGTGCATCTTCTGCCTCATTGACAGTTTCTTTTCCCTTACGGGTTCTTTTTGACCTTCTTGTAGATGATGATGCCATCTGAGAATTTGTTCAACAACAAGCTATTTATTAAAACAACAAAAAAGGATATCATAACACATTAGTTATATATAACGATAAAATCAAGAAATGATACATATTCAACGAAATCATTACATGGTTAACATAATAGAAGTAAAATATTACATCCACCATAGAAATATAATAAGTCATAATTAAATCACTAATACAGAATTGCGTCCTTATACTAATAGTAGTAAGTCATATATGGAAATTCTTAACAGTCACCGTCCGATATCATTTTACATAATTTGTTCCACCGCTTATGTGGTGGCAATCCCATCAACCTCTTCGTGCATGTCGGGTTTCGACATAAGAAATCATAGCACTGCTCTAGCAAATTATCGTCACTAATGTTCATAGCAGTCAACATTTCATAAATGTCCGCCTCAGTATATGTGTAATTGGGGGTGCGACGAAGAATCTCGGTTTGGGAACGTAGTATTTCATTTCTGTCCTCCATCGCTGATACTTGACGCACGGCGGCATCAGAAATTACCCCAAAATGTACATTTGATGAGCTTAGTACATTTGCAAACCCATCCAGACTAGTGGTCAGCTTATCAAATTGGGTATCAATAGAATCCACCATAGGTGCCTTCCTTTTCGAGCCTCGTGAGGAAGAAGTCCCACCAGATGGGACGGAAGGCACAGATTGAGTCTGGCCCGGACTATATTCATCAACAGATGGTGGAGGCGATGGTGGAGTTGGGTCTCTGTATCCTGTCCACTGAGACTGTTCTGGAATGTACTCCACATTTTGATTCAAATCAACAGTTACATGAGGACCAACACGTTGTCTTCGAGCTTGACGAGCAGTTCGAACACCACTCCCAGTAGCTCGATCAGCTGCCCATAACTCCACCATTAAATCGTAGTGTTTTATACTGTTCACTCTCCACTTCGCCACAGATGGCCGCGACTGCAACAACAAAGACAATAAACACACTGCTTCATATTAAGTATATTAAGGATCCACATAAAAAATAAGTATTTTTATAAATACCTGAATCAGGTCAAGCCAGACTTCGTCCTCGGCATGAAATGTCATACTTACTGGATTCCAAGCAAAACCACTCAATCCAGAGAACAAGTCATGCACCTCACGCCATTTATCCTTTAACACTTTCTGACGATTTTTCACATTATTTTTTGTAACTGCGACATACCCAGCGCTGTGCAGATGATCAACTATGTTAGTATATGCTTGGGTTGTCCAACTTCCATCAACCCTATTACCCATTCTTGATTCCTCGATCATGCAGTGTAGTAGACATGCGTCCATGTCCTCTGTCCATTTCATAAACTCTCTAGTAGGACCAGAGGACGGCATGGCGGGTGCCTTACCCCTATTCATTTTATACCTAAAGAGTCAAGAAATATTTTGTAAGTTAACATAAAACATCCTTAATAATATGTTCTTCTCATACAGATAAAAATAAATTAAAATACAATACAATCAAATACAATAACTACGATGCTTGGTAATCACGCCACATTTGATCAGCTATACAATCCCTAATACTACTTCCAATCCTATGGTCCTCTTCTCTAACTTGAGATGAAGTCCCATCATGTTCTTCCCTTTCATTCAACTCGTTATCAACTTCATCGAGTAAGGAGTCATCGTTATCCACGCCCCGAAGGAAGTTGTGTAATATACAACAAGCTAGTATGATATTAGTCATCGTCTCTAATCCATAGTGCGGTTCAGTGCCACTTCCAATGATAGGGAATCTTTTTTTCAACACACCGAAAGTTCTTTCAATTACGTTTCTCAACGACGAGTGTCGATGATTAAACAACTCCCGTGCATTTTGTGGTCCTCTGCGTGTATATTCTTTTAAGTGATATCTGACGCCTCTATATGGAGTCAAAATTGTGCTTTTCAACATGAAACCTGCATCACCCAGGTAGTATTTTCCTACAATTTTCCACATACAAAGGTAATTAGTTACCACTAAATAACTTCATGGACATCGATTGTTTACACACTCACCTTGGGGGATAACCAACGGATCATCCCGATCAAGAGCATTTTTTAATATTCTTGAATCGGATGCAGTGCCTTCCCATCCAGCTAGAACATAGGTGAATTTCATGTCGAAATCACACGCCGCAAAGACATTTTGTGTTGGCCAATCTTTTCTTCCACGAAATCTCGGAGCTTCAGAACTTGGAACCCTTACCCTAACATGAGTACCGTCTATGGCCCCCAAACAATCCTAAACATAAAAATATTAACTCATCATATAACACAGAATTTGTTATCGTCCTTGTTCAAATAACATTAACAGATGTAATGAAATCACTACCTTAAAGTACGGATAAAATCGACTGTTGTTCAACACATGTGGATGAACCTCATTTCCTGATGGTTGTATTAGAAATTTTGATTCTAAACTTATGATAGCGTCCAACACATTGTGAAAGTGTTTGCTAACCGTCGAACCTGATCGATGAAAGAAAAAGGCCACACTACGATTCTTAACATTATGACCAATTATATGAAGAAATTCAGCAACTTGTTCCTCCACGGTCGACCGAATTGCGTCCTTGACTAACCCAGTTGATCTTACTCTCTCACAAATATTAATAAATGCCTCTGGACCCATCCTAATAATGTCGCGGCACCGATGAGTATGCACAAGATATGACATTAACTGCTCCCTACGACGGTCTCTATCAAGTAGGTAATTGCTTACACTACTGGAATCAGTGGAGTACATATTCAAGATACTCAATGTGTGTCCAACAATCCATAACATTGTGATTGCCGCTAGTGATGTGGTTATTTGTAAGTGTTGACGTATCATTCCTATAATCTTGAAGTCTACACCAACCACATCATCATCTACATCTTCGCGGTCCAGATATGATAAATCTATATGTTCTTCCACCTATATTTACTTAAACAATTACACATACTACAATCAAAATCATGCATTACAATAAATGATTAAACATATTTGATATATACATTAATACATTCAAGTAATCATTATAAATAAACAACAAAAAATACCATCACACAACATCAACTTATCATACAATATTTTTAATAAATACATATACATATATCAAATGATATCCAGGTTTCAAAAATTAACACATTCATATACTAAATAACATTCAAATATAAATGTGCATAATATATTTCATTAATACATTCAACTAAATGTACACATAAGCACAAGCACCACTGATTCAATCATTCACATATATATATATTACAACCAAAATCATGTAAAACACTAACCTCTTGAAGACCACCAACACGTGAATGCACACTTCAATATGCTTTGAGGTACAGATTTCCAGAGAAAGGTGCACACTTCAATATGGTTTTCAGCTACAGATTTCCAGAGAAAGGAGGTGCACACTTCAAAATAGTTTGAGCTAGAGATTTCCAGAGAAACGAGCTGCACAATTGAATATGGTTTGACCTATGGTTTGAGCTAGAGATTTCCAGAGAAAGGAGTGCCACAAGCTGTTTTCGTCAAATCAGACAACCAATTTCACTACCTTCCAATTCAAACCTACAAATATAATTCCTATATTAGTTAAGGGTTTAGTTAACGGCCCCATTAAAGAATGATTGCACATAACTTGAAGTCAACTAACATTTCATATATTAAGCTTACCCAATATCCACAAACTTCACGCCTCCACCACGATCACAACGTCCAACCACAGTCAACACCTGCATCAAAAACACACGGTTAGATTTCATAGTCTTTCACCCACCATGCACTTACGTCTATGTTCTTCTTCGCGCAACAACCGAATACGTTCATTCAACACTCTTCCATGCATTGCAGCAGGTCCGGTGCCCATTAATCACTTCCATACACTACATTATCATCTGTCAGTGCATCCACACAGGGATGAGGTCCTCAATATCTACGTATTTGCTGGCTGGAAACTGTCTAACCCTCCATCAAATGCCCCTGAACCCCGGTTCTAAGACCACTCACAACATCCCCATAGCTTTGGGACGAATAACCCATCCACAACAACGTCATGAGCTTGCAAAAAACGCATGTGCAGAGCAACGTCTGTAATCGGTTACCACTCAACGTAACCGATTACAGAGATGTACAATATCCTTCAGAGAAGCGTAACCGCAAACCCCTACCCTGTAACCGGTTACGGCTACTGTTCATCATCTTCTCAGACTTGCCATCCACGCACAACGTCCTTCTTCCTCCTCCTTACAGCCCTGCAAATCAAAACCAACAATATACGCATTACATAATGGATTTTATTTTGATTACTAACCTAACCACTTTATCTTCTTCGTCTGAGCAAATGGTTCTTCTCTTCTTCCTCGTCTGAGCTAACACACACAGCGTACCAGTATCTCTTCGCACACAACTCAGCGCACACAACTCAGCACTATCAAGCAAATGTAGGAACTTCTTACCCCTCAATAAATAACATGAACCACCCACAACCAACCACATATTAATTCTCGGGTCAATGGCACTGTGCACTTTCACTGTGTGGCTCCAGGAATCTTCCTTGTTCAATGCATGCGTGTATGAAGCACCGTAGCAACAGCTCTCCGTAGCTCAGCTCAGGAATCTTTCCTGTTCACTCCCCACGCCTCCACGCCAACCTAAGGATTCTCGTGTATGCACAGTGTAAAGCAAACAGTGGTGGAGTGTTTTCGATTTGTTTGATATATACCCTTCACCCTGTAATCGGTTACCCTTTGATGTAATCGGTTATTTGGTGCATGAGTGCAATCCATTTACGTATACGTGTGAGGAATTTAATACAAAGGTGCAGGGCAAACTCGACATTTCAATCTAAATCAGTGCAAATCTTCGCACTTATGCGGGTGATAAAAATTGGATGAATCCCGCAAATCCGTCCGCGGTATTCCTCGCCAATCCTCTCATACGAACACGAGGGTTCTTTCAATTCGTCGCCCTGTAATCCGCGTGAACAGGAAAATCGGTTCATGCGAACACAGGCTAAAAGAAATATTATGGTGGTATATTAGGTTTATTCACATATTGACCAACATAAACGTCTTTATTTTGGTTGGTTGTTGTAGATGTTTACATGAGCTTTTCCACTTTACACGTTTAAACTGATGAAGGATTGTGTAGAGCAACCCACGCGTTGATTTAATGTACTCGGTCAGACACTAAATTTCCATATTAACATCACCTAAAATTAACGCATTTTACTTCTATGATTCTTTATTACAACAGAAAATATTTATCTGAAAACTTCCTGAGTTAGTCACTAAATCTAATATCAAGTATTGAAATTTTTTTCAAGTAAAGATATCATAAAAATTCGACACCAATTAACTATGAATAAAATCATATAAAATATCATGAATCTAAAATTTTAAAATAATAAGTTTATATTTGTTTTCTCTTTGTATATTACTCTTTCTTACTTAATTTCACTGTAAATTTTACACTTTTCTCCAACATTAATTAATTAATAAAATACATAATAATTTACTATTCATGTCCTTCTTTTAAATGCTCTCCATTAAAATTTCTTAAAAATACTTTTGACTCCAATGAAGATAAAAGTAAATAATATTGAGAATATATGTCTAGAAGTTGCATTGAATTATCAATTAAATACATATTTGATTATATGTCATACTTTTAATTTATATTTTACATATAAATAATGAGTTTAAAACTTTGGATATTAAACCATTCATATACTATTTCTTATTAGCAAAAAATATGATATATTCATTTTACGATAACTTTGATTTTGTATGCATGCTTTTGGTTTCAATCTTAATATAATATAATAAAAATGTAGAATATAAATCAATCTTTAAAATAATTTTAAGCGTTTTTTAATCAAAATTTATTTTATTTTTATTTTTTTAACATAATAACTAATTATATTGAATTTATAACACTTGAATTTTCTTAATTATCAATAACGGTCTCGAGGGTAGCAGTTTGAATCGAAGGAATAATTTCGATTTTGCAATTATTGTTTAACATCTCATAGATAAACATTAATTGCCCATTATAGAAACCTTTATAATAATCATGTCTTATTTTCTTTTCCTTTTTATTCTTCTCCTTATTTCGTTGTTCTAATTTGGACAAGGAAACCACCTTCAGGGGTGAAACATTAAAGGTGGAAGGACCAGTTCCTTCAAGTCAACAACTTTTTCAATCGTTCAGACAATGATAACAGGGCTAGTCCAGGCAACGTCTTGTGAAGTTTATGTCATCGCAAAGCCACTAGGTTGTGCGATATGTTTATCTAGCATCTTCACATAAACGTTTGTTGTCTTTGGGTTATTGGTCGCTATGACATCTAAAACACTATAAATTTTAGAAAAGTTAAACATCAGATTGAAGGAGAGTTGAATGAAGGAAATTTACTTACCAAAATCATCATCACTTATATTGTGAGAATTATAACAATAGAGGACATTTTTGGTCAAGAAATCTACTTACCAAAATCATCATCACTTCTAACGTCGACACCTCCACAACCATCATCAAAGACGTGCACCACGAGGTCAACCGAGCGGGAGACTGCCAAAAGAGAGGGAACTTCGATCAATCATCGCCATTGAAAGAGTACCACCAACCAACCCCCTTTATGGCAACCTTGAAGAATATTGTTTCCTCGTAAGAAGCATAAAACAACTGGAAGAGCCACTTATTTGACTCACATATCAAGGACAACCAACCCTTTTCCTTATGAGGACAAGTGCAAAAATGGTGAAGGAACAAGGCAGGCGTTAGGGTTAAGTCTAACGCCTTACACAAAATCAGGAAGGCCTGAATAGCGACCTAGGTGTTTGGGTGAAGTTGGGTCAATGTAACCTTCAATTCTAACAGTACCCACGTATGGAAGTTGTCAAAGGGAATCCTGATGAATAGGTCGGTGAAGAAGCAACCATACACAAAATAATAAAAAAGCTTTGAACTTTGTTAACTATTTGGCAAGCATACCAAATTGTTCAAGTAATATATATTGTAAGTCCAAGTATCGTTTCTCAAGGGATTTATGTTTGTTTAGATAATTATGATTACATACTAGTTTAGGCAATGACTATAAACATTGATTGATTCAAATAAGTTGCAATCAAATAACGTTACTGAATATAAAAGTTATAAAATGATACGAGTAAAGACTCATCGGGGTTGGACTTCATGACCCAAACTTTATGAACTCATCCACACAATATATCTCTAATATATTCAAGCATCCACATCACAAGTATGCAAGCCCTAATCCCTTATAGACAAGTTCTAAACCTTTATGTGAAAATACTAATCCGTTATGTATTCAAATACAAAATTTGCATTAAGAAAATATGTTAAGAATGACCAAAAGCCTTGGTCTATATGTTTAGAACCTAGCCTCTTAGTTGTTCTATCCATGTTTAGGTTTCAAAGATATCTAGAATGACCAAAAGCCTTGATCTATGTCTAGAACCAAGTATCTTGGTTATTCTATCCATGTTTAAGTTTCAAAGCATTTTCCAATGATTAGGCACCATCAAAATAGTATAGATATTCCATAATGCAAGTGAATAAAAAGGATAGAACACAAGAAATATGAAAGATATTATATTGCATAGAGAGCACTAGAAAGAGTTTAGGTACATTATATCCAACCCCAATGAAATGGAGTTTAGTTTCTTATACACCTAGAAAAAATAGGGGATTGAAATGATGAAAATGATGGAGAAAAATGGAGTTCTTGAGCCCTAGATATGCCTCAACCCATGTCTTGAGCTTTAGGTTTGTTTCCACGTCCAAAACTAAACTTTTCTTTCACTCTCGACACTTTAAACAATTCACCAAACAGGTTTTTTCCACTAGGCCAAAATATCCTCTTACTGGGCGAGAGGTAGCTTTTCTAACACGTTGGCTTGTTTAACTCGCTAGGCTTCTTGGCTGGGCTAGTGCTGCCAAGATTTCACTAGGCGAGTGTTGGTATTTCACTGGGCGAGTTGCTTATGGCATCATCTCTTTAATCTTCTCCAATCCTTCATTTTCCTACAAAATAAACCAAAAAAAGAAAATTATCTCTATATGTGAAAACTATATACAAGTCTTGTATCTTTTCCTGAAATTCAACATAAAATAAATGACAAAAAGATGAAAAAGGGGTTCTAGTAAATATGAATAATAAGTAATTATCACACATATCAACTCCCTCGATCATGGCACACATGTTCATTTCATTTGCACACCTGAAGGTTCATGATGTAATCATCCATGTTATCGCCTAACACTTCCGTCCACTTAGACAAATCAGGCAGATCGTCATCCCTTGAAATTGAGTGACATATTCACGAACCTCGTGGGGAACCTACTCATATCACATAATCACCGACAGATTTAATTCATTCCCTAGACACATCGACCTCACTCTCTACAATCACACCTTGGGAGCTTTGCCTTTATTGTCGTCACTAGTATTTACATTCGTGACATTCTTGTTGATCGATAGCACACTCCGTTCTGTTGATCCGTGACTGCTAGAGGAAGACCCAAACGAAAATAATGATAAGGTAGCACCATCAACATACCCTCAACCCTCCCAATTCGAAGACTCCTCAAACAAAGAAATGTGAACTATTGAAACTATTACCTTGGGAAAGAATGATCGACAAATGCAGAACAACGAGAGAAAAAAGATGAGGTTAATTGGCCAACCCCACCTCTATTTATAGAAATGGAAGGTCAAAAATTAGATGACCTGAATCATTAGATCTAAACACGTCGAATAGTTAAAAAGATCTGACGCTTTGCATCCGACATCAGGGCTAACAACATACTTCCCAAGGCGTCCCAACTTTACGAGCTTCAATGGTCACTTTTTAAATGACTCAAAAACATAGATGACATGGACGAACGGTCACAATAAGCAATAATCGAGCTATACCCAAGAATATGAACCCTTTTGCATTTAAACTTCGATAATACTTGGGCTTGATGGACAGTGTACAATTTGGACTTATTGGTCAAGACATCCAAGAACATTGGACCAACTTAGACGTCAATCGGTTATAATGATCATCATGATTGATCAAGAACTATTAGTAGAGGAAAGGAACTAGAGAATACCAACTGTATAAAAACCACTTTCCAACTTATCGAAAATGCTTTCTAAATAATGAATGTCGATTAGTCATGACGATTATCGATCGTGGCCGATCAATTGACATCTGATGCGATTAACCAATCTAAGAGAAGCTTAACACAAATTAGCTAAATAATCGTATTAAGATATGATTGAGCCATAATTAGGTTGATGGTAAGCAATATCTCATTGCAAGTATTATAAATAGGAGGTATAAGTAATGCGGTCTTTTACATCAATTAGTGCATTTAATACCCTTTCAATAAGACACCTACTGATTTAAGTATCAAACTACCTTCTATAGGTACCTTCTCAAAAATGTAGGATGAACAAAACACACTAGACAACAAACAAGCTGGAGACAATAATGATTGAAAGACCTAGAAATCAAGGAGTAAAGAGTGTCCAACCAGTTCTTTTGAAACAATAATATTACAAATTTGTTCTTCTATGTTTGAATAAGCTCTTAAGCCCACTACACTTTTGAGTTCTCAAATCATGGTCAGATGATCCACCTGTTCTCCTACTTCCCCAAACCTACTTCATTGCTCGTCATATTTCCTATGGTCACCATGAGATTAAATGTCAACCAAGTTCTACGATGGACGCCAAAATGTTCTTGTAAAGCCAAATATGCATTTAATTCCATAACTCTTCTAGTCTTTATGTCTTCATTGATTGTTCTAATAGGCATTGTTTGATCATATATATGTAAAATACATTTTGATGCTTAAGTAAGTATTTGGTCTCAATTAATGTAATAAATGCAAATAGTTTTAAAGTTTTAAATGTTTTACTTACATGCCTTATTTATAGTGTTTTTATTGGACTTTAATCTTTTGAAAGACCTACTTATGATTTAATGATACTTTAATCTTATTTGGTGTAGTAATCCAGAGTCATCCTCATAATCCTATTTTTATTCTATTTGTTCCGTCTGGAAGGATAAATCCAACAACAAAATTTTTCTTGAGTTAATCAACCAAATATAGTTCACTCGATTAATTAAAGTAACATTCTCAATTAGGATGTACAAAATTTAAACAACAATAAAAATAAATTCCTAAAATCTCAATTATCTTTATAAAAATCTTGTTTTTAAAAATATATTATAATATTATACAAAAACCAAAATCAACTACATAGAAATACAACACAACATTCTTTTGTAAAATTAAGTAAATTTTAGAATTACATCACCCTAATTATAAAATCAAACTATTACATCATCCTAATTAAATATAAAGACTTAATTAAAATATAAAATCTTTAAAAAACATTATTATAAATTCAATTGAAAATACATAAATATATCATAAACATAAAATTTAATTATATAAATTTTTGTCCTACGACCTAATTTAAATAAATTAAAATCACGACAAAATCAAATAATAAATATTTAATTAAAATATAAAAAAATCAACATTTTTTTAATAAAAACTTACTTAAAAATTAAAATCTTTGATCGAAAGTAACTTATGTTGGAGATGACATGAGGGAAGAAAAGAATTGTGAATGTTTGCTGAGACAATAATTATGCAAGAAAACGAGGCATCACTTGCGCTTATGAGTTGGACTTTGGGTTTACATGAAGCTTTAAGGGGTCCCCATCATCATCATCATCATCATTCTTCTCTCCGAAATTCAAGGACCTCTCTTCTTTTGCTTCATCGTGTTTTTGGGGGTGCCACATTTCTCGACATGACACTTCACAACCCATCTTATTTCTTCAAACATATCAAAATCTTCTTTTCTAACCAACTTTTTCCACCAAAAAAGTTTTCATAGATCATGATTTATGTTTCAACTGTTATTGTCCTTTCAAAACTATCATTTATCTTTATATTTCTTTTTTAATTCTTTTGACTGTTAATTATTATTCTATGCAACTCTGTCTCCTATTAATATTTTTATATTATTTTAATAATTGTTATATCTACAATTAGATGATAACAGAGATTACTATCTAAGAGTATTTATAAATAATTCCAACAAATAGACAAGATAAATAATACTTACTTATTCATATCAGTATTAGATATATATTTATCTATAATATTTTAATATTATTAGAGTCATTTATCTTTTATATTCGTTTTGAAACTTTATTCAATCGTGATTTTGTTTTTAAAAGACATTTTAATGGGTGGAAAGAAAAAGAAATATATTGACGTATTTTTGGTCTCAATTCATAAGTAATGAAAGATTATTGTGAGTGACAAGAACATAAGTTCTCCAATCATATGTACGTACTAGACCCAACAAATACGCTAAGTGATGTGGTTAATAAGGCATATTCAACTTTATTGTTTGAAAGATATTATGAGATATATGTGTTTATGCAAGTATTCATATATTATCTATATATGTGACCAAATTTTGATAATTTAATTACATCATGATATTTCTTAATATCATTTATTTGTAGAATGTTTGGTCTATCTAATAAGGTTTCACATTATTGTTATTTTTTCGCTAATTATTACATATGTGATAAGTTGTTATATTTGTTAATGTTATCATTTTTTATAACAAACCTCGTAGAATCCAAAAACCATATAAATACACATGGTATTTAAGAAAACATACAATTCTCTTATATTCATATAAATACTAAAACTTTCTTATTGACTTGGATATTAGGATATTTCATTCCAATTATCTAAAGCATTCTAATTAGTATTAGAATCTTACCAAGTTCCATATAAAAACACTACTTTGTTTATAGTATTGGATCTCACTTTACACTTATATATACAAATATATAATTCAAGTTCAAATCAATAAGTAATATTATATATAATAGTTTAACAGAATTTAGTTTTCATATTTTCTCATGTTCATATTTTTATTCATTTTTTATATAAAACATTATTGTCATCTAAAACATATTGGATCTCAATTTAGTTTTCCTTATTGTTATCTAAAACATTTTTTTTTTCATTTTGTATATTATAGAGGAATAATTTTCCAAATCCATCAAACTTTAATTTTGTCTTTGTGTATCTAGAAGGTATTATCATTTAAGTTAGCTGTGTTAAAGGATAACTATGCTTACAATTTCGTTTAGTTATATTTTATAAGTGAAAGATATTCAAGGGTTATATTTTATTGTTTTTATGTTATGCTATTTTTTTATTATTAAGTACATGTACATAAAGTATGTATATAAAGTGTGAGTAGTGAATTAAGGTATGAGTATCTAGTACCAATAAAATGAAAATTAAACTTCGTATATACCTAAGTTTTTTTTTAAAATGATACGGCTTAAGGATCTAAAATAGATTTAGTACTCATGAGAAAAATTGCAGATGAAGATGTTGCACACTTCCAGACATTATGACAAAAGAGAAAGTAAACTCACAAATTGAGATCGAGATAGAGAACAAAGAAAGTTCCTTGAGAAGAGAAACGAAAATATATTTCCAATGTATGTAAGAAATTATTTCAAAATGATATGAGCTAATGCCTATATGTATAGAGAAAAAGATAATAACAGAAAACAATAAGTAGTTAGACAAAGGAGAGATGGTAGTTAGGATGGAGAACAGATAGTCGAGCAGTGGAATGAGGAACCGAGTAGTGGAAGGCGGAACTGAGCGGTGGAGTGCGAAACCGAGTGGTGGAAGGCGGAACCGATCGGTGGAAGGAAAAACCGAGTGGAGGCATGACCGAGACCGAGCGATGGTAGGCATGACCGAAACTGAGCGGTGGTAGTCAGGGTTTTGGATTCTGACAACCCCCCTCAAGCTCGGCATAAATGTCTATGGTGCCAAGCTTGGAATTAAAGTGGTGGAATGGAGAAGGAGGAAGCGAATTTGTGAGAATATCAGCAAGTTGGAGAGTGGAATAAACAGGAAGCAGTTTAACGATTCCTTGCTGGACTTTCTCGCGGATTAGGTGGTTGTCCATCTCAATATGTTTTGTCCATTCGTCAAAAACTTGATTAATAACAATCTTGATGGCCGATTGGTTATCGTAGAAGATGGTGACAGGGTGGGAGAAAGCAAGGTGAAGGTCGTTCATGAGGTTGTTAAGCCATTGAATTTCGCAAATGGTTTGTGCAAGGGCACGATATTCGGCTTTAGAGGAACTACGAGAGATAGTGGATTGCTTCTTAGACTTCCATGAAATTGGTGAGTCACTGAGGTAAACAATATTGCTAGTGGTGGATTTTTGTGAGTCAGAACATCCGGCCCAATCAGAATCGCTGTAAGCCTTTAAGGTAACGGTGCTGGTAGCTTTGAGAAATATGCCTTGACTAGGTTTACTTTTGATGTACCAAAGAATGCGGAAGGCAACTTGGTAGTAAGCTTGAGTTGGTGAGGCAACATACTGGCTAAGACGGTGAACGTCATAGGTGATGTCCGGACGGGTGTTGGTGAGGTAAATAAGGCGCCCGATCAGGCGGCGAAAGACAATAGGGTCGTCAAGCGACTGTCCTTCAGAGGATATTTTTGTGGAGAAATTCATGGGCTTTCTAACAGGGGTAGCAGCAAGCATCCCAGTTTCGTTGAGAAGATCAAGAACGTACTTGCGTTGTGATAGATGAATGCCTGTAGAGTTACGAGCAACCTCGAAACCCAAGAAGTAAGACAAGTTACCCATATTTTGATTTTGAAATTCTCATGTAGTAATATTATCAATTACATGAATGTTATTTCCAGTAAGGACAATATCATCAACATAGATTAATAAGATGGTAATTGTGTCACCATTGTGATGAGTAAATAAAGAGGGGTCACCAGATGTTTGAATAAATTTATGAGAAAGAAGAAAATAGGACATCTTGTCATACCATTATTTGTTGGCTTGTTTCAAGCCATAAAGAGATTTGTGTAGGAGACACACTTTATTTGGAGCGGAAAAAGTGATACTTGGTGGTGGTTGCATGTAGACTTCTTCATTTAAATTGTCGTGCAAAAAAACATTGTTGACATCTAGTTGTCTTAGAAGTTAATTCTTTGCAGCAGCCAATGATAGGATTAACCGGACGATAGTAAGTTTAACAACTAGTGAGAAGGTATCAAAGTAATCAATACTTTCTAATTGTGTATACCCTTTGGCAACGAGATGAGCCTTGAGTCTTTCAATTGTGTCGTCGGCTTTGTGCTTGGTTTTATAGACCTACTTACAGCAGATGGCTTTCTTGTGAGGAGGGAGAGTGGTGAGAGTCCAAGTCTTGTTCTGAGAGAGGTCAGTGAGTTCTTCCTGCATAGCTTGTCGCTAATGAGCATGTTGCATGGCTTTTGTGTAATCCTAGGGATCAACAAGACTATCTAGGGAAAAAAATGAAAGATTTATAGGTAGGAGATAATTTGTCAAAAGTCAAAACACTATCAATAGGGTATTTAGTTTTAGTGGTGCTGTATGAGGATATTTGGAAATCTTTTAGGTAAGCAGGAGCTTTTCTAATTCTAGTGGTCCGTCGATGTTGATGTTTCCGCTCAACTACACCATTTTGTTGACGGGTTTCGATGCAAGATGTTTGATGTATAATGCCTTTAGAGTGGAACAAATCTGTCATAGCAAACTCGCGACCATTATCAGACCAAACGTTCTTGATGCTAACATTGAATTGATTTTTAACATATGCAATGAAATGAACAATATCTTGGTGAAAGTGCAGTGAAGGATCAAAATAAAGTCCCCAAATATCAATATGAATAAGATCAAAAGCATGAGAAGCACCAAAATCCAAAATCTAAGAGCATGGACTATTGACTGCCCCGACAGATCACCACCAGGCTTTCCAATGTGCTCTGTCCTCAGACGCACACTTTCTGGGAAAACTTCCCAAAAGGTCACCCATCCCTAAATTACTGCAGGCTAAGCACACTTAACCATGGAGTTCTTATGAGTCAGGCTACCAAAAAGCAAATGCATTTGGTGATATGAGTAGTCAAATCAATTCCTTTAAGCTATCCTTCAACTATATAGTCCCATACCTACACAGTCTCTAGATCCCTCTCATTTCGGTGTATGTTCGATTCATTCATGTGTCCCTTCCACTCGAAGCTGCCAGGAGCCGCTCCTTGTCTGTGCCCCCTGCACCCATGCCTCTTGCACCGACGATCACTCCCCGCCCTCGTCTCAGTGCCCGGGTGTCACAGTCTGTGTGGTCATTCTTGTCACAATAGGAGCAAACAGAGGTACTAACAACAACAACGTTTTTTTATTTCTAAGTTATTGAGAAAAGTATTATTCATGACTTTCCTTTCCTGCTACACAACATGAAAAAAATTTCAAAATAGGAGGCATAGGGTCCATTAACAAAACGTGGGATTGGATATTACCGTACTGTTCGCTTAAACCACAGAGAAATTGTAAAACTCGATCCTCATGTTTTCTTTGTACAATAATAGGAACCAATTTGCAGGAGCATCTAACCGCACATGAGCAGATTGGTTCAGGACGAAAACTTTCAAGCTCATCCCATATGACGCGAAGCTTTGTGAAAAACTCAATCACGGTGTTGTTTCCTTATTTTAAAGACGCTGCATGATTTTGTAATTCTGAAATACAGAGGATGCTATGGCGAATGTTTGAGAAACAAAATGAACCAACCAAGAGACCACCATATCATTGCATCTCTTCCATGCATCGTAAGTGCTGGCTTTCGTTGGCGGTTGTATAACAGTTCCATCAACAAATTGTACCTTGTTCTTGGTGCTTAGGACAGTGAACATGGATTTGCTTCAAGCATGATAGTTGGTATATTCAAGGAGAGGCGAAACGAGAGAGACAACAAGGTTTTCACTAGGATGCAGGTAGAGGAAATTGGAGTATTGGTCATGAACATTTGTCATTGTGCAGGAAGCCTATGAAAGAATGAACAAAGAAGACGAAAAGAAGACAAAAAAAAAATAAAGAAGAAAGAGAAAAAGAAGAAGAGAAAAAAAAACAGAAAGGGTCAGAGTGGCGCAACAGAGCTCTCCAATCGAAGAGCTCTGATACCATCACGAGAAAAATTGTAGATGAAGATGTTGCACTCTTCCATACATTATGACAAAGAGAAAGTAAACTCACAAATTGAGATCGAGAGATAGAACAAAGAAAGCGCCTTGAGAAGAGAAACAAAAATATATTTCCAATGTGTGTAAGAAATTAATTCAAAATGATATGAGCTAATGCCTATATATACAGAGAAAAAGAGAATAACAAAAAACAATAAGCAGTTAGACAAAGAAGCGATGATAGTTAGGATAGAGAACAAATAGTCAAGCGGTGGAATGAAGAACCGAGTAGTGGAAGGCGAAACCAAGTGGAGGCATGACCGAAATCGAGCGATGATAGACATGTCCGAAACCGAGCGGTGATAGTCAGAGTTTTGGATTCTGACAAGTACTTTTTTTTAACATAATTTTATTTAAAATTTATTTTTCGAATTTTTTGAGATCTATCTTTATGTCTAAAATAATTAATACTAAAATTTTTTTTGAGGTTTTTTTTCTTTCAGGATTAAAGTAGTTAATACTAAAACCAATTTTTTTTAGGACAATGTTTTCTTTGAAGGATAAAGAGTTTTTACCTTCATGGATATTGAGTTAACCCTATACCATCCTATCTATAATATTGATGAATTTTATTTATATTTTTATTATTTTATTTAATAATTTAAGTTAAATCATTCCATTGGTTTAAATTTTTTTAAGAAAATCTAAAATCAGTCTTTTTTTTATGCATATCAATTTGTTCATATTTTGAAAATATTTAAACACTCAGATCCTTTTTGTTAGTACTACACTAACACCATTAATATTAATTTGCTACTATGATTGATTAATTTATGATTAAATAATTTGCTACCATTAATCTTTATAAAATTTAACATAACTTTTGAATTGTATCCTTTAGATTGCATTTTATATCTATAAATAAAAATTTCCTCTTAGTAAAAATACATAGAAAATTAATCTCAATTCTCTTTTATTCTTTTTTCTTACTTTTTCTTCTCCTTTCATGAGCTTTATTTTATCACAGAAATCTACCTATCTGATGTAACTTATGTAATTATTCATTGCTATTAACGTTATATTATTTTATTTAAATTTTTGTCTTAGAAAAAGTGTCTCCTAAGATTAGAGTAACTTCTTTCAAAGCATTTGAGTGTCCCCTCCACTCTTTCTGGCCCTTGTATATTCAACCGTATTTTAAAAGGGTAAATGCTCCAAATAATTGGTGTCTTAAATATGATTATTTAAATTAAAATTATTTTTTAAAGATTGATTTGAATATGCCCAATCCTATTTTCACCGACTTAGGACTGGAAGGTACAGATTTTTCTTTTCAGTTTTAATTGAAAATATATAGAAAAAAAAGTCATCCAGTTAAATAAAAATAAGTCCTTCGAGACAGATGTATAGCAATTATCAAGAAACTTTTTAAAGTTTGATTGGATTCAGAAAAATAAAATGAAAAGGTAAAAAGTTAATGAGAAATATTTTATTTTGATTAAGGAAAAATAAAAGAAAATAATGACTTTGTTTTTCACTTTCATTTAAATGTTTTTTTCTTTCAGTTTTTCACATAAAATATAAAACTAATGTGAAAATTGCATTTTTTTTTTCACGGAAACGAAGAATTCCGTTAAACGTTATCATGCCAAACATTTTGGAGCTCATTTCGCTGTTTTATATGATTGACGCGTAGTTAAACGTCGGTTGCCTCGTATTATGGCGATTGTGTTCCGTCACAACTCAAATCCCGATGTAATTTTTTGGTTTAATATTGAAAGTGATTAATTAGGTTTCTAATTTGATCAATTTGATTGAATAATAGCATTTTTGTTAAATGTAGTTAACTATGTTAATTTTTTTAAGTTGAGGGCATCCAAGTGGCACCGTATAGATAGATTTTTAACATTTTTAATTGTTAAATATATTAATTGTTAGGTTTAAACTCTCCCTTGGTCTTCTTAGTTTTTGTATGAAAATCTTAGTTGGGTCATCATTTTTTCAACTGTCTCAATTGGGTCATATTTTTTGTAAAAATGAACACATTTTATCCTAACCGTTAAGTGCTCTCTGACGAAGTTAAATATAGCTGACGTGTTTATGCTGACTATATTGTTTGATTACGTAGAAATTTTATTTAAATTAAAGAATCATAATATGGCTTATCAAAATTGAAGGTGTCAAAGAAGCTTTGAAAGCCCTTCACACCCAGCATTGTCATTGACACGTTCCTCCTTTCACACAGGCTTTTCAGACAGCTTTGTTGGGAGAAAAATGCAGAGAAAAATGATGAATGAATAAATGAATGGAGGAAAATGATGCTCTTCTGTTTTTGATTTCTTGGTGGATCGAATTGGTTCTCCAGGATATGAAACCCAAACCAATTAGCATTAATGATAAATCTAATTTGGGAAACTTTAATGTTTATGATAAAATTGGAAATTAAAATCCCAATTATGTTTCTGGAATTTAATCCTCCAGAAAATCTCTGTTAAGAATCCTAATTAAAATCTGAAATCTAAATTGGGAAAATTCCCAATTTGAAACCCTAATGCTCCTGAACCTTAAGGAAAATCCATTTTTCTGGTTTCTTCTTCTTCCTGGTTCAGATCGTGAAGGCACAGGCAGTGGCATTTCGCACATCAGGTCTCGCCATTTTTGGTTTTTGCATTTTGTTTTTGCTCTTCTTCTCCTTCGGTGCAATGCTTAACCATGACAGATTTCATTCTCTTACAAATGGCGGCATAGCGGCAGCGATCGTTCGGTGCGGCATAGCGGTAGTGATCGTTCAATGCGGTATAGTGGCAACGATCGACGATGAAGGCGCGATGAGGAGGACTCGCTCAATGGTTTTTATCTTTTTAATTACCCAATCAATGGCATGTCTGCTAATGACTTACGCCGGTGAAACTCCACCAACGAGGTCCATGGGAGAGTGAGTCCAGTGAAGTGGGTGGTGAAGGGAATCTGACCAGATTTGGATGAGCCACGTCAAAAAACTCTTAATTTTAAAAAGAAAATTCCACGTAATAAAACACTTCTACATCAGCGTGCATAGGTCAAAAACTGCTAATGCCGTCAGAGAGCACTTAACGGTTAGGGTAAAATGTGTTCATTTTTACAAAAAATATGATCCAATTGAGACAGTTGAAAAAATGATGACCCAACTGAGATTTTCATACAAAAATTAAGACCAAAGAAGGGTTTAAACCTAATTGTTAAATATTAATTGTTTAACATAATTTAATATATTTAATAATTTCTCTACCCAGATTCCTCTCGAATATGGCTCCTGGCAGCACCTCCAGTATCTCGCCGTCTTCAGTAATGATCTCACGGGAAACATCCCTCCGAAGCTTGGAAACCTCCCCACGCTTCATGAGCTCTACTGTGGAAACCTCACTCTTCCTTTCCAAATCCCCTTCTGACTTCAAACCTTCCTCACCTTCTTCTTCTTTTCCATTCTAATCATATTATTTTTATTTTTCTCAAACCACGGTTAAACATTCCAACAAAACAACACCAACAGTAGTTGTCACCTAGTCCGCGGCGGGCGTCGCTTTCTCTTGGGAGGAGGTTGTCCAGCAGGCTCAAGGTATCGCCAGTGGTGACTCTGTCGCAAAGAAAAAGATGGCCACCATTGTTGTCGGGATCTCGAAGGTCTCCGATGCGCTGGTTGGGTCCAAGAGTGCGAGAAAGAATTAGGATGAGCAACCCCCGGCCACGCTGATTGAAACTGAACACAAAGAAAATGGTGGTTCTAATTTTGTAGAGAAATCCAATTTTGCAGCTATGGGTATCACCATTCATGAAAAGGGTGGTTCTAATTTTGCAGAGAAATCCACCCTCACACATCTCAGCCGCTTCCTGTGCCCCCACTGCAAGAAAAACTCTGGAACCTTGAGCCCTTGCACCCTTTCTGGTTCCTCTCTTCGGCCTCCATACCTACACCACACAGAACAACAAAACCGCTCATCAAGCTTCAATTTTTCATCATACAGAAAAAGGGGGTTTGTGTTTTCGGACTCCATGCAGTGTTGACCACTCAAACTCTTCTCTGCACGAGAAAACACGATTTTAATCAGCAATCAAAATTGAAACCAAAATCAAACCTGATTTTGACAATCTTGGAGCATAAAGAGAAACCAGAAACGTCGGTTAGTTCCAACAATGAGATTGGAGTTGGGTGTGGGATGGTGAGAAGAAAGTTTTCCAAAAAGAGGAGAAGGTGAGGAAGAGGAAGGGAAAGTGGAGAAGGTGGTTTCCATACAACGAGATATTTCTAATTATATATTATTAATTGTTTAACATAATTTAATATGTTTAATAATTTCTAATTATATTTTTATTTATTAATATATTTAACAATTAAAATTGTTAAAAATTCACTTATACAGCTCAAACGGTGCCACCTGGATGCCTCAACTTAAAAAAGTTAACGTCGTTAACTACATTTAACGAAAATGTTATTATTGAATCAAATTGACCAAATTAAGGATTCAATTGATCACTTCAAAAATTAAAGGACACAATTGAAACGAACCCGTAAATATAGGATCTCCGAACCTATTAAACCTAATTTTTTTTATACTTCACTACAAATACAAAGGAAGTATTTAACTTTAAAAGGTGTGCAGTTGTTATCTTAATAAAAATTTATTGGCGTGAAAATTTCTATTTCTATATTAAAAAATAAGAATGAAAAATTTAATATTTGATAACTTAGTAAAAAAATATTACATAAATAACATTATATTCATTTAAACCCATACACCATAAACTATATTACTAAAGCCATAAATACTAACCATGCACTTTCATAATTTTAAATACACTCTTAATAGTTAATTAATATTTATTTGAAATAGTAAATTTTGACAAATTTCACTTTTTTATTTAATAGTTTCTATCTTAATTTTTAGTTTTTGACGAATTTTAGTCAAATAAGATGTTAGCGTAATATATGTTCTAAATCTTTTAAACACCTTCTAACATCGACTTAAATTTATTAAAAACCATTATCTAGCTGGTCTTACTTCTTTTTTTAAGTCTCTTTTCGAAGTGTTGTTGTATTTAATAAATGTTTTATCCAATAATAAAGTGTGTTCAAAAAGGTATTCTCTTATTGAATATTCCTTTTATAGTTATAAAAGTTAATAAAATTAGCATAAATGATTTTAATGAATGTTAGTATAAAATTATTCACTTAACATTATGGTAAACCGATATTTGAATTTTCACTAAAAAAGTATTTCAAATAATTATGATGAATTTTGACATCCACTAAAAGAAAAAAGAAGAACTCATATACAATTGTTTTGTTTCTTGAAAAGGGTTGTCTTCAAAAGAATGGAATTATCGTTTCCACTTTCATTCTTGTATAATTAATCTTAGTCTTTCAAAAGGAAAGTTATAAAAGAAATAAAATAAATTATATAGTTATTTTTAATGTATGCTGGTTTAAATAAAGTAAAAGGATTTTGTTTTTCTAACAAAAAGTAGACATTCTGATTTTGGGGTATGCATACTAACAAATCTATATATAATATGCCTTTTTTCTGCAATTTATAGTAATTACCCAACGTGTAAGCTACTTTATTTTATTTTGTAAACGCTGGCATCAAATTATTTTGAATTCAATATTAGTTAATCTAATCATATACCTAAGTCCTTTTTCTTTCTCTTCAACGACTGAAATTGTTCCTTTCAAAGTAAATCAGTTTAAGAGTCAAATTTCAGTTTGTTATATTAATTATTGCTTAAAAATATGGACAGAAAGTATATATGTAACATATACTCCACTGCTACTACTATTATTATTATTATTATTATTATTATTATGTGTATTAAATGCAAATATTTTCATCATATTAAATTATTTAAAAACATTATTTTTAAAACGTTAAGCATATAACTAATACATGAATCGATGACAATTGTTAATCAACATTACATTCACAAAAAGATGGTTTTATTATTCATAATCATCCCACCTAACTAGTAATTTTTTCTATATATTAAAGTGAAAATAGGTCAAATTGTTCCATAAAGAGTTATATGGTTGAGGTTCAAGCTAAAAAAAAAAATAGAAGAAGAAACTTAGATCAAGGTTTTCATTAAAACTTCTGTAGTTAAAAAGAGACTCTATGCTATTTAAAAGTCTTTTAGATGCAATATATCAATTTATATAAACATGTGTTTCTGTATCATACGGATAGGATGGTCCAAAGAAAGCAATGCTGAATCAACCTAACCGGACGACAACTAAGACCGGTCGACAGTTTCTCTGGGTCATTAAGATCATGATTAAGGTAAATAACGATTAGAGTCATTGAGTTGGAATTGGGCCGTGATTAACTTTTCACTAATCTCAAGCTCATAACAACTATAAATACAGGTCAAAGGTAAGTGGTATATAGGTTGCATTTACTGCACTATTCTATTGAATTGCCAAACGGTTCGTATACTGACTTTGGCATCTGCGGATCTTTGACAAGTTCCCTCCCGGATGGAGACAACGGAGATTGGAGTGAGACCGGACGACAAAAAGACAAATTGTGAAGGAGTTTGATGAGTCAGCCCATAACCGAAACCGTTTCTATTAAAATATTTTAACCATCCTTTTAAATGTTAGTTTACATAAAAAGTCTAATATAAAGTTAGTGTTTAATATTTTAAGTTATTGAAAGATAAATTGATGTTAATTAAATAAGCCTTTATATATAACATATTAAATTAAGCTCTAAAATGTGATTATACAATGTAAAACAGGTAATATTTTGTTTCTTATAGAGTTTAATATACATATTTTTATATTTATTTTAGCGTTAAATTATCATACAAAAAAATCATACTCGTAAGCCGGACCCAATTTTTATGTACGTCAACCTTAAAAAAAATTGAACAAGTAAACAAATCTATCTTTAGTAATTTTTTATATAATGTATATATATCATAAAAATAGAAAACATTTAACGTAAATTTAATTTTATATTAAAAATAAAAAATATGTAATTTTAAAAAGTCAGATTTAGCTGTTTCCATTCAATCAATTAGACCTTTTCAATATTCTATTCTATATCCTTTTGGGGTCACCACAATATTCCTTCTTTTCCCCTTTGGAGATTCATATACACTATTTTTACTCTTAAAATCAGTAAAACAAAATATGCATGAAGTATATCACACTCTATCATCCTTTTTATCTTTCCCCGTAAGCATAATCTTCTCTCTTTTATTCCATTTCTGAATTTGATTTCAATTACTTAAAAAAGAAATACTTAAAAAAATATTATTATATATACGCATTCACCATATTTTAACCGTTTAGCTTCAATATAAAATATAAGGGATGTGGATAACCACTTTACAGAATTGTTTATTTCTTGAAAAGTAACAAAGAGTATATAATATATTGGAAATTTAGAGAGAGAGAGAGAGAGAGAGAGAGAGAGAGAGAGAGAGAGAGAGAGAGAGAGAGAGAGAGAGAGAGAGAGAGATTAATTAAAAAAAGAAAAAGTCAAGAAAGATTGGGGGGAGATAAAAAAATAGAAAACGGAAAAGAACCGAACGGAAACGGGATTAAGAAGAAGACGTTGGAAGGGTCTCTTGCATCGCGAATAAGGGTGACGTGTGCCTCACTGTGCTTTCTTCATTCCTTCTTCATTCTTCATTCTATGCAATGCAAAGTCTTCGCTATAAACCAAGTCAATCGGATGATATTACTGTTTATCATAATCACAGTAACAAGGACAACGTTAACAACAACAATTGAAATTACAAATCTTGTGCGTGTTTCTTTTCAGCCACGCAAATGACAACATTCAGCATGCCAGCCCTTGGAATTTCCAGCTGTGACTCAAATCAAATTTAAAAAAGAAACAAGCAATTTTCTTTAACTTTAATCACACAGAATATATCCTTACCTTGCCCTAACTAGCCACATGAGCCTCCAATCAAATTTAGTCACCTTCACTGTCCCTATCATCCAAACCAGAAAAAGATATATTACTCTCCTAAGCTTTGGGCTCTCTCTCTAGATTTATACTACAAAACAAATCTTTGTGTACACAGTAAGCAAACCCTACAACCATTTGCCCCACCACAACACACATTCACATTCACATTCAAATCCTCAAACCCTCACACATATATATACACCTCTTCCTCTTCTTTTCCAAATCCTCTTCATTCTCATTTTTTTTTGTTATGTGGGTATTCTTATCATGAGCAACATCCCAAGATCTCTCACCGACTCTTCCCTCACCCTCTTCAACCTCGCCATATCCTCTTCTGATCCCTGGCCTTTCTCACTCGTTTTCTTATAACCCTCATCAACTTCTAGCTAAAGACTCCAGCTTTTCTGGTTTTGGTTTTGGTTTTGGTTTTGGTCTTCGTCTCTGTCTTTTAGCTTCGTTCTTTTCTTTCTCCATATGGGGATTCTCAGCGATCATCATCACAACTCTCCAAAACACCACCACCACCATCATTACCACATGAGCTTTCACTTGCACATTCCTCACCTCCACTTTCCCCACCACCACCAGGAGAAGAAGGACCTGAAGGACGTTCCAAAAGGGTGTTTGGCGGTGTTGGTAGGGCAAGGGGAGGAGCAACAGAGGTTTGTTATCCCTGTCATGTACATGAACCACCCACTGTTCATGAAGTTGCTGAAGGAAGCCGAAGACGAATACGGGTTCCAGCAGAAAGGCCCCATCACCATCCCGTGCCACGTCGAGCACTTCCGCACCGTCCAAGGCATCATCGACAGGGAGAAATGCCTCCACCACCACCACCACCACCACCATGCTTGGTGCTTCAAAGTTTGATTCTGTCAATTGATTAATATTACTCTACCAACATTAATTAAAATCATCATGTACATGTCTTGTTTTGTTTATTTTTGCTTTTGTTATTGTTTTCTGATTCTCCGCAACACCAGAATGTGGTGTCGGTTTAATGATGTGACAACGACGAACAATTTGGATCTCAATTTGCATGATTTTTTTTTTTGTTTTTGGTACATTTGTTTAATATCTGTGGAAAATTAAATGACAATCACATATACATACGCTGATTTGATATATATGATGTGATCGATGAGTGTATTTCATTCTCTCTTTTTGTTCTCTCAATCTTACTTGGAATGTGAACGAAGTAAATTGAAGCAGATATACATACAGATGCCCTTAATCATCATTTTTTTTTTCATTTAAAAAAAAAAGAGATAAAAGAAAGCACATAGCTGTTCGTTTGTTGGACGTGGGAAGCGTGAAAGACACGGTGGGAATATGGAACAAAGATGAGTTTGCGAAGACTTTTTCTTTTTTTCATATTCCTTCCTTAACTCTTTTTATTAACTAAGAAAATCTGAGATCTGGTTTATTTATGTGATAATTGTGGCTGAAAGAGGACATGGGTGAGAGGGCCCCATGAACAGAAAAAATTGAGGTCTTGCTTTTAAAGATACAATAATTGAGGTTTCTTTTTTTCTGTGTAGTAATCGAGTATATTGTGGGGTTTTAATATGTATGGTTTGTGATTAGGAACTGTAAACTAAGTTTGGTGAACGGTTTTAGTTTAAAGAGATTTGGCGTGCACACTTGCCATTACTTGATGGGAAAATTTGAAGAGAACAAGGATTTTGGTAGCACTGTACGAGAGTTTTGTCAGAGAACATAATTATATAAAGTCTTGTTGTTGTGCCATCACAAAGCAAAGTGCTGTGTGCCTGCAAATTCTATTCTTAAGCATGGGGTCAACAATCGCAATGATCATATTTATTTTCCTATGAATGAGGGCGATCTTGACTTTGAACAATTGATTCATCTTCTAAATTCATTATCACGTTTTTAAAATAATAATCGGGTTTTGAGGTTGTGGGTATTCACCGATTGCTTTCAAAAGTCATCACACTTGGTTGGCTAATTTTTTAAATTAAATGTCTTTATTTCAAAGAGCGTAAGCCAGCCAGATTTGTGTTTCGTGGAAATTTTCTCCTCTTTTGTCTCGTTCATACATTCAAATAAAATGTTTACACTAGTTACATGAATGCTTTTTTAATCGGTTCGGATTAAGTTACTTATATCTTGTCGTCAATTTTATTTTTCCAATGTTCATACATGAACAATTAACTCACGCGTTAAATATGTGTTGCAAAATTTTGTGTCATTCTTGAATTGGAGAATTTGATGACAATGAAATATGGAATAATGGAATATTTGATCAAAGTTCCGTCTTTGTAAACAAAAGGAGCGTTTTAAAATGTAGATTAGGTTTTTCTGATATACACCAAATGATTGAAATTTGAAAATAAATCTAGCAGTTAAAATTTTAGTAACTTTGTAAATTTTTTTCAACAGCGCAGACTTTGGATTAGTCACGTCGTTAAAATACACAACTATGTCAAGTGGTTTGTATTAAACTAACGATGAAGGATTTGGATAAAGTACGTGAGGTCATACATCATCCGAAACTCCTTATTAGCGGTAATGTTCCTGAACAACGCTATTTTTACGATTTTATAATTTCCCTGTATTTATATATTCTATTATAAAAGGAATATATTATTTTCATTTATGATTGGCACCATATAGACCTACCCAAATTAGTTACTGTCTGGTATGTCTCGTGAACATTTATTCAAGCAGTCTGCGTCCATCTTTGTTGGCCAATTCCAATCTGGGTTAGTGCCTTACTGCAATTAACAGCTTTTTACTTGTTCAGACTGGGTAATCCATGGGAAACCCAACTTTCTCACTCATCAACTTGGCATCTTCTGCATCCTATTTCTATTTTATATTATTCTTTCTTAATCAATTATGACGTAACATTATTGTTAGTTATCACAAACCAGACCCAGTCACACTTTGCAATCTGGATAAACTTTAGTTGGGTAGGCGTTAACTTCCAATTCGTCTCTATCTTTAGGGGGTTCCCAAATTCTAACTCATTTTTTGTTTTTGTGTTCATATTCTCTGTTCCTCACCCTATGTGTGAAACAAGTCCCAAAATCCTAATAGCTGCACAATTATTTTCTAATCCATTTACGTCGTGATTTTAGCACTACTAAAACCAGATATGTACATCGTTTGAAACCAAATACTATTTTCACAATACATGTAAGAAATTGACCCAAGTTCACCGTCGTATTTCTCTACCTCAATCTTCAAAAACAAAGTGCGACATTACTACCATACGAGGAAGTTCATCCAAATAGATCCGTCTTTAATATTCACACGATATCTTACAAGAAAGCAAGTGTGGCCTTTTGGCTCACATGACAAACTAAACAATGTTAGCTCTGTTTTTTCCATTATCCACTCCCGAAAACCCCCCCAAAAAATTGCTTAGACCCTTCGTACCATTTTCCTTTCGATTCAAATTATAGAAAGAAAAAAGACACAAACTAATTTCAACAAATATTACCATAATAATAATAATAATAATAATAACAATAATAATAATATAATAACAATAATAATAATCGAATCTCCCTTTTCGTTATACTAGCTGTCGGTGTCTTGTATTTGAACTACGCATTGTGACACCATGCAAAAACTTTGTATATCCGACCAAGCTGAGTTTTCCATCAGATTTTCTGATCCAATCACCCATTAAAGAATAAGCTGAAGGACCCAAGTTCATCTCCTGAAAACATTATCAAAAGTTTAGTGGGTTATTAAACAGGTTAAAAGACAGAAAAAAACACAAGAATTTACGAACCTGAGCCAACTCCTCAACAGAAATGACTCGGTTTCCTATCTCCTCAAAGTATTCAAAAGCCGTTGTGGCAATTCTATCCCATTCTGGATGAACTTCCAGCTGGTATACACTGATAGCAGCAGCGCAAAACTCTTCGAAATCCATTTTTTTATAGGAGAGTGCCTCCATCTTGTTTCAAGAAATAAGCATTTCAGATTTTATATTGAACGCAAATAAAACAGCGCACTTTCGTGATAAATAAAATAGATATTATTATGAATAATGGTGGCACTGATCAGACGATACGCTTGATTTTGCTCTGTAAAAGTTATTCAATTATACATTCCTTCCTGTCCCTATTTTCTTTAATGATCAGTACATGATAGACTGGGATCAAAGCGGCTACTAAAATGTCAGAAGGAAGCGAGCAGGAAGATACTTGTGAATTGCAAATCAAAGAATACTCACCAGATTTAAAATGTCAGGGGCCCTTGATTCTTTCATGGCATCAGTTGCATTTTTCATGAGAGCCTGTATTTTTTTTATACTTCAGTTAAGATATTTGGAAACAACAGCAAACGAAACCAACAACAAAGTTTAAACTATAACAGACTAACCTAAGGCTGATTAATTTAATGTAGCAAACACTAGAGTATAACATATTTACACTATATACAGTTAACAGATATAATAGCACTGTATATCATTCATTATTTAATATGCTAACATACCTTAAAGTAAAAACAAAAAGGAATAAAAAGTGCAAAAACCCATGAACTTACAGTTCTAAAATTCTCAAGCGAAACGCAGCCATCTTTAGGCTCCAAGAGGTTAAACTGTGCTCTGAGGTAGAATAGCTCATCTTCCGTCAATGCTCTTGCGAGGGCCTGCATTAATATAAGTAGAAGTAAAACAGACAACATTATTCTTGTCCTATTGGCCTCTACCCGCACCAAAGGAGGGGAGGACATAATATGCATTTGTTTTAATGGCAGCATAACAGGTGACTACCTTCAATGCTGCACGTCTCAAAGGTGAGGCACGCACATATGACTTTACTAACTTGTAAATCGAGATATCTAAAGGAATGGGATTCTTTTCATTTCTCAACCATGGGTGAGCTGCAAAATATATAGGAAACTCTCTATTAGCAAGATTCAAAGAATAACATTTAGGAATTTGAACACAATCAACATCTTATTTAGTAAAACAAGGTCTGGCAAAAAATTCAAATGAAACATACCTAAAGCTTGAGCAGCAGTCATCCTTTTTCTGTGGTCTTTGTTCAGAAGTCTCTTCACAAAGTCTTTAGCTTCTGGTGATATTGATGGCCAAGGTGAATCATCGAAGTTAGGATTCGCTCGTAGCACAGACCGGAAAATTCCTGATTCAGTGCGTGCCCAAAATGGTCTACTTCCACATAACAATATGTACGATATAACCCCAATACTCCACAAGTCTCCTTCAACACTGTAAGATCTATGGAGCACTTCAGGTGCAACATAGTAAGCACTGCCAACAATATCGTTGAGGCGTTGCTCTGCATATTTATTAAAAGTCAGTGAATGAATGTAGTGAAAAAATCGATTAGAGGATACTACTACGATTCTAAGGCAATATGATAACTATTTAATTTGAACACTGGAGGTAATCTTAAACCAAGAATTAAAGCATGTTCTGAGATTCGTTTAGACCAGGAAATTAGTGAAAAACATTAGGCAAACAAACTTGTACAATTATAGCAGAGTTTGAACAAGGAAATTTCTATGCAGACCACAGGTTGGAAAGAATCATTCTATTCTTAATATGTTTCCATGACTAATCTATTGCCCTTGCCTCTTTCCCAAACTAGAATCACTAAAATCTGCGAGAATATAAAATGGAAGGGAAAAAACAATAATGATTTTAAATGGAGTTAAGAATGTGCTTTGTAAGAGAAACAAATGGGAAGGTCGAAAATGTGACTGAATATGGGACCATAATAAATATTGGGAGTGAAAATTGACAATTCAATTTGAGATGATATAAGTTTAAAGATATCCCACATTTGTCATCCTTCTGTTTTTAAAGACATGTTTTCATTCCTCAAAAGCTCTGATATCTATGCTACACATTAAAGTCAAAAACAGGAATGCACATACTCAATGCCCAGGTCAGAGCAGTATATCATAGGTTTTTTACGTGCATGCACCAAGTAGGAGCTCCCAAAGCAGCAGAGTAATATGAAATTATGATTACATATTCAAAGTAGAGGTTTGTTTAATAGCTGCCTTTCTTCAACCACGACCAAAAATTTGATCATCCCAATGTGTATAACAAGATATTGCTTACTTACAAATTCAGTGATCAAAATATTAAGTTCCTTGCTCTCCATTTAAATAATAGGCTAAGGAGAGGAGTTCAACCTATGCAGCCACATAATAATACAAAAATCAGAAGTTCTAAAGCCCTAAACACATGTACATGCTTACCACGTGAAGAAATGGCCTTTTGTGGGAGTTTGCACGGTTTAACAAAATTGAAAAGTGTTTGGTTTCTCCTATAATTGTTCATAAATTACCCAACATAAGATAAATAATTATTTTGGAAGGACCAAACTAACAGTTAGTTGTTACAATAAACAGCTCCAAAAAGAAGATCAAGAGGGTATAGTTACTGAACTTAACTCATATCTACGTGTCTTTAAAAACTATAATAATACTGTGCATTTGGTAATTTGATTTTATATGTAAAAGTAATTTTACTCTTACACCACTCAACAATCAGCTCTGTTTAAGCTAGTTCTGAAATATCAGTCTCAAACACAAATTAATTATTCAACATCAATTTTGGCGATGAATTATATCAAAACCAGTAACAGTTTTAAGTAATGAAAAACAGTTGTGGTCAGTCATCAAAATTGCTGAACTTGAGAGAAAAACTAGCTTTGTAAAGAATAAGATCACAAATTTGGAGAACAAATCCAATTAAAGACCTCAGAGGAACAGAAATGGTGATGAATAAAGATCCTCCTTGCTCAACGCTACTAATACCTCTGATTAGATGATCTAAATTTCCTCAATAAATCTTACAGAGAGAAAGCTATATATTGTACATAATTTCTACATCAAGAAAATTTCATTTAAAATCATTACTCTCAAGGAACTACAAACTGAAATTGTATCAAGCACGTCAAATGTTACTAAAAAATATCAGGCCTGCTGAGTTCTTCATTACAAGTGCTGAAATTTAATTTAGATGTTTATTCCAAATCAATAACAAATGGATTTTGGTATTTTAAAATCTCGCTATTCCTTCATTGTAGCGTCAATATCTCACAAAGTGCTGACCATATATTGAACAGAACCATTTGATAATTGACTACATGGTTATCCGCCGGCAAATTAAATCAGTTAATTTGACCATGCCAGCTATAAACAAAAACAAGATTGAGATGAAACTACATACGAGAAATCGAGCAACTTGAATACTACTTGAGACTGACTATAGTAGGTTGATTTAGTCATGTTACCTGGCCTGACAAAATCAGAGAGCCCAAAATCAATAACTTTCATCACAGCATCCTCGTCTTTTGAGACAAATAGAAAATTCTGCAAAGCAAAAAAAATTAGAGAGGTGGCTATAAAAACATAAAATAGCTATTGAAAGCACAATCAAAAAACTATGGATAGTTTAAGCTTCATATTGTCATACCTCTGGTTTTAGATCACGGTGAACAACTCCCTGAAGATGACAAAATGCAACTACATCTAGAATTTGTACAAGAATAGCTTTGGCATCATCCTCTGGGTATCTCCCACCTCTTTAACAAATAATTAATAGAAAAACAATCCAATTATAATCATGTTTTTCAAAAACCAAACTGCTGTAAGGAAAGTTTGGACAGAAAAAAAATATATCAACAAATGGTAAGAATGGCAAACAGCCTTTCAATTTTACCTATCTAGAATTCTGTCAAGTAATTCTCCACCCTCACACAACCTGACAACAACAACAACAACAAAAGAAAAAAACTCATTGCGTCAGAATAAATGTCTAATTCAACAGTTTAAGGTATATACCTGTAGAAACCAGCCATAAAATCTGCTCATATTATGAGCAATGAGATGAATTCTTTTATAACCAATAACTTAAAAAATGTATGCACATAAATCAAGCAGTGAACGGAATAGGAATAAAGTCGTAGTAGGACAGAGAGGAATGTTAACAATTTTTTTCTGCACGTACTCCATAACAATGTAGACGTTGTTGACATCCTCAAATGCGTCATAAAACTTGACCAAGTTCTTATGTCCTGATAAGGCCTTCAACATTTTCACCTCCCTCCGCACATCTTCAATTGCTATCGCTGAAGTCATCTGCTATGTAAAAATCAGTTAATTACAGTAACCACCGTCATCAAGCATAAATGATAAGGAAAGATTAGAAAAAGCTTGAAAATTGAGTCTTAATTCGTGTTGATGGATGGCATAAAACAAACTATGGAATCCACAATACATGATTCTCCCACACCAATTAATATTTCTCTCAAACTCCAATTTGATTGTTTGGAAGGATAATTAAAAGGTGCAGAACAAAGGAGACAGCTTTTTCCGGTCCTTTTCCTACAAAAATCAGCTACAAGAGGCCCCAAGCAACTCAAAGAAAACTTTTAAATCAACCGATTCTCATAGGCTTGGACTAAAGGAAAAATTCTCATAACATCCATCCCTAGTTAATAAGCTTCTGTTTGTGCCCTTTGTCGAGGATCTTAATTTTCTTCTTCACCTTCCTTTCCTTTTAAGCATATTTGCTACCGTCCAATTTGGCTCATAATGGAGGAAGAAAAAATAAATAACCAGGCTCACTATAAGGATCCTTTAATCTACAATTAAGCACCGATATATTTACAGATGATCTAACTGGGGAGAATAAAATAGTTTTCAACAATCACGTAAGTAACTTTGGCAACAAGGTCTTGTGCATATCAGCTGCCCTATCCGTGTGATTTGAAACCTCTACCGTTTGGACCACAGCCTAACGGCCACCGATAGAACAAATGTAAAACATCTATAGATGAGTCACAGTCCACACATACAGAAAAACTTAACAACTTGTCCAAACTACAGAGGTGCAAATTCATCTTTCGCTTACTTGTCTCATAACGTAGAACCATTTATGCCACTTTTCCACAAGAGTCTGAGTAATGCTCCAAAGAAAGCGACAAGAAATACAGAGGTGAATTCCCAGTTACAACCAACATCATTTGCAATCCCTTTTCCCCACAATTTACCTATGTTTGTTTCGGCATCAGATATTCACTTTAAATGTTAAAATCACATCAATTGGATGAAATACTGTAGAAGCTTGGAGCCGTAGCTTCGCTCTGCCTCAGGTCCAAGTAATTGAAACACGTGCCTGAGCGCAACCAATCACTCGCTTAAGAGACGAATTTCCATTCCCTATTTTAAAATCTCATAAATTCTCCCAAAAGTCTCCATGGCATTTTCCTTTATGATCCCAGCAATAGCTTAGAAAATAACAAAAGTTATTTCAATACCACACACCAGAAATCAGCAACCTTGATCACCATCAACAAAACCATTGTGAATTCCTGTGCCCATCAACCACCACCTCAGTAGGCTCCAATTCCATAACACTATCAGTAAATTCACACAAAATATATTTTACAGAGGGTGGAAAATTCAAACTAATGATGCAAAATCAGTCCCGTGTCACTACTTTCCAAGAAGTAGACCTGACTCCCAAATTGAGTTTCCAAAACCAAAAAAAAATAAGTGCAAACAGTCAATACTAATCACACACTACATGGAACTCCAGTTCCAAAACAGTGATGCAAAGAGTCAGAAACTGATCCTGAATTGACCAAGGGTCAACTTACACCATCTCCAACTCCAAGTAAACAAAGACAAGCATCATACGATCTTCACAATCATTAAAAAGAAAAATCACAAAAAACACAACAAACCCCCTCACCTTAGCTTTGGATATGATTTTTACAGCAACGGATTGTCCCTTAAGCTCTCCCTTCTTCCCTTTGGCCCAACAAGTGTGACCGAAATGCCCTCGACCCACTTCCTTCCCCAACTCGAACTTCGCCCCAAAATTCTTCCCATAACCGAAACTCTTATCCAGCGACCTCTCTCCCTCACCGCCACCCTCCCCTTGCTCCTCCGGTATAGGTCCTTCCTTAGGCCTCGCCTTTCCCTGCCGCCGCAGCAGCGCCGCCATGATCGGCTTCGCCGGAGAGGGCGGCGGCAGCGGCCACCGGAACTTCCTCCCCGGAGTCTTCGCTGGCGACGGCGCCACCCCGGGCGGGAGAGGACTCGGGAAGGGGCTGGTGGAAAACGAGTGCGCCGGCGTGTTCCTCCCCGGCGTCGCGCCGGATAGCGAGCTCCCTGAAGCCGGTGGAGGAGACGGCGGAGCATAATGCGGAGTCTTGGGGCGGTGATCGGGGGGCACCGTCTCGTTGTTGACGGCGATGTTTTTGCTGCAACAATGCCCCATGGCCGCGTAGCGACGGTGATCGGCGAAGTCAACAAGAGAGAGAGTGAAACAAAGTTGCCGGAGAAAATTGACACTGTATAGAGAGAGAAGGTGAAGGAGTAAAAGTAGAAGAAGGAGGAAGGAAAGAAAGGGAAAGGGAAAGTGTTAAATTTGTAAGGTGAGAGAGAGAGAAAGGATTAATTTAAGATTAATACGACACAGTCCAACTGTATTCATTTATGTACGAAAGTAAATTGCTTCCTTCGTTAGTTGGATCTTTCAGACACCTTCATCTCATCTTTTCTTTTCCCACTCTCAACACTTTCTCTTAATAACACATGTCCGAAGATTATCTTTTATTCTTACTTTTTTAATCTTTTTTTAGATTAATTTTTTCATTTTACAAGGACTTTAACTTCAAAACTTTAATCGAGGTTTTCTTCAACACTAACAAAATTCATTTCTTTTAAATGCATTTTACTTTACTTTCCTTTTATTTATTCTCATTCTTAATTTGAAACTATAAATGTTGAACAATTTGCGGTCTATTAGTTAACACTCTATCAATTTCAAATTACTTATTTATTCATTGATGTTTTCGGTTTTTTCTACTACAATTTTGCTTTCGATCAATATTTTTTTACTTCAAATAATAATAGAAAGTAGAATAAAAATAAGAATTTTAAAAAAGTCAACCTATATTATAAGTTATTATTTGAAAAAATTATATGTTTTAAATAAGAATTAAGTAAGTGAATTTTTTTCCTAAAAACGTTTTGTTAATTTATTGAAAAAAAAGAATACTTTTAAAGGGGAGTTGATTTAAAAGGAGAAAAGTGACCGTGGGTAAGAGAAAATGTACAGACGCAACAGTTTAAACCGTTTTGAATGTTTGTATTTTGTTGTGTGCAATGTCCACATACCTGTGTGAGCTGGCAAACAATAAGAGGATAACTATGGTTTTTTTTTGTCAAATAAACCGAACCGAACCGAACGAGACAGTGTCAATAGCCTTGGAGAACGGGCGAATATACGAGGACTTTTCAATGAGATAAAACATGTTCTGTTTATTATTCGTGTTGAAACATGCAAACATTTTCTTATAGCAACACCAAAACATTGACGCTATGTGCTTAGGATGAAAACATTTTTGTTCAATTATTGTTTTGTTTTGGTCACTATTTTTTATTAGGACAAATAAATGATTATAGAGGAACATTCAAATCGGGGTTTGTTGTTGTTGAACTACATTTATTGTAATATTGAAGTGGGAGAAGACACTTGGATTGTATGCAATGATATCTTTTTATTCGTCAAATCCAAATTTGCTAAGTGTTTTAGGAAACATATCTACCGTTTTGAAGAAATTGTCAACTGAAGTTTTTTATAAATGTTTCTAGTAACGTACTAGTACCAAGTACCATTAACGGTAATGCTACAAATTCAAGTTTTCAAAATTAGTTTTAATGCTATAGAATTTCCATAAAAAAAAATCTGCTTTTTTTTTGTTTAATTTTAAGAATATGTCGTATTTTTAAAAGTATGAACATGTGTGTGTGCATGCACGTAATTCTATTTTGCAAATGGTTTCCGTGTGCTTACTTATTCTATATCTAATTTCTATGGTCTGCATGTTTGACCGAAAGTTTTTTTTTTTTTTTCTGAAACACAAAATATTCTCCATGTTTGGAGTTGACTAAAATGTCTCTGGAAATTACGCTAGCCTATAATTGGACCTTTTCTAAATTGTTTTACAAGTAAACCAAATATTTATTTATTTTAATAGAAAAAGATTTTGTTTAACGATGTATTTTGTTTTCTTCTCGTGTATTTCAAGTTCCTATACACCTTGATTTATTATGTCAGATAAACTTAGTGATTTTTCTTTTAGTTTCTCTTCCAAAATTATAATAAACAAATTTATCGAAACATAAACTTAATTGTTTCATTAATGAAAAGTATCGTAGAAGATGAAGTAAAAGTGGTACAGGCACTGTTATCGTATCCCCTCTATTGAAAACAGTTTATAACTTGTATAGAAACAAATAAACACAATCTCCTATCTTGTTTATACTTATACAAAGTTCCTCTATAATTATAGAAACAGTTATATCGTAAATACTCAGGTATTATTTAAATATTTCATCATAGATATTTATAAAATAAAAAAGTAAAATAAGTGTGTTTTCTCTAGGCAAATTTAATTTAGTTAACTTGTCACCTTCTTTTAGTACATGTACATTAAAAAAAAGTAACCTACCTCATAAATCTTACCATAACTTATTTTCATCCTAGTTCTTAAGAGTTATTGTATTCTCACCAACCCCGTAAACTTCTATATTAAATTTATACTTTTAAATGTTCTTTAATTCTCCTAAATGTTATTTCTTAAATTTAGTTATTCACATTTTTCAATTAAACTTTTAAATTCAGCATATTAATAATAACATCGTCACTGTGTGTTTTCCTTTTTTGTCATAATCTCCTCGTCCATAAAATATCTAACATTTTAAATTTATTCTCATTCGATAATATTTTATCAACGAAAAGAAAAAGATATTATTTCTATTGTATTGTACTTTATTTTTTCATGCTTTTGATTATCGTTGATAAAAACAATTTATTAATGTTTCATTGTTTCGTTCTAATTAATCACTTAAAATTGAAAGTCTTACTCTCTCTCTCTTTTTTTTTTTTTTGCCACTGGAAATAGTCTGTGTTGGTGTGCAAAATATAAAGATGATGAAGAATGAGGCTGAAGAAAAGTATACTCTTGCATACGTTATATGTTTTGCATTGACAAAAAATTAACGAAATAAAGAATCAATTAATACAAATTTTAATTTTAGTAGATGGAGTGGTTGTTAGTCAGCAATTTGGTCTGTGACACAGTACTTCTAGTACTAGAAAAAACTCAGAAAACTTAGGCATATCATTATAACTTAGGGTTAGAGCCTCACAATTATTTATTTTTTTAGTATAAATATATTAATTAATTTATTTTTTCTGATAAAAGAAATTGATCAAACACTGTGCATAACCTAGTTACGCTAATGAATGAATTAATTAATTAATTATTAATCATTTATAGGGACTGAAGGGAAAACGCGTTTGAACAAACAAACGCGGTTTTGGTATCCGTGGAATAAAGCAACATGGAAACGTAAGCATGACGCACTACAAATGAAATCAAAATACACAGAATATGCTTATCATGAAAATGTGTAATCACTAAATTTAACATAAAGTCCGTTTTATTTTTTAAATACAATATTTTCTATTATAAAAATCATTTTAGTTTTTATTTTTCAATTAATTAATCCAATTCGGGAAGGCAGAAAATAATAATAACAACTTATATAAGTATCGTCCAGAATTTAAATTGAAATATTGAAATGAATATTTTTTTAAAAATAAATACTGGTTAAAAATTGATAAGCAATGATAGATGTTTGTAATCCCTCCTATTTAATTGATGCACGTGAAAGTCAAAATTTATTTTAACGAGATTAATATTTTAATAAGTTCAACTCTTTTTACTTCGTTTTAACAAGTCTAACTTGATATCTTGTCAAATATATACCTTCTAATGACTATATCATCACAACAAAATCTATTTTCTGATATTTAAATACTGGTCTTTTCAATATTTAAATAGAGGTCCAAAATTTTAGACTGGACTAATTAATTCATTTACGTGACTAATAAAATATTATGATGAATCTAAATATAATTTTATAAAAAATTATTAATTATTATGAAAAATTATAATAAAATAAAATAAAAATTTATTACAAGGACGTGGACTAATAAAAGAAATTAAATTTTTTTTCTTAGTCATAAGTTCTTTCATATATAGTCATTAAAAATATGTGAAAAGAGAAAGATGAAAAGATAAATTGAAAAAAAGAAGTTAGAGAATAAAAGAATAAAAAAAATAAGTTCTCATATTGGGATTTTCAAGAGTAGTCTCTTACCATAATTTATGTTAATATGTGAAAATTGTAAATCTTAATATCTTATGTAATAATTTTTTTGAAATGAAATTAAGAAAATACAAAACCTGTAACATCCCAATAATTACAGTTTTAATATTATTAGTAAATATCACATCTTTAATAAATAATAGGAACAATTAACTAAAAATATATAAAATATGATTATAATTATCTAAAAATATAATCATAATTCAAATTTTATATACAAGATTTTTTATACTAATAATATTTACAAAAGAACTAAAAATATATAAAACATTAACAATAAATTCAAATAATTTATTTAAGTATAAACTCTTTCATCACCAAGCACCACATGCTCCACTTTTTTACTCAGAGCAATTAGGTGATCATTACTAAAAAGAAATAATAGACAAATAAACAAACACAAGCAAAAAGGTAAACTAATTGTAAAAGAATCAAACATACCCTTCAATCAAATCAGAAACATAAAAATATCAATATCAAGTCCATAAAAAATCAAGTACAAATTTATATACATACATCTAGACTCTAGACTTAACCGTTCGGATATATATATTGGTATCGAATAATTGGGGGACTTGCACATGTGTAATAAAACAACATATCACCCAAATTACCACACAAGGTTAACCCGTCAAACACCTATAGTCAAACTAACCCTAGGCTAAGGATCTTCTTTTACTTCTCACGACATAACCACCCCTCTTTACTTAAGGTTGGATGGATATTGGAGTGTTAGAAACTATTAGTGTAAGGGCAGAAATGGAAAATAAGTGGGAGGGGTAAAAGTGAGAAATCACAAACAGAGTTGGGATTAAGTGACAATCCCACGTGCACGAGAGAGAAGGCTGAATCCAGAGACTTCGAGAGAAAGAGAGAGCGAGAGTGAGAGCTCGAGAATGGAGAAAACTAGGGTTTGTAACCCTTGCGAGAAATCAGAGATGAAGATGATCAGAGTAGAGAGAAAAATGAAAAGCATGCACACATACAAGGTACTGAATAACATCTGTCTTGTATTCTGTTTTAAAATTCCTTTTATAGCTTGTTCTGATACATTGAATCTGTTTGTTTTTGTTTATTCTAACACTCCTCCTAAACAAAAATGTTTAATCGAACAAAAACTAAATTTTATTGAAGAAAAACACTTGTTTCCACTGTTTCCTCTCCAGCAGTGACATCTTCCAGATTAATGGTTGATGCTTCCTGCTCACTTGTCTCCCACTGCCAAACTCCAGCTTCATCCACTACAACATCTCTACTAATGCAAACTGCTCCTCCTTCTGGATTATACATTTTGTAACCTCCAGTGGCATTGTACCCAATCAAAATCAGTGGCACTCCCTTGTCATCCAGCTTCTTTCTCAACTGGTCAGGTATATGCTTGTAGCATATAGATCCAAAATTTTTTAGATGTTTAACATCTGGTTTCACCCCTGTCCATGCTTCCTCGGGTGTCAAACCATTTAGTCTCTTTGTTGGAGACAGATTAAGGACATATGTGGCTGTCAACACAGCCTCTCCCCACAGAAAATTAGGCAACTTTTTACTCTTCAGCATGCACCTAACCATATTTAATATGGTTCTGTTTTTCCTCTCTGCTGCACCATTGTGCTGTGGTGTATAAGGAGGGGTAACTTCATGCACTATCCCTTCCTTTTCACACAACTCTTTAAACTCAGTGGAGGTATACTCTCCTCCTCCATCTGTCCTCAACACCTTAATCTTCTTCTCACACTGCCTCTCAACTAGAGATTTAAATATCTCAAATGTCTGCAGCACCTCTCCCTTTCTCCTAATCAAATAGACCCAACATTTCCTGGTCCAGTCATCAATAAAGAGTAGAAAATACCTGCTGCCTCCAGGTGTTTCTACTTGAATAGGGCCACACACATCTGAATACACCACTCCCAATTTTTCTGTTGACTTCTGGGGTAGGATTTTCTGAAAACTGCCCCTGGTCTGCTTGCATTGAACACACTCCTTGCAAACTGTTTCAGGAATTTCCACTCTAGGCAAGCCACTCACCATATTTTTCTGGCTTAACAGTGATAAATCTCTGAAATTTAGGTGTCCAAATCTGAGATGCCATAGCCATTCTTCCTTATTTTCTGTTGCAGTAAAACAGTGATGTTTTACTGCACTCATTACCACCCGAAAAGTCCTGTTTTGTGACAGCTGGGCCTGCACAATCATCTTCTTATGCTGATTGAAAATGCTGAGACAATTATTCTCCATTTTCATCACATATCCCTTCTGTAACAGCTGTCCCAAGCTTAGCAGATTCGTTTTCAGCCCTGGTACATACAGTACCTCTTCAATTATCACCTCCTTCCCCTCTGCATCTCTTAGAACAACTCTCCCAGATCCCTCTGCAGTCAGGCTTCTGTCATCTGCAAACCGGATCTTCCCTTGTGCAGCTCCTTGCATTTTCACAAACCAGTCCTTCCTCCCTGTCATATGGGTAGAGCAGCCAGAATCCAAGTACCATGTTGTGCTCTCTGGCTGCTCCTCTCCTGTGTTGGCCATCAACATCACAGCCTCTGAATCTGACTCCTCCTCCTGGGCCAGATTAGCCCTCTTCTTGGGTTTGTTTTTAGCACCTTCCCCTTTCCAGCACTCTTTTGCATAATGCCCAAGTTTTTGGCAATTATAGCATTTCACTTTCTTCTTGTCAAACTTCCAATCTCCACCAGATTTCTGGTTTTTCACTGGTGCAGATTCACTGGAATCTTCACCTTGTTGTTCCTGTGAATCTTTACCTTTCTTGCTGCCCTTATTCCACTTCTTGAACCCCTTTTTCCCTTTAAACTGAGATCTGGCCTGTAGGGCCTGTTCTTGGCACTGCTTGCGCTCATTGATGCGATACTCATGAGCTTCTAATGAGTGCAGCAGCTCCTCAATCTCCATAGACTCCAGATTACGTGCTTCTTCAATAGCCACTACCACATGATCAAATCTGGGGGTTAGAGTTCTTAGGATCTTGTCAACAATGTACTCATCCGAAATTGTATCCTTGCATGCTCTCATTTTATTCACCAGTTCTTGGACTTTGTCAAAGTATTCTGCCACAGTTTCACCCTCATCCATGATCAGAATCTCAAACTGCCTCCTTAGGGCCTGTAATTTCACTTTCTTGTTTTTATCTCCATCACCATACATCTTCACAAGAATATCCCACACTTCCTTAGCAATAGAAGCCTTAGAAATCTTGTTAAAGATTTTTGGGCTGACACATTGGTACAGCAAAAATCTGGCCTTGCTGTCCAACTTCACCTGTAGTTTATAACTTCTTTTCTCCTCTTCAGTAGCTCTTTCACTCAAATCTGGTAACCCATCTTCTATAACTTCTGACACATCTTGAAAACCAAAGATGGCTTGCATCTTGATGCGCCAGTCATCAAATAGTTTCCCATCAAATACAGGCAATTGCCCCTGTATGCCTCCAATACCTGCCATCACTTTCTTGCTAGCTTCTTGATTTTACCCACACACAAAGGAACCTCCTTTCTCCACTTCTGGATATACACACTTCCAGTTACCAATCACACACCCACTGTACACACCAGGAACACCAAGCACCTAAGCTCTTGATACCATATTAGTGTAAGGGCAGAAATGGAAAATAAGTGGGAGGGGTAAAAGTGAGAAATCACAAACAGAGTTGGGATTAAGTGACAATCCCACGTGCACGAGAGAGAAGGCTGAATCCAGAGACTTCGAGAGAAAGAGAGAGCGAGAGTGAGAGCTCGAGAATGGAGAAAACTAGGGTTTGTAACCCTTGCGAGAAATCAGAGATGAAGATGATCAGAGTAGAGAGAAAAATGAAAAGCATGCACACATACAAGGTACTGAATAACATCTGTCTTGTATTCTGTTTTAAAATTCCTTTTATAGCTTGTTCTGATACATTGAATCTGTTTGTTTTTGTTTATTCTAACAGAAACATTCCCTCATTTCAAAGCTCCTATAACAATATATTACACAAACACAACATAAAGATCTTCCCCCATGGAATTCCTTTCACCATATATTTAAATTGAATACATTTTCATCATTTTCATTCACAACACATGCATAAATTATCATAAACCTTACATAACATTTTAAACAAACATACATTGAAAGTATATTTAGATCCTTTATAGTAAGCTTAAGTGTCAAAACAAACATTAAAAGAAACTAAAGAAGTACAAGAATTGCAAGGCATGTAGAATGAAAAAAAAACATGGCGCTAAGCAGCACATCCTTATCATTGAGCGTTATTCTTCATGCAAAACTGATGCATGATCATCACCTTGGTACCGTTGAGCACCAAAGCTCACGACTTTCTAGCACTTAAGCACTATTGACTACTGCTAAGCACCATACTAAAAGTATAGTAACTTCAAAATTTGATTTGTATGCCCACAAGACCTATTCAATTTATCCAACTTGTATCTTTGACACTGTAATTGAATTAAAAACATGTTTACCCTTTAGATTTGATACAAATTGGCTCATTTGGTTAGTTTCTTGAACCATTAAATTAACCCAACTACCCAAAAACACATACATTAGATTTGACATACTATCAACCAGATTTTAGTAAACTAATTAGTTAAACAAGTCTTAAATAGTCCAAAAATAGACCCTAAGCATCAAGTTTTCCCATCCCATCATTCCTTCAAAATTTTGCCTATCACAACTGTAAGATCCTTGAAAATATTTGTAAGTCAGATACTAAATTAAAAAAAAAAAAAGTAAATAGTGAATAGTAAATTGTGAATAGTAAAAAGTGAATAGTAAAAAAAAAATTAAAAACAAAATTATTTTTGGAAAGGATAAGTGTTCCACGTAGCTTTGAGATCAGAATTCACCAATTTGCAAATAAAAAATTATTTTTGTAATAGTAAAATGAATAAAAAAATGAATAGTAAAAATGAATAGTAAAATTTTTTACTATAAATAGCCAAGGGGGGAGGCTGAAAATTTACACCAAAGAACTTAGAAAATTTTTGAGAGAAGAGAGTTGGAAGAATTTCTAATTTCAAAGGGGATATTCTGGAAGTTTTCAGAGAGCGAGGAGATTAAGTCTGTAATAGAGGTAAGGGAAGCTAACCTTGGGTATCTCCTTTTGTATTATCTTGAGTCTTGAATATGCTATATTTTGCTTTTGTCTGATCTTAAATCTTGATTATGGAGTATTTTGTTTCTGTATGATTTTGAATTTAAATGAGAGTATGCTTTTGTGTTGATATCCAAGTGTGATAGTTGTAAAACGTGATATTGATTATGTTATGCCATTTGTATGTTATTAGTTGTTTATTTTTGTATTTTGGAAGGATTAGAAATTGTCTAACCGGCTCTGCCAGATTCAATTTCTTGTTTCCCCAAATGTTTTATTTCTTTACTTATTTATTTTATTGCATTTTGGAAGGATTAGAAGTTGTCTAACCGGCTCTGCCAGATTCAACTTCTTGTTTCCCCAAACTATTTATTGCTTTACTTATTTATTTTATTGCATTTTTGGAAGGATTAGAAGTTGTCTAACCGGCTCTGCCAGATTCAACTTCTTATTTCCCCATACATGTTATTGTTCTTGTTATTTAATTATATTGTATTTTTGGATGGATTAGAAGTTGTCTAACCGGCTCTGCCAGATTCAACTTCTTGTTTCCCCATGAATTTTTATATTAAGATTATTTTTATGATTGTCAAATATTGTATTCTTCTATGACCATTTATTGTAATGTTTTATTATTGTTAATTGTTTATAATTATCTTGTATGAATTCTATTATGGATGTTTATTGTGATGAATTTATTGAATGAGTTTGTTGGCTGAAATTGATCTTGTTGGGAGGTTTGGAATAAGGGTTCTGTAATAACTTGTATATGGGTATTAAATAGATATACAGATACTGGTTGAGGTTGTTGTGAGAGGAAGTAAAATTAAGCATTTTAAGATTTAGAGCATAAGAAAATAAGGTAGATAAATTAAATAAATAAATTGTTAATTATTGAGGACCTCCCTTTGTTGGTAGGATAGAGGAACCTTAAAAACCTGAGTTGGCACATCCCTGATCATAGAGCAGCCCTGGCCTGGTCCAGTCAGTTGTGACTAGTCATATGTGCTGGCGTCGAAGGTGAGTTTGATGCGTTCAGACATCTGGGTCCTCTCCGGTGACCAATTGGGGTAAAGAAAAATCTATAATAGGATGAAAATAAAATAAAACAAGTTGATTGTAGATGCATAATATTATCATGGTAAAAATTTCATATATATTTTATTTATCATTACATTGAGCCCAGACTTTAATATGTAGTTCTTAAGATATGTTGATATATTTTGGTTGATCCATGATCTTTGTTTGGTGAAAATATGTTGAGTTATACTCGTTATGGGCAAAATGAGTTTATAATATGAAGCATGATATCTGGCAATATGTTTGATTTATTGATACCAAAACGGGTGATTATGAATTCATGATTAAAGAATGAACATGATTGAGTTAGGTGGATAAGAGGGTATGAATTGTTGGTTTTATGAAATGTTGGGGGTGGATATGAGAAATCATTACTTATGAAATGATGTTTACTACCGGGAGTAGTTTGTTCGAGTTATACCATGAGAGTTTGGTATGAGCAAAGTAACACTTGAGGTTTATGAAAGCAGACAGAAAGTGGTCTGACCATAAGGCTTTGACATAAACATATGATTCGTAAGTTTTATAGAAGCAGGCAGAGAGGGGTCTGACCATAAGGCTTCAGAAAGTAAGACATAGTATATAAGTGAGGCTTAAGGAAGCAGGCAGAGAGCGGTCTGACCATAAGGCTTCATGAGTAAGCATGGAACACTTGTAAGATTTATGGAAATGAGAAAGATGATTTTGATAATGATGAATTAATGACATCGGAATAATGATATTTTATCAATTGCAGAAATACATGATTATAATATTTTTATTACAAGTTGAATGATTTTATGATATGGTTGGCTTACCCTTATTTGTTTGTGCTATGATCATATAACTCATGTTATATGTGAATAGATAATGTCGCAGATGCGGTTGAAAACGCTTAGAGATGAGAGAGACGCGGGGAAAAACTTTCAGGGATATTTTGTAAAAAGAATAAATTTGTATTGGAAAAATTATGTTGTGTAAAACTTATAAGTTGAAATTCGAATTTATGTTAAGTGGTGAAGACTATATTGTTTGAAGTTTGTAAGTTTGGTATTGTACTTTGGGAGAATTGAAATAAAGTTTGATGGTTTATAAAATATATCAAATTAATTTCGTCTCTACTATCAGTAATACCCTTTAAAATATTAGGGTGTTACAACAACCCCTTTTTTTTTACCTTTAACTAGCCTACAACATTACCTTTTCACTATTTTAAATTTTATAATAGTTTATACCTAATTAAACTTCAAAACAACGACATTAAAGGTTTAAGCAAGTAATCATTCACAATCATACATAGAAATATTCATCAATAGACAATATTCACTCATCAAGACACAAACATCACTCAACAATCATCTCAATTGATAACATATTTAACAAAATATTAATCTCAACACTTATGAAACAAACATTCATACTCCTTAACACAAAACTAAAGCAATTGTTAGCTTCCCTTACTTGGTTGGAAAACTCAAACAGCTCTAAAAAACAAACTACCCCCTCTCAGCTCAAATAACTCTATCTATACTACAGATCATAGAATTTTGATCAAAGTAGACCATTAGGACCATTAATCAACAAGGAACACCCAAGAACTCTAGGAATATACATGCAACAGAGAATATTCTTGCATGCATGAAACAAACTCAGCTTAACAACAAGAATAGAAACTAAATTACTCATTATAGAAGATTGATTGGATGAAGTTGCATATATCACTACTATGATCACCTAGGTGAAGTAATTGAAAAAAAAAACTAGAGTTGGGGGAGGGGGGGTTGAGTAATGTTAATGGAAAAATTCTTTTCGCAACCCTTCTGATATAGCACGTAATTAAGCTATGAATGTGTATTATAAAATCTTATATGCATGACTTACTATAAGTTGCAAACAATAAATGCTTTTAACGTGTTATTCAAAATTCACATTATAGAGTTTTATTAGAAATTCCTTAGTTAAAGAGTAATCGTTTAACTTGAAGAGTTCATGTATTTGGAAATAAAACACAAGTGTAGGTTTTTATAAGATAAAAGTTTAGGTAAGAAAAGAGATAATGCACAGTTATTTTTGTACTAGTTCATTCTAACTAAGCTACGTCTAGTCTCCTCTGTAAAGGGTTGCACTATAATCTTCACAAGATTAAAACTGAGTATTCTCACCACTCCTAGTCTGAGTATTCGCACCACTCCTAGTACTAGACTACCGTGCCTAGATTTTCTTTAAGTATTCGCATCACTCATGATACTAGACTATCGCGCCTCGATTTCCTATGATAATTGTTAAAATAGAATGACTTAGTTTCTCACACCAAGAGTGGGGTGAATTAGTGAAGTGTAAAAATATAAGCTTTCAAAATCTATTTCACAAAATAAGATGCTTTTACACTTTTATTGAATCGTAAGTTAAAAGATATGCAATGCAATAGTAAACTTAATCAAATATACTGACAGCTTAATCGAATTAATAAAAGAGTGTAGGGATAAAAAAATCCAAACGCTGATTTTTATACTAGTTCGGCCAACCTGTCTACATCTAGTATCCTTCCAACCACGGGAAGCAAATGCACTATAAAGATCAAGGTTTTTACAAAGACCTTACGTCAAAAGTGTAAAACACCTCTCTAACCTAAATATAGGCAACAAACAAACAAGACCAACAATAAGAACACCTTCTTCTGCTGTCTATCCCTTCGAGGCACCCTTAAAGTCAAGAACACCATTCTTCTTCCTACAAACACCATAGGGAATCCAAGCCAATCTTCAAAGATTGCAAATCCTGATCGCGCAAAATACACCCAATTGTGCAGATTGATCAGACGTTCAAATCAGCAAGCCTTGATTCTCAAGAAACCTCAAGTCTTTGATCACCACGGTCAATCTTGGTTCTTGGAGCTTTTCCTTTCTCTATATGATCACACAACGTCCTGTAAAAGATATGAAAGTGTCAAATGCACAAAAGTTCTTACAAAATTCAAATCATCGTCAATTTATAGTAATACAAACATCAGACGCACTTTAATCGATTTAGTTACTAATGTAGTCGAATACATCTTGAGTTATAACAGACTAACATCAGTCAAGCTCATTAATTGAATGCACATTTAATACAATCGACTCACAATAAATGCTTGGTCAATATATTTAAAAATATGACCGTTAAAACAATTATGTCAAGCATTCAACTAGTTTTCAAAATAACAACCAACTTAGTCGAATACAAATTGCATGCAGTCGATTAATAAAAATCACTTAGCACATTTTTTAAAACTTTTCTCTTCAAAATAACTCACAGCACACTTGATAAAATTTTGTGCAAACACACGAGTTTTAATCGATTCATCCAATAATGTAATCGACTTAAAACTGTTGTTTTGCTACACATTAAAGTTCAACCAAAGTGCTTGTGGTTTTCCATTTCCAAAAACTTATGACATGCATACACATATAAAATCACATATTAAACATAGTGATATGCAATGAACAACACAATCATGTTCACAAATATGCTTATACAGATTTATCACAGTAAGCAAAAACATATAACATGTACGCACAAAACATGTAACATAGAATACTCATGTGTTATTAATTATGTGTTGTCATCGTCAAAAACACATATATCACTGATATTGTGGGTTCAGCTAAACTAGTGCTCCCCCTATCAATAATCTCAACAATAATTCGTACCACTCCTAGTACTAGACTATCGCGTTTAGATTTTCTTTGGTATTCACACCACTTCTAGTACTAGACTACCACGCCTAGATTTCCTCAACTCAAAATGAGTTTAGTTGCAAGTGTTTTAATTCTCTCTAGAACTACATTCAAAGATTGCTTACAAGTCGTTCAAACTATTACTATCGTATAAAGGATTTGAATACAATACAAAGCAGTCTAAACATTCACAAATGTTTCTTTCCTTTCTCTTTCTCTCCTTCTTACAATCACTAAGCAATATAACAATGGAGTTTGAGAGTATTTCTTTTCTTACTTTATATTTTCTCTTCTTCTCTTTTTCTGCTAAGATATGATCTTTTTATAGAGCTCTCTTTTTTCTTCTCTTCTATACGCTTCTCAGTATAAATATCTCGTTGTGAGCTTTTCTTTTTCTATTCACTTGGTTATCCTCTTCATTTCTCTTTCGAAATTTCTTCTATTTAAAGGCTCATTGAACAAATGTTCGTTAGACTTAGTATTTGTCTTTATTCTTGTGTTTTCTCTTTCTTTATGTACAATAGTCGTTGGATAAGTCAACTTGTGAGAGCATGCATACTTTTTCAGTACTTTGCTTGAAGTAGGTAGTACGTCCTTTTAGGAATGGCTTCAGATGAAGAACATTCTGTGAATATGTCTTTTGTTTCTAAAGTCCACTTTTTGATATTTGGTTAAACTTCAAAACATATGAGCATTTAAGCGCATAGAAGATTTTGTCTTAACAATCTCCCTTTTTTTACGTTTAAAAAATACACATTTAAGCGATATATAATCTTATTTGGTTCAAAATTTAGATTCTAATTTTTGTGTGTCTTTTTGTTCATTATGTTTTACATTTTTTATTATTTTTATCTTTTGCATGCGGTTAGTGAACGCAACTGCAAATCAATATTTGTGTGTAAAGATAAAAATCGTAAATGAAGACATGATATAAACAACATATGCTAAAAAAAATAAGCACAATATTGATAGGGGGAGCAATATGAGTGCTAAACACAATCCCTGATGTGTTTGGTTTTTTATGATGACAACACATTGATTGTAACAACACATAAATGTTGTTATGACACAACAAAAATGTGTATTTGTGATTGATACATGTGTTGGCATGTGAATGTTTTTTGATGAATAATACATATGATGACATGTTGTTTGGTCTGCATACTTTTGTGATCATAATTGTGTTTATACTACTGTATGCATACTAAATATTTTAATGTGATAAAACCACAAGCACAAAGCAACTCTGTATGAAATAATCAATTACAGTGATGTTGTAATAAATTAAGTTCACAGACAACTTATGTTTCAAACTGTGACAAAACAACAAGTTTTAACCGATTACATTAAGTGAATAATCGATTAAAACTTGTGTCTTTGCAAACATCTTTTTAAAATGTGTTGTGATGAACTTTGAAGTGCAAATGTTTTCAAAATCTGTTTAAGTGTATAGCTTAATCGATTACATGGTTTATGTAATCAATTAAGCCTGTTATTATTTGAAAAATGATAACAGTCAGATTTTTCAAAGATTTTGACTAGCATTTATTAGCAATCGATTACATTAAATGTGCATTCAATTAGAACTATTTTAATTGTAATTCTGTTACAACTATAAATAATGTAACAAATTACATTACTTTCGTAATCGATTGAATTGCGTCTAATATCAGAAAAACTATAAATTGACGCATTGTACACTACTCTCAAGACTTTTGATCATTCTAAACTTTCATATCTGATATTTGTGAATTAAGAAAAGAAGGTTTAATGTCTCGTAGGTCCCTATTTTCGTCCAGAATCTCAAATAGGTTCTCTTTTTCTTCGGCGTCTCAATTGGGTCATTGTTTTTTGTAAAATTGAAGCAATTAGAGGCGTGTCGTCCAATTGAACAAACAACCGTTTAAGTTTGGGTTACATGGCTTGGTCACTGTATTCATTAATCACATATGGCATTAAAAGCGAGTTTGAATTGTATTTTGTATTAAAAAAATGTATTGCATAGAGGTGAAATCAGATTTAGGGAAACTGGGCAAAATAAAAAGATTTAAGTGCAGCCCTACAATTGAGAAATCCAAAAGAGATTAGGGGAAAAAAATTGGGGCTCCTATCATGTGAAAAAAAAGCGTTCTTTCTTCAATTGGAAGTGCGAGGAGTGAGACAATGACCATGAGGGAATTGGCCGTGGAGATTCGTAACCAGAGTTTGGCCGGGAACTTTTCCCACCGCGAAGCCTGTTGCACTTGCTTACGGTAAACCAACTCTTAGATTCAAAGGAAGCAAAGCCAAGCTCAATTTTCCAGAAAAAGTTCATCTCTCAGGGGAATTAGGTTACCTCCCAAATCATCCAATCCTCTTCAACTCCCTTCCAACTGCTTCCTCGTCACACTGCAACTGATAATGATGCCATTCTTTCTTCCTCTTTGATGAGTCGTTATTTCTTGAATTATATTTAGTTTATTGCACTTAAATAAACCAGGGAATTGGGTTTAATTGTCTGTTATTTCCCCATTTTCCGAATTCTGCCTAATTTGATCGAAAATTTGTAATTATGCTAATTTGAGTTTTATAAGCTGATTAAGTGCATTTTTTATTACAGGAAGAATCTTGGAGATACATTTTGGGACATCAGGAAGAATGCAATTAAATTCAAGAATCTCCACATAGCCATCTAAAATTAATTAAATTGTAATTTAGTAGTGTAGAATGTTTTTGGATTAACTTTAATAGATTTAGCCAATTTTTGGAAAAATGAACTAGACAAAAAATGAGGGTGGATGACTTGGCACCCTAGGGTTTTATTGTGTGGACCCCACCCTCATTATAAGAAACTCACGGCCTTGGAGATGCTTCCAGCCGCCGCACTCTTTTGCTTGATTTTTTTGAACATTTCGAGATATGGGATGAATGAGAGGAAGACACGTTTTACTGGAAGAGAGCTCATGTTCGTCCAGAGAGTAGTACACGGACGTAGAGATGGAGAGATGGATCACGGCCGAATGGAGAGTTCACATCCAGCGTTGAAGCAGCACACGGTGCCTTCGGAGAGCCCTTAGTTCTCCATTCCAGCAGCACCAGGGATTTGGTTCTTTTTTCTTTCTTTCTTTTCATATATATTGTATTCAAGCTTGGATGGTTGTTAAATTACAAAGTGAAAGAGTTGTTTGCTGGGAAATTAATTTCATTGAACCACCATTAGCATTTTTCAATGTTCATAATTTCTTTTCCTTGTACCTTGTTGCCGTGGTGAGTGTGTGGTGTTCCGGAAGTCATGTCCAAAGGAAAAACGTTGGTGTGCATTGGAAGGTAGATGCCGGAAACGTTGAATTAATTAAGAAGCAGCACTAGTCTTCAATTAGTTCCTTTTGAAAAGCATGAAGCTAGAATAGGACGATGATTTTGTTGGAAGGAACGTTCCAGCTTTTCTTTTGTGTTCATGGAATGAGAAATAGATTAAGAGAGAGTGTAGGATGATGGGACGGAGCAATGGCAGCATTCATTCCTTTATTTGTGAGAATAAAGAGGTGATGGGGGTAAGGTACTTGGACAGTAGTTAAGTTGAGAAAAGAAGTTTAATTGATTGCTTGGGAAAGCACCGTCCTTGCTGGAAGAAGGATAATGTCTCCCTTTAATTCTTATCCCATTTGAGCATGCACATGGGACACCTTGAAGGAGGCACGATTTACATGGTAGAAGCAATTCCAATTCACTTTTTGCTTGAGATGAGTCACGTGAATGATAGATAAACTTTAGAATATTTTATATTATATGTTCAATTGGAAGGGTTTGCACGTCTGTGGATAAGTAAAATGCCAATTGCTTTTCATTTAGGAAAAAGACAAGAAGTGGTAAGAGTATGGAGTGGTAAGCACATGAATTACTTGGAAAAGAAAATTGAATTGGATGTTGGAAGGCCACAGTTTTTGAAGAACCTATTTCCATTTTTATTTTTTTTTCTTTTGAATGAAACACATGGAAGCTCAACATGTCACGGCAATTGCAATTGCAATTTCAATTTCTTATGGTAGATGCACAAGGGTCACAGTTAATGGTAGTAGAAAAGTTTTATTTTCTTTCATTTATTTTGCGTTAGAATATTTTTGCATTATGGGTTGAAATGCTTTTCTTCTTTTCAATGGTGAATGTGTGGGATAGATGACATAGTTATGCATTTAATGTTTTAGCTTACGTGTTACATTTTTACCGCTTGAATTGTAATTGGATATTTATCTAGGTTAATTTCCATTTTAATGCTTTCATTTATATTCGGTTGTGTTTAATTTTCATTTTTAATTTCTTCATTTGCATTCACAAACCTTTCACAAAACCCCCCACAAAGTGTTCGACCTATTACCTGAACCACATTTGGTCCTTGAGAGACGACCTAGGAGTCACTTCCTAGTTTATACTGCATTAATTTTGCAATCAACTTTTGTGTGAGGTGCGACCCTCTCATCTCTTCCCTTGTGCTCTAGTACTCAAAAATCATTGAGACTTGTGTGTTCTTGTTCGGCTTGTGAAACTCGTGTCCGTGGAGCTGATGAAGTGTTGCTATGGTGACAAAGAAAATAGTCGGTTCATCCTTGGTGTGTCTAAGGAGGTGTTCGGAAGAGGAAGTTCATCCTTCGTGAAGTATTCGGGGGAGGTGTTCATCCTTTGTGAAGACTCAAAGGAGGTGCAGGTTCATCTCTCATGGTATCAAAAGAGGTGGTTTCTAAACTTTTACAAATTGTTTCTTTGTGATTGTAATTTGTAATTGTTTTGGGTAGTAAATTGTTTATCTTGTTTTGAGATAAGCGACTAGACGTATGATTGGTAAGATCCGAACTAGGATAAAATCATCTGTGCAAATTTCTCTCAGCCTTACTCTTTATTATTTGTTTGGTAAGTTTAAATTGAGTAGAAATTAAGAGGCACACGTTCGTATTAAAAACCCTCTTGGTTTGTTATCCCCGGCTAACCATTCCGCTGCAGCCGCGCTGACAATTGGAATCAGAGCTTGATTTGATAGTTATTCAAATGGCAGGATCATATCAAACATTTGCAGAGGGTGTTTCTATCAATAGACCACCTCTATTCACAGGTGAAAATTATGCATTTTAGAAGGTTAGAATGCAAATATTTATTGAGTCTATTGATTGTGATATCTGGGAAGTTATTGCATTTGGTCCTTCTATTCCTATTGACAATATGCAGGAACCAAAGCCCCGTGTTCAGTGGACTGCTGAAGAAAAGAAAAGGTTTCAAAATGATGTAAAAGCTCGGAATATTATTTCATCTGCTTTAATTGTTGACGAGTTTTATAGGATCTCTGTTTGTAAGACTACTCAAGAAATGTGGGAATTGCTGAGAGTAACCCACGAAGGTACTAATGACGTACAGAGAGCTAGAAAGAATACCTTGATCCAGGAATACGAAATGTTCAGGATGAAGCAAGGAGAAACAATTTCAGACATCTAGAAAGGCTTCACCAACATTGTTAATCATCTCATTGGACTAGGTAAGTCTTTCGAAAATGATGAGCTTAATATTTAAATTTTGAAATCTCTAGACAGGTCGTGGCAACCAAAAGTGACTGCAATTTCTGAGTCAAAAAATCTCAATACAATGACTATGGCGACATTATTTGGGAAATTGAGAGAGCATGAGCTTGACCTCGGAAGACTGGATGAAGAAGAAGCAAAAGCAAAAACTAAGAAAAAGAGTCTAGCCTTAAAATCTGAGGTAGAAAGGAGTAAGAGCAAAATAGAAGATGAAGAGTCAGAAGATGAAGAAAATTTAAGACTCATGATAAAAAGGCTCAACAGGTTCATGAAATCAAAAGATAAAGGAAGAGTCAAATACGAAAAGCGAGAAAATCAAGGATCTTCCTCAAACTATAGATGCTATAGTTGCGGAGAAATGGGGCATTTAAAAGCTAACTGCCCAAATCAAAAGAAGGATGAAGAAATAAAAGAAAAGAAGTTCTTCAAGAAAAAGAAAGCCTACATCGCATGGGACGATGACAACGAAACAATTTCCAACTTGATCGAATCTGATAAAGAAGCAAACATTTGTTTGATAGCAGACGACGACGCTAGAAGCCAAGTAAGTACATCTAGCGATTCTGTTAATTACAGTCAAATTAGTGAAGATGAATTGCATGAAACTTATGTTGCTTTAATAGTAGAATCAGAAAAATTAGATAAAGCTCATAAGAAACTGAAAAAGAATTTCAAAGAATTAAAATTGAATTTTGAAAATATTCTTGAAGAAAATAAAAATTTAAATTTTGAAAATATTTCTGAAGAAAATAAAAAATTAAAATTAGACTTTGAAAATATTCTTGAAGAGAATAAAAATTTGAAAACTAAAATTTTATTTTATGAAAAGGGTAAATTTACTAGTAGTGATGAATGTGCATCTTGTGAAAATTTTAAGAAACTACTAGAACAAACAACCTTAGGAGAATGTATTAAAAAAAATTAAAATAAGGTTGTTAAAAATAAGTATGTTCCTAAAATTAAAAATAGAGATAATAATAGAACCCGTAGAACATGGGTAGAAAAAGGAACAACTTATAGGAACATAAACTTTGTATCATGTTTTTATTGTATGAAAAAGGGTCAAACTTCAAATAAATGTAAAATTAAGCATTATGGTGTTCCAAGTGGTAGATATGTTTGGGTTGTAAAATGATTTCATTTTTCTAAATCTAACCCAAAGGACCCATACAAAGTAGTTGGGTACCTATTGTTTAATTTTTAAGAATTTATTTTTAAAACAAAATTTAAGAAAATTTTATTCCAAGGCCGATAAAACAATTTTTTTGGATATCTTCTAACATACAAAACATATATAGTTTTCAATCGAAAAACATTTGAAATAGAAGAATTTGTGCATGTTGTCTTTGATGAAATTGTAGACCCTGAGGCAAAACCTCTTGAGTCAATTGAATCAAATGCAGGTAATGATGAAGACTTGTAGAAGACAACAAATGAAGCGAAGAATGATGGCAATCCTCAAGATGAAGATCTAAACAAAATGTGGAAACAACCTAGAGGATTATCATTACACAATGAAAATTGAGACATATCTAAAGGGGTAAACAGTAGAAGAGATCTAGGAATTTTAGAAATCTCTTAGGATTGCATTTTGATCCATTTTGCGCATTTTTAAGTGTTTTACGAAAAATAGTGTTTTTAGTTGATTATTCTTCAAAATAATCGATTAAAGCTAATCGATTAAACCTAGCTTTAATCAATTAAATGCGTTCCAATTTCGCAATTTTGAAAAACTAGCCATATTTTTATGTGCTTTAAAATTCTTATCTTGTATGGTTCAATGTATGTTTAAACAATGATTTTTAAGTTCTTTATCCTAAAGTTATATGCTTAAAATCTCCTATTGTGTATGTTTGAATGAATCTTTAAATTTGAAATATATTTAGCTCATATGCATACATGCTTTTATTAAGGGGGAGTATTATATTAGGGAGAGAACATTAAAACACAACTTTTTAATTATGATAAAAAAGGGGGAGAAAATGTTTAAAGCTTTTTTGTATTTATTCAGTAATCGCTTTTCTTCCATAAGTTGTGTTTCTATCCAGATTATTACTAAAAGCTTTAAATCAAATGAGTTTTTTATCATCATCAAAAAGGGGGAGAATGTTAGCAAAATGATGAAGATGAAGTTTTGATGATGTCCAAATCAAGTCAAGATATATCAAGATTCAAGAAGATTCTTTGAAGACTTGTTTTTCTATTAAAACCTTTTGTAATAATTGTAGTTTAGTGTTTAATACTTAGATTTGTAGTAGGTTTTGATTGTTGTACTTTCATACTTTTTATTTGCTATTCAGAATAAAAAACACACGGTTTTAATCGATTAAATCAAGCATTAATCGATTAAAACGTTGCGGGTGCTGAAAACTCAAATAGCACATAAATAATCGATTAATACCTATTTTAATCGATTAATTAATTGATTAATCCTTAAAATAATCGATTAAAGGTGACCGTTGGAGTTTTCTGTCTATTGAAAACTAGCTATTGTACTCATTTTAGTCGATTAACACTTGTGTTAATCGATTAACACTTGTGTTCAATTTTTCTTGAACTTTTTCCCTTAGAAATTTCATATTTGAAGCCAAGTGTCTTTCTTTTGCCTTAATCCTCTTCTGTAGTTAGTCTTTTCAACTCAAGCTCGTGCCCACGAATCTTTCCAAAGAGAATCACCATTGAGACTCCGAGATGGCAGTCACCTTTGGTTACCACGACCTGTCCAATGATTTCAGTATTTTTACATTCAATTCATCAGTGTCAAAAGTCTTACCCAATCCTGTCAAGTGGTTCACAATGTGAGTGAAGCGCTTTTGAACATCTGAAATGGTTTCTCCAGGCTGCATTCTGAACATCTCATACTCCTAGATGAGCGTGTTGTTTCTTGCGCGTTTCACGTTATTTGTACCTTCATGTGTGACTCTGAGGACCTCCCACATTTCCTGTGATGTCTTACAAACTGAAATTCTATAGAATTCATCAAGTACAACAGTAGATGAAATAATATTATGAGCCTTAATATCAAATTGGGCTCTTTTATTTTCCTCAACAGTCTAGTTAAAGTATGATTTTTCTACTTCTACACCATCAACAGTACTTTTTGAAATATAAGGATCATTTCATATAGCTTCTCAGATGCCTATGTCAATAGACCCCATAAATATTTCCATTCTGACTTTCCAAAATGCATAGTTATCACCAGTAAAAAGTGGTGGTCTGTTGATGGAAGCACCTTCGACATACACTTGAGTTTGATGATCGGCCATTTTCGCAAAAGTTAGAAAGAATATCAAAGGAAGCTCTGATACCAATTGTTGGTATCAAAGCAATCAGTATCTTAGAGTCGCGAGCGGAATAAAATAAGAGGAAAGCGTGTTCGGTCACAACTTAAGTTAATATGGTCCGTTTTTATAAAATTAGTTTTCTTAGAGAAAATTTATCGAATAGTTGATGTGCGGAAAATGTAAAGAGTTTGGGGAATAGAAAAATTCAACACAGAAGTTTTATCCTAATTCGAATCAAAAAATTCTACGTCCAGTTGTTAATCACAATAAAAAGTGATTAACATTTTTACTAAAAATCAGTTTCACAGATTTACAATAGGGTGAATAAAACATAAAGATAAAACCTTCCTTCGATGAACGAACCGGAAAGGTGCTTCCTTCGACCAACGAACCAGAAGCAAGCAACCACACTTTCCTTTTAACAACGAACCGGAACAATGCAGTCAGAATCTTCCTTCAACCAACAAACTAGAAGAACAACAGCTTTGCCAACTCGAAGAGAACCGCTCCGACCTTTGACCCACAAAGCGCGAGCTTCTCCTATTCACGAGACCAGGCAATGCAATGAACCAACTTTTTAGAACTTTCTCAGTTACACTATATTCTTAAAAAGCTCAGAGTTAACCCTCTAAGGGTTTTAAAAACAACTGGTCTGAAGTGAAAAGATAGATTACAACTGCTAGTGATAATCGATTATTGTTAGTGATAATAGATTATTTAAGTTCGTTACAGAGTTTTTCAAAAAGTGATAATCGATTATTCTGAGGAACAATCGATTATTCCAGGGACTTGTGCAGTTCCCATCAAGACTAATGATAATCGATTAGTTGGAGTAATAATCGATTATTCCAAAGCAAAATGATTTTTCAAGAAAGCTCATGATAATAGATTATTCTACCATATAATCGATTATATATGTAACTAACTTGAAGATACGAGATTTCTAAGTGTTTACAAGTTGAAATCTTTCCTAATACATTTGCAAATTACGAAAGTGCTTTTAAAACAATTATAACTTGATTCTTCGAGTTTTATCACTTGCAACATCATCAAAATATTTTATCTTCAAAGTATCAATGCTCCTCATTGGTAACGGGTTTGCCTTTCAATTTAAAAGGAAAATAAAATTTTTGTGTGCCAAATATACTAAGTTGAACATCAAATTTGTATTTCTTGTACTTTATACCCCTTTCACATCCTAACAATACATATGTGTTCCTTCCAGGTTGACCATTATGTTTATCAGATCTTACAATCACAACAACAAAACTAAGATAAAATGAAATCCATCGAACTCACTCAATTAACACATCACGTGTGAGGAAAACCTCATAAGTGGCAAAACTACTAGTATAATTTCCCTTGCATATTTTACTTTGAAAATAGAGACATCTGCCATAAAGCTCTGATTTATTTCATATAATTCTTAAAACTTAAAGAATAATATTTCATCTTATTTATCAACATTCTAACCACTTATAACAACTCAACAACAAATAATACATGTTCAATAATAATAACAATAATAATTATAATTGAACTTATGTTATGTATTACATATAAATAGAATCAACTAAAACCTTGAAAAATCCGTTACAACAAGTAATAAGTAATGAAGTTAACCAAATTTCAGAATCTAATGGTTCGTGTTAATCGAATTTAAAAAAAAAATTTAACAGGACTTCCATGAAATATGTTAACATCATCCACACGAAACTCCAAAATCCTTCCCCAAATTTGAAAAGAAAAAATGAAATATGAAACTCGATGGTTGTGACCTCCACATCGAAAAATTCCATACAAAAATATACTATAAACTACTAAAGATGAAAATCATACTTCTATTTGAAACTATAACTTTGTAAATCTAACTTTCTTCTACAACTCACGAAAACATGTTCACCTCAAACAAACTTCAATCTTTGACAGGGAAAGAAGTTACTTAGGAGTGGACATTGGGGGAGTAAATAATTTTATGGGATGGAAAATGACAGTAAATAATCTTCACCAAATTATTTAATATATAATATATAATGTGTAGGGTTAAAATGGGGATGATAATAAAATTTGGGGATGCAGGAAGAACCCCCTCATTTTTTTAATAGATTTATGAAATGGGCTATGGTGGAAGTAATAGAATTGAAGGGCCCGTAACCAAAATGAGGAAACGAACAAAAAACGAGAGTAGGAAGGTAGGATCCACGCGTTCGCGGAGGGAGATGACATCCACGGAGTGAGAATGTGCCTTATAAATGGCGTTCACGCCGTGCCGGTCGAAATTTGTCACAGCCAATCATCTCCTCACTTACTCCACTCTCTCACTCACCACACACACATACTCTCTCCATTCAACCCCAAAACCCTTCCGAAATCCCAATCCTCTTCTATCCTTCTTCTCTCCTTTCCAATTCCCGTTATTACAATTTTTTCAATTCTAGGGTTAGGGATTTCCTCCTCATCTCATTCCACCTTTTTCCTTCCCTTACACTGACTCTCCCCCTCTCTACTCCCTGCTGACGTGGGCCCACCGTCATCGCTTCTCGCTTCATGGAGGCTACGGCCGCCGTTGCCGCCGCCGCCACTGCCGCCGCCGTACGGGGTGTCTCGCTCCAGATGCCGCCTCCGTCCCGCAAAGAGTGGCGGGCTGTCGCCGACCATCACCATTCCGCCCGGAATCCAGATGACGAGGTACTTGTTTGGCGTGTAAACACTTGGTATTGTGTCATTCTGCGGTTCGGGAGTAATGGGGGATGTGCATTTTGAAAATTTAGTATTTTACTTTGTTAGCGATCTAGAGAACGAGAGGATTCGTTTTATTGTCTAATTTTAGTTTAGGTTTACAGCATTTGTTAGTTCTTATCTCACCAAATTGGGATTAGGGTTTAATAGTGTTGTTTGACGCGATATGTGTTTCCTCTTTCGTGTTTTAAGCTTAGGTGTTCTTGGGTTTCCCTAATGTCTTGTTGTTAAAGTAAACCTCTAAGCGAATGTGACATTTTTTTCCGAGGTGAACAGACTTGATTCTTTCAATTACGATATGGCTAGTTACTTTTATAGGAACGGCGGTTTAGTCAAAGCTGTAAAAAAAAAAGAGCTCCGGCAATGTGCTCAACACGGTAAACCCAGCGCCAATTTTTTGTCTAACAAGTCATTGTTACGTTCAATGTACCCATTTGATCTTGATGTTTAAAGTTACGGCATTACTGGGTACAGACTCTTGGTTTGATCAACACTCCTAGGTTTTTGGCCTATGAGTGTTCAATTTTTATTGGTTATCTTTGTGTCGATGGATGTACTCTTAAAACTTCTTTTATTTGTTTAATGACATCTGCTGATGTACAGGAGTTAGACAATGCCAAACTAGGGCAATCAGACGAGAGAACCATATATGAGGTAAGGTGATGGTATAAGAATAGCTTTTTAGTTTTAGGGAATTAAGAACCTGAAGATGATTTTGTCCTGTTTTCAAGGTGCAGCAAGGAAGAGAGCCTCTTGATGTTGACTTTTGTTCAATAACAGTGGATGGAACACTAGACAATGATATTTTGCAACAGCAGCTTCATAATGTTGTTAGACAAAGGCAGGAGCTATTGCAAATGGAGATCGACCTAAAGGCACAAATGATTGCTAGAACTGAGATAATGGACATGCGAAACAGCTTTGATGCTCAGCTCAAGGACAATGTTAATAATACCACCAAGCTTCAGGTGCAAATATCATCATGTGACAGAAATTGGATTTTCTCATTTTTTTTTTACTAGAACTACATGGTATTACTTTTAATTGCGCCCTTTTATGTTAACAGCTGTGTAAGTTTCTATTGTTGTAATAGTTTGGTGCATCAGAAGCAGCTGTTTTCATCAATTATTGCTAATATCTAAACGGGGCATTGTATACTTGAAATATCTGTTTTAACTTACGTTATTTGTCTACTCTAAAACTTGTTAAATGGTTTTGCAGGAGCAACTTTGTGAAAGGGAGCGTACAATTCATGATCTTGAAAGGAAAATGGAAGAGAAAGAGAGAGAGCTGCATGCTATTAAATTAGACAATGAAGCAGTCTGTTGAATTTCTACTTTCCTTTTCTTATTTATGTTTTTCTGGATGTTAATTTGGGTGGTCATTGTATTAAGTTATACATGCTGATCTATTCAATTGTCATGTTAGGCGTGGGCCAAACAAGACCTTCTCCGTGAGCAAAACAAAGAGCTTGCAACTTTCAGGTTTTTTCTATTGCCTGAATTATTGGATTTTTAGGTTTTGTTCTGGCCTTCTTTAATTACAGAGTTAATCATTTTTAAGAATGGAGCGTGATCACTCAGAAGCTGAAAGAGCTCAGCATATTAAACAAATACATGATCTACAAGAACATATTCAAGAAAAAGATAGGCAGCTTATTGAGTTGCAGGAACAAGTATGGAGTCTTTATTTGCTTTATAATTTGTTTTTTGAGTTTTTTTTTTCTATTTATTTGGCCTTAAATGAATTAACGGTGATTCTTTATTTCAGCATAGGGGTGCTCAAGAGACCATTATGTTTAAAGATGAGCAGTTAAGAGAGGCCCAAGCATGGATAGCTCGGGTTCGTGAGATGGATGTTTTCCAATCAACAACAAACCAAACATTACAAGCTGAATTGCGAGAGCGCACAGAGCAATACAATCAGCTTTGGATGGGTTTTCAGAGACAGGTTGATCTGCCAAACTTTTTTGCCTTCTCAGATTAAGTTTGCTTAATTTGGTACAACACAAAATCATTTTGTTTTGTGGCATCCCTTTCAGTTGTGACCCAAATAATTATTAATATTTGCCAAGTGATTTATTGTTGTGATTGGGTATTGCCCTTTAATAGTGGATGTAAACATTTGGCTTGACTTTAGTTTGCAGAGATGGAAAGAGTTCATTTGCATACTATTCAACAACTACAGCTTGAACTGGCTGATGCAAGAGAGAGGAATGGAACTTACAATGATGATTCAAGAATATCCCAATTGAATTCTAAAAGTAATGCTACTCAGTTTGAACATGAAAATGGAAGTCAATTTGACTTAAATGGAACCAATGCTTCAGGTGGAAATAATGGTCTCGTTCCAAATGAAAGCACTGATAATGGTGTACCATTTTCATCAACTGGCAATGCATCAATCCAGGTTGGGTGCTATAATTCATAGAAAGAACTTTGGGAAATATCTGATGTTTGTTGAACCTGCAATTAAAACAATGTTGATATCGGCATTTCATGTGTGCAACTATTACCCTTTTTGTTTGGTAATATTCTTGAGCTGTGCTAGAGCTGCTGGAATGATTTTGAATGTAATTATTCATTTTGATCATGTTTACTGATAAGTGGTTTCTTTGGACGCTCTTTAGAAACCTTTATGTTTTCATTAATAGGTTCTTGTTTATCATGTCATGGTTGCTAATTTAGATGCTGCTTTGCAAATTTTATCTTATATTTGCTTTTTTTTTTAATTTATTTTAATCTAGTTATAGAATTTCTATTGTTTTGGTTTTTTGACTCCTTAACATATTGTAGTATAATATATATTGGTTGTGTTGGATGTCTTTAATTCTTAACATTTGTAATCTTTTGTCCATGATTAATTCATTGGAGTTGTTTGATTAGATAAGATATAAGCAAGTTTTTTTTTTTTAATTTATTATTTATTTATTTATTTTTTATTTTTTATTTGTTAAAATTTGGCATTTTTTTAATGAGAACATTTTAATTATACTGTTACTGGAAAAAAAATTCATGCAGAATATTTTATGGACTTGAGTATTCGATGTGTTTTTTTGATATTTTGTTGGCAACGTGCTAGCTAAAATTTAGGTCGAAGTTCATGTATTTCTTTGTTAAAATAGTGACCTTGTTTAATTTGTTGAAATCACCTCTTTAACTTTGTATTAGATGTTGATGGTGTGTATGAATGGTATTGGATTACAAGAAAGAGAAGGAGGGTTTGTTTTTCTTTGTACGGTGTGTGAATTGGTTTTTTTTGGCAAGACAAGGACATAACAATTGAGGAATAGGATAATGCGATGGGTACAAATATTCTAGGCTGAAAGTTAATCCATTACTGAGTGTTTTGGTTTGAAGAACTTAGATTGATCTAATTCTTCATATCAGTATTTTAGTTTCCGAAGATATAGACAGATGTTGATGAAGTGTGGTGCTTGAGTGCGTGCACAATGCTAGAAAGTTGAGATCTAATTATTTAGAATGAATGTAAATGGATGTACCAGTGTCTGTCTTCATTGAAATGAGAGTTATCTCGATGAAAACTGTTTCTGTTCTTTTTATATGAATATGATGTGACAGTCACCATGACTTGATTAGACAACGAATATCTTATCCCTTTTTTATTTTTTTGTTCAGACTGAACATGTTCCTGGTGTCCCTATTACTCCATCGTCTTTACTTGTCCAAACATCATACCTCCCACACGGCCAAGTAACTGCATTGCATCCTTTTGTTATGCACCAACAAGGAGTGCCCAATTCTGTTGCATCACATGTTCCTCAATCACATGTTGGACATTTTCATCCAGTGCCCTCAATGTCTCCTGTGCAGCAGTGGCAGAGTCAACAGGTATCATAAGATACCTACATTTATGCTCTCTGCATTTCTATCTGTATTTTAACTGTGTGTACTTACAGTTGTTTCTTCAGTCTGTGTCAGAGGGTTCACAATTACCCGTAAAGGAACATCCTTCGTCATCTCAGACAGATCAGAATTTGATGCGATCAGATGCTAAGTTTGGTTATGAAATGTCTGTTAATGGGAAAACTCTTCATAGAGACTATCTGGATGCTCACATTCAGCAAGGCGAGGGGGCACAAACTGTTATTTCTTCAGTTACCACTGAAACCCAGGTTAATGATTGGTATTAACTTTTTATGCTATTTCCCTTGAGACTTTATTAAAATACTGATGATAATTTTTTGAATTTTTCCAAGGTTCTTCAGTCAGTTGATAAGGGTCAAATTGTTGCTTCCCCACCGGATCAGAGCATGCAACAAATTTCTTTACAGTTCTCTGATGCTTTGCGATTGAACTCTTTTGAGCCAAATGGTGAAATTAAGGTTTGTCCCAAGTTTTAAATTTGGTTGCATGTCAGATCCTTTTGGTTTGGAATAATGTGAGGTTGGTTCGACTACTAATTTTGTCCCGTTGTAATTGTTTGAAGAAGTCTAGATATTTTAGTTGTATTTACCAACTGAAAGTACACGGTTGTTTCCAAAAGCATTTCTGAAAAGCCCAATGGAATACGAATCATTGATTTTAATTTAAAATTCAAATGTGGATACATTCTGATTCATTTTGAAGACAAACACTTGTACAGGAGCTTTTCACCATGTAATAAGTTTTTTTTTAGTAGTTTACAAATCACTTCGTTTTTTTTCTTTTTTGCTTGAAAGAACAGTGCTGAATATACAGCACTTGAAAAAAGCAATGTGAAAGCTGTCTCTGATCTGGCCCCTCTTATGGATAAGAGGAAAGCTAACATATTCCCTTCTCGAAGAGCAGAGTGCATCAAAGAGTGCTGAACTGAAAGTGCTTAAGAAGCCAATTCAAATTTGTCTTTGATCTGGTTACTGTTACAGCTGAAAAGATAAATTGTAAGCCTTTTTTCCCTTATCCAGGAGCAGAATTCTGTGACTTTATCTAACGAAGGGCCTGATGACCAAGTTTTATTGGCTGAGCAAGCAACTTCTGCAACAAGTGCATCCCCTGTCAAAAGCCAATCAGTTAATCATGATGAAATGATTCAGAATAATTCTACTGATTCTGTCTTGTCTGAAGTTTTCACATCATCTGGTTCAACAGCTTCAACAACAATTACAAAGACATCAGAGACCGCTCTCCTTGATGAAAAGTCATTATTAGCCTGTATTGTTCGTACTATTCCTGCTGGTGGTAGAATTCGAATTAGTTCAACGGTTAGTGAGCTTTAAATGTCAACTTTCAGTTACAACAAAAATATGCCTTATTTCTCCCTGACTAACTGGTGTAACTTGTGTAATGTTTCAAACATAGCTCCCTAACAGGCTGGGCAAGATGCTTGCACCTCTACATTGGCATGATTACAAAAGGAAGTATGGGAAGTTGGATGATTTTGTGGGTAGCCATCCTGAAGTAAGTTTTTAATAACAGTTTGAGTGTCTAGACTTCAAATTAATGCTTACAACAAGATATGATTAGTCATAATTTTGAAGAAATTCAGGTTGATTAGAAAGATTGTTGTTGGACCACTCATACATCAAAAGCTAAAAATCAACTTGTCAAAAGTTCTGCATGTCTAGCATTTCTTTTAATTATCTTCATATCACGTTTGTATTGTTTACTGACGATGGATTTGCATCAAAGCCTGACAGATATTCTTCCTTTTAATATTTTCAGTTATTTTTGATTGAGGATGACTATATTCAGCTCCGAGAAGGTGCACAGAAAATGGTTGCTGCAACTGCAGCAGTTGCAAAAGTTGCAGCAGCAGCAGCTGCATCAACTCCGTATTCTTCATATATGTCCACTGTGGCAGTTACACCAATGGCCCAGTCTCATCGCATGAAAAAGGTTCCTTCAATTGATTCGAAAAATATCAAAAGTGACAAAGCACTTGAAGAATATGCCGTCATCTCTTCTAATTTGGGGGATGATCCTCTAAAGTTGTCAGTCATGCAGCATCAACAATCTAATGGTCCAAGCTTCAGTGTTGCTGGAGGTCTGTCTAATGTCAAGATTTTGAGTAAATCTAAGGATTCTCGGGAAATGGATGGCCCTGAAAGTAGGGTTGTCCAGTCTGTTGGCAATGGGGGCAGTGCCCAAATTTCTGGCTCAGCAAATGGGAGGCTAGTCTCAAGCTTCACTTCTAAACAGCAGACCAGGTATGGCTCTAGATAGACCGTTGAACCATAATATGTCATGATGTGCTTTGTCTATGATGAGAAAAAGGTTCTTGTACTGACTGTTGTTGTATGACAGGGCAACTGGTGCTGTGTACCCTTCTCGGAGATAGTGAGTCTTCTTTTCCGTAGTTAAATATGTTAATTACATTTCCTTTAAATTTCCATATACGTATTAAATGTGTTGTCTGCTTCGGTTTGGCATGGATGAATTCGTATTAACTATTATTGTCATTGCTCATTAATTTCTGACTTGTTGGAATAAACTCCTGTGTGTTTCCTCTCTTTTAACCCCCTTACCTGGGACTAGTGTTACTTATGCATTTAAGTATTTTATGATGTCCCCATATTTACCAAGTAATTAATCTCTTTCTAGTCCTTGTAATAAATATTAGTTTAGTGTCATTATTTATATTGCATATATGTGCATTTGTCTGCCTCTATTGGAGAGAGACGTATTTGTGCGGGATTTTTGTTCTTAAAACCAATGAATGGATTTTGAATTATTCCTTGAGGACGTTTGGTTCTTACTAATGGAGAATGTATCATTATCATTACATTCAAGTTTCCTTGTCAGACAAAAGTAGTTTGATTTTCAATTTTTACTATTGCGAAGATATAACATTGCATTGCAGGATACGAGTTTACTATGTTATATTCGAATTTACGGAGTACTTAAGAATTATGTCGGACTTAAATTGCTGTAGTGAGCCATGTAATGTATATATTTTGGCAATAGTATAAAAGTGCTATGCATGAATTCATAATTTGATTAACTGTTGAATTGACAGGGAACATGGATGGGCGTGTAGATTATCCTGTCTCACCAGGATGCGGATGAAAACATAGAAGAGATATTTATGGGGTTTGTGGGAGAATGTTTTTTGAAGCATTGACGGAGTAATCTTTGCCCTGGCCTAATTATGATTTAAAGTTGCCGGTGCTATCTCCAGTTTCTGTAGTAATTTATTATTCTCCCTGCTGTTACAATTCAGTGTGCTTTCGTTAATGTGGGCCTCTTGCTATGGTATATTCTTGCATACATTGCATCTCATAACTTCCATTTTTTTTGGTGAATGCTTGAAAGATTAATCAACATAGTTAACCGTCTTAGTTTGCAACCTCCTTCTCTGTCATTTCCATATTTACTTGGTCAATATCTCTGTCTAACAACTTCCAGCTTGGGTTCATCACCCAACAAACGTGGCGGTTGCGGGTTACGTCTTTATCATTTGAGTTGACCATTAAGGGGGTATCCGAACATTTCATCTTCAAAATTAAATTATGTTAAAATACTGGCTATTGAGAATCACTCAGTTACGTCTTCTAAAATTATTAGTTTGCAGAATTATGATTCTGAACGCAAATAATTATTAGAATGATTAATCTTATCTGGTTGAGTTAGACTATTTATACTAACTTCATGGATGGAGTGTTAGTTTCACAATAGGCGTAGCTTTTGGAAATTGAAATAGAAAACATTCTGATGTTTGATTGTAAAGAGTTAATATTCAGGTATGATCAATATTGGGAAAATAGTGGCTTTAATTTTATTGTATTAGATTTAAATATTTATAAGGTGCTAAAAGGCGATATTTCTGTTAGAAACTAAATTTTTTATTATTTTGATAACAATAGGTGGCAAATAATTTATTAAAGTAAAATGAAACTTTTATCGTTGTGTAAATTTTATTTTATTTTAGAAATTACAATTTTTATTGGTAAGTTGTGGAAAATGTAATTAAAAGTCAGTTTTTATGGCTTATTCTTTGTTAATGTTACTTTTAAAACGTTGAATTAAGAAAGAAGACACTTAACAACTTGATAGTTCTGTAAAATATGTTAACCACATCACTCCTGAATGTATTGAATTAACGATTATTTGTTGGTAATATAGTTCAAAGGTGGAGGTGTGTCAAATTATCTGGATCATTATTATCAACTCTTTAGGTTAAATTATGTCAAATTTTAGTGGATGTTATTGGGATAGAGAACATAATTTAATAGGATCTCATAGGCACTTCAGAGAATATTTGAAATTGGCTCCTATAGAGTAATGCTTGTCCTTTATGGAAAATTTAAATGCTTCAAATTGGTTGCATTCAACAAGCACACTCACTATTAGACATTGCATCCGTTATTCATTAATATATTTTTTTTTGCATGAAGGAAATTTTATAGGATGCAAGAACAAACTGAAAGACTATTATATATGCGTTCCGAAAATTAGCGAGTCATCGCTGTAATACGAATGAAAAATAATTGATTGTCTGAATAGAAACTTTTCAATGAAGAGATTTTTTTTTTTAATTTAGAGTTAAAAACAAGTTTTTCTAACGACTGAAACTTTAAATTTTTAAGAAAATAGTTGTACTTTAATCTAATTTTTTAAAAGAATTATTTATTATTTCTTAACTCTTATTGTCTCATTTTGATTGAGGCAAATGTTTATTAGTTTTTCTGTAATCCCATATGAATTGGAGGTGATTTCACGGTAGATATATGAATAATAGTCGGGATATGTAGATCTTCGCAAAATTTAGCGAAAAATTTGTTGAAAGATATATATTATATTTTTTTATGGGAACAGAAACGCCAAAATTGAGAATAAAAACCAGTTAACTCGTCAAAATATAAGATGCATTTTCCGTTTCTATATGAATTGTTCGCTGACAGTATGACTCAACAAATGCTTTTGGCGTTCGTTGTGCTCCCTGACAGTAATTTTCTAAGACCAGCCAGGAACAGAATCTGAGCCAGTTTGGTTGCTTGATGGAGTATCGGGAAGATTACCAAGTCTGATTTGAGAAGCTTGATATATGCCACTAGTACCAGGAAAGTTAACCATTGCTCCAGGGATAGGTTGTTGCTGATAGAGGAAATGTGGCGTCTTATAGTTTTGCTCATTCATCTGCAAAGGCAACTTCGAAGCAAGGATATCCGGTTCGTGTAGAGACATTGTCACATGTGGTTGCTGCAACTGGTGCTGCCACTGTTGCTGCAACTGGTGCTGCAACTGTTGCTGATCACTCATTATCTCAAAGGGCAAGTTCTTAGAGTGATCTGGTTGTGGCTGAGACATAGCAACTTGGAGTTGGCGCATGCCTTGCCCCTGTTGCATAGTGGCATGGGATGAGACCTGCACAGTTTTAACATGTGAGGAAAAATTATAAAAAAGAAGCTTACGATCATATGATGATGTGACAACCTGAGATGGGGTCGGTGATTGAGAACCAGCATCAGCAAGTTTGGCCAGATAAGTCAAGTTATGCTGAAGTTTGGCTTGACATCTATGTCATAATATCCGGGTAAGACAGAGAGACAAATTCAAATACAATATCATCTTAAAACCACCCCTAACATTCCACCAATTAAGAAAAAAAGAATAATCTGGGATATTATATAAGTCTCAGTCAAAGTGGTGGTAAATAGGTCTGAAATTGAAATAATGAGATTTGTATTTTTCATATTCCTTCCATTATGCAATATACAAGAATTCCATCTAATACACTCAAATAATCTCAGAATTCCATCTAATACACTCAAATAATCTCAGTTTAACATAAATTCAATATTAACAACGGTTTGGGCTACTTTAGTTTTTTTGTTATTTCTTTAAAACAGGAACAAAGCATGATATCTTTTTGAAATTGAACATGTAATTCTATAATCAACCATTCTCTAACCAAAGTCTATTATGTGTTTTTATTATACGATATCAATTGCAGGACATGGAATATGGCGGAAAGCTAATAATCAGCTTTACCATAAGCAGATATCGTCACTAAAAAATTGCAAAGAGTATATGAGTACAAAAAGTATATTGTATATAAGTATATGTGTGGAGAAAATTTAGTATTTAAATAAAAAATAAAATATATGAATATTAGAATAATACTAAGTCTGACAGTTCAATTGACCGGAGACTCGCTCAAACCATGACCACATAATGGCCATAATTACGCACAGAGCTGCAGTCACCGATCCAAGGAATTCTGCAACTCAGTAGCCCTGCAGCGCTGCTAAAGCGGTCATTTAATAGCAGCAGTTTATACAATTACTGTATGTTACACATGTAAAAATAGATATTTTGCATATTTTTTTCCACATTATCCCTCTTTACCGAGTATCACTTCACCAGACTATATGCGATTCTTATGCAATTTGTCAGATGAGACAATGTTTCACAAGTGCAAATAATAGTGGTCGTAGAAAATGAAATACAGTTTCAGGTGTAGAACAGCTAATATTATATGTTTATGTGAAGTAGAAGGTTTCCATCGCAACCGCCATATAGGACTAAATTTTTTGCACGAGGAAAAAGTATAAAGGAAGAAAAAAAGTGCAACCGACATCTCTTGGTACTACCAAGAAGCAACCATAAAGAAACAAGAAATAAAGCCAGATTAAATAGTTTTGGCTACTAACTGTGCTAGTTCAGCAAACTTTCCCAGGTTTTGATATTCCAATATTGCCAAGATCAGCTCCTTATTCTCCTCCAAGTACTGCACCAAGCATAAAAATTTCTATATATGAGATAACTACCATAAATATTTCAGTGATGATGGCTTCAATAGCCGAGCATTTTTACCAAACTCATGCATTCATCTATCATCTGAACAAAATATACATTCACACACCAAAATACATTGTTATATCAAATACACCTCTACACAACCTATGTTTATTTGCAAGAATTCATGTTCCCCACGTCACCAAAGAGGAATATACATGGCATGACATGAATGAGTTCCATGAAACAAGATAACATAGAAACGCCATTTCCTATTGATGAAATACACAATTAACGCTGTGACGTTCATTCGGTTCAAAAAATGACAAAAAAATAAACAAAAGCTGAAAACCAGATCAATAACTTAGGGCACAAGGAAAAACAATGAGTAGAGCCCCAAACACAGTTTGTGTCAATAAGTAGGCATGGATTGAACAGGAAAAAGGCACAGCATCAAAAGATTACATTTTTATGAAGCCCAACATAAAAATAAGAGTAAAGATAATCTAGACGGTTAAAACAAAGGAATATGAGAACGGTAATGAAACAGAGAAGTGAGTAAAGAAAAAAAAAATTGCACCTTTTGAATCTGTTCAGTGGTGAGGGTAGAAACATTAGGCAATGAAGGATCAGCGTTGAACATTTTCTTGTTTCTTCTTCACAGTAAGTGACCAGAAAACAGAATCCAAAACAAAACCCTAACCCTTTCTCTTCTCCACAAATCACCCTTCCAAGTTCAAACGTGCACTCTTCCCTGCTTTTCTTTTCTTTCCGTTTAAATAGAAGCGACTGTTCATTTTTTCATGCATTTTATTTTTTGTTTTTTAAGAAATTATAATAAATCTCATTTATTATTTTGAGTCAGTTTACTTCATATTTATTGCACGCTTTTCTTTTTCATCCTTACACTTCTTGTTATTTTGAAATTCAAATTTTAAAATAATATCAATACACAAAATCATAATATATATATATATATATATATATATATATATATATATATATATATATATATATATATATATATTCTTTAAACAAATCACATAAAATGTTAAAATATGTATTTTGGATCATATATTTTAAAGTATAAAATTTAAGAATACTAATGTCAAGCATTGTCTTCTATGTTAAAATAACTTAATAAAAATACTTTTCATCTGCTTTATATTTTTGTTTAATTTAAATATATATATATATATATATATATATATATATATATATATATATATATATATATATATATATATATATATATATATATATTAACAGCTTATTTTCTTCTGAGTATGTCCTTAAGCTAAATAGATAAAATGATGGAAACTAAATTTATTCACTGCTTCTTTAAGTTTTCCGGGAAAGACATGCAAACTATTTTTCTTTTCTTCCTGTTGAGGGGTAAATAAAGTTAATTTTATAAAGAATATACTTAATTTTAAAAAGAGTAGATTATTTTATATCATTTAAAACTAATTTTAGATATAAAATTCATATGATTATCGTACTTTACATTTAAAAAACAATTATCTTTTAAAGTAAACGATTGCTAATGATGTAATTTATAACTATTATTCTTAAATAAAAAAAATGTTTTCTATATGTCGACTTAGTTCAAAGAATTATAATAATACATTTATTTGTATTTTACCATCGACATGAGATAAAATAGGACTCTTGTTTTCCTTTACTCTCTTCTGTCTCTCCTCATCACCAAAGCTACATTGCCTCACCTTTCTCCATTGTTGATTTCTCTTCTCTCTCATCTTCGTTCTCTTTCTCAAGTCTTTCTCCTACATTGTACAAATTCATATAAATAAATAACTTTAGAAAATATATATCATAATGGGTAAACTATTTATTAAAAGAATTTAGTTAAATGAGGATATATATATTTATATAAATTCACATGTTAGATATGATTATTACTCTTGACATTCCAATAAAGTTTATCTCTCGTATTCAATAATCATAGGTTTGAGTGACCAAATCAAATACATACTCACAAATAAACAATCACACTACCACAAAGAAAGTTTGAGGTTTGATATTTATTACAAAAAAGTTTAAACCAACATCGACCGAAAGTAAATTAAACTAGACAGAGTTCAATGTATTATTAATTCACACAATAATTTTCTTTAGGGTAAATCAAAAAAATCTTAAAATATATATCTTTGCACCTTTTAATGTTTGTACTCATCTTTCCTTGAATCTCAAGAGACAAAGTGAGGACAAGAGAATACTTTAGAAATAAAAATATATTTATGTTTTAACCACAACGGTCTATAATTACAAGTCAAGGAAATCTCTACAGTCAAAACAGTCGTCACAAGCTCAGTATAACATGATTTATTGATACCAGAATATAAGGAGAAAATTTCAATATATTCTCCCACATCTCTCTAAAAACTCCCCCACAAATAGTGTGTCTAGAGCACCAACTACTAATTGAATCAATGTTGCTTTTAACCAATCCAAAATTAGGCATCAAGCTCTTTTCGGGATCTTATTTAGATATATCAAATACTTTCAAATGTAAGATAGATTTTCACTATTCTTTTATTTTATTTTATTAACAACTACTTGATATTTTGTGTTAATGTTCTACTTCATATTAAGAACTACTTGATAGTTTTTAAACTTTAACAATAAATTAATATTGTTTTCTTAATCAATAAATATTTTAAGTTAATGTTTGAGTTCTTTATACTATTTGTTTGATATCTTCTAATTCAAATATTAATCTAAAACATCATTTAACACTTAAAAAAAATTATCATAGGATTAAAAAAATTATATCTATTCATTTTTAAAGTTTTAGAACTAAAATATATCAAAATCAAAATTAAAAATAAAAATAAGTTTTTTTTTATTATATAACAACCTTTTTAGACCAAGAGTTTTAGCATTTAATTTTGAAAACCATATGAACATGTCATAATCAAATTTTTTGAATATTGTCCAAACACGCAATATCTTAAAAAAACAAAAATTAGTACAAAACATTTACAATTTTTAAAATAAAGTGACCACTCTCGTAACTAAAATCATCATCCAACTAAAAAAAACAAAAAAATTAAAATACTAATTGTTATATTTGGAAATTAATTTACTCTCCATTTTTAACAATCAATAAATATTATCAAGAATTATGTCCTATCATAATGTCAAATTAAAAAAAAAAGTTCTAACAAGGATTATATTATTAAATACAATTACTTTCATATTATTTATCTGCAATATAATTAAAATATGTCTATTCACTCTAAACAAATAAAGATGAGAAATATTCATAATAGAAACTACGAACATTGAAAAGTAGAAAAATCACTATGTTGTTAATTTGAAAAATAAGTTTGCATGAAATATTCACCAATTATATATATGAAATTTGCTTGAAAGATGAAGCTAATTTAATGCAAGCTTAAAAAAAAGTGAAGGAGCCTTTAATTTTAATAAATATAACGCCATTCCTCATTATTCTGATAAAAGAAAACTTGTATTATGAATGGTAAAGTGGCTCACATTTCTAAGTCGCATAAGGTATCTCAGAAAATAAAGAAGGTCATATTTATTTATAAGATAAGTCCAACAAGAAATACGTACGGAAGACTTTTAATTCCAAGTCAAGCGGCATAACTCTCATCTCGAAACAAGCAAAATTTACATAAACAATCTCACCAACCATTTACTCTATCTCTTTTTCTGATGTTTTTAAAATCATTACCATTTTATTTTTAAAATTCAAAATGATATTAATTTTTTTTTTCATCACTTATTTTTTAATTAGTTTATAAATATGCATTTATTGTGATGTATAAATAAAAAAATATAAAATTTATTAAAATTAAAATATGTATCATATCTTATAATGTTTCTATAAACGCCTTAAACAACACTTAAAATTTAAAAACACCAGTAACATGTGAGTTCAGTTTTTTACCACAAAGCATTGAAGTGCTTCCCAAATAAGACCATAATTTTTCGAAAACTAATTAAATTTCTCATGGATAGAAAAATGTTGAAATCCCTCTCTCGAATGCTCAAGTGAATTATCGACTTTTTTTTTTTCTTTTGATGGATGAATTAATCTATCTATTGTGATTAAGGAATTTTAGGATAGTACCATTTTCTCTTGGAATATTAGAAGAAAGACGTAACAAGAAGGTTAAAAGGGAAAGTTATTAACATTGCTAAAGAAACAAGTCAACCTTAGTCATCATTAAGGAGACATGTCTTAAATTTGAAGTTATGCAAAATTTCCAAAAATGCATTGGTTATGATTTGATTTCTTTTACAAAAGTCCAAGGTCATGATTAGAATTAAGGAATCTAGATACCCACAGAGCTATCAAAATGGATCACAACCCACAAGTCAATTTGGTCCACCACGGATTTGAATCGGGTTGAATTAAAAAAAATTATATCTTTTCTATGCGGATCAGATTTCAACCCGACTCGTTTAAACCCGGCTCATACGGGTTGAATTCGTGGTGGGTCGGGTTGACCCACCAACCCACTTACATAATTTTATTTTATTAAAAATTAATTTTAATTTTATAAAAAAATATTTATTATTTTGTTTTTGCTTGAAAAATGTTATTTAAGTTTCTTATTTTCAAAATTAATTAAACACTCATGTTAGGAGTGAAATTTGTTAAGATTTGTATTATAAAAAGTTTGTAATTTTATTTTATTTTAAAAAAATTGTAATTAAGTGAACTAGTGAGTCAACCTATTTAACCACCAACCCGTGATGGGTCGAGCCGAATTTGAATTTTTTTGACATGCTAATAAATGAGCTGGGTTGGATTGACTTACTAAGTGACCAACTCATAGTAAGCCGGGTCGGATCGGATTGGGTAGCCCGTTTTCACAGCTCTACCCGTTCAACAGCCAAATGTATTTTATGTGGACATAATATTTCGATTCTTACAAGTATTTATGCAATTATCATTTTAACTCAACGATAATTTTTTTGGAACATTTGTTTCTTTCAAACTATGCTAATACGATAATCATTTTAGGAAATTATCCATTGAGCATGTAAGTAAGAAGGAGAAATATGACCCGGTTTATAAGATTGATCAATAAGTTTGGAAAAAGAAAGTAATGGTTCTCTTATTTTGTACTTAGATACAAACTTTTATAATTTAAAAAAAAATTATATATATTAAATTGGATTTTTTTGATTTATTTTAGATTGTTTAATTTTTATATGTATTATCTCAGCCAAGTCTGTTAATGTTATAGCAAACTTACACAACGTATAACCAGATTGTTTGTTATGAATAATTACAATAAGACCTTTATTAACATTTTTTTATGACATTCAAACTTTCTTAAAATAACTTCCAACATAATTAATAAAAGATCATATATATAAAGGTGATTCACTATCCAAACAATTCAACCAATGAGCAAGGGAGAAAATAATAGAAACATGTTCAACAGGTTACTTTTTTTAAACATAATTTGAAATCTCTTATCCTTACATTAAGTATAAAAGTTAAACTTAAAAAAAGTCAAATATATTTGAATTGATCCAATAATTTTTCTTTATTATTTATGTAAAGGTGAACTTATTTTCCATTTTTCATCCCATCAAAAGTTAAGTCAAAGAGACCTTGTTTCTCCTTATCTTTATTTTTGTGCATGAAAAAAATCTCTCCTGTAAATAGAAATGTAGTTTTGGCTAGAAGGTGGTAATAACATGTAGATGTATTAATATTTAGGCCTTAACAATTTTTTTTTTGTAATAAATTATTTGGAAAGTTTGACAAAGAATTATTTATAGTGTTAGGGTAAGTCTCAATAAGTAAAAAAAAACTTTTTACTTATAGCCAGTGTCCTTGAAATTATATTATCTAACTCTTCCTTTGTATCTCTTATAAAAAAATATTATTTAAGGTACTCTAATTTCTTATTTGATTTTGATCTTATTGTTAATAATATGCAAATAAAACTAGTTATTTAGCTAAATTGATTTTTAAACAAGGGATAAACTTGTTTATACTTGGTGCATATTTTATGCACATTTGACTTTTTGAGAGTATTTCCTTAATTGATCAAATGACAATGAAAACTTATATGAAAATATCACTCTCAAAACGATATTCATTTTGTTGGTTTGACCATAGATGATGTTACCCAAAAGATATGATGGTACCAATTTGCAAATAGTTAGGGATATACACATTATTATGTTATACATCCACATAAACTTTACAATATAAAATAATTAAGCTGTGGATTGAAGCGATGAAACATAAATACACCATTAAAAAAGTTTTTATCAATAATATGTATATGAAACACTAGAGACTTTACGATAAGATTATCTCTAAAAGAAAATTTTATTGTTGATGGATATATTTATGTTGTTATTAAATTGAGAAAAAGATATAAATGTAAAAAAAAGTATCATAATAAAAAGAAGTCTCATGAGAGAAAAAATGCATCAAAATAAACTCTAAGCTAAGAAATAAGAGACTCTTATCTTTAACTAACTACTATTGCGTAAATTCTAATCACTAGCAAGACATATATCGTTTTAAATACATAAAATACGAATGTAAAAAAGCTTACAAATCAATCAACACATTACTAATTTGAGGGGAGAAGATAATAGAGAGATATTTGTTGTAAGAAAAATAACATAAGAAAATCTAACACTACATCCAACAAAACAAAAAAATCTTATTAAGACTATCTTTTTGATTTCTATGTTATTCAATCTATTCATTTATACAACCATATTACTTATATAAAAATCATGGGTTGACTAATGACAAGACTTGGTGTTTAATCATAAGATAAGTTTTAACTATGTATTATTTCCCTTCCCCTATTTTGTTTAGTCTCTTTACTTCATGTTGATGAAGCAAACTTGTTATTCCCATCCCATTAGTCAATTTGTTTAGTAATATTTGACTTTGATCCATCCATTTATCTTTTTTACCTTTGAAAACTAAATTCGTATTTGATAAAACTCTTAAACCAACTAACAACTTATTTAACATGCTAGTTTTATTGATAAAAAAAAGTGTTTGTTTGATAAAGTACAACAAAGTGTTTGTTTTAGGAATTTCTACGTTAAATATAAATTACTTTGGCTCATTTATAAGTTATTTATTTTTCATCACTGTCCCTTTTATTTTGATACACTGTTTTTTTATCTTTAATATATTGTGTTGACTGATTTTCATAGAATGTTTAACATTCAAGATATTGAATAATTATTTTAACTATTGCTTTATTTTTAATATTTGTTATAGCGTTTATTTTATATTCATTACATTAAATAGTTTAAATAAATTAATTTTTCAAAAGAAAACATATATACATCAAACAATAAATTTAACATAAACAAATTAGTAAAAATTATTTTATTAAAAAACTTAACATTATAATTATTTAATTATACTTTTATTTTTCTAAAAAACATAAAGTTTATCTATACAATAATACTTATATTACAAAACAAAAAACCAACATTACTAAAGATCATAATTTCTCGATAACTATTGAAATTGTAAATAAATCTTAATTTTCGATGGAGTTACATAAAATTTTTGTAAGTTGGTTGTTTCTAAAATTTACAAACGGATTTAAAAAATCCCTTGCTAATTATCAACGGCCTATACTTCGTTGTTAAGTTTGTATATCGATGGATGTTCAACTGTTTATAATTATTTTCATTATAACCAAAGGATATTTTCCTCGATAGTAGAGCTATGATGAACGTGAATTTATTGACAAAATTATTATCCATCGGTAAGTTGAGAGGGATCTATTACTAACTATAATATATGAAACCAGCCTAAAGATCTTTATTCTCTGCACCAAGACAAAACAAGCCAATAATATACCCAATGCCAAACAAAAGGATAAATTATAAATTATTGAACTACTTAAGTATTAACAACTAAGACTACTTAAGTCCATCATGTACTACTACAAATTTGGTTTTTAATGTCAACAATTTTGAATTGAATAAATAAACACAATAAAAATGGTAGAAAAGCCCATTGGAATCACCAAAGAATTGAACATCTTAATATCTTAATAAGAATGATATTTAAAGTTCACACTGTTTTTACTTGATTAAATATTTTTTCTTTTATCCAAACAAATATAGTAGTTTATCTTCTATTGAGCTCTAATTGGCTTAATTTGACCTTCTTCTGATAGAGTCTGGAAAAAGTAACTTATGGTTTAAATCTTTTAATATTAAGTAGATTATGAACTACCAAAAGAGGATGTAAATCACTATCTCCATAAAGATCACTCTATAGTGTCTTTAACATTAGCTTTCAGGCGTATGCTATGTGCACTTTGAACTCAGGTTGCACAAATTCTCATTGCTTAAGACCGACTTAAGGGTAAAGCATATAAAGCATTCGCTTTAGGCCTAAAGAAGACCTCAAAACATTTTTTTTGTACTAATATTCTTCTATTCGATTAATATAAAATTATGTTTAAAAAAAGCCTCAAAATATATTTCTTTTAGTACTAATATACCTCTACTTAATTATTTATAAAATTATGTTTAAAAAACCTAAATTTTTAATATTAATATATCTCTACTGAATTAATTATAACTTTATGTTTGATAATAACATTTATTAAAGTATTATCAATGTCTGTTAATTTTTATTGGTATTAAAAATCGTTGATAGGGGAGTTAGTCCCTATGCACTTTGGCTTTTGATGATGAATATGATTAAATGATTAAGAATGATTTTAATCATTATTGCACAACAAAATGACATAACAAATATTTTATATCTTTAACATGTTTATGCTTGACGTTTAATTCATTCATAGATAATGAAACAAGCTTAAAATAGATTAGAAATCTAGTTTATGGTAGTATTAATTGGTTATGCAAGTGGTATAATCCATTAGATCAAACCATAACACTTAGATTATATAACAGGGGCAATGCACTCTGTTATAATTGATTATGTAAGTTGTATAATCGATTAAAATAGTAAGCGAGGCTTAATATGTTATATAAGTACCATAATTTGTTAAAGAATGTAAATGGATGACTAATGAGCCTAAGTGTCAATATAATCAGTTATGTAAGTTGGATAATCAATTAAAATAGAACATAAGGTCTAATTCAGTATACAAGTAACCTAATTTGTTAGGTTAGTTAAAATAGGCAGTTATAGGCTTAAATGCTCAGTAATAGATTATGCACGAGTAATAATCTGTTAAAATAGAGGCAAAAGCATAATAGATTATGCACATAACGTAATCGATTAATATGTGTCAGGATTTGAAAATCCTATATATATGTGACTTGAGATTGATTCTTTAACGTTCTAATTTTCAAATTCTAACAGTTTTGTTGAACTTTGATTACAGGTGATCTCAAGAGTCGTTCTTAAAGAGTCTAAACTTCATTTGGTGATTATATATCAAGATATCATTTAAGACAACTTTGGACTTCATACCTTCTGATAAATCTGCACTTTGGGAGTGTACTTTGATTAGGTTCTTCATCCATTTGTAACATTGGATACATGTGTGAGGATAGCCAAGTTTGAGAGTTGGGATTGCTCTTGTGATTTCTAAGAGATTGAGTGTGTTCTTCTCTTGTATTATTATTATTTTGATTTTGAGTGGTGAGAGGAGTGCAATTGAGGGTTGTCATTGTATTCTTGTAAACTCAATCATTATAATGGATTCCCTTCAACTAAGTTTGTTTAAGGAGGACTGCATGTAGGCTTGTGATAGTCGAACCAATATAGATTGTTTTGTCTTGATTTTTCTCTCCTTCTCTTTATCTTTGTTGATTCATTTGTCTTTGATTATTGATTTCAAGTTTCAAGAACTCATAAAGATTTCAAAAAGCGTTCAAACCAATTCACCCCTGGTTTGAGATATAAGACTTCTCTTTTCCTACAAAAATTAAAAATTATATTTAGTGAGTTAAAACTTTTTTTTCAATAAATTATAATTATGTTTAGGAAAAAGAGAACGATTAGTTATATTTATTTTTTATAATCAATATTGATTTTTATTTTATGTTTTTATCCTTTTGTGACTACTCATATAGTAATTTCAATCCTTATATCTCCTTTCTTTATTCTATTCTTGAGTTCTTCTTTTCAGCGTTTTGATAGACTTTTTTTCCTTGAATCTCATGTTGCATGTGCACCAATCTTTTTATCCTTATTTTTTTGTTAGTATGTTTTTATTTATTCTATTTTTTGAACTTGTATTAGGAATTAGAAATGTGTTTTTTCTACCCATTTTTATTTTTTTTTTGTATATTTTGACGAGGAACTGGAATTTTTGTTTGGATTAAATTGTATAACTATTAACTATGTTAGGTTTAACCTTTTGGTGGATAATGGAAATGAAATCTCTAATGAAATAATCAATGAACATAAGTTGGAATTGGATTAATAAACCACAAACATGACTATTCAATATCATTATCCTCAATAATTGAATAATGCTTCTACATTTACATATTCCATAAAAAAAATTCTTTATCATAAAAATAAAAACTCAAAAAATAATTTTTAAATAAAAGGCCTCACTCTTACATTTGTTTTAGGCTCCCAAACCTTTTAACCACCCCTGTCATTGCCCAATAAGTTCAAAGAACACAAAGCACATGCTCAAAAGTGAATGTCAAAGACATTGTATATAGATCTTTATAGAGATTGGGATTTACGTTTTATTTTGGTAGTTAGTAATTTACTGAAGATTTAAAAGATTTAAATCATAAGTTACTCTTTCCAGACTCTATCGGGAGAAGTTAAGATTGAGTTCATTGGAGCTCAACAAGAGGCAAACTACTATATTTATTTGGAAAAGAGGTGAAAACATACACATTGTGAATTTGAAATGTCATTCTTATTGGGTTTAAGATGTTAATTAAGATGTATAATTCTTTCACCATAACCATGCAAAGAGACTACTCAACCAATCTGAGGCACTTATGACATGTAATTGACTTTTCTTCTTTAAACTAGAACAATACAATTCACACTTGTATAAGCATTAAGTGTGGATTTGAAATTGACATTTGTTAAGAGATTGTAAAATTATCACATTGGATATATACAGTTGCTTTTGGAATTGAACAATCAACTTAGGAGAGTTACTCCCTCCAACGCCATACAGTGCTTCATGTACCTCCTCCCCATTAGCCCTTCAGTAATATTTAATATCTGTTTTTATTTTTTTACCCAACAACCAACCACTTCATTAATGGTCCCACCATTATATCAATGCACCTCCACAACAGTCTACTTCTTCCCCTTTAATGAAATTCCTCTTATCAAATTAAAAATAAAATTATGTGTGTAGATAATTAGAGTTTTCGTAAGAAAAAAGGTTAAAAAGTAAAATGTTAAAATAAAAAGAGTTTTGTAATTAAAAAAAATTTAAGGAGGTGTAGGGAGTTGTTGGGGTGGTAAAGGGAACACACTCTCAACTTAAAGAGGCACGAGGAACTCTGAAATAAGCCCATGGACTTTGAAAATTTTTAAATTTGATTTTCTATATTTTTTTATTTCTAGTTATAAAACCAACCCATTGCTTGCATGGTATGCAAAATGGAGGAGTGTTTCACCCTACACTTCCAACATCTCATCTGCACCTCCAAAAATTTCATTTTTGACCTTCTAACATCTCATTCTCTACCTCTAACTTTTTCAAAAATTTTATTTTTAACTTTAATAAATATATTTTTATTTTCTTCTCTTTCTTATTAAAAAACACTCTGCACAACCTTAAAAATAATTTAATTTAATTTAAAATTTAAATATTATTTAATATAATTTTATATTTTAATAATTATTAAAATATGATTTATATTATAATAATAGTTATATTAAAAATATAAAATAATAATAATAATAATAATAATGAATTTGATTTAATATATTTAAATATATTAAATTATATTGGAATATTAAAAAAATTAAATAATTTTTAAATTTTAGATAAAAACCAAAATTTTAAAAACTTGTTTATCAAATATTAAAATCCGTGATAGTTTTACTTTTTATTTAAAATTTAATAAATATTTAATTTATTTTAAAATTATAATATTATTTTCTATATTTTTATATTTTAATAGTTATTAAAATATGATTTATATTTTTAAAATAGTTTTATTAAAAAAATTAAAATAATAATAAGTAAAATAAGAGTAATAATAATGAAACTAAAAATAATATTTAAAATCACATTTAAGATTTAAATATATTAAATTATATTAAAATAAATTCGATATTTATTAAAATTAGAAAAAAACAAAATTTTGGAATGATTTTGTTAATCGAGTATAGAAATCCATAAGTTAGGTTACGGATATCCAATAAATAATTGATTTTAAAATTTTACTTTTTATTTAATTTTTAAGAATTATTTAATTTAATTTAATATTTTAATTTAATTTAATATATTTAAATATATTAAATATTTTATTTAATATAATTTTATTTGATGTCTCAGAAATAATTGTTTTTAAAATTTTGCTTTTTATTTAAATTTTAATAATTATTTAATTTAATTTTATATTTTAATATAATTTAATATATTTAAATTTATTAAATATTTTATTTAATATAATTTTATTTTAATTTTAAATTAAATTATTATTAAGGTGGTGTAAAATGTTTTAATAAGAAAGAGAAGAAAATTTAAAAAAATTATTAAAGTTAAAAATAAAATTTTTTAAAAAATTGAAAATGTATAAATAAGATATATTAAAAAAATGAAATTTTTGGAGTTACATTAGACGAGGATGAAACACCCAAAATGGACAGAAAACCTATGTTCGTGAACGGAGCTGATCCAGCTTGTCAGAATAATGGGCCTCAACCGAGCATGGCTGTGTATTCCTCACTATACCTGTTCCGTTTTTTGTTTCCCCTAAAAAAAACATCATTTCTTTCCATTTAATACAAATGAACCTTAAAGTACATGCTTTCGGAAGATTTCTTTTTCCCAGTATTAAGGATATTTGTTAATATTCTTGCAATATTAATTTTTTATCATGTGTTTTTAACTTTATATTTTTAAAAATAAAATATTATTTGTGGCAATTTTAATTAATAATATTTAAGACTCAATAAGCACGAATGTGTATAAAAAAAAGTTTAATAGTGCATTTGCTTTCTAAGGGAATTTGAAGTGTTATGTAACAAAAGTATCTTGGATAAGAAATTTTTGAAAGAAATCAAATTTTTAGAATTTTATTAGATTAATTGGATTACTTAAAGGTTTTCAAATTTCACGTAAGATTTTTAAATTTGTAATATGTTCAAATTCATATTTTTGGTCTTTAGGTCAATCTTTCTTACCATATTTTTTAACTTTTGATATTTTTTTAAAATAAAATATCATTTTATGGTGATTTTAATAAATGGAATAATATTTAAGACTCGGTAAGCAAGAATGTATAAAAAGAATTTAATAGCGTATTTGGATAAGATATTTTAAGAAGGTTATTTGTTTTTTTAGCGAATTTGAAGTGTTATGTAACATAATATCTTTTTTGGAATTTTTTTTAAGAAATTGATTTTTTAGAATTTTATTAAAGTAATTGAGTTACTTAAAAATCAAATAATTTCAAATTTCACATAAAATATTTTATATTTTTAAATTTATATTTATAGTATTTGTAGTTTGGATAAATTTGATCTAAGTAAACTCTCTTGACTTACCATGAGATCGACTCAATTTAGTTTGATATAGTTATGATATGATATTTCAGTTTAACATAGATTTTATATATATATATATATAATATGAAAAAAAAATCTTAAAATTAAAAAAAACAATATCAATGTGTAAAAGATTATTAATATTACTATTTTTTAACAATTATTTGATTATTATTTGATATGATGTTTCACTCTAATATAGATTTTACTTTATTTTACCAAATCTAACTTAATGTCTTTAAATCTCATCTGAACCTAACCCAACATGAATTCATCTGAAGCTAGATTCGATCGAACTTAACTTAAACATAAATCTAACTAAACTTGACTTGATCTGGATTTAAGTCAACTTTACTTAAGCTTGGGTTGATTCAACTCTGTTAGACTCAACTTGTCTTAACTTGATTCAATTTTGATCTAGATTAACTTTGCTAAATTTGGACTCGAACTAATTTAATTCGACTTAGATTCGGATCAACTTACCTCGATTGTGGACTAAACTAATTAGATTAAGCTACTATCAAATCGTCTCAATTTAATTTGAATTTGATTTAGATTTGACCTAATATTATCTTACTTAGTTTCACTATAAATTTTTATTTGATATAAATTAAATATTATATATATATAATGAAAAAAATCTTAAAAAATTACAAAAAAAGACAATATCAACGTGTAAAAAGATTATTAATATTAATATTTTTTTAACAATTATTTGATATTTAAATAGTTTTTTAAATTTGATTATTGAACTACTTTATCTAAATAAAAAATAAAATTCATTAAATTTAAGTTATTTTATAAATGTTTAAAAAGTAAAATAATTTTAAATAAAATGAATTCAAATTTAATATATTTAAATGTCTTAAAATTACATAAGTTGACAAATTAGAAAAATGTTTTGAGAAGTAAATTATATTTTTGATTAAAAGAGTAATCAACTGAGGAGAAGAAACTCCTTCGTCTAATGTAGTGAAGAGAAAACGACGTCGTTTAGATGCACGTGGTTTAGTCTCATTCGGCGTCGTTTTAGCAAGCATCTTTGAAAGGGGTTATTATTTTTGTTACCTGTGAGGCTGTAACAGAGAGAAGGAAATTGGGGCAAAATGGGGTATGTGATGAGAGTGAGATTGGCGTCGTTCTTCGCCGGGGCTGCAACTGCGTCCTTTGCGGGTCTCTACATCCTCCACAGGGATTACAAGGTGGCATACCAATCTTTTTCCCAACAGGTACTCGCAAATAACCTCGTCATTTTCTCCCTTTCTTTTAGTTATTATTATTTTGGAGTTTTCGATTTTTTTTCTCGGTCGATTTATGTTGCATTTAGTATTTTTGTTCCCCTAATAATGTCATTTGCGTGAGCTGTTAATCGAAAGCGCTTCTAGGTGTTGATTACATTATCTTTTTTGGAATTTTGGTTAGCAAGAGGGATACTATTGATATGATACGATGATAAGTTGATGACAATTATTGTGGAGATAAATGGGTTAGAAATGTCGCCAATGTTTGTAAAAAAATTTCAATTTGTATGGGCTTCTGTTTTCCACATAAATTTGTTTCCTTCTTGCCGTAATGTTAAAGTCTTCAACAATGGTTGCAGCGATGCTGTTTTGTAGCTGATTTTTAAAGCTATTCTACTTATCATGAGCCACAAAATGGAGGGAAGGTGTCCATTTTGTTTCTTATTATTTAGATGATTGTATTTTGTCTTTTCATTGATGGAATGAGGACTGTGCAGAGGAAAGCGGGCTGCTTCATTTCTGTATCCTGCATTTGTATGAATTGAATTGAAAGGAGATTAGCCAAAAATTGGAAGGGAGAGATTTAGGTTGGTCTCCCTTATTCCTTCCTCTCCCTTGCCAACTTCTGTACAAGGATAAAGATCCCCACCCTCGTCTTTTAATTTGAGTTTTAGTCTTATTTTAGTTTTCACTCATTTTCACTTTCTTTCACTTAACTCAAACAACTTCATTTTCTACTCATTTCCTGTCTCTTTCTCTCTTACTTCCTTTCCTTCCTTCAATCTTCGCCTTATATCATTCCATCCAAACAAAGGCTTATGTTCCATCAAGGATAATCTTCTGTTCCATTTCAATTTTAATAATACATCTTTTGTCTGACCTGACCTGAGCAGAGGTGGATTTGTGTTTATTCAATATAATAAAACTATGTATGGAATTAATCTTCCTTGTATTGAATATATATAAGGGAACTCTATTATAATACAAGAAATATGAGCTAAACTTAAAATACAAATAAAGAATAATAACAAACTAAGTAAAGATAAAATATAAAGATATGATATTTTTATAAAGTATCTAATAATCTAAATATATCTAATACTCCCTCTGAAGTTCGTGCATACAAATCGTATGTACCAAGCTTGTTACAAATATAATCAATTCTTTGTCCCTGTAAAGACTTAGTAAAAATATGTGCTTCTACCCTCAAGTGACACCAAATTGTTAATTTGCGAAGACGACATAGAAGATGACATATCAGCGCGCAGAAGACTCCCTTGAACAACAAATCTGGGAGGTTGTTCCATATAAATCTCTTCTTGCAAATCGTCATTGATATCTAGTTGATAAAGAGGTCATTGTGGAAGAGTCATCATGGCTATAAATACTTAAGATTGAAACTGTAAAATAATTCTAGAGGGCTTGAATGATCCCTCTCACAATCTTCTATTTATAAGAATAAATTGATACACAAGTACATGATAAATAGGGTAACCCTAGACACAATATAATCATGATAAATAGGGTAATCCTAGACATAATATAATCATGATAAATAGGGTAACCCTTGACACACTATAATGATGATAAAATAGGATAAATATCCTAACATAAATAAACTAACAAAAGACATCTTTCCCATTGGAGAAAACGTATATATGGACGGGTCAGACGCATTGGTGACAGAAGAAAGGTCAGAAGAGACAACAACGGAAGAAGCCAAAGATAAACAGGAGAGAGAAACCCTAAAGATTCAAGATTCTCCAATCAAGGCACCTCAAAGAGCAAAGAGAACAACCTCGACGCTTTGAATCCTTGCCTGGAGGAGATGAGATACGCCATCACGTGCGGTGGAAAAGGGAGTAGATCCACAACTTTGAAAGACGCTAAAAGCGCGTAGGAGCTCCGATGAAGGCGTCGTGGAAGGCATGGCGGTTGCCTAGCCGAGATGATCAAAACTGTGTGATCGCCGGGTGAAACTGGAACTACGACCACGACAGGTGCAATGACAAAGGCAACCAAAATTTTTTCCTAAAAGAACAAGGCTCTCGATACCATGTTCAATATAGTAAAAACTATGTATGAAATTAACCTCTCTTGAGTTTAGTATACACATAAGATACTCTATTTATAATAGAAGAAATATGTATTAAGTCCAAAATACAAATAAAGAATAACAACACGCTAAGTAAAGACAAAAGATAAATATATGATATCTATATAAGATATCTAATAATCTAATATATCTAACAAGGTTTCTACACACTTAATTGGAATTTTGGATAATTGAGAGGCAGTCATGGTATGATGTTGATATTTACATGTTTACAGAATGAACAATAGAATAGATATCCAATATTTATATCTCGGTGCCTCTTGTAATAACCTAAGGCTTACTTTCTTAACAACAGATATGTTGGAAATGTTCAATAGGATTATTGTTTATTCCTTGGATGTCTACATGTATTTTATTTATTTTGCGCTTGCTTTTAGTTAGTTTGTTTAATGCAAAGACTTGTCTTGCTGTTGTAGGTTTGTTATGTGTATTTTCCTCCCAACGTTGACCTGTTTCTCCTTAGCCTTTTTAAACTATTATTAGGGTCTCATGAAATTCTCTGTCCGTGAATTTGTGAAGAAACATTTATTGATATTTTTGTTCTCTACAAGATCTCCTCGACATCTCTAGTGCATTTCCATCAAGTGTTTTCCTGCCTTACCTTCTTGGATGTATGCAAACTGGTTTTATCAGTAATAACTTAGTCTTGTTTGTTGATAATTAGAACGGGATAAATTTTCTTTGGTGGTTCTTCTAAGGACTTTCAAATTAAATAGTGGATGAATATTGTTGTATTCAATATAGCTTTTTGGAGGCATGTGGAAGTTTTTGCTTGAATGAGGAATACAATGGGAGCTGCAAACTACCATCATACTTTGTTGCTGTCTCGAATGAATGTCTCTTCTCTCATGGTTTTAAATTTTTGTTTATTATCAAATTTAGAAAATGCAGATGGTTTCTTTTCTAACTGTTCTTACGGTAGAACATTTTTTGCTGCAAATTTTATTTGGAATTTCTCTATTTGAATCTTAAATCCAAATTATGTCTACTCCTGGAATTGAGCCATATTGTTCCGTGCTATTTGGAAATAACACCGGTTTGGATAACTTTTTTTCGTAAACATTTCTAAGAAAACAAAGATAAGAGGGAAAAACAGAAGAAGCATATCTATAAGCTAAAATTAATTTATTCACAAAGATGTAGTTTTTTTGTTTAAACTAGACTTCTAATTTATACATAAGCTAGTAAAAACTTATTTTATTTTCTGATACTAATATTTTTGAAGTGTTTACTGAGAAGTTTATAAAAATAAATCCATAATAGATTTGTCACACATTTGTAGTGATACCACGCATAATGGCAATCATCTCTTCACTCCATTTTCTTGCATGGGAAAGGAATGAGTTAGGTTTTTGTTTGAAAAGTGGCATTGTAATTTTTACATCTCGTGTGCTGCTCCACTTGATAAACGAACTTTCGTTGCTTTTCCAGATGAATGGCCTCCACAGTTCACTAGAAAGTCGAATTTCTGCCTTGGAAAAACTGAAACAAACGGAAACTTCTGAACAGGTTGAAGCACCAGAATAGACTCCAGACTGAGCATCCGTTACGGAAAAAAACTGATTCAATGTACTTACTATGAAAAGTAACTTTTGGTTTGCTTTCCTCAGGAATAAGTTCAAGTTGACTCATTTTATGGCACCTCATCTCACTGACTTTTTCGTCTAAAGAATACGGATCTGTGTGCCACCAAATGTAGTGTGGATTATTTTTCGGCCATGAGCATTTAGCTTTCGCCGCGGTTGTACGTGGTAATTGAGTAATATTTGAGTGACTTGTTTTTATCTTTTTAAATATGAAAATTGTGTTTTCTTTGTTGTTTCTATTCACTACATATAGCTTGAAAATAAACTTTATGTTCTGCATAAAGAATATTTTGTGTAATAGTTTAACCACCATTCTAATACCCAATATTGTAACGTACTATTCTGATAATCCTTAAATTAATGAAATTAAAAAGGTAAAACTGTGTTTGTTCCCATAAGTTGACATGAAAAAAGAAAGATAAATTAAGTGGACTCCATCGTCCTTTCTCATATATTGCAAACTGGTGAGAAATGTCAAGATACGTTGTTACAACAGTGATAAGATTTGAACAAAGTAAAAGGTTGTTGCATTACCACAATAAAAACCCGTCGATATAGAACAATTCTTCAGATCTTTGGTTTCCTTTCTCGAGAACGTTTGGTTGTTGTGTTGGGGTAACCATTGAGGTTTAGTTCTCCTTTCTATCCCTGATTTAAGTCGGAGGTTCTTGGAGATCCACACGTGCCCTTGGAAACACTATCAATGAGCACAAATAAGGTCCCAAAAATACATTAATGATTTTTTTCTTGTATTGGTGTATGTTGAATTTGATCTGTGATTTACATTGTTAAGAAGGTAACACAACTTCTGTGGATGAGTTTTCATGTTGTGCATGTGTTTGTTTGACACCAAGATCACGTTGTGCATAGCTTCTTTGGACGAAATATTGTTATTGATCGGCCCAGGGAAACAATATCATTTATGAGTGGAGCTTGGTCGATTATCCTTTCTATCATAAGCGATTATGTTAAACTATTTTGCATCTCAATTTGATTATTGCACATATGAATTTAATAGAGTGGTAGTTGGGATTAAAGTATTTACAATAGGGTGGAAGAGTTTAGGATTGAAAATATGAAAGTATTATTTATTTCATATTTGAGATAGAAGACCACTTTTGTAGTAGTTATCAAAATGTTGAGAATGTTCACCTTAAGACACCATTCCGTGGCTCAAAGATTGGGAATTAAAATGGTTCCGTACATTCAGTGAAAAGTGACACTTAATGAATGTTGTGTCATTGCTTAACGTCAAATTATTCGCAAAAATGGTTGCTCAATAGTGAAAAAGAGCACTCATTTGAAGCAAAATTGTTTCTAAACTTGCACAACCAAACTTGCACTCAACACCACACCTTTACTGCTCAACGCCATACCAGAAAGCAATCAACTCAAATATGTGATTTGGAGAACCAAGGACATGTTCAAATGATCAAATTGGTATACTTGACTTAGTGCTTTGTTCAAAAACAATTTTTAATGACACTGTGTGTATCAACTTATTCAAATGATGAGATCCACAATTCTGTCAATCACCACAGTCCAAACACAAACCAAACACTCAAGTCAATCAATCAACCATATCATTCAATTTAGCAGAAATAACAATCATATTCAACATACAAATTTCAATTAACAATATCCAACTAATACACATTAAAACATTTAGCTTCCCTTACATGAAAGATTATTAACAACATCTCAAAGACCCAAAAACACTCTTATACATACAAATAGCTCAAATTTCTCCTCTGAACAGCTCAAAGACGATCATGACATATCATTAAAACCACTAATTAACATATACTCAGAAAACAAGCACAAATACTACATGCAAGCAGAACAAACGCCACATGCATAGGAAAGACCAACTGACCAAGAAGACAAAAAACCAACTTACCCTATTAAAGAAACTATTCTGATGATTTTGATAAGTTCACCGCTATAAAGAGATATTAGGATCTCTGATTTTCAAATGAATAAATAGTTTGTGAAATATCTTAAAGAGAAGAGAGAAAAGATTTTTAAAAAGAATTTATAGAGAGAATATATGTCTTTAAAAAATTATTTATACTTTAGACTTTTACTATACAAATAATATAGTTTTATATTCTAATCACACTATTAATTATAAAACACAATCTTTTATATTATATCACAAATTAATTATTTTAATATTTTAAAATGAAACAAACATAATTAGAAGAACAAATATGTTTATATCTATTATTGTCTCATTTGGAATTAAAAAATTAAACATTTTTATACTCCACATCAATCAATTCAAAAGTTTTTCATTATAAATGGATTTAAAACCTATTTTGGTCCCTACTTTTATGGGTTTGGTTCAAAATGATCCCGCCTTTTAGAAAAGTTTAGTAAGGCCCTGTAATTTGTTAAAAAATGTTCAGTCTGATCCTTTTCGCTCACACTGTTAAAAACTTAACGGTACAAATGCCACGGTGGTGTGACCTTGTTGAGTTGTCAAGTTTGATGAATACGTGGAAGTTACACTGTGTAAATATTAAAAAAAAATTAAAATGACACATTAACTTCCACCTCCACCAGCTTCCCAAGCACGCCTCTCCCTCCCACTCTGATTCCGCGGGCTCCTACCTCCACTTCCACTCCGACTCCGATGAAGAGGGATACAAATATCAATGCAAAACCCTCTTATTTTCACTCTCACACGCCCTAATCTCTTTGTGCACATAAACTTTGGAAACCCCAAATCCCAAAATCTCAGAAACTCTGTGAACCCCAAATCTCAGAAACTCAGTCTTCGCTGGAAAATGGAGAATAAGCTTTATTTGAACCGAAACCTCGCAGAAGAAGATGCGTCGCTGATTCGATTTCTAGGGTTTCGATTTCTTAACAATTTTCATCGTGCTTTTAATGTCTCAGTAATTAGTGCAATTTCTTTTGATGTGTGGACTCATTCATGGAATGTACTTTAATAAACCCAAATGTACAGGTGAACTCAAAATTGCAAAAATAACAATGTTAATTTCCTTTAACATCATTTATGTGGATATGAAGTCTCACATTACAGAATTGGTTGGAGAGGGAGAGGGAAAGGGAGAGGGGGAGGAAGAAGGAGACGACAGTCTCTAATGCCACGTGCGAAAAAACCTAAATTCACAGTGAAGGTGGAAGATGAAGCTGATGTGTCGTTTTAATTTTTTTTTAATATTTACATAGTGTAACATCCACGTATTCATCAAACTTGACAACTCAATAAGGTTGTGCCACGGTGGCATTTGCACCGTTAGATTTTTAACGGTGTGAGCGAAAAAGACCAGACTGAACATTTTTTTAACAAATTATTGAATTTTTTTAAAAGGTAAGATCATTTTGAACTAAACCCATAAAAGTAGGGATCAAAATAGATATTAAACTGATTTATTATCATTAAACCAATTTTTTATTAACATTAAACCAATTTGATCTCATCACTTACACTCTATTTGAATATATCAAGAGAAAAAAAAAGACAAAATTTAAAGATCTTAGCTATTTAATAATTGAAACAATACAAATTTAATAGAAAAAAAATTCCTTCTTCACATAAGACTGAAAATTTACGTAAAAGTAGAATCATAATTATTGACTATATATTTACAACATACTCGTGTTATACATTAAAACATGATTAATTTTGTTGTTAATTTTTAATAATATTTATGTTTATTATAATAAATAAAATTATTATAATAGAAAAAAAAGTTAAATGTATTTTTAGTCATTTAATTTACAGTAAAAATTAAAATCAGTATATTTTTAAAATTTCAATCCAATTTAGTTTTTCAATATTAGAAATATATAAATTTAGGTTTTTCAACTAAACTTTTTTAAATTTATTTAACATTTTAAATATGTTTATATGATAATATTTAAGTTGTTTAAATTATTTAATACATTTTTATTAAATAAAACTTAAAAATTTGGTTAAAAGAATTTAATTCACATATTTATAAAACTTGAATACTAAATTGATCAAAATTCTAAAAATGAATTAATTCTAATTTTTATTAGAAGTTAAGAAACAAAATTTAACAAAAAATAATAAAATGCAATCTTTTTCAATCATATCTATTCCAGTTTTTCCTCACATTCAAACAAATAAATTTTAACCAGTGACAGAGCTTTGTAAACTTTGAAGCGACTTCAACCTTCCAGATCTTTTCTATATATTTATATATTAATATATAAAAATAGTTTATTTTAGTGTATTTTACAAATCATCTCAAAGTTTTGTAAACTCCTGCAAAACATTCTTTTAAAAGATCTGTCATTGATTTAATCTCTTTCCACCTCTTCCCTCTAATAAAAGAAAGCATTAAACTTGAGTCGGTGCCTCTCACTAACTTGATTTCTGTGTAAATACACTAAGAATACGTGTACAATACACAGTACAGACCAAAGTCCAGATACAGGTTGGAATAAATTGAATAGAAGAATCCAACCAAATAAGTCAAGGGAAATGGGCCATTTCAACTCTTGTGTTCAATTAAGTGGGGCCCACACAATGCTTTGTCCCTATTCATGTCTTGTCCAACCCATTTCAAATGGGTCGCGGAGCCGAAATAGAAGTAAATGCTTTATTTATTTACTTATTTATTTATTTATTTATTTATAACACAATTATCAAATATTGGAACAGAATATCGTGAAAAAATCCCATATTTTGTAGCGACACAGAATATTACTAAAAATAATAAAGAGATTAATTTGAACGTAACAAAAAATAAGAAGATAAAAATATAATAGAACCCAACAAAATACAACTCGTTGAAGGAAAAGAGCATAACCTATGTAAGCCAGATATGCTCCATCTCTGAACATGGCAATTGCACAACACCGACACCAACTAAAACCATTTATGTATATTTGACATGCTTCAATAAAACATTTTATAAAAGAGAAAATAAAAATATAATTTATGTATAAGTCAACTATAAGATATTGGACAAATTCATTTCTACAAATTGACTTATTTATAATTACTCCTTTTATGATCATTTTAGGCTAACTACTTTTCTTAACAAATATGTTTCCTAACCATAATCACGAAATAATTTTTTTCTGTAAAATTAACGATAAGGAGGAGTTTTAATGTAATTTTCTTTTAAAAGGACATGCTACGACGGATATTTTTATTATATTATCGCATCATGAGTATTTAAATCTAATCTCGATGATATAAAATTTCATTTATTTTTCTTTTCATATCATCAAACTTCGTTCATAGATATATTATCTATACTCTAATGCAAAAATATTTATTACTATAATAATTTTTTTATTTTTATGATTGAGGATCTTCAAAATTTCAATTATATCAGACAAATTTAATGCTAGGATTTATCTAAATTTTAATAGATTTAATATAAAACTTAATTCAGAAATTTCTATTAATAATGAGATTTCCAACACATTTTTTAGCATTTATATATATATATATATATATATATATATATATATATATATATATATATATTTATTATAAGATTGATAAATGATTTGATAATCTATTCTAATACTATATTAAAAAAAGTAAATGTAAATTTAATAAAAGGAAATTAACTATAATTTGTACGAAGCTACTACACTATGATTTGATTTTGGCGTTTTTGAGCTGGTGTTTTAGTTGAGGCTAGGGTTTGGGTTCCAGGATGATGGGGAGGTTTTGACAGTGATTGATTCGCCCTTGCAACTCTCATAGATGCTATATGTGGGAAGACTCACTTTCTTCACTACTCCAAATTTTAATTCATCTAAACTGATTTTTAACATTGACGTAAATATATTCTCTATTCTATGTTAACTTTTGAAACACTTTCCTTCCATGCATAAATTATTGTTTGATATAAAAGTAATCATACATATTTGATTTAGAAATGAAAATATTTTAGAATGAAAAGAGGGAAAGAAATGATTTGAAGAGTTTTTTACGTTACACACATTGGGAAGGGAAAGAATATTAATCCATTTTCCTAGGAAAACAAAGAAAGAAAGGTGTGTGTGTGTGTGTGGATGGGCCATTGCATGGTGAGAAGAAGATGATAGAAATAGAAATGGTCCCTCCGTAGTGAAAGAGAAAAGCAAATTCTAAATTATGAAAAGGGAAAAGGCAAAAAGAAAAAGAAGAAATAATTCATTTCAGAAAATCATTGCTTAGTCGGTGTTTCCTTGACCGTGGTAGCTTTGGAATCAACAACGGACAAAAAATCAGCTGAGATCCCCACCACCCTCTACCCTATTTACTCTTTTTGCTTCCTCTATACAACACCTATCGTTACTCCTTTTTAATTATAAAATAATACTAAACAAATGTTTAAATTCACAAATCTATAATACTGTCTTTTGATCTCAGAGATATTTCATTATAAAAAAGTAAAAGAGATAAGAAGTATATGGAAAAAGTGAGTTGAGTAAAAACCAATTATTTTTATGTTGATAAATGAATAATAGAGAGGAATGGAGGATAAGAATTCTATTAAAGGCAAAGGTTGTGTGCGTTTGGGATTGGGATTGTGTGCACGTGAAGGATAAGAGTTAGGTATTTAGAAAAGGGATTAAACAGGGAAGGGAAGGAATTTGGAGTGCAATTAAGGCAGTGTTTGGGAATGGGGTGTGGTAGGAAGAAAAGTAAACGTGGATTAGTTAAAGTAGAGAGAGAATGTGTAGTTTGGAATGGTAAATGTTTGGAGAGAGTGATGTGACAGATCGCTTCTAATTCTATTCTACAGCTGTCTACCTCTTTCGCTTCTTCTTTTTTACCTATTTTCACCTTCATAAAATATGTATTTGATACAGTGACTATATTCAACTCTTTAATTTATGCATGCATCATTATTAGGAACTAATGATCTAATTACATAAAATCAATTAGGTTAAATATTTTTGTTATAGTGCTGAATCGCTAAATACTTTTATTATTTGTCTTTTTTCGTTGTCTGATTTTGGTCATTTGTCCGTTAGTCCGATCAGGATGTACCGGTTAAAGATACTCTGATGTCAAAGTCAGTAATCGAACCGTTCGGTTATCTAATACGACAATGACAATAATAAATACACAATAATTGTCTCTACCTATTTGAACTTATATTTATAGTTTTCGAGTATAAGCTTAGGATTAGCGATATTTTAATCTCGACCCAATCCTAGTCCAATACCCTTAAACGTGATTTACCTTAATCTCCTTAACGTTAATCATTTACGCTTATGAGGTTGGGCCGAAAAATTTGTCTTCTTTGTTGGTCATCCGATCATGTCTTCATTATGAACTTGTGACGATCGTCTAGTCATATGGTACATTAAATATTGGAGAATAATTTCTTAAATATAATGAGTTAATTACTTGAAATCAATTGGGTTAATGACCGGAGAATTAAATTGTTTGTTAATGAGATTGTTACATAGATGAAGAGGAAATTGAAAGAGAATTGTCAAGAGAAAATAAGAAAAATAGATAAGATATAAAGATAAAGAGAAAATGTTTGTTAAATATTCTAAAAGGCATGCTCATACTATGATGAAATAAAAAGAGATATGGAAAAAAAGAAAATTAATGAAGAAAATAAAATAAAAGAGGAGATATCGAGATAGAAAGATAATAAAGAGGAGTTGATAGAAAAGAAAAGAATAAAGAGAAGGAGTGTTGAGAAAAATAAAATAAAGAGTATGAGATTAAAGAAAAAGAAAATAAAGAGGAGTTTGAAAATTAAATTTAAGAAAAAAAATAACATAGAAGAAAAGAAAAAAGAAGAAATAAGTGAGAAAATAATAACTAATAAAGAGGGGTGGAAATGATAATAAAGATGATGTCTTTTATGATTATGATTGTGCAAGTATTATTACTTTGTCCATTTAACAATGTACAGAAGAATTTCTTTATGAGATGTCTCAACAACAATGCATCACTTGGCATAATCATGTATCCATTAATAAGTTGTTTTTGCAACTATTTTTTTTCAGAGAAAAACAATCAAAGGCAAATCTTTGATCTTAATATCATCATATTTGTTTTTGGAATAAGTGTATTCATGGCATTCAAGAACAAATGCACATGAAGAAGGAAGAAGAAATGATTTAATCTTTTTGTTTTGAATTTTCTTTGTAATTTTTATCTTTTAATTAAATATAGGAAACAATGATTCATATAATGGGATTAAATATAACATTAGTGAATATTAAATATTAGTTATTGAGAATTATTATGGAATGTAGTTTTTTTTGTCTAATTCATCCTATAAGAGGATAAACTTGTAATACAAATGAATATATGATATATGAATTTGATAGAAAATTGAATTTTCTATTTTTGAGAATTTTTGTAGAGTTCTGGCTATAAAAACCCCAATTTTGATCTTACTAAGGTGATTTGTGATGATTAACTCCATGACTTATCACTCACATTCTCGTCTTTCTTGAGTGTAGCATCAATATCTTTTCTAAATGTTAGAGTGAATGATATCAAATGGAGAAGTACTCTTTTTATGACTAATATGATAATATGCTCGATAGCGTTATGACAACTAACAAATATCACAATTAAAAAACTCAACAGACTTCCTAGCAAACATACGGGGAAATAAGGACTTGATAGATTGAATGAAGGATGCCTAAGTCTTTTATGATGCAACCATATTTAGGAATTTGTCCATGTCTCAGATGTAGCTTCCTGACTCATGATTTTTGTTTTGCTTTGGTCATCAGACTCCAAAAGATACAACCCATTATGCTCCTTAGTAGTTAAAATCGTCTTCACCGTGGCAAGGTTCTAAAAAACATAATAAGTTGAGAAAAATGTTATTGAACAATTTAAATCTTTTGTGAGTTTTTACAAAAATATAAGACTATTTGCTAATTACGGAACATGTAAAACATCCCTTAATACAATAAACGTGTCCAAAATTATATTCCCAAAGTCGTATATAGGTATACACTAACCACTCGCAACTATAATAAGTTGTTCTCTATTTCATTTACCATATGAGTCGAAGGACACACGAAAATGTGTCATATGATTAGTTGCTCCTGAATCAAGAATCCAAATACCTTGAGACACATAACTAACAATATTAAGACAAATCTTACCTTTCATGGACACAGTACATGATCCAAATTGCTTACTCATTAATTCAACCATTACTTTCAAGTGCTCAAGTTTCACTTTATAAGCTTTCATATCAAGATTTGGTGATGGTGAAGGACTAGATTGATTGATTGCTTCATGTTGGTAGTATGATTTACCCATCTTTGAACAGACCCTTTGTTGTTTCTCATGCGCTCAAGAACATTATTTCTTCCATGGAGTTTGAAGCATACATCCTTGGTATGTCCAAATCTTTTACAATATGAACAATAGTCTCCACGATTAATTTTTTCAAGCCACTTTCCCCCCCCCCCCCCCCGATATTTGTTCCTTTGTGGACTCTCTTTCTTGTTGTCATGGCAGAGCCTGTGTTGGAGATCCCCCATCAAGCATGACAATTCTTTGAGCTTCTTCTCTTTTTACCATAAAAAAAACTTCTAATAGAGATAATAATTTTTCTCTTTATAAGATTTGTACTCGGATTGAGTCGTATTCATGATTCAGGTCATGAAGAAATTTGAAGATTCTTCCTTTTTCCATGGCTTCAAGATGTGCGATGCCATCTCCAAAGTCCATTTGGGATTATGTGATATTGTGATACGGAAAGAGAGTCATATTTTGTATTAAATATCATGCTTTCAATATCATAGCATGCAGGAAAATATTTTTTTAATGAAAAAGTACTCTATAAATCATCCTATATCTCTTTGGAGAAGAATAAGACATATAATTTTGATTTATCTCAAGAATCATGGAATTCCACATCCAAGTCATAATTAGTGAATCTTTATTGTCTTAAATTGAAAAATGAGTGTTGTCTAGTCCTGACCCTCTTCCATTTATGTGATCTAGTCTTCAACGTCTATGGAGAATCCTTCCAATGTATTGGGTCCATTGTAAGAAATTACAACCATGAACTTATAGACACCCATCATATTTGGAAGATCATTAGGACTCAAAGGAATAATTTTTATTTCAGATGTCACTTGGAACACAATCAGATGTCTTTGGTGACCTTATCCGAAAGAACGATGACGTGTGAGTTACACTAAAAAAAAGGAGAAGAACTTAAAACCCATATCTATTGAAATATGGACCAAATTGGAAGTCACCGACTCGTGAAACAGACTCAGGAGAGTTCAACGACCCTTCTGTGACGATGATAGCGAGTAAGTCTTATCAGAGCTAGGCACGTGGACTACATGCCACCGCAATAAGATGAAACAAATGCAGAGAAAAACTGGGAATGAAAAGAGAAAAATAGAAGGAGTATGATATGTGTTGCGGTTAGGGTTTTTAACCCTCAATTTTTCAATAAAACTTGATCAAACATTGTGCTAGTCAAAGGAGGGTAGGACGATTTTTACATCAGTAACAAAATTATATTGGGCATTTAAGAAATATTTGAAAACGGAGGAAAAGATATTTGGAGGTGCAGGAAAAAATTTCCTTAAATAACGTCAATAGTTGAAACTTTTTACATTTAAAATGTTTGGAATCAATACAGATGAGTTTCTTTTTCCTACATTAGAGATAAGAGGGAATACACTAAATTTATTCTCTCTATCTTGGTGTAAAGGAAAGATCATCAATACATTTTAAAAATTTATTAGTTAAAAATTAATTAAGTGGAATAAGTCAGCTGATATGTCCCACTTAAGGATAAATTTTAAAAATATTATAAATTATTAATAATTTTAAATTACTTACTAATATTTCTTTTAAAACAATGATAATTAGTTAAAACAGTTTTATGTTAATTTTTTTTATAAAGAGACACGGAAAGTATAACTAAATATATTAATTTTATAAAATAGAATAGGTTTAAAGCCTCGGTTGGTCCTCGTATTTATATGAAAATCTCAAATGGGTCATCGTTATTTTTTCGGTCTCAATTGGGTCATATTTTTTGTAAAAATGAGCCAATTTTACCCTAACCGTTAAGTTGTTCTAAACGGCGTTAAATTAAGTTGAGCTGTATTTTTTGTTTTGATGACGTGGCATTGTTCAATAAAATTTAATGACTGATGTGTTTTAAAATTGTTCACGTCACATCTCAAATCAACTTCTTCTTCTGTCTCACCACTTTCTCTCTCTCCCATCTCTTCCAACACTCAAAAGTTGCAATTTTTCTTTGTTTTTTCCTCTTCAAAGACTAAAAGTGCCCGCCAAGAAAGATTTTCCTACTGAAACTAGACCACCAGTAGAAGTGCAGGGAGAGGTCCAAAAGAATATTACCGAGCACTCTGTGGTAAAGGAACACAACAAAATGGGCAGCGGAAAAAGAAATATATTTTTCAGAATTTGGTTTCGTCTTAGAAAGAGGGAGCTAGTGAAGGTTTCTATTGGCTCAATTGCAGCAACTTTCTCTGGTATCTCAAAGCCATTTTTTGGGTTTTTCATCATCACCATAGGAGTAGCATACTTTAAGGAAGATGCAAAAACGAAAGTTGGACTTTATTCAACCATCTTCACTGCAGTAGGGATGCTTTCATTATTCAGCCACACCGTCCAGCATTACTTCTTTGGAGTGGTTGGAGAAAAGGCCATGGCAAATCTTAGACGTGCTCTGTATTCAGGTATCAGATATCCCCTATTAGAATTTCCATAAATGAACCTCATTTCTCTTTCCTGGAAAAAAAAACTGCAGTTTTTGAGTGTTGGAAGAGATGAGAGAGAGAGAAAGTGGTGAGACAGAAGAAGAAGTTGATTTGAGATGTGACGTAAACAATTTTAAAACACATCAGTCATTAAATTTTATTGAACAATGCCACGTCATCAAAGCAAAAAATACAGCTCAACCTAATTTAACGCCGTTTAGAACAACTTAACGGTTAGGGTTAAATTGGCTCATTTTTACAAAAAATATGATCCAATTGAGAACGAAAAAATAACGATGACCCATTTGAGATTTCCATATAAATACGAGGACCAACCGATGGTTTAAACCAATAGGATATATGTTGTTTTGGTTAATCCATTAGGTTTCAAGACCAATTCTATTCGTTTTTTTACTTTTAAAATTAATTTAATTTTAAAGAGAATAATCATTTGAATCATTCAAGTCAATGTGATCAGTTTAAGGTAGTTATTAGCCACACCGTAGTTACTTCACATGCATTATAGTCACATTATACGTTAGAGAAACATCAAAACCAAACATTTGTAAATTTAAAACGAGCAAAACTAATTCTTATGAAACTAGTTCTTATGTAAGAAAAAAATATGAAAGATTTTTTAACTTATATATATATATATATATATATATATAATTTGCAATTTTTTATGGTAACAATCGTCATATTTACTCATAATCAAATCCTCATCAACTAAGATGAATCTAATTGTTAGCGGTGGAGAATTTAATTCATCTTAACTAAGGTCCCATATAGATTATCAAATTTAGGGAAAACAAAATCGATGAGCAGAATCCGGGAAAATTTCCATGCCTGAGTTTGGCAAAAATTTGAAGATCTAAAGATACTAAAGTCGCTGATTTTAAGTTTTAAAGGAAATAGAATGAATTAAATTTTGACAAGGATTAAAATAAAAAACTCTCATTTTTTGAAGATTAAAGACATTTAAATATAAAAATTATTATTATTATGGATTTGACAATCGTTCGAAGTTTCTCAGGAAGAAAAGTGATGTGAAGATTGGTTAGAAGGTGAAGAAAAAGTTTGGGGGGTCAGTGAAGATGGGTTAGAAGGGGAGGGTCATGTGTGGGGTAACCTGTTCGATAAAATGCCACTGACAACATTAAAGATTTAGTTTCAAAAACCTGACTCTGGAGGATAATTTATTAGGCCCTGCTTCACTTTTTTATCAAGTATGGCCAAACAAGCCCCTCAAGAAGCCGAACTATTTTAACAAAATTTGGTGCCCCAAATTAGGACAAGTACTTTTCATTTTAAACATGAAGAAAAACAGGGCACTTCCCCTTCCCTCACTTTATCTCATACCTACCTGAATGGGGTCAGCATAGTATTCAATTATGACTAGTATTATTAATATTATATTTTAATAACATATTTCCTTTTCTTTATATAATTTTTTTTCCTTTTATCATTTCCATTCATTAACCATTAACTCACACAGCCATACTATCTGCCTATTCCTTTTTTTCCTTTTTCTTTTTATTATATATGTTTTATGCAAGATTTTGCACCTGATATAATTCTCTTTGATTTGATGAATACCCATGTGGCTGTCCCATGTCACCATGCTGTAGCAAGTGCTTCAAGAACAAAATAATTAATTCAGAAGTCAAACATCAGACATAGACTTTACCTAGCAACTAAAAAATGTTTATTAGGGTATAAGAGGAAGAATGACACTTGTGGCAAGAATATCGGAGAATGCTCATCCAGCAACCTTGATTATTGATTATTGATTATTGATATGTGTAATTTTTTAATGAAAACGATGATTATCGAATTCTTCTTTTTACACGTATTTGGGAATTGGAATGTAGTAGAACCATGATTTTAGAATTTAGCCTTGTCTTCCTTATTCTCGTGTAAGAGCTGTTAACGGAACGTGGCTAACAAAAGGTTGGCACTTCCGAAAAGAACTTTGATGACTGAAATATATGTTTTTGAATAAAAGTGGTATGATAAAAGGAGAAGAAATAGTATTTTACATTGGTGTGTTAATATTGAGAGGAAAAAAAGATGGCAGAGAGTGGGCAAAGTGTAGCATGTGTTGGTGTAGGGTGTGTTTGTTATCTCGTTGTGTGGTACCTTGGTTTCAATATCCCAATAAACTCGATGTGGGATAAAAGTATCTATCTCCAGCGGGGTCTAGCCATACATGCAGAAAGGGATAGATACCACAATAATGATGATAGATAAAAACTTAAAAACGGACAATGAAGAGAGAGAAAGGGTGAAAAGAAAGAAACAAAAACGGGTCACCTTTTTACTAATTTGTCTGCTAGCGTGTGGTGCGAATGTTGGAAGCATGGAAGCAAAGCAAAGGCCGAGAATGGCGGCAACCCATAACTCAATCATAAATCCCACATCAACCTCACTCTTTCTCCATTACAACACCTGGCACTCGACGAATACCATTTTTTATTTTTTATTATCTTCACTGTACCATTTACTGTTTACATAGATAGATAGACACAACCCAACGCAAGACATCCCAATGCCATAAACAGCACTTTCCTCCCTTACCTGAAAAGTTGTTTTTCTTATTCTTTTTTTTTCCTTCATGGCAAAGTGGTTCCAGAGTTTGAGCAAAACTGGTTGGTTTTAATTTATTTGACTTAACTTAATTATCGTATGAGTAATGGGTGACTTTGGCGTTCCCCACATGAGAAAAAGAAGTAGCAGCGACAACAGTGGTGGTAGCTTTGTTGGGTTGGATGTGAGAGTGCAGAGCCCTGAAGCATTATTCCATAATAAGATGACGATGATGGCGCATCATAATCATCACCACCGTCCATTGTCATCACCCTTTGATAATGATTCCTGTGCTGGTGATGGCGATGGTCCCACGGCTTACATGTCTTTTACTAATCATATAAACCTTGTTAGTGGAGCTTCTGTTCTCGCTCCTGCTATTGATGGTGGCTGTGGTGCTCCTGCTCCTGTAAGGACTTTGCAGCCTTTTGACATTTCTCCTTATACTTCTCCCACCACCACCTCTTCTACCTTCAAACTCTCAGGTTTGTGTTTTAATTACTCTGTCCCCCCTCATTGCTGTGTGTGCTAAGCTTAGGTTTCATTGCATCTTTCTCACTAATACATCCCAAAGATTGCATCTTTTTACTAGAATAAAAAGAAAGTAAAGTGGGTCAAAAGAGAGAGAGAGAGTGTAGGTGCTTTGGGGTTTCTGTCCTGTCTAAGACTCTGAACATACTTGTGTTGTGTCTTCGTTGTGTGTTACAGCAGGTGGGATGGCGGCTTCGTTGGGGTTCCCTTTCACAAGTGCACAATGGAGGGAGCTTGAAAGACAAGCCATGATATACAAGTACATGATGGCTTCTGTTCCTGTTCCACACGATCTTCTCATCCCTACTTCACTCACACCCTCTTCACGCTCTGCCTGCAGTATGAATGACCCTTTGCTTTCTCGTGCGTCTTAATTTCTAATTTTCTAGTCTCATTTTCATAGTTCACGCACAGACACTAGACAACAGCATGTTCCCGTGCCTTTTCTGCCTTTTCACTCCATCCCCATCTAAAGTTTGTGTCTTTGTTCTGTCTCTCTTTGCCTGCCCTCTCTCGACCACTCTTTACTCTTTGTATTTGTCTCAAAACTTCACCTTTTTTTTTTCAAATCACTGTGGCCCTTTTCACGACATGGGGGCTTGCTTTCACTGTTTCTTGAACTTTGCATTCCCTTTAGTTTTTTAATTTTACTTTTATTTTCACAGTGGATGGTGGTTTCAATCTGAGGTTGGCTAGTGGCACTGACCCGGAGCCAGGTAGGTGTAGAAGAACAGATGGTAAAAAATGGAGATGTTCAAGAGATGTGGCTCCAAACCACAAGTACTGTGAGCGCCATATGCACAGAGGGCGTCCCCGTTCAAGAAAGCCTGTGGAAGTTAACACCAAGACCGCCACTCCCACTAGCATCAATAACAATAACCACCAAATCAAGAGGCCTCGCCATGAGTGCAATCCTTTTCCTTCCATACCTGATGTAACCGTGGCCATTTCTAACCCCACATCCAGAAAACATGGACCTTCACCCCATTTTCTTGGCTCTTCCACCACACTGCCGTACCTTGAATGCCCCCTTTCTCTTGCTAACTTTGGTTACAAAGCTGCAAATTTGGACTCCATGGCTTCTGATTCTGCAAATAAGGAGCCCAGGTGAGTTCGAAGTTTGATTTTGCCGTGTCTTTATTTCTCGATTTGCGTTCTGATTTTAATTCTGATTCTGCTTCCCCGGACATGCTTTCCCTTCTCAGATCTTTTGTTTCTTTAGTCAAAAAACAAACAACGATGCAACGTTACTTAAAGTTTGTCCAAGGCCTTATACATTTTATTTTACCTTATTAAACTGAAGTATGGTTGTAGTTCTACAGTCCGTCATTTTGTCTATTATACTAGAGTAGTCGAGGAATGCTTTTCTATTGATATATTCGTGGGTGTTATGTTGTGATAAATTGGTGTTCTGTTACTGATCTGGTGAATTGAATGTGATAGGGGTTTGGACTGGATGCTGAATGGAGATCCTATTTCCCTGGGTGCTTCCGACTCAGAATGGCAGTCTCTGATGCATCACAAAGTTGGACTGAGCAGTGAGAGTTCTTGTAACAATCCCCAGCCTCAGTACTTGAATTCATTTACACTATACAACACTGGACTGGATCAACAGAACAGACGCCACCCTTTGTTCCTGAATCCTCTGGTTGTTCCTATGGAAAATCTCCAACCAGAGAAGCCAAGAGGTTTCATTGATGCTTGGTCCAACACAGAAACTGGTGAAAACAATGCCCCCACCAACAGCAAGAACTCTGCTGCATCAATCGGTAAATTGACCCTTTCTTCTCTTGATCTATCAATGGGGGGTGGTGCTGTGAACGAAGATGTAGGTAATGTTAACATAGGGCTGGGCCTAATGGAGTCTATTGCAAACACACACACCGATACCAAAATCTCTCTGTCGAACTGGGTCAACCCTACACCTTGGGTGGGTTCAACGCTTGGGGGTCCTCTAGCTGAAGTTCTAAGGTCAAGCACAGTGACTGCGACAACGAACGAAAGAACCTCAAACACACCCTCACCAGCCACCACACATGTGGAAAGTAACAGTCCTCTGGGAACAATGGTGTCGTCTCCATCTGGGGTGTTGCAGAAAACGCTTGTTTCATTGTCCGATAGCAGTAGCAATAGCAGCCCAAGGGTTGCATCATCAAGGGCGAATTCTGAGATGGCCCTGCTGAGGTTTCAACGAAATGTAAATTAAATTAATTAGTGTTGATTTGAAATGGGGTAATATTATTATGTAATGTTGCATATTTGGGGAAGTGTGGTGTCGATTCGGATAGGTATAGGCCCTGTGTCCTATTGTGGAGGACGGTTTGTTATATACTGAAAAACCTCTGGTGAACAACCTGTGTTTCTGTTTATGTGATGAGGACTGGTTGCAGCTTTAAATTCTTGGTTCATGGAAACGTCATGATGTTACTTATCTCTACCACCCAGTGTATGAATCAATGCCATGCGGTTGTTTCTTGTGGGGTCCTTACCTCCTGACCCAACTTGTCGGAAAAGACATAAATCCAACTTTGACTATGTCAACCATGTACCTCTTCACCCTTCTCCCTCCTAAAATATCAACCACCGCCATTTTATTTCTGCTCTTCCGTCTGCATCCAAATCTTATCCAACAAAAACTATTCTTCATCAATTTCTTTATATCACTCTGAGTTAATTCTTTAAAATACCTCATTAGTCACATCTCTTGTTAGCCAGTCGTTTCAAAATGTTATATTCACCTTTTGTATACATATAAATTACTTCGTTTCTGGCTCACACAACATTACTAGGAATATTCTAATTATAAGAGATTAAACTTCCATGATTTCTGGACATATAGGTATTGCAAAAGTTACTGATCTACAATTACATTATATAATTTTTAAATATTTTACATTAATTGTTAATTAATTTATATGATTTACAAATTAGTTTCAGATGCTTTTGATAATTACAATTTAGTCCTGTTATGGTCAATTTATGAAAATAGTATGTTATTTTAGTCAAACAATTTTAACATAATTTTATTTTAGAGTTTACGTAAATAATTTTAAGAGTAGCGCGTGTTTATTCAATTAACTCAAAAGGATTATTTAAATCTTTTACAAAAATAAAATTTACAAGTTATATTTTACTTTATGCTCAATTTTAATATCATAAGTTTATTTAATATTATTACGTCTTTTTAATTTTATTATTACATAAAAATATAAAAAGATAAAATCAATATTTGTGTTCATGGTTTTTCTTTTTATTTTTTGTACCTTTTAGAATAATATGTTCTTCTTTCTTGTGTTTATGAGGCTTGTAATTAATTAAATAATGTTTGATCATAATTTCAAATTTAAATAATTAATTAAATAATGTTTGATCATAATTTCAAATTTAAATTAGATTATACTATGAATAGTTAAAATTTGGAACAAATTACCCAAAATAATTTTTTAACTGAAGGATTTTTGATATATATATATATATATATATATATATATATATATATATATATATATATATATATATATATATAGCTTTAAAAAATATTTGACCATGGGTGCATCTTATCCATAAGGTTTTGTGAATATGCTGACCTATACAATTTTTTATGTGGATTTTTTGTTATGTGAACTTTTTAGTACTAATCTATGCAAGTTAGAGATAGACTTATTGGTTTACCATAATCTATAGAGCTTTTGTGGAAATTCCTTTCTTATGAACTTTTCTATGTTGACTTTTTATTTTGACCGAGGAAAGGGACCCCAGATTGATAAGTCTAAATATGTAAGCTTTACTAGTCATAGACTTGAAAACATCACTTAAATTCAATGTGTTATGATTAGGTTTTAATTTAAATTTCACATGTGTGTTTACTAACTGTTTTCTTGTCACATCTTTTACTACTTTCCTTTAAATATGTTCTAACGAAAGTGAAATTTTTTCAGTTTTTCAATGTTGACTATTAATTCAACCCATCTCAAATGCATTTTTTTATGGTGTAGTATGACCAATATATTATCTCATTAATCCAATTAAAGTCACATTCTAATCTCTATCACATTGTATTTAAAATGTGAAACTCAAATTAAAACCAAATTCTAGCTACATTTAAAATTAATTTGGATGTACAATACTGATGTACAATCTAAATTCAACTCAAAATCATTATAATCACAAACTCAACTATCTATTCACAATTTTTAAGTTCATTCTAATGAAACATAATTTCTGAAAGAAAAAAAATGCTCTCAGTTTCATGTAAAAAAAATACAAAATTTCTTATTCAAAGTAAAGTCACAAAACCAATCTTTTTCCGACCCAATCCCTCATATTATACAGGTAGAGAATTACTAACACAAGTAGGTGTTTCAATTGAAGTCTTACATATGAAAACTAACTAAAAATCCAGAACAAATTAATATAAGTACACCCCTCTACTAGTAGAAGTCATATGAGTTACGATTCATTTTTTAAGTCTTTAACTTTCTTATAACCTTTGTAATTTCACTCAATCTTTAATTCAACTTTTTAATCTCTCATTAACTTTAATTATTGTTGATGTTGAGAGTCACAGAAAAAAATTAATTTTAAAGAGGTGAAGAGATCAAATAATAGAAATTTTTAAACAGATAGAACACTGTAGCTTTTATTTGATCGTATACCAAACACGTTTAACATATATTATTCGTAAGAGAGGGTTATAACTTTGAAAATAAAAAACAGTACAATTTAAACGCTGCATAACGAGAGACTCGTGCAATTTATTAAATACTTATTTATCTAACTGTGATAAATGTTGTTTTTTGGGCCACATCAGTGACTAGCTCCATGGGTTGCTATATATAGTGATTGCATCTGGGCTTGAGGCCTACTTCAAAAAGACAGCATAGAGTGCTTTGTAGCTTGCAATTTTGATAAGGCCTTTCTCATGTTCCATCGTTCTTTGGGTTGATCAACTGTGCAACTCAGACCAACTCTTATCACATCAGCGATGCACTCCTCAGCTTTATGCAACCAATGTGTGTTGCTGTCTAAACCACTGCTATGATCATCACTGTTTGAGCTTTGTGTTGAATATTCATAATCTTCAATGAGCCTTCGATCAGCAACCTTCACTACTTCATTCTCATCCATGATTGAGACAAATTTGTGGAGGCTTAACCCTTCTTTAAACATTTCATCAGTTGGTCTTTTACCTGTGAACATCTCTAGCAGTAGGATCCCAAAACTGTACACATCACCCTCAGTTGAAGCCTTACTTCCAAAACCATATTCTGAAACATATCACCCTAGTATTGTTAGAGCCAGATATAGGTGCGTATATGTCAGTTATGCTCAAATAGCATGTAAAAGGAAACTATAAAGCAAAAGAAAAAAGAAACTCGATTATTGTTAATAGAAAGCAAAGTGTTAATGTGTACCTGGGGCAATGTAGCCAATTGATCCTTTCAGTCCTAGAGTGCTACTCTGCTTCTCTGATGGGTTTTGACACAAAAACCTTGCCAATCCAAAATCTACTACATGTGCAGTCATATTTTCATCTAGAAGGACATTGGCAGGTTTCAGATCACAATGCGCTATAGGTGGATCGCAGTCGTGGTGCAAGTACTCCAGAGCAGAAGCAACATCGATTGCAATGTTCAATCTTTGCATCAAGGTCAGAAGGGAGCCTGACTCTTCATCTCCTTGGTGTATTTTGAAGTCCAAGTTGCCATTGGGCATGAATTGCATGACTAGGGCCTTAAATTCCTCTCCTTTATAATCAAGGCTGGAGCAAGAAGTGATAACCTTTACTAGGTTCCGATGCCTGACATTTTTCAAAGCTTCACATTCCGCGTTGAAACTCTTAGACGCTTTGCTTTGTTGCAGATCCAGGACTTTGACAGCAAGGGAGACGGTTTCACCAGTGCTGAAGCTGAACACACCCTTGTACACGGAGCCAAAACCTCCTTTTCCAATTAAATTTTCAGCTGCAAAATTGTTTGTAGCTATCCGAATATCAGCATAAGTTATATTTTGAGACAACCCCCTGAAAGGGTCAGATGACACAAGGGTTTTCCTCTCCTTTCTTTTCTTCTTTATTGTCCAAAACAGAAAGAGCAGTGAAATGAACAAAGCAGCAGCACCAACTATTGCAAGTATGGTAGGGAGTAAGATTTTTCTTTTCTTTTTGCCAACAACACACGGGAGTACTCCCAAATTTTGTATAATTTCCTTGCTAAGGCTACAGAGTTGATTGTTACCTCGAATATCAAACTTGGTATGGTCCGTAAAAAGACCTTTTGTAGGAATCTTCCCTTCCAAATGGTTGTAAGACAAATTTATATTCTGTATATACTCGAGTTGTCCTAAACTTTCAGGAATAGCACCAGTGAGACTGTTTAATGATAAATCCAAAGTCTCAAGGGATGCTAAATTCCCAATTTTTGCTGGGATCGAACCATTGAATCTGTTTCTTCCCATCGTTAGCCACTTCAAGCTCACACACCCCCCTATTTCCACAGGAATGTTCCCTGACAACTGGTTGTCAGAAATGTCCATGTCCTCAAGCTGTTTCATGGTGCCCACCATAGGTGGTAGCGGACCCTGCAGAGAGTTTCCTGCTAAATACAACATAATTAAGCTAGAAAGTTGAAAAATCTCATCTGGTACGGTCCCACCAAGTTTATTCATTGACACGTCAAAATAGAGTAATCTCTTGCATTGTCCAATACTTCGGTGAATTCTACCCGAGAGTTGGTTATTTGCCATTAAAAGGATAAAGAGATTAGGGAGATTGCCAAAAAGGTCTGGAATGTCCCCAGACAATCTGTTGCTGTATATACGAAGTATCTGTAGATTATTGAGTGCTCCTATTTCTGATGGTAACTCTCCAGTGAAAGAATTGTTTTCAAAAGACAAGGATATGAGATTTTGGAATTTCTTCATTCCTTGAGGAATAGTACCAGTAAGAAAATTATTAGCTACACAAAATTGTTGGAGATTCCCGGAAAGATTAGCAAAAGAGCTAGGAAGCTCCCCAGCCAAAAGGTTATCATTGATCATCAGAATTTGTAGCAGGGTGGAGTCTCTAAGGGAATTAAAGAACTGAAAATTTAACGAGGTTGTGGAAGAGATAGAATTATTACCAAGAATGAGATGGGTAAGGTTTTTTAAGTTGCAGAACAGAGGTATGGGTCCAGTAAATTTATTGTTGGAAAGGTCAATCTCTTGAAGATGTGAGGCATTGGATATGGAATTCGGAATTACCCCTTCAAACATATTAGTTGCCAGGTATAGAATCTTTAAATTTGGAAGAAAATGGCCAAAATTTTGTGGTAACTCACCTGTAAGCTTGTTTTTTGTCACGCTTAAAAAGACTAAGGAAGACATGTTGAAGATAGAAGTGGGAAACTTGCCAGAGAAATTGTTGTCGGAGATTTGAAGAAAGGAAAGATTGCGGAGATTACCAAGTTCAGTTGGAATCTCCCCCTCCAAACGGTTCCTTGCCAAGGAAAGATTCTGAAGAGAAGAGAGATTGGCAAATGATGGAGGAATCTGACCTATGAGATTATTGACAGAAAAGTCTAAAATTTGTAGACGGTGGAGATAACCCAGTTGTGATGGAATTCTACCACTGAGATTGTTGGAAGATAAGTGAATGACATTGAGAAGTGAGAGATGGGCAAAGTGTTTGGGAATTTGGCCATGAAAAGTATTGTTGGAAAGGTCAAGTGAGTGTAGGAAAGTGAGGTTGGAAAGGTCAGGCAGTTTGCCAGAGAGGGAAAGTCCTGTTAGATTGAGAGATTGGACCCTGTTTCCAACTTTGGAGCATGTGACACCGTACCAGGTGCAGTGATTGGAGTGTATAGACCACCCAGAGAGAGCATTTTTAGGGCCAGTGACTTGAGATTTGAAAGAAAGAAGGGCTTCTCTGTCTGTGTTACTGTTGCATGAGATAGCATGAAAATGATAAAATAGGAAACAAGAGAGCAAGAGAAGTGAAACGTAGCTCATCATGAAAGTTGGCTTACATGTTCATTTGCATGCAAGGCAACTATTTATAAACCAAATCCTGGTTCGGATCTTTAATGCAATTCAAGGGCGTTGCTTTGAACCAGTCATACTAAGGGACCCACCCCACATTTTGACTTTTGGAGTGGCAAAAGGGTGTAACTCAATGATTGGAACATAGACTATGATGAGTAAGTGCAACTTAATCAGCATGCATATTAGGACTAAATGTTTAAATGGTTTTAAGGGCCATCCATGGAACCGTTCATGGTAGCTGCTGTTGAGTAATATTTTCAGTTAATAGCAGTTGGCTGTAAAAAGAGTTCGAGAGAAATTGTATTTTCTTTTATCTATTTATTTATTATATGAATTAAATATTTTTATTATTTTTCTAAAAAATTTTATTTATATATTTTTATTCATGTTTTTTTTTGTAAAAGTCTTCAAAAATATTTATATAAATTTTATGAAATACATACATGAAATAAATATATATTTATATAACAAATATAATGTAATATTTTAAATGATAAGTTTATAATAAACTACAATATAATATTTATATAACTTTTGTGAAATACATAGATGAAATAAATATATATTTACTTTATAAAACTGAACATAATTTTTAAAAATAATTTAAAAACTGAAAACATATTTATCTCTTTACTTATTTATTTCAGTCTATTAATACTCTGGTAATATTCCAAATAATACGTTGCTCTCTCAGCCACCATTTGACTTTGTTTCATTGATGAGTTGCGTGTTGACATTTCAGTTATGAAATTTGCAGTTCCTTGAAACTTTTTAGTCCAAAGTGTGTTTTTCATTTTCCAGCCGCCGCTGAGAGAAATAATTTGTACTGCCACACTGCCCGCAATCTTCGGTTTAGGAAAGGATGGATTAAATATAAGATTTTTTTTCCACCAGAATTTATAATGTTATATTGATTATTTTTAATTTTGAACCAATATATATATATATATATATATATATATATATATATATATATATATATATATATATATATATTTAATTTATAAAAATCTCTCTATATATAAAAATTAAGATAGTTATATAATATCTGGTAGACGAGAGAGAAAAAGAGAGGGTCTACTTAGCCTCTCTACTACTTAAGCAATAAGCATTCACTTTAAACATCTCCTTATTATTTGAAGGTCCACATTATTGCTCAAGCAATATCACTGAAGTGTAGCATGAGTAGAAAATCGTCACTTGAGTGATATGTCTCAAGAGAAATATTTCTTTATAGAAAATTTAACAATGAGAAAAATACTTAAAGCTTACTCTAATTCATATAACATATTAGCTCTATTGAAAATCAATTTTATATGAATCACTATTATCGTATACACAAGTATACATATAAACTTCAACGTAAATATTAATCCAATTATTGTAATATTCACATATCTAAGCATCCATGTTGCTAAACTTTTTCTTATTTCAAAAGAGAAAGGTATGTGTTGAATTAAAATGTTTAAGGCCAAGAATTACACAATTTCTTGCAATACCAAACTTTCTTCTTGCCCAAGAGAAGCACCTTATCTTGGAACATCCTGTTAGAACCTGGACACCCTTCAAAAACACAAAACACAACACAATACAAGATAATAAATAATCAAATCTAAAAAACTCTCCTTAGCTTTCTCATACGAAATCTTGCCTAAAGAACCATGGTGTAAGAGTCATCACTATCTCACACAGTCATGAATACCTTTAGATCAAAGAACAAAGGTTTCTTAATTGAAAAGTGTTTTTCAAAAGTATGCACTTTTCATTGAGCCAAAGTTGTGATTTAAAGACAAATAAACTAACATATTTAATCAATTGAATTTAACTACCAATTAATTGATTTCACTTAACTAGTAAAATCAGTTAATTGTTAGTTAATTCAACTTATGGATATAGTCATCAATATTTTGTTTAGAGAATAAAATTAATTTGTTAAAATCATTTTTAACAAATTAATAGACTCCAATGTATATAGATGACCCTAAATACAATTGAACCACCAACAAGTCTTCTACCATGGATCTTCAAAATGTCTTCAATTATTGTTCTTGGATTTATGAAATCAAATCTTCATAGATGCTTCATGATAACAATATGTACCAACAAAACATTCATTTGACATTTCCAAAAATCAGTTAAAACTTCAAATAAATCACCAAATATCAAAGTGAATATTTTAGATATAATTATGTAAACATGATGGAGATGTAAATGTTTAAAGGGAAGCATATTTTGATAGGATAAACATATATGACTCTAATATATTGATGATACCCGTTATGAAATTAATAACACCTTTGTTTTTATTACTGATTAAAAAAACTTAAAGGTTTAAAACTTTAAGGAAATGAGTTTGTATTATTCTTCCTAATATATTGTTCAACCTTGTTATTTACTCAAGTTACTTGAATTTACATCATTATATGACTTTATTGTTCAAACATCAAAATGATTATTGGATAACCAAACTTTAATAAAAAGGGAATACATACTTTTTTTAGTCTAATTCTAATCAACAACTTGAACATTGAAACACCTTATTTAAGTGATCATGATAGCTTGAAAAACAATTAACAAACATTGCAAACCAAATCTTTATTTCAATTATATAAAATAACTACTTTTCAATCTAAAAGTAATTTCTCCTTCATGTACTAATGAGTTTATACATGTTTTAAGTCACTTAAATTCAAAACTTTCAACATGGTTAATTAATAAAATATTTAATATTTTAATATCAACTATAAATGTGCCAATAATCCAAACCAAATCAAAACAACATTAACATAATTTTACTAAACAAAACTCAAGAATTTCATAATCTCAATTAATATATCAATTGCACACACATGTATAATATCACTTATATCATAAATATATAGTCAATAGCAAAATAATTTTCATTTCTTTGTCAAAACCACGTTACTCTTACTTTTTATGCATATCAAAATTATATTATAACAATTCATAAGGATCCTTTCTAATAAAGTCTTATCCCATTAAATATACACTCTTAAAATTATTAAATTAATCTTAGCATGAAGATAATATATTAGCTTTCTTTACTTTAATTCGCATATTAAAAAAAAACTTATAAACTTAAAAGAATTAAGTAAATATTAACTTACTCCTACTAAATCTATTTAAAAAATCATTAAATCCGTTTCACACGAAGGTATGCACAAAGTTAAATATTAACTATTGTGTTCAACTGAGAGTTGTGATTATGATGACTGATTAAGTGAATTTATAGTACAATTATATCCTTTGATAAATAACATGTTACAATAAAACACCTTTTTGAGACAACAAAATTTAATATACCATATAAAAAATGAAAGGTTACAACACAATGTTAAGTTACCATACATTGTTTTTTCATCATAAAGATTCAATACATTACAAATAACACAGTTTGCCTGAACCTTTATGCACTTGACAAAGATATAACTTATATACACACTAGTTATAATTAATCTTTACAAGACACATTACAAAATACATGATTATTAATGCTTAAGATACAATAAATAAAAGTAACTTAATTTGTCCAATCTTTTTCTCTTCTTGAAATTTCCTTTTCAACTTATCGTTCTTCTTTTGAATATAATTTTTTCCTTTCAAAATAAACTCCATCATTCTTTATTTTCCATGTCTCACATATAACATTAAACATGTCTTAAAACGAGGTGATGACGTGACATTTCGTTTGTCACATAAAAAAAACACTAACTCCATTAGTCATTAAGAATTGATTCCATGAATTTTGAAAAGAAGCAATCTAACTAAATCAAACTTTGAAAAAAACTAAAACTACAACCGCTTAATAATTTAGGAACAAAAACATAATTAATCGGACCATAAAATATATTAATTTACTTAAGTTTTAGTTCATATTTTAAAGTTTAATCTAATTTGATCCATATCTTTTTGAAATTAATGGTATCAGTCCTTAATGACCAACAATGTTAGCATTTTTTTTGACATCATGTCCACCTTATTTTAAGATGTTTGTTGTGATTTGTGACACATGGAAAATGAAGAATGAAACATAGATATTTAACAAGTATGAAATTAGGTTAGAAAGTTACAAAAGTAACTTTTAGGGAAACACAGGATGAATTTTGACTTTTGGGCATGACACATAACCTTTTACTTAAAAGGGATGATCAATTGATTAGCTTTTAATTATAATTTTAAATAATGGTTATGATATGTTTTGATAACACCAAAATTACATGACTGTTTTTACCTAAAAGTAACTGAATTTTTTTTCCATACATGGATACACAAAGTTAAATATTAACCACTTTGTTCAATTGAGGATTGTAATTATGATGAGTGATTAATTGAATTTGTACTGTAATTATATACCTTAATAAAAGGTTACAATAAAACACCTCTTTTAAACAACAAATATTATATAAGATATATAGTACAAATGGAAGGTTACAATACAAATATAATTATGTAGTGATAAAAAATAATAGCTTTTAAAACATTTAATATAAATAAAGTGATTTAGTATGTAAATAAAAATATTCAAATATTAATATCAAAATTATATTTAAATATATATACAATTTAAAACACATTAAAATTTATAAATAAAATATATTGTCTACGTAGCAACATAAAATTATTTAAAATACATTAAGAAAAATGTTATTTGCATCCTAGAAAGACGATGGAGTCGTATATCGGAATTTTCAATACTATTGTAATCATGCAACAAAATTTGGAAAAGGAACCTCTCAACATTCTTTTCCACAACGCCATGCATCCTTGACGACTAAATTTCCAAATTGAATCAATATATATATATATATATATATATATGACAATTCTATGAAATTTCTTACAATTTATTAAAGTTATATCACTAATGTTTTTTAATTAATTTACAAGGTAAAAGTGTTTTAAACACAAAGTACATAACCATTAATCTTTAAATATAATTTTAAGATTAAATATTTTAGTCATTAATCTTCCTTGAAATAATACTCGATCAAACATTATTTTAATTTTATATTTTCCTCTATGGTTATTTTCCAAAGTAGATATGTATAAATGGATCGCAATCACCGGTTAATTTGAAAGAAATTCACGAGTACTTAAAAGAGAGTGATTCAAGATAAAGAAAATTCTATACTAATTTTAAATTAATTTTTAGATCACGACAGTAACGTGTGCTTTAATTTTTATTTATTATTATAAAAATTAGAATGTGGAAATTGAAAATGATATTGTTAGAGTTAATGGATTAACAATGATTCTTTAATTTATAAAAAATAAATGTATTATCTCTCTCTATATATAAATTAAGATAGTTATATAATTTTTAAAAACTATTGTTCAAATAAAATATTTTTAAGAATTTTTAAAATAAAAATATTTAATAGATTTTTTAACTTCATATTTCATTGAATTTATTTTATCTAATTATTTAGCTATGTATCTTCTTATCTAACCACCTACCTAGTTATCTACCTAACTAAGTATCTATCTACTTAACTAATTATCTAAGTACTTACCTTTTTAGTTATCTACCTAACTAACTTTTTATCTGTCTACACGTGTCTATGTGTTTCTCTATCTATCTGTTTATTTGTTCATCTCTCCATCAATTAAGTTTGAACATCTTAGTTTTTCAACGGTTACATGTTTAATACTAGAACCTAGAGGACATGATACCATCCTAGGTATCACATTATACTCCCATGAGGTGCATAGTATCACTCACACCAAGTATCAAACCACATAATTATTGCAATATTTATGCATCTAAGCAACCATGTTTCTTAATTTTTCCTTATTTCAAAAAGTAAGGTATGCATTGAAGGGTTAATTGAAAATTTATCTCAAGCTTAAAATGGAATTTAAAAAACTTTGTTATATGATATGAACACTTTAATTGATTCCAAATTGGAATCAACTTATTAAAATGTTGGATATAATACACTTTTCGCGTTATCAAGTTACAAACAATTAAAGCAGTCACACAAAATACAAATCAATCAAAATCATAATCAATGAAGTATTTGTTTCACTTTACTCAAATTACATACAATTAAAGTACTTGCACAAAATACAAATCAATCACAAACATAATTAATGAAGTATTTGTTAAATAATATTTATACAACTTTGCAAAAACATCTTTACATGCGACAAATCGAAAATCTTGATTCAAAATAGAAGAAGTACAAGAAATTGAACTATTAACAAAAAAAAGATAATTAGGTAAAAGAGAGAATAAATACTTGTCTTTGAGTCTAATTCTTATCAACACCTTATTTGAGAGGCCTAAGATCTCTTGAAAATGGTTAACAATAATTGCTAACCAACTCTTTGATTTCAATTATACAAAAATAACTAATTTTCAATCTAAAAATAATTTCTCCTTCATGTACTAATAAGTTTTTACATGTTTTACGTGAATTGAATTCCAAACTTTCAACAGGGTTAATTAACAAAGTATTTAATATTTTAATATCAACTATAAATATTCCAATCATCAAAACCAAATGAAAAGAACATTAACATAATTTTACTAAACAAAACACAAGAATTTTATAATCTCAATATATTTATCAATTGCATACACATGTATAATATCACTTATACCATAAATATATAGTCAATATCAAAATCATTTTTATTTGTTCATCAAAACCACATTACTCTTATATTTTATGAATATCAAAATTATACTATAAAAATCATACTTATCCATTTTAAATTATTTAATTCAACTTTGCATGAATATCATGTGTTAGCCTTCTTTACCTTAATTCCCATTATCCTACAAAACACAAATAAACCGAAAAGAATTAAAAAAATCTTAACTTGCTCCTACGAAATCTAATTAAAATGTCACACAATTAAATTAAAAAAATTTATCTTTTCAACTTAGACCACATATACAACAAACTAACAACTCATGCTTTAAAAAAAGAAATGCCAAAAAAACAAAAATGAATAATTTGTGAAATACAAATACTCAAAACTAAAAGTTGGTTGATTCAGATTTTATTAAAACTTCACTACTTTCTAAGTTGTCAGAAAAAATAAATAAATAAAAATTTCCTTATAAATTCTTGGTAGGAATAAAAGTTGTTTTACATAATTTAGAGAGATGAAATATCTTGAAAAGTAAAGAAAAAAATTATTCTATATTATATAAAGATTCATAACTTTTAATTAAATAAATTATGCATTCTCTACACATATATATTCTTTATTTACTTACTCTTATAATACCAAAACCTATAAATAGATATTTTTATGATTTGAAATATCATCTTCTCTTGTTAATTTTATATCAAATATCATCACTAAAATTTATTTTCAAAATGTTTAAATTTTAAAATCATTTAATAGTTTAGGAATAAAAACATAGTTAACCTCACAACAAAATATATTAATATAGTTAAGTTTTAGTTTATATTTGCAAGTTTGATCTAGTTAAATCTATATTTTTTCAAAATTCACGGTATAAGTTTTCAACGATCAACTATGTTATGCTCGGTTTATTTGAAGGTATTTGAAGGACATGATTTGGAGAAAAGTGATTGAACATATTTAAAGATAAATTTTTTGTTGTTTGTTTGAGTGAATTTGGAGGTAATCGAGAGTATATTTGGAGGTAAAGTTTATGAGAATTAGTGTAGAATTTGATTGATGTGACAGATAAAAGATTTAAAATTTTGTTTAATTGATATAAATTGAAGATTACCAAAATGTCTCTAGTTATAATTGTTAATGTTATATTTAATTGTAAAAATGTTTATAAAAAAAAATTAACATTAATTTTATTTAATTATTAAAATTTAAATTTAAGAGCCCCTTTAATATTATCAAATTGTTTTTTATTTATTTAAAGATTAAATTAGAAGGTTTATGAGGCAAAATCTTAATTAGTTTTTAAGGTAATATTAAATACTATGAAATATTAATAATTAGTTTTTAAGGCAAAATCTTAAAAAATCTTAATTAGTTTTTAAGGTAGCACCTTTCTTCTTCTCCAACTAAGAACTTCAACAATGGGAGTCTTGCAGCGCTCATGGGGAAATTCTTTCCCTTTCTCTTTGGTTCGCGCAATCTCTTTTTCTTCATGGACAAACCTAGCGTTGGGGTCTTTTTGTCGCGTTGTCGGGGAGCATTTTCTCTCCTTCTCCGTTTCATGGAGGTCGCGCCGAAAGGGAGATATCCTTCTTTTTTCTCTTTTTTGCTTGCAGGGGAACCACTTTTCTCCTTCGTCTTTGCTCTAGATCGTGCATCCAACCCAGCGTTGAGTTTCTTCGTTTCGTGCGTGAAACTAGGAGACCAACCTTCTTCCACCAACGAACATGGCGCCTGTAGTGCGGTCGAGCATGGCACATGCACCTCCAAGCTTGGAACGAAATGCTCCCCGAATACTGTAATACCCTAATATTTTAAAGAGTATTACTTTTAGTAGAGACTAAATTAACTTATCTTCAATCCAACTTTATTTCAATTCTCCCAAAGTACAATACCAAACTTACAAACTTCAAACAATATAGTCTTCACCACTTAACATAAATTCAAATTTCAACTTATAAGTTTTACACAACATAATTTTTCCAATACAAATTTATTCTTTTTACAAAATATCCCTGAAAGTTTTTCCCCGCATCTCTCTCATCTCTAAGCTTTTTCAACCGCATCTGCAACATTATCTATTCACATATAACATGAGTTATATGATCATAGCACAAACAAATAAGGGTAAGCCAACCATATCATATCAATCATTAAACTTGTAATAAAAATATTTCAATCATGTATTTCTACAATTACTAAAATATCATTACCCCGATGTCATTAATTCATCATTATCAAAATCATCTTCCTCAATTTCATAAACCTTACAATTTTACCATGCTTACTCACGAAGCCTTATGGTCAGACCGCTCTCTGCCTGCTTCCTTAAGCCTCACCTGTATACTATGTCCTACTTTCTGAAGCCTTATGGTCAGACCCCTCTCTGCCTGCTTCTATAAAACTTACGAATCATATGTTTATGTCAAAGCCTTATGGTCAGACCACTTTCTGCCTGCTTTCATAAACCTCAGGTGTTACTTTGCTCATACCAAACTCTCATGGTATAATTCGAACATACTACTCCCGGTAGTAAACCTCATTTCATAAGTAATGATTTCTCATATCCATTCCAACATTTCATAAAATCAACAATTCATACCCTCTTATCCACCTAACTCAATCATGTTCATTCTTTAATCATAAATTCATAATAACCCGTTTTGGTATCAATAAATTAAACATATTGCCAGATATCATGCTTCATATTATAAACTCATTTTGCCCATAACGAGTATAACTCAACATATTTTCACCAAACAAAGATCATGGATCAACCAAAATATATAAACATATCTTAGGAACTACATACTAAAGTCTGGGCTCAATGTAATGATAAATAAAATATATGATATTTTTACCATGATAATATTATGCATCTACAATCAACTTGTTTTATTTTATTTTCATCCTAGTAGAGATTTTTCTTTACCCCAATTGGTCACCGGAGAGGACCCAGATGTCTGAACGCATCAAACTCACCTTCGACGCCAGCACATATGACTAGTCACAACTGACTGGACCAGGCCAGGGCTGCTCTATGATCAGGGATGTGCCAACTCAGGTTTTTAAGGTTCCTCTATCCTACCAACAAAGAAGGGCCCTCAATAATTAACAATTGATTTATTTAAATTATCTACCATGTTCTCTTATGCTCTAAATTTGAAATGCCAAATTTTAATATTTTCACTTCCTCTCACAGCAACCTCAAACAATATCTATACATTTATTTCATACCCATATACAAGCTTTTACAGAACCTTTACTTCAGACCTTCCAACAAGATCAATTTCAGCTAACAAACTCATTCAAAACAGATTAAATTCATCACATCACAACATGTACAATTTCACAGTTTCAGTTATCACACCCAATATAATAAAAGTCATGAAATAGTTTCACAAGAGCACACCAGTTCAACATTCATATGCAAATATTTTATAAAATAAATACATACAAAAATAATTAGCTCCTATTACCATCAAAATAATATTAATATAAAAATTCAGGGGAAACAAGAAGTTGAATCTGGCAGAGCCGGTTAGACAACTTCTCATCCTTCCAGAAAGATGCAATAAAAAATAGATAAAACAATAAAATTTCTGGGGAAACAAGAAGTTGAATCTGGCAGAGCCGGTTAGACAACTTCTCATCCTTCCAAAAATACAATATAAATAAGAAATAAAAGGTTTGGGGAAACAAGAAGTTGAATCTGGCAGAGCCGGTTAGACTACTTCTCATCCTTCCAAAAATACAATATAAATAAGAAATAAAAGGTGTGGGGAAACAAGAAGTTGAATCTGGCAGAGCCGGTTAGACAACTTCTCGTCCTTCCAAAAATACAATATAAATAAGAAATAAAAGGTGTGGGGAAACAAGAAGTTGAATCTGGCAGAGCCGGTTAGACAACTTCTCGTCCTTCCAAAAATACAAAAGAAACAAATAAATGTTCTCATTCAAAATTCAAGACCATACAACAACAAAATACTACATATTCAAGATTTAGGATTTGAGCAAAGCAAAGTATAAGAGTGGCTTCCCTTACCTCTATTACAGACTTAATCTCCTCGCTCTCTGAAAACTTCCAGAATATCCCCTTTGAAATTAGAAATTCTTCCAACTCTCTTCTCTCAAAAATTTTCTAAGTTCTTTGGTGTAAATTTTCAACCTCCCCCCTTGGCTATTTATAGCAAAAAAATTTACTATTCATTTTTTTACTATTCATTTTAACTATTCATTTTTTTTATTCATTTTACTATTACAAAAATAATTTTTTTATTTGCAATTTGATGAATTCTGATCTCAAAGCTACGTGGAACACTTATCCTTTCCAAATATTAATTTTTTTTTAACTATTCACTTTTTACTATTCACAATTTACTATTCACAATTTACTATTCACAATTTACTATTCATCATTTTTTTTTAGCATTTAACTTACAAATATTTTCAAGGATCTTACAAATACCATCATGCTGGAACGTCTAACGTCATCCCAAGCACACATGGTACCGAATACGAAGCTTGGAACCGAATAACAAGCCTGTTCTCAATAATGGGAACCGAATATCTCCCATTGGGAACCGGGTTCTTTAAAAATTCTTCACATCTTTGAAACTGAATACGGGTGGAAGGTAGCCTAATACATCTTCATTGTTCTTCCTCTTCTTTAGCTTCAAACTCGTCGTTAACTCATTGGCAAGCGTATCAAATCGTTTTAAGTAATAAACCGGTAAGACCGAATATCTTATCCCAAGAGACTCGTATGACACTTTACAATCATATAATTATCTAACTAATTTAGACTAAAGAATGATTCCATTTAATGTGAATTCACTGCAATGAAAATAAACATAATGCATTAGTGATAGATTGAACTTCTTGGGGTTAAAACACTTGGAAATGAAACGATTAGAGATGATATGGAATGGAGACGTTGGAGAATGATTTTACCTACTACACTCTCATGCAAATGCACATTACTACTTCTTCATTTAATTGCTCATGCCAACCTACTAAGTTACTTAAACCCAATCCCTTGGTAGAGAGAGCTTAGATTCGCTCATTAAATTCCAATCCCTTGGTAACCTAACAAGTTCATCTGCATTAAGACTAGAGGTTTAAGACAACTAAAGGTCCAAGCTCTATCCCTATACACAATTTCCTTTAGGTGTTTATTCCAGTTCAAGGTTCACACAATACTTCCCAATATCAAGAAAACCAAAAAATCATGCTATGGTTGATCAAGTCACAACAAGCTTTAAGAGAAGGAAATAAACACTCACAATAAATGAAAGAAGCTTATATTCATTAAACACAAGTGCATTTAGAAGAAAGTTTCATAGTTACATCATTCTCCAACAAAATGAACTTAGCTCTCCATAGTCATGGAGAGCTTGAGCTTACAATGGAAGAAAATGGAAGAGATGGAGACCCAAGGAGGAAGAATGGAGAGTTCCCACTGCTCAAAACCAGCTCCCAAAGGTCCAAAATGGTGTTTTCGTGCTTTAGTCGCCAAGAAGATGACACCCTCGTTGCATAGAAGCCTTAAATAGGTATAGGGTGCCATGTCAGCAAAATTCGCGCCTAACCCCCCTCTTCTGGGGCGCCGATGCGCGAGGGTTGCGCAGGAGCTGCGTGAAGAATGGCGCCCAAGCCCTTGTTTGGGGCGCCTAGGCGCGAGGTTTGCGCACAAAATGGGGCTCAACCCCCCTTTCTAGGGAGCCTTGACGTGAAACTTGCAGTGAAATGCGAATTGAATGGGGCTCAGCCCCTCTCCTGAGGCGCCCTGGCATGAGAAATCTTCCATGATCCTTCAAAACACTTACTTTTTGTAGCTTTTCCTAGGCTCCCACTCTTGGTAGTTTAGATGGTCTTCCAAAGCACACAAATAGCCTACAAAACTTGAGGAATTAGTGATGAAAACTCCTATGTATAACCTAAGCTAAACTTACTCACAAAGTTAGATAAAAGAGAGGATTAAGCATGTTTCAAGCTTCAAGAGAGTTGATTTGGTAAGAAAATTGCACCACAGATAATGGTAAGAATTACCGTTATCACTCGTCTTCATCTTCAATCATCATCTTAAAATCGATTATGTCAGACTCGAGCTGGAATTTTATAATATGCAAAGGGTAAATTAGACATTATTTCATAAATGCCTTCAAATCTCTACACTCTAGCGGGTGATAAAAAATTCCCTAATCCTGCAAGTTAGCGCATTTCATTCCTCTCATTTTGTCTAAAGTGAACACATAATACATCACAATTACTTGTTCTCAAACACGCATGAACAGTTCTTTCTGTTCAAGTGAACACATGCTTGATGTTTGTCTTCTTTTGACTTGACAAACAGAGTGTCATGTCACCACCTTGTTTTAAGACACATTTGTTGTGACTTGTGGCTAAGGGAAAATGAAGAATGAAACAAGAATTTTTCATTTAACATGAATGAAATTAGGTTAAGAAACCACAAAAGTAACTCTAAGTAATTGGAAACACAAATAAATTTAGTGACTTTTGGATGGGAAGAGTCACTCAACTTTGCACTTAAAAAGGATGGTCAATTGATTATTTTTTATCTGCCTTTTTGAATAATAAATAGAATATGTTATCATAACACCAAAGTTAGGTGACTTTCTCTACCTCAAAGTAATTGAATTTCTTTCCCACATAGGGAGACACAAAGTTAAATATTGACTACTTTGTTCAATATGGGTTGTAATGATGATGACTCAATTTGTAGTGCAATTATATACATTGTTAAATAAAGGTTTAATACCTCTTTTGGTCCCTAGAAAGGGGGCCAATGTTCAATGTGGTCCCACCTTTTTTTAGAAGTTCAATGTGATCCCATCTTTTGTAAAAAGTGTGCAATCAAGTCCTTTTTGGAAACGACGTTAAGTTTTTAATGGAGCAGCTGACAGGGTGGACTGAAGTTAGCTACGTGGCTTTGTGTGGGTAATACGTGGCAGTGAGAGGGTGATACGTGGCTGTGAGAGGGTAAATTTGGTAATATTAGTGAGGTTAGGAAATCAGAAGTTAGGGTTTCAGGAGTTTTAGAGAAATTGCTAATTTGGGATTAGTTTTCAGGGCCAGACCGCCGAGTGTGACGAGTCCGACGCTTCCACCGTCGACTATGCCTCCGGCCGTTGGGTTAGTTTTCAGGGCCAGACCGCCGCCGGTCCCCCTTCCCCTACCTTCAACCTCATGAAACCCGCTATACACCAGATCCCTGCTCAGGAGGGCGTACAGTGGGGTTCCGTTGCGGAGATAGGCAGAGGAGTGTCCGATTTTGACTTCGAGCATGGAAGAGTGAAGCCTTGGGAGGGTGAGAGAATACATGAGGTGGGAATGGATGATTTGGAGCTTACTCTCGGATTTGGAAAAGCTTGATTTGTTCTCGACAACCACCTTAAAGAATTACAGATGCAATTGCAATCCCCTCCATGTGCTATCTTCTGGGCAATTAATTGGTTGTTATGCTTATATTTATATATTTTCTCTCTAATTATGTGTACAGTGTCTCTTATATACCAGTTATTAGGTGTTCTATTACATCATGGAATTTGACTTCATTGTAATGCCTCGTTAATTGTTCAAAGGTTGCATTTGAAGCAATCTTCTTCAAGTGTTTACTTCAGACTTTAATCTTCACTTACTAAGACTCGGGAAAACTAGGTGATATTCTTAATTTCATCATCCTCTTATTCATTTTTAATGCTCCATTCTTGTACGTTGTTCACCGTTCACAGCTCCTGAAACCCTAACTTCTGATTTCCTAACCTCACTAATATTACCAAATTTACCCTTTCACAGCCACGTATCACCCTCTCACTGCCACGTATTATCCACACAAAGCCACGTAGCTAACTTCAGTCCACCCTGTCAGCTGCTCCGTTAAAAACTTAACGCCGTTTTCAAAAAGGACTTGATTGCACACTTTTTACAAAAGATGGGATCACATTGAACTTCTAAAAAAAGGTGGAACCACATTGAACATTGGCCCCCTTTCTAGGGACCAAAAGAGGTATTAAACCTTAAATAAAAGTTTACAATAAAACACCTTCTTTAAACAACAAATATTATATACCTTTTATAACACTACTAAAAGGTTACAATACACTATTAGAGTACACTGTTTTTTCATTATTAATAATCAAAACATGACAACTAGCATAGTTTGCACAAATCTTGATACAAGAACATAGCTCATACACACACTAGCTTAAGATAGAACAAACAAAAATAAATTAATTTTTCCAACCTTTTTCCTCTTCCTATAATTTCCTGTTTAACTTATTATTCTTCTTTAGTGTAAAACCCGGAAAATATGGATCTTAGAAATAAAGTTTTATTAAGAGTTGAATATTTTTTCTGTTAAGAATTGATATGTCTAATAAAGTGTTTTGTGTGTATATCTTTTTTAAGAACATAATTATGTTATTTCTTTGACTTTATTTTAATAAAGTGTAAAAAATATGTTTTGGTGTGTTTACTATTTTGTGATATGTGTGTGTTTGATAGCACCAATATGATGGATTAACTTGTTGATAGAAGGATGGTCTAGCATTGAATGATTATGTCTTAAATTCTAGGGAGAGAAAGAGTTAAGGGAAACCTTTATTTTATTTGTATTTTTGGCCTAGGGGTAAAAGAGTCTTTTAACCTTTACTAAATGATGAAAAAATTATATTAGGGGGTGTAGAAAGTAAGGGTATGCAAGATAATATAATCTGAAAATGTAAAGAAGATTATGTGAATAATGGTAAGATTTAGTAGTTGTTGATATTTGAAAAAGTGGTTAAGAGAAAATAAGAGAGGAAAATCTTGGTGATTTTAAAGATTAAGTGAGAGATCTTATTTTAACAAAAGAGATAGAGATAGAGTGAAATGAGATAAAAAGGAGAAGAGGAAAAATGTTTGCATATTGTTACTCTAGGTCCGAAAACGAAAAAGAAAGAGAGATAGGGAGAGAAAGATGTTTTCTAGGAGAGAAGAGGAAAAATTGCAAAAAACCTTAGTGCTAAGGGGAGGCTGAATTGGATTTAAAAAGCTTTTTAAATATTTGGCTTAATACCTCTTTTGGTCCCTCGAAAGAGAGGAAATTTTCAAAATAGTTCTATCTTTTTTAAAAAGTAACAATTGATCCCAACTTTTTAAAACACGGTTCAAGTTAATCTTTTTTGCTAACGGCGTCAAAAATTAAACAGTGCAACTGCCTCCCTGGACAAAACTTAATGACGTGTCAATTTTAGTGATTGTGTGGCAGTGTTAGGTTTATTACATGTAAAATTAAAATTGGGAGAAAATAAATTGAGTACGTGGCAACAAGTAAGAGGTTAAAAAAAAAGAGGAGTTAGGGTTAGAATGAAAATCATGATTTGGGATTAAAAATTGCAGCTTTCTCCCTCATTGTCCAATATTCATTAAATTTCTGTTTCTTTTGCAAAATGTGCAGCTTTCACCTCCTTTCTTATCCACCAAACTCGCTGTAAAGTTCCTTCATAAGCCACTCCTTCCCAAGCTTGGTGGTCACACACCACTTTCTGGAAGATGGGTTGACTTAGTGCATTCTCATTTGTTCCTTCTTCTTCTTTCTCCTTCTTCTTTTTGCGGTTTTCATTGGTTTGTAGTTGTGTACAACTTTGTTTCCATAAGAAGTATATATCTGTCTCTCATTCTTTGTGTTATTACTCTGTTTGATTTGTAAAGTCAGTTTATAAGCATTTACGTTAGAAGCATTTATATGATCTTTCAATGGTTTTTAGGTTCAAAATCAATCAAATTTAATCGCATTCTAAATCAATTCCTATTATTCTTACCACGATCCATGCACAGTGAAGCTAATTTTGCACAAAATACTTTAGTAAATAAGGTGCCCTTTATACCAATTTAAAAATTTGTTACATGTTTTGGTAACAATTGAATCCGGAGGATCCAAAATAATCAGTGACATTAGTACAAGAAAAAGGAGGAATTGAACAAAATGAAGATAAAAAGTTGACATTGGTCAGAACACCAAGCAGGTTATATACTTAGTATGTATGCATATAAAGTACTTGATATTGGATGATGATTAAATCTCTATCTAAACTGAATATGCTGCTAGTCCACCGTTTCACTCTGTCTTTCTATCGAGGTCTAGATTCTGAGAAGGAGAGTTCAGGAACCCCCCTTTGAATGTCTTCGTCCTCGTGGCACCCTCCTTGACGAACCTTCTTTGTCCTCCGAATGGGTCCACCATCCTTGTCCTCGGACGACGACGTCTTCGACTTCCTGCGGGGTTTCGACATTGTCGGAGGCTTCTCTTCTTCCGATGATTGATAGACCAAGTTGGAGGAATCCAAACCCTAACCCCTCTTTTTTAAACCTCTACCACGTTATTTATGTTATTTTTACAATTTTAATCTCACACTGCCACACAATCACATAAAATTGACATGTCATTAAGTTTGTCTAGGGAGGCAGCTGCACCGTTTAATTTTTAACATCGTTAGCAAAAATGATTAACTTGAACCATTTTTTTCAAAAGTTGGGATCAATTTTTACTTTTTAAAAAAGGTAGGACTATTTTGGACATTCCCCCTCTTTCGAGGGACCAAAAGAGGTATTAAGCCTAAATATTTAAAGAATCTTTAATCTTGAAATCACTAGTCAAATGTCTTTTAATCAATTAAGTAATGAAATGTAAAAGAAAGACTAAAAAACACAAAGATTTATACTGGTTCAACTCTTATAAGAAGCCTACATCCAGTCTTCCCTTAACAATCTTAGTTGGGAGATAATTCACTAATCAAGATTTTCGTTCAAGAATATAATAATACACTTAATTGATATCCTCACCACACTCAAATCTAATACAAGCAATACAAGAAAGGAATACACTCACTCTCACCAACTTGACCTACCCAACACAAGTAACAAATCAATGCAATGAACGAGAACCTGAATGAATTACACTCAAACAGTGTAGATAATTTAGAACAAGTAAGCTCCTTTGAGTCTTGACGAATTTCTTGTTTTCTTCTTCACCAATGTAGCTCGAAATCTCCAAGAACTCTTCTTCAACATGCATGTACTCAAACTCAATGAAAATGTCAGTAATAACAAATGAATTAGTTATTGAGTCAGGTTTCAAATAAGATTTATATAGAAAATCATATTCTATAGCAGTTTAACGATTAGATTAATATTATAATTGATTATGCTTTTGTTTATGTTTTAATCGATTATGTTACTTATATAATTGATTAAAATGACAATTATGCGTTATACTGCTTCTTTTAACCAACCTAACAAATTAGGTTATTAGCATAATGTATTAGACAAATGTTTATGTTTTAATCGGTTATGTAACTAATGTAATCAATTAAATGAAATCATGCCTTGTTATGGTTCTTTTCACATTGTTTAAAAAATTAGACTATATGCATAATAGATTATAGCTAACTTTATGTTTTAATCGATTATGCTACTTATTTAATCGTTTTTGCCTTGTTTTTGCTTTCTATGAGTTCTAACTTCTTTTAATAGATTAAATTACTTATGTAATCGGTTAATACTACTAGAAATATATAATCTTGACTTGTTTAAGCCTATTTCATTCATTTACACATTATTTATACATCTAACACAAACATTTCTAATGTTTTAAACATTTGTTTACCAATTATGTTGTGCAAGAATGATTAAAACCAATATGTTTGGAGTCTAATGCTCCCCCTTTCAACATAGATAAAGCCTAAGGATTGACCAAGGTATGAGGAAGCTTACCTCTGTTTATTATATGCTATGCATTCTTGATATTCTTGCATGGAAATCCTTGTTTTGATACATGTTTATATGATTATGATTATGGTTATCTGTTGTTATTATTGGGCAATGGTTTGTGTATGCATGATGATAGGGTTTATATCATGTATGTGTTGGGTTTTTCCTATGAAAGTATGTATGTTTTGTTGGGTTTTTCCTATGAAAGTATGTATGTTTTGTTGGATTATCCGATGATAATATGTATTGATGCTAAGAGAGGAAAAAGGTATGTTATTTGTGGGTTTTACCATACAAATATATGTTATAAAGAGTGATATGATCATATGCAGTATGTTGGGTTGTAAAATGCATAATGACGGGTTTTGAATGATTCAAGTGATGCAATGTATGTATTAGGATATGTTCGTAAGGGTATGTGAGGCTTGAATGCATGAATGATGAATTGGGTATGTTCCCTCGTGATTTATAGTTGATGTATGGGTGTTTTGAACACTTGAATCACGTCCAGGATATGTTTCGATTTGGGAATAATCGATTATCACTAGTTATATTGATTATTTACACATTGGTTTTGAGTTTTTTTTGGGAATAATCGATTATCTGGGATGATAATAGATTATCTAGGATCATAATCGATTATCTTTTCATGTGTGACTAACATGGGAATTTGATGTGCTAGGGCCACTAAAATAATCAATTATCTTAAGTGATAATCGATTATCACATTGTATTTTGTGTAAATGTGAACCTCTCGGGAATAATCGATTATCACTTATGATAATTGATTATCTAGTGCATTTTTTAAAAAATGACGAATTTGATGAAGAATGATTGTTGATCAAGCTTGAGGAGCTGTAGAACACGATGATAATCAAAGAATGAGATTAATTACTATGTTTAAGGTCAGGTTTGACTTGTGGTTGGAGCATGTGTGAGTGATGGGGTGTACCTGAATGTATGGTTGATGAGCATAAGAGTGAATGCTAGTTCTACTTGTTGTACCTAGTAAATCCTTAGATATCATCTGCGAATAGGTGCTCCCTTTAGCATTGGTTATTGAAAAGGGAGAGATATTCTCTTTGGCAAATAGTTGTGGAAGGGAAAATGATGTTCGAGTATTGAGTCTTCCTTGTGTGAGGGTGATGATGTTCTCCTTGTCCTTCTATGGTAGGAATACATGTTTCTTAGTTGGATTGTGGGACTACTCGAGCAGATCTGTAGGGGAGGCTATAGATGGGTGAGGTAGGGTATAAGAATGAGTCTGATTCTTTCCACTGTGATGTTTATGGTTTTGTGGAGGCTCATGGTGGTGGTCATGATGAGGATATTAATGATGATGGTACATGTGGTTTTGATCGCAATGACGATGATGCTCTAGAGTATGCTATGTTTATAGTGATGGTATGATGTGGTGTAGTTAGCCTAGGTGTTGTTGAGAGGATAAACGATTAGCCTATGCTTATGATGTTTGTGATGACATCTAGGATCGAAGACCGAGTAATTTAAGATGATTGGATTCTTTATGTTAGAAGATTAGGAATTCCATTGTTATTGCTTCTATGTATGAGGTGTTTGATTATTGTTGAAATAATCAATATGTATATATCTTGTTTTATGATTGTTTTCTTGGTAACTTACCCTATATGTATTTTTGTTATGTGTTTGTGAATGAAATTATCGACGATGATGATATAATGCATTATACATGAGCAGATGATATTATAGATTTTCTAGAGAAATGATTGATTCGTGAGATGACGAGGAAAATATTAGGTTTTCTTTATTATTCTTTTAATTGAACTTTTGATACATGTAACATGAATTATTTTTATTTCCTTTATCATTTTAATTAATTTTGAAATATGTAATTAGACATTGTTTTTAGAACTAATACTATTGGATTTAATTACGTAAGTTTAATTATTGAGCTTTTTGAAAAATACAGGAAAGTTTTAAAATTATCGATTTCTGACACTCTGAAATTTGGAAATTTGGAACGTTATATTAACATTTCCAATATAATTTTTCACTTTCAAATTAAAGTCCATCTCTTTTTATTTTCTTTAACTCACCTATAACATCAAATGTGTCTTAAAACAGGACCGTGACGTAACATTCTGTTTGTCACATTAAAAAAATACTAACTCCATTGACTATTAGAGATTGATTCCATATATTTAAAAAAAAAACTAACTAAATAAAAACTTTGAAAAAGAAACTAAATGATGAATATTTTAAGAACAAAATACATAATTCACCATTTATCATCAAGTACTTTAATTATTTTAATTATTACTATCAATTAGTTATTTTTTATTTAACTAAATGTCTCACATTGTAATTTTTAATTTTGTGTCAAATATTTTTAATTAAATTCTAAATTTAAATTCTTGTGTGAATAATCACAGATCATATGTTATATATATACGCGTATAATTATGTAGTGATAAAAAATAATAGTTTTTAAAACATTTATTTTTATAAATAAAGGGATTTAGTATGTAAATAAAAAATATTCAAAACATATACTACAATTTAAAACACATTAGAACTTATAAATAAAATATATTACATACATATCAAAAGAAAATTATTTCAAATACATGAAAAATAAATTATTTGCATTCTAGAAAGAGGATCGAGTGTATAACGGAGTTTTCAATACTATCGTAATCAGGCAACAAAATTTGGAAAAAAGGACCTCTCACAACATTCTTTTCCACAACGCCATGCATCCTTGACGACTAAATTTCTAAATTAGTTTTCCAAATTGAATACATATACTGTTTTAGTTTTAAAATTCTTTGTAAATTATTTATTATTTTTTACTTTTTGCAAATGCTGTGTTTTCTCTTTTTGTTTCAATAAAACTAGAGTTACTTTTCTTTTTGGTAAATGAAAGATAACAATTTTTTTAAAATTTTAAGTCTAAAACGTTGACCCCTGTGAGCTTAAGCTTAATGAGATAATTTACTGTACATGTATTTTTTTTGTCTTTAGACTTTAATGTTAAATTTATAAAAACTGGCGAGAGAGCATCATTTTCTTGGAATGCCCCTAAAATTTGGTGTTTTAATTTTGTTCTAGTAATTTTTCAAATTTAAATTTTTATATATTTTACTATTATAAGTTATAGACAAATTTAAAGTGAAAAGATAAACAAACTATGTTGTATTTTTTGTACTTTTTTCGTTAAACTTGAGATGTCTTTATTTACGAACACGGAGTTGATTTAAATATAAATGAATTCTTTAAACAAAGATTTGACTTTCTAAGATTGATGTATGAAAACTACAAGTTATCTAACGATATTTTGAAGAAACTTTAATCAATGATGAAATTAGTAGAAACTTATTTTTTTTATCAATAACATAATAATAATAATAATAATAATAATAATAATATTATTATTATATTTGTACAATATATTAAAATTTATAATACCCAACTATTTTTTACTGTGAATTTGTTCTATTGACTTTGTCAACTTAAGAAGTGCAATCAATTACAACCTAACCGTTCAACTGTTCTAGTTATACCATTTTAGTCAACACGTATCCTAAAAGAATATTAGGTTACATTTCTTGTAGGTACTAATGTTTAAGACAAAAATAGATTATGTTGATTAATGCTCCCAAATATCTACAATTTTTGTGCCATGTTTAAGTATTATTGAAAGAGTAATTGCACATTAAATTATGTTTGAAAAATCAGTTTTACAGATAGAAGACTTAATTATTTTAAAATTTTGTTAAACTTTATTTATAAACTTTGATCCAAACCTACACAAAACAAAATGGAGTGTCTTAAATAAAGGTGTGTGCAGCTCGTGAAAAGTTCAGAAAAACATGCTATAATTAGCTTCACGAAAAGTATTAGGCATAATACCATGCTTTTGACTTCAAGTACACATGCAACAACGTCTGGTTTAACATTGACTTAGTCTTTCTGCTTTTTTTCCTCCTGCTGCTGTGTCTGTATTATTAATTATGACGTTTCAAGCTGTTGAATTAAATAAGCATTTGTAACTATTAATCTATAAGCACCGTATGAGGAATAATTAGGGTTAGGGATGAAATTGTCAGAGACGGGATGATCACGTTTCTAAGAGATCATCACTGTCTTCATCTCTATAAATACCGACTCCTTAAGTGATAAACTTCCATCCTCAAACTTGCTATAAGCTACATACATAGATTTTGCTACAATGGCCATCTATGGTACCTCCAAATTCATGACATTTGTTGCCGTTGCAGCAATAGTTTTACTCATGTTCTCTACGGTGGCAAGTGCTGACCAACCTGCTGTTAAACTAGGTATGTTGCTGTTTGTTTCACAATCCTTATTCATTTCCTTCTTTCAATCAATTATTTATATATATATATATATATATATATATATATATATATATATATATATATATATATATATTCGCTCTTTATATGGTGCAGGGAGAAAACTATTCCAGTATCAATTACCACCTTCATATGGTACGTCATATCCTGGTCGTGGAGGATATACCCCAAAACCATGAAGAAAGGGAGAAACTGATGCATAAAAGTTCACTGTGCCTGAAATATTGCACATGTGTTATAGCATCGTTCTTTAGTTCTATTATTTCATACGAGTACAAGATAGGAAAAATAATACATGACATGTTCATGTACTTAATTTCGACTAATAATGTGTACTACTATTATCTGTCACCACTAATTAGTGGCTAGACCTGAATTGCAATCAATAAAATTATATATACATATTCCGTGATAACTGTGTGTGCGTATACCAAAATGTCTATCACCTCGATGTATTAGATTATGTAACTAAACTTTGACTGCAACTCATAGAAAGGCTTCTAAGCTTATGTATTAGATTCATGGTAGAGGACAACGAGACTCATGATGTGGTTTCCATCCAAGTGTATAATAACAATTTTAATCAACTTAGTATCACTTTTGTTAAGCAACTTTATTTCCAGCACTTGCAGCTTCACGATATTTTGTAATAGTAAATAATTGTGTGAGAAGTTCCAGTGAGATAAAAAAAAAAATTAAACAATAAATCTAATTGTCCGACATAATATAAAACCATCAACATGTTATTTCTAACGGCTTATTATTAAAAATAATTTTTATTCAATAAAAAAATACAAATATTGGAAGTTTTTTACTTTATAATGGCATCATATCTTGAAGGGGTATTGATAGAATTCAAATCATTTTTCTGAAATTATGGCAACTAGCAATTAAACTAATCAATTATTTGTAATTAAGTTATTAAATATTTTGTAATTATGTTGTGTATAATTACATATATACTTGATTTAGATCATACTCTTATCTATATATTCCTATCTCCAATGCATGATAAGATATACATTCAAATAGTTTTCGTCTCTTACATGGTATCACATGTTTTTTTTCTGATCCATAACTCACCTTTTGTACTTGATATCGTGCGCTCCTCTCTTCACTAGTGCAAAAAAAGCGTTTAACGTTATCCTTTAGACGTCCGATTCTTGAATATTCAACGTAAAAAATTACTGGTGACATTTTCTGTAAATAAGTGGGTCTAGTTTTTAGAAGTATATACCCTTGAATATTCATAGTTTAACGTTACCCTTTAGACTTCTGACAATTCATAGTTTATAAGTGGGTGCAAACTTCACCCAACAAGCCGGTTTTGTGGGGTTGAGTTAGGCTTAAAGTCCACTTCTAATATGGTATCAGAGTCATGGTTATAGCCTATCCTAGCGATTTTTGTTGTTTGTTGGGCATATTGTTCCACTCGCTATTAGGCTGCTATCAGACTACCCATTAAAAATGTCTAATCCCACTCTCGAGATGTATATACCTCGGCATGATGGGGGTGTGTTGGAAGTCCCACATCGACTAGAGATAAGGTCAATTCATAGTTTATACGTGGGTGCAAACCTCACCCTACAAGCCGGTTTTTTTGGGTTGAGTTAGGCTTAAAGTCCACTTCTAACATTTAGAGATAAGCATTTGTCAAATATATATATATATATATATATATATATATATATATATATATATATATATATATATATATATATATATATATATATAATGATTTAAATTATTTTGAATTGTTTTTCTATGAACTTTACAAAACATGTGATTGTGTTTGTTATATGATAGTCTTGTTTATCCAAGCTCATTTACAACATTGAATTGCGATAACATTAGATTATTTTTCCTTCATTTTCCTTAACATTTGCATGATGGTTACTTTTCCAACATTTAAGATATGGCATAGTGTTAGATATAACCCTTATTCTCATCGTACTCAATAATTCCACATCGCTTAGGAGTCGAGATCAACCACAATTTAAATACTCCTTCCATCTTTCAAGATGCCTTCTTAGGACAAAATCATGACAGACAAGGCTCCAAAGAGGACAATACCTCGGATGTATAGTGATTGACTCTAACGATATCACTTGAAAAACTTGGGATACGAACAATACGCTCAAGTCAATAAGAGAGTTGAGATCTTTGTATAATCGAGTGTATCAATGTTTGAGAGAAAGTGTATGATCAACATGGGTCGTGGACCTAAGTTCCTATTGGAATAATACTTTGGAGAGTATAATAACAATATAATAAATAGTAACAAAATGATAAATAATAATCAACACACCAAACTACTCACATTTAGTTAAACATATAAATATGATCCAAATAGGTGTAGGTATGGGTTTCTCCAAAATCAAGAGGCTTAAAGGACCTTATTAAGTCATGTTCTTTAATATGCCTATTGGATTGGGTAAGAACAACACTATTTATGAAAATCAATGATCGTTACCACCTTTCTTCCCTATCACATGCACATGAGAACAAGCAGCCACATAATTGACTCATTAATTAATGCAGAAGCTTTTATTTATTTATTTTTTCTCATTTTTTTATATAGCTTCCAACAAATCCCAGGTGCAAGAAACATATGCATAATCCATTCCAAATTTTATCACTAGTATTATAAATGGACAAATGATACAAAAATTATCAATGTTAAAAATTTATTTGTTCACCTTTTGTGTTTGTTTTTGGATTACGCTTAGATTGTATGATACTTTTTTTAATTGTCTTTAAATTTTAACATTATTTCAAAGTGAAATTTATTTAGATTTGAATTAAAAAAATATAATTTTTTTATTTTTAAAAAAATTTATAATTAATTAAGCCAATGAGCAAACTTGTTTAACCCACCAACCCATGGTGGATCGAGTTCAGTTCAATTTTTTTCATCTTACTAATAAGTGAGTTGGGTTGGGTTGACTCACTAAGTGACCAACCATTCTTTAATTTAGGGGTGATTCTTTAATTTATAAAAAATAAATACATTATCTCTCTTTCTCTCTCCTCTCTATATAAATAAATTAAGATAGTTATATAATATTTAAAAACTATTGATTGTTTAATGAAAATATTTTTAAGAATTTTCAAAATAAAAGTATTTAATAGATAATTTTAACTTCACGTTTCATTAAATTTATTACATCTAGTTATCTAGCTATTTTTATCTAACTACCTACCTTCTTACTTATCTACCTAACTAACTATTTTTCTATTTATTTATTTACTTAACCAATTATCTAGCTATCTACCTTTTTAGTTATTTATTTAACTAATTAACTATCTATGTAATTATTTATCCATATGTCTATCTATCTATATATGTCTCTTTAGTTGTTTATCTCTCAATAAATTAAGTTAGAACATCTATTTCCCGAATGAATTACATGTTTAATTCTAGAAATATTTCTCTATAAAAAAATTCAACAATAAGAAAAATATCTAAAACTCACCTAATTCATACCACACATGAGTTCTAAACCTACTAAAACTTACTGTAATTCATACAACTCATTAATTTTATTGAAAATCAATTTTATATGAATCGTTATTATCGTAAAAGTATTCATATAAATTATTGTAATATTCGCACATCTAACCAATCAAGTTGGGGGCGGGGGACTGAGGGAATGGTTGTTATTGAAAAACTTTCTTAAATTTTTGTTCAATTCAATTGACCAATGAAATTTCAAAAACTTTGTTACATGGTATGAATATTTTAATTGATTTCAAACTAAAATCAACGGATTAATTAATGCTGGACTAGATAGTACACTTTTCACGTTACTCAAGTTGCAAACAATTAACGCACTTACACAAAATACAAATCAATCACTAGTTCAGAATTGACTTTAGATGTATGTTATTTTGGCCTTTTAACGTTAGATCCATATCTGACATTTTTGTGGGTGACGTTAATCAGACGTCGGACATGATATATCAGACGTCTATATAGACGTCAGACAGGGTATACCAGATGTTTATTTAGACGTCGAACGATGTATACTAGACGCCTATATAGACGTCGGATGTTGGATATAACAGACGTGTATATCGACGTCGGATATGGCTGCATCCGATGTCTATAGGCCCTGAAACATTTTGTTTACTGTAACTCATTGGACATTGGTTTGTGCATTGACAGACGTCAATAGACGTCGGACATGGCATTAACCGATGTCTACTGGGTGTTTTTTTAAAAAAAATTAAGTTATTGTTGCAATAAAACCACACCTGAAAAACAGAAAATTGTCCCAGAACAATATTATATATATATATATATATATATATATATATATATATATATATATATATATATATATATATATATATGCGTTTCATATAAAGAAAGTTCTACTTAATGTAAAAAATAATCCAATACCAAAACTATCAAAATATAAACTTAAACTAAACCAAAGTAATGTTCAACAAGAAATATAAGTGTTCCTAGCTCCATCCACTAGTAAAAAAAGTGGAATCTAACACAGCATATACGCTTCGGTTATGCAAAATCCCAAACGTAAAAGGCTATATACCTCGATTACACCTTGACCTGAGGCAAAATGATGATATTGCCTCGGTTAGAAGAAGACCCGAGACTTATAGCTCTACCCTAAGCACATTTTTTGTCTGACAACTTTTTAAAAAGGCCCTATTGCCTCGGGTTGCTAGACGACTGCTGCCTATACACTCGTTTCATTCCTCTGATTTTTTCATTTGCACAGCCCAACAACTTCTTCTTTCTCGCGCTCTCCCATTCTTCCCCTTTGTGCTCTCCCATTCTTCCCCTTGGTGCTCTCCCATTCTTCCCCTTTCTCGCTACTGTAGCCTCCGCTGCTGCCTCCGCCATTCTTCCCCATTGTATCTTCATCTTCATCCACCGCTCCAGATCGCCAAGCCACTCCAGATTCGCTCCAGATCTGCTCCACTACGTCACTACCGCTGCCTCCCCACTGCGTCCACAATGTCACCGTCATTGCCTCCTCACTGTTGCCTTGCAGTCGCGTAGTGAAGACAGTGTTGCCGCCGCATTGCCACCATTGTTGCGTGGTCTTCCTGGGTTCTTGCTGCACCGCCATGCCGCGTTGTCTCTGTTGTCGCAGTCACTCCCACGATCCTGGTCATCGCGGTAGTGGTCCTCTTAGGTTTGGTAAGTGAAATTTTTTTGGATCTTGTTTTTGGTCTTCTTTTTGGATCCAGAGACATTGGAAACACCATTTTTAAATAAAACCCTCCACTGTCAATCTTGTTCTTGGTTTTGTTCTTGATCCAGAGACATTTTTGGTTTTCATTTTTTCAGTGATGGGGACTCTTTGATGGACTCGTGGGCTATAAAGGAGGGGAACACATGCTAAATTCATCATTCACCTTTGACCCAATTCTAAATTGAACTTCCATTTCCATTCGACAAAGGAAAAGAAATCGTGGGTTTTGGTCTCTTTGCGGATGAAAAATGTTACAAAAATATTGAGGGTTGTGTTTATGCTTGTATGGTTGGTTTCGAAACGGTGGAAGAGTGTAGCAAGGGATTAATAAAATAAAACAAAACCTTATGGCATCGGTTACAATGACTCAAGGCGTATTAATTTTCACTATACGTCGCGGTTTAAGAACCGCGGCATATTCAGCCGCGGTAGTAAGTCAGACACTTTAGGCCGCGGTTATAACCGCGGTATATAGGTTGAGGAATATGCCGCGGTTGTCGAGGGAACCGCTGCCTAAAGCCATTTTTTTTAAAAAAAAATTAAAAAATCCACTATATGCCGCGGTTCAACCGCGACAAAAGATGGAAGAATATGCCGCGGTTAGTGTTAAAACCGAGGCCATATGTCTCGTTTAAAAAAAACGAATCACTATATGCCGCGGTTGTGGTTAGAACCGCGACATATTCCCCTGCAGTTTTTTAAAATTGCAGGTCTGTTTTTGTGATATCCACTACCACAAAAACAGACCTGCATATAAAAACATGTACACAGATTCAATTTGAACATAATAAACACATTTTCAAATGTATTTCAACATCAAATAAAGTCCAAAGTCTAAGAAAATTCAATCTAATCAAATGCAATGTTTAAATCTAAGAGCTATTGTATAATCTAATGATATACTTCGCAGCAGCGTTCCTAATGAATAATAGTGACTTCTTAGGAACTGGTGTAGTAGTCTTGAATCTCTGCAAAAGACAATTCATATTAATTAGTGTATATGAATTCAACATTTGGGAAATATCATATAATTTGTTAAAGTTAAATATTACCGTTTCCCAGCGACTTGTGATGTGAGAACGAACAATATGGGCCATCCAATACATTACATAGTATCCGCACTCATATGACCCATTTTGTCTGTTACACTACAATATATCATCACAGTTGATAATAGTTAGTGAATAACATTAAAATAAAACAATTATAACAAAGTATGACTTTAGCATATGTCAAACCTTGAGAGAAATCCAAGCAATCTTTCTACTATTAACAATTGATCTCCTACCCATCATCATACTTGCTGCAATAGAACTGTATATAAAAAAAGGTTTTAGCATTCATTTATATAACAAAGAAAGTCCAAACATTGAGGTTCTTACCAATCAATTGCTTGTTTGAGTTGTGTGGGAGGAGGCCTGTGCAATGAGCAGAACCACAAAGCATAGTTGTCTTGCATAGACATAACAAGAAGTTGCCAATGGCGCCTGAAATTCATAATAACGTAACTATTAAATATTAAAATCACATATGGAACATTATTATGTTAACAAAGTTCACTTACCCGGATATATAAGGCAAAAAGTATATTTTCTTGCCTCTTCCAAAACTCCTTATCAGACTCATGTTGATATGCTCAAAATCATTTGATTCATGAATTGATTGGGGATCAATGAATCCATAATCATCAGAACGCCCCAACTTATTACTGACCCCAGACATATACCTGAAATCAAAAATTAACTTTGATATAAGGATACTTGATATATAAATCATTTTTATATATAAATAATTGGTCATAAACTTACATCGTCCATAGTTGAATAATTGAAATATTCAACTCTTGTGTTCCCGACGCAAGCTCACGGACATCTTGGCTATTAAGGTATATTGGGACCTCAGAGCCATGCCCAAATACATTAGCATCATACTCAACCTCCAAAGGATTATCATCAAGGATGTCAGCAAGTAGATGCAATGAAGAAAGAGGGTCATCCTCAGATAGAGGAATCTTCTCTTGTGCCTGCGTCTGTTGTTACATGAAAAGATAAGATAAGTTTTGACATCAAAAACCTTTAAAATTGAGAAGTGTAAAGAAGAATTTCATACCGAGGGGTCAGAAACTGGTTTAACCAAAAATTTAGGCCAAGTGATAAACGACTTATATGCTTGTTCCACAGTGAAAATCTCTTCCGTGGACAGTGGAACCGAGGCATCTGGTATGATCATTTCATCCACTGAGACCTTCACCTCATCCTCTAATAGTTGCATACCATGACATACAGTCGCTGACCTAAACTCTATTCCATGAGCTACCAGCACCATCTCAGTATCTTCTAAAATGTATAGCAGACATGGACTACCATTGTCCATGTCATCCTCTGGGATGGCTGATGCGGAACAACTTCCTTTGCCGCTTCTCCCTGTCAGAGTAAATGTTAGATTATACAAGAGATAGAAATAATTGCACATAAATGTTTATTAAGTTTACCTGTGGGAGGGGGAGGGATAACATGTTCCTCTATAGGAGACTGCACCGGGCGCATGCTCTGAAACTGCTGCTGGTATAGCATCTGGAATTCAGCCCTCACCTCGGCCCTGATCTCCTGCATAAGGTCTTGTCGGACCTTTTTTGTGATCTCTTCTGTCATCCTTTGTGTATCGCTGTATGAATATGAAGGCTGACGAGAAGAGCTCCCAAAATAATCTGTAATTCCTACTCCAGGACCTGCAGCACGTACACGTCCAGGGTGCTCAGGTCATCCAATTGCAGCAGCAAGAATATCCTGGCGACCCTTTGGAGTGAATTGGCCTTGGGAGCTCTGCTCAACCAAGGCGTCCTGTAACATTACAAAACACCATTATTCTTTAAATAGTTTAATGTAGTATGTATAATGACAATATTTATTATTTTAGGAACAGTGATAACTTACAATTTTTTCAGAAATCTCTCGTGCAGTGTCGGAAGAGTAGGTGCCCGATGGTCGCATACGGGCCAACTTCCATTTCTCATGTCTAGACGGTGGAGAAGGAGGCTGAGGAGGGCTACCACTCTGAGATGGTGGTATAACATCTGCCTTTTGCTTGAGGATTTTCTCCTCAAGCTTCCTATACCCACCACGAGATAATAGGTGGGGGTTTTTGTTCTGAGCACTTGTTCCTTGTGCTTTGCTTCTAATTGCCTGTCACATACACATTAATTAATTAGTTCATATGATATATATTTGTTAATGAGAAATTGAATAATATGAACTACACTAACCTGCCATTCCTCTGACATCCGACTCTCTTTAAAAACCCGCCATGTCTCCTCATCAATGGACTTATATGAACTACATGGACTTTTATGTTTAAGGTGTCCAAAGATGTACCTTAATGTCAACTTGCTTTTAAAGTTTCTGAAATTTTCTGCAACAGTTGACAAACACTTATTTCTAAGTGTTGGGACATTTGGAATGTCAAATGTCATCTGAAAAAAACATAATAAAGTTGTATTAGTACAAAATTATCAATATAAACAAATTTTAATTCAAATGCTATTAACTAACTTACCAATATATCTTGCCAAATAATGTTTCGATCACCCTCGGACACATGATCAAAAGATGGAATGAGAATGCTAATCTTATCACGTGCCACTACTCCAAGGTATGATCGAAAGTCATCTGCATGGGGGCCAGTTGCCACACCCGTGGTGACATTCACATTCACCGGAGTTCTTTCACCACTATTTTTCCTGATCAATAGTTGTTTCATCCTAGTGGGTCCTCTAGTGGATCTGGTTGGGGGAGCCTCATCCCCTGAAGAATGTGGATGATCAGCCATATATCTGTCAAAATAAATAACAACATTAAATGTGTCAGAGTGCGGCTGCAGCGGAAGGGTTAGCGTGGAAAAACAAACCAAGAGGGTTTTTAATACTAACGTGTGCCTTTTAATTTCTACTCAATTAAACTTACTTAGCAATTAATAAAGACAAATAAAGCAAGAGTAAGGTTGAGAGAAATTTGCACAGATGATTTTATCCTGGTTCGGATCTTACCAATCCTACGTCCAGTCACTTATCTCAAAACAAGATAAACAATTCACTAATCACAAAACAATTACAAACTACAATCACAAAGATACAATTTGTAAAAGTTTAGAAAACACCTCTCTTGATGCCACAAGAGATGAGACAACACCTCCTTTGAATCTTCACAAAGGATGAACACCTCCTCCGAATACTTCACGAAGGATGAACACCTCCTCCGAATACTTCACGAAGGATGATTCTCTTCCGAACACCTCCTTAGACACACCAAGGATGAACCGGCTATTTCCTCTGTCACCGTAGCAGCACTTCACCAGCTCCACAGACAAGAGTTTCACAAGCCGAACAAGAACACACAAGTCTCAAGAATTTCTGAGTATTTGAGCACAATGGAAGAGTTTCTGTGTCTCTAGTTATGTTCTTGAGAGAAAATGAGAGTCTATTTATAGACTCATCCAAAGGCTCTTCCATTTACAAAAAGACAAACTTAACGGCTAGTTTCTCCAACGGCCATAAACGGCTAGTTTGTCCAACGGCCATAAACGGCTAGTTTGTCCAACGGTCATAAACGGCTAGTTTCTTCAATGGTCATAAACGGCTAGTTTCTTCAACGACTAGTTTCTCCAACGTCCGTGTTAAGTGCGATACTCTTACCGTTAACCGTCACTATTCACGTGAATAGTGTTACTATTCATGTGAATAGTACTATAGTGTTTTGTTGCAATGATTTACTATAGTAATTTTACAAAACACTTTTCTTTTTCTGATCTAAGTCTTAGACACTAAACTGCAATTATTACAAAAGCTTTCCAAAGCAATACAAGTCTTCATAACATCTTGAATCTTGATTTCTCTTGATTTGGACATCATCAAAACTTCATCTTCAACATTTTGCTAACAAAATGCACTTCCAAGACTTATGTAATATCATATAAATTAACAAAACATGTAATAGTAATCATAGGAAATGTATAAAAGGAAAACTTATGTTATATTAATAAAATACTTATACAGAAATTGAAAATTCATACATAAAGATACGAATTCATCATATGTATATTCCCTCATCATGATCTGACCGAATTGCATGTACATCATCGTCAACTACAGATTGATCATCCAAATTTGTTGTAGTTTGAAATGAATGGTTGTCAGCAATATAAATATTAATCAGATTGTCTTCGTTAACTTCAATTTGTTTTTTGCCTTGAAGAGCAACATACCAATGGTCAGACGCAGGATCTTTGACATAAAAAACTTGAGATGCTTGATGTACCATGATAAACGGTTCGTCTCGGTAACCCACCTTGCGAAAATCAACCAGTGTCATACCCAAGTCATCTATTTTCACACCACTCTTATTGTCAAACCACTTACACTTGAACAATGGAACAAAAAACTTGGTGTAATCAACCTCCCATATCTCTTCTATTATACCATAATATCTCATTGATCCAAGTACAGGAGATTGATCTTTTGATGTGGAAAATTGAAGTGACTCAGCTTCTAAACTGACTCCACTATTTTGTACTGTGCTTTTATCATCCAAAGTCTTCGTATAGAATGTGCAATTATTGACTTCATAACCTGTACAACACACGACATCAAACTTCAAACCATTTGCAAGCCACAATAAAGTTTCAGAAGAATGTGGCTCTTTGTCAATTTCAGATTTGAACCAAGACATAAATGTTTTGTTATGCTCCATCAATTGCCATTTCTCTGATTGTCTTGGATTTTTATTCTTAACAATGGCTTTGTGTGCTTCCAAAAAAGGGATCACCTCATCTGTGTTGTTCAATATATAAAGATGCGCTTGCAACAATTCTTCGCGATCTTTTGTCACAACATTGACACCTCGGATGCTTTTACTTGTAGAAAATTTATTCAACCATGCTGTGCGAGGAACTCCTATTGGATTCGTTGATGTCAAGTAATCTGAACAAAACTCGATACTTTCTTCAGCAATATACCTTTCAATCATCGAACCTTCAGGACGATATGGATTTTTAACGTACCCTTTCAAAATCTTCATATAACGCTCAATAGGATACATCCATCTTAAGTATATCGGTCCGCACAACTTGATTTCTCTAACCAAATGAACAAGTAAATGTACCATGATGTCAAAAAACGATGGAGGGAAAAACATCTCTAGTTGACACAAGATGATAACAATCTCGCCTTGAAGTTCATCTAACTTTGTAGGATCGATGGCTTTACTACATATTGACGAGAAAAATGAACACAACCTGTTTATGGTGTGCCTAACATTTTTGGGCAAAATTCCACGAATAGCCACCGGTAACAACTGTTTCATTAAGACGTGACAATCGTGAGACTTCATGCCAACAAGCTTTAAGTCCTGCATTGACACTAAACTCTTCATATTTGAAGAGTATCCTTGTGGTACTTTGATACTCTTTAAACATACACAAAAACTTATATTCTCTTGTCTAGACATTGTGTAACATGCAGGGGGCAAATAAGTACGTTTACCAATCTCCTTGGGTGCCAACTCTTCTCGGATATTCATGTCAACCAAATCCAAACGAGCATTCACTCCATCTTTTGTCTTTCCCTGAATGTTGAGTAATGTACCAATCAAGCTATCACACACATTCTTTTCTACATGCATCACATATATGCAATGTCGAACATCTAACTTTGACCAATATGGAAGATCAAAGAATATTGATTTCTTCTTCCAAGGGGTCGTTACAGATGACTTCTTGGATGTTTTCCCAAATACATGATGTATTTTATTAACTTTTTCAAGAACTTCAAGGCTAGTAAGTGGATTTGGTGCTTCGTCCCTCTCTTGATCTCCATTGAATGCTTTTTTTAACCTTCGATATGGATGATTACGTTTTAGAAATCTCCGATGACGCAGATACACCGTCTTTCTTCCATGTTTCAATTGATGAGCTGCAGTGTTTTCTTCACATATAGGACACGCTTTATGACCCTTGACACTGTATCCTGACAAATTATCATAAGCAGGAAAGTCATTAATGGTGCAAAATAACATTGCACGCATCATAAAAGTCTCTGAAGCGAATGCATTAAATATTTCAACCCCATCAACCCACAAAACCTTCAAGTCTTCAACTAGTGGGCTTAGATAAACATCTATGTCATTTCCAGGCTGCTTTGGACCAGATATCATCATAGACAACATCATGTACTTCCTCTTCATGCACAATGCAGGAGATAAGTTGTAAATTATCAATATAACTGGCCAACAACTGTGATTGGTACCCAGATTACCAAATGGGTTCATTCCATCAGTGGCTAAACCAAGCCTAAGATTTCTACACTCTTTACCAAATTCGGGGAATTGTCGATCAATATTTTTCCATTGCTTTGAATCAGCTGGATGACGAAGCAGCCCGTCAATTTTTCTCTCATCTGCATGCCATCTAAGATTTTTAGCATCTTTGGGATTCGCAAACAAACGCTTAAGTCTGGGCACTATTGGAAGGTACCAAACTACTTTCAAAGCAGATCCATTTTTTTCTATCTGACCATTATCTTCACTATTGTTTTTTGACTTGTATCGTGATAAGCCACATTTTGGACACTTTGTCAAAAATTCAAACTCTTTCCTGTACAAAATGCAGTCATTGGGACAAACATGTATCCTTTTATACTGCATACCCATTGGACAAAGAATTTTCTTCGCATCATAATTACGAGTGGGCAGTGTATTTCCATCTGGCAACATTTCATTCAACAACGTCAACAGTTCTGTAAAACTCTTATCAGTCCATCCATTGCTCGCCTTCAAATTCATGAGCCTTAACACCGCTGATAAACGTGTGAACTTAGTTGAACCGACATACAAAGGTGTTTCTGCATCAGTCGACATCGTCTCATACACATGAGCTTTGGCAAAATTTTCTGCTCCAACATCGCGGATCATGTCCTCCAATTTGTCTTCATCCGGTCGATCTTCTTCCATGGTGGAATCAGTAACATTTACACTTTGAGAGTCAGTGGGAAAATCCATTTCTTCGCCGTGCCAGATCCATGTTGTATAGCATCTTAGAAAACGATCACATATAAGATGTTCTCTAATTTTAGTTGCGTTCAACTTTCTCCCATTCAAACAGTTCACACAAGGACATCTAAACTTCACTTCATCATCAGTTCTCCCCTCATTACGTTGCGCAAATTGTATAAATTCCTCTACACCTCTCTCGTACTCAGCACTAATACGTGGTAAATTAATCCAATTTCGATCCATATTCCTAAATATTACATAAAAAGATAAGCTACTAAAAATCAAACTTGCAATTTCATACATATCATTGAAACTTAGTGAATAATATTTTAAGGTTTATAAATAATACAGAACTACAACACACATTACCAAAACTATAGCGAAAACCATACCATACATTACCAAAACTATAACAATTTCATGCATTATCAAAATTAAAGCAAAAATTATACCATACATTACCAAAACTATAGAAACTTCATACATTACCAAAACTATAGCATTATGCAAAAACTAATGAAGAAATCACGTTAAAAATGCAAAAGGGCATAAATACCTGGAAGAGGAACGGCAAAAACGCTTGGTGCAAAGAAAACGAAATCGCAGCGGAGAGGGAATGACGAGTTTCAAACGATTTTGATCGGCTAAAACTGTTTCAAACGCGTCACAAATGAGAAAAGACCGAATAATTTCAAGTTTAAACGGTGCAGAAACGCGTACCTGAGATGATGGCTGTCGGAGGAGAAGAAAACGCGAACAGAGCTTGCGTTGCGGGAAGAAGACGATCACTGTTCAAAGTTTTAATTTTTAACTCTGAACGGGGGAATCTACTGCGGTTCCCTACTTAACCGCGGTATAATATAGGTATATGCCGCGGTTTCACTCCCAACCGCGGCATATACTGATTTAAAAAATTATCCTAAATGGCATTTTTGAAATTATTTTCAAACTATATGCCGCGGTTGCCCGCTGAACCGCGACATATACCTCGAAATATTTCAAATAAATGTTAAATTAATATCAGGTAGATTAATATGTCGCGGTTGCTCGTAGAACCGCGACATATACCCATTTTACGTGCTGAACACAACTGTTTCCCCAACTGTCTTTTTGGGGAATTTCAGAAGTTACAGGGGTATATGCCGCGGTTTCGCAGCGCAACCGCGGCATATACCCCTGTAACTTCTGAAATTCTCTGACTGGCAGAGAAGTTGAGAATTTACTGCGGTATATGCCGCGGTTGTTCAGAGAACCGCGGCATATACCCCTGTAACGTTTTAAATTCTCTGACTCAGTCAGCTCCTGGAATAAATTGGCAGGGGTATATGCCGCGGTTTTCTGGACAACCGCGGCATATACCCCTGTAACTTTTTTAATTGTCTGACTGAGTCAGCCCTTGGATAAATTGGCATGGGTATATGCCGCGGTTCTCTGGACAACCGCGGCATATACCCATGTTATTTAATTTTTTATTCACACGTGGCGTCAAAGGGGATGGTTGACCGGTGTATATGCCGCGGTTCCCCGCTGAACCGCGGCATATGTGTTCGATTTATTTACAAAACTGCCACCGCGCACCATTATGCTGCGGTTTCCTGTGAACCGTGGCATAATGTGCGCTGTAAAAACCCAATTTTTTACTAGTAGAACCGGTGCCTATAAGCAATATTAACCGGTGCTATTTCCTCTTACTGCACTAGTGATCTTTGCAGAAGATAAGCTATCCACTCCTGCCTTATCTGCCTAATTGTGTCCTGTGGTATAGGAGATGTACTCTTGAAGCGCTGCAGAATGAAGAAAGATTCATTATGGTTTCATATATGTTTAAAGATGAATTTGATTTGTAATGTATTCAAGGTATTCATCATTACCTCATTCCATTCATCTGTAATGACAGCTCGAATGATGGTCTTAATCCAACACATGACATAGAAGCCACATTCCTGTGAATCTAGCTGCTTGTTACACTAAAATGACAAACTAAATAGTCAAAAATTTAGATCATTCAATAACATAGAAAATGAATTAGAAGTATAAATGACTTACAACCTTTGGATACAAAATTTAAACTAGTTGACCTTGGGATTTACGAATAACTCTATTTAGATTGAAAAGACAAAGTAAAATTAATATAACTATAGTTATCATAAAAGTTTAAGGTGAACATCAAATTCAAAGTCATTTTTGGAGAAAGACTTACCCTTGAAGCATGGTTCTCAAGTCAATTTTCATCTTCCTGTGCAGCGAACAACACCATATAATTTTACATTGTTTGGGAATGATGACCATCAGCTGCCAGTTCGACCTATCACGAATCACAAATAGTTACTTAACTAATTAAGTAAACTTTAATGAACTTTTACATATAACAACACTTACCCATCAATGTATGGCATAAGGTATACATCTCTTTTTGACTCATCCATCCATGTTTGCAAATAATGTTGTTTGTGATAACTTTTTGGCAAGTATACCAAATCGTTCCAAGTAATATAGAGTAAGTTCAAAGTATCGTTCTACCAAGGGACTTGTACAACACATGACAATTCTTTCTTTTATAACTCAATTAGACATCAGAGTGTACAAAAAACACAAGAAACTCTTTTTGGTATTTTTATCAAACAGTTGGTGTGCAAGGAATTATATTTAAAAGAAACTTTGTTGGAATTGGGTTCATGAATCATATGAAGATAAAACTCTACACAATATATCATTATTTCATTCAAACATTCACATCAAGGCATACCAGTCCTAATCCCTTAGCAACTAGTTCTAAATTAATATATCAAAATGCTAATCCCTTAGTCAATTTAACATACAATTTGCATTAAGTCCGATGTTAAGAATGACCAAGTTATTGAGTCTATCTCTAGATCCCAAATCACTTAGGTGCTCTATCTATGTCCATGTTCAAAGTTACTTTCCAGTAATCAGAGACATTCAAATAACATTATATTTCCATACAATGATAGTAAATTCAAGGAAAAGCATATGAACGAACAACGATATATTGAACAGGAAAATTACATCAGAGTAAGTTCATTACATCCAATTCCAACGAAAGAAAAACTACTCCTACTCATCTAAACGTACACATTTGAAGAAATCTCTTGCAAAAATGGTCTCTTGATGCCTTGAAGTAGTCTCCGAAAGTTTCTGAGATGTTTTCGTTTCTTTCTTTTGTCCGAAACTTCTGTCCAAACAAGATGTTTCTGTCGCTCTGTCACGTCTTTTAAAGCCACTTAAATTCATTAATTCGCTCAGCGCACATGTACTGGTGCGCTATGCGAATTTCCTTCTTCTGGCAGTGCGAATTTTGGCTTTCGCTTTGCGAAAATTGGCTGACAGAGTCTAAATAATTCACCATTTCCTGTATAATATTTTACCTAACAATCTACTACCTATTACAACTTTTCAATGAGGAACAACATGAATAATTACAAGATTGAGCTCATTTATAAGTATAAAAACAACTCTTTCACACTTATCAATTTTCTTTCAAGTGTGTTACCAGAAGGTTGAATGATCTGAGGTTCAAAAAATCCATACATGGAAGACCGAATTTGGTCTACAACTATTGTGTCAATGTACCTAACCCAACAAAGTTAAGTTGTTAGAAACTAGGAATCTAAATAAAACTAATATGAAAGACAAAATTAACTATCTTACATGCACCATAGTTGAATGGTGGAAATATTCAACATCCTGTCTCCCCCAATTACCTCTAATGCATCAGTCAATGTTGATATACACTCACACATGGGGGGAGACCAAATACTCTCAAATCCCAGTATAGTTCTAGTGGTGCTCTCTTTAACCTGGGTAATCTTGTCATTAGCTTAGATAGAGGATCATCCTCCGCTTCAGCCATCTCATCATCTTCATGTATGATTGTATCATGAATCAGTTGCTTCTGAGGACGTGTGAACTGAAGATAAGAATTTCAAAGTTATCAATAAATATTTTTAAATTTAACATAGAAATACTAATAACAAAGACATTATGCCTCTCGAGTAGCAATGTGTGACATGATCAATGCTATAGGCCAAGCTACAAATGATGCTATGGCCTCCCCACAAAATGAATTTTTGGAGTGGGTACAAGCACCTGAGCCTAGGGATCCCAAACCTCGTCAATCGTCACACGAACGGGATGGGGTAATATGGGAACACCGTGAATAGTCTGCCCTCCGTCAAGCATTCCTCCGATAGCCACTATGCGTGGGGAATCCCTATCAACCCACAACTCATACTGACCGCTATACTGAGTAGGTTCTACAACAGAGCATGATCCTCTAGTGTTGACATAAGGTGGTGTGGGAGCTTTAGCGGGCCCCATGGTGCCTTGCGCCATGAAATGCAGCTTCTCTTCAAGCGCTTTTTCTATTTCTTTTTGTTCTTGTAGCTGCTCCATGAATCGTTGCTCCATTGATCTCATGCTTTGGTTGAGTCTTTCCCCCCACTGAAGATCCATCTGCCTCAGTGCCTCTTGACTCATTGATTAAGTGTTTTTCTATGTAGGGCCAAAGTAGTCACGAAGACCAATCACCTCAGGAACTCCACGTACACATCCTGGGTGCTCGGGCTTTCCAATGGCCATTGTTAGAATGTCGTCCCTACCTTGGACATCAAATGTTCCCTGAGTCTACTGCTCAACCAACTCATCCTGCACATAAAAAAAAACTGAGTTACTTAGAAGACATGCTATGATAAATACACAATGAAACAATGTTTAGAATTTGAACTTACAATTCTTAGTGAGATCAAGGCAGCTGAGGAAGATGTCATGTTCCCATCAGATTTAGTCCGAGCAGCCTTCCACATCTCGTACCTAGCAGGTGCAGGTGCTAGGTCCGGGGACTCAAGCCCCAAGGCATCCGCTCGAGACTTTGTAATTTTCTTTTCCAGTTTTGCATAACCACCTCGTGATAACAAGTCTGGTCCATCATTTGGCCTTTGCCTTTCTTGGGTGGCTAACATTTTACCCTGTGAAACCATGTATATTCATAAGTGTAAAATCATAAAAACTCAATGAAAGACTTTGTAGAGGTTAAGAAACATACCTTCCATTCCTCAGACTCTCTAGATGCACGAAACTGTACCCACTCCTCCTCTGTGAAGGTATAATGTTGACATGGATTTTCATGTTGTCTGTCTCCAAAGACATATAGTCGTGTCAGCCTTGTCTTGAAATTCCTCCATCTTATCGCTATATGCGATAACACTTTCTTTCTAATCTGTATTTTGTTTGGAATATCATGATGTTGCTGTTTAAAACAAAAAACATGTTAATGACATAATAAGATAAAAGAAATAAGTATATCAAAATTCTTTTAAGTAAACATACCTGAATATCTTGCCATAAGAGGTTCTTCTCGACTTTTGGGACGTCATCCCAAGATGCATTAAGGATAGAGACATGACTTTTTGATAACTTACCCAGATAACTCCTAAACCTCTCAGCATTTGGCCTTGATGCTTGACCTGATCTAGGGTCAATGTCAACATGTCTCCTATGCCCATCAACGCGTTCGGATGCACATCCGACAATCGTGTGACGCCTCGACCACGTCTGATCTGTCCTGATCCTGATTCTGAGGCCGACATACCTGAAAAAAATATATACAAGGTTAGTAATAATTCAAATATGATGAAACTACATATAAAGTCATTACAAAAAATATCACAACCTATTAAATTATTGTTTTCTCTCAGATCCCTTCATTGTGATCACTACGAATTGCCTGGATGTCATCGGCAATGTCATCAACTGAGTCTTCAATGGGTCTTGATACAACAGATGTTGTCTCAAGTATATCAAGAGAATCTTCATCATCATATCCTTGCATGCTTTTTCCTTCTAAAACCACTGACCATTTTTTCTTCGCTGGATCATTTATGTAGAATATTTGTCTTGCTTGACTAGCCACGATAAATGGTTCATTAGTGTAATTCATCTTATTCAAGTCTACCAATGTGAAACTGACACTAGTACAAAAACAACGTACAACTTCAAATATTGGTGTTTCACGTCGAATTCGAGAACGACATCATATCGGGAGACATTAAATTTGTCAATATACGCCGTTAATTTAACGTTGAATTTTGAACATATACGACATTAATCAATTTTTTTATTTTTTTAATTAATTGTAATCCTTTCTAACAGCTCTACGAAACCTAAAAAGCAGAACTATGAACGATAATATAGGATCAACAACAAATAACAATAACAAACAACAAACAAGTTCAATCAAACAAAAAACAAGTTCAATCAAACAACAACAAACAAGTTCAACTAAACAACAACAAACAAATTCAACAAAAAAAAACAACAAACAAGTTTAACAAATAAGTTCTTCAAAATGAAAACGAAAACTAACTTTAAAAGGTGGGTTCATCGGAATAAAGTGTTGCCACCAATGAGAGAGAAAGCAAAATGCGCCTATGAAGGACAAGAACACGAAAATAATCGGTGAAAACAAATGAAAATCATACATAAAGTAGTTAATTAACATGCATTTGTATCAAATGAAAGAAAGATTACATGTGATGATCGTCAAATTTCGTTCGAGAAAAGTTTGAGCAGAGAAGAAGGTCTCGCGCGCTAAGATAAAGTGAATGAATTTTCAATCTCCCGCTCATATTTATATTGAATTCATTGGTCTTTTGACGTCTAACGCTGAGACATTCAACGTTTTATATCATCTTACGTCGAGTTATAATTCTAAACGACATTTAATAATTGCATTTATTTCCACCAGTCATTTTTAACGTTGGTTATTTAGTGATTAGACGTTAAACGCGTGACTTTATACGCTGTTTTTCCACTAGTGCAAAGTCAACTGTCATGACACAAGAATTTATATCAACCCATTTACACTTGAAAACTGGGACTCTAAAACTAACATAATCAACTTCCAATATTTCTTGTATTATTCCAAAATAACTCATGGATGCTGTGATTGGATTTTTGTTTTTAGAACTAGCAAAGTGCACAACCTCAGCTTGTAGTGTAACGCCACTATTTTCAACTCTACTTTTGTCATCTTCTACCTTTGTCTGAAAAGAAATATTGTTTATATAGTACCCAACATATGTAATGACATCTGTGTTCGGCCCACGAGATAACCTCAATAAACTTTCAGAAACATGTGGAGTCGCATAAATCTTTTTCTTAAACCATTGTAAGAAGGTTTTGACATGTTCATTAAGATGTCATTTTTCACTCATTCCTGGGTGTGATGCCTTTATTTCATTAACGTGTTAAAAAATGTAAGGAATCACATCAACGGTGTTGTGTACGATGTACAAATGAGCTTGGTCAACTTATTTTCTACTAACACTTTGAATTCTCACACCTCGAACACCCTTACCTTCACATTTTCCTTCATGTCTGCTCTTGGGAAGACCCACTGGTTCACAAGTTGGCATATAACTTGAACAAAATTCAATGACTTCTTTTGCAACATATCGCTGTATGATTGAAGCTTCTGGTCGATACTGACTTTTGAATATCCCTTTAAGATCTTCATGTATCTTTCAACTGGGTACATCCACCTTAAGAAGACCGACCCACATATTTGAATTTCTCTAACTAGATGAACAATCAAATGAACCATGATATAAAAAAAAGAAGGTGGAAAATACATCTCCAATTCAAATAGTAGTCTTATTCCTTCATTTTCCAATTGATCTAAACCTCGAGGGTCAACAACTTTCTTGCAAATGGAATTAAAGAACAAACTCAAACATGTCAGAATACCCCTAACAGAAGGAGGTAATATGCCTCGAATAACAACTAGTAACAATTGTTGCATCAATATATGACAATCGTGAGACTTTAAACCAACTAACTTTAACTCTTGCATAGAAACAAGGTTACTAATATGTGAAGAATAACCTTGTGGAACCTTCACACTTCTTAAACAGTTACAAAAACTTTGTTTTTCTGTTTTAGAAAGAGTGTGACAGGCTAGGGGTAGATATGTGCGTCTTCTTATTAACTGTGGATGTAACTCAGATCGGATTCCCATGTCAGCCAAATCTTGTCGTGCTTTTATTCCGTCTTTGTTCTTCCCTTTCACGTTTAATAAAGTTTCGATGACACTGTCACAAACATTTTTTTCAACGTGCATCACATCAATACAATGTCTAACATTAAGTTTACACAAGTATGGAAGATTAAAAAATATTGATCGTTTCTTCCAAATGTTTTTTGCAAAGGTACTTTTATGATGTTTTCAAAACACAATGTCAATGTTTTTGACTTCGTTGTACACTTCTTCACCATTTTGGGGTTTGGACACAACCTCATCCTCAGCACTTACATTAAATGCTTTTTTCAATCTACGATAAGGGTGATTACGAGGAAGGAATTTCCGATGTCTTGTATATACCATCTTCTAACCATGCTTCAATTGAAGGTAACTAGTGTTTTCTTCACAAATGGGACATGCAAAATGACCTTTAACACTATAACCGCTCAAGTTTCCATACGCTGGGAAATCATTTATAGTGCAAAACAACATTGCACGCAAACGGAACTGTTCTTCAACATGTTAATTAAACACTTCCACCCCTTCTTCCCACAACAATTTCAAATCATCAATTAAAGGTTTTAAGTAAACATCAATGTCATTTCCAGGTTGTCTAGGACCCGATATCATCATGGACAACATCACATATTTTCTCTTCATTCACAATGAAGGAGAAAGATTGTATATAATCAACATAACTGGCCATGAACTTTGTTTGGTACTTAAGTTCCCATAAGGATTCATACCATCAGTTGCAAGTGCAAGTCTTAAGTTTCTTGGATCTGCACCAAATTCTTGAAATGTTTTATCGATCTTCTTCCATTGTGGTGAATCAGCTGGGTGTCGAAGAAGATTATCGCACTTTCTTCCAACAACGTGCCATTTAAGGTTCTTTGCATCTTCTTTAACAGAGAACATACGTTTGAACCTAGGTATTATAGGCAAATACCACATTACCTTAGCAGGTGCACCATCATTACCTTCATCAACAGTGTTTCTGTCAGATTTCTTTTTAAAACAGGATAAACCACATGTTGGACAATACTTTAGCGAAGCGAACTCCTTTATGTAAAAAACACAATCATTAGGACAAACATGTATGTTTTGATATTCAAGACCTATTGGACATAAAAAAAAAATTTCCTCTTAATTACGAATAGGTAGAGTATTATTTTCTGGAAGCATCTCCTTCAACAACTCCAACAACTCTGTGAAACTTTTATTGATCCATCCGTTCCTTGCTTTTAAACTAAACAACTTCAAAGTTGCAGACAGACATGTAAAGTTTGAACATCCTGGGAACAACGGTTGCTTTGAATCATTTATAAGAGAATCATACAAATTAGCTCTTCCAAAATTATCTTCACCGACATGTATCATGTCCTCTAAATGATCACTCATCCATTCTTTCACATAATTCGTTCCTCGTGACGTGGTAGGCTGGTCCAGTACTTCTCCATGCCAAGTCCAAACGGTATAAGTTCTCATTATGCCGAACATGAATAGATGGTCACGCACATTGCCTAAGTCTTGCCGTATTTGATTAAGGCAACGAACACAAGGACACAAATATGTCCCGTTCACAGCTTAGCATTTTGTTCAACATATTGCAAGAACTTCGAAACACTCTTCTCATATTCTTCACTTATGCGACGTTCATTCATCCAGCTTCGATCCATACTATGTTCATAACATACTTCATCAGTTTTAGTTTTTTAACTCTCACAAGGTTAGGCCCTACCCATTCAGAAAAATTATTTTTCATAAATTTCTAAGACACATGCAAAGAAGTCTACATCATAAATTTGATAAGATTTCGGCAATATTTTGCATTGATCTCCAAAATACACAAAATGAGAGCAGTCAAGGATGACCACAATCAAATATGCATCCGGAGAACAACATAAATACTGAACCGAAATTTTATCAATCTTATCCATAAACTCCAACGTACATGTTATAACAAATTATGAAAAATAATTTTCCCAAACTGTCCAATTGGACAATTCAAAATTTAATACAAACGATTACAAGATTAATCGTTTGTGTTAAATTTCAAACGAAAACTAAGTTTCACTTAATGATTTCATACTTAAAATCTAACATGTCAATGATAATAACACATGCATACCTAAAAGCCAAAAACATACATACACAAAAGGCAATAAAATGCATACACAAAAAGCCAATAACATGCATACAACAAAAGTTTTCAACAAAGCAACTAACCTTTTTAGTAAATTAAAAAAGCAATGGAATAATGCACGCCCAAAATCGTAGGCAAAACAGAGTCAAAATTGCCACCCAAGAATAACTTAAATGGAGTAAATGATGGCAAAATCTGTGTTTTCTCTTTTTGTTTCGATAAAACTAGAGTTACTTTATTTTTGTAAATGAAAGATAACAATTGTTTTTTAAAATTTTAAGTCTAAAAGGTTTACCCTTTTTAATCTTAAGATTAATGTGAAAATTTACTGTACACATTTTTTTTCTTTACTAGACTTGAAAGTTAAATTTATAAAAACTTGTGAGAGTGCATTATTTTCTTGAAATTCCCGTAATGTTTGATGTTTTTATTTTGTTCTAGTAATTTTTAATTTTTTTTTGTATTTGTTGATTATAAATTATAGACAACTATTTTTTATGTGAATTTGTTCTATTGACTTTGTCCACTTAGAAGTGCAATCACTTACAACCTTCATCTGTTCTAGTTATACCATTTTAGTCAACACGTAATCTAAAAGAATTTAGGTTACCTTTGTTGTAGGTTATAATGTTTAAGACAAAAATAGATTATGTTGATTAATGCTCCCAAATGTCTACAATTTTGTGCTATATTTAAGAATTATTGAAAGAGTGATTGCACATTAAATTTTGTTTGAAAAATCAGTTTTACAGATAAAAGACTTAAATATTTTAAAATTTTGTTAAACTTTATTTATAAACTTTGATTCAAACCTACACAAAACAAAAAGGAGTGTCTTAAATAAAGGTGTGTTCAGCTCGTGAAAAGTTCAGAAAACATGCTCTAACTAGCTTCACGAAAAGTATTATGCATAATACTATGCTTTTGACTTCAAGTTCACATGCAACAACGTCTGGTCCAACATTGATTTAGTCTTTCTGCTGTTTTTCCCTCCTCTTTCTGCTGCTGTGTCTGTATTATTAATTATGACGTTTCATGCTGTTGAATTAAATAAGCATTTGTAACTATTAATCTATAAGCATTTGTAACTTCAAGTTCACATGCAACAACATTGACTTAGTCTTTCTGCTTTTTTTCCCTCCTCTTTCTGCTGCTGTGTCTGTAATAAGCATTTGTAACTATTAATCTATCAAATCGATTATGAGGAAGAATTAGGATTAGGTGAAGAATGTAAGATATACAAAGAATATTTATTTACCGTAGTAACAATTTTATTATTAGTAATAATAAATTTCTTTCTGAATGAAAAATATAATTAATAAGTTTATGTAAAAATAAAATGTGGAAAGCTAAATAAGAAATTTTGATAGCTTAAATGGTAGAAAATTGTGGTGATTTCAAGAACATGGGTTCAAACTTTTTTCTACCTTTTTGTTTAAAAAAAAATTAAAATAGTGATAGTGGATAAACACTCCACGTTTGAAGTCATTATTGATGGATCGGATATATCAAGTGATGATTAAAATATTAATATAATAAAATAATAAATGATATTAAAAAATTGTTAAATTGTAAAATTTTTGGACTATAAAGGTAGGGGAGCTAACATTTCTAAGCTTTTATATTATGATTTAGTATTGTTTTATTACTATTCATGTCTTGAAATTCTGTGTGAATATTGTTAATGAGAAACATATGTGCTTGATGTATATCTATCTATATTTAATTTCTGTGTTAATATTATAGGTTGTTGTTTTGAATCTGTAAATAAGAAATTTGTTAAAAACTAGTTGAGGAACACTTTTGCTAAGGAAAGACTTGGTACTTAAGTTGTCCATGGTGACACACTTCTCTTTTCTAGAAGTCTATTCGATAAGTTTTTAACTTAAATTCTATTGAACATATTAAGTACTGTTAAACTATTATGCAATATACTCAATTGATATAAAATATGTGATGGATTCATCTTTTTGGAAGGATAAGGAGATGTCTAACTGGCTATGCCAGATTCAACTTCTTAGTTCCCCAGAACATTTATATTAAGGTTATAATTGTGATGGTAGGATAGAGGAATCTTAAAAACCAGAGTTGGTACATCCCTGATCATAGAACAACCCTGGTCAAATCCAATAAGTTGTGACTAGTCATATGTACTAGTGTTTATGGTGAGTTTGATTCGTCAAACATTTGATTCTTCTCCGGTGACCATTTATGGTGATATTTTAGTATTGTTAATTTATTTTGTGATATATTCATTTTGTATGATTTCTGTTATGATTGTATTTTATTATATTGGATTTGAATTTATGCATCTGAACATGATATGAGTATTATGGAGATATTTTGTAATGGTATAATATGAGTTGAGGAATATGAGCATAGTATGAGTCTCGTGGAGAGATTCTGTAATGATATGGTATTAGTGTATATGTTAATGTTGAGGGTCAGGTTGGAGGTTATCCTGATACTCTAATAATCATCCAGTCTCAAGTAGTGAAGGATGAATTATGTGGTGAGAGGGACAGGAGGTCCTGGTCTATGTGCCGGTTTTGGACATAGTGTTGAGGACTAACCATGTGGATGGTATGGAGTATTTTGGAAGTGTATTTGTAAGAAGAAGTAGAAGTCATCACAAGTGCATAACCTCCCGTGATCGCTCATCAATGTATCATCCGAATGAGTGTCTATTGGGTATTGTGGAATGAGTGTCTATTGAGTGGGATGAGTGTCTATTGGGTATTGTGGAATAAGTTTCTATTGAGTATTGTAGGATGAGTGTCTATTCGGTATTGTGGGATGAATGTCTATTAGGTATTGTGGGATGAATGTCTATTAGGGATTGTGGTATGATGGGATGAGTATCTATGGTGCGATTGTTGTATGATGGTATGAGGATGTCTTACATAATTATTATATGAGGTTTGTTGAGTGTATCAAAGTAATTATGCATGTTTTATAAATGATTTGTTGCATGTTAGTTCACCTTACTTGTTTGTGTTTGTGTATTAGCGATGATCGTATAATTCGTTATACAGGAGCATATGAAGGAATGTCGTCTCATTCAGTGCCAATGAAGAAAGAGATGAATAAGTTAAAAAAATTCGAGATATATATATATATATATATATATATATATATATATATATATATATATATATATATATATATATATATATATATATATATATATATATATATATATATATATATATATATATATATATATATATATATCAACTATAAATTATCAAGTGTGAGATTATGGGATATTACTTTAAATGTAATGTTGCAATATATCAATTATAAATTATCAAGTGTGAGATTATGGGATGTTACAAAGAAATGGTTAGAGACGGGATGATCACGTTTCTAAGAGATCATCACTCTCTTCATCTTTATAAATACTAACTCCTTAAGTGATAAAATTCCATCCTCAAACTCGAAAAAAGCTATACATACATAGATTTTGCTAAAAGGGCCATCTATGGTGCCTCCAAATTCAGGACATTTGTTGCCGTTGCAGCAATAGTTTTACTCATGTTCTCTACGGTGGCAAGTGCTGACCAACCTGCTATTAAACTCTGTATGTTGCTTTTCGTTTCACAATCCTTTTTCATATCCTTCTTTCAATGAATTATTTATATATATATATATATATATATATATATATATTCGCCCTTTATATTGTGCAGGGAGAAAACTATTCCAGTATGAATTACCAGAACCATATGCTACCTATCCTGGTGGTGGAGGATATACCCCTCCATCAAATCCATCAAAACCGTGAAGAAAGGGATAAACTGATGCATAAAAGTTCACTGTGCCTGAAATATTGCACACGTGTTATAGCATCGTTCTTTAGTTCTATTATTTCATACGAGTACAAGATAGGAAAAATAATACATGACATGTTCATGTACTTAATTTCGGCTAATAATGTGTACTACTATTATCTGTCACCACTAATTAGTGGCTAGACCTGAATTGCAATCAATAAAATTATATATGCATATTCCGTGACAACTGTGTGTGCGTATACCAAAATGTCTAACACCTCGATGTATTGGATTATGCAACTAAACTTTGAATGCAACGCATAGAAATGCTTTTAAGCTTATGTATTAGATTCATCGAAGAAGACAACGAGATTCTATCATGACGTGGTTTCCACTCAAGTGTATAATAACAATTTGAATCAACTTTGTACCACTTTTGTTAAGCAAATTTATTTTCAGCCCTTGTCACTTCACGATATTTTGTAATAGTAAATAATTTTGTGAAAACTTTCGGTGAGATAAAAAAAAATAAAACAATAAATCTAATTGTCCATAAAAAAATACAAATATTGGAAGTTTTTTACTTTATAACGACAACATATTCTGTAAGGGTATTGATAGAATCCAAATCATTTTTCTGAAATTATGGAAACTAGCAATTAAACTAATCAATTATTTGTAATTAAGTTATTAAATATTCTGTAATTATGTTGTGTATAATTACATATATACTTGATTTAGATCATACTGTTATTTATACATATCTATCTCCAATGTATAATAAAATAAACATTCAAATCATTTTCTTCTTCTCTAACATGATATCACGAGTCTTTTTCTAATCCAGACCCCACCTTTTGTGCTTGATACGGTGTGCTCCTCTCTCTTCCACATTGCCTTATGCTTCAAGGCTCTTTCTTACGCAGTCATTGCTTCCAATCGCCATCACGTCCTCCCTCCATCAACAACCTGCTTTTGCACCTTGACTCCCTTCCTTCCCCAAGTCGCACGCTATCCCTTCTATTTCAATAGTCGTGAGCCACCTCTCCCTCATTGCTCGCATGCCATCGCCTTTTTTATCATTATATATTCATGAGCCAACTTCGATCTTGGATCCTCCTCCTTATTTAAACTTGAAATTCACCCACCACTCACGTCACTAATACAAAAAATAACATCCCTTTTATGTCGGACACGGAGAAGGACCATGATGCTTTGTGGGCTCAACTGTTTGGAACACATCCTCAGTTTACTTGAGTTCTTCGTCATATCATCCCTCAACCTGAGAAGGAACGTCCGACTCTAACCAATGTTAATTACGGAAAATTACGATATAAAACACCTTTTTTAATAGTTATAAAAAGGTTTTTCTACACTAGTGACCTTTGAATTGATAGTTTGCTTTAGTTTTCGTATCATATTCCATCTTGAGTTTGATTTGATTATGTTAACATTTAAGGTGGTGGATGAGCTTGTTGATGAATTTTGTGATCCAACCAATGGTAAATTAAAATTAACCCTTGACAAGTTTTCTCTTCATTATAAAATAATTTCAATGTTATATATTGTTCACAAATGAAAATTTAAAATGAGTTATGTGGACTTACTTTTAGAGATAAACATTTGTCAACTATATATATATATATATATATATATATATATATATATATATATATATATATATATATATATATATATAATATAATGATTTAAATTCTTTTGAATTGTTTTCTATCAACTTTACAAAACATGTCATTGTGTTTGTTATATGATAACCTTGTTTATCCAAGCTCATTTACAACATTGAATTATGATAACATTAGATTGTTTTCCCTTCATTTTTCCTAACATTTGCATGGTTACTTTTCCAACATTTAAGATATGTTATAGTGTTAGATATAACACTTATTCTCACCATACTCAATAATTTCACATCGGTTAGGAGTCTAGATCAATCACAATTTAAATACTCCTTCCATCTTTCAAGATGCCTTCTAAGGACAAAATCGTGACAGACAAGGTTCCAAAGAGCACAATACCTCAAATGCATAGTGATTGACTTTAATGATATCACTCGACGAACTTGGGATGCGAACAATACGCTCAAGTCAAATATAATAGTTGCATAACTGAAAAATATTAGATTAATTATAGATCTTAACTGATTTAATATGATTTTTATAAAACGTTTTGTATTCTTTTTTTTGTAAAGATATTATATTGGTTTTGTCAATCGATTTAATATGAGTATATATTATATCAGTTGTGTAATAAATCTATTATATCTTTAACATATTATAACAACGTATATTATTTCGGTTACATATTTGATTAAATATACACTCTAAAACTAATTTAATATATTTAGTTTGCATTAGTGAACTTATCCAAAATATGACAAGTCGGATTGAAATTTTCAACTTACCTTTGGTCTGACCCTGCTTATCCATCAAATTGGCATACTAAAGATGATCCACTAGCCTATTTTTTTTAAATTTAAAAATTAAAAATTAAAATAAAAAATAATTTTAAAGATTAATTTTTTTATATTATATGGTTAGATATGCAAATATGTAATAGTATTGTAACTTACCTCACTAACATTTTGTATATTTATTTAATTATGTATTAAAAGTTTATTTACTCAGTTAAATAGTATTACTATATTATATATTTTATTTATAATAAAAGAATTAAGAGTTTTGAAAGTGTGATTTACGTTTTTTCTTAAAACGGAGGAAATTGTTACGTAAACATCACATGTGACAGAACTTGATGATGAGTAGTGTTTTGTTTTTTTCACCAACGGAGACGATAGAGTGAAGAGATGCAAGGAAGAATTGGTCCATACAGAGTAAGATTAGGGCAAGAATTAGTGATCCACAAACATCCTTTTTCCAATTATCTTAATCTCTGTTATAAATACCACTTCTTAGGGACTGATATACACATTTCCATTCCATCCTCAAACCTGCAATAAGCTACATTCATAGATTTTGCTAAAATGGCCATCTATGGTGCCTCCAAATTCATGACATATGTTGCCGTTGCAGCAATAGTTTTACTAATGTTCTCTACGGTGGCAAGTGCTGACAAACCTGCTATTTATAAACTCTGTATGTTGCTGTTAGTTTCACAATCCTTATTCATTTCCTTCCTTCAGTCCATTATTTATATATATATATATATTCGCCCTTTTTATGGTGCAGGGAGAAAACTATTCCAGCGTCCACCATCATATGAAACATATCCTGGTGGTGGAGGATATACCCCTTCATCAAAGCCATGAAGAAAGGGAGAAACTGATGCATAAAAGTTCACTGTGCCTGATAGTTCTATTATTTCATGCGAGTACAAGATAGGAAAATAATACATGACATGTTCATGTACTTAATTTCGGCTAATAATGTGTACTACTATTATCTGTCACCACTAATTAGTGGCTAGACCTGAATTGCAATCAATAAAATTATATATACATATTCCGTGATACCTGTGTGCGTACCTCGATGTATTAGATTAATGAACTAAACTTTGAATGCAACTCATAGAAATGCTTCTAAGCTTATGTATTAGATTCATCGTAGAAGACAACGAGATTCCCTCATGACGTGGTTTCCACTCAAGTGTATAATAACAGTTTGAATCAACTTAGTACCAATTTTGTTAAGCAAATTTATTTCCAGCCCTTGTAATAGTAAATAATTGTGTGAAAACTTCCAGCGAGATAAAAAAAATAAAACAATAAATCTAGTTGTCCTGTTCAAATCTTTTTTTTCTCTTACATGATCACGAATCTCCTTCTGATTTAGACCTTGCCTTTTGTGCATAACACCGTGGGCTACTCTCTTTTTCGCATCGCCTTATGCTCCAAGGTTCTTTCTCTTTGCTCCCAATCATCATCACACCCTCCCTCCATCAATAACCTGCTTTTGCACCTTTACTCCCTTCCTTCCCTAAGTCCCACTCTACCCCTTCTATTTCAACCGTCGTGAGCCACCTCTCCCTCATTGCTCACATGCCATTGCCTTTTTTTTTTATTATATAGCCATGTCCCACGGTTGAGACCATGTCTTCATAAACCAACTTCGATTTTGGCTCCTCCTCCTTATGTAAACTTGAACTTCACCCACCACTCATGTCACTAATATAAAAAAATAACATCCCTTTTATATTGGACATGGAGAAGGACCATTATGCTCTGTGAGCTCAACTTTTTGAAACTCATCCTTAGGTTACTTGAGTTCTTCATTATATCATCCCTCAACCTGAGAAGGAATGTCCAACTCCAACCAATGCTAATCACGAAAATTGATCCATTCTTGATTTTGTTAAAAATAAACAAAACAGAGGTGTTTTTCTATTATAGTGTGTGTTTTGTGTATAAATATACATTGTATCATTCATTTAAACATATAATAAAATTTGAGAGTTATACAGTTTACCTGATGATGGACAAATTTATGATCACCAAAATATGATGTCACAAACTTGTTTCACAATCGGCAAGTATGACCGAATCGTTCAAGTAATAAACTTGGTAAGACCAAGTATCGTTCTCCCAAAGGACTCACGGCCTAGTTTAGTTGTGTGGTTTGTTGATTAGCTAAGACTTAAGAACAAAATATTTGGAGTTTAATATGCAAGACATAAACATGTATGCATGAGTTTTGATCAATGGCAAAGACAGAAGATAAACACTTTCAATGAAATATATGAATGAATATGTTGTTGGGGGTCAATTTTATCTCATCCACTCTCATACATTTTAGGAATTCAACATTCAAATCATCATTGTTAATGCCACTCTCTAAAGTACCATTCTAGATGGCTTCTCCCTAATCACGAGTTCATACAATTCCTAGCATTCCTAATGATTAGTTCATAAGTGCAGGAGCTTAACGACAACCAATATAATATTGGGAGAAATTCCCCGGATCTAGACTTCCCCGTACGTGCCCGTATCGACAAAACCAATAATCATGCATTGAATGAGTTAAACTATGCAAGCATTAAGCAAAGAGGAAAAACCCTAACTGATGATGAAAGAAAGCATAAGTCTTAATTAAAAGATGTAAGCATAAATTCCATATATGAGAGCTTCAAGAGATTACATTGATTCCCCAACAAACATACAAGGTTTAGTTCACCATATTCATGGTGAACCTAGATGAATTACAATGAAAGTATGAAAGAATAAACCCAATAAAAGTGAAGAGGTAGCCTTAGCATCTAAGATCCTCCTTCAAAGGGGTGGAAGAGAGAGTGTTTGCCTCGTTTCTGCCAAAGATACTAACTCTAGGACGTGCAAGTCCTTATATACTAATTTAGAATTACAAAAGATTACAAAAGCCCAAGTCCATAAAAGTGCCGCTCAGCGGTAAATACCGCTCAGCGGTGACTGCGCGTCTCCTTTCTTCCCCTCAGCGGCCATTTTGCCCCTCAGCGGAAGTCCCGTGACCTTCTAAGTGCCGCTCAGCGGTAAAGTGCCGCTGAGCGGTGCTTTCGGCTTCTCCTTTTGCACTCTTTGATCTCTTTTCTGATTCCATCTCTCTCCTTCTTCACTTCTTTCACTAAATTCACCTTAAAACCTGCACAAAAACACTTAAATCAAGCATAAACCTGTCCAGCTCTCTTATTCCTGAAAATATGGATAAAAGCATGATTTCAAGCTAGTTTTTAAGTCTAAAGGATGCTTTTAGTATCAAATTTAAGCATGAAAATAACAGTTTTTCAACTGTTATCACAACCCCAAACTTAGAACTTTGCTTGTCCTCAAGCAAACAAAATGTAACTCCATCTCCAACCAATTCATATGATGATTCACTCATTCAAAAATCCTCTTTTCAAGATAAGTAACAACTTCACTCAAACTTATGACCAAGAGTTCATTCAAGATGTGCACATGCTTTAGTGTTCACAAAGTCATTTAAATTCCAACAAATGCTATTTTTCATGAATGATCAATCAATTAAGCATGGATGTTCATGTGCTCATGGAATATTTCCTCACTAGGTAAAGTGTTTCACTCAACTCACAAGTGTATAAGAGGTAAAGTGTTTCACTCATTCACTCCACTATCACAATGTCACATGAATCAACTTTGCCTTTCATTTTACCATAATCAAAAACATTCACAAGCATGCATCATCACAAGGACTTTTCAATGGCTTATAACGTGGCTGGGCTAACAAGAAAATTGGTTTTTCTGGATCACAAAATCCTTGAGTTAAGAGAATCATAACAACACAATTATTCTTATTCATTCCCAACTTTCTTTTGCCTTTGCATTTGCATTTGCATTGAGCTTTGCTTCTTTTTCTTTTCTTTTGCATATTCTTACTTTTTAGCTCTTAGCTCAATGCTTTTCCTTTTTCATGTTTTCCCAACAACCCCAAACTTGAACATTTAACAATACCACACAATATCTTCTACTTAACTCAAGGTAAAGATTTTCAATCAAGGGTTTTCAGTGTATGTTCAAGGCTAAGGGTTCAAAGGATAGAATACAAAGTGTTCTCTTTTAGTAGGCTAACTTTATGAATTTGGCCAATAAAAAGGGTTTCAACAACACGGCCTTGATCATATGATGCAAAACAAGCAATTGATTCAATCATAGAAAACCTGGGCAAAATCATTCATGCTTTCAAAGTAATAGCATTCAACAATAACAACTCTGGAGCTCAAAACCTCACATATAAGCTCATTCACATTTGACATACACATCCTGCTTAATTTCACAATCACAATCATGATATCATGCATTTGTTCACAAAGCTTGTGAATCACCTGTATAAGCATTTTAATGTGCACATCATCTCAACATCAATCAATCAATAAGCATCATCAAGCATTACTTATCAAACAGTCACAGTTAATAGCAAACCATCATAAGAAACCAGGTGTTCAATAGAGTACATCAAACCCTAATCTAAAAACAAAAACAAATAAGTTCAGGAAACTTAAACCACAAAAGCATAATCATATGATAGCATTCATCAGTAAATGCTATCTCAGCTCCTCATCAGTCTGAGTTGTCCTCTGTATCTTCCTCTTCCTCCTCCTCATCATCATCATCATCATCAAATGCATCCTCCTCCTCAGCTTCATCTTCTTCCATGTCTCTAGCTGAAGCTTCAGATGCTCCAGCTTCATGCAATGGTTCTTCTGGCCAAGCTACCACGTTATGGAATTCATCCATAGTCCACCTGTGGGCTGGAGGTGTATCATACATCCCCACTATCATCTCAGCCGTGGCCACCTGCCCTCTGTGAATAGACTGCAACTGAGCACCTATAAGAGACATATACATGTCCCTCATCTGGAATGGTTCTGCTTCATGTGTATCAGCAGATGTCCTGCTCTGTGCTGGCCCTCTCTCTCTACGAGCATGGCGTGGTGGAACTGGCTGAGCTGCATCCTCACCTCCACAGTACTGTCTGTAATAAGCCTCATCAATAGCTTTTCTTGGCCTCTCAAATGGTGGAACAGAAGTGTCCATCCCAGCTAGCTTGCAAAGGTGAGTGATCAAAGAAGGATGTCCTAGTGGTGCTTTGTTGTTTGAGGTGTTAGCACACACACTAATCTCATCAGCTATCACCTGCCCAATATTAACATTCAAATTTCTGATAGCACAGTAGATGAATAGTGCCCTGCTGAGAGTGATGTCTGACACATGTGAACATGGCTGAATGTTGGCATGAGAAAATGCCATCCCATACTTTGCAAGAGGAGTCAAATCTGTCCTCCTAATGTTAACCACTGCGCCAGATCTATTCCTTTGGAAGTGTTTTGGTTCTTCTAGAATATGGAGACTCTATCTCTATCATCTCCTTCTCTTTAAAGCCCTTTATAACCCACAACTTGTTCTTGAGTCTTACAGGTGTGCCAAGTTGGAGTCTTCTTTTCTTCCAGTCTCTAGGAACTTCTTCTCCTTTTCCAATTTCTTCTTCCTTGGGTACCGGAAAAAACAAACAATGGTTACCTGAAACTTCAAGATTTTCCTCTTTACCTCTAGTCATGGGTGCATCTCGAAATGCAGCTTTATAACTAGCCTCTTCCTCCTTTGCTTGTTTTTCATCTTTGAAGACATCCACCACCACTCTCTCCTCTCTGTCCTGGAGCACCACTATACCTTCATTAACATCTATGATAGCCCTGGCCGTTTTCATAAACGGTCTTCCCAGTATGAAAGGTATCTTTTCAGTCTCCATCTTCATCACCACAAAGTCTGCCAAAAACTGAAGTTTGCCAACACAAACTACAATGTCTTTTGCAATCCCACATGGCTCCTTTGAAGATCCATCGGCCATTACTAAATTAACCTTTACAGGTTTCATTTTAACATTGCCAATTTGCTCCAGTAAAGAATAAGGCATCAAGTTAACACTTGAGCCTAAATCAAGGAGAGCTTTCTTTACCTTTTTCTTCCCTATAGAACAAGGGATAGAAAAACTACCTGGATCTGCTGCTTTTGGTGGGAATGACTCTTTCTTAACAGTTATACACTTTTCTTCCTCATCATCTCTACGTCTTCTTTTTGTAGAGGTTCCTTCATCAGATTTTGTGTAAACTGCTATTTTCTGTAGAATTTGTTCCCAAGGTGCTTCATTATCAACCATTCTGAATAAATCTGTGAAATCCATTGGTTTCTCCTGATTTGTTGGAAAAGGAAAACTGTTCTTTCTTTCTACTTCTCTTCTCTCTTCTGTTTCCCTTTCTTCTAACTCAATTATCTCTTCATTCATACTCTTGACCACTTTTCACTCTTCTCTGGGGTTAACCTCAGTATTAGCCCCAAAATTTCTGTTTGGCCTTTCTTCCAATTGCTTGGTAATCTGACCCATTTGAATCTCCCAATTCTTTATAGCAGCTTCAGTGCTCTTTTGAGAAGATTCAGTTTTCTGTATGAATTGCTGAAGAGTTTCTTCCAACCTTGTTGATCTTTCATTAAGCATAGCTAATTGTTGCCACAAGGTTGGTTGCTGCTGCTGCTTGTTATATTGATTAGCTTGCCCAGTTTGTCCTTGGCCAATGCTTGGATGTGGTTTCCACCCTTGATTATAATTCCCTTAACGGTATGGAAACTGATTAGCCATGAAATTAACATCCTCCACGGCTTCCACTGGAAAAGCACACTGGCCATTGATGTGATCACCTCCACATAGTTCGCACAACTGGGTTTGTATCTGTGCAGCAGATTTCAACTCTTTAGGCAATTGAGCCAGAGTTTTAGTCAAAGTTTCCAGCTGTTGAGTTAGAATCTTATTCTGGGCTAGCAAGGCATCATGTGTTTGTAATTGAAGAACCCCTTTTTGTTGCATAGGAGTTCCTCTTTCACTGTGCAGCTCATTATCACTAGTAGCCATATTTTCTATGATTTCAGTTGCTTCCTCTGGAGTCTTCCATTTAATATTGCCTCCTGCTGAGGCATCCAGCATCATCTTGGTTTGTGAACCAAGCCCTCCAAGGAAAGTTAGGACTACTTCTTGATCTTCAAAACCATGCGTGGGAGTTTTACGTAACAAGCTTTTATATCTGTCCCATGCATGTCCCAGTGATTCTTCCATGCCCTGCTTGAATGAAGAAATCTCTTGCTTTCCCTTAGTCACCTTAGATTGTGGGAAGTATTTATTTAAAAATTTTGTAACCACTGCTTCCCACTCTGTGAAACTTTCTTCTGGAAAAGAGTTCAACCAAAGCTTAGCATTGCTCCCCAATGATAAAGGGAACAAGCTAAGTTTGATAGCTTCGTCTGGCACCCCATTAATTTTGACCGTGTTGCAGATCTCATTAAAGGTAGTAAGGTGCTCATATGGGCTTTCGTGAGATAACCCATTAAATTGATTACTCTTCACCAGTTGAATTAATGCTGGCTTGACCTCCATATTGGCTGCATTGACTCTAGGTCGAGCTATGCTGTTGAAGTGCTGAGGTCCAGCAAGATTAGTATAATCTGCAAGAGTTCTTCTACCATTATTGTTCTCCATACTCCCTGTGCTATGAACAGAACCTTGTGGTGATGAGTGTAAGAGAGTTTCTGGAGAAGGGAAAAGTTCTCTAGACGTTCTGATTCTTCTCCTCCTTCTACTCTCTTCTAATCCTTCAAGAAGTGGTTCTGTTGTTTTCTTACTCCTAGTTCGAATTGCCTCCTGCATACACAAGAAAACAAAACCCTAAAAAATATTTGTTAGCACAAAAAGATATAAAAGATATATATTCAGAAGATAAAAGATTCAGAAGATAGAATAAAATAAGATAGAATAAAATAAAACCTAATCTAAAAGATAAAAAAAAAATAAAATAAAATCTAATCTAATCTAAAAAGATAAAAAGATAAAATAAAATAAAAATAAAAAAAATAAAAACAGAAATTCAAATTTAAAGTCAAAGATAATCAATAATCACACAAATTAACCAGTTAAACCACGACTCCCCGGCAACGGCGCCAAAAACTTGATGACCCAAACTTAATAGCCGTTGCTAGGACTCGGGTTCAATCCCCAATTCCCCGGCAACGACGCCAAAAACTTGATGGACAAATTTATGATCACCAAAATATGATGTCACAAACTTGTTTCATAATCGGCAAGTATGACCGAATCGTTCAAGTAATAAACTTGGTAAGACCAAGTATCGTTCTCCCAAAGGACTCACGGCCTAGTTTAGTTGTGTGGTTTGTTGATTAGCTAAGACTTAAGAACAAAATATTTGGAGTTTAATATGCAAGACAGAAAATAAACATGTATGCATGAGTTTTGATCAATGGCAAAGACAGAAGATAAACACTTTCAATGAAATATATGAATGAATATGTTGTTGGGGGTCAATTTTATCTCATCCACTCTCATACATTTTAGGAATTCAACATTCAAATCATCATTGTTAATGCCACTCTCTAAAGTACCATTCTAGATGGCTTCTCCCTAATCACGAGTTCATACAATTCCTAGCATTCCTAATGATTAGTTCATAAGTGCAGGAGCTTAACGACAACCAATATAATATTGGGAGAAATTCCCCGGATCTAGACTTCCCCATACGTGCCCGTATCGACAAAACCAATAATCATGCATTGAATGAGTTAAACTATGCAAGCATTAAGCAAAGAGGAAAAACCTTAACTAATGATGAAAGAAAGCATAAGTCTTAATTAAAAGATGTAAGCATAAATTCCATATATGAGAGCTTCAAGAGATTACATTGATTCCCCAACAAACATACAAGGTTTAGTTCACCATATTCATGGTGAACCTAGATGAATTACAATGAAAGTATGAAAGAATAAACCCAATAAAAGTGAAGAGGTAGCCTTAGCATCCAAGATCCTCCTTCAAAGGGGTGGAAGAGAGAGTGTTTGCCTCATTTCTGCCAAAGATACTAACTCTAGGACGTGCAAGTCCTTATATACTAATTTAGAATTACAAAAGATTACAAAAGCCCAAGTCCATAAAAGTGCCGCTCAGCGGTAAATATCGCTCAGCGGTGACTGCGCGTCTCCTTTCTTCCCCTCAGCGGCCATTTTGCCCCTCAGCGGAAGTCCCGTGACCTTCTAAGTGCCGCTCAGCGGTAAAGTGCCGCTGAGCGGTGCTTTCGGCTTCTCCTTTTGCACTCTTTGATCTCTTTTCTGATTCCATCTCTCTCCTTCTTCACTTCTTTCACTAAATTCACCTTAAAACCTGCACAAAAAAACTTAAATCAAGCATAAACCTGTCCAGCTCTCTTATTCCTGAAAATATGGATAAAAGCATGATTTCAAGCTAGTTTTTAAGTCTAAAGGTTGCTTTTAGTATCAAATTTAAGCATGAAAATAACAGTTTTTCAACTGTTATCACCTGAGTGCCTTTGTAAGCTTTTTGACCGGTTGAATTTGCGGTTGGTGGTGCTCCGTCGTGTGTGGTGGTGGTGGTCTGAGGAAGAGGGTCGAAACCCTAGCAGAGCATCGCGTGCTTCATTCTCTCTCTGAATCTCTACTTCTTTCTCTACATTTTGAATTCTCTCACTAGCACGTGCACGTATTTCTTTAATAAGGGAAAGTAATTGTCTGAGTGTGGTTTTTTACAATTTTGGGGTGCGTGTGAAGTGGGTACTGTGTTCTGGAGGTGAGTGTATCCAGAAGTGTAGAAAAGAAGGGTTCTTTGACTGTGTATAGATCAAAGATTTAGAAAGAGTGTTGCAAGAAAGGATGGCTGGAATTGGAGGAATTCAGGGGTCACTACCCATGTTTGATGGCAAGGAATTTGCTGATTGACGGATCAAGATGCGGGTTGTGTTTGGTTTTCAGGATGTGTTGGAAATCATTGAAGATGGAGTGCCTGTGTTGAGTGAAAAGGCAACCCAAGAACAGAAGAAAGAACACAAGATGCTAGAGAAACTGGATAGCAAGGCCAGATTCTTAATGTATCAATGTGTAAGTCAAAAGATTTTCAACAAAATCTCTAATGCAGCCACTGCAAAGGAGATTTGGGACATGTTGATGAAAACCTACGATGATGGAGACAGAAATGCAAAGGTGAAACTACAAGCTCTAAGGAGGAAGTTTGAAACTCTGATCATGGAGGAGAGTGAAACCGTGGCTGAGTATTTTGATAAGGTGCAGGAGTTAGTGAACAAAATGAGAGCTTGTGGTGAAAAGGTGACAGATGAGTACATTGTAGATAAAGTTTTGAGAACCCTAACCCCCAGATTTGACTATGTGGTGACTGCCATTGAAGAAACTCGGAGAAAAGAGGATATTGACAGTGAGGAGTTGCTGCATTCACTGGAGGCTCATGAGTTACGCCTCAATGAATGGAGACAATGCTAGGAACAGGCCCTAAAATAAACCTAAGGGGGCCAAAAATAAACCTAAGAGGGCTAATCTGGTCAAAGAAGAATCAGATTCAGAGGCAGTGATTTTGATGGCCTGTGATGATGAGAAACAACCAGAAAACACTGTTTGATACCTTGACTCTGGCTGTTCAACTCACATGACCGGGAGAAAAGATTGGTTTGTGAGAGTGCAGAGAGTAAACAATAGAAAGATCGAATTTGCCGACAACAACAGTTTGGAGGCAGAATGTTCTAGCAGAGTAGCATTGAGGGGTGAAGATGGCAGAGAAGTGGTCATTGAAGAGGTACTGTTTGTACCTGGGTTAAAGACTAATTTACTTAGTCTTGGACAATTACTTCAGAAGGGCTATGTGATGAAGATGGAAAACAATTGCCTTAGCATCTTCAATCAAGAAGGAAAAGAGGTGATCCAGGCTGAACTGTCACAGAACAAAACATTTAAATTGGTGATGGAGGCAGTAAACCATCACTGTTTTACTACAGCAGAAGAGGAAGATGAGTGGTTGTGGCATCTCAGATTTGGGCATCTAAATTTCAAGGATCTATCAATGTTAAGTAAAAAGAAATTGGTGACTGGCTTATCAAAGGTGGACATTCCAAGAACTGTTTGCAAAGAATGTGTTCAATGCAAGTAGACCCGTGGCAGTTTTCAAAGGTTTTTACCCTAGAAATCTGCAGAGAAAATAAGAGTGGTATATTCAGATGTTTGTGGCCCTATGCAAGTAGAAACACCTAGTGGCAGCAGGTATTTTCTTCTATTTTTAGATGACTGGACCATAAAATGTTGGGTTTATCTCTTGAAGAGAAAAGGGGAGGTGCTGCAACATTTTCAACAATTCAAGAATATGGTGGAAAGGCAGAGTGAAAAGAGATTGAAGATACTGAGAACAGATGGAGGAGGAGAATATATCTCCACTGATTTTAGGGAATATTGTGAAAAAGAAGGAATTGTTCATGAAGTTACTCCTCCTTACACGCCTCAACACAATGGGGCAATAGAGAGGAAAAATAGAACAAATCTAAACATGGTAAGGTGCATGTTGAAGAGTAAGGGGCTGCCTAGTTTCTTATGGGGTGAGGCTGTGATGACAGCCGCTTATGTATTAAATTTTTCTCCAACAAAAGGACTTAATGGTGTCACACCAGAGGAGGCTTGGTCAGGAGTGAAGCCAGATGTGAAGCATCTGAAAGTGTTTGCGTCCCTATGCTATAAACATGTTCCAGAACAGTTGAGAAAAAAGGTGGATGATAGAGGTATCATGTTACAGGAGGATACAAGTTATATGATCCTGTAACAGCTACTGCTTCAGTCAGCAGGGATGTGAAGATTGATGAAACTGGAGAGTGCAGTGGGAAGTGAAAGAAGAAGAAAAACCAACCATTGAGTTGGAAAGTGAACATGCAGCAGAATCAGAGGCATGCAGGTGGGAGGAGAGTGTTAGGAGGTCTTCTCGAGTTACTCAGTTGGCAACTCATTTGAGAGACTATGACCTAGCATATGATGCAACTATCTCATTAGAAGGTAATTTTGTTCATTTTGCCTTAATAGCAGAAGCGGAACCAGTTAATTTTGAGCAGGCAGTGAAGGATGAGAGATGGAACAGGGCTATGCAGGAAGAAATTGGGTCAATTGTGAAGAACCAGACCTGGGAGCTGACAGAATTACCTCCTAACAAGAGACCCATAGCACTAAAATGGATTTACAAGTCGAAAATAAATCCTCAAGGGGTTGTGACAAGATACAAGGCCAGGTTGGTGGCTAAAGGGTTTTTGCAGCAAGCTGGAATTAATTATGGAGAGGTGTTTTCACCTGTGGCCAAAATAGAGATAGTGGGGTTGGTGGTTTCAGTGGCTGTATAGAACAACTGGGCTTTACATCAATTAGATGTAAAGTCTGCCTTTTTGAATGGAGATCTGGAAGAGGAAATTTATGTTGTCCAACCTCAAGGTTTTGAAGTCAAGAGGCACATTGACAAGGTATACAAGTTGAAGAAGGCCTTATATGGGCTCAAGCAAGCTCTAAGGGCTTGGAACCAGAAGATAGATGGGTTCGTGAGCACCATTCGTTTTGAAAAGTGTGTTTCTGAACATGGAGTGTATGTTCAGTGTTACGAGGAAAATGACAGAGAATATATGATGATTGTGTGCCTGTGTGTGGATGATATGCTGGTTACAGGGAGCAATGATGAGAGAATTATAAACTTCAAGGCCCAAATGCTACAGGAGTTTGAAATGAGTGACTTGGGTCAACTTAGTTACTTTCTTGGGATTGAGTTCACTACAATTGATACGAGTATGTTGATGCATCAGTCCAGATACGTTCTGGACATGTTAACTAGGTTTAACATGTTTCAATGCAACTCTGCTATTACCCCAGCAAAGGTTGGCATAAAACTTGAGAAAGATCCTGAGGAAGAAGTTGTTGATCCTACTGAGTATAGAAGAATGGTTGGGAGCCTAAGATACTTGTGAAATACGAGACCTGATATTAGCTATAGTGTGGGTTTGGTTAGCAGATTCATGCAAAATCCCAGAGTTTCTCATCTGAATGTTGTCAAAAGGATTCTAAGGTATCTAAAAGGTACCACTGAGTATGGAATTTTGTTTCCTAAACATGGATCAGGAGGAGAGGTAAGAGTGACTGCTTACTCATACTTGGATTGGTGTGGAGACAAGGGTGATAGGAAGAGTACAGCAGGGTATGTGTTCTACTTTGATGGGGCATCTATTTCTTGGAGCTCTACGAAGGAACCAGTTGTAGCACTGTCTTCATGTGAAGCAAAGTACATTGCGGCATGTGAAGCCACTTGTCAAGAAGCCTGGCTTGACTCACTGATGAAGAAGCTGAAGATTAAAGGAAAAAGGAAGGTCAGACTGCTTGTTGACAACAAGTCAGCCATTGACCTGACTAAGCATCCTACATCACATGGTAGGAGCAAACACATTGAGACACGATTTCATTTTATCAAAGAGCAAGTCAGCAAAAGGAAGCTAGAGGTGGTATACTGCAGATCTGAAGATCAGATTGCCGACATACTCACCAAAGCATTGAAAGGGGAACGCTTTCTAAAACTTAGAAAGCAAATCGAAGTGAAAAAATTGGAGCTTTCACCGATCAATCGGTGAAAAGGGTGGAAAATCTTGTTTTTCTTCAAAATCATGTTCTCTTTACCGTTTTGTTTAGGAGGAGTGTTAAAAATAAACAAAACAGAGTTGTTTTTCTGTTACAGTGTGTGTTTTGTGTATAAATATACATTGTATCATTCATTTAAACATATAATAAAATTTGAGAGTTAAACAGTTTACCTGAGTGCCTTTGTAAGCTTTTTGACCGGTTGAATCTGTGGGTGGTGGTGCTCTGTCGTGTGTGGTGGTGGTGGTGCTATGTTGTGTGTGGTGGTGGTGGTCTGAGGAAGAGGGTCGAAACCCTAGTAGAGCATCGCGTGCTTCATTCTCTTTGAATCTCTACTTCTCTCTCTGCATTTTGAATTCTCTCACTAGCACGTGCACACATTTCTTTAATAAGGAAAAGTAATTGTCTGAGTGTGATGTTTTACAATTCTGCCCTTTATTCTAATAGATTCTACTTTACTTTAGTGGATCTACTTTACCATCTCTTTTTGATCTTTGTCACTATCATGGAGAAAGACTCCAATATTGTGGCTACTTAGCTTTCATTTTTCAAGACAACCATAATCCCGTGTTGTTTCTCTCAAGCAAGATTTCTCTTCCACTTGCATGAATACCTTTCTAAATGTGTTTACATACTTTCAACTACTCAAACAAATCTCTGATTAGTTAGTAAATGTCAGTGCTCCTGTTAACAATCATCATTTGATACTACAATTAGTCTCTAGTTTGTCTGAGCCCTTTCGTGGTGTAGCCATCCTGATCCGTGAGAGCATTCATTTGCTTTCCTTCATTCAAACCTATTATATGTTAACTCTCGAGGAATCTGGTCTGAAAAATATGCAAACCAATGTCCTCAGACCGCCATGCACACTTCAACCATGGGACCCTGATCAGTCCTCACAATAACGCTCCAATTGTCACTCAAACAATTGTTCTAGGTTTGTTTGCAATCGAAAAAATAAGGGCTTTAATGGATGTAATCAACATAGTGAATTCTGCTCAAATAGTTCATTTACTTTGTCTTCTTCTCCTGTTGCAGCTCTTTCTCCATCATGGCAGCCACTTTAGTCTATTTCTTAGAACCCTGTGATTAGACTCCCCCTTCTTTGTCCTTGTCCCACATCTTAGTGGACTCGTCCCACAAAACCTTCAAAGCAAGCCGACATTATGGGTTAAATACTCAAGCCCGCACTTCTACAACTTATCCAACACTTATTGACATTGTCGATGTTATGCACACCATGTCCTTGACATCTTTTAACAGCATGTGGTAGTACATGAACACTAGAGCCTCGTCTCACTCAGCAATATCATAAGGTAATCTCACGTCTTATACTAATTTGAGCTATTTAAATCATACACTAATATTGGTAGTGGTTAAGGTATTCCAATTTAGGGTTTCAGTCACACAATCCTTATTATATCAAATCACCATAAACCTCTCAACCTTAACCATGTCTTGCACACACTACATACTATAAAAAATTTAATTTTTGTGAGATAACTCACTATTGAGAATATCATTTCTATTTCATTTGACCATTTGGCTTCTTTGTTATTGATTTTAAGACGAGGATCCCTCATATGAGACGTGACAATGTTGGTGACCTCTATCTTGCCACCAACCCTCCTTTTGGAGGTCTAGCTTTTAGTATCTGACATAATCGTCTTGGTCATCCCAGTTCTTTTATTTTTTAATATCTTTGTAGGTATAAGTTCATTTTCTTTGAACATTTGAATTTAAAAACTATTTGTGATTCAAGCGTGTTTGACGAACATGTTAAGTTACCTTTCGTGTCATCCAATAATGCTACTTTGACGCCTTTCAATATTTTACACAGTGAACTCTAGACATAATCTTTTTTAATATTTTGTTGGACATTTCCTTTAGGTATTAAATCTTAAGTTTTTTGAAAATTTCACATCTCTCACTAATTAAATTAAAACACAACTTTTGCGACAAAGATAAATGTTTGGCTTAATACCTCTTTTGGTCCCTTGGAAGAGGGAGATTGTTCAAAGTGGTCCTACCTTTTTTAAAAAGTTCGAAACGGTCCCAACTTGTGAAAAATCGGGTTAAGTTAATCCTTTTTGGTTACGACGTCAAAATTTTAACGGTGCATGTGCCCCTTGGACAAAACAAAACGAGGTGTCCAATTTTTGTGATTGTGTGACACTGTGAGGGTGAATGAGGTGTAAAATTAAAAATTGGACAAAAAAAACTGAGAAGGGTTAAAAAAAGAGGGGTTAGGGTTACAATGAAATCATGATTTGGGATTAAACATTCTAATAAAAGTGGAGTTGAAATTGGAGTTAGTGTTTATGTTGTTGAAGGTGAAATTTGAAGATCAAATTGAAAAACATAACTCATGTCATCTTTGAAACCATTAACATTGCCAATACAGAACATGGAATAATTATCAGGGAACTCATCCTGATAACCTATTGGGTTCCCATTTTTGGTAATAGCCTTTGCATTCAAGTCTGTCACTAATTTTTCTGTTTCTTTATGAATTTGGTTGCCAAGCTATTTTTGAGCCGCTTTGAACATTATATCACCAAAAAAGCAGGAGTAATCTGGGTGCTCTACAAGTTCATACGCACTCACAGTTTCCTCCAATTTTTCTCCAGTCAAATTATCTGGGTTACATATGGAAATATTTTTCCATTGTACCTTTACAGTACCCTCCTTTGCATCCATACATTGGGAAACACCCCATCTTTCTTCTACTTTTAAGAGATAATCAGAACATCTTTTTCCATAACAAAATGGTGTAGCCAAAATTCATGATTGTTTATAACATTCACAGGCACTAAATTCTCTGGATCAAATCCCAAAGTATGTTCACCATTTTGTAGGTTCGAAGAGTTTGATGCGCTAATGACAAATTTTGGTTGGGTGATTTTCGCGAGAAGGTTGGACGATTTTTATTCGAGATGAACTTGCGATTAGGGTTCCTAATTTGGGGTTTCCTGTCCTGTGATTAGTGTTCATCTGGGATTTGGTTTTCGCAGGTTCTCGGTGGCTATGGATGTGGCTCAATTTAGGTTTCTTTAGGTTTCTACGGTTTCTTGCAGATTTCGAAGGAGGAGATTGGTGGAGGAGCTCGCATTTTTGTTTCTGAGTTTTTTCAAAAGTCTAGCGGAGAAGATGATGGTGGTTTTTTAGTGTCGTTGCAGTTGCACATGGAGGAGGAAAATGTGATCTGGTTGTTAGGAAGAATTTGGTAGCCTTAGCGGTGGTTTGAGGTGTTGACGGTGGCGATGTGTGGCTCTAACGTTTCTGGAGGTGGAAGATGAAGCTGATGTGACAAGCAACTTTTTTAAAAAAATTCAAAATTGACACGTTATATTACCTCAGTGCGCCATGTATGATAAAAAGTAGACAACTCATTAAGTTTTGGCCAAAGAGGCAGCTGCACCATTAAAATTTTGATGTTGTAACCAAAAAGGATTAACTTGACCCGATTTTTCACAAGTTGGGACCATTTCAAACTTTTTAAAAAAGGTAGGATCACTTTGAACAATCCCCTCTTTCGAGGGACCAAAAGAGGTATTAAGCCTAAATGTTTTAATGTGATAAAGGACAGTGAGTACGACAATGTGTTGTTTCATCGATTTTGTGATGATAATGGTTCTCTTCTGATTCTCTTGCTCCCATACTTCTTCTCAAAATAGCAAAGCATAAAATAAAATCTAAACCATTAACAACATGATTCACATTCTCCTCGCTCATTCATCCGTTCCTCTTTCGTTTTGGCATCACGCCCTTCAAATTACCATTTATCTCCTCAATATACTTCCTCAGAAGGCCTTGTCTAATTAGTCTCTCACTCAACTTTTGTATCATCATGATTCCTCCTATATGCATCTGCGGGTCTTTGGTTGTATTTATTATCCTTTGTTCCTCTTTCCTTACATTAACAAACTACAACCACAATCACGACTTTATATGCTTTCTTGGGTTATCCCTTAATCATAGAGTTTATAAATATTTTGATTTGTCCCATAGAAAGGTAATAATATCACAATATGTCATTTGTAATGAAACAAAATTTCCTTTTACTCATATGCCTTCCTCCCCCATCTTTACTAATGACAGTTTCACTAATGGCATATATCCTTCCCTTTTTTTATCCCTGGTCCAACTCTGACCCAGAGCCTTTGCCTAACCCACAACCTATAAGATTACGCTCCCCTTCATCCAACACATCAACCTCGATGACCACCCTATCTACCTCTTCTACTTCAGACCAACCTGCCCTGCCTTCGAACTTTACCCCTTCATCATGACCTGCCCCTTTTACTAGGACCATGGCCACCTGTAGCATGATCAGTGTCTACAAATCCATAAAGCTCTTTAAATTTTATGTGCCCTTCGTCGACACGATAATATCAACTCTTCCCAAAAATTCAACCCTTGCTTTATCGACCCTAATTTGGAAATTTGTCATGTAGTCTGAAGTTGATGCTCTAATTAAAAATAATAAGTGGGATTTTCTTCCACGACCTTGTAATGTTAATATCATTCGTTATGTGTGGATTTTCAAACATGACAAAAAATCTAATGGCTATTTTGAGCATTATAAAGCTCGTCTTATAGGTGATGGCAGGTATTAAATTATAGATGTGGATTGTGATGAGACATTTAGTTATGTGGTAAAATACATGTGACTATATACATGCATCAATCGTTCGGTTTCCGTGATCCCGTTCATCATGATTATGTTTGTTGTCTGAGGAAATCTCCTTATAGTCTAGCGCAAACGCCTTGTCCTGACATTGGCTATGTTATTTAACATGTTTGTCTTCATATGCATGCCTATACACTAAGGACATGCTAACATTGAAACGCCTATGGTATGTTCAAGGTACCTTATAGTATGGTTTGCACCTCTATCCAACATTTATTGAGAAACTTATTTCTTACATTGATATTGATTGGGATGGATGTCCTGACACCAAACGCTCCACATCTGGTTACTATGTGTTTCTAGAAGAACCTTATCTCATGGTCTTGAAAGTGCTAACATACTCTCTCTCTCTCTCTTTCTTTCTTTCTCTCTCATTCTAATGTAAAGGCTGAATATCGAGATACTATAAATATTGTTGTAGGATTGGTAGCAGTTGAAAAACTGTTATTTTTATACTTAAAATTGACTTCAATTACAACCTTTATGATTTAGAAATTAGCTTGAACTCATGATTTTGTTGAATTGTTGGAAATAAGAGAGTTGGACAAGTTTTATGCTCGATTTTCTTGTTTTTGCAGGTTTTGAGATGAAATTGATGAAAGAAGTGAAAAGGGATAGAGATGAAATTAGAAAAGAACACAAAAAGTGCAAAAGAAGAGAAATCGCAAGTACCGCTCAGCGCAAATTACCGCTGAGCGGCACTCTCAAAGACCCGTTGGCACCGCTGAGGGGAGAAATGCCGCTGAGGGGAAGAATTGGTCACGCGCTATTACCGCTGAGTGGTATGTACCGCTGAGCGACACTGTTATGGGATTGGGCCTAATTTTCTGTATTTTTTAGAATAGTATATAAGTTTTAGGACGTTCTAGAGTTCGTATCTTTGGCTGGGACAAAGCAAAAACACACTCTTTCGCCCCTTGGAGGAGGATTTTGGATGCTAAGGCTCGTTTCTCAACTTTCTAGGGTTCTATCCTTCACTTTTCCATTGTATTTCATCTAGTTTCACCATGAATATGGTGAACTAAACTTATTTTGTTGTTGGGGAATCATTGTAAATCCTTAGAAACTCTCTTGTATGTTATTTGTTCTTCAAGATCATTTTTATGATACATGCTTTCTTTCATTAATAGTTAGGGTTTTTTCTCTTTGCTCAAAGCATGCATTGTTTAACTCATTCGATGTCATGATTATTGGTTTTGTCAATATGGACACATACAGGGAAATCTAGACCTAGGGAATCTCTCCCAACAGTATATTACAAACCTAGACATAGGAGTATGATGGTTGGTTGCCTTTAAGCTTTTGTTCACTATAATGCATGATTAATTGCTAGGGAGACAAGACATTGTAAACTAGTGATTATGATTAGGCTTTCTTCGTCAAGACATCGGGTTTAAAGTAATTTAGAAAGTGGCATTAACATTAATGAAAATAATGATGAATTCCTAAATACAAGAGAGTGGATAGGATGAAATTGATAAACCCCAACAACATATTCATTCATATAATTCAAATCACGTGTTTTGTTTCTTCTTGCCCATTGATCAATACATGCATACATATTTACTTTTCAATATTTTGCATTTAAACCTATAAGAATTTGTTCACAAGTTTTAGATAATCAACGAATCACACAACTGTCTAGGCCGTGAGTCCTTTGGGAGAACGATACTTGGTCTTACCAGGTTTATTACTTGATACGATTCGGTTACACTTGCTGAGGGTTAACAAATTTTTGACTCCGTTTTCGGGGATTGAAGATTTGTTCATCAAGGATCTTGTTGGCTCCATAATCTCCCTCTCCTTAAAGCTACTTTGGTATATTATGATAATGTTAGTGTCATTTATCTGCCTGATAATCTTGTGCAATATTAGTACACAAAATATATTGAGATAAATATTCTCTTTGTGCACAAAATATTTTGTGCAATATTGTGCACAAAATATTAGTGCACAAAATAATGCACAAACCTCCCACTTAGATGGCCGTAGTGTGATAAAATCTATATTATTTTTGTGTAACTAAACTAATCGATTCCCTATAATTAAGTTATTAAATAATTATGGTATGTATATAATTACATATCACTAGTGCAATAAAGGGAAATGGCACCGGTTAAATTCGCTTATAGGCACCGGTTCTGCAACCGAGGCATATAGAGACGAGGTAAAAAGGATAAGTTTAATGCCTCGGTTGTGGACCGAGTCAAAAAGAGAACGGTTGTTGCCTCGGTCCTTTTTTGAACCGAGACCATATCTTAGAAAATTTTAATAAAAAAAAAATCAAAAAATTGCTGAATCTGGGTGCTTTTCCTCAAACCTTTAACATCAAAGTTCAGAAAATCACTCCAGGATTCAATACAGAACATCAAAACAGAACATCAAAGTTTAGATACATACATTACAAAGCATATAACAAAAGCCAGTGGGATGAAAGAATCAATGTTCTTCATTATAGAGCATATGACAAATGGAAAAAAAAAATCAGAAAATAGAATCCGATTACAGAGTATCAAAGTTCAAATCAGAACATCAGAAAATCATACTTCAGATACATTACAGAGCTGGAAAAAAAAAATCAAAGAAACCATTGGCACCCGACGGCAAGCGGCAAGCGGTAAGTGGCAAGCGGCTCCTGACTGCAAGCGGCTCCTGATGGCAAGCGGCAAGCGGGTGCTAGGCCAGCGACTCCACTAAGCGGTCCACGAACAGCACCATCGGAGAAACAAAAAGAAAAGGAAGAGAAAGGGGATCGCGATCTGGATCTGGATCTGGATCTGGAAGCCGCACTCGAAGCCGTCGCACACGACTGGCGGAGACACCACGGCCGGTGCTGGCGTCGCGTTGCTAGGGTCCAGGACGGGGAGCAGCAGCACGGGAAAAGCACGGGGAGCGGCACCACGGGGAGCGGCACCACGGGGAGCGGCAGCACAGATGGTGAAGGGTTGTTTAAAGAATGAAGGGAGGAAGAAGAGAAAGAGTTTTGGTTTGGTGATAGCAGGAGAACAGTAGTAATAATGGAAGGGTTTTGTGGTAGCAGTAGAGACCCCTTATGCCTCGGTTCTGCTATTAACTGAGTCCCTAGCTTAAAAGGTGCCTCGTGCACTGGAAAAGGTGCCTCGTGGAGTGGAAAAGGTGCAGGTCCTTATGCCTCGGTCCTGTATCAACCGAAGCAATATTAAATTTTTATTTTTTATGTCTCGGTTCTTTGTACACCCGAAGCATATAATTTTATCTTAATTTCAAAACTGCCACTGCGTCCTAAATGCTTCGGCTTTTACGAAACCGCGGCATATACGACGAGTTAAAAAAACGTTTTTTTACTAGTGTATCTAACTTAGGTCATACTATTTTATATATATATATATATATATATATATATCCACTATATAATATGACACACAGACACACGTTCAAATATCAACTTTCTCTCTTATAAATATCTTCAAGGCATGCTATTTCTTTTATCAGCACAGTAATATAATATATATAGACGTTGATTATATGGAAGAGCATGTTAATGACAATCGTATAGACAACTTGAAATCAAAGAAAGAAATATAAATTTTAAGTGGAAAACCTGTTACGTAGAAGATCCTTAATTTACCTCAAATAAAAGTTTGGGCATGGATAAATATCAAGAAACCAATTTCACATATTCAGGTTCAGGCTGGTATTTGAATCCAGTAGTATGTATAAAATTTGTGGTCTAATAGTACTGTTGTGACATTAATACGCTTCCTTCCTTTGTGCCAAAATGGATTTTATCTTGTACAGTGGAAATGGGTACAGTGAAATGGTGCTGTCTAGATGGCTTAGATTTTTTAACAAGGGGATGATGGTAGCAGGTATCCGACAGGGTGAGGAGCACATATTGGACTTGGTGACTGCCCCAGATCTGGTATAGAATCATGCAGTCATTGTGTGCTTAATCTTATTAGTGGATAACTCATAAATGCTTGATGAAATGCTGGTTTTCAATTTTAACCTCTGTTAGGCTACTTGTAGCCAAGCCTTTAAAATTATGCAGGACAATCCCAGTAGTTTGCATAAAAGAATCTCATTTGGCTCGGTCACTAGATCAAAGGCTGCAATGTTTTGTAGTGGGAAATGCGAGATGGTTAGAGGTTCACCATATCAAAGGCTACAAGTTGATTTTTCGTAACCTCAAGGATGTTCACTTTTCCTTTTACCAATAGAAAAGAAAACATTCATATGCTCATTCGACTTAATTTTGTGTTTAGCCAGTGTTTCCACTATAACTGAGAGGAAGGAAAAATGAACTTAGGCAACACTTATACTTTCGAAACTAATTTACTTATTTATCTTTCATACCTCTAGTATACTACATCTATAATATCTATATTTTTGTAAGTGCATCATTTTTCACTGGTTATTCTCCTTTTAAAAGATTGCAGGACACATGCAGTTGGCATAGGACTAAAGTTGAAAGGGCAGCATAGAGTGCTTAATTGTTTGCAATTTTGATGAGGCGTCTCTCATGCTCCATCGTTCTTTGGGTTGATCAGCCATGCAACAAAACCCAAGTCTTATCACATCAGCTATGCACTCCTCCGCATTATGCATCCAATCTGTTTTTCCGTTAAGTTCATCGCTATAATCCTCACTGCTTGAGCTTTGTTTCCAATATCCATAACCATCAATAAGCCTTCTATCAACGACTTTCAGCATTTCATTCTCATCCATGGCTGACAAAAATTTGCTTACGCTCAATCCTTCTTTGAATATTTCATCAGTTGGTTTTTTGGCCGTAAACATCTCTAACAGAAGAGTCCCAAAGCTGTACACATCGCCCTCAGTTGAAGCCTTGCCTCCTTGACCATATTCTGAAGCATATCATCCCCATATTTTATGAGCGTATGTTAGTTATGTACATATAACAAATAAAGGAAACTGCAAGAGAAAAAGGAAAGTCGATTAATTTGTACCTGGGGCAATGTAGCCGATTGATCCTTTCAGCCCTAGAGTGCTTTGCGTATTTTGGGAGAGAAACCTTGCTAATCCAAAATCTGCAATATGTGCCACCATATTTTCATCGAGAAGGACATTGGCAGGTTTCAGATCACAATGAACTATCGGTGGGTCGCAGCCATGGTGCAAGTACTCCATAGCACAAGCAACATCAATGGCAATGTTCAGTCTTTGCATCAAGGTTAGAAAAGATCCCGACTCTTCATCTTCCGGGTGTATTTTCATGTCCAAGTTGCCATTGGGCATGAATTGCATGACAAGGGCCTTAAATTCCTCTCCTTTATAATCAAGGCTGGAGCAAGAAGTTATAACCTTTACTAGGTTCCGATGCCTGACATTTTTCAAAGCTTCGCACTCAGCAACGAAACTCTTGGAAGCTCTGCTTTGCTGCAGGTCCAGGACTTTGACAGCAAGAGTGGCGGTTTCCCCATTGGTGAACCTGAACACACCCTTATACACAGAACCAAAGCCTCCTTTTCCGATCAAGTTTTCAGCTGCAAAGTTGTTTGTGGCAGTGAGAATATCGCCGTAAGAAATATTTTGAGGCAGCCCTTTAAGAGGGGCAGATGACACACTAGTTTTCCCTTCTTTTCTTTTCTTATCTCCAGACGTCATTGTCCAAAATAGAAAGAGCGTTGAAATGAACAAAGCAACAGCACCAACGACTGCAAGAATGATAGGCAGTAAAATCTTTCTTTTCTTTTTGCCAACAGCACACAGGAGTACTCCAAAATTCTGGACAATTTCCTTGTTAAGGCTACAGAGTTGATTGTTACCTCGAAGATCAAATTTGGTAAGGTTCGTAAAAAGACCTTTCATAGGAACCTCCCCTTCCAAATGGTTGAAAGACAAATTTAATTTCTGTATATACTCGAGCTGTCCTAAACTTTCAGGAATAGCACCAGTGAGACTGTTTAATGATAAATCCAAAGTCTCAAGGGATGCTAAATTCCCAATTTTTGTGGGGATCGAACCATTGAATCTGTTTCTTGCCATCGTTAGCGACTTCAAGCTCAAACATCCCCCTATTTCCACAGGAATGTTTCCTGACAACTGGTTGTCAGAAATATCCATGGTCTCAAGCTGTTTCATGGTGCCCACTATAGGAGGTAGCGGACCCTGCAGAGAGTTTCCTGCTAAATACAACGTAATTAAGCTAGGAAGTTGAAAAATCTCATCTGGTACGGTCCCACCAAATCTATTCATATTCATGTCAAGATAATTTAATCTCTTGAATTGTCCAATACTTTGTTGTATTCTACCCGAGAGTTGGTTATTTCCCATTGCAAGGTTAAACAGATTTGTGAGATTGCCAAAAGTGTCTGGAATGTGCCCAGACAATCTGTTGTTGTTTATCACAAGTTGCTGTAGATTGTTTAGTGCTCCTATTTCTGATGGTAATTCCCCAGTGAAAAAATTATATTCAAAGGACAAGGATATGATATTTTCAAATTTCTTCATTCCTTGAGGAATGCTGCCAAAAAAAGAGTTATCAGCAACACATAAATGTTGGAGATTTGATGACAGATTAGCAAAAGATTTTGGAAGCTCCCCAGTCAAGTGGTTTCCATAGATCCGGAGTTGCTGCAACTTGGTAGAGTTTCTAAGGCAATCAAAGAACTGAAAATTTAACGAAGTTGTGGAAGAGAGAATATTATTACCAAGAATGAGGCGGGTAAGGTTTTTTAAGTTGTAGAATAGAGGTATGGGCCCAGTAAACATATTGTTGGCAAAGTCAATCTCTTGAAGATGTGAGGCATTGGATATGGAATTCGGAATTACTCCTTCAAACATATTAGCTGCCAGGTATAGAATCTTTAAATTTGGAAGAAAATTGCCAAAATGTTTTGGTAACTCACCTGTAAGCATGTTTTCTGTCACGGATAAAAAGACTAAGGAAGACATGTTGAAGATAGAAGAGGGAAACTTGCCCGAGAAATTGTTTACTGAGATTTGAAGAAAGGAAAGATTGTGGAGATTACCAAGTTCAGTTGGAATCTCCCCCTCCAAACGGTTCCTTGCCAAGGAAAGATTCTGAAGAGAAGAGAGATTGGCAAATGATGGAGGAATCTGACCACTGAGATTATTGACAGAAAAGTCTAAACTTTGTAGACGGAGGAGATAACCCAGTTGTGGTGGAATTGTACCACTGAGATTGTTGGAAGATAATAGAATGGCACTGAGAAGAGAGAGATTGCCAAATGATTGAGGAATTTGGCCATGAAAAGTATTGTTGGAAAGGTCGAGTGAGTGTAGGAAAGTGAGGTTGGAAAGGTGAGGGGAGAGTTTGCCAGAGAGGGAAAGTCCTCGTAGATTAAGATATTGGACCCTGTTTCTAACTTTGGAGCATGTGACACCATACCAGGTGCAGTGATTGGAGTGTGTGGACCACCCAGAGAGAGCATTTTTAGGGTCAGTGACTTGAGATTTGAAAGAAAGAAGGGCTTCTCTGTCTGTGTTACTGTCACAGAGGATGTGATGAAAATGAGTAAGTAGGAAACATAAGAGCAAAATGAGTCTCAATAGGGTCATGATGAGTAAAGTAGACAGTGGTTGGCAAGTGTTATGTTGAACTGAATGAACATGCAGATATTTATAATACAAACGAAATGCTGGTTCAGATTTATTGATAGTGCATGTGAGGTGAAGGAACTTTGCTTTGGAACCAGTCAACTGGACCTCTCTTGTTCACTTTTTGGTTGATTGTTTCAACACAGTCCTTGTCTATGAGAGGGCTATCATGTATGCATTGTTTGCTACAGCTTATCTACTTTTTGTTTTTCTTTTTTTGATTTCGGATGAGAGTAAATCCAACCATGTTTTGAGCATGGTGAGCGTAAATCCGGGTTCAGAATTCAGGCCCCTGAAGCTGAATTATGACCTGGAAAAAAGGATATAGTTCTATAACGAATAATTATAGAAAATTTTCTTCATGATTTAGTCCGTGGGTGTTGTCGGAATATTTCTCAAGAAAAAAGTATATTTGTAAAAAATTTCTAATTTTGCATGATTTGTATTCCTGTGTCCCACACGTTTACACAGAGTCTCCGCAAGTTGTAACAAAAGGCAGTGCCAAAATAGAATAGAAAACGGGGTCATGTCCATATCAGTCATTTACCCTTCATATACGGAACAAAACTTTGTTTTTATGCAATTTAGTTCTATTTCTAATTTTGTTTCTTTTTTGTTTTAATTTTGAATATAAGAGTATCAATTTATTATTGAAGTTTATCTTTTACTATAATTGTTTTACGACATTTTAAATTATTTTTCGTTTTAGACTATTATCTGAAACGCTTCGTTTTCTAAATATTATACTCACTTTAATATTATTTGTATTATGTATACTGTATTAGTATTGTTTATATTAATTACTAAGTTTATTTTTATTTATTTTACATTTGTTTGGTGATTATAATATTTACATATGAAAAGAAAATTATATTATAGAAATTAACCCAAATTCATTGATGCTTTTAAATATTTTATGATATTTCAAGTATCTCTTATAATATTAATTTACAATCATTACTTATTTTATTTTATTATAGAGTATTTTTATTTCAATATTATAATGATATGGTTTAATCTAAATTCCAATCTAATTTATGAAGTTTTAATTTCATACAGGATATAATTAAGTTCATGTAGTTCGATTTATATTTTCTTTTCAATTGAACAAACATTATATTATATTATTGGTATGAGTGATATTTGTTAAGATACGTTCTTAGCTATAATTTAGACATTATTATAATTTGTATAGATGTTATTTTTTAAATAGATGAGAATCACATGGTATACTAATATTTGAAATAATATATTAAAATTATTCTTTAAACTTGTTCATATGATATCAATAGCTAAACACGGATATCTTTTACAATATAAGAATTAATGTTTCTTTTTTTAATAAATATTTATGATGGCTCTTCCGATAAAAATCAAGCACAGAAACATGATTTTGGGACTTTCATGGCTTCCAAGAGTTATATTTCTACTACTGTCAGATTTGTGACCAAGTCAATTATATCTAACTATGCCTTTAATCTTTCTATTGTTACTATGGGTAGTGATTGAATAATGGATTCAGGTGTTATTGATCATATGACTTTTAAACTAAACAACTTCCAAGTTGCAAACAGACGTGTAAAGTTTGAGCATCCTGGGAACAACGGTTCCTTTGAATCATTTATAAGAGAATCATAAAAAATTAGCTCTTCCAAAATTATCTTCACCGACATCACGTATCATGTCCTCTAAATGATCACTCATTCATTCTTTCACATAATATGTTCCTCGTGACGTGGTAGGCTGGTCCAGTACTTCTCCATGCCAAGTCCAAACGGTATAAGTTCTCATTATGCCGAACATGAATAGATGGTCACGCACATTGCCTAAGTCTTACCGTATTTGATTAAGACAACGAACACAAGGACACAAATATGTCCCGTTCACAACTTAGTATTTTGTTGAACATATTGCAAGAACTCCGAAACACCCTTCTCATATTTTTCACTGATGCGACGTTCATTCATCTAGCTTCGATCCATACTATGTTCGTAACATACTTCATCAATTTTAGTTTTTTAACTCTCACAAGGTTAGACCCTACCCATTCAGAAAAATTATTTTTCATAAATTTCTAAGACACATGCAAAGAAGTCTACATCATAAGTTTGATAAGATTTCGGCAGCATTTCGCATTGGTCTCCGAAATACACGAAATGAGAGTAGTCAAGGATGATCACAATCAAATATGCATCTGGAGAACAACACAAATATTGAACCGAAATTTTATCAATCTTATCCATAAACTCCAACATACATGTTATAGCAAATTATCAAAAATAATTTTCCCAAACTGTCCAATCGGACAATTCAAAATTTAATACAAACGATTAAAAGATTAATCGTTTGTGTTAAATTTCAAACGGGAACTAAGTTTCACTTAATGATTTCATACTTATAATCTAACATGCCAATTATAATAACACAACTATCACATGCATATTCAAAAGTCAATAACACATGAATACCTAAAAGCCAAAAACATGCATACGCAAAAAGCCAATAAGATGCATACACAAAAGCCAATAACATGCATACGACAAAAGTTTTCAACAAAGCAATTAACCTTTTTAGCAAATTAATAAAACAATGGAGTAATGCACGCCCAAAATCGTAGAAAAAAAGAGTCAAAAATGCCGCCCAAGAGTAATTTAAATGGAATAAATCATGACAAATTTTGTGTTTTCTCTTTTTGTTTCAATAAAACTGGAGTTACTTTATATGTGAATTTGTTCTATTGACTTTGTCAACTTAGAAGTGCAATCAATTACAACCTTCATTTGTTCTAGTTATACCATTTTAGTCAACACGTAATCTAAAAGAATTTAGGTTACCTTTGTCGTAGGTAATAATGTTTAAAACAAAAATAAATTATGTTGATTAATTCTCCCAAATGTCTACAATTTTGTGCTATGTTTAAGAATTTAGCTTTTATAACAAACCTATTATAACAGATAAAAATTATCCATCATAATAGGACATATTATAACGTAGTTTTGTAAATCAGTTATAATATGAAACGCGGTGGCAAACTTGTAAATAAGTTTAAGACATATTATAACGTAGTTTTGAAAATCAGTTATAAAATTAAAACGCGATGGCAAACTTGTAAATAAATTTAAGATACATTATAACGTAGTTTTGGAAATCAGTTATAATATCTCCTCCTTTCTAATTTTTCACATTTCCCTAATTTCATTTCAATTTTCCCTCTCATCTCGTTACTCTCTTCCGCATCTCTAAACCTCCGAAGACTCCTCTCGTTCAAAACCTATTATCACGTTCCCTCTTGTTCCCTCTCATCTTTAATTTCTCGGCACTCCTCCCTCCAGACACTCTGAGAACACTGCTCCGCGCCCATGCTTTTCTCGGCTCCGAGAACACTCCTCCCTCCGCGCGACTGTGGTTGTGGTTTAAGCTACAGAGAGAAGGAGAGCTAGGTTAGGGGAAGGCGAAGGTCAGCGAACTGAAAGCACTGTTCCTACGGCTGACCAAGTAGTTATAGAACCTTCGAAGACTGCTTCTGCCTCCGCTGCCTCTTCGTCGAAATCTCCGAAGTCTGACAAGTAGGTTTTATGATTCATACTTCGAAATCGCCGAAATTTCTTCTACTATTTATTTTTTCCTAATTTGTTATGTTTTTCTTCTATTAATTTCACTAATCCCGCCTGTGGTGAGTACTAAGTATGAATTCTGCATCATATAGCTAATAGCTTGCAGTACATTCGTGATTCAAAATCTGTTTGGTATTATATTTTAGGTAGTATGTGACGTACCAATCAACTTGTTCATGAACTGGTTAATTTTTTTTCTATTTAAAAAATTAAGTAGTTGCAACATCTCATCATTTGTAGTTATTCAAAATGTTATTTTCCTTGGTACTGAATTTTAGAATTTTAGGGATGGGTTGTTTTCTTTATATGGTGTGTAGTTTTGTAAACATCAAAGTTAAATTCTTGATTGATTTTGATTCACCTGATGATGAATGAGTAGGTTTATCAGTGTGTTATTGGGGCTGAAGGGTGTTCTTTTTATAGGATTTCACTTGGACTCTCAGTGAAATTCAATCTCAGTGTGGAAGTTAATAACCTCAGTATATATCAAATCTGCCCAGAAAGATTACACGTCTTGAGTTTTGAGCCAATTCTCTCCCACAAATAATGATTCTCTGCTTCTTCTTCTTCTTCTTTTTCTTTTTTAAATTTAGTTGCAATGGGGTTTACTGTTTTAATTATTTTATTTTTCTCTTGCAGTGACATTGTGTCTAATAATCCTAAAAACGTCTTCTACTTACCTTTCCTTATATGGAAGAACTTAAAAGATGAAATTATATTTAATTTATGTCAGCTGAAGCTTTGTTATGCCTAGTGCCAAGAGTTTTGTTCTTTGTTTCAGAGATAAAACTTGTGGAAGTTCCAGAAATGAACTATACATCTGATGATCAACCCAATCCCCGTGGTGAAATTTGTGTCAGGGGTCCCATTGTTTTTCGAGGTTATCACAAATATGAAACTCATACGTAACTACCTTTCATGCTATGTGCTTCTGAATGAAATTTACCTTGTCATATTTGAAACTACTTGATTTTCAATCAGTTGTGCAGGAGAGAAGTCATTGATGAAGATGGATGGCTTCATACCGGAGATATTGGAACGTGGTTACCTGGTGGTAGACTAAAAATTATTGACAGGTGAGATAGCATCATTCTAATTACTAGTTATAATCCATAATTAATATGATACACGCGGCTTCTTAACATACCACCTGGCATTAGATTGAATCTTTGTTTAACCTTACGCTGCAAGTATGCTCTGTTCAATGAGTAGACTTGAATGGCACTTTACAGAGTGAACTTGCTATGTGCCATTGTATTTTGTCAGTGAGTTCTGTTGGTACGAGACTTATAACTGCATACTGCCTCTATTTAACTTTTATAATTTATATATTTAACTTGTGTAGGATGGGCTTTGAGTCTTGACACCCCTAGATTCCTGTCTACTTACCCGACCCAGTTTTTACAACATTGATTGAAATTGTCAAGCATATGAATGAAAGCTTAAATTTTGTTACAGGAAGAAAAATATATTTAAGTTGGCTCAAGGCGAGTATATTGCTCCTGAGAAGATTGAAAATGTATATGCCAAATGCAAGTTTGTGGCGCAATACTTTGTATACAGTAAGGAAATAAATCAACACACAAATTTGGTGTGTGATCTTTGTATCCTCTCTCTTAATTTACTCCTTGCTAGTTTGCTGATGCTTCTTTTTTCATTTTTAGGTGATAGCCTAAATGCTTCTTTGGTAGCTGTTGTCTCAGTGGATCATGATGTCTTGAAAGCATGGGCCGCTTCAGAAGGCATAATGGTAGTATAAACTTTTAAAACTGTTTTTATATCTAATTGTACTTATTTTTTTTATTTTACCTTTTGTCAATCTATTTTAACTTATATTTTTGTCTAAATTTATTCACATGCAAACTTACATCATTTTGTGATATAGTAAAATTTTTTGTTACATTCAGATTTAATAATCAGATTCAGATGTATCAAATGGTTTTGGTTTAACATCTCTAGTGTAACTTGAACTATTCATTAGAATATTTTTTTAATTATATTATTTTATTTGTAGATCTTTAATGATTCATCTCCCATGAAAGTTGCAGACATTGAAGACATTAGAAGAAACTGAGCTTCTTTTTTTTAAGTGTTAGTAGAAACTTGGCTACAATTCAATAGTTTATGTATATTAATGTAATATTTGGATTTAATGTATAGTTTGATGTATAAATGATGTATTAAATATTAGACTATTTAATATTTGAAATGAATTCTATTTTGTTAATTTCATTAAATTTGTTTATTTGAATTTATATTGATTGAATGAAATCATAATACAGGAATATTATTATAATTTTATTGGATGTCAAATGTAATAATCAATTTTTTTTAAAATAAAAAACATATATTATAACGTACTAAGCAATGTACGTTATGATAGTTGATCACATATTATAACGTACAACAATATATACACGTAATAATATATCACATATTATAACGTACAAAAACTTCTACGTCACAAAACCTTCCATCCTATTATAACAGACAAATGAAAATTTGTTATAATAAACTGCGCATATTATAACGTACTTCAGAAACTACGTTATAATATGTTGAACATATTATAACGTAAATTTCTGCTACGTTATAAAATGCGTAGACTTACTATATCGCCCAGAACTATGTCCCTAGTAACTACGTTATAAACGATCATTTTTGTACGTTATAAAATGTCATTTTTCCACTAGTGTATATTTCGGACAAATTCTATCCATCAATAAAACTTGTTATTATAGTGAGATACAATAAACAAAAATAATATAATTTTCCCAACCTTTTCTTCTTTAGCATGTACAGTACAATTTTTCCCTTTTAGAATAAACTTCATTCTTCATTTTTTATAACTCACAGATATCATCAAACGTGTCTTATAAAAAAGGTAGTGAACGTGACATTCTGTTTACTATGTAAAAAAGTACTAATTTCATTGGCTATTAAAAACTGATTCCATTAATTTCAAAATAATAGAAACTTAATTAAATCAAAATTTGAAAAAGAGTTTAAGCCAAAATTGCTTAATATTTATAAGGACTAAATACCTTTTATCATCACAATTAAGTACTTTAATTTTTTTTAATCATTACTATCAATTGTTATTTTTTATTTAACTAAATGTCTCACATTATAATTTTAATTTTTGTGTCAAATATTTTGAATTAAATTCTAAATTGAAATTGTTGTATGAACAATCAAAGATCACATGTTATATAGATATACAAGTATTATGTAGTGATAAAAAATAATAGTTTTTAAAACATTTATTTCTATAAATAAAGTGATTTAGTATGTAAATAAAAAAATCTTCAAAACATATACTACAATTTAAAACAAATTAAAATTTATAAATAAAATATATTACATACATTCAATATAAAATTATTTAAAATACATTAAAAAAAATTATTTTCATTCTGGAAACACGACCGAGTGTATAAAGGAGTTTTCAATACTACTGTAATCATGGAACAAAATTTGGAAAAGGGACCTCCTACAACATTCTTTTCCACAATGCCATGCATCGTTGACCACTAAATTTTCAAATTAGTTTTCCAAATTGAAGACATGACTATTTTAGTTTTAAAATTCTTTGTAAATTATTATTATTTTTTTTACTTTTCGCAAATTCTGCGTTTTCTTATTTTGTTTCAATTAAACTAGAGTTAATTTTTTTTTGGCAAAATGAAAGATAACAATTGTCTTTTAAAATTTGGACCGCGATATTCCAACAACGCATATTTAACACTGTTTTGACAACGCCACGTGTCGTTGTTTGATTGGTTTGTTTTAAAACTAAAATTTTTTTAAAACCTACGAAACGTAAGTCCGTAACCCTTATTTTTACTGAAATTTCGAAAATAGCCCTTTCTCTGTTCCATTGGAAACGAAGGTGCGTTCTCTTGGAAGGTCGAAGGTCGCGTTTCGTGGCGCTTCACTTTGTTTTGTGTGCGTGGTGTTGTCTCCGTCCAGTTTCGTTTCCTGTTATCGTGCGGAATGGCAAGTTCCGGTGACGATTGTCCGACGACGAAGGTAAGTGGTTTTCCATTCCATGTCGTAGCCTAGTTATTCGGTTTGGGCATCTCGTAGCATGCTTATTTGGTTTGGGTTAAGGTTTGGGGTTTGTATCCTTGTGTTGTGGTTCTTGGGTTATTGGGTTTCGTTGTTTTGATGAATTTATTTTGGTTTATGCAGTTGAGTGTTCGTCACTCTTTTTCGACAAAGTATATATGTACTTTGAACGAACGCTTGACAGACGAGAAAGGATGCTAAACCAAGAGGAAAGAAGAAACAAAAAAGAATTCGCTGAGAAACTTTTATGCGTGCCTTAGAGGAACAAGAATTTCTAATTGAAGAACTTAAAAGGAGGGTTGCAAGTTTGGAGGCACAATTGGCTGAAGAGAAGGCAAGAAGGCAAAATAAAGATGATGTTGGACAAAGTGTGCCTCGTACAGAACCATCCGTGAACACTGGTTTTGTATCCCCTACTGACATTGACGGAAATGAACAACCTTTGAAGACGTATGTCAGGGTTGGATCACGAAGGTGTTACAAGGGAAGAGCACTTAGGACTCCATACACCGGAACCGTAGTGCTTAGAATAAAAAATGAGTGATCTGTGTATTTTAGTTGATGGACAATGTTATTTGGAAAGTAATGATAATTGTAATCATTGTAAATAGATTAAGAAAACAAAGTTTAATGTATCCGATTTAGTGCAATGAAATAAAATTTGAGTTTTGGTTTGAATTGGTCTCATATTTTATTTATTCACTACCATTGTTATTATGAGTTGTGAGTTTGTGGATTTCAGAATGTGGTCATTTTTTTTGTCTCGTAAGTTGCAGGCTTGTTTGTAAGATGTTGGTGTTTGAGTGGTCATTTTGGATAACATGGTGACCAATGTCAAAACCAGTTAATTTGAAGGACAATTTCAGTGGTGGGAGAGGGTGGTTGGTGATGTGATATGAGTCCAAGGAGTGTGGGGTGACCCCTGATCAGTTGGAGGAGCAAGCTCTGCAAGGGATGAGTGAGGGTGTTCAAAAAAGGGTCTGGTAATCGTTTACAGCATCCCTGTAAACGATTACCCGAGACAAAACTGGATTTTGTACAGAAAGTCCAACACAGGTAGTCAGTCAGGTGAACAGGGGTCACCATTGGCCAAAAAACTGACTTTTAGGCAGTTCTGCACCTGTCCGAGGCTGGTCTAGGTGTTTCAGTGGTGGGAGAGGATGGTTGGTGATGTGATGTAAGTCCAAGGAGTGTGGGGTCACCCCTCATCAGTTGGAGGAGCAAGCTCTGCAAGGGATGAGTGAGGGTGTTCAAAAAAGGGTATGGTAATCGTTTACAGCATCCTGGTAAACGATTACCCGAGACAAAACTGGATTTTGTACAGAAAGTCCAACACAGGTACTCAGTCAGGTGAACTGGGGTCACCATTGCCCAAAAAGGTGACTTTTAAGCACTTTTGGACTTTTCTTAGGCTGGTCCTGGTGTTTCAGTGGTGGGAAGTGATGTTTTAGCACACCATGATGGAGGAAAAAAACAATGTTTATGAGATGAGCAACTTGGGTGAGATAACATGCTGTCAACATTGACCTTTTCTGGCTATTTTACTGATAACTTTTCCCACCGACCTTCAAATGATGTGATTCTTTTTTTATTAGAAACTAGACTCAAAAATCTTTCCAATGACTACTAATTTGTATTTTTTGGACATCTGAGTTGGTACAGTTTATTCTTTCAAGTTAGCGTTTCATATATTTTTGCCAACTCTGACCTTTGCTTGTTCGTTTGCTCATAACTTTCTCCACCGAACTCCAAATGAGTTGATTCTTGTTTTGTTGGAATCTATACTCAAAGACCTTTCAAATTATGCCTTAGAAATCAAGTTTACACCTTTTTTGACACTGTAATCGATTACAGCATCCCTGTAAACGATTACCCGAGACAAAACTGGATTTTGTACAGAAAGTCCAACACAGGTACTCAGTCAGGTGAACTGGGGTCACCATTGGCCAAAAAGGTGACTTTTAAGCACTTTTGGACTTTTCTTAGGCTGGTCCTGGTGTTTCAGTGGTGGGAAGTGATGTTTTGGCACCCCATGATGGAGGAAAAAAACAATGTTTATGAGATGAGCAACTTGGGTGAGATAACATGTTGTCAACTTTGACCTTTGCTGGCTATTTTACTGATAACGTTTCCCACCGACCTTCAAATGATGTGATTCTTTTTTTATTAGAAACTAGACTCAAAAATCTTTCCAACGACTACTAATTTGTATTTTTTGGACATCTGAGTTGGTACAGTTTATTCTTTCAAGTTAGCGTTTCATATATTTTTGCCAACTCTGACCTTTGCTTGTTCTTTTGCTCATAACTTTCTCCACCGAACTCCAAATGAGTTGATTCTTGTTTTGTTGGAATCTATACTCAAAGACCTTTCAAATTATGCCTTAGAAATCAAGTGTACACCTTTTTTGACACTGTAAGCGATTACAAGGACACTGTAAACGATTACCATAGTGTTTTTTCTGCAGATTGGCTCTGCACTTGTCCAACTCTGTCCCTTCAGTAAGAATGGCTTCTTCCCCACTTCTTGGGGTCACCTCCCATCACCTACCACCCTCTACCACCAGTCAAACACCAATACCAAGTAAATACAGGTGGACTTGTGCTTTAAATTAACAGTTTTTGCCAATGATCACCCAGGACACTACAACTAACTACTTCAGTTCAACTTTCTGTACAAAACAGTGATTTCTCTCGTGTAATCGTTTACGAGAACACTGTAAACGATTACGACAATGTTTTTTCTGCAGATTAGCTCTGCACTTGTCCAACTTGGTCCCCTCAGTAAGAATGACTTCTTCCCCACTTCTTGTGGTCATCAAACATAACCTTCCAACCAGTAATGACCCTTAAATTCACTTGTATGGTTTTTTGGTCAACAAATCCCTTGCAGAGCTTGCTCCTCCAACTGATGAGGGGTCACCCCACAGTCCTTGGACTGACATCACATCACCAACCACCCTCTCCCACCACTGAAACACCTGTATCAGCCTCAGACAGGTGCAAATTTGCATAAAAGTCACCTTTTTTTCCAATGGTGACCCCTGTTCACCTGACTGACTACCTGTGTTGGACTTTCTGTACAAAATCCAGTTTTCTCTCGGGTAATCGTTTACACGGATTCTGTAAACGATTACCAGACCCTTTTTTGAACACCCTCACTCATCCCTTGCAAAGCTTGCTCCTCCAACTGATGAGTGGTCACCCCACACTCCTTGGACTCACATCACATCACCAACCACCCTCTCCCACCACTGAAACACCTGGACCAGTCTCAGACAGGTGCAGAAGTGCCTAAAACTCAGCTTTTTTTCCAATGGTGACCTCTGTTCACCTGACTGACTACCTGTGTTGGACTTTCTGTACAAAATCCAATTTTCTCTCGGGTAATCGTTTACACGGATGCTGTAAACGATTACCAGACCCTTTTTTGAACACTCTGAGTCATCCCTTGTAGAGCTTGCTCCTCCAACTGATGAGGGGTCACCCCACACTCCTTGGACTCACATCACATCACCAACCACCCTCTCCCACCACTGAAACACCTGGACCAGCCTTAGACAGGTGCACAACTGCCTAAAACTCAGCTTTTTTTCCAATGGTGACCCCTGTTCACCTGGCTGACTACCTGTGTTGGACTTTATGTACAAAATCCAATTTTCTCTCCAGACCATTTTTTCAACACTCTGACTCATCCCTTGCACTACTTCGTCCCCCTACTCATCACGGGTCACTCCACACTTCTTGCGTTTACATCAATGACCAACACCCATCTACCCACTCAGAATTTGATCAACTCCTTCCCATTAATTACCATTAATTTTACTGAAAATGGTCTCGTACTTTTCAAATTCTTATTATAATGATGTGTTCATTTTTCAATCACTACTTTTGTCATTATAAGTGAGATTAACACAAAGTAAAAATGACAGAGCGAGAGAGCGAGACAACGACAGCGAAGATGGAAGCTTCGAAGACGAACGACAGAGCGAGAGAGCGAGACAACAACAGCGAAGATGAAAGCTTCGAAGACGAACGACAGAGCGAGAGAGCGAGACACAAGATGGAAGGGTTGAACGAACTTCTTTCCCACCCTAAACCGCCAAACCCAATTCTTTAAATTTTACCCTGGAAATCCCAAAATACCCCTCGCCCCGTAACTCTTTCTCTGTTTTATTTTCAAATTATTTATCCAATGCAGAGCTGACACGTGGCGTTGTGAAATTGGTGTCAAAATTTCGTTGTCCAAATAACATTTTCCTTAAAATTTTAAGTCTAAAACGATGACCCCTTTAGTCTTAAAGATTAAGGATCATGATATTCTAACAACGTCAATTTGACAAAAATTTGACAACACCACGTGTCAAGTTTTAACTGGTTGAATTTGAATGTTTTTTTTAATTTAAAATCTGATTTGGAATGGGTTGAAGTTTGGATTCTGAAACTGCCCTCTTCGTTTTCGAACTCTATCTTCTCTCCTTATCAGTGTCTTCTCTCTCCATTTTAGGGATTTGAATTTCATTTCAACTTCTCTTCATAGCAATGTTGTTCGTTCTCCATTTTAAGGGTTTCGTTTGTTTTCAACATCTCTGTGTCCCGCTTCCCTGTCACCATTGTTTTCGTTTGAATGTCTGTGGACATTGGGTTTGTTTGTTTGTCTTGTAGATTACAATTGTCTCCTTCGGTGTCTCTGTGAACTTGTCTTCTTTGTTTGAGTTAGAGATTAGCGTTGTTTCGTTCGGTGTGGATTCGGTGGAAGTTGTTACCTTTTTTGTGCAATGGGTTCGTCCGGTGACAATGGTTGTTCGAACAAGGTATGAACTTTTTCCTGTCTCTGTATTCGTATTTTGGGGAGGGGATTTTGGTGTTGCATGTGTTGGTAGTTTTTTTGGTGTGTGTTGCTTTTGGGTTCTGACTTACGTTGGTTATTTGTACCAAAATACATTTTTTTTGCAGTTGTTTGTTAGTCACTCATTGAAAACGAAACGTATTGCTTCTTTGAATGACATTTTGAGTGAGGAGCAGAAGTCCATTGACTTTCGATGATTTTTAGAATTACATGATAATATTAAGATTGGAAGGAATATTTTGAGCGATTTATTGATTAGATGGGATGATGACAAAGGTGATTTTAGTTTTAGAGATAAATTTGTTGAATTCAAGGAAATAGATGTCAGCTTAAGCCTAGGGTTGGGTTTGGTTGGTGAGCAGATTAAATTGAATGAAAACAAACTTAGTGAAAGTCATTGTCGGAAGTACTTTGGTGATGGAAAATATGAATTTATTTTGAAGCAACACAAAAAGTTGCCTGCAATAGATGTTTGTAAGTTGTACATTTTGGTAGCAATTAGTGAGGTATTGTTTCCTAATCGCAGGAGAACAATATTCCTAATTTTGTTTGAAATTGTTGATAGAATAAGTGATTTGGGAACTTTTTGTTGGGGTCGTATAGTGTACCATTATCTACTTAGCAGTCTGTGCAAAGCTTGTACAACGTGGAATAGAGGAAAAGGTGCAACCACTGTTTATGTGGATAGTTGTGGTGTTCCAGGTAAATTTGTTCCGTGGATTGTTTGTTGTTTGTGAATTGAGATGACTAATTATGACGTATATGATGTATTTCAGGTTTGGTTTTGTAATCGTTTCATTCCTTTGAATGTTTGTGTACATAAATATCCAAGATTTTTGCATTGGATGAATATAAATGTTGGTGACAAGTTCATTAAACGTGCAATGGAGACGGGTGTGGTATGTACTTAATTGTTTTATTACATTTGTTTGAATGAATGTTTTATGTAATGGTAATTGTGATGAAGTTGCAGATGCTTGATGATTATGGTGCATCAAGGACAGAAAATAGTCAAACATGTGTGAAAGCATCAATTAATTCAAATGGAGAGGAATTGAATAAACAAGACAAATAAACAATCTATACAAACTCATAAAAGGTATTAATGATGCTTTAGAGGAACAAGATGTTGTAATTGAAGAACTTGAAGAAGAGTTATCTGGATTGCAGGCTGAGCTGCTTCAAGAGAATAATAAAGATGAAGGTGGTTACAATACACTGTGTAACCAACATGATTTTTACAATAAGTTTGACTGTGAGGGAGGAGTTTACAGTCATGAAATTGTTATGAAGGAAAGAGTACGTCGAAAACGTTACAAAAGCCAAGTTTGTAGAACTCCCTACACTGGATGTTGTCCGAAACTTGATTGATTAATGTAATTTGTGTTTATTCCAGTATTAGGATGATGTTTAATTATGGATAGTTGTATTTCGAACAATTTTCTTTGGTATTGTTGATAAAGAAAGTGGTTGTTTCATATTTGAATGTTATATTAATTCCATTTGTTGTTTAGTAGTAGTGGGAAGTTTTAATTGTGGTACTTATATGTAATAGTAATCGATTATAAGTCCCCTGTAATCAATTACAACGGACTTATAATCGATTACTATTACAGAAATCGAAATGTGTACCAAAAGTATGTTCGCGCTACCCAGAAATGGTCAAATAACTCCTCAGTAGTGTTTGATAGTGTTTTTTCAGTGTTCTGAATAGGGGCGCACCCTGTTGGTCATTGTGCAACGTGTTGTGAACCATATTTCAAAAAGTCCGAGTTGTATGCGTTTGGAAGAGGAAACGAAGGTGTTCCCAGGTTCAGAGTTCATAGCAGGGAAACCTGGGACAAACTAACGGTGTTGTAATCGATTACCAGGGACTCGTAATCGATTAATATAACAACAATCTCATTCTGTACCAAACGTATGTCTGGTCTACCCACACATGGTTGAATAACTCCCAGTAGTGTTTTTTCAGTGTTTGCCAGGTTCAGAGATCATGGTAGGGAAACTTGGGACAAACTAACAGTGCTGTAATCGGGGACTCGTAATCGATTAATATAACAACAATCTCATTCTGTACCAAAAGTATGTCTGGTCTACCCACACATGGTTGAATAACTCCCCAGTAGTGTCTGGTACTATTTTTCAGTGTTTGCCAGGTTCAGAGATCATGGCAGGGAAACTTGGGACAAATTAACGGTGTTGTATGGGGAGTTGTTCAATCAAAATAGGGGAGCAGCCATGCAGTTACGATAATCAATAAACTCACTCCAACAAAAAACAAACACAACCAAAATCAATATTACGAATAGTTTAGCTGTATTCATTATTACTCGAACAAGTTCACATGTACATAAATCCAACTAATAGACTTCCAATAGTATAATTGTGTACAATGTATATTCTTTTACTAGTGATGAAGAATATAAACGAAGGACACATTTCTAATGCTATAGTAATCCAAAATGTGCAGCGTATCCAATCTTCGCACGTTGTCCTCGTCCAGGATCCAGTCACATATATACTTTTTCCTAAACGCAACCAACTCTTCCTGAAATTAACATATTGGAATTCATAACCATTGTCAAGGGTCTAATAATGTAATATTGACAAATTCATAATTTCACATACATTTGTATAATCAGGCATGCTTTTCCCATCATATTTCTCCTCTCCATCCCAAATTTCAATAGCTTTCATCATGATTACACCACAATCGTATCTGTTCAAATTAAAAAAGACATACATTACTTTTGTTAATGGAAACACAATTTTTTAACACATTGGTAATATAAAATTACGTGTTTGGTTGGACTTTCTCAACTAACAAAGGACACTTCGAAACTTCAAGTTTATCCGTCAACAAACCCCAAAACCGTTGAATATTTTGAGCCTGTATGGTTACAATAACCAAAACAGTGACTTTAAACTAACTACGATTTAACCACTCATTTTCCAAAAAAATTTGTAATCATGGTAAAGCTTACAATGCTTCTATTAATCCGACAACGTCCTTTGATACCATTGGCAAGTGAGTCTATGACATAAAACTGAAAATTGCAGACCTTCAGTGCATAACACCACCAAGGACCATCACTTACAATTGGGATGAACACTTACAGATTGTTTGGAATATGTCAAAATAGTAACCCACATTAAAATACAAGTATCTGCTTACAAAGTACATCTTACTCACCCAATCAGCAGACGATAAGGCCTCAAGTCGAACCAGATCGTATCAGAAATATGGCTGGTAGTCAAGAAGTTGTCACACATGTTGATTCGCTGGTCGTTTCCTATAGTCGTGCAACACATGGGTCTTCAATATCAAATTAAACCATCATTAAACAACCATGTCAATGTTAAATTCTACCCTACAAAAAACCAACAACATCTAATTAAACCATTTACCCCAAACATAGGACTGAATACAATCCTCTTTATGACTCCACTCAACCTTCTTTCAAAGCACATGAACATTGTTGCTGCAAAAATTAAAGCCTACATAACAATTAACAACTTTAACATCAAATTTATGAACTTTCTAAATTGAATGACAACAGTAATTAAAGTCAACTGTATAATTACCATGTTGTCTACACATTGCCTTGGCCCTAAAGAGCTACATTCACTTATGCTCAACAGTTGAGACATAATTTCAGAGACGTAGCTGAAAAAACAACATTATTAAATCAGGTACCAATATCATTAACCATAAATTCAGGCACCAATAACAACAAATTATAAAACATTATTGTGTTCTAACCTCCGTGAAATGTCTCTTCGTGTAACTGCATGGTACAACATATCCAAATCGACCACTGTTCTTGGATCACCAACAAAAGAACACAAAGGCACTACATTCAAGGGTTCTACATCCACATCTCCTTCACCATCATCAACACCATCGCCAACGTCAATGACAACTATTGGATGGTCACCGGCTACTCCTTCTTCTTCTACAATCGTTGTACAAGCTGGTTCTTCATCTACAGGTTCTTCATTTTCTTCATCTCCAAGTTCTTCATTTTCTTCATCTTCAGGTTCTTCATTTTCTTCATCTGCATGTGCACCTCCTTCATTACCCTCACCTTCAACATCACCAACAACTTCAGGACCTGAACGAAATGGTTCTACAACGACATCTCCTTCGCCATCATGAACACATCGCCAATGTCAGTCAAAAGTACTGGATGCTCAAGGGATACTCGTTCTTCTTCTACAACAGTTGTAGAAGCAGGTTTGTCATCTGTAGGTTGTTCATCTTGTTCATCTGCAGGTTGTTCATGTTTTTCATCTGCAGGTGGTTCATGTTGTTCATGAAATGAAGGAGATTGTTCCACCTTTCGAAACTTTAGACGATCACCAAGTACCTTCCTAACAGCCACAATTTCATCTCTGAGTTTTCTTATCTTGACATTGTTTGTTCTCAGTTTTTCCTCAGTGGGTAATGGCCAATTTTCATCATATTCATTTTCAGGTGGTACTTCTTCACGCTTGGAACCTTGACGCCTCAATCCCTATCCAAATTGAAAGCACGACGTATGACGGGATTTAGACAATCATTGTCACTGAGGTACCAATCAAATTGTACCTTTGACAATGACAATGACAATAAATATACAACAATCACATAACAATAGCAAAAATCATAAAAAATAACAACATAAGTTCATAACAATGTTACTTACCTCGGTAGTCCTAAACATAACATCTATTTTTTTGGTTGTATAGTTTAACAAACAAAATCGCCTAACGCGCAGAAATTCCTTGGCAGAACAATCATCATGCAAACCAAGTCGTTCATACACCCAAAGCTACAGTTAAAACAATCAAACTAATCAGAACATTTATTACTATGGATTGACTTAATACAACAAACAACCACAATAAATCATACCTGCAAAACAACAGCATTCCCACTTATGCTCAAAGAATCAGCAATCGATCCAGAAAGTAGTTTCTTATTACATCTATTTAGACTATGTACAAGATATGTATGTACAACACTACTCCAATCATAACTAGACAAACTGTCTAAGTCATCTAAGACTAAACAAGGCATGTTCGACACATATCTTGCCTTCCTAGGAAAAAAGAACACCACAAAACAAACTAATACATACAAGCGACACACCACATCTACCTCACTATCATCATTACCTACAAGCACATTGAACATATCTATGAGGTCTTTCAATTTCTTAGATTTTGAAGTAAAGGATTCATCAACTTTACCCACAACTGATTCATCAAAAGGAATACTTGCAACGAGCTACTAACTCGGTTCTGAACGAACCAAAGCGTAAAGTGGAGAATCGAACTCGGTTGCTGCAAGAATCGAGGTATAGGACTCTGCTGCACACCTGCCAACCTAAAAAAGCTCTGCAACCTCTAACGTTTGAGCTTCCGTTTATGCACCGGTTTATATTAAACCGAGGTCGTAACGTGTTTATGCCTCGATTGTGTAAAAAACCGAGGCAGTAAGCCTCTGTTTAGGCACCGGTTTGTTTTGAACCGAGGTGATATTTGCTTTATGCACCGGTTAAGTGAAGAACCGAGGCATATATATTTAAATTTCTTTCACGAACGAACTGCCTTCGCTCATCTTCTTCTCAGCACTGCTACAGAAACGTTATAGAGAAAAGAAAACAGTGCACCCAACTTTGCTCCGTCGCCCTGTTGTCTCCTCCTCTCGGCGTTTGCACCGTTTATCGTCGTCGTCTCCGGTGTGGTTGCGTGTGCCTCCGTTTGCGTCTGCCAGAGCTTTCGTCTGTTGTCTGCCTCGGCTTTGGTGGTTGCGGTTGCGCCTGTGCTTCCTTCTCCGTCGCCGGTGCCGATGCTGTGTTGGTTTCGTCTGCTTGTGCTTCCATTTCAATCGCAGATTTCATTCTCCGCAACTGCCACACTCCCAGGTAATTGCACCGTAAACTTTCTCCATCTTCATTGTTTGTGTAATTTGTGGTATTAGAAACTTTGGCATGAAAAACAATACTAATTAATTAACCAAATTAATTAATTGCTTGTGATCAAGTAATCAAAACTAAGGAAAAAATAGAAAATGTTTTTATGTGTGGTATGAGATGAATATGAGAGTTATTTTAATGTGTAGATTATTATTGCTAGTATAGAAAAATGAGATAAATATGAGGGTTATTTTAATGTGTAGATTATTATTGGTAGTGTAGAAAAATTTATTCTTGATAAACTTGATTTAATAAGGATATATATTCTTCAAATCTTATGATATGCTTGAATATATTGCTTGTAACTGTGAATTAGCCTTAGTTTCCCGTTTAAGATTCAATACAAAAATTATTTACTATCTCCATATTTTTTTAACAAACATACTTTTTAGAAATGAAAATAGAGGAGATGGTAATAATAATTTACAAGTCTTGAATCTTGAATTGTCCGATTGGACAGTTTAAGAAGAGTAATAATTTTTTCATAGTTTATTATGATATATCAATTTTAATATACATGTCTTAAATTTCACGAAAATTTTTCGTTGTATTTTGTATTGATCTTCGGGTGCATATTTGATTGTGATTTATAATCACTTTCATTTCGTGTAACCTGAAGACCAATGTGAAATGCTGGCAAAATTTCGTGAAGATTAAGATATGTTGTTTAAAATTGATATGTTTAATAAACTAAAAAAAGTGAATCTTCTTGAATGGGATAGGGTCACACCTTGAATACAAACACGATCAAAGTGATCATTCAAGATTATTGAAATTGTGTAAACAATTTCAGTAAACATGCGTACGAATAAAGGGTGGATTAATTTACCACGCATCAGCACTGAGTACGAGAGAGGGGTAGAAGAATTTATAGAGTTTGCGCAACGTAATACGAGTACAAGTGGTGATGATGAAGTCAAGTTCAGATGTCCCTGTGTGAACTGTTTGAATGGGAGGAAGTTGAACGCAACTGATATTAGGGAACATCTTATCTGAGATGGTTTCATACGAAGTTATACAACATGGATATGGCACGGTGAATTAACAGACTTTCCAACTGTCTCTCCAACTGAAAATGTTTATGATTCCACAATGGATATAAAAGATCAAGCCGAAGAAGACAACTTAGAGGACATGATCCGCGATGTTGGCGCAGAAGCTTTTGCCCAAGCGCATGTGTATGAAACGATGTCCACTGATGCGGAGACTCCTTTGTATGCGGGTTCAACCAAGTTCACACGATTGTCAGCGGTGTTAAGGCTCATGAATTTAAAGGCGAGCAATGGCTGGAGTGATAAGAGTTTTACAGAATTGTTGTCGTTGTTGAATGAAATAATGTCAGATGGAAATACGTTACCCAATCGTAATTATGATGCAAAAAAAATTCTTTGTCCGATAGGTATGGAATATAAACGAATACATGCATGTCCGAATGATTGCATATTATATAGGAATGAGAATGAAGTTTTGATAAAGTGTCCAAAATGTGGGTTATCACGATACAAGTCAATAAACAACGGTGAAGATTGTGGTCACACAGAAAAGAATGGTTCTGCTTTGAAAGTAGTTTGGTACCTTCCACTAGTTGTTAGACTTAAGCGTTTGTTTGCGAATCCCAAAGACGCTAAAAACCTAAGATGGCATGCAGATGAGAGACAACTGATGGGTTGCTTCGTCATCCAGCTGATTCAAAGCAATGGAAAATTATTGATCAAGAATTTCTCCAATTTGGTGAAGAATGTAGAAATCTACGATTTGGCTTAGCTACTGATGGAATGAATCCATTTGGTAATTTAAGTACCAATCATAGTTGTTGGCCCGTTATACTGATAATTTACAACTTATCTCCTGGATTGTGCATGAAAAGAAAGCACATGATGTTGTCAATGTTGATATCTGGTCCAAAGCAGCCTGGAAATAACATCGATGTTTATCTAAGGCCACTAGTTGAAGACCTGAAGTTGTGGGTTGATGGGGTTGAAATATTTGATGCCTTTGCTTCAGAAACTTTCATGATGCATGCCATGTTATTTTGCACCATTAATGACTTCTCAGCTTACGATAATTTGTCGGGGTACAGTGTTAAAGGTCATAAAGCGTGTCCTATATGTGAAGAAAACACTGCAGCTCAACAATTAAAACACGGAAGGAAGACAGTGTATATGCCTCATCGGCGATTTTTACAATCTAATCATCCATATCGAAGTTTAAAGAAAGCATTCAATGGAGAACAAGAGAAAGACAATGCACCCATTCCATTTACTGGACTTGAAGTTGCTGAGAAAGTTAATAGAGTACATCATATATTTGGGAAAACGTCGAAGAAGTCTTCTGTAACGACCCCTTGGAAGAAGAAATCAATATTCTTTGATCTTCCATATTGGTCAAAGTTAGATGTTAGACATTGCATAGATGTCATGCATGTTGAGAAAAATGTCTGTGATAGCTTGATTGGTACACTACTAAACATCCAGGGAAAAACAAAAGATGGAGTGAATGCGCGTTTGGATTTGGTTGACATGAAGATCCGAGAAGAATTGGCACCAAGAGAGATTGGTAAACGTACTTATTTGCCCCCTTCATGTTACACAATGTCCAAACAAGAGAAGATAAGTTTTTGTCTTTGTTTAAAGAGTATCAAGGTACCACAAGGTTACTCTTCAAATATCAAGAGCTTAGTGTCAATGCAGGACTTAAAGCTTGTTGGACTGAAGTCTCACGATTGCCACGTCTTAATGCAACAGTTGTTACCAGTGGGAATTCGTGGAATTTTGCCCAAAAAAGTTAGGCTGACCATAACTCGATTGTGCTCATTTTTCTCGTCAATTTGTAGTAAAGTCATCGATCCTACAAAGTTAGATGAACTTCAAAGCGAAATTATCATCATCTTGTGTCAACTAGAAATGTTTTTCCCTCCATCCTTTTTTGACATCATGGTGCATTTACTTGTTCATTTGGTCACAGAAATAATGTTGTGTGGACCAGTATACTTAAGATGGATGTACCCTATTGAGCGTTATATGAAGATTTTGAAAGGGTACGTCAAAAATCAATATCGTCCAGAAGGTTCGATGATTGAAAGATATATTGCTGAAGAAAGTATTGAGTTTTGTTCTGAGTATATGACTAAAGCAAATCCGATAGGAGTCCCTCGGACATCATGGTTGAGTAGATATTCTACAAGTAAAAGCATCCGAGGTGTGAATGTGGTGACGAAAAGTCGTGAAGAATTGATGCAAGCACATCTATACATATTAAACAACACAGATGAAGTGATCCCATTTTTGGAAGCTCACAAAGCCGTTGTAGGGGACAAGTATCCACGACAATCAGAGAAATGGTAGTTGATGGAGCATAACAGAACATTCTTGTCCTGGTTCAAATCTGAAGTTTCGAAAGAATCACGGTCCTCTGAGACTTTGTTGTGGTTAGCAAATGGCTTGAAGTTTGATGTTGTATGTTGTACAGGATACGAAATTAATAATTGCACATTCTATACAAAAACTTTGGATGATAAAAGCACAGTACAAAATAGTGGCGTCAGTCTAGAAGCTGAGTCGCTACAGTTTTCCACATCCAAAGATCAAAATCCTATAGTAGGATCCATGAGATACTATGGTAGAATTGAAGAGATATTTGAAGTTGATTACACTAAGTTTTCCGTTGCACTTTTCAAATGTAAGTGGGTAGACAATAAGAGTTGTGTCAAAATAGATGAATCTGGTATGACACTTGTTGATTTTCGAAAGGTTGGTTATAGAGACGAACCGTTCATCATGGCATATCAAGCAAGTCAGGTTTTTTATGTCAAAGATCCTGCATCTGACCATTGGTATGTTGCTTTCCAAGGAAAAAGGAAAATTGAAGATAAAGAAGAGAATCTAAGTAATATTCATATCGCTGACAACCATCCATTTAAAACGACAACAAATTTGGATGACGACCCTCTAATTGATGATATACAAGCAATACGAGAAGATCACAATGAGGGAATATATATATGACCAATCCATATGATTATGTATAAATTTCATGTTTGTGTAAATATTTATGGCTTTTGTTAAATAATATATGTTATTTTATAAGTGTTTTATTTATATTTCATTTTATTTATTGTGACAGATATATGGCTGAGTCACCTCATTCGTCGGGCGATGAAGTCCCCACCACTTCTAGACGGACGAGAGGAGCAACGAGGTTACGTCAACTAATACTTAGAAGAAATGCAGGTGAGAGGACACCTGTCATTATTGACGTGGTCACTGGAGTTGCATCTGGCCCAAATGCAGATGGATTTAGGTCTTACCTTGGGGTATTAGCACGTGATCGTATCTCTATACTTACTCCATCCTTTGACCATGTTTCTGAGGCTGATCGAAATCTCATCTGGCAAGATCTATTGGTAAGTTAAGCAATATTGCTCCAAATTCTATATTCATTATATTGATAAATCTGTAATTGTTAAGCAATATTACTTTCTTTGTTGCAGATAACGTTTGATATGCCAAACGTCGAGAGCTTAAGGAATAGGTGTTTATCTGCAATTGCAGAAAGATTTCGAGGGTTTAAGACAAAATTGACGTCTAGATATATATTTGGACCAAAAAGTGATGAAAATCCATGTTCCAAATATTCAGCAATTGACGAAGAAACTTGGCGTCAGTTTGTAGAGCTTCGTTCATCTGAGGCGTGGCAGGTAACTGCAGTAAAATCATTCAATTCATCCTTCATAATTTTCTACCATGACAATCGTTTAATTTTGTCACAGGAAAAAAGGTCAAAAGCACAGGGTATAAGCGCTCAGAATAAAAATCCACACCTATTGTCTCGTGGTGGATATAGGAAGCTTGAAGAGAAAATAATGAAGCAGAAGTCAGATAGTAGACTTCCACTTTCTGAGGGTGGTGACCCTCTTCCTCCTCCTTCACCACCATCTCGGCACGACAAGTGGAAGTTAGCCCGTATGAGACCATCGGGCTCCTACACTTCCGAGTCTGCCAGAGTGATGAGTCGTTATTTCTTGAATTATATTTAGTTTATTGCACTTAAATAAACCAGGGAATTGTGTTTAATTGTTTGTTATTTTCCCGTTTTTCGAATTCCGCTTAATTTGGTCTGAAATTTGTAATTGTGCTAATTTGGGTTTTCTGAGCTGATTAAGTGCATTTTTGAAGTGCAGGAAAATTTTGGAAATACATTTTGGGACATCAGGAAGAATGCCAAATAAATCCAAGACTCTCCACACAGACATTTTAGAATTAATTAAATTGTAATTCAGTAGTTTAGAATTTCTGTATCAACTTTTACATTTTGGGACAATTTTTGATAAAGTAGACTAGACCCAAAATGTGAAAGAAAAATGATTTGGCACCTTAGGGTTTTTGTGTGGACGCCACCCTTATTAAAGGTGACCCACGGCCCTTGGAAATAGCCAGCCGCCACTTGACACGGACCACTTACACTTTGTTTTGGCCACTGTTTTTTTTAGTTTCTCTTCTCTCGGTCTTGAACGTTGGGAGCATGAATGAAAAGCACATTTGAATTTTTTTTTTCCATTTCCTTTTTGCAAGCCCTGGATTCATAAGAATGTTTATTTGATTTTCATTATGAAGAGTGCAAGGTTTAAGTCCAACATTGTCACGGTGTGAGAGAATGGTAGCAGTAAGGTGTTGGTGAGGTGGAGTTGGAAGCATTGAAGCTGGAAGTGTCACGGCTGGAAACTTGAAGGAGGCGCTGATTCATGGTGGAAGGAAGGCACAAGTGTGCTTATTGAAGCGTGGAAGAGGGGAGAATTCATCTTCACAGCTGGAAGCAAGAAAGCGTTGGTGTGCACGGTATATGTTAATTTTAATTGGAGAAAAGTAGGTGCTAGAGGTGTGTGGTCCAGCCGCCACCTAAGTAAAAGCTTGTGTGCGTTGCTTGGAATGGGAGGTTGCACTGGAACGTGGAGCTAAAAGAGAATGAAGCGGTGTTACATAGTTTTGCTGGAAGCAAAACGGTGATTGAAGGTGCTGGAAGCAGAATGAAATGTTGATTGAGTAGGAGAGAATGAACGTACGGGATTGGTGATGTGTTGGAGCTGGAAGAAGTAGAAGCACGTGAGAGTGTTGTCATGGCTGCACCCGCGGGATGGAAGTTGGAATTGCAGAATGGTGTGCACGCATATGTGGAGCTGGAGAAAGGAAGGAGAAGCATTGAGAATGATTTGGAAGCGGTGTTGAATGGAACGTTAGGCAAGGAGAAAATCGTGTCACGGGAATGAGGAGCACGTTGTTATGAATAGGGAAGGGGCTGGAATGATCTTTTTGAGTTTCTCAATGAATGAAAAAGATTCACTTTGCTTTTCAATTGAAAAATCAGTCCAGCACGTGATGGAAGGTGCATTCCATTTTGTTAGTAGCTGACACGTTCACGGAGAAAGGCTACCCATTTGCAATTTAGGAATTGATACTTTGTAGAAAGGAGTTGGTGGTGTGCACGGTGATTGGGTGATGGGACGTTGGCAGCAGAGGCACATGCGTGAATTAGCTTTGGAGAGGGCTCCTTTATTTTCTTTCTAGAAGCACAAATGAAGAATGAATGCAGTACCCATAAGCTTGTCACGGTAATGAAAAAGAAAAGGGAGTAGGTGGTGTGCTGAAACATGGAAGGGCTGGAAGAGCAGCACGGTGATGAGATCTCCTTTGCATTTAGATTTAGCTTAGTAGGTGTGCACTCGGTGATTGAAGAATAGAAGAAAAATGGTTCAAAACAAATTTTATTTTACGACTTGAAGCGTTTATTTTTTTTCCCGTTTCTGTGATGAATTATTTATTTTATGTTTAGGTTACAACATTGTGCATTTAATGTTTTAGTTTGACTGTTGCACTTGAACAACTTGAATTGTGTTTGCATATTGATCTGTTGTAGTTTCCATTTTAATGCTTTTATTTATATTCGGTTGTGTTTATTTTTCATTTTTTTTTAGTTTAATTGCATGCACAAAAACATTTTCAAAACCCCCCCACTACGTGTTGATCTGAGACTGAACCCAATTTGGTCCTTGAGAGACGACCTAGGAGTCACTTCCTAGTCTATACTGCATTCTTTTATGCACAACTTTTGTTGGGAGGTGCGACCCTCTCATCACAGAGAAATATCTGAACGAATTGTAAGATGTCATTTCTTATTATATTATATTAATTTTGTTATATATCTTATATAGATATTTCAAATGATTTTGAACTTTTGTTATGTGACAGGACTCCTTGGTTGAGCAGAGATCCCAAGGTCAATTCACACAAGAAGGTCGTCAAGATATTCTTGCCACAACTATTGGACGACCTGAGCACCCAGGACGGGTGCGTGCTGTTGGGACTGGCATAGGCATACGATAGTTTTTTGGGTCTTCCTCGCGTCCATATTCATACGAAAAGATGAAGGAGGAAATAAGAAAAGAGATGACGCAAGAGATCACAAAGAAGGTTCGAGCAGAGTTGTATGATGAAGTTGCTGAAATGGTTGCGCGCCAGTTCCAGCAGCATTATGAGGATTATGGCAATCGTCTTCCACCATCTCCTGTAGCGGAACATGTTGTGCCCCCTACAGGTAAGGTTATTTATTTTTGGTTACTAATTTACTTTTTGCATAAACTAACATTTAATTTGACAGGTAGAAGCGGTAAAGGAAGTTGCTCAGCTGCCGGTGCCCCAAGGGACGACATGGATGACACTCGTCCATATGAGTTATATATTCTCTCTGATACTGGGACCATGCTAGTGGCTCGTGGTACAGTTTATGAGACAGTCACTGTAGTGCATGGTGTACAACTTGCAGAAGATGAGGTCAAGGTCACGGTAGATGAAGTTGTCATAGTGGATGTCGTTCTTCCTGTGCCTACAGATGAGTTCTTCACTGTGGAAGAAGTATTTAGGTCCTTTGTCGCCTGGCCTAGACATTTGGTTGGTCATGTATCTAATCCCCCGGTAAACACTCGTACTATATACTTCTCAATTTTAATATTTACTTGTAATTGACGTTATAACATAACCATTTTTGCATTTAATAGCAGATAGGTTAAGAGAGAAGTCCTAGACCGAAGAAGACTCATTTATCTGAGGATGACCCTCTTGGTGCGTTAGACGAGCTTGCTAAACTCATTTCAGATGTGCCGATGAATGTACATTGGGATTCTACTACATTTGGAAGAGAAGCTCAGATCCCATTGTACTTGCATCATCAAGATGTTAGGGAGCTTGAGTCGGGGAGAGACGAAATTAATATTACACTCATTCAGCTGTGGATGATGTAAGTTTATGAAAACTTTTATATATAATTCTATTTTATCAACTTACTTATATCATATTATTTCTTCATTTTAGGTAACTGTTTGATGTTAGTAACAAGAAGGGGTTCAACGATGTATATGGGTTCATTGACCCCTCTATGACTCATGAAAGAAATAAATTTGATGATATCCAGACATACATCACCAGCTGCTTTGGAATGGGGAAGGAGATATATTTTCTCCCTTATATACATGGGTAAGTGAAGTTTGTTAACTTCAACACATTCATTTATTAATTTTGGTATATCATTCATAAGTTATTACCAATTTTAGGTGTCATTGGCAGCTACTTGTGATCTCCATACCGGAGAACACGGCTGTGTGGTTTTGTTCATTGCATAAGTCTCCTCCCAGCCCTCTTAGACATGTAGTAGATTGGTAAGAATGTCAATGTGTGGTCCTTTTTTTATATAAATGTATGCTAAAGGAATTTTTTTTAATAGTTCCCTTGCAACACATATGATGTTATCTGGGAGATCTACTGCTACAGCTAAAAAGCTTGCATGGGTTTCCCTTAAGGCACTACTACAAAAATGCAAATAGATAGCGCCAAATAGATAGCGCTTTTTGAAATAAGCGCTATCTATGAATTTGGGGAACCAATAGATAGCGCTTATTTAAAAAAGCATTGTCTATAACTGCGAAAATAGATAGCTCTTTTTTAAAAATACGCTATCTATAAATTTTTAATATTATTTTTTAATTCTATAATTTAAAATATATCAATAGATAGCGCGTATTTAAAGGAGCGTTATCTATGAAAGAGCAAATAAATAGCGCCCTTTAAATTAGCGCTCTGTATGGAACACAATAGATAATGCGTTTTATATTAAGCGATATCTATGATCATTAAAACAATTTCAGTTCGCGCTTCTCCTTCGACCTTATTCGTTTCTGCTTAGACGATATTCGCGTTTCTCTCTGCTTAGACGTTTTCATCTGCGTATGCTTTCATTAGTGCGTGTTTCCTTCGTTTTACATCAGTGCAAGGTCTCCCAAGCTGTAGGGTTGTCGTTTTAGGTATCACGTTCCTTCTTCGTCCTTCTCTTCTTTGTTTCGTTTCTGGTTACTTTTCAGCTTACATCCTCTGCCCTTTTCATCTGCGTGTGGCGTCTTTGCTCCTTCGTTTCAGTTGTTGTTTTCATAAGTGCGCGTTGCCTCAAGCTGTAGGGCTCCTTCGTTTCAAGGCTAACGGTTCAAGGCTAACGGTTCAGGTATCATGTTCCCTCTTCCTCTTCTCTATTTCGGTTCTTTTTTGCCCTATTTTCGTTTTAAAGGGGATGGACATAAAAAAATAGCAGAATGATAACAATGTATTGAGCCCAATGTTGTCGTTTGGCTCTTTGGTATATTCCGATTGAATAGAAATTTTAACCTTGATTGAAATTGAGTTTAGTCTGTGTTTCAAATTTCTACTTGCAATGATTCTGGAGCAAAGGTAGGTAAAGGTTGTTTTGGCATATATGTTGCATTATAGTTAAGGGTTGCTGCATATGGGTTGCATTATAGTTAAGGGTTGCTGCAAAAACTCTTCAAAATAGTTATGAAGGAGTTCAATCCAAGAAAAAATAGATTCGATAGTTAGACCTGTGAGTGAACCAAGTCTGATCATCAGGATCTGCATAAAACATGGTAAATAAATAGTTAAGAGTGCCTTCCACTCTGAACATAAAAACCTAGAAAATGTCCGTTAACAAAGTTCTAAATTCAAAGTAATTTCATTTGTTTTTCACTTTAAAATTCTCCAAGCAAAGCAGTAATAAAAGCAACTTATGATAACGAAAAGTATGTCACTGCTAATGAAATGATAAAATGATTACTTTATCTGTTACCAGACTAGTTACTAGAACAAGTAACAGGGTTAGCAAAACAATGCCAAACCCAACAGGTCAACAAGCATAACCCATCAATTTTGGCAAGATGGGTTGAGTTTTACGACCATCTAACTAACAAAGTTCCTTCATATTAACAACAAAACCAATAGATTGACAATTGTAAAGCTTATACCCTTAGAAGGTATCTTAAGTACAGAGCCACCTGGATCTTAAGTTGTTGATCCTCCTTTAAATAACATTTTTAAGAAGCATTCAAGAAGACACTCCATCCATGATTTCTATCTAAGAAGAGTTTTAAAATGCAAAAGTTCCAAAAATACAAAAAGCCCCTAGAGATATAAACTTTTTAGATCTAGACCTTGAATCAATAGTCACCTAGACCTTGCAGTATAGATTTTTAGTCTGCATTCTTTGATGGTTTAAGTTATGTATGGTGGAGTGTGGTGTAGCAGACTGTGTCAAGGCTAGTCATAGTAGTGAGGCTAAATTAGGATGCTTTGATGTGGCATTAGTAAGCTTGACTACACGAAGGGAGGATGTTTGAGTTAGTAGAATTAGATTAGATTTTGGGTATCATAAAGTTTATGATGTCTGTGGTATTTTCTGATAGCAATTTTTTTGTACCAGGCAGTATTACATTTTGTTATTTCTCTTTCTTTTTTATTCTACTGAAGGTAGTGCTTCGTTTTAAACAAGATAGAGAATTTGCTTACTGGTGTGAGTTGGGACCTTAGCCTTGATATTCTGATAGTATGTTTGTTCTGGTTTGTGTGTTTCTAAGTCCATATAGCTGGCTAATCTTCTCGTGCGGTAAGTTTAATTAAATAACTTTATGAAGTTTCAATTGTAGTAGTCTTTTTTTTATGGGGTTGCATTAACCAGTGATTGCATGTAAAATTGTTAGTATATCAGGTTGCGTAGAAAAGGTTAATGTCATAGATTTTTCTTCATGAATTAATAAGCCTCGTTTTGCGTGCTAAGTACTTTTGCTTTTAATGAGTTCACGTGACTTTTTCTAGTTGATACTTTATGCAAAGAAAAAAGTCCAGTGGTTATTTTTTTTGTTGCTAAGTACCTTAGGTTTATAATAATGTTATAAAATAACTTTTTTTATAATGAAAGAATAGAATCTTTAATGAATGCATGCTAAATAACCTTAAAATCACAGTAATTTTCAATAAAATATCTCAAAATTGGCCATAATTGTTTTAGTTATATAGTTGTAGTACAGATTTGTATTCTGCATTCTTTGATGGTTTAAATTATGTATGGGGGCGCTAATCCTATTTTGTGTATGATTGGATTCTTGCTACATGATTATCACTTGTTCCTTTTAATTATATTTGTTGGTATGCAATTTTCTCTGTTACTGGTATATTGAAAGTATAAAGGTTGAAGGGGTTACTTTTAATACACATGTGGATTAATTTAGGAAGCATGTTGAAACCGATTCATGTGATAGTCAGTCCTGTTTTAGATTGTTTTCTTTTGGGTGCACCAGTAGATTTGATCAAAGATTTAAACGTGCAAATGGAATTTTAAACCAAAGGTAATTCACAGATAAAAATTTAACAACAATCAACTGAAAAACACACTGGAAATTAAAAACTAGAAAACAAATCCAAAGCCTCCCCAAAGGGGAGGAGGAAAAATGAAAACCAACGTAAAACTCTTCCTAATTCCTACTCCTCAAATCTAATGACTTTCATTCTCTGCTGCTGCTTGCATTTTATAGCCAAAAATCTGAACATCCTCCCTCAAGGATTTTGTCTCATTTTGCAGCCCGTGACCTTCTTTCTCAGCCAATTTCTCGGTTTTGTTTTGTCTCATGGCATAAATTTCTTCATGGACGTGCCAAAGTCAAGAAGATGGGCCCTCACTTGTGCTGTGTTTGTTTTCTGATTCCTTCTTCCACGGGAATGTTACCAAATTCCTTGAAAGGTGGTGCCCACACTCTCTGTAGCTTCCTCTGCTGTGCAAACTAGAACCGTGATCTTCTCCTTTGTGGCTGTGAGCTACTAATTCTATATTATTTTTTTTTCTTGCAGTATTTTTCTAGTTGCAGATGTCAACAATATCGTGAAAGTCAAATCATTGAAGTTAGAGAAAATTGGTGTTTACATGTAATTAGTACATGCTTATAGGTTATGTTAGAGTGATGTATATGCTTATAAGTACTGATATGATATATATGCTTTGGTTGTATATATTATATTATAAAACAATGTTATGTCGTGACACATACTAAACGACTTAACGATTAAATTTTGAAATATTAGTGTACCAATAATTTTTATTTATATTAATGAATATTCTTTTTGAGACATTTGTCATATTTTTCTCAATATTATATATCTTTTTATATATAATAGAATCAATATATAGTGTGGATTTGTGCATAATAGAACCAATATTTTATATTTTATTGTAAAATTAATTATTTTTTAAAAACATTTGAACCAATAGATAGCGCTTGTTTAAAAAGACGCTATCTATAGCCAACCACCAATAGATAGCGCTTTTTCAAATAAGCGCTATCTACTGTCACGACAAATAGATAGCGCTTCTTTCAATAAGCGCTATCTATTGGTGGTTGGCTATAGATAGCGTCTTTTTAAACAAGCGCTATCTATTGTGGCAGATAATAGATAACGCGTTTTTAGAAGCGCTATCTATTAATAGATAGCGCAAGCATAGATAGCGCTTAAAAAACGCTATCTATGATAAAGAAAAGCGCTATCTATGCGCTTTTTTGTAGTAGTGAGGTTTGGTATTTTTAGTGCATACTTTGTTACATTTGGTTCCATTCAAATGATGTTACTTAACATTTTATAATTATGATGATATATTGTAGTGTAATAGAAAAATGGGGTCATACGAATGTGGTTACTACGTTATGTTTTGGATGATGACCATCATTCGTGCACATTACACCAGTGGATGGAAAACGGTAATATTTAGGTTTGAATTTTATGTTCTATATATTTGGATTTCATATACACTAATTGAAATCATTGTGCTTTATGCAGAGATTTAATAGGACTGCTTCAATTCCAGAGAAGTCAATCCAACTTGTGAGAAAAACACATGCTAAATATGTAATTCATTTATATAATAGTATGTAGTAGATATTAGGATATACTAAGTTCTAAGTTTATGTTTCTAAGTTGTTTTATGTTTTTCTACATTACTATAAATTCAACATGTACATTGCATTGATTGATGCTTGAAACTTGATTTGTGATTACATTGGATTGATTTATGCTTCTAAGAATTTGATTTATGATTCCATTCAATATATTTATGTTTTAATATAAATTTCATTTAAAATATACGTTTCTGCAACATTCTGGACTGTTCTGGTTATAAAAATATATGCAGGTCTGTTTCTGTGGTTGGGAATGTTGCAGAAACAGACACCATTTTAAAAAAAACGTACTTATATGCCTCGGTTCTGGTCAAAACCGATGTCGAAAGACCACTTACGGTCTCGGTTATGGTCAAACCCGAAGCAGAATGTGTCGCGGAGGAGAACAAAAAAAATGAATCTACTGCCTCGGTTGTAGCCTAAACCGAGGCAGTAGAGTGGTACTTTATGCCTCGGTTAAAAAGAACCGAGGCCGAATGTGCTACGAAAAAAATAAATTAAAAAAACGTAAAACTTTAATGCTTCGGTTATAGCTGAACCGGGTTGAAGTTTATGCCTCGGTTCACAACCGAGACCAAAAGTGTTAGACTTTTTACCTCGCCTGAATATGCTTCGGTTCAGAAACCGCTGCCTATAGACAAAAATAACCGCTGTCGTTTCCCCTTACTGTACTAGTGTAAGGACCCAATTGAGATGCCGAGAAAGAAAATGACCTATTTGAGATTCAAAATAAGGACCTACCAAAACATTAAACAATATTTTTACTATTATTACTTTATAATATTATTGTACTATTTTATACTATTGTATTATTGTTGTGGAAATATATTTTATTTTTCTCAAAATTATAGTATCATTTTACTGATGTTTTTTTTATTTTTATACGTTGTTAGTATTTTATATTATATTTTTAAGTAATTTATGTATAATGTTTGAATAAGTTTATTTCTTTTATTTAATGTTGTTTATTTTCATTCTTTTATTATTTTAAAACTATAGGTGTAGGCTCTAATTTTTCACTTTTACATTTATTTTGAATGCGCAAAAAAAAAAGGAAAGAACGAGAAGAAAGGGAAAAAAAAGATGACGGTGAATCACCACTAGAGAGTCCTATGGCATTGGATTAGACTCTTGTGTCATAAAACTATTATATATTGATCTTTTAAACAACGTGAATCAATCTTTAGGCAATATAATTGCTACACCTGTACAGTACCATGAAGCTCCCAATGATATTATTTTTTTCACTGTCAACACATGCCTCTGCCTAGCTATGCAATGAGTGAATCATGAGAGTAGCACAGAAGTATAAAGTTGGTACCCTAGCTGTTAACCATTTATTATTGTATGCAAAGAGATATATGGACGATTATTTGCCACAATTACAGCATATTAGTTCAGTTGACTGTCACAGGCTTGATAGAAATTATAATTTGGTAGCATGATGATTTTAGAATATATAAAATTTTGTAGCATGATGGTTTTAGAATATATAACAGTTTTGTTTCATTTATTAGAATGTTTATTCAAGGTATTTTTTTTTTATGAATAATGATCCATAAGGATAATTTGTAGAACCAAATTTATGATATTCAAATCAAAATTATAATTTTATAGATTCAATATAAAATCGAAAGTTCAACTCCAATTATTAATTCAAGAAGATTACTTTCATATATTTGAAATCATAAGACACAAAAAAAAATAAAAGACGTATGTAATTATTGTGTCAAAAGTCTTTTGGGTAGAGATACGTCATATTTGACACTTAATAATTGAACTATAAATGATGTTATTATTCGGAGTATTTTAAATGAGATTTTACTTAGGTTTGTTATTTTGGGTGACTAATTGTTATATGACATGTTGTGCACATATAATATTGAATTTGATTATGATTTGTACATAATTACTAATGTTAATGAAGATGTTAGAGAAAATGTAAATTTTTGAACGACTACACCTAAAAGAGAAAAGAAGTTTATAGACACATGTTCTCAATTGAATATTCCATTCAGAATAAATTTAGATGTTTATTGTAGAACTAGGTGGAATTATACATTTTTAATGTTTCAAGTAGCCTACAATACAAAGATGTATTTGATCATTTATCATAACAAGAGAGTTAATATAAAAATTTTCCCAACATACATGATTGGCAAATGACAAATGAAGTTTGTCAAAAGTTGAAATATTTTATGATGTAACACTCTTGTTTCTGGTACTTGTTATCCAACTTAAGTCGGCTTTAATGTAATGACTTAACTCTTTCAATTCTATAATGCTTGCATCTATGGTTTTAAAATTTGACAAGTATTTGAGTGTGATCGGAGGAGTGATAGCTATAGGTATTGTGTTACCCAGGTATAAAATTGATTAATTGGATTATTTTTTCCCTTGATATTTGGTGATGAATCTAATATTGTGAAATTGAAAATTTAAAGATTCGTTTTAAGGACTTGGTAAAGTATGAAATGAACATGAATGATAAGAAGTTACTTTCTTCATGTTAAAATTCGAACCTAATTGTAGGCCAAATTGTTGATGGATGAAAAGATGCTTGGAGGAGAGATTTTGCAAAACATAAGATTGCAAAGAAAAGTGAACCATCAAATTTAAGTTGAAACTTGATTATTACTTAGAGGAATCAACACTACCCGATTCAAATGAAAAATTTGACATTTTAGTTTGATGGAAGGCTAATGGGTTAAAATATTCAATCTTACAAATGATTACAAGAAATTTTCTAGAATAATTGCATTTGAATCTTCTTTTAGTACTGATAGCCAATTTCTTACTCCATATCGTAGTATATTACATCCAAACACTTTAGAACATTTATGTATGTTTAAGATTGTGGTGGTGTGACATAGAAAGTAATTAAATGAACACTTCAAATTATATATTTATATTCATTCAATTGATTCGCTATGACAGATAAATTGATTTTCCTTTTTCAAGTTCTTCAAAATTGAAAGTGGATAACATGAAACTTAATACAATAGAGATATAATTGATGATGATATTATTAGTTTTCTTTCTAATATTTTAATATAATTTTACTAATAGTGTTACTATGTCATTTGTTGGTGACTTGACTTGTCTGTTATTTATTTTAGGAATTAAATAGTCAAAATAAAGATATTGGAGATGAGACATAGATTTTAATACAATAGAGATAATTGATGAAGATATTAGTAGTTTTCTTTCTAATATTTTAATCTAATTTTACTAATAGTGTTACTATGTCATTTGTTGGTGACTTGACTTGTGTGTTATTTGTTTTAGCAATTAAGTAGTCAAAATAAAGATATCGAAGATGAAACATAGATTTTAGAGTGTCATTTTTAGTAGAATTATTGTTAAATTATTTGGGTATATGTTTTAGGTATAATTAATTTGAATTTATGTTAACTTTTATTTAGTAGTACATTAACTTCTATTAAGATATATATTCTAAATATTTTTTCTTAATTTAATTTCAACCTCATTTAAAAATTTATAAAATATTTTTTTTAAATATTCACAATATCCGTGGTTGAAAAAATTCACAATTTTTTTTATATAGATAGTGGAACAGGTAATATATACGATTTCTTTTCCATATATGAGTAAACAATTCCAACTTAATTTTTTGTCATCTCTTATTGAGTTTCATAGAGATAAATGAAAACTTTTGAAATTGAGATTGGTTTGTGTATTCAAATAATGTAAAGAAAACAGGCAAAGATAAAAAGAACTGATTAATTTATAGAATATAAATGGATAATATATCTTAAAAATAGTCTTTTATGTTTATTTATTTTTAAAAATAATTCTTTTTTTGTAACATGTTGATGGATTATTTATCAAATTAATTTTATTTTCCCTCATATATTTTTCTCGTCTACCATAGCATTAAAAGGTTATAAAATACTATTAAAAAATATTCTGCCTAAATAAGCATGCTGCGAGGCAGGAAAACATGCAAGGTCGGAAACAGTGAAACATATAGAAGAGCTAAAACAAAATTTTAAAATTAAAATCGAAAACAACATAAGTACGAAGTAACATACATATTTAACAAGAAATATAAAGAAGCATAAATATAATTTATAAGTTTAATAAGAAAATAAATAAAATAAAAACCTTACGTGAACAACATTTATATTTTAATAATCCCATATTTTATATTTTTTTTCTCTGGAAAAGATAATCGATCATATTATTACTTCATAATTAACACACATATCTCACGGGAAAAAAATCTCTATAAATAAATTCAATACCTATATATACATGAATTAATCAATCTACAAACGGTAATTTAGAAAGCAGAGTTTGTTCGAATTTTATTGAAATAAGCATATTTTAAAAAAAGTATTCATACAAGTTGTGTTTGTATGATTTAATTTTATTATAAAAAATTGTATTATTTAAATGTAATATTATTTGTGTAAGTAAAGTTATGTTTGGTTGACATTATGCTAATATCAAAGTCATGTTCCATAAACATAACTTTATTTTAGCGGATTTTATTTTGTTTAATTAGTTTTTTTGTTTTGTGTTAGGATAAGACAGCTTTGATTGAGTTGATTTTAGTTTTGAACTACTTTCTATGGTTATGTTAATACAAGTGTTCTTGAACAATGAATAGAAATGGAGCACGCCCTTTATTTCTACAGCGGGGAATCAATCATTATTCCACTTTCTAAAAGCTTCGAGGTCCCTAAAATCCAAACTCACATAGTGTAATCGCATTTGTTTACAAAAGTAAAGGTTGTCTATGAAACATCTACATTTGAAAACATGATTGTATAGTTTAGTTATTTTTACGTATGGATTCTCTAACAGCCATTTTATTAATTTAATAAAAAAGAACTAAAATTTACCAATGAATGATCCAGTTAAATTAAAGTTGTCATTCTGGTATAACACTTTGAATGAAAAAAACAAAGAAATAAAGCATAATTAACTAAAAAAATATTCTTGAACACATGTACACCATAAATAAATTACTCAATTATTTAATTCGCTGATGCAGATTGAAATACAGGTCTATTCACTCAGTAGTTGTGGCCCATTGCAGTAGTACAAATCATTCGTCGAAATGAAATTGAGTACATCACATATATATTAATATTCTGGCACCACCTCCTATTATATAAAATCATAATTTTAAAGACCAATGCTAACATCTTTAATATTTCATCCTCTTATTTCTGCGACGTCGTCGTGGTTATAGTTTCATGGCCTTGGGGAGTTATATCCTCCGCCACCAGGATATCCTGGAATATATCCATAAGATGGTGTTGGGTTTGGTTTTGGTATGGGTAAGTAATGTGAAGCATAACCCTTAGGTTGAAGAAGTTTTCGTCCTGATCAGTCAGAAAAGGTGAATAAATAAATAAATGAAACTGCAAAAAGAAGACAGAAATTGCATGTTACAGGTTAATTACAGACTATATAATTGTAAAAAATACCGTGTCTAATGGTAGGATGGGCAGCAGCAGCTCCCAAAGCAGAGGTGACGAGTAGTAAAAGTATTGCTAAAAAGGTAGCAAATGAGATGAATTTGGAGGTACCCAGGATCGCCATTTTCAACTATACTCTCTCAAGTTTCAGTATGGAATGGAAGTGTGAGTACATCAGTCTCTAAGAAGTGGTATTTATAACAGAGATTAAGATAATTGGGAAAACGATGTTTGTGGATCCCTAAACCTTACTCTGTACTGACCAATTCTTCCTTGCATCTCTTCGTTCTTTCGTCTCTGTTGGTGAAAAGAAAGAAATCAACTCATCGTCAACTTCTGTCACATCCAGTGATGTTTACGTAACAATTCTATATTTCATCCTTCGTTTAGAAAAACCACGTAAATCATAATTTCAAAACTCTTAATTCTTTTATAATAAAAGTATATAATATAGTAATACTATTTAACTTAGTAAATAATATTTCAAACCATCTATTTTCAGTTTCTAAAGATCTAATTAATAATTCTTGGAATGTTACTATTTCTCGTCGTTTTATTTTGATTTTGCAAAAGAAATTATAACGTCTTAAAGTTGTTTTTGAAAGAGTAGAATAAAAATGATTTTGGAATTGTACATTTGGTGGTGGATATTGATTGTTTATTCATGTCATTGGGATTGCTAATTCATGAGACAAAGATAAAAGATAATTTAAAGTTTGTCTAGGATTTTGAGGTGAAACATGTGATTTTTTTTCTTGTGCTCTTGATTTAAATAACTTTGATGGATGTTTTTATTATTCTTTTTTTAAATGTTGTTGATATGTTAATGTTTGTAAAGTTGTATAACATTTTTTTTACAAAGGTTGAATTTTTGTATGAATTCAAATATTATTTCTCTTATTTCTAAAGTTAATGTAATATAACGTAATTGATTTTGGTCCTATAGCAGTGACTAATTTTTGTTTTAAAATCTTTAAAAAGTATTTAACCAGGCTTCCGGAATTACTAGTAGGATTATTTATTATCACTAAATTTTTTCATTAAAAGAAAGAGTGTTAAATAATGCATTTGTATTCACTAGTGCAAAAATCACTTTAGACGTATGTTATTTTGGGTTTTTTACGTATGACTCATATCGGACGTCTATATGGGTGACGTTGATGGGACGTCCGATTTGTTACAGTTCAGACGTCTAAGATCCTGAAACGAGTTTGGTCTCTGTAATTCATTGGACGTCTCTGTATACACTGACAAACGTCTATAGACGTCCGATGTGACATTAACAGACGTCTAGGGGGTATTTTTAAAAAAAATTGTTTATTTTTGCAATAAAACCACACCTGAAAAGCAGAAAATTATCCTAGAATATTATAATATTAATATCAACTCGTTTGAAGTTAACAAAGTACTAAAAAACAATCCAAAACCTAAACTAACAAAATTTAAAGTTAAACTAAATCTAAATATGTTGAACATTAATAATAAATCTTCCTATCTAAGTTCATCTTTGTTGAAGATAAGTTGTCCACTCCTGTCTTATCTTCTTAATTGCGTCCTCTATTATAATAGATGTACTCTTGAAGCGCTGCAAAATGAAGAAAGATACATTATGTACTTATCTTACAACAAAGTTAAGTTGTTAGAAACTAAGAATCTAAATAAGTTAAGCATCATTACCTCATTCCAGTCATTTGTAATGACAGTTCGAATGATGCTCTGAATCCAAGACATGACATAGTAGCCAAATTCCCATGAATCTAGATGCTTGTTACACTAAAATGACAAACTAAATAGTCAAGCATTTAGACCATTCAATAACTAGTAAAATAAATTAGAACTATAAATGACTTACAACCTTTAGATACAGGACGGGTTACTAGCCACTAGTAAAGAATTGGATTTTAACGTCACGCCGTAGACGTTGGACCACAAAATAACCAACGTAAATGATTGACCGGTGACATTTTCGTAAATAAGTTAGGCATATAGACGTCGGTTAGGGGAGTCCCTGACGTCTATAATATTATAGACATCAGTACCCCTCCTAACAGACGTTTATATTTCTGATAGGTAGATGAAAAGTTCTTTTTTTCTGCCATATAGATGTCTGATCCCGCCATCTCGACGTCTATATACGATTATCGACGTCGGCCCCCTGTCACAGACGTCTATATGCTTGACTGGTAGGTGAAAAGTTGTTTTTTCTACCATATGGACGTCTGATCCCACCATCTGACGTCTAAATGGCCTGACAGGGTAGGTGAAAAGTTGTTTTGGACGTCGTATCCCCTTACGTCCGACGTGTATATACACTGCGAATATTAATTTTTAAATCGAATGGACGTCATATTAGTGAGGTCCCCGACGTCTAGTCGAGAATAGACGTCGGGCACTGGGGGCACTGATGTCTTGATTCCTGTTAAATCAGAAATCGCGAGCCCGTGGTTACGCGCACTTCATCGTCTTCCTCCTCGCCTTTTCTCTCTGCGGCATTGCATTTCCAGGTGTGTTTTATCTCTTTTTAACCGTTTAATCTTACTTTTACTCCGATTAAATTAGTCTTTGATGGATTATCTTCCATTTGAACGATGAAAATGAGTTTTCGTTGTGTTTTGGTGCAATTTTTCTCGTGTCTTTGGGCAGCGTAGTAGCACCTTCTCCCTTTGCTAGTTTCCTCGTAAGGAAAGCTTGCATCTTTTGGATGTCTTACAGCATTTCAACCCAAAACTGAACCTGGGTCCTTGCCTAATTCACATGTTACCATTTTCGTTTTCATTGCCGGTTGGAATGGAACTAGGCAAGAACCCAGATTTGGTTTTCGGTTGAAATGCCATAAGAGATCCAAAAGACGCAAGCTTTTCTTATGTCAAAACTAGCAAAGGAAGAAGGTGTTACTACGCTACCCAAAGGCACGAGCTGCAATATACATCAGTTAATGTCATGTCCGACGTCTATAGAGCCCTTAGACGTCAGTTTTGGTGTAATCTGACGTCTATAAAGACGTTGGACTCTATAGAGTCTGACGTCCCATTAACGTCACCCATAAAGACGTCGGATCGGGATCTGACGTTAAAAACCGACGTCTAAAGCCCTTTCTACACTAGTGAGCTGACCTCGATTTTTATCCATGACTCTATTTACATTGAAAACACAAGGTAATATTAATATAACTATATTTATCATAAAATGCGAAGGTCAAAATGAATTTGAAACATAGAAAGAGAAACACTTACCCTCGAAGCATGTTTCTCAAGTCATTTTTCATCTTTTTGTGCAGCGAACAAAATCATAAAATTTTACATTGTTTGGGAATGATGAACATCAGCTGCCAATGACTATCATGATTCATAAATAGTTAGTAAACTAATTAAGAAAACTTTTATGAAATTTTACATCAAGCAACCCATACCCATCAATGTATGACACAAAGTATATGTCTTTATTTGACTCAACCATCCATGTTTCCAAATGCTTTTGTTTGCTCTCAATTGTGTTACCAGAAGGTTGGATGGTCGGAGGTTCAACAAATTCGTACATGGAAGACCGACCTTGGTCCACAATGACTGTGTCCATGTACTTTTTACACTATAACCGCTTAAGTTTTCATATGTTTGGAAATCATTTATAGTGCAAAACAACATTGCATGCAAACGAAAAGTTTCTTGAACATCAGAACCGAACACTTCGACCCCTTCTTCCCAAAACATTTTCAAATCATCAATTAAAGGTTTCAAGTAAACATCAATGTCATTTCCAGGTTGTCTAGGACCCGATATCATCATGGACAACATTACATATTTTCTCTTCATGAACAACAATGGAGAAAGATTGTATATCATCAACATAACTGGCCATGGACTGTGTTTGCTACTTAAGTTCCCATAAGGATTCATACCATCAGTTGCAAGTGCAAGTCTTAAGTTTCTTGAATCTGCACCAAATTCTGAAAATGTTTCATCGATCTTCTTCCATTGTGGTGAATCAATTGGGTTTCGAAGAAGATTATCGCACTTTCTTCCGAAAGCGTGTCATTTAAGGTTATTTGCATCTTCTTTAACAGAGAACATACATTTGAACCTTGGTATTATAGGAAAATACTACATCACCTTAGCAGGTGCACCATCATTATCTTCATCACTAGTGTTTTTGTCATTTTTCTTTTTAAAACGGGATAAACCACACGTTAAACAATACTTTTGGCGAAGCAAACTCCTTTATGTACGAAACACAATCATTAGGACAAACATGTATCTTTTGATATTCGAGTCCCATTGGACATAAAATTTTCTTGGCCTCGTAATGACGAATAGGTAGAGTATTATTTTCTGGAAGCATCTTGATGGAAGCAGCTCCAATCTTCAAGACTGAGAAGCTCCTCGAACCAAAAAGTGGCAGCGGAATGGGAGAAGTTAATGGCTGATCTGGTGCATGCAAGGTGTTTGTGAAAATGTATTTCGGTGTCTGGAAGTGTGTAAGTGGAGTTTCTAACTCAGTTAGCCTTCCAGCGGGGAAGGGAGCTAGAGGAAGAATAAGTTAATGCAACTCTAAGTTTTGAACTCGAAGAAGTAGTGGCTAAATGCAATTCAACAGCATAACACTATATCAATTCAAGTTGTTTTTACAAGAATAAGGAGCTCTCTTTTATAGAGTAAGAGAAGCATGACTATCAAGCTGAAATGTGCATGAAGCTACTGGACGTGTGCAGGAAATGCTTTCAGGCTGTGTGTTCCATGTGCAACTTATTGAAAACGTGATGAAACAGAAGAAGCTACACGGTTGGCTTGTGTTTCACGTGATACATATGTAAAATATGCTTCAAAGACAAGAAGATGCACGACTTGGCTGAGACATGCATTCCTACTTGCTTCCTTTTCTCTCCTTTGTTTGGCAAACCTTCTAAGATGTATATCCATGGGTTCCCACCTTCATTGGTGACCTACAAAATAATACAAATGTTATTTAGCAAAGTATATCTATCTAAGACTTAGATAAGGAAAGTACTTTTGTTGAAAGTCTTTATTTCACTTCCCTTTCTTAGTCTTAGTGTAAGTTGATGCTTCTTTGGATGGGAAATCCTTAAAGGAGTTTCCATCATTCTCTCCCTCTTTAAAAACGATTTGTCCTCAAATCGGGAAGAAAGAAAGAAGCACAACTTTGGTTTCTATTTTCCTCCTGGATCAAAAATATATCTACAAAAGATAACAAAAATTAGTATGATTAAAGAGATATAAGCAAAGATCAGAAGATAAAATAAATGCCTTTGGACAAAAATTTTATGAGAAGAAGTCTTGGCCTTTAATTTAATTTTCGTTTCACTTTGTTTGGAACATTCCCCATGTTGAAATGTACAAACAAAGTGATGTTCTTGAGAAGAAGAATCAAGGTTTTTACCTATTAATGAAGAAGTTAACAACATGCATACCTTTGTCTCCTTCTTTTCTTGAGAAGGTTGTTTTTCCAACCTATTTTCTTGTTTTCTTTCTTTTTCAATTTTTTTCTTTGATTTTTATCCCATCCTCTTTCACTTGTTCAGGTGTAAGAGGAATCAATGTGATTTTATTTCCTTTATGGAGGAAAGTTATTTTGTTGGTATAGCCATCATGAGTGGAGTTATGATCATATTTTTGTGGCCTACCAAGTAATACATGCCCAGTATCCATTGGAACAACATCACATAAAATGTTTTCTTCATAGTTGCCAATGGATATTGGTATGGTTACCTGTGTGTTGACTACTATTTCTTCATCCTCTGTTATATATTGAAGCTTATAAGGCTTGGGATGAGGAATGGTAGGTAAGGTCAATTTGTTCACCACTCTAGAACTACAAAAATTGCAAGAAGAACAACTATCCACAATTAATGAACAAGTGTTTTAATTGTGTTTTAATAAAATTCGCTAGGGGTATTTAATACCCGCGGATAAAAGGTACCTGCGGGTAGCGGGTATTTTAATTCTCGTTTGTTAACGGGTCGGGTTCGGGTATCACACTATCCGTACCCGCGAGTATCTGCTACCCGTTAGAAAAATGAAATTACAATTTTATCCTTTAGTTTTTTTTCTAAGTTTTCAATTAAGCTTTCTTTTCTATAATCTGCAGTAAAATTGGGCCAAGCCCAAATCCCTTTTTAGGGTTTTTTTTTCCAAATTAGAATAACATCCATCTTTTGGGTTTCTTCTTCAAATCAGAATGCCCTATTCCTCATTGAGTTGGCTGCCTTCTGTCGCTCTGACTTCGCAGATGGTGGAGCTGAAGAGTTCTGCGATGCTTTCGACCTCTACAATCGCAATAGAAACAGACTCATCTTAGGTGGACGGAGGACAATCGGCTGCCGCTAGTGGAGGAGGAAATGAAGATAGGCACGAGCTTCAGGTTAAAGGCTTTGAGTGCAGTCTGGAGCTCGAACGAGGCATGTGCGACGGTGACGACTTAGTCTGCGGCAATGCGAATGAGGTGGCGGACGAAGTGATCGACGACGTGAGGAGACCACGACGAGAGGCAGATCTGAAGTGCAGATCTGAGATGCTTTGGTGTATATCTGAGATGATGTGGTGCAAATATGAGATACCAGGGAGCGTGTGACCCACGGGTAGGAAGAAGAAGAATGAGGCTGCTCCCATTTGTTTGAGAAGAAGAAACCCTAGTGGTTTCTGATCTGAAAAAGAGAAAATGGGCCAGCCTGCTGCATATTATTTTTTTTTTCTACTTTTGCTTTTGGCACCTAAGCTTGGATAATAATACACAGAAGAAAACGGGTATCCAACGAGTATCCATGGGTAAGAAAAAATCCACGGGTTTTTTAATGCGGGTATCCGGCGGGTAGTGGGGCGAGTAACGAATACATTTTTTATATGCGGGTCGGGTTCGGGTATCACACTATCCGTGCCCGACCCAACCCGTTGCGATCCCTAATCCCCAACAAGATGGGTTTGACTCTCCATATCCATGGAGAGCCTTAAGCTTACAAAATGGCATAAAAGAAGAAGGAGAATCAAAGAGGTTTAGATCGGATGCGGGTACTACAATATCCGATCCGCGAATATCCGTTACCCGCTAAAAAATTAAAATTAATTTTTTATCTTTAGGTTTAAATTAGATTTTATTCTTTTGTTTGCCTCCTTTTGTCCGTGCTAACCTAATGTCGTCATCCTCAAAAATATAGTTCTGTGTGTCAGCCACCATACTACAAGGTTCAAAATGTAGGACTTATACTTTATCGACCAACAACGGTATTATCTTCGAACTACTTTTTTTTATTTTCTTAATTTTTTCTTGTCTTGAATTCTGTTATGGTTTGTCCTTATTTGCGGTTGAAAAGATAAAACCCCTAAAAAGATAAAACCCCTAACTCTTTTTCAAGATATAGAAACAAAAGCTATCATTAACCAATATGCAGGAACAGTTTTGGAGAATAATATTAAAATATAGATGTATAGGAATCAGAAAAAGTACATGAGTTAAATACTCTAGAAGGCACATTCATAATTTTTGTATACAGAAATTATAAGACACATTGGACAAGTTTTTGTCCATATTAGGAAGAAATTATAAGACACATAGGACAAGTTTTTGTTTGTATTAGAAAGAATGAAGGGATTAAATTTTGAGAAGAATTAAATAAATAAATAAAGACATGATCGTCTAAAGTTCATGAATTAGTAGGAAGAGTTCCAAGAAAAATGAAAGCATAAATTGAGAAGGTTACCCAAGAAGGCACAATGAAGCAACTAGAAAGATAAAAATCAAAAGAAAATAAATATATAAATAAGAAATAAACAGTGATTCAATGAAGGAAGGGAGACCGTACTTGTAGTTGCAGACAAGAGCAACAATATAGTGAATAAAAAAAAGGTTATTTTGATTATTTTATAGATAAATGAGGGAGGCAATACTTTTGTGAATTGCAAAAAAAGGGAAGTCTGACTTTTAACCTTTTCACATTTTTCAAAAATTAATATTTAGCGACTTCTGACAACTTTAGTATTTGAGAAATTTATAAAAAAAATTATGTAAAGTCACCAACTTCTTTTTTTTAAGTCATTATGAATCAATATTATGTGAGTAAATATTTTGTTATCTGCAATCATATCAACGACGATAGGGATAGTTTTGTTTTGTAGGGTACCTTTTCACTGTTATGGACTACACCAATTTACATTTCTTTTGTATTATTATACCATCACTTTTAATACTGATTTAATGCATTAGTTACTTGAAGAAGTTGTACTTATGTTGTTAGATTTATTAGATTCAGTATTACATTTTAGATAGTCTAACTATTTTACTTCACCGGTAGATATACTTTTATATGTTAGCTTTGATCAAATTATATGTTACATCGGAAGACTTATGCGAATCGATTTTATTTTTAGGATCTCTACTCAAGATATATTTTCTCCTATAGATGATGGCCAAGAAGGACAATTTGTAGAACCTAATATAGGATATTCAAATCAAATTAATGTTCCTGTAGATTCAAATCAAACTGAAAGTTCAACTCCTACTGTTAACTCAAGAAGATTATTGTCAGAAGTTTGGAATCACTTTAAGAGACAAAAGGTAGATGGAAAATGAAAAGCGATTTGCAATTATTGTTCCAAAAATCTTGTTGGTGATGCAAAGCAAGGTACGTCACATTTGAGAAACCATTTCAAGAGTTGCAAGCTTCGAACAACTCGAGACATCAGGCAATCATTTTTAAAAACTCATAGAGAAAATGGTGAAACCGTAGTTGTTGGAAATTATGTGTTTAATCAACAAATAGCTAGAGATGTACTTCGTAAGATGATAATTCTACATGAGTATCCAATGTCAATGGTTGATCACATAGGCTTTAAAGAATTTTGTGCTGTTGTACAACCTCTATTTAAAGTGGTTTCTCGAAACACCTTAAAAAAGGATATTATGAATTATTACAATGTTGAAAAAGAGAAACTGAAATTATTATTGTCAAATATTCAAGGTCGAGTTGCAATTACAACTGATATGTGGACTGCTAGTAATCAAAATAGAGGCTACATGACTATAACAACTCACTTTATTGATGATTTATGGAGGCTACAAAGTCGACTTGTGAGGTGATAACACTATACTCTATTTTTAAAGTGTAATTTTTATATTAACATTGTTCTTCACTAAAATAACAAAACATGACTTTCAATGTTTATGTATGTGTCTGCTCCTCATACTAGTCAAGTTCTTGCTGAATTGTTGGTTGAATGTTTAATGGACTGGAATCTAGATAGAAAAGTTTCTACTTTGACAGTTGATAATTGCACTACAAATGATGCTATGATTGATCGCATTTTAGACAAGATTACCTAGGTCTCTTATTTTGGGTGGACAATTGTTTCACATGCGTTGTTGTGCACATATATTGAATTTGATTGTGAAGGATGGTTTGTCCATAATTGATAATTTCATTGAAAAGGTCAGAGAAACTGCTAATTTTTGAACAGCTACACCTAAAAGAGAAGAGAAGTTTATAGGGACATGTGCTCAATTGAATATTCCATTCAGAAGAAAATTAGTTGTTGATTGTAGAACTAGGTGGAATTCAACATTTTTAATGCTTCAAGTAGCCATACAATACAAAGATGTATTTGATCGTTTATCACAACGAGAGAGTCAATATAAAGTTTTTCCTAACGCACATGATTGGAAAATGGCACATGAAATTTGTCAAAAGGTGGAAATATTTTATGATGTGACACTATTGTTTTCTGGTACCTCTTCTCCAACTGCCAACATTTTCTTTCCAAAGGTATGTGAAATTAAGTTGGCTTTGATGGAATGACTTAACTCTCCCAATTCTATTATTCACCAAATGGCTGCATCTATGGTTTTAAAGTTTAACAAGTATTGGAGTATGATTAGTGGAGTGATGGCTATAGGTATTGTCTTAGATCCCAGGTACAAAATTGATTTGTTGGATTATTTTTTCCCTCATATATATGGTAATGAATCTGATTGTGAAATTGAAAAGGTGAAGATTCTTTTTAAGGACTTAGTAAGAGAGTATGAAATGTACATGAAAGGTAAGAAGTCAGTTTCTTCATGTCAAAATCTGAACATAAATGTAGGCCAAATTGTTGATGGAAGAAAAGATGCTTGGAGGAGAGATTTTGCAAAGCACCAGATTGCAAAGAAAAATGAACCATCAAATTATAAGTTAGAACTTGATTATTACTTGGAGGAATCGACACTACCTGATTCAGATGAAGAATTTGACATTTTAATTTGATGGAAGAGTAATGGATTAAAATATCCAATCTTACAAATGATTGCAAGAGATTTTCTAGCCATTCCTATCTCAACAGTTGCTTCTGAGTCTTCTTTTAGTACTGGTGGTCGATTTCTTACTCCACATCAGAGTAGATTACACCCAGACACTTTAGAGGCATTGATATGTGTTCAAGATTGGCTATGGAGTGACATACAAGGTAATTAAATGAACAATTCAAATTACATTTTTATATTCATTCAAATGGTTGGTTATGACAAATGAATTTATTTTCCTTTCTCAGGTTATTCAAAATTGAAAATGGATAACATGAAGCTTAATACAATACTAGAGGAGATAATTGATGATGATGTTAGTAGTTTTGTTTATATTATTTTAATTTAATTTTATTAATAGTGTCACACTTGGTCATTGATTGATGACTTTATTTGTATTTATTTGTTTCAGGAATTAAGTGGTCAAAATGAAGATATGGAAGAAGAAAAATAAATCTTGGAATGTTATTTTTAGAACAATTATTTTTAAAATTACTTGTATTTGGATATATGTTGTCTGGTTAATGTGTATTAATTTGAATTTATGTTTTAACTTTTATTTACTTATCAATTGATTTTATTTGAATATATATTTTAAATATTATTTGTATTTTTTTTAAATTTAATTTGGATTTCATTTAAAAACTTATAAAATAATTTTTTTATAATATTCGCGGGTTGAAAACGGATATCCAACGAATATCCGCGGGTTGAAAAAAATCCACAGATTTTTTTTAGGCGGATATCCAGCGGGTAACGGGTCGGGTACCGGGTACAGTTTTATCCGGCGGGTCGAGTTGCGGGTAAGCACTATCCGTGCCCGACCCGATTCATTGTCATCCCTATTCCCACGAGTTGTAGCAGCCTTCCTAGCTCTCCTTTGAGCAAAGTTGTGCCTCCAAACCACCAAAGACCTCATTTCCTTCGAGAGAACTTGATTAAAAAGGACATTTTGACACATCAGCAATATCACCGCTCAACGCTACGACTCTAGTACTCAGTGCCAGCCTTTATGGCAACTTCTGTAAACGCCACGGAAAGTGGCGCTGAGTGTTGAGACCATTGGGAGTTCTTTATAAGTGTGGCACTTAAGGCTTATAAAACTTCACCTTTTGTTGATCTTCTTTCTTCTCTGGGTCACCAAGACTCTTCAATGTAATGGAGGATGTTCCTAACACTAAAATAGACCTCAAAACAGGAGATTAAAGTCCTATTTATACAAGTGTAGCCTAAAATATAGATAAACACTAAAACAAGATAAAAGAGAGTATTTAGATAAATAATAAGTTAAGAAAGAGTTGATTTTTTCACTAAAATGAACCTCAGATAATAGTAAGAATTAACATTACTAAATCAAAATTTTTAAAAATCAATACAATCTCGATATTTTTTAACTAAACTAAGTTGTATTATATTAAAATAATTTAAATATATTTTTTCAAAATAAATATTATAAAATACTTATTTAACTATCTTAAATAATAGAGCATTTTAATTATTTCACAAAAAAATTGATAAAATCTAAAAAGAGTTTCACATTTATTTATATTATATTTATTATTTAAAATCAATTTTAAAAATTTTGGTTAATAATGTTTTAGTATATGAAATTTGAAACAATATTAAAATTCCACTCAATATCAAACTGACACATTTTTGTTTTTAAATTTTAAAAGTGAATAAATATAGTCTTTTTAATTTAATTATGTTATACTTCTTATATGTCAAATATATTTTTCACAAACATTGAAATAAAGACGTATTAAATAGTGTACAAAACTTAAATTTTAAAATGAAAAATATTTGACATGTAAAAATTAACTAACCTAATTAGGTTAAAATGAGTATATCAATTTATTTTTAAAGTTTGAAGATGAAAATGTATCAAAATTTTAAAGAAAAAAACGAGTTTTTATTTTTCATCAAAGTTTTTGGACTAAAAATGTAGTTAATCCTAAAAAGTTTATATATATTTTCATTTCAACATTATATGTATACTAAATGTATTTTTTTCATCTTGTTAATTGGTTGCTTGATCATATTTATAGTAAATTAACATTTACAAATTTTAAAATTTAAAAGATAAAGTTTTACCAAATTGAAAACTTAATTGTAAAATTAACGAAATTGCAAGTATAGTTATAAACTTCTCGATTAGAAAGTTGATTGACAAACTTACAAAAACGCGCAACAAATTGATATAATATAAAATATGTTATATTTTGAAATGTATGCAGTAACTTTGCCAAATTTAAAATTCAATGATAAATTAGCAAAAGTATAAAATTTTAATGATAAATGTGCAATTCAGTTTTTAGAGTTTTTTTTTTTTTACTTTGCATAAACTAAAATAAGTAAAAATAAAAGACAATTAAATCTAATAACATAATAAATCGAATAAGTGAATTATTTTAAGTGATCTAAATTTATAATTATAGAAGGTATATTAAAAATTAGTAATTGAATTATTTAGTTTTAAAATAAGTTATAAATTACAATGAATAAACTTCTTTTTAATAAAATTGTTTAGTGAATTAGTGGATTAGAAGATCACACCAGGTGCATTACACCAGTAAAGTTAACGTTATATAAAAGTAAGTTAAATTTTCGGTAAATTTGAATGTTTTTATTGAGTATTTGTTTATTTTTTTTCATTGAGTATTTAAAAGTTTATATTTTTAAATTGAATTTTGTTGTTTAATTCTTTTCATTAAATTGAATGATGTGATTTTTATATGTTAATCAATGTGAGATGGTTAATATAAAAGGTATATTTCACTCTTATAAATCTTTTATATATTGATACCAAGACCTCGTCATCTGCAACAATAAGGAAATATGGTTCCTAGATAAGATCATTTTTTATGTTTTGAATGAAAAATAAAGAAAAAACTGCTCATTATTTTACCTATATATAATACATTTTTCTATTACCTACAAAATCTTAAATATTTTAGTCTCTTGAAACAAGTAAACGAGAAGAAAGAATCACTCCATTCACCTAAATATTAAATAAAAATAATTCAATTAAAAATACGAAAAATAAACTAAAAATATTTAATAAAAATTCTTAAAAATGTCGAAACTTACGAAGGACTCAATTAAATCTTATAAATCGCATTGATAATTACTTCTGCATCAGAATTCTACGGGAGTTGCTCCCTCCACCCCCACACGTCTCTTCTTCTACCTTCCCTTTACTTTTTTGCCCCTTCCTCCACCTTTCCTTTACTATTTTGCCCCTCAGTAAAATTTTATTTTTAAAATTATTGTTTTTTAATTTTATTCATTTATAACATATTTCACTGATAACCTACGTAGTTCCTTGTTTGAGTAAAATATTTTTCTGCAAAGCTTGGTGATCGTGAAAAGAATTATCAAGCAATCTTTCTCTTGTTCTCGGTGCAGTGCGTTTGTGGTGTAGTGTCCTTGTCGTGGTTCCTCTCCAGGTACGTAATCATAATCCTTCCTATAATCCTAAACCCTAAACTCTTCCCATACTTCCAATAATCCTTTTAATATCCAAGCTATAATCCTTGCATGAGCCGCAAAACGTAGTAAAATAAAAACGAAACGTAAAAGGAACACTGCCTCTGGACGGATGACATCCTTCAACGGATGTCAACATCCGTTTAAGGCAAAACGGATGTCGACATCCGTTTCGCCTTAAACGGATGTTGACATCCGTTGAAGGATGTCATCCGTCCAGAGGCAGTGTACGTTTCGTTTTTATTTTATTTGTTTATTTTATTTACAGTAATTTATATTTAAATTTATAATTTTAAATGTTATATATGGTTAGTTTTTAAACGTAATAATTTTGTTAAAATATGAATTTGTTATAGATGAAGAAGAAAGAAATGGAGAAATAGAAGTGAAAGGTTGATGAGGCTTGAAGAGAAAATGATAAATGAAGAAATGGAGAAATGGAGAAGAAGCTTGACGGAAGAGAGAAAGGTAAACGAAAATGGAAGAGAGAAAGATGTGCAGGGAAGTAAATCAGAAGTTTTAAATAAATTAAAATATTAAAATAATAAAAATAAAAAATTTTAACTTTTGAGGATATAATTGTCATTTTAGAAAGATATAATTGGCATTTTTGAATATTGGGGAGGTAGAGGAAGAGATGTGGGGGGTGGAGGGAGCAACTCCCGAATTCTATTGTATTGAAGTTGATGACGATGAAGATGCTTTCTGCAAACTAGTTCTCTTGCCAATATGTTGGGCCATTCTTCCACAACCCAAATTAAAAACGATGGCTACTGATTACTGTGTTATGATCCGCCCTATAAAAATCTACGTTCTGGATGACTATGATAAAATAAAAAATAAAATAAAATAAAAACAATTTATTGCTTCAAAATATCATGGTGAAATTGAACTCACTGTCTTACCTAACATACGAGATAACAGATCCTGATTTGATAAACATATGAATTCGAACTACATGGTTACCAGATCATACTAATACACACAAAGTAGGGGAAATTTTTCAGTACCCAAGACATACATATTATTATTGTTAATATTACAGTGATGTAATGACACACAGTTATATTATACATAAAGCTCAGAAATAATTTTATACCACTGGTATGAAATGACATAACTGAAAACGATGGCAACATCTCCGATAGTTGGATGTAGATTTGGGGTATCGATTATTTTCCTCTCCGTGGTTATGGATTTCACGGCGGCGGTGAATATCCTCTAAGGCCGGCCAGAGGGATGCGTTAGGGCGGTTATGCGAGCAGGCAAGGAGGCGCCGCCGCCACATTGGAAAAGTTTTCTCCCTGAACCCAGTAAAAGGTAAACAAATAAATAACGAAGATTTCGTTACCTTCTTAACCTAGTATTGTACTAAAATTAACATTAACGTACCGGGTTTAATGTCAGGTTGTGCAGCAGCTCCCAGGTCGAAGGAGATAAGCAGCAAAAGGATTGCTAAAAGAGCAGCAAATGAGATGAATTTGGAGAAAGCAAGGAAAGCCATTTTTGTGTTGGAAAGTTTTGGGTGTATGGATTAGAGTTTTAGAATGGGAAGAGGTATTTTTGAAGGTGATAAAGATGGAAGATGTTGTAGACGCGTGAAAATCCCGTCGCTGACTCTTTCTTCCCCGCACCCTACGCTGGTGACTATCGTTGGTCCCTACACATATCCGCAGATAAATTTTTCCACACGGCAGTGTTTTGTAGTGGACAGCACTGAACAGTATTAGAGAAAATAATAGTGGGTAGGTGGTGTGTCACATCGAAGACCGCAATTAAAAAAAAAATACTATATACGAGCTTCCATGACTTTTTTTTCTAACGTTACAGCTAAAGTCAACAGTCAATCCTGTCTGAGTCTTAATATATCATAGTGTAATGTGTTGGCAGTTCCTGTATAAAAACTAGTTTTAAACAAATTCCATGTATTCAATATATTAGGTTTCTAGAATGTTTCTTTTATAATGGTTAGGCAAATTCCATGTATTTAAGTATGATTGTTGCTGTATTTATAAACATAAGATGACTATGATTAGTGGAGTAATAAATGTTAGATTTTAATGTAAAATATTTGCAAAATCGTTTTTCTTTAAATTCTTTTATTTTTTAGTGATTGAGTGTTTCTTGAATGTCTTGAATCATGTATATCATCATTTAACATATTAAAGCATGTGTACTAGTTTCCTACCGAAAAGACTTAAATAGTATATATCAATTATTTTAATTAAAAATCCAAAAAGTACCTACGAATTCTTGTGATTTATTATATGGTTTAATCATTCACTTAGTCCCTATTTTCGCATGGAATCTCAATTTCGTCTTTTTCTTTCTGAAAATATCAATTAGGTCCCAATTTTATGAAAATTACAACAAATCGATCCTTTCCGTTAAATACTGTCAAACGGCGTTACGGTGTGTTTGACATGGCACGCTGTTGTGGACGTGTTATCTGACGTGGTATCTGACGTGGCCTCCACTCCCTCAAATCCCTCTCCACCCTCCACTCCCTCCTCCTCCTCAACTGCCACGTCACCTCCACCCCCTCCCCCACTCGCTTCCCTCTCACCAAGAACCACCTTGGGTCCATGATGATGTTCCTTCTTGTGACTGACACTGCCACCTCCATCATCATAATCACCTTCATAGTCTCCATCACCGCTGCTATCATCTGCAGAAGAACGCTTGGATGGTGGAGGAGACACCGGCCTCCCGAACTTATCGCAAGGGGCGATGTTCAGCTTCAACTGGGAAGGCAGAACCGAACGGTTGTAACACAAGTTCCCGTTGCCACCCACCTTGAACACTTGCAACCTGTCGATGAATGTGGAGTTGAAAGGCAGAACCCCGCGAAGGAGGTTGTTTGCGAGGTTCAAGTGTTTGAGGTTACTCATTTGGGAAATGAAGTATGGGATGGTCCCATTGAGCTGGTTGGAACTGAGATCCAAGTGAACCAAACCGGGTATGGCGGACAAGGAATCAGGAACAGAGCCCGAGAAGGAGTTGGAATCCAAGGAGAGGTTTTTCAGAGAAATGAGGTCCCCAATGGAAGAGGGTATCTCACCCTTGAGTTGATTAGAAGAAAGGATCAAAACTTGGAGGTTGTCCAACATGGTGATGGAGGAGGGTATGTTTCCGTGGAGGTTGTTGGAAGAAAGATCGATGTAGGTGAGGTTGGGAGAGTGGATGTGTTTAGGGAGAGAGCCGACGAGGTTGGCGTGGGAAATGGTGAGGGTCTGGAGGTTGGAGATGTGGGAGAAGAGAACGTAAGGAGCGGATGCTTTGATGGTGAGGTTGGAGAGAGTGAGGTGGGTGAGGTTCCTGAGGTGTGAGAGGGAGACGGCGGAGATGTTGCGGAGGCTGTTGACGGAGGTGAGGGAGCGGAGCGTGGAGGAGAGTTGGAGAGGGAAGCGAGTGGGGGAGGGGGTGGAGGTGACGGGGCAGTTGAGGAGGAGGAGGGAGTGGAGGGTGGAGAGGGATTTGAGGGAGTGGAGGCCACGTCAGATACCACGTCAGATAACACGTCCACAACAGCGTGCCACGTCAAACACACCGTAACGCCGTTTGACAGTATTTAACGGAAAGGATCGATTTGTTGCAATTTTCATAAAATTGGGACCCAATTGATATTTTCAGAAAGAAAGGGACGAAATTGAGATTCCATGCGAAAATAGGGACTAAATGAATGATTAAACCTTATTATATCTACATTGCATGACGTGAGCTTTTAAATTATCTTTTAAAGCTAAAAACATAAAATACACACAAACTATAAATTGTACATGTTCTAATGACTCCACCTACACACAAAAGGCTCCACCTGTATGTTCTGTTTAAAAATATAATTTACCGAACAATCTCTGCAAACACACCCCTTTCTTCTTGACTCACTTCATTTTTTTTCTTTAAAAACTTTTCCTAGTTACCATCACAAATCCTCACAATCACCTAAACTAAAACATACACAATCCTCACAAATAGTCTTAAATGATTTTGTGTAGATCCCACAAATAATAAATTATGTTTACCAAAACGTGGAATTTTATGTGATGTTTTGCTTCATTTCCTAATTTTATTTTTCGTACAATGAATTAATATATAAATAAAGATAATTTTGGATTAAATATTCCTTTAGTTTTAAAAATTTTACATAAAATTAAAATTTGTTTATATATGAAATTTTGATACATCATGTTAAGTTTTATTTCACATATCAAATACATTTCATGTTAACATTTAAAGTTTGTTTACACCATTTGACATATTAAAAAAAACACATTTAACATATTGAAATTAACGTAATTGGATTAAAAAAATTATATTCATATATATTTTTAAAGTTAGAAACCAAAACATCTCAAAGTTTTGTACATAAATTAATTCTAATTTTACGTCAAAGTTAAAAATTAAAAACATATTTAATTCGATAATTTTCTTTAATTTAATATATTTCACATTCTAAAAAAATTTGTCTCCACTTTTATACTTCAATATATTTAGTAAATATCATACTAATACCCACGCTCAATATGAAAGTATATATTGGTATCTTGGAAACAGAATAAATTAATTTCCATAGTATATGTAGACGTGTCAATTTAACTACTGCGGTCAAAATAGATTGTAACTTTTGAGTCAATCCGGCTCATTATGGGTTTGAACCAGGTTAGGTTTGAGAAAAATATAACTTTTTATGCGGATTATTTTTCAATTCGACTCACTTAGAACCTAGCTCACCCGAGTTGAACTTGTGGTGAGCTAGATTGGCTCACCAACCCACCTAAATTAATTTAATTATTTATTAATTTTTGTTTCAATATTATTAGTTAGCAATTTTTTTATTATATTGTAGATGAGATAAAAAAACGATGTTTCAAGAGAGAGAAATATTATAGATTTATCTATTCAAGACTCTAATATTTATAAATATATAGTAATACAAAAATTATCAATATTAAAAACTTATTTGTTCGCCTTTTATGTTAAAAACGCTTGGATTGTAGGATATGTTTTTACTTATTTTGAATTGTCTTGGGAGTTTAACATCATTTTAGACTGAAATTTATTTAGATTTGAATTAAAGAAATTATAATTTCTTTCATTTTGAAAAAACTTATAATTAAATGAGCTAGTGAGTCAACCTGTTTAATCCAACAACCCGTGGTGGGTCGGGCTGGGTTTCAATTTTTTCAGCTCACTAATAAGTGAGCCGGGTTAGGTGTTGGATCACTAAGTGACAAACCCGTCGTGGGCCGGGCCGGGTCGAGCTGGGTTACCTGTTTTGACAACTCTAAATTTGACATCACTTATGTGGTTTGGCATTAATTCATATGGGTTGCGATAATAAAAATTTAGCCCACAGAGTCAAAATATCCACAAAATTCCTATGGGTTAAGGCTACCACATAGGCATTTTTCTTAGAACAAAATATTCATTTTGAATACGAGAAAAATAAAATTAACTCCTAATTTATTGCAAAGCTAAACACTTTTAATTTGTGAAAAAACTATATACAGACATTTTAATTAGACTAATGTAGACTTTGTAAGAAATTTTATAAACTTTAGGTATTTGTTTATATATAACAAAATTATATAACAAGATAAGATGTTGAAATTCTTGACTAGCTAAACATATTTATTTTTTCTTGATTTACTAAACAGATTTTTAAAGTATATAAGATATTCATGTAATTTTGTTGTGCAAAACATTCATCTAAATTTGAACCAAAACTAAATAATATATCTCAATTTAAAAACTTAAATAATGAATTTGTGAATAATAAATTTATGGATTTATTTTATTATATATTACTTTTTTTTTAATGTATATGACTTAAATTCCACCTATTATTTAATAATATACATACATACATATATATATATATATATATATATATATATATATATATATATATATATATATATATATATATATATATAATATTTAATAATTATAAAAAAAATAGTGTGAATTTTATTAAAATTAATTCAATATTCTCACATTGCAGTTAGACTCTATGTTTCTTTTGTTATGTTTGAGACTTTATTACAATGTATTACTTGTTATTAAATGTTATAAGTTTTTTTCTTTAACAAATTGATAAAATTAATTAATAAATTACAGTCAATTATTGTATTAAATTATATTATATATTTTATTCAATAATATAATAATAAATATGATATAAAAATATTAATTTAAATATAATAAAATTTCAACATATTATATTATCTATTAAAATATATAATTTTATATGTGTACATAAATAATATTGTTTTTAAGAGTGAATTAAAGTATTGTAGTAGGATCAAATCACATTAATCTTGATTCTAATTTATTTAAGAAAGTGTTTTAGGGACTAAGGTTTTTTTTTACCCACTTGAGAATACCTCAAAAATATGAAGTTTTTTCAATGATAAATTAAGCCTGCTCGATTAATTATAGATTAAGTTGACACATAAGATATAAATATATGTCTATATATAAAAGTTTTAGTGTAAAAATAATCTTGAGCTGCAATTAACATTGAGGAAGCCGCATAAAATATTATTGGAAACATGCTATTTCTATACCATAAAAAAATACTGAATTATTTAATTCTCTACATTAAAATACGTGTCTAGCCACTCACCAGGTGTGGCTGACTGCAGTATATATAGTATACATAGAAATTGAGTACATGACTTATATACTAATAATATTCTGGCAATGACACATTCAATAACTTATGACTCCTACTATATTAAATCATGAGAATTTTAAAGAGCAAGGCTCATATCTCCCCTTTGGATATTGATTTCATGGTTTTTGGGTATATTTTCCACGACCATGATGATATCTTGCTTTCCTATATCCTTGACCACGATCACGATAATACTGTGGTTTCCTCCAATTTCCAGGATCATAAGTTTGGAGAAGTTTACGTTCTGATAAAAAAAAGTGAATAAATAAATAAGTGGGAGAAAAGAGGGGAGAGAATATATGTGTAAATAATTGTAAAAATACCATGTTTAAGGGTAGGTTGGGCAGTAGCAGCTCCCATAGCAGAGTTGATGAGTAGTAAAAGTAATGCTAAAAATGAGATGAATTTGGAGGCACCCAGGATCGCCATGGAAGTGTGTGTATATCACTCTCTGAGAAGTCATATTTATAACACAAATTAGCATTCTTGGGAAAACGATGTTGCAGTGTGGGTCACTCATTCTTGCCCCCAACTCTACTCTCTGTAGACCATTTCTTTACTATATCCTTTACTCCTCCTATCATGCACACCACAAAAAAAAAATATAACAATTCATCGTCAAGTTGTCTTTCACATCCAATCATGTTTTACGTAACAATTTTAAAAAGATTAAATATATTTTTAATCCTTGTTTTGAAAAAAATAGAACCAAATTATATTTTATTTTGAAAGAGGGACGAAAATCAGAAACGGTCAATAGTTTAAGAACTAAAAATATATTTAACCCATTTTAAAACTATACGAAAATCATACTTTCAAAACTGTTAGTTCTTTTATAATAATAAAATTATAAAATATAGTGATACTGTTTAACTTAGTATATAATACTTTAATACATAATTAAATAAATATATTAATTGTATAAAAAAATATTGGTTCTCAATACATATAAAATCTATTTTCTCCATACTTTTTAAAATAAAATTCTTTTAATTGTTTAGTAACTTTATCAATGCAAATATATTTTGATTGTAAATTCGTATTAAGTTAACTAAAAACTAAAATGTAATATCAAATATTTATATTTCACAAATATTAGTTTTATAACTTATATATTAAAACTTTATTTAATCATATAAATTTTTTTAACTTGATTCTTATTTAAATAAATTAAATTAATTACTACACATTTTGAATTATTATTATTTAAATTTTATTTTCAATTTGAATTTTTAAAATCTCCATGTCTATCTTAAAAAAAATTAAAGATATCTTCAATACTTTCTTTCAATAGGTTAAGTTTTTTTATTATGATTTTCTATTACTTATATTTTTTTTTAACTTATATAACTTCTGTAAAATAATTTAGTTTTCATATTTTTAATAAAAAAAAGTTCTCTTAAAGCTGTCTCCCACTTATATGTTACCAAACAAATATTTTATATTCCAGTTCCCCCACACGGTTTACTCAGTCTCCCCGAAGTTATGACGAAAAGGCAGTGCCAAAATAGAATAGAAAAAGCTGTCATGTCCATATCAGTCATTTACTCTTCATATACGGAGCGAACTTTGTTTCTATGCAATCTTTTTCTATTTCTAATTTGGACCCCGATATTCCAACAACGCATATTTAACACTGTTTTGACAACGCCACGTGTCGTTGTTTGATTGGTTTGTTTTAAAAATAAATTTTTTTAAAACCTACGAAACGGAAGTCCGTAACCCTTATTTTTACTGAAATTCCGAAAATAACCCTTTCTCTGTTCCATTGGAAACGAAGGTGCGTTCTCTTGGAAGGTCGAAGGTCGCGTTTCGTGGCGCTTCACTTTGTTCTGTGTGCGTGGTGTTGTCTCCGTCCAGTTTCGTTTCCTGTTATCGTGCGGAATGGCAAGTTCCGGTGACGATTGTCCGACGACGAAGGTAAGTGGTTTTCCATTCCATGTCGTAGCCTAGTTATTCGGTTTGGGCATCTCGTATCATGCTTATTTGGTTTGGGTTAAGGTTTGGGGTTTGTATCCTTGTGTTGTGGTTCTTGGGTTATTGGGTTTCGTTGTTTTGATGAATTTATTTTGGTTTATGCAGTTGAGTGTTCGTCACTCTTTTTCGACAAAGTATATATGTACTTTGAACGAACGCTTGACAGACGAGAAAGGATGCTAAACCAAGAGGAAAGAAGAAACAAAAAAGAATTCGCAGAGAAACTTTTATGTGTGCCTTAGAGGAACAAGAATTTCTAATTGAAGAACTTAAAAGGAGGGTTGCAAATTTGGAGGCACAATTGGCTGAAGAGAAGGCAAGAAGGCAAAATAAAGATGACGTTGGACAAAGTGTGCCTCGTACAGAACCATCGTGAACACTGGTTTTGTATCCCCTACTGACATTGACGAAAATGAACAACCTTTGAAGACGTATGTTAGGGTTGGATCACGAAGGCGTTACAAGGGAAGAACACTTAGGACTCCATACACCGGAACCGTAGTGCTTAGAATAAAAAATGAGTGATCTGTGTATTTTAGTTGATGGAAAATGTTATTTGGAAAGTAATGATAATTGTAATCATTGTAAATAGATTAAGAAAACAAAGTTTAATGTATCCGATTTAGTGCAATGAAATAAAATTTGAGTTTTGGTTTGAATTGGTCTCATATTTTATTTATTCACTACCATTGTTATTATGAGTTGTGAGTTTGTGGATTTCAGAATGTGGTCATTTTTTTTGTCTCGTAAGTTGCAGGCTTGTTTGTAAGATGTTGGTGTTTGAGTGGTCATTTTGGATAACATGGTGACCAATGTCAAAACCAGTTAATTTGAAGGACAATTTCAGTGGTGGGAGAGGGTGATTGGTGATGTGATGTGAGTCCAAGGAGTGTAAGGTCACCCCTCATCAGTTGGAGGAGCAAGCTCTGCAAGGGATGAGTGAGGGTGTTCAAAAAAGGGTATGGTAATCGTTTACAGCATCCTGGTAAACGATTACCCGAGACAAAACTGGATTTTATACAGAAAGTCCAACACAGGTAGTCAGTCAGGAGAACAGGGGTCACCATTGGCCAAAAAGGTGACTTTTAGGCAGTTCTGCACCTGTCTGAGGCTGGTCCAGGTGTTTCAGTGGTGGGAGAGGGTGGTTGGTGATGTGATGTGTGTCCAAGGAGTGTGAGGTGACCCCTCATCAGTTGGAGGAGCAACCTCTGCAAGGGATGACTGAGGGTGTTGAAAAAAGGGTCTGGTAATCGTTTACAGCATCCCTGTAAACGATTACCCGAGACAAAACTGGATTTTGTATAGAAAGTCCAACACAGGTACTCAGTCAGGTGAACTGGGGTCACCATTGGGCAAAAAGGTGAGTTTTAAGCACTTTTGCACTTTTCTTAGGCTAGTCCTGGTGTTTCAGTGGTGGGAAGTGATGTTTTGGCACCCCATGATGGAGGAAAAAAACAATGTTTATGAGATGAGCAACTTGGGTGAGATAACATGCTGTCAACTTTGACCTTTGCTGGCTATTTTACTGATAACTTTTCCCACCGACCTCCAAATGATGTGATTCTTTTTTTATTAGAAACTACACTCAAAAATCTTTCTAATGACTACTAATTTGTATTTTTTGGACATCTGAGTTGGTACAGTTTATTCTTTCAAGTTAGCGTTTCATATATTTTTGCCAACTCTGACCTTTGCTTGTTCTTTTGCTCATAACTTTCTCCACCTAACTCCAAATGAGTTGATTCTTGTTTTGTTAGAATCTATACTCAAAGACCTTTCAAATTATGCCTTAGAAATCAAGTTTACACCTTTTTTGACACTGTAATAGAATACAAGGACACTGTAGACGATTACCCGAGACAAAACTGGATTTTGTACAGAAAGTCCAACACAGATACTCAGTCAGTGAATTGGGGTCACCATTGGCCAAAAAGGTGAGTTTTAAGCACTTTTGCACTTTTCTTAGGCTGGTCCTGGTGTTTCAATGGTGGGAAGTGATGTTTTGGCACCCCATGATGGAGGAAAAAAACAATGTTTATGAGATGAGCAACTTGGGTGAGATAACATGCTGTCAACTTTGACCTTTGCTGGCTATTTTACTGATAACTTTTCCCACCGACCTCCAAATGATGTGATTCTTTTTTTATTAGAAACTACACTCAAAACTCTTTCCAATGACTACTAATTTGTAATTTTTGGACATCTGAATTGGTACAGTTTATTCTTTCAAGTTAGCGTTTCATATATTTTTGCCAACTCTAACCTTTGCTTCTTCTTTTGCTCATAACTTTCTCCACCGAACTCCAAATGAGTTGATTCTTGTTTTGTTGGAATCTATACTCAAAGACCTTCCAAATTATGCCTTAGAAATCAAGTTTACACCTTTTTTGATACTGTAATCGATTACAAGGACACTGTAAACGATTACCCAAGACAAAACTGGATTTTGTGCAGAAAGTCCAATATAGGTACTCAGTCAGGTGAACTGGGGTCACCATTGGCCAAAACTGTGAGTTTTAAGCACTTTTGCACTTTTCTTAGGCTGGTCCTGGTGTTTCAATGGTGGGAAGTGATGTTTTGGCACCCCATGATGGAGGAAAAAAACAATGATTATGAGATGAGCAACTTGGGTGAGATAACATGCTGTCAACTTTGACCTTTGCTGGCTATTTTACTGATAACTTTTCCCACCGACTTCCAAATGATGTGATTCTTTTTTTATTAGAAACTAGACTCAAAACTCTTTCCAATGACTACTAATTTGTAATTTTCGGACATCTGAGTTGGTACAGTTTATTCTTTCAAGTTAGCGTTTCATATATTTTTGCCAACTCTAACCTTTGCTTCTTCTTTTGCTCATAACTTTCTCCACCGAACTCCAAATGAGTTGATTCTTGTTTTGTTGGAATCTATACTCAAAGACCTTTCAAATGATGCCTTAGAAATCAATTTTACACCTTTTTTGACACTGTAATCGATTACAAGGACACTGTAAACGATTACCCGAGACAAAACTGGATTTTGTACAGAAAGTCCAACACAGGTACTCAGTCAGGTGAACTGGGGTCACCATTGGCCAAAAAAGTGAGTTTTAAGCAGTTTTGCAATTTTCTTAGGCCGGTCCTAGTGTTTCAATGGTGGGAAGTGATGTTTTGGCACCCCATGATGGAGGAAAAAAACAATGTTTATGAGATGAGCAACTTGGGTGAGATAACATGCTGTCAATTTTGACCTTTGCTGGCTATTTTACTGATAACGTTTCCCACCGACTTCCAAATGATGTAATTCTTTTTTTATTAGAAACTAGACTCAAAACTCTTTCCAATGACTACTAATTTGTAATTTTTGGACATCTGAGTTGGTACAGTTTATTCTTTCAAGTTAGCGTTTCATATATTTTTGCCAACTCTAACCTTTGCTTCTTCTTTTGCTCATAACTTTCTCCACCGAACTCCAAATGAGTTGATTCTTGTTTTGTTGGAATCTATACTCAAAGACCTTTCAAATGATGCCTTAGAAATCAAGTTTACACCTTTTTTGACACTGTAATCTATTACAAGGACACTGTAAACGATTACCCGAGACAAAACTGGATTTTGTACAGAAAGTCCAACATAGGTACTCAGTGAGGTGAACTGGGGTCACCATTGGCCAAAAAGGTGAGTTTTAAGCACTTTTGCACTTTTCTTATGCTGGTTCTGGTGTTTCAATGGTGGGAAGTGATGTTTAGGCACCCCATGATGGAGGAAAAAAACAATGTTTATGAGATGAGCAACTTGGGTGAGATAACATGCTGTCAACTTTGACCTTTGCTGGCTATTTTACTGATAACTTTTCCCACCGACTTCCAAATGATGTGATTCTTTTTTTATTAGAAACTAGACTCAAAACTCTTTTAATTGACTACTAATTTGTAATTTTTGGACATCTGAGTTGGTACAGTTTATTCTTTCAAGTTAGCCTTTCATATATTTTTGCCAACTCTAACCTTTGCTTCTTCTTTTGCTCATAACTTTCTCCACCGAACTCCAAATGAGTTGATTCTTGTTTTGTTGGAATCTATACTCAAAGACCTTTCAAATGATTCCTTAGAAATCAAGTTTACACCTTTTTTGACACTGTAATCGATTACAAGGACACTGTAAACGATTACCATAGTGTTTTTTCTACAGATTGGGTCTGCACTTGTCCAACTTGGTCCCTTCAGTAAGAATGGCTTCTTCCCCACTTCTTGGGGTCACCTCCCATCACCTGCCACCCTCTACCACCAGTCAAACACCAACACCAAGTAAATACAAGTGGACTTGTGCTTTAAATTAACAATTTTTGCCAATGATCACCCACGACACTAAAACTAACTACTTTAGTTCAACTTTCTGTACAAAACAGTGATTTCTCTCGTGTAATCGTTTACGAGGCCACTGTAAACGATTACGACAATGTTTTTTCTGCAGATTAGCTCTGCACTTGTCCAACTTGGTCCCCTCAGTAAGAATGACTTCTTCCCCACTTCTTGGGGTCATCAAACATAACCTCCCAACCAGTAGTGACCCTTAAATTCACTTGTATGGTTTTTTGGTCAACAAATCCCTTGCAGAGCTTGCTCCTTCAACTGATGAGGGGTCACCCCACAGTCCTTGGACTCACATCACATCACCAACCACCCTCTCCCACCACTGAAACATCAGGACCAGCCTAAGAAAAGTGCAAAAGTGCTTAAAACTCACCTTTTTGGCCAATGGTGACCCCAGTTCACCTGACTGAGTACCTGTGTTGGACTTTCTGTACAAAATCCAGTTTTGTCTCGGGTAATCGTTTACAGGGATGCTGTAAACGATTACCAGACCCTTTTTTCAACACCCTCACTCATCCCTTGCAGAGGTTGCTCCTCCAACTGATGAGGGGTCACCCCACACTCCTTGGACTCACATCACATCACCAACCACCCTCTCCCACCACTGAAACACCTGGACCAGCCTCAGACAGGTGCAGAAGTGCCTAAAACTCAGCTTTTTTTCTAATGGTGACCCCTGTTCACCTGACTGACTACCTGTGTTGGACTTTCTGTACAAAATCCAGTTTTGTCTCAGGTAATCGTTTACACGGATGCTGTAAACGATTACCAAACCCTTTTTTGAACACTCTGAGTCATCCCTTGCAGAGCTTGCTCCTCCAACTAATGAGGGGTCACCCCACACTCCTTGGACTCACATCACATCACCAACCACCCTCTCCCACCACTGAAACACCTGGACCAGCCTCAGACAGGTGAACAACTGCCTAAAACTCAGCTTTTTTTCCAATGGTGACCCCTGTTCACCTGGCTGACTACCTGTGTTGGACTTTATGTACAAAATCCAATTTTCTCTCGGGTAATCGTTTACCAGGATTCTGTAAACGATTACTAGACCATTTTTTCAACACTCTGACTCATCCCTTGCACTACTTCGTCCCCCTACTCATCACGGGTCACTCCACACTTCTTGCGTTTACATCAATGACCAACACCCATCTCCCCACTCAGAATTTGATCAACTCCTTCCCATTAATTACCATTAATTTTACTGAAAATGGTCTCGTACTTTTCAAATTCTTATTATAATGCTGCGTTCATTTTTCAATCACTACTTTTATCATTATAAGTGAGATTAACACAAAGTAAAAATGATAGAGCGAGAGAGCGAGACAACGACAACGAAGATGGAAGCTTCGAAGACGAACGACAGAGCGAGAGAGCGAGACACAAGATGGAAGGGTTGAACGAACTTCTTTCCCACCCTAAACAGCCCAAACCCAATTCTTTAAATTTTACCCTGGAAATCCCAAAATACCCCTCGCCCCGTAACCCTTTCTCTGTTTTATTTTCAAATTATTTATCCAATGCAGAACTGACACGTGGCGTTGTTAAATGTGTGTCAAAATTTCGTTGTCCAAATAACATTTTCCTTCTAATTTTATTGTATATTTTTTAAATTTTAATATAAGAGTAGGACTTTACTGTTGAAGTTTATCTTTTATCTGAAACGCTTCGTTTTCTAAATACTATCTCACTTTAATATTTGTATTAGTATAGTTTATATCAATGACTAAGTTTATTTTTATTTATTTTACATTTGTTTGGTGATTATAATATTAACATATGAAATAAATTTATATTAAAGATAAACCCAAATTTATTGATCCTTTTTAATATTTTAAGATATTTCAAGTATGTGTTATAGTATTATTTTACTATCATTACCTATTTTATTATATACTATTTTTATTTTAATATTATAATGATATTGCTTAATCTAAATTTCAATCTAATTTATGGAGTTTTAATTTCATACCGTATATAATTAGATCATTTTTTTTTCAATTTTCAATTAAGTTGTAGTACGAATAGGTAGGGTCTAATTTTATAAGAGTTAAAAATTTGAGTTAAATGGAGTTTGTTACATATTATGGATTGAAAGTGAATGAATGAATGTTTTATTAGGGAAGAGTATGAAAAGAGGTTTTTGAGTTCTTGCATTATGTTTAAGAATATGCAAATTTTGTGAACAAGGTGCATTTTTATCCTTGTGTTTGTTGTCTTAATCAAATACATCAAAACTTGGAGAATATTGATGATCATCTATTTATACCACTATAATGAGTAGTTATACAATTTAGACATGGAAAAGTACTACATAAGCCTATAATGCCACGAGGAATACATTATGTAGACAAATGAATGAGTAATCATTTACAGAACATAGTACGTGATGTTGGTGAAGAAAATTATGAAAGAACTTATTTATATGATTCTCTTAAGAACGATTTAGAGAAAAAGTTGTATCTAGGATATTTTAACTTTACACGCTTGTCGATAATTTTGAAATTGTTTAATTTAAAAGCAAGGAAATGGATGCACCAATAAAAATGTTAAGATAGGATCGTCTATAAAATGAGAGACTGTTTAACGTCTTCATGTTTTAAAATTTAACAAACAACGATAAATGAAATAAGTATTTGAAAAAACATTGAAACCATTATTCTAATAGGAATTAAAGACGATTAGACTGAGGTAATAATATATATCCTTTACATATTAAAAATCACGTTAAATTTTTAAATATTAGTATACAAACATAATGAACTTGTATTATTTTTTCAGCCCCTTTAAGAATTCATAACCTATAACGAAGGACACAATGAAAAGATAGACGAGTGGGCAACCCATTTTCTGGAGTGATGAATTATGACCTAGGACCCACAATAACAACAATTATATTTTTCTTTAAGACATTCATTAGTTTAATTTTAATACTTTTAGTTTTCATAGCTTTAGATTTTAGTCTTAGTTTTGATTAATTCATACTTTTAATCTTGAATTTGTATGCTAGAAACATTCAATACAAAAAAATTGTGTTTGATTTTTTGTTTTTCAAGTTTGGTAGAATTGTAAAAAACAAATATATTATTAAAAAAGCTACAAGTGATGTTTTTTAGTACATTAACATACGTCACTTGACATCGGTCTATACCATAGCCAATGTCAATTGCTCTTCATTTTCAGTGCAAAAATGTGCGCTCAATGATGTCCCACTTCTACTCAGTGCCAAAATGTTTGCAAAGACTCATGCTCAATACTTTTATACTTGATTTCCCTTCTCTCCATTGTAATATGGATGTCGGTTTGGCTTAGAGTCAATGTCGATTTGTTACTCTGAAGTCAAATTGATGTTTTTGGTTAAGACGTTGTCAGAGTTTCGAATGAAGTCAAAGGTGAAAAATAACAAACATCATTTTTGTAGTAGTATACTATAAATCAAAAAAAGCTTGTAATAGTGACTAATGCAGTCAGGGAAAACGAAAATGGTTATTTTTGCCCATAGGCAGCGGTTCTAGAATCGAGACATATTCAGGTGAGGTAAAAAAGAGTAGACTTTTTGCCTCGGTTCTGAACCAAGTCATAAATGTGTAGGATTTTGCCTCGGATCAAACATAACCGAGGCAGTAGGGTCTTTTTTCTAATTTTTTTCTCTTACAGAACCTCACAAGATTATGATTACTTATTTGCTTCAATGGTCTTAATATCAGCCAGTCTAGGAGAAGGTTTCCTACCCTAGGATCATAACTTAACTTTACTGAAACCCATTCCTTATAAAGTTTTTATGCACCTGCAATATCATCCACTTTAACCAGAAAAGAAATAACAGCATGCTATCCCAAGTTTGGTGTATTTTTTGGAAAAAATGAAACCCTTTACCCCTCATTATGTCAAATAAAGATTTTGCCTTTTCCTTTGATCTGGAATGAACATATACATTCAAAAGGGCACCGTAAGTTCTCTTATTTTTTAACTGCTCTTCCAGACCCAGAAAAAATACTTCTGCACTAGGAAACCCACGAACTTTTGCGATTACATCTAACTGAATTGCTGCATCACTCTCAGAAACTCAAACAACTCTGGTATATTGTTTATCCAATCATATATCTGCACATTTGTTTGTTGATTTCAATGTGAACATAAGATTAAAATCGAGAGATTTAAAATCATATAAATGGAAAACATAATGAATAGAAGATTAAAATCGAAAGATTTAAAGTAAATCCTAATAAGAGATAAGGAGTTTGGAAATCAAGATTACCACTAGGGAATTCCTTGAAGCTTTGATTTTTACGTCTAAGGGTGTTGGACCTATTTCCTTAGAGAAAGATCTCATATATTCATCCTGGTTCAGAATCTCACAGCCACAGCTTCTAGGGAGCCACAAAGGGTCAAAGTTATTTACTTCTTCTCTCAATCGCATATTCTCAACCCTCAATTGTTGCTCATCAAAGGACATTTTTCCACTGAGGCCTCCACAATTATGGCAAGAAGCATGACTTACCGTGATGGGCAGCGGGGAAAACAACGGCAACGGAGCGACGATGGCAAAGGGGCGACGATGGCGACAATTGTAGGGATGAAGGCGGCACCCAAAAAGTGAGCGAATCGTAGCGGACTGGCGGCAACGAAGGCGGCACCCACAAAGTGAAGGAATCGGGGCGGCGACGGTAGTGGAGGCAGCACTTTAAGAGAACAACGGTGCACAGTGTAAGAAAAACGGGGAATAAGTTCAGGCGTACAAGATGAAGAGGAAGAGGCCGCAAAAAAGGAGAAAAAAGCAGGCTGGCCAGAGAGAAAATGGAGATTTAGGCGAGGAAGAAGGAAGATGTAGAGTCTAGGGTAACTTGTTTCGAAATTATAAATGAGGTATTGTTTCGGTTATTCACTTAACTGATGCCTATCTCCAAACATAATGTTTCGGTTCTACCAATTACCCGAGGCAATAGGACCTTTTAAAAAAGATGTCAGCCTTTGCAGTGTTTTGTGTAGAGATATAAGCATCAGATCTGCAATTAACCGAGGCAATATCTCCCTTCCACCTCGCATGCTTCTGAATTGAGGTATATAGTTTTGTACGCTTCGGTTTTGACATAACCAAAGCGTATACGGCGCGTTAGAATCCAATTTTTTTACTAATGAGTGTAATATAAATCGAAGAAAACTACTTCACATAATCACCACCTACTACTAAAGACATATCAACACCTATTCTTTATCTGCTCATTTCGACAAGGTGATCATCGCAAAAAAAATCATATTTTTTTAACTATTTTAAATAAGTGAAGGAAAAAAATTATACTCTTGTTTTTCTTTTATTTCTATCCCTCTAAACCCGTATACTCTTCAAAAATTTCTTTCATTATCTAGTGCTTGAATATGATTATTTTTTTGAGGTTATGAGAAAAGAAACGACTTTAACATTTTAATGAAATGCTGATATTTTGTAAATTAAGTGCATTGTATAAATTAGGAAATTAATTAATTAGTTAAAAAAGGTTAAATACAACGATAAAGAAAAACAAGGAAAACTGAAAAGTTCATAATTCCTATAAAATTTGTACAAATATAAGTAACTTCATGTTTCATTATTTCTCATTTTTAATGATTTAGTTTATTTTACTATATTTTATTTACAAAATAAAACTTATTAACTATTTCTACCAATATCATTTGTTATAAGAACTCAAATAATTGTTGGTTACGTTCTATTTCTCCCAATAAAAACATTCTCATCAAAGGAAAATGTCTATTATTATAATTTGTATAATAAATATACTTTAAAAGTGTACATTAAAATACAAATAACATTTAGGTATTCCATCCTATTTGACAAATGGAGTATTTTAACTCCATATGAGATATTTTACTATATGAATAACAATCCCTAGAATTTATTGAATGAACATATTATATGATATTTAATAGGCTTAAATGTTCACTTGGTCCCTATATACAATGGTTTTAAAAGTATAGATATTGGGTATTGTTTAACTTCAGTCATATCCGTTTAACAGTGTTAAAATTGATAACATTGTAACTATGGATGTGAGCTGTGCAAGAAATGTTGAAGTGCACTAGTGCAGAATTGGCTTTTAACGTCCCCCATAGACGTTCGTCCGTATTCGCCCCAACGTAAAAAATTGACCGGTGGCATACTCGTAAATAAGTGAAACTGTAGACGTCCGTTGTGTGGGCAGACGAACGTCTATAATATTATAGACGTCCGTTCGAGAGGGACGGACGTTTGCAAGACTGAACAAATGAACGCTTCAACTCCCATGTCAGCCCCTTAAACGTCCGTCCTGAGGGGCATGGACGTCTATAATATTATAGACGTCCGTGCCCCTCAGGACGGACGTTTAAGGGGCTGACAGGGTGGCTAGAGAATTAATTGGCTTTAGCCCCTTAAACATCCATCCTGATAGACGTCCGCTCCCCTCAGGACGGACCTTTAAGGGGCTAAAGCCAATTAATTCTCCAGCCATCCTGTCAGCCCCTTAAACGTCCGTCCTGAGGGTGACGGACGTCTATAATATTATAGACGTCCGTGCCCCTCAGGACGGACATTTAAGGGGCTGACATGGGGACTTAAAGCGTTGATTTGTTCAGCCTCGCAAACGTCCGCCCCCTTACCACGGACGTCTATAATATTATAGACGTCCGTGCCCCGTTAACGGACGTCTCAAAGCCCCGCGAACATCAATTTTAAATTCCTAAAGACGTCATATTAGTGATGGGCCGGACGTCTATAATATTACAGACGTTCGGCCCAAGCGTACCGGACGTCTAATAGTATTAAAATGGCCAACGCGAACCCGCGAGCAGTTACGCTCACTGTTCATCGTCTTCCTCGCGAACGCTGCTGCTGCGCCATTGATTTTTGAGGTTCGTTTTCTCTGTTTTGGACCATTTAAATTTACTTTTAATCCGATTACATTGCCCTGTGATGAAATGTCTTTCATTTGAACCGATTAAAAATCGTTTTCGGTCCGTTATTGTGCAGTGGCTTACATGTTCTTGGACGGATACTTTTGACTGTTTTTGGGCTACGTTTTAGGCCGTTCCCTCCTTGATTTCCCTCCCTTTCATTTCGAATCTACTTTTCAGGTTAGCTTCTTGGTTGATAAATTTTTGTATGCATGTAATTGGGTTTTGTGTATGCATGTTTTTTACTCTAAAGTGTGCATGTGTTATTGGCTTTTGAGTATGCATGTACTAGTTGTGTTATTAGAAGTATTAAATCATTGAGTGACCCTTAGTTCCCATTTGAAATTTAACACAAACGATTAATCTTTTAATCGTTTGTGTTAAATTTTGAATTGTCTGATTGGACAGTTTGAGAAAATTAATTTTCATAATTTGCAATGACATGTGAATCGGAGTTTATGGATAAGATTGATAAAATTTCGGTTCAGTATTTGTGTTGTTCTCCGAATGCATAATTGATTGTGGTCATCGTTGACTACTCTCATTTCGTGTATTTCGGAGACCAATGTGAAATGCTGCCGAAATCTTATCAATTTTATGATGTAGACTTCAATGCACGTGTCTGAGCAAATTATGAAAATTAATTTTTTTGAATGGGTAGGGCCTAACCTTGTGAGAGTTAAAAAACTTGAACTGATGATTTTACGAACATAGTATGGATCGAAGCTGGATGAACGAACGTCGCATCAGTGAAGAATATGATAAGGGTGTTTCGAAGTTCTTGCAATACGTTGAACAAAATGCTAAGTCTGTCAACGAGACATATTTTTGTCCTTGTGTCCGTTGTCTTAATCAAATACGGCAAGACTTAGGCAATCTGCGTGACCATATGTGAAGAAAACACTAGTTACCTTCAGTTGAAGCATGGTCAGAAGACGGTATATACAAGACATCGAAAATTTCTTCCTCGTAATCATCCTTATCGTAGATTGAAAAAAGCATTTAATGGAAGTGCTGAGGATGAGGTTGTGTGCAGACCCCGAAATGGTGAAGAGGTGTACAACGAAGTCAAAAACATTGACATTGTGTTTGGAAAACATCATAAAAGTACCTCTGCAAAGAACATTTGGAAGAAACGATCGATATTTTTTAAGCTTCCATATTGGTGTGAACTTGATGTTAGACATTGTATTGATGTGATGCACGTTGAAAAAAATGTTTGTGATAGTGTCATCGGAACTTTATTAAACATCAAAGGGAAGACCAAAGACGGAATAAAAGCAACGGTTTAAGTTTTATTATTTCTTGTTGAACATTGCTTAGTTTTAGTTTAAGTTTTATGTTGATAGTTTTGTTAGTGGATTCAACTCCACATTAAGTAGAACTTTGTTCATATGAAACGTATATTTATATTATTGCAAAATTGTTCTAGGACAATTTTATGCTTTTCAGGTGTGGTTTTAATGAAAAAATAAAATAATTTAAAAAAAAATGCCCAGTAGACGTCGGTTGGTGCACTACTGGACGTCTATAGACGTCGACGTTCAGCAGTGCACCAACCGACGTCTCCGGACGTCTGGCAATGCACACACGGACGTCCACCCCCAGCCCCTACCACAGACAATTCAAGCAACTGGACGTCCGGGGGGAGGGAACGGACGTCTATATAGACATCCGGTGTTTCAGGGCGGACGTCTATATAGACGTCCGGCGTTTTAGGGCGGTCGTCTATATAGACGTCCGTACTGGCACACGGGACGTCTATATGGACGTCTGAGGGTGTACACCGGACGTCTATATAGACGTCCGGCCTGACACAACAGATGTCTATATAAAACGTCCGGTTTGGAACCCCCGACATCTGAGTAACGTCACCCGCATAGACATGTTTTTTGTGTTTTTTTAAATTGTAAATAAACAAAATGCGGACACTGCATATAGGATTTGGGACTTGAATTGTGAAATTTCTTTAGTGTTGAAATGTTACTAATGCGTTATAAGTTTGCACCGTCAAACGTGAGCTGCACAAATCCTCAAACAAAAGTTTTTATCACAAATATTGTTGAACGATTTCAGCTATTGTTGAGCGTGAGATCAACAAAGAGCTCCAAGAAGCAGGGGTACTGAGCGACAGGACATACTATTGGACGTTGGAAAGCCGCTAATCTTGTGGCCTTGAGCGTGGATCCTAGTGTTAAGCGATGATTTAATGATTGTTTTCTTTTTATGCATCTTATTGAGATATTATAGTTTTTTTCATTTCCTAAAAGTCTTTAAGGGATTTAGGTTTTGAAAGATGTTTGATTCTATGATAAGTTAATATAATATTCAATATTATGATAAATTGTAATTATTTCCCAGATGATATGTATGTGGTTGTAATTAAACATTTTTTGAATGTATATATATATATATATATATATATATATATATATATATATATAAAGTTGAAATGTAATGTAAATTGTGATGTTATAGCTTTATCAAATTTTGTAAAACTAGATAACTATGAAATCTAAATTATAAATACTCTAACCATTTAAGCCTCATTTAATATATTATCATTTACATTCCATCATTCTATTGGTCATAATTATTTTTCTATCAACTTTGCAAATACTTAAGAGAGTAGATATGTTTAATTTCGATTGTTACATATTTCATGCTATGTACTATGATTATTTTTAAGTTTATGAGAAAAGAAACGACTTTTATATTTTAATAAAATTAAGTGTATTTTATGTATCAGATCTTAAAAAAAGTGAAACACACACAATAAAAAAAAATTAAAAAAAAATTTGAAAGAATGCCTAAGTTCATAATTTTTTTTTCTTAGAAAACTTGTAGAAAGGTTCCCGTCCCATTATTTTTCATTTCCGAAACATTAAATCTGGAATTTTTATTTTTATTTATTTTTGGATTGAGTATTTAGAAAAATATTTTTCAGAACACATAATATGAAATATAAAAAAAAATAATTGAGTGTTACAGAAAATATTGTTGGACTTAGCATCTACTTCAAAAAGATCTAATTTGAAAGGTTATTTCCTAATTCAGGAATTTCAGGGAGTCTTATTTATGCCTTCACAACACTTTGATTTTTTCTTAGTTAGGCTGATTTTTAAGCATAAAACAGATGAATATTGGCTAGCTGAACTGTATAATCTTATTAAATGTAATTTAATTTAAATATATTTAGAAATAAATAACTAAAATATCACATCTTGTGATTCTAGCAACTACTACTAATGACTTGGCTGAAAAATAGAAAATAACTAACCTACTAACCGTCATTGACTAATTTAAAAAATTAAATCTGAAAATTTTCTAATTTCATGCACTAACAAGGCATATCTCAACACTCCTCCTTGCCTTGGAGGCTGCAAACTCCTAGCTTATTTCTTAGGAATTCGAACATATTGAGTGAAAAAGATTTGGTAAATATGTCAGCAACTTAGTATTCCGAGCAACAGTAAACTAAACATGCCTTGCCACTTTCTTGAACTTCTCTTAAGTGAAACAACTTCACATTAAAATGCTTGGTCTTCCCATGAAACATAGGATTATGTGAGATTGGAATTGTTGCTTAATTATCAACAAAAACTTTTGTGCATTTATCTTGCTTCATACCTAAATCTGTTAAAATATTAACCAAATAACTTGATTCACAGTTGCTACAATGAAATAAACTCAGCTTCTGCGGTTGACTGAGCTACAACCTCTTGCTTCTTGGAGCATCAAGAGAAAACACCTGAACCCATACTAAAACAGTATCCCGAAGTACTCTTCATATCATCCAAGCTACCAGCCCAATCACTATCAAAGAAACGAAATAATTTAAAGTTTTGAACCTTGTAGTACTTAACTCCATAATTGACAGTTCCTTTGATGTATCTTACAACTCTCTTTGTTGCTTTCAAGTGCAGTTCACTAGCACAATGCATAAATCTTGACAACAAGCTAACTGGAATAAGATGTTAGGCCTTCTGGATGTAAGATACATTAGACACCCAATCAAACTTCTAAAATAAGCTTCATCAACTTTATTTGTTCCATCCTCCTTGATAAGCTTCTCTTTTTTATTCATTGAAGTGTTCATTGGTTTGCATTTACCAAGGTGAAATTTCTTTAGAATCTCCTTTGCATATTTTTTCTGGCAGATAAAAATCTCATTCTTCTTTTGAGTGATCTCCATGCCTACAAAATACGTCATAAGACCAAGATCTGTCATCTCAAAGACCTTTTTCATTTCTTGCTTGAATGCTTCAATTAGTGCTAAGTTGCTTCCTGTCATCAACAGATCATCAACATATAATGAAATAATTAAAGTATCGTCACCATCATGTTTGACATAAAGTGTAGTTTCAAATACACTCTTTTGAAAGCCCAAATGTAGTAAATGATCATTAACTTTGTTGTACCACACTCTTGGGGCTTGGTTTAAACCATCTAAAGCCTTTTTTTAGCAAGTACACTTTATCTTCTTGTCCTTTGATAACAAAACATCTAGTCGTTCAACATAAATCTCCTCGTGCAAAAAACCATTAAGGTGACTTGACATCCATATGAAACACTTGCCACTCCTTTTGTGCTATAATGGCAAGTAGTAGCCTAATTGTATCATGTCTTGCTACTGGAGCAAAAGTATCTGAATAATCTATCCCAAATATTTGAGAATAACCTTTTACAACAAGCCTTGCTTTGTGCTTTTTATACAGAACCATCAGGGTTGAATTTTTTTCTAAACACCCATTTCACCCTCAATGACATTTTTGTCATAAGGTCTTGGAACTAGCTCCCAGGTTTGATTTTTCTCAATCATGGACAACTCCTCCTGCATTGTAGCTAACTATTTCTCCTCCATAGCAGCTTCTTCAAAACTGGCAGGTTCATAAATAACTATATTGCACAGTGATAGATTGCTTTTTTGATAGATATCAGAGAGTAACCTTATTCCTCTAATAGGTGGATCATCTACAGTGTCTTCAAGCTCCAATTCAGTGTTTTGACTTTTCTTTGAATCACTCCAGCATCAGTTTTCATCTTCCATGAAATGCACATCTCTGCTTATTAGAATTTTTCCAGTTTGAGGTTGAAAAATCCTATAAGCTTTAGAAATTGTGTTGTAGCCAATAAATAATCTTGCTTCAGCCCTTTTATCAAGCTTATCACGTTTAATCTGAGGTATATGTGAGTAACACAAGCAACCAAATACTTTAAGAAAGTCCAAAGAAGGTTCAAAACCAAACCAGGCTTGAAAAGGAGTTTGAGTTTGCAAGGCTCGTGTCGGAAGCCTATTCTCAATGAACACAACTGTATTTACAACTTCGGCCCAAAACTTTTTTGGTAATTCCTTTTGACGAAGCTTGCACCTGGCCATTTTCATGATTGATCTATTTTTCCTTTCACTCACTCCATTTTTGTTGAGGAGTGTAAGGAGTCGTTAATTGATGCTCAATCCTAGCTTCATCACAAAATTGTTGAAATTGATTTGCTATATACTCTTTTCCATTGTCTGACCTCAAGATCTGAATATGGCAATTGCTTTGATTTTCAACAAATTCTTTCAATTTCCAGAACACTGCAACTACTTCTGATTTGTATTTAAGAAAGAAAATTTTGCACATTCTTGTTAGGTCATCAATAAAAATAATATAATAAAGACTTCATTTTATGGATGAAGTTCTTTGTGGTCTAGCAACACTAATGTGAACTAGCTGAAATTTTTTACTAGCCCTCTAACTACTTCTAGGAAATAGTTTCCTTGTTTGCTTCCGGAATCTACAAGCCTCACATTCAGTTGGTTTCTTTGTCAAGGAAGGAACTCCACAAACTAATTGATTTTTCAACATGTAGTTCATTCCCAAATAATGGAAATGACCTAGTCTTTTGTGCCAAAGATTGACTGAGCTTGCTATTACTGGAAATGCAATATGCTCCTCCTTCATTGAGAAATTCTTTCTCCTCATCTTGACTTTAAACATTTCAAGGCTTGTTCGATCTTTAATTGTGCAGACTTCATCCTCAAAGATAACTTTGAACCCTTTCTCTAGTAACTATCCAACACTAAGCAAGTTTTGATTAATTTTAGGTACATATAAGACATCAGGGAGGGTTTTTGTACCTGTGTAAGTTGTTATAGCTATTGAACCCTTGCCTTTTTTTTACTAGAATTTGTTCATTCCAATTCTGACCCATTTGACTTCTGTCATGTCCAAACACTTGAACAATTCTTTGTCATAGGTCATGTGGTTTGTGCAACCGCTATCAATCAACCAAGATTCATTTGAACTGCTATTGAAGAAACAGGTAGCAAAAAAGAGTTGGTCTTCATTTCTTGCGCATTTTTGCATCACCTTCAGCTTGTTGAACATTTGCTTTGCAAATTACAATCATGACCGATCCTATTGCACTTGGTCTTTTCCAGCAACGAAATTGTGGGTGACCCATTTTTTCCGCAATGTTGACAAGGTGGATAATTTTTCTTTTTACCCTTACCTTGTTTTTTATTAAATACACCATTTTCACTGCTTGTTGGTTGGAACCTTTTGAAAATTTTCTTTATATTGGTTCCAACATCATGATGCTTGACAGGGAGTGCACCTTCAAACCACACGATCTTCTCTCATTAGCCTTCGCTTTTCTTGGGCTTGCAAAGTGTGTAACACTTCTGCCAAAGTAATCTTGGATAAATTCTTTGTATTCTCCAATGAGGCAATAAACGCTTCGTACCTTTCTAGCACTGTCACAAGGATTTTCTCGATAATTCTGGAGTCTGCAAAGTCGCTGCCCAACAACTTTACTTTGTTTGGCAGTGCCCAATAACGTGTTTGACTACTCCTTGATTGTCTCTGACTCTTTCATCCTTTGCAGCTCAAATTTCCTCCTTAGGTTCAACACTTGCATGCTTCTTATTCTGTCATCTCCTTCATATTCTTCCTTCAAAAATTCTCAATTTTTTTTGGTGATTTAAGAGTCATAATTCTGGTGAAGATCAATGTTGTAACACCAGAAAACAAGGACAACTTTGTCTTTGCCTTTTTTGTTTTTTGTTCCTTGTGATTTTTTATTTGGGCCATGGTAGGATTCTCCAGCAACAGTTGAACGAAAGTAATCCTCTTCCACAACTTCCCATAAATCTAGTCCCTCTAGATAGGACTTTAATTTTACCGCCCACGTATCATAGTCTTCCTCATTAAAGATGGGAAGTGCTATTGGAAAGGAAGTTCACTCCCCTTCCATTCTACAGGTCCCTTAAGAAGAAAGGGCTCTAGATACCAATTGTTGGTTTTTAGAGAATAAAACAGATAAATATTGGTTGACTGAAGTGTATAATCTTATTAAATTCAACTTAATTTAAATACATTTAGAAATAACTAAATAAAACATCACATCTCGTGATTCTAACAACTACTGCTAATGACTTGGATGAAAAATAAGAAATAACTAACCCACTAAAAGCCATTGACAAATTTTAAAAATTAAATCTGAAATCTTCCTAAATTCATGCAACTAACAAGACAGTTCTGAACAAGTTCTCGTCATTCATCACCATCTTCAAAGGAGGTGAAACAAGAATCAAGATTAAAGAAAGAATATATATAGAAACAAGTGATGAAGGTGCATGAATCAATGGTGCAAGAAGATGGAGGAGATGAAAGTGGAGGACGTAGGGGATTGCAAAGGAGAAAGATGTTGGAACTCATTGATGGGAAGGGAGTTCAAGAACACAAAAAACTCAAGGATCTTGGAGGAAGGTGCAAGAACTCAAAAAAAAATTCGAGGTTCAAGAACACACTGTTGAGAGGGAGAGAAAGGAAGAGATCTCTAGGATTTTGACTTTGACTAAGGAGTAAAACTGGTATTTTAATTTAGGGGCGCAGGAAGAGAAAGTAGGGGTGCAGAAAGAGAAAGTGGGGTGAAGGAAGAAAGCTCTTCGTCAGCCCTATGTTATTGTGGGCTTCCTATATTATCTGCTTTTCTTCTGTATCTTTTTTCTTCATAACTATACTTTTCGCTTTTTTGTTTTATGTTGTAGACAAAACACATTATAATTAAAAGAAAGAAAGAAAGAAAGAAGAAAAGAAACCAAACGAAAGGATGTATTTTGTATTTTTTTCTTTTTTTTTCAGGTTTCTTATAAATCTTTCTTCAAATATAAATAAAAGGTAAAAGAAAAAGCCCTCCATTTCACTGTAACTTTTTATTTTGATTGAAAAAGCAAGTTCCACACGAGTTTTGAAGTTTTGAGTTGGCAGCCATTTAACAAGTAAACGAGGAAAGAAAGGAATGGATTCTGGAAATTTACGAAACACTCATTTCCCATTATTCTTTTTCTAGTCAATTCTACAAAATAAATGAACAAAATGGAACAATTACAAAATATATGTGATAGAATTTTTGAAGACCATTCCCGAAGGTGGTAGTAGTGAGATAAAAACAAACAAATAGCGAGGTTGTCCAAGTGTTGGGTCCAGAACTTTCACACTCCCTCTCAAACTCTCAAGACCCTTCTCCACCTTTCACATCCCCTCTCTATATATTCAACAATTCCCAAATCTCACACTCATCAACAACACAAATCGGTCATTCTTAATCAATCCCACATTGCCTTTCCTTTCGTCAATCCCAATGGCTCAAACACTGTCAACTTCATCACTTCTACTATCACCAAAAACAGGGTACTCTGCTAAACCCAAGAACAATGTTGTTACACCTTGCATGGCCTCTTTTCCGACGAGGAAAGAGTTTCCTAGGCTAGAAAGGATGAGGCTTCAGGCTTCTGCTGATAACAAAGACCACTCTGTGGAAGTACAACATCTTAACAAGGGCGACCAAACTACTGCGGTTGAGAGAAACCCACGTAGAACTGCCCTTGACATTTCACCTTTTGGTAAGATTACCATTCTTATTCGCACAAATCTACCATCCACAATTAGTCATGCTCATGCATTTTTCTATTAATTTAAAATTTTCAAATTGGACTACGAGGTTCTTAAGTTCGTTAAAATGTCAATTGCAGACCTCGAATACAATCTAATTAACGTGATTTTTATAACTTTTTTCGAAATTCTGAATTCCACTTACAGGGTAAATTTTGTGTACATTATCGACCAATGTAGAAGCGAGTTTGCTAATACAAATAGAGATTATGATATATCATTATAAATATTAAGTTTGTGAAGTCTTAGAATAGTTATTTGAAATGAATTTTGACTAACGTATTCTGTTCTGATTGTGATTCTGTTGGTGATGATGCTTGACATACGCTGTAGTATTGTCATTTATTCCACCATTGCCATTAGTTTTTCATATTCTTTAATATTTCCTCCCTGTTAATATTGTAGCCCTAAGACAAAGTTTGGTATCATAAATAAAGAAACAAAAACTGCTCCGTAATAGACACATAACTTGCCTACTGATATTGGTATAATTCTTTTGGTTTGATTCTGTCATACACTTTCCACAGAAAAAGAATGAAATTCACCAGTTAGAGATCTGTAAAATTAATCGAGGTTTGAACCTGAATCCAGAAACCGTGACAAGCATAACGAAGAGAAATAACTATAGAAAAAGTGAAAAATCCTAGTTGAGTCAATTTCTACAGATACCTAAAATCTAAGCAAACTCATATGAAAAGAACATTTCAATGTTGGAAATTTAAGTGATCCGTTGTAAGTTTATAATTCGGTACCTGTCTTTGAGTGGGGAAAAGTGATGGTAGCTACGTTTACCTGAACTTGCTTCCAACATAGTTAAACATGTAGACTAACATGTAGTGTGAATAGGTCTCTTGGACCCGTGGTCACCCATGAGGAGTATGCGCCAGATTTTGGATACAATGGACCGAATTTTCGAAGATACCATGACATTCCCCGGAAGAAACGTGGGAGGAGGGGAGATTCGTGCCCCTTGGGACATCAAAGATGAAGAACATGAGATCAGAATGAGGTTTGACATGCCAGGTCTTTCTAAGGAAAATGTTAAGGTATCAGTGGAGGACAATGTGCTTGTCATAAATGGTGGTCACAAGAGTGAACAAGAACAAGGTGGTGATGACTCTTGGTCCCGCAGGAGCTATAGTTCCTATAACACCCGTTTGAAGCTTCCAGATAACTGCGAGAAGGACAAGGTTAAGGCAGAGTTGAAAAATGGCGTGCTCTATATCACCATTCCTAAGACAAAGGTTGAACGCAAGGTTGTTGATGTCGAAGTTCATTGAGATGCTTAGGCTTTGTGCTTAGCAACACTGTATTCTACCGTACATACCCATTGTACGGGTAAAATATGTGGTATAAGTGTGTGAAAAAGTTGAAATAAACTGCTGTTGTAAAATTTTCTAGCAAATGTCAGAAGATGAAAAATCTGTTTTACTAAATCATGTCTTTGGAACATCGAATCGGTTATGAGCCAGAAAAAGATGTGAAAAGAAACTAATCCTTAGCATGTGTATATCTTAATTAGGAGTTTAATCACCTAACCTCCCAATTCCAAGTTAAATATATGAAGAAAGTAGGAACTGCAGAACTAATCCTTGACAAAATAAAACTTAATGAGAAACCTGTACCAATGCAAAGGGAATGCAAAATTTAGAAACTACCCATAAATATTTTTCTACGCTAGGTTCTCTGTCTACCTTTACATATTTGTATCAGATTTTACAACCAAACTTCCTTAAAAAAAGAGATGAAAACATAAAGCATTACAACAACGGCCACAAGTCCTGCGACTACATCAGAAAGAAGGTACTATAACCAAGGAAAAAGTGAAATGAAAGGTGAAACAGCCAGAAAATTTAGAGAAATAGCTAGGATTTCTATGTCGTATGTTACTCATTCTCTTCGGGAATAGAGTCCAATTTGGGTTTCCGATTGTCCAGAAACTTAACACCAAACGTTTGAACCTCTGATAGTATATCCTCTACGGAGATCTGTTTGTTCACCAACCGCTCAAGTTGCTGCTTCGTTATGATAACTTTGATCCTCTTTATCCCACCATCTGTCTCAGCACTCCTTAAAGATGCAAGATTTGGAGGGGAACGCAGAGAAGGAAGCAAGTAGTACATTCTCCCTGACTTCAATTCATGATCAGGTGAAAGAGGTTCTGTGACTTTCTTTGAAACACCAACACCATAAGCTGGATAGTTTGTCAAGATATCTTTGACATGGATTGGAGTGCCAAACTCTAGTATCTTCCCATCTGGTTTAGCTACCCTCACAATCTTAACCTTTTTTGGCATGATGCAAGACCCTGAACTAGGTTTACAAAGAACAACACAATTGCCCATTTTATTAAAAGGGGTGTATAAATCAGGTGGTTGAAGACTAAAAGCGAAGTTGTTAGAGAAAGCTATAAAGATAGCTGCATGGAACTTCGAATGTGTGTGTGTGTGAGAGAGAGAGAGCAGGTGAAGGGAGAGGGAGTTTGAGTGAGAAATTGAAAAGAAAGCATGTGAGATATATAGTGAGGTGGGATTCTTAAAAAAATGGAGGGCTTGTTTCGTGTGGAGTGGAGTAGAAAGGTGACTTTCCGTTGAGAAAGAAACTTGTGGATTAGGGCGAGAAAGTATGAGTATGTAAAATACGTTTTGTGTTGAGGATGGAAAATGAAAGATTTGTCAACACGCATGCAGCATAGGTCGGTTTAGTGGGAAAGTGGCGGAATATTGCATTGCTCATTTAACTATTTTTTTCAGCCCTCCAGAACCAAATTGATGCAGCAACTATACTCCTATATGATTTTGCATAGTATATGGTTGTGCCATAACAGTCTATGCCATCTATGCACTTCCAAATCATGCAAGTGGTCTGATTTGATTGGGTGGGCATGCTTAGCTTTGGGACCAAACTACCATGTCCCAGTTAGGTGGGGAAGAAAAAAATCTACTATAACTAGCTATAAGGTTGAGTGGTATTTTTGTTCCTTTTATATTCAAGTGCAAGAAAAAATCTTACTTTTAAACCACATGGTTAGACCCTTTCTTCAACACGATAGCAGATTTAAAGATTCAAACTCTATCAACTTATTTACGCTTTTGTGATACTTCCAACGACATGTATAGTTATGTTTGTTTACTTTTTTCTAAAATTGCATCACTTTATGGTTTAGGTGACGTCCAAGACAATTTTAAAAGCAAAAATTGCTGACCTCTTACTTGTTCTTCGGTTCTAATTGTTTGATACTGATAGAAATTAATCAGAGGCACAACAGAACAAGGGGATGCAACAACAGAACCTCATTCTTCCTTTGGCTTTCGGTAGGAAGGAAAGCAGAGATTGGATGGTTGAATAAAGAGAGATTGTATTAAATCTGTTAGTTGATCATGCAGGGGTGACGACGCAACAAATGCAGTTTATATATGTATGGTTCAGGTACTATAAGGAACAAAAGTTTAAGGTTGGGTGTACTTTGATTAATGCTTTGTTTATATTTCTGTCTAGAAAAATATAAATTAGTTAACCTCAGCCAACTGCTAACTGCTATTTGATTGTTTTTCTTACAGTGCTCAATAAACAATATATCAGTGTGTGTAAAACATATGATGCCCATGCTTAATATTAAATGTAACAGTAGCTGGTATGTATATATGTGGGGTTAGCAATGGATGGTTATGATATCTATTGCGAATAATCTTTGCTTAACACATTTTTCTCACACGCTTTGGATGAGACAAGTTCCATGGTCAGAAAGACGAGGTTGCTTCCGTGTCCAATAAGAGCTTTTTTATCGCGTGGAAAGAGATAAAGAGGCAAACTTTTAGAAAGGCGCCTTATATTGTCTAAAGCTTAATGCTAAATTTTGTACCACTCATTCATATCTTACTTTCCACCATGTTCAGTATACAATTGAGAATTTACTTCTCTATCTAACCATTCACTACATATGTTTGTTGATTTACCCAGTGTGAATGAGAGAAAGAATTAACTGTGAAAGTAATAAAAGTGGTGTTGGTTGGACAATAGAATGGTAGTGCATAGGAGGCATCGATAAGTAAATAGTTAGAGTTTTTGTTGAGTTGCTGAGTATGCATTCTAGTAGGTGAGACAGTAGCCAATAAAGAAAGGGAGTTGCTTTAAGTGGTCGTAGGTGGTGTGAGCCAAATTAATAACGTCATTGTCAGTGGCTAAAAAGATGAGACAAAGATCTTCTAAATCCACAAAGTCCCTTTTATTATCATTACTTTTCTAAGTTGTTGATTTCCAACTTACTAACTCCCTTCTTTTAAAATGTTTTCCCCTCAAACAGACCTAACCCCATCAAAGTAAAAGTCCAATTCTTTTTTACATCAGAGTTGCAATTATATTAAAATTTGAGAGTTTATTTCACAATTGATATAATTTGCATTTACATTTTTGTTTATGATTTGATAAAGTTTGCCACATGACATGCTGTTGTATTTTTGTATTCTTTAAGTTGAAATTAATTTTTTTATTTGATATTTATTGGTGTTCGACTAAAAAAATATATGATTTTAGTTTTTAATGTTATTAAATATTTATTCTTATAAATTTATTAGTTTATTATTTAATATATTCATTAAATTCTGTGTAACATTTATTATTATAATAATATTTTAATTTAAAAGCTGAAAAGATAGAATAAATCTTTAATAAAATAAAAAAAATAGAATTAAAAATAAAAAAGTCCCAAAAACCAATGCGCACATTTTTGTTTAATATGGTTTGAATTTTTTTTTTCTTTTTCAAACTGCATACACTTTTTATATTTGGTTTGGATATATTTTTAATAAGAAAATTGGCAAACATTCCAATTACAGTGTGGAATTATGTTAAATGAAATTTAAACTTTTTCTTCAAAACAACCGAATACTTTCAACGTAACAAACTAATATATAAAATAATTTGAATTAAAAAATTATGATGTTAATCCATAATAAGATTTAAAACATTTATTTATGAAACTTAGGTTTTCAGTTTCATCACTTCAATTCATCTTCGTTTTCGTCATTTTTTTCTACCCACTAGTAAAAAAAAAAGATATTATCGCGTCCGTTATGTCTCGGTTTAGCAAAAACCAAAGCATAAAATAACGTTGTGCCATTTTTGAAAATTTTCCAATAGTATAGGCCTTACTTGTTGTTGATGGATTGACAAATGTACCAAATCGTACAAGTAATATAAAATGATAAGACCAAATATCGTATCACAGAAGACTCTCGGCACTAAACAATCGTGTGATAACTCGATTAATTAAGACTTAAATAAAACGAGATCATTAGTTTTAGATGTAAAGACAGAAAATTAAATATGAATGCAGTTTGATCAATAGCAAAAGAGCATAGTGATAAATGGATGTTGTTTAATATGAGATGAGTATGTTGTTGGAGTTAGATTTCACCAGGTTCCCTCTCATGTATGTAAGAATTCTTTTTTATGCATTAATGTTAACGTCACTCTCTAAATCACCTAAACTCGATTCCTCGGCGAATAAGTCTGTCCTTAATCACCAATTCATGTAATTCCTAGCATTCTTAGTAATTAGATGTGAAGATCAAGAGTTTAAAGAAAACCAAGACTCATACCCTCATCCCTGAGCAATATTACTCTTGGAAGAATTCAACAAGAACCTGAATTGTAAGGAACCTCCCAACACTCATGCAATTCATAAATCATGCGATGAATGAGTTAAACAAAACATGTAATAAGCATAAATTAAATACTCTAACAATTAATGAAAAAACATATGTTATTAAGAATCAATTCAAATACATGAGAGTTCACAAGGTTACATCATCCCCCAACAACAAATAGAGTTTAGTTCATCATATACATGGAGAAACTAGATGAGTAATGGGAAAGCATGAGATAGCAAAACCCTAAAAGTAAAGCATGAAATAGTGTGTTGTTGTGCTACTCCAGCCAGAGATACCAAACCTAGGACGTCTAGGTCCTTTAAATAGAGCGACAACAGAACAGAAACAAAGCCCAAGCGATGAGCAGTAGTCTTCCACGCTCAAGCCTTGTAGAAGACGCCCAAGCTTCGAGTCTCCGGCGCTTAAGCGCCCCAAAAGGGGCGCCCGAGTGGTGAGCGGTGGTCTTATGCGCCCAAGCCTCAAAGATGATGCCCAAGCTTCGTGCATTCGGTGCTCAAGCGCGCAAAAATGGGCGCCCGGGCGGTGAACGCCACTCTTCTGCACTCAAGCCTCCAAAAAGGGCACCCATGCTTCGAGCACTCATCCCTTCTGGTGCTTTTCTAGGCCTTTCTAAACTCCATCTCCATGGCACTTCATCCCTGCTTTCCATATTATCTCATTTTTTTTGTCAAAATAAGGGAAATTAGTCATAAAATCATTAAATTCAACCTCAAATCTCTTATTCACACAACTTAACAGAAAAACATGATTCTAAGCAAGTTTCTAAGCAGAAAAAGGTGCATTTAGTATCAAAATTACATCACAAATAATGGTATTTTCAACCGTTATCAGTTGCTTTGGAACCGAAGTCGTATAGGGTATATGACTTCGGTTGTCTGTAGAACCGAGGCCAAAACCTCTGCAAGAACCTGACAATCTACTCAACTATCTGATGAAAATCCTTGTGCAGGGCTTTTGGCCTTCAGTCTCTGTAGAACCGAGACAAAAAACCCTACAAGAAACTAACATTCCAGTCAGCTGTATGATGAAAATCCCTATGCAGAACCAAGGCCAAAACCCCTTGTAAGACCTGATATTTCACATCTGTAGTTTGATCACATAAATATGGTAATCAGATGGTCAAGGATTTGGCCTCGATTCTCTAAGGAACCGAGGCCATAAACCCCGTGCCAAAATCTTACCATCCACGTTTGCATTCTTACATTAAATTTAGCAGTCAGATCGTCAAGGATTTGGCCTTGGTTCTTAGGGTAATCGAGGCCATAGACCATAATCTGAACAAAATTAAATATTTAAGTAAAATTTAATATTTAACTGAGGATTGGGCCTTGGTTTGGCACTGAACCGAGGCAAAAAGATTGAAAAAAATTTCAAAATTTTCATTTCATATTAATTGTGAATTTTTTTTACGAGAATAGGCTTCGATTGTTTGGGAAACCGAGGCCGTAGACCCTTTATTGCCTCGGTTTTATTAGGAACAAAGGTAATAACCTTTCGTAGGTTAAAAAAAGAAAATGCGAAAGGAATAATGTCGTCTTCTTCGCATAAAACATTTTCAGCAAATCCTCTCGAGAGCACACCACTGCCATTGTCGTTTTCTTTCATTTTTAACCCTTTTTCACCATTTAAATTTGGTTTTGCTTGTTGTCGTGGTCATTGTCAATGTTTGGGAAGCTTTTTAACCGATCAAAATCGTTTCAAACGTCCTTTTGATTTGGTTTTTTCGATTTTCCTCCTTAGAGGTAAATTTTCATTGTTTTTCTTTGCATTTTGATGTTTGATTTTGTTTGTAAAACTAGTATTTTTTTTTGTATATTTGTGTAGGTTTGAATTTTGCAGAGTTGAATTTTCTATGGTTTTGATTGCGGGTTGTCCGTTTTTATTGGATTTTCACACTATCAAGTTCTTATATTATTGTTTAAGGTTTACTTTTTAATAGGATCATATAATTTTGTATGATTGTATGATTGAATATGTGATTGGATGATCATATAATATGTGTATAATTTTGTAGGATTGAAAAATTTTGTATGATTGTATAATTTTGTATGATGGTATTATTTTAAAGTTTAACTTTTTAATTTTACAATGTTATTTTTAGAAATTTTTATATTGAATATGTGATTATTTTGAAGGAGACCATCGATGAGGAGACTTGGCGTCTCTTTGTAGAGAGTCGGACACCAGAGGCATGACAGGTTAATATATTTGACATTATTCAATTCCTCATTAACAAATTTATATCATTTGAACTAATTCATTATATATGATAGGCAACAAGAACTAAAACATAAGAAATAAGTGCTCAAAATAAAACCCCCACCTATTATCTCGTGATGGGTAAGCTTGAGGAGAAAATCCTCATTCAAAAGGCAGAAGGTAAACCCTCATCTGAGGGTGGTAGCCCCTAGCCTCCTTCTCTACCTTTTTGGCATGAGAAGTGGAAGTTGGCTTGTTTAAGATCATCAGGCACCTACTCTTCTGAAACTACACGAGAAATATCAGAAAGAATTGTCAATTATCACTATTCCTAAAATAATAATAGTTTCATTATACATACTACATTGAACTTTTTAAAGAACAATGTTATTTTTTTAATGTTACAGGACTCCTTGGTTGAGCAGAGCTCCCAAGGTTAATTCACTCCAGAGGGTCGCTAGGATATTCTTACCATTGCAATTGGACGACCTGAGCACCCTGGACGAGTGCGTGTTGCTAGTACTAGAGTAAGCATTAGAGAATATTTTGGGAGTTTTCACGTCAGACTTCATATACATACAACAAAGAACAAGAACAAAGGCTGACACAAGAGATCTCAAAAAGGCTTAGGACAAAGCTTAGGGTAGAATTGTATGATGAAGTCACTACAGAAGTGACTGATAGAGTTATGCGCTAGTTCCAACAGTAGTTTTAGAGTTATGGGATGCACCCGCAGCCATCTCCAGTACAGGAACATGTTGTGCCTTCCACAAGTAAAATTAATAAACATTTTTGTTGAATAATTAATTATTTGTATAATCTAGCATTTACTCTGATAGGGGGAAATAGGAAAAGAAGTTGGTCAGCACCAGTCGTCTTAGGGAATGACATGGACAATGCTAGTGCATGTCTGCTATACATTTTAGATGGTACTGAGACGATGTTGGTAGCTCATGGAACAATGTTTCAAGCAACGACTGTTCATACCAGATGCCTTAGTTCCTCTGCCCACATATGAGATTTTCACTATGGCACAAGCATTCTAGTCTTTTATCGCTAGGCCTAAACACTTGGTTGGTTCTGTTTCTGACCCCCGATATGGACTCCTACTTTACACTTCTCAATTTTAAAGTTTACATGTTATTGATGTTGAACCTTATCCTATTTTTCCATGTAACAATAAACGCATGGATGGGAGAAGATTCGTTTATTTGAAGATGATCATCTTAGTACATTGCAACAACTTTGTGATATCATTGCAAATAAGCCTATGAAAGTTGAATATGATGTTAATGTATTAGGGAGAGGCTCTTAGGTCCCAATGTACCTGCATAGCCAAGATGTCAAGGAGCTTGCGTTGAGAAGAGAAGAGTTAAATATTACATTAATTTATCTATGGATGATGTAAGTCTATGAGCAATTATTTATATAAAATTGATTTATATATCAAGTATACTTATATCAAAGGTAAATTTTTTATTTCAGGTATATGTTTGGTGTAAGTAACAACTTGGGGTACAATGATGTCTATGGGTTCATTGATCCCCAAGTCACTCACGAAGCAAATAATTTTGATGACATCACAACATATATCACCAGCCGCTTTGCAAGGGGGAATGACATATATTTTATTCCTTATATATCTGGGTAAGTGAAGTTTATAAACTTCAAAGTTCCATATGTGATTTTAATATATAACAATTAAGTTATTATCAATTTCAGGCACGATTGGCAGTTACTTATTATTTTCATACTAGAGAGCTATGTTGTGTGGTTCTCCTTATTGCACAAGTCTCCTCCCAAACATCTCAGACAAGTAGTTGATTGGCAAAAACCTCAATGTTTGGACTTTCTTTGTTATATAAATGAATGCTAAAGCCTTTTTTATAGTTTCATTACAGCACGTATGATGTGGGTTGAGAGATCAACTACTACGGTAGAAAGCTTGCATAGGTTGCTCTCAAGGTTTGACATATGCTAAAGCCATACTTCTTATAGTTGTTTGATTTTAATGATTTTCACTAACTATTTACAACTATGATGATATATTGTAGTGTAACAGACAAAGTGGGTCATATGAGTGTGGATAATACGCAATGTATTGGATGACACACATTATTCGTCCCTATATCACAAGAGACTGGGAAATGGTAATATTTAGATTTAATGAATTTTGTTTTTCTCCATCATTTGGAATTCATATACACTAATTAATATCATTTGTCTTAAGTAGAGATTCAAGACTCCTACTTCACTTCCTGAGAAGTCACTTACATACCTAAGGAAGACACTTGCAAAACATTTAATTAGATTAATTACAAGGGAACCGAAGCAGAAACCTTGGAAATATTACCTCGGTTGGAACCGAGACCAAAAGTCCCCCACCTTTTTACCTCGCCAGTATATGCCTCGATTCGAATATCGAAGCATATTGTTGAAAACAACCAGTGTTATTTTCCTTTGCTGCACTAGTGACCATTTAATCTCAATTCACCATTTCAATTTTATATAAAAATACAAAAAAATATTATTATTGAGAAGAAATGCATAAGTTTCTTATAAAAATCCACACTAAAAGAGAATTCAACTCACTTGTGAAATTAATCTAAAATAGGTTTACACATAAAATTGTGGAATCATAAATCAACATCCTTAAAATTTAGAAATTGAGGTTTTAGAAGTGATAGTGATTGAAAAATAGTGAGATTCAATTTTTTTAATATTAAAAGGTTTTAATATAAATAGTTTTTTCTTGAACAAGTTTCATTATATTAAAACATAGGTTTAATACATCATTTGGTCCTTACTTTTAGGGGTTTCTTTCAAAGTGATCCTACCTTTTAGAAAAGTTCAGTAAAGCCCCATATTTTGTTAAAAAATGTTCAATCCTGTCCTTTTCGCTCACGCCGTTAAAAATATAACGGTCTAAATTCCACTGTGGCCAAACCTGAGTGAGTTGTGCTTTAATGAAAACGTGGCACGTTTGAAGAGTTTGCACTGTGTAAATATTTTTAAAAAATTAAAAAATGACGTAAGTTAGGTTCAAATCCCAACAACGCCGTCACCACCACTGTCGGATCGAGACCAGTGGGAAACCGCACCGACTTATCCCAATGGGTACTAGAGGGAGTTTGGCGAGACCCGGGGGGACCCACTAGCTCGGTATCCTCAACGACGGTGGCAGCGGGAAAGGAAGAACGTGCGGCCTCTCGCGGCTTGTGTGCAATATAAGAAGCAACCTTAAGCTACATTCTAGAACAACTTGAGAGAGTGCGCAAGAGAAAAACCACCACTTTTTGTCTTCCACCTTAAGCGTAGTGAGTAATAGGGAGAAGACTATGAGTACCAAGGAGTTGTGCAGGGGCCCTTGTTGCAGTCACAGGATTTTCTAGAAACCAAGGGACCTTTAAAGAATTCACTAGAAAACCCAGGTGAGGGGAGTTAACTTTTTAATGTATTGATTGAGCATGATGTGTTTCCTTTGAAACTTTTTAATCTTGAGAAACAGTATGGATAGATAGTATACCCAATTGGAAGGTTGTGGGTTGCTAAGGAAAAAAATGGTTTGGGATGTTATTCCCAGAATATGAATGCACGGGTTGAAGGATTACAGTGCATGTGGTTTTGTAGTAAGGGATAAGTGCATATCGTGAATCTTTGGAGGGTAGTCGTGGATTGACTAGGTTAAGAATGTAAATAAGAGTAGGAAGTGTTAACGTGTTGTATGAGTGAAATATGACAATAGAGTGCATTGGTGATGGGTTCATGGGTATAATAAATTATTATTTTGTAATTGCATGGAATGTTTGATGGGTATTAAATATATGGAAGTAGTATAAATGTTGAGTAATGTACTATCATCACATAATGATATGAGTGCATGTTTTCTTTTTGCAAGTGAAGAGTTTCAATGCATGTGGTATCCACGGTAAGATGAAGAGAAATATTATATTTTCTTCCTGTATAATGCAGACGTTGGAATCCAGGGAGATAGAAGGGGTTCTTGATATTGACATTTAATAGTTTTCATGTTACCTACTTTGGGAGGGAAATCATAAATAGGTAATACCAAGTGCATGAAATTGTTGTTGTGCATGTGCTGCTAGGTCCCTTGTTGATAGGTAAAGTACGCAAATGATATCCTGGGGTTGCATGAGTGGAGTATAAGAATGGTGAAGGGTTACATGCTAAGGTTTTCGTTATGCAGATTTTAAATTTTGGGTCTATAAAATAAGTCTAGGGAAGCTAAAGGAGTTTTTTTTGAAGATATAAAGATTGATGAGAGAGGTGCAGAGGTTATCTAATGGTCACGGTTTTGTTGTTAATAAGCAAGAATTCTTTGTTTTAGTAATAATGATGTTGTCCTAACAGTAAAATATCTAGTTTTATGGGTTTCGAAAATTATATCATTTTTGAGTTATTATTGAGTTGAATAGTATATAAGGTGATATAGGGCGAAATCTGGAGGTGGGTATATAAAACTGGTGCATTGTTAGGTAGTGTCCAGAGAAGCCGAGAGACTTGAATACTTGATCATGGAGGGAACATAGTTGTTTTAGAAATATTGGGTTATGTACTTGGTGTATGGTTAGTAGGATAATCTGCAAGAAGTCATGAATGTATTGATCTTTATGGTTGATGGTTATGATGGATTATATTTGTTTGATGTTGATATATGGATAAGTTGGGTTGTGTGTGAATGGATGTTGTGTAATGTTATTGAGTGAAAGTGGTGTATTCTCACTCTACATTTAATTCTTCAAACAACCATTTACGTTTCTCTCTCTTCATTTAAATATTTTAGCCACGTATTCATCAAACTGCACAACTCACTCGGGTTTGGCGATGGTGTCATTTGCATTGTTATGTTTTTAACGGCATGAGCGAAAAGGACCAAATTAAACATTTTTTAACGAAATATGGGATCTTACTGAATTTTTTAGAAGGTAAGATCACTTTGAACCAAACTCCTAAAAGTAGGGAGCAAATGATGTATTAAACCTAAAACATATCATTTATCTAGAAATCACTTTTCCATAATTATCTAGCTTCTCTTTAAGATTTCTTTCTCTTCACTCATCTGATCGAAGAATCAAGACAGTAGGATTGATCCTTGCAATGAATTCTTTAATTTGAACTATTAGTTTCTTTGTTCGTGTAAGTTGAGTTTTAGCCCTTTTTCTTGATCTTTTTCTTAATCTTATGCATGTGAGTCTTTTTGCACTTGCATGTGTTTTTTTAGTTATCTATATGAGTTTCTAATAATCAATAGTCCCAATGGTTTGTCTTGATTGTGTTTGTGTTGTTCCTAGGGACATATAGGGCTTCCTATGCTTCTGAAGTTGTTTTAGGGTTCTTGAACAATTTGGTCAATCTTTCAGGTAAAGAAAGCTAATTGCACAGTTTTTATGTGCTTGATATATTGTACTTGCTAATTGTATGATTTTACTATGAATTCCAGGAATGGTTGAGTTGTATGATGACATTGATTTACTGAGTTTGGCCTGTTGGATGTTTGTCATGTTGAATTGTCTTGGTTGAGCTTGTGTTGATTGGGGAACTTAGGATCATATCAATTGAGCTAATTTGTATGTGTCCTAACATTAAAAATTGTTATTGACTAAAGTACTACTAAGAAGGAATACCAATTTCACTATTTGAACATATTCCATTTTCCCAAAAATCACATAATTTCATCTAATGTTTTATGATACAACATTAAGTGGTAACAAACTAACATTAGTTCATTTGGCAGATTTGGGAGCATTTTAGCTCCAAGCGGTTGAACACCAGTTTTGAATTGTTGAGCATTGTAAATTGTGAATGGTTTGATGTTGAGCAACGCTAGGATGCCGCTGAGCGCCATCCATGTACTTTAGGTATGGAGAAATTTAGTTTTAGGACGTTTGGCGGAAGAAGCCTGTTGATGATCAAAAAGAATGACGTTGAACGTCATGACTAGTGCTGAGTGTCACCATTTGCAAGAAGTTTGGCGCTAAACACCACCTTTGAGTGTTAGTGTGTATGTTTGGGATTTTCTTATTCTTTAACTGTTTGATACAAAATGTAATGTAGCTTATGCATGCATAAATGTATTATAGTGTTTATTCATGTATGATATTGTGTTGATGACGGGTCTTATATATATGTTGGGTGTAATTCCATGCATCTTTGGGGGGAGATTTTATTGTGACGTTTCATTAGTGTATGTATTGATATATGGATTCGTTATTGAGAGTTATCATGTTGCTCTAATAACTATATAGTCTCAAGTAGAGAAGCATAAGGTATATGGTGAGAGGTGTAGAAGGTCATAGTCTATGGACTTTACATTGACCAAAGAAGGTTGACAAACTAACCTTGTATGTGGTAGTTTGGATGAGTGGTTGTTCCACCAATACAAGTACATGACTCACTGGAGTTTGATATAATACATGATCACCTAGGTGCTTCCTGATCATAAAAAAGATGTCTCAGAGTTAGAACTCTTAGGGTGTGTTTACTTTAGGGAGATGATTTGGGAGAGAGTGAGTGAATGAATTTGAGGGGATTTTATGGTAAATTTTTTGTTGTTTATATGATTGAATTTGGAGGTGAATGAGTGTGGATTTGGAAGGAAACTTTATGAAAATTAGTGTAGAATTTGACCGATGTGACAGATAAAAAAATTGTTTAATGAGTAAAAATTAAAGACTACCAAAATGCCCCTAGTTATAAAAGTAATAGAAATTGATAGTGTTAAGGTTATATTTAATTGTAAAAATGTTTATAAGGAGAAAAAAATTAAAATTATTTATTCAAATGTTAAAAAATGGTAATTTAATAAATTGAAATAATAATAATAATTATTATTATTAAGGCTTAAACCCTTGGATGATCCTTGTATTTTTATGAGAATCTCAAGTGGGTCCTCATATTTTCAACTTTCTCAATTGGATCCATATATTTGCAAAATGTCTAAATTGGGTCCAAATATTTAAAAAATTAAGCTAATTAAGCCGTGTCCATTAAATTTTCACAGACGACGTTAAAATGTGATGACGTGGTGCACGCTGATGTAAAAATGTTTTATTACGTTGATTTTTTTTTAAATTAAGAGTTTTTGACGTGGTAAAATTTATTCCTCCAACCAATCATTACCAACGGTAAGATCGGCCTGCTCGTGAACCTGGTCCGCACACTTTTCATTCAGGAGAATTGTTTCCAATGAGGAGAATAGCTTGAGTTTGAGAACCAAGTCCTGCAACTCGCGGTTAAATCCCTACGAGATTCGGTCCCGGGCTACCAACTTCGTCCATTGCAACCCCATGGTTGCTCCTCTTGCGTAACCACCAACAATCACCAAGAACCAAAACCACAAGAATTAGAAAATCCTAACGGAAGATTTCTAAAGTAGAAATCTCAAAACGCTACAATCGTAAAAAGCAGAAACCCAAAACTCAAAACTCAAAATGCTGCAATCGCGGAGTGAATTCATAAACCCCAGTTGCAAGATAAAAAATTAAGCATAGAAATAAACCCTAAATTTTCAAATTTCAGAACCCTAAACTGCCAAAACGGAAGATTCACTTTGTTGCCGTGTTGGTCTCCCTTACAACGCTTTGCCACCACCTTCACCAGTCATCATCGTTCGCACCCAACCCACGTCCACCTTCGTGGGTTCTTTAAGGGTCGTCACAAGAGCCTCCACGAGACCGCGAAAAGCAGTCATCACAACACACACCACCACGAAGAGAACGTCGCGTCTTTACCGCACCATCGTCGCACTCTCGCCGACATCGCAATGCCATCGATGATCCCTCCAAGTTGGTTGCCCGCGAGAAAGGGGTAAGAAAGAAGCTGGAGTTTTGAACCCTTGTGGAAACGACACCATTGTAAGACGCCCTCGTCGCGACCTCGTCGTGCCTTGCCGCCAACGTTGAGTCTGTCGCGGTGAAGAAAAAAAGTAGAAGCTTCAAGCTTTTGGATTTCGCAAGATACTAAGGCTCTCGAGAAAGGAAACCCAAGGCTGGGAGAAAAATTCTGCTTAGGATATTAAAATGTAGGGCTTGATCAAGGGTTTCCATCCTAATGTATCCAATTAGGATTTTGAATAAAAAAATATTATTTATTAAAAGGAAATTAAGAAAGCATCATAATTCTATTTTTTTTTAATTTATTAAATTCTATGTCATCACTACAACATATATTTTTAATAAAATATCCATCTCAGTATATTCACCTCAACACATTTAACGTCGTTTGTGAAAACTTAACGGACATGACTTAATTGGCTTAATTTTTCAAATATTTGGATCCAATTGAGACATTTTACAAATATATGAATTCAATTGAGACAGTTGAAAATATGATGACTCACTTGAGATTCTCATACAAATACGAGGACCATTCAGAGTTTAAACCTATTATTAATTTCTATTATTAATTCTTGTATGAATCCTTTAGATTCTCATGTACATAACTTTTTGTGGTAAAAATATGTAACCTGGAAAATAAAAAGTGGTAATATATATTTTGTATGCATTTAGAAATCCCATGGTACATGCAAAAGAAATCCCATTGTGTGTGCGTTGGAATTATTAATAGCTATAGCACTAATAAGACTTTTTAAACTTCATCCCTTCAAATCTCAGTACGTGTTGGAAAAATTATTAATCTCACAAATCCTTTCCAGTCTTTGCATTTCTTTTTTTTAAAATGAACACGAAACTAAATTAAATTCCTCGCTGGCACAACCTCATTAAGAGTCAAATCTATTCATGTGGACAAAGCATTAAATAGAAGAGAAGGGAGACAGAACTCAGACAATGAATTTTAAACAGATGATGAGTGTTTGTATAATGAGACTGTTTATAAAATTATATTTATATTATTGAATTATTTTATCATTTAAATAATCGATCACATTACTTTAAAACATTTATCAATTTTAATCCTGTATTTTAAAAGTTTTTATATTTTCTTTAATGTGTATATCTCACTTACCTTTAATTAAAATTCTTATATTTTCTTTAATTAAAATTCTTATCTTTAATTGAAACTCTTTACTCTATACTTGAATTTTATCGCTCCACATATCATTCACTCTATCATATACATGAAAATGTTATTATTTAGGTTTAATCATTCACTAAGTCTCTATTTTCGCATGAAATCTCAATTTCGTCCCTTTCTTTCTGAAAATATCAATTGTGTTCCAATTTTATGAAAATTGCAACAAATGGATCCTTTCCGTTAAATAGTGTCCAACGGCGTTACGGTGTGTTTGACGTGGCACGCTGTTGTGGACGTGTTATCTGACGTGGCATTTAAAACGATTTTTGTATTAACATCAGCTTCCACTTCCACTTCACCATGGACTGCCTTCATCCTCCCGCCATCGACATCAACATCAACATTAGCTTTATCCTCCCGCCATCGACTGCCTTCATTCCAGGGGAATCAGCAGCCACTTCTTCACGATTAGGTTGACATTCATCATGTTTCCACACCACGACTCTGGTTAATTTACAGGAAGAATGTCATCAACAGAAAAACCCGACTCTAAAGGGCAAAGGAGGGAGGCTTCGATGGGGGCGGCGGCCGTGAAATACAGGCAGTATTAGAATGAGTGAAATACAGTCTCCTCTTGGAAACCTACATCAAAGACTCCACCGAAAAGAATCACCTGTTTCGCGCCGTCGATACCATCCCTTGTGTCGCCAAGAAGGCCCAATGGGCCTTGCGCTGGATCGATGCCACCGACTCCTTCGCCGAGCACCTCGTCGCCTTCGCCTGCGTTGAGGGAATCTTCTTCTCCGGCAGCTTCTGCTCGATATTTTGGCTCAAGAAGCGTGGCTTGATGCCTGGTCTCACCTTCTCCAACGAACTCATCTCGCGAGATGAAGGGCTTCACTGCGACTTCACGTGCCTCTTGTACTCTCTCCTCAGGAAGAAGCTCACCGAGGAACGCGTGAAGGAGATTGTGCGCGAAGCGGTTGACATAAAGAGGGAGTTTGTGTGCGACGCGCTTCCTTGTGCGTTGGTGGGGATGAACGGGGAATTGATGAGTCAGTATATTGAGTTTGTTGCGGATCGGCTACTGGGTGCGCTTGGATGCGGGAAGGTGTACGGTGTTCAGAATCCCTTTGATTGGATGGAGCTTATATCTCTCCAGGGGAAAACTAACTTCTTTGAAAAGCGCATTGGGGACTATCAGAAGGCTTCTGTTATGTCTAGCTTGAACGGTAATGGAGGGGCACATGTATTCAAGATGGACGAGGATTTTTAACTTTTTAGAATCTTTGCTAATTATTTTGTTAGTATTTTAACTTCACTCATTCTAATACTGCCTGTATTTCACTGTTCCATATCTCCGTCACCTGCAAAGGAGGGAGGCTTCGATGGGGGCGGCGGCCGTGAGCATAAACTGGCGGAAGCAAACCCCTCCCTGGGTTACCATTTTCGAAGCAAGAAGAGGGAGAAAGGGTAGTGACGGCGTGGCCGGTGGTGGCTCCGACGGAGGAGGCGGCGACCGGTCTGGCAGGGGAGATTTGATTGTGTTTGTGGGAGATGGAAGAATGAAGAGAAGGCTGGCAGAACCCCTGATCTTTCTGCTAACAAGTCCACAACAGCTTTCCACGTGTCCCACTGCTAATCAACCACGTCAGATAACAAGTCCACAAAGCGTGCCACGTCAAACACACCGTAACGCCGTTTGACACTATTTAACGGAAAGGATCCATTTGTTGCAATTTTCATAAAATTGGGACCCAATTGATATTTTCAGAAAGAAAGGGACGAAATTGAGATTCCATGCGAAAATAGGGACTTAGTGAATGATTAAATCTATTATTTATTTACTTACAGTGGGCAAATTTTAAATGGCCTCTGTTAGGACCCAAAGTTGGAAAGAAGAGACCTAAAATCCTGAAGTGTTTGTTGAAAAAATTGTCTGCTATAGTCCTTCATCTAGAAGCATCCATTACAATCAAGATCATGGTCCACACTCTAACATTCATTGCTTGCGAAATTCATACAAAATTTCCAAATTAAATTATCTTGAGTTACTTTCGAAGAGCATGATCGTCCATGTAACCATTTTTCTTGGTGAATGAGTTTATAGGTCCTAAATTTCCACACGCTTCTCTCTGTCTTTGCTTTTCTCTTCTATCTATCATTACATTAGACTCTTCTTTAGCAAGTTGTGTTCTAATGCAATGGGTGGTTAGGGACAAAATCAGATGGACCATACTGCAGTAATAAAACAAGACAAAATGAGCAAGCCAATTAAAACCTTTTATGCTTTTCAGACAAACCACATCGGATATTAATTACTTTCTTTTTTCTTTTTCCGTCTTCCTATGTTTCTGTCTTAAATTCTCAACGAGAAACATGTTCCACTTTTTTTTTTTCATATTGGTACTTGGTTAGTATGCTAATAGAAAAAGATCAAATTCCTTTAAGCAAATGTTTACCTTTTTTTTTTCCTTCTCTCACTGGTACTTTTAAAAATAGGTTCACTATGTTCATCCAAAAAATATTTTTTTATGAATATTCCAAAGATATCTCATAAATTTTATTGCTTTCACAATGGAAATATATGTTTTCAGCACTAGCCCAAAAAGTTGAAAGTGGATTTAAGAAAGTAAAATTAAGATGAGAATAGCAAAACCCATCGGATCCTTGGTTGAGTCCAGTTCATGGGCTGGACTCCATCCAAGACGATGCAAACTATCTAGAGTAGACCACTGGATACGGTTAATTCAATCAGGTAACGTCATTTTTAATAAAAAAAAAATAAAAGATTTAATTAAATTTAAATATTTTTTGTAAATTTATTTATTTTTTATTAAATTTTTATTATTATTTTATCTATTAGGTACTCAAATTTATACTTTTCAATTAAGTTTTTACTATTTAATTTTTCTTTGAATAAGTAATGTGTTATTATTTTATGCATCATGTTATTGTGATTAATATAAAATAATATTAAAATAATAAAAATTATATTATTTTATTAATTAAAATATTATTTTACTAACCTAACATTTTTTTTGATTTAGTTGACTCACTAATAATTAAACCTTATTCTAAAATTAATATTGTAAGAAATAAACTAATATAAATTTTTTTGAATGAAATTAAACTGAAATAAGAATATCCTATTATACATTTTGCGGGATAAAAAAATTATCAAGCAATTAAATTAAAATAACTTATGTGTATCTGAGCCTTTATTTTTTTTAATAAATTTAAGAGTATACTTTCTTTCTAAAACAGTTTAAGCTATTTTTCGCGGAATCTTTTTATTTAGTTTTGGCTAGTTGTTACCAGTTTCTTTCTTTATCATTTTTTTTATTATTTGTACTTGTAATTTGATGGTGGAGTATCAAATTCAAAACTTAGAAATTAAGAAGAAGAAATGAAATCATGAGATATATATGCACAAGTAATTCAAGTCAGATTAAAACACAGGTATTAAAATATCAAAGTAAAATATTTAAGATGATTAATTAAAAAAATGAATTTAAGGGAAGAGTAATTAAGAAATATATTTATCATATTTCCAATATTATTTTTTATCAGTGTTTTTTAAGAATATTAAATTAAAGCAATTAGTCATTGCCAAATATTGTGTATTTAAAGTGCTTTGAGTTTAAAGCAAATTTTAACGTAAAAATAAGTTTCTGAAATATGTAAATAAATAATTTCAATATAAAAGTTTAAATATCAATAATTAAATTTTTTAAAATAAAATAATTTGAAACAGAAAAGTTTATAACAATTCAGGCACATGTTAAACCTATTGAGTTAAACCAGTCAGAAAAAGTGCTTAATTTAGTTTATGAAAGTAAATATGTCTTATTTATTTATTATTCTAAATTGTTCTTGCCGTCAATAATGTTTTCATCTAATGTGGATAATTTCGACATCTTTTAACTAAGAAAGTTTATTCAAAAAATAATTAACGAAAAAAATATACATAATTTTTAATTTAGATGTATATAAATTTATTATAGAATTTGTTACAAACTAACTTTTTGGTCGACTTGTGTGTGTGTGTGTGTTTTTTTTCGTAACTATGTGAACAACATTATTTCACTGAAGTAACATCGAGATTATAACGGCATTTGTACTGATATTAAATGTGTATTTGAAACGGAATCGAAAATTAAACTGTTTCAATAATTAATTTCGTACAACTGACTGTTGCTAAAATTGATTGTAATTATAATTATTATTCATTTGAATGCAATAATTAAAAAAAAATGTATAATAAAGTTGAAGAAGTCTTAGAGAGTCTTTCGGCTGTGAATCTAATTTGTCTGCTTTCACCCCTATTCCCAAAATCGAATAAACAATCCCTAGAATGATTTATGCATTTAGCATTAAAAACATAAGCAAATTGTGTGTTGTTTTATATATCTGATAATAGAGTTTGTTTTGTTGGTGGCATTGTCACTTGAAATAGTAGAAGCTGAAGAGCCCTTGGATGCTAAAACAAATTGCATTAAAATATAATTTGATTGAAGAAATGCGGTTGGGTAAAACCCATCAAAATCATTTTCACATGCTTTTCTTTAATCCAATAAAGAATGCCTCATCATCATGTGAATGCAACTTTACAAAAACACTACTTTTTCAAACTGAAGGGTACCCTAAGTGGGTAAGTTTAACCCTAAAGGGGTGACAACTTTTTTCTCATATTAAAAGTACCTTAGCTAAAAGGATAAACCAGGATTGCGGAGTAGAGTGGTAGAATAAAATTTACCTCCCTCGACTCAAATGGATAAAAAAGGTAAATAGCATATTATTTATACTATATACCATAAATGGAAATGAGATTAAATCGATGCTTGTGTTTTGCATAAATGGAAATGGCAGGAATATGAAGATGGTTGGAGTGAGAGTGGAGTGGAGAGTCAATGGGTTTTCTCTTTTTCTGCGTGGTCCAAACGCCCCATATGGCTTCTACACATTATTCCACGCGTTAAGCATCATAATTTCATATTCCATATTATTATAATATGGAAACGAATAAATTTTATTAAATAAATGATGAAAGATATAAAGTTGAAAACAGCAAGGCACGTATCTTCGGACACTTAATAAGTTTGGAAAGTTTTGATATGGGGCAAACATATCAAACGGTACACTACTACCTTTTATTCACTCAATTTTATAATTAAAAATACGAATTGTCACATACCAAATATTTACGTATGGTCATTTTTCCTACTTTTATGTTACTCTTTTATTATATATCATGTCATGAATAAAAATATTGCACGAATAAATAATTGGATTTTGTTGTGTAATTTCCTTTTTCTTTTCTTTCCCTGTTTCCCCGTTTCCCCTGTTTCGCTCTGTTTTTATGTCCTATATTCTTCGACTGTTGATTAACTTTCTTGTTAAGGGAATCTTCGTCGTGGAATCTGAGGAAACGTTTGTGTACGAAAATCAAGGATTTTTTCTCTCCATAATAAACGAGAATCACTAGAGCACCAGTTGGTGGAAGATTTTCTCAAGCATTGATTTGATTGATTGTTCACTGTTCATGCTAAACAACCAAACAAACGGCTACTCTGACTTTTTGATCCTGTTTCTAATCTTGTTTCTGGGATCCTGTCCGTTTTTTACACTGTCTTTTAAGCCTTCGTTTCAGGGTTTAGTGAATTGAATTGAATTCAGATGTCACAGCCAAGGCAAAACAAGATGATGAGTCCAAACCTTGGAAAACAAGTTGGTGACACAACCTATACTAAGATCTTTGTTGGAGGATTGGCCTGGGAGACCAAGAGAGACTCTCTGAAACGCTATTTTGATCAGTTTGGGGAGATCTTAGAGGCGGTTGTCATCACCGATAGAATCACTGGAAGATCAAAAGGATATGGCTTTGTAAATCCCACTTATCTACTCTTTCAGCACTACCTGTTTTTCCTCTTGATTCCTTTCACTCTAATATCTTTTGCTTTCTGTTTCTTAGGTCACCTTTAGGGACCCAAATTCTGCATCAAGGGCTTGTCTCAATCCCTATCCTGTGATTGATGGAAGGAGAGCTAATTGTAACCTTGCAGCCCTTGGTGCCCAGAAATTTGATCCATCCACAACAGGTTAGGTCTTTCATTTTTTTTTTAAGTCCTAAATTTACTTGATTATGCAAATTTGATCAATATTCCTTGCATGCAAACCATCCTCACGGTGGCTAATAACGTTTCAAAATTTTAAACCTCCTCTGTGGCATACTCACTCTTTAAAATGTTTCAGGAAGACAAAAATTCAGCAGCCCTTCATGGAATATGGCACCAGTCCCATTGCAAGGCACCTCCACATATTACAATCAACACATACCTCACTACCCAATTCCCTATCCAACCTACAGGTGTGCGATTCAAACGTGTGAGAGTGAGTTGTTTTTATACTTGCAAATTTATCGTCATTCTAAGTGACCATTTTGCTCCAACATTCAGGTATCCTGGTTTTACTCACCCACAAGACTTGTATGAAATGGTTAGTTTTCTCATAAAGTAGCTTTTCTTTTCAACCAACTTTGAATTGCTAGAAAGCTATGTGTCACCAAACTTGTTCACGATCGTTACAATTCATATGGGTTTATATATATTATACGAGTAGGGATTAAACTGTGTCCAATATTCTCAGAATTTTGAGTTATGTTGTTGTTCTATACAGAACTACAATAATGCATATGGTGGACAGCAGTTTCCCCTCCGCTGGTATCCAGCATATTACCAGCCCTTTTATGGCCTTGGCAGACAGATTATTCCAACAACCTATGTGAAAAAGGTCATACCAGACACGTCTCAGGAGCTCACAGTTGTTGGTTTTTCAGAGCCTATTTCATCCTCTCCTTCAATTCCCACCACTGGTTCAGTATCTTAACTCTAAACAATGCAACAATTTTTTGTTTCGACTAAAATTTCCTTAATCTTGACTAACTTTAAGGTTGTTGTTTATTGAAAAGGATTAGTCACCGGAACAGTACCTGCGACAGAAGTCGTAGAATCCCCTCAAGAACAGACATCTTCAACTACTTAAAGCTATGATGAGGAGATTCCCTCAATAGACTAGAATAGAGAAAGTAAAAAAGAAAAAAATGACACTGCTCAATAAACCAGGATGAGGTGGTCTAGCAAGGAACTAACTGAAGCAATAACGTATTGAGATTTTCCATCCACGAAACAGATGATCTTGGAGACCAGACAGTAATGAAATAGTCCTGGTTTTGTTCATTGTCTTCAGAAATTTTTACTTTTCAGAATTCTGGTGTACATGATTCTTTAGTTTTCCTTTATTTGTTTTTTTTTTTCGTTAATTTTCTTTTTTAACATGGGATTCCTACTACTTTATAGTTAGAAAAAAGAAATACGTTTTTTACTATTTCATTATTCTTACACTTACACATATACTTTGCATTCCTATGTGGTGTTAGCCTATCCAAAATTGCCAGAGTAAGATCACACCTATTGTTTCCGTTCTTAAAGATTGAGAATGTATCCTGAAAGTCCAACAAATGTATATCATACACTCAAATTCGGTGTACTACACTTGTAAAGCATCGTCACGTTATTAATTTATAATTACATAGAATAATCTAAGCATACGTCAGTAAATACAATTATTTTATGCAGATTTTATGGTAGGGGGATTTTGTTGAAAGACAGCTTTAAATGGGATTTTGAAAATGATGACATGATCCTCATATAAGCACCTATTTAATTTTTTAATGCCCGTCTTCTTCTTCGTGTTATTTTGTCGTGTAAAGAAAAGTTACCAAAAAAATGAATACATTAGAGAGTTAATTTATTCAAGTTGAAAGCAAAGTTTAGGAAAAAGTTTAAACTTATCCAGAAAGTATGGGTGGGCCGTGTTGAGCAGGTAATTTGCTATATAAAGTAAAGCAAATTATGAGTATCTCTGTAGCTTTCGTACCTTGTTAGTTATCCATTTTCACAACAGCGACGGAAAACAGTTAGTCAACATTTTTTGACACTTCTAATTGTGACTAAAGAGATTGGAAGGAGAATAATTGTGGAAAATAATTCGTTTTTAAGAAGTTAAAATATGATTCTTTTATTAATTTACCTGGAGTATATATGTAAGAAATTTTTATAAAGTCAATCAATCAAAGAGTTTTATATGTTTATAATTTTTTAATATTTTAATAATTATTTTCAGAGCTATACTTAAAATGTGATGAGTTAGTCCACAATATATCACCTTTAAATATAAGTAGGCATTCTTGTTGGATGTATTTTTGTCTAGTAATTACAATTCTAACTTCTTTTATAATGTCTTTTTTAACTATTGGTACTTTCGGTTAGTGTGGATTCTTTTTATATCTTTTTAAAACCTTCATATATGACTCAACTAGATACATTTACATATTCACATAAACTTTTCTTTTATTTTAATAAAGGGTGATATATCGATGGAATATATCTTTTCTTATTCTTAAGTCTTGGACCTTATGGTATTTCTATTTCAAAATGATTTTATCTTGTCTTCAATGTGTTGGGTATAAACAAAGTTTCACATCGGATAAAATATGAAATACACATGGGTTTATATACACATAAGATATATCCCTCACTAAGAGATATTTTGGAGTGGTACCAAAAGCAAATCTTGGTTCAGGTCTTGGTAATCGGAAAAGAAAAAAAATGTGTCATTGAGACTAAAACACTTATTTTTCACATAGCATTCATACATTGTCTTATATCAAGATGTTAGAATATTAACCTTTTCTTTCATTACTTTTTTTAGTCTTTTCAAAGAAAGTGTTAATCTGGCTAATGAACTTATTCATAAATTAAAAGAACTTTGGAAACTTTGTTGTCGTGAGAACTATTAGAGGTTTTTTTTTTCGAATCTTCAATATATGGGTGTGTATAAGAAAAATTTCCTATATCTATTATAAATTGTCTTATTTTTTGTTTCAATCGCACATAACTTGTGTTTTTTTTTTCACAATTTGAACAAGTATGATGATCCTTAACATTATACTCACTAAAGTTTTCATATGTCTTCTTCTACTTATATTGTTGATTCATATGATATATGACATGCTAGATTAGGACATTTGAATTCTTCCTATGTTATGAGATTGCAACAACTAGGATTAATTAATATGCATGATAATCAGAGTAGTAAATGTGATATATGTGTAGAATCTAAAATAACAAAAAAAACCTATTTTTCTATAGAATGTCAAACTGAATTGTTAGAGTTAACTCATATTGATCTAGCTGATTTGAAACAAGCATCAAAACAATGACATGAACAACTTGATAATGTATTGTTATGTGATGGTTTTTCACCTAATGATGTTGATAAATGTGTGTACTCTAAATTTGAAAATGGTGATTGTGTCATTATATGTTTGTATGTGGATGGCGTGTTAATGTTTGGTACATGCAATGAAAATGTTGCTAGAACTAAATTGTTTCTAGGATCGAACTTTGAAATGAAACACATGGGTGAAGCCAATGTAATTTTAGGTGTTAGAATCATAAGGAAGGGCGATAGTATATTACTATCCCAAGAACAATACATTGAGAAACTTCTTAAGAAGTTTGGGTATTTTGATTTCAAACCCGTGAGTACCTCTTATGATGTTAGCTCTAAATTAATGAAAAATAGAGGAGAATCATTATCTCAGCCTCAGTATGCCTAGATAATTGGGAGCTTACTGTACTTGATGAATTTTTTTAGGCATGATATTGCTTATGCAATAGGTAGACTGAGTAGGTAAACTCAATGTCCAAATCAAGAACATTGGGATGCACTTTCTAGGTTTAAGATGTTCAATGGATTATGCCATTGAATATAGTGGATTTCCCGTTGTACTAGAAGGGTACAATGTGATAACAGTTGAAAAACTGTTATTTTCATACTTAAAATTGATACTAAAAGCAACCTTTAGACTTAAAAACTAGCTTGAAATCATGCTTTTATCTATATTTTCATAAATAAGAGAGCTGGACAGGTTTATGCTTGATTTAAGTGTTTTTGTGCAGGTTTTAAGGTGAATTTAGTGAAAAGAGTGAAGAAGGAGAGAAGTGACATTAGAAAAGACAAGAAAGAGTGCAAAAAGAGAAGACAAAGGCACCGCTCAGCGGCATTTTACCGCTGAGCGGCACTCAGGAGGTTGCGGGAGTCACGCTGAGGGGCAAACTGGCCGCTGAGGGGAAGAAAAGGACGCGCAATCACCGCTGAGCGGCACTTTTTGGGCTTGGGCTTTTGTAATCTTTTGTAACTCTAGATTAGTATATAAGGGCTTGCACGTCCAAGAATTAGGTATCTTTGGCAGAAACGAGGCAAACACTCTCTCTTCCACCCCTTTGAAGGAGGATCTTGGATGCTCAGGCTACCTCTTCACCTTTATTGGGTTTATTCTTTCATTCTTTCATTGATATTCATCTAGGTTCACCATGAATATGGTGAACTAAACCTTGTATGTTTGTTGGGGAATCAATGTAATCTCTTGAAGCTCTCATATATGGATTTGTTGAGTACATCTTTTAATTAAGACATATGCTTTCTTTCATCATTAGTTAGGGTTTTTCCTCTTTGCTCAATGCTTGCATAGTTTAACTCATTCCATGCATGATTATTGGTTTTGTCGATACGGACACGTACGGGGAAGTCTAGATCCGGGGAATTTCTCCCAATATTATACTGACAATATTATATTGGTTGCCTTTAAGCTCCTGCACTCATGAACTAATCATTAGGAATGCTAGGAATTGTATGAACTCGTGATTAGGGAGAAGCCATCTAGAATGGTACATTAGAGAGTGGCATTAACAATGATGATTTGAATGGTGAATTCCTAAAATATATGAGAGTGGATGAGATGAAATTGACCCCCAACAACATATTCATTCATATAATTCATTGAAAGTGTTTATCTTTTGTCTTTGCCATTGATCAAACTTCATGCATACATGTTTATTTTCTGTCTTGCATTTTAAACTCTAAATATTTCGTTTGTAAGTCCTAGCTAATCAACAAATCACATAACTAAACTAGGCCGTGAGTCCTTTGGGAAGAACGATACTTGGTCTTACCAAGTTTATTACTTGAACGATTCGGTCATACTTGCCGATTGTGAAACAAGTTTGTGACATCATAATTTGGTGCTTACAAATTTGTCCATCACAATGATGCTAACTGGATCTCTGATTCAGATGAGACAAAATCCACTTATGGTTATGTATTGACACTTGGGGGTGGTGCGATTACATGGAGATTATCCAGACAAACAATTATTGCAAGATCAACAATGGAATCTGAGTTTGTCACTCTTGAGATGGCTGGTAGTGAGGTTGAGTGGTTATTGATTATCTTTGACTTTAATTTTGAATTTCTGTTTTTATTTTATCTTTTTATCTTTTTAGATTAGGTTAGATTTTATCTTTTTAGATTAGATTAGATTAGATTTTATTTTATTTTATTAGGTTAGATTTTATTAGATTTTATTTTATTTTATTTTCTATCTTCTAAATCTTTTATCTTCTTATCTTCTGAATCTTTTATCTTTTTATCTTTGAATATATATCTTCTTTTATATCTTTTTGTGCTAACAAATTTTTTTTCTAGGGTTTTGTTTTCTTGTGCATGCAGGAAGCAATTCGAACTAGAAGTAAGAAAACAACAGAACCTCTTCTTGAAGGTCTAGACGAGAGTAGAAGGAGGAGAAGAATCAGAACGTCTAGAGAACTTTTCCCTTCTCCAGAAACTCTCCTACAATCATCACCACAAGGTTCTGTTTATAGCACAGGAAGTATGGAAGGCAATAATGTTTGAAGAACTCTTGCAGATTACACTAATCTTGCTGGACCTCAGCACTTTAATAGCATAGCTAGACCTAGAGTCAATGCAGCCAACATGGAGGTCAAACCAGCATTGATTCAACTGGTAAAGAGTAATCAATTTAATGGGTTGTCTCATGAAAGCCCATATGAGCACCTCACTACCTTTAATGAGATTTGCAATACAGTCAAGATTAATGGGGTGCCAGACGAAGCAATCAAACTTAGCTTGTTTCCTTTCTCATTGGGAGGCAATGCTAAGCTTTGGTTGAACTCTTTTCCGGAAGAAAGTTTCACAGAGTGGGAAGCAGTGGTCACAAAATTCTTAAACAAATACTTTCCACAATCTAAGGTGATTAAAGGCAAGCAAGAAATTTCTTCATTCAAGCAGGGCATGGAGGAATCACTAGGGCATGCATGGGATAGGTATAAAAGCTTGTTACGTAAAACTCCCATGCATGGTTTCAAAGAAGAAGAAGTAGTCCTAATTTTCCTGGGAGGACTTGGTTCATACACTAAGATGATGCTGAATGCCTCAGCAGGAGGCAATATCAAATGGAAGACTCCAGAGGAAGCAACTGAAATTATTGAAAATATGGCTACTAGTGACAACGAACTTAATACTGACACAGGAGATCTTAATCAGAAGGAGTTGTCAAAATTAAATGAGGCTCTGCTTGTCCAAAATAGAATTCTCTCTCAACAGCTTGAGGAAGTAACCATGAAACTTTCTCAAATACCACAGGAAATACAACAGGTCTCAATGGTTCAAGAGCAAAAAAAATGGCAGATGCAATTTACTTCAGTTGAGAAAACAACAAAGCTTGAAGAGACTTTCCAGAGATTCTTGAAGACAAATGCGTCCTATTGTCATAATGTGGATGCTGCATTTAAAAAAATGGAGGGTCATGTTGAGAGAATAGTTGACGAGATTAAACATGATAATCTTGGAAAAGAATGTAAAACTGTTGTGACTAGAAGTGGTAGAGTGTTAGAGGAGAGACAAAAAGAGAGAGGAGAGAAAAAAATTGAGAGTGAGAGTGAAAAAGAATCATGTGAGTGGAAAGAAATAGTTGAGAGAGAAAAAGAGAAAAAAGTAGAAGAAGAAAGGAGAGAAAAAAAAGAGAGAGAAGAGAGACAGAAAGAAAAAGAGTATGAAAAGCCACTTCCTTATCCAAAGGGTTATTCAAGGAAGGAGAAAGAAAAACAGTTGGAAAGATTCATGGAACTGTTTAAGAAGCTGGAGATTACTATACCATTTTCTGAAGCATTGCAACAGATGCCAGCATATGCAAAATTCTTGAAGGAACTTCTCACAAAGAAACACAAGTACATTGAGAAGGAAACTATCAATATACAGGGCAATTGCAGTGCAATCATACAGAAACTACCTCCTAAACTTAAAGACCCAGGAAGCTTCACTATTCCATGCACCATAGGAGATGTGAAAGTTGGAAGAGCATTGATTGATTTGGGAGCTAGTATTAATCTAATGCCGCTAGCCATGTGCAGAACGATTCAGGGGCTGGAAATTAAACCAACCAGAATGGCTCTTCAATTGGCAGACAGGTCTCTTAAATATCCATATGGAGTGGTTGAAGATGTTCTAGTGAAGGTCGACAAATTTGTATTCCCAGTGGATTTTATTGTGATGGAGATGGAAGGAACTAGTGATGTTCCTCTTATTCTGGGGAGACCTTTTATGAAGACTGCTAGAGTTCTGATTGATGTAGAGAATGGTAAGCTTAAACTGAGAGTTGATGATGAAGAGGTCACCTTTGATGTATCCAAGGCCATGACATATCCAAATGATGACAAAGCATGTTTTCAATTTGATGAACTTGATGAAGTTTGTATGGTTCAGGAGAGAATGGTGCGAAATATTTCTCCATTGGAAAAAACTCTCATTGATGCATGTGAAGATTTGGATGAAGAAGAAGAGAAATTGATTGATGAATGTCTGATGGACTTGGAAACAGTGAAAAAGAGTCTAGAAGAAGATCCAATATTTGAAACAATTGATAAGGAAGAAACAATCAAAGCACAATCGTCAGAATTAAAAAGATTGCCACCACATCTGAAATATGTGTTTTTAGAAGAGGGTGAAACAAAGCCAGTCATCATCAATAACTCTTTATCTTTACAAGAAGAAGATCAGTTGATAGAAATTCTGAAAGCCAACAAAGAAGCAATTGGGTGGTCAATATCAGATCTCAAAGGTATAAGCCCAACTTATTGCATGCACAAGATTTTTATGGAAGAGGACTATAAACCAAGTGCTCAACCGCAGAGAAGGTTAAATCCTGTCATGAAGGAGGTGGTCAGAAAAGAAGTGTTGAAACTGCTAGAAGCTGGTATCATCTATCCAATCTCTGACAGTGAATGGGTGAGTCCAGTACAGGTGGTTCCAAAGAAAGGTGGGATGACAGTAATTTATAATGATAAGAATGAGCTTATTCCTACTCGGACAGTTACTGGCTGGCGTATGTGCATTGATTACAGGAAGCTGAATAAAGCTACTAGGAAAGATCATTTTCCTCTTCCCTTCATGGATCAGATGCTAGAAAGGTTATCAGGGCAGGCTTTCTATTGTTTTCTAGATGGATATTCTGGATATAATCAAATTGTGGTAGATCCAAAAGACCAGGAGAAGACGGCTTTTACTTGTCCTTTTGGTATCTTTGCATATAGAAAGATGCCTTTTGGATTATGTAATGCTCCAGCTACGTTTCAGAGGTGTATGCAGGCAATCTTTTCTGATCTTTTAGAAAAATGCATTGAAGTATTTATGGATGACTTCTCAGTTTTTGGAAATTCTTTCCAAAGATGTTTAGCTAATTTGAACACTGTCCTCAAAAGATGTGTTCAGACAAATCTGGTTTTGAATTGGGAGAAATGTCATTTCATGGTAACTGAAGGGATTGTACTGGGGCATAAAATTTCTGCTAAAGGCATTGAGGTGGATAAAGCCAAAGTAGAAGTCATTGAGAAACTGCCTCCACCAACAAATGTAAGGGGGATTAGGAGTTTTCTTGGTCATGCTGGATTCTATAGAAGATTCATCAAAGATTTCTCAAAAATTGCTAAACCATTGAGTAATCTTTTGATGAAGGATGCTCCTTTTGTGATGAATGAATACTGTCTGAAAGCTTTTGATATATTGAAGCAGAAGCTAGTGTCAGCTCCAGTAATTGTAGCACCAAATTGGAATCAAAATTTTGAATTGATGTGTGATGCAAGTGATTATGCAATAGGAGTCGTCCTTGGCCAAAGGAAAGAACAAAAGTTTCATCCAATTTATTATGCTAGCAAGGTGCTGAATGATGCTCAATTGAATTATGCTACCACAGAGAAAGAGTTTCTTGCCATTGTATATGCTCTAGAGAAATTTAGACCTTATCTTATTGGGTCTAAGGTGATTGTCTATACAGATCATGCAGCTATCAAATATTTGTTGACAAAACCAGATTCTAATCCACGTCTGATTAGATGGGTACTACTGTTGCAAGAATTTGATGTAGAAATCCGTGATAAGAAAGGAAGTGAGAACTTAATTGCTGATCATCTGTCACGGTTAGTCAACAATGAGGTCACTAACAAGGAGGCTGAAATCTGGGAATCTTTTTCAGATGAATCACTCATGTATATTCAGCAGAGGCCCTGGTTTGCTGATATGGCAAATTTCAAAGCTGCAAGAGTTATGCCAGAAGACTTAACTTGGCAACAGAGAAAGAAATTTTTGCATGATGCCAAGCAGTTTGTGTGGGATGATCCATATTTGTTCAAAATTGGAGCAGATAATCTTCTCAGGAGATGTGTTACAAATGAAGAAGCAGAAGGAATTCTCTGGCATTGTCATGATTCACCTTATGGAGGACATTTTAATGGGGAAAGAACAACAGCAAAAGTCCTTCAATCAGGGTTTTATTGGCCAACTTTATTTAAAGATGCTCATAATCATGCGAGGAATTGTGACAAATGTCAAAGAGCAGGGACAATTACTAAACGTCATGAGATGCCTTTACAAGGTATTTTAGAGGTTGAGGTTTTTGATTGTTGGGGTATTGACTTTGTTGGACCTTTCCCTCCATCTTTCAACAATGAATATATTCTGGTAGCAGTGGATTATGTGAGTAAATGGGTGGAAGCATTGGCTTGTCCTAAAAATGATGCTAGCACGGTAATTAAATTCCTAAAGAGGCAGATATTCTCACGTTTTGGCACTCTAAGAGTGTTGATCAGTGACGGAGGATCTCATTTTTGCAATTATCAGCTAGAGAAAGTACTCAAACACTATGGAGTAAAGCATAAGGTAGCTGCACCTTATCATCCACAAACCAATGGACAAGCTGAAGTGTCTAACAGGGAGATAAAAAGAATCCTGGAAAAGACTGTGACTTCATCAAGAAAGGATTGGTCTCTCAAATTGGATGATGCTCTTTGGGCTTATAGGACAGCAATGAAGACGTCTATGGGATTATCACCATTTCAATTAGTCTATGGGAAAGCATGCCATCTGCCAGTCGAATTGGAGCATAGAGCATTATGGGCTTTGAAATTCTTGAATTTTGATCCTTATGACACTCAATGCACACGCAGAAGGCAGATTTTGGAGCTTGAAGAAATGCGCTTACATGCATATGATTCATCCAAGGCTTACAAAGACAAAATGAAATTTTATCATGACAGGAAGTTGGTGAATAGAGTTTTCAATCCAGGACAACAGGTATTATTGTTCAATTCAAGATTGAAGATATTTCCTGGGAAGTTGAAGTCAAAATGGACAGGACCATTTGTGATAAAAGAAGTGCATCCACATGGAGCAATTGAAATATTTAATCCATCTGCTGATGATCCAGAGAGAAGTTGGGTGGTAAATGGTCAACGTCTCAAACCCTATCTAGGGGGAGAGGTGCAACAATTTTCCACAATGATGTTGTTGGTTGATCCTTAAAAGTTTGGGTCAGGCTCGGGACGTTAAACAAGCGCTTACTGGGAGGCAACCCAGTGTTTTGTAAGTAATTTTTGTTTTTAAGTTTTTGTTTTTAGATTAGGGTTTGATGTACTCTATTGAACACCTGGTTTTTTATGATGGTTTGCTATTAACTATGATTGTGTGATAAGTAATGCTTGATGATGCTTATTGATTGATTGATGTTGAGATGACGTGCACATTAAAATGCTTATACAGGTGATTCACAAGCTTTGTGAACAAATGCATGATATCATGATTGTGGTTTTGAAATTAAGCAGGATGTGTATGTCAAATGTGAATGAGCTTATATGTGAGGTTTTGAGCTCCAGAGTTGTTATTGTTGAATGCTATTACTTTGAAAGCATGAATGATTTTGCCCAGGTTTTCTATGATTGAATCAATTGCTTGTTGTGCATCATATGATCAAGGCCGTGTTTTTGAAACCTTTTTTTTTATTGGCCAAATTCATAAAGTTAGCCTACTAAAAGAGAACACTTAGTGTTCTATCCTTTGAACCCTTAGCCTTGAACATACACTGAACCCTTGATTGAAAATCTTTATCTTGAGTTAAGTAGAATATCTTGTGTGGTATTGACAAATGTTCAAGTTTGGGGTTGTTGGGAAAACATGAAAAAAGAAAAGCATTGAGCTAAGAGCTAAAAAGTAAGAATATGCAAAAAGAAAAGAAAAGAAAAAGAAGCAAAGCTCAATGCAAATGCAAAGGCAAAAGAAAGTTGGGAATGAATAAGAATAATTGTGTGTTATGATTCTCTTAACTCAAGGATTTTGTGATCCAGAAAAACCAATTTTCTTGTTAGCCCAGCCACATTATAAGCCATTGAAAAGTCCTTGTGATGATGCATGCTTGTGAATGTTTTTGATTGTGGTAAAATGAAAGGCAAAGTTGATTCATGTGACATTGTGATAGTGGAGTGAATGAGTGAAACACTTTACCTCTTATACACTTGTGCGTTGAGTGAAACACTTTACCTAGTGAGGAAATATTCCATAAGCACATGAACATCCATGCTTAATTGATTGATCATTCATGAAAAATAGCATTTGTTGGAACTTAAATGACTTTGTGAACACTAAAGCATGTGCACATCTTGAATGAACTCTTGGTCATAAGGTTGATTAAAGTTTTTACTTATCTTGAAAAGAGAATTTTTGAATGAGTGACCATCATATGAATTGGTTGGAGATTGAGTTACATCTTGTTTGCTTGAGGACAAGCAAAGTTCTAAGTTTGGGGTTGTGATAACAGTTGAAAAACTGTTATTTTCATACTTAAAATTGATACTAAAAGCAACCTTTAGACTTAAAAACTAGCTTGAAATCATGCTTTTATCTATATTTTCATAAATAAGAGAGCTGGACAGGTTTATGCTTGATTTAAGTGTTTTTGTGCAGGTTTTAAGGTGAATTTAGTGAAAAGAGTGAAGAAGGAGAGAAGTGACATTAGAAAAGACAAGAAAGAGTGCAAAAAGAGAAGACAAAGGCACCGCTCAGCGGCATTTTACCGCTGAGCGGCACTCAGGAGGTTGCGGGAGTCACGCTGAGGGGCAAACTGGCCGCTGAGGGGAAGAAAAGGACGTGCAATCACCGCTGAGCGGTATTTACCGCTGAGCGGCACTTTTTGGGCTTGGGCTTTTGTAATCTTTTGTAACTCTAGATTAGTATATAAGGGCTTGCACGTCCAAGAATTAGGTATCTTTGGCAGAAACGAGGCAAACACTCTCTCTTCCACCCCTTTGAAGGAGGATCTTGGATGCTCAGGCTACCTCTTCACCTTTATTGGGTTTATTCTTTCATTCTTTCATTGATATTCATCTAGGTTCACCATGAATATGGTGAACTAAACCTTGTATGTTTGTTGGGGAATCAATGTAATCTCTTGAAGCTCTCATATATGGATTTGTTGAGTACATCTTTTAATTAAGACATATGCTTTCTTTCATCATTAGTTAGGGTTTTTCCTCTTTGCTCAATGCTTGCATAGTTTAACTCATTCCATGCATGATTATTGGTTTTGTCGATACGGACACGTACGGGGAAGTCTAGATCCGGGGAATTTCTCCCAATATTATACTGACAATATTATATTGGTTGCCTTTAAGCTCCTGCACTCATGAACTAATCATTAGGAATGTTAGGAATTGTATGAACTCGTGATTAGGGAGAAGCCATCTAGAATGGTACATTAGAGAGTGGCATTAACAATGATGATTTGAATGGTGAATTCCTAAAATATATGAGAGTGGATGAGATGAAATTGACCCCCAACAACATATTCATTCATATAATTCATTGAAAGTGTTTATCTTTTGTCTTTGCCATTGATCAAACTTCATGCATACATGTTTATTTTCTGTCTTGCATTTTAAACTCTAAATATTTCGTTTGTAAGTCCTAGCTAATCAACAAATCACATAACTAAACTAGGCCGTGAGTCCTTTGGGAAGAACGATACTTGGTCTTACCAAGTTTATTACTTGAACGATTCGATCATACTTGCCGATTGTGAAACAAGTTTGTGACATCATAATTTGGTGCTTACAAATTTGTCCATCACAATGATGCTAACTGGATCTCTGATTCAGATGAGACAAAATCCACTTATGGTTATGTATTGACACTTGGGGGTGGTGCGATTACATGGAGATTATCCAGACAAACAATTATTGCAAGATCAACAATGGAATCTGAGTTTGTCACTCTTGAGATGGCTGGTAGTGAGGTTGAGTGGTTGAAAAACTTATTAGCAAACATTCCACTAGGAATGAAACCAACCCCATCAGTGTCAATACATTGTGATTGCCAATCTGTAATAGTTATAGCTAAAAATAAGAATTATAATGGAAAGAATAGACATATCCAATTGAGCACAATTTGGTGAAGCAACTGCTAAAGAGTAAGACTATTTCCATTGATTATGTGAAGTCAGAACGAAATCTAGCAGATCCTCTAACAAAACCCTTGGGAAGAAATATGATCTTAGAAACATCGAGGGGAATGAGACTTAAGCCACTAGCAAACAAACAAGTGATGGTAACCCAACCTTTGTGATTGGAGATCCCATGAATAAGGTTCATATGGGTAAAAGCAAGTCACTTGTTAGTTTTGATAGCACATTTTAAATCAAATATGTTCATTCCTATAGTGTGTGTGAAAGTGCTAAAGACTGCATTATTGAGAGGTTAAACTTTGTAATTAAACAAAGTTTTTAATGATCTTCATATCCCTTATGGGTGATGTACGATTTGCAGCATACACTTGATGAAATCACCTATATGAGTGTCAAGTAGGGCCGCTTGCATGATATCTTGGCATGATCTCTAGAGCACTCATGAATACCAGGCACGCGCATGGCTTAGTAAGCGCATCACAGCGAGGATTGTGGGGGTGTACTGTGATTGATAAACCTCTAACACACTTAAGTGTCTTTGGTTCATATAGCTTGCTATACCAACTACATTGTGTGTTAAGTTTCTCGATCTAGGACTGGTTCATATAGCTTGTTATACCAGCTCTGAAACTTTACATCTCAGGAAATTTTCTTTTCTTTCTTGACTTTTGCAATATGTGGGGGATTGTTATATTTATATTGCAAAAGGTCTTCCGAAAATGTTGAGAAACATTGTTGAATAAATGTTTTCTCTTTCCTTCTTCAAATGCCTTCCCACAAGGCTCGGGAGTTGGTTTAAATATTATTCAGTAAATATCTTCCCCGCAAGGAAATCCCAACGTTCTTATTTTAACGTTCTGATTTTATTAAAAAATCATTTCTTTAGTAGATATTTTGCTAGATATTTTGGATCTTTTGGATCATGGTCCTGGTTCACCAACTCTATAAATAGAGCATTTCTTTCACTCCAAAACACATCATCAGAAATTATTCTTCTCTCATTCTTCCTTCTCTTGGTTTCATTCTTTCTCTTTTCTTCTTTTTCTAAAAATATTCTGGGTTTATTTTATTCTCTTTTCATATATCCTTGCTAATTTTGTGATCCTCAGAAATTTCTGAGAAGTTCCTATTGTATCTTGCGGGGCTTGCGCAATACACCGCGGATAAGTCCTTAAGGATAGTGATCTACATACCTCGTGAAATCCTTTGTTCGTGATCTTTATTCTTTTATTGTCAGCTTCTACAACAACATGTACATAAAAGTATCTCATTAATACTCATGAAATACTTTGACTTCTTTCTTACCAATCATATTCATTTCATTTGCAATTAGCTCAAACCCAAGGTTTCTAATTGTTACCAATGAGGAGCATTGGCATCTTGAAGCTACTGTGAAATTTTGATGATGATAAAAGCTGAAGAATTGAAGACTCTAAATGCATCTTTGTTAAACGCATTTTGTAGAAACAAATGTATAGGATAAAATGTAATGATGTAAAAACTCTTAGAAGTTTTCGTATTTAGTGAGTCATTGCACAAATAATCGATTATCAAGAGGAATAATCGATTATCACGAACCAGTTTAGAAGAGAGTTGCTTGCGCAAATAATCGATTATTACACAGAATAATCGATTATCAGTCTTTCATTTAATTTTGTCCAAGTCTCTGGAATAATCGATTATTGCTCAGGATAATCGATTATCACTCTTTTGAAAACCCCATAACGGACATAAATAATCGATTATCACTTATGATAATCGATTATCAGTGGCAGTTGGGAGATTATCACTCTTTTGAAAACCCCATAACGGACACAAATAATCGATTATCCCTTATGATAATCGATTATCAGTGACAGTTGGGAGATGTCTTTTCAGTTTTTAACCATGCACGAAACTAGGCTTATAAATAGAGGTCTTCACAACTCTTAGAAAGAAACTTTTCAATTGAGAGTATTAGAGCTTTGTGCCTAAGGGAAGCTCTCTGTGAGTGAAAAGGATCTATGCCATTTTGAGAATACAATTTGTCTGAGGAAGTTCTCAAAGTGATAGAGTGCTCTTGCCTAGTCTTGTGAATAGGAGAAGCTCGCGTTTTGTGTGTCAAAGGTCGGAGTGGTTCTCTTCAAGTTGGCTGAGCAGGTTCTTCCATTCGTTTGTCGAAGGAAGGTGTTTTCTTTTCTTTGCTTATTTTGATTATCTGATTGTAGTCTGCAAATCATATTTTAGTGAAAAAAGGTTAATCACTATTTATAGTGATTAACGACTGGACGTAGAATCTTTTGATTCGAACCAGGATAAAAATCCAGTGTATCAATTTTTCTACTCTCTATACTCTTTACTTTTTACGCATGTTAACTGTTTGATAAATTTTCTCTAAGACAATTGTTTTTTCTAAAACGGACCATCAAAACTTGATTTGTGACTGTAACACGCTTTTCGCTTTATAAGTTATTCCGCTGCGCAATTCTATAACGGTACCGATTGTTCCAACAATTGGTATCAGAGCTTGCTTTGATAGTTTTTCAAATTTTTCGAAAATGGGCGGTCATAACCAAGTTTATGCTGAGGGTGCTTCTATTGATAGACCTCCTTTGTTTACGGGGGAAAATTATGCGTTTTGGAAAATTAGAATGCAAATATTTTTGGAGTCTATTGACAGGGGTATTTGGGAAGTTGTTATGAATGGACCAATTGTTCCCACTATTTTTGTAAATGATATGCAGGTAGAAAAACCATTTTTACAGTGGACTATGGATGAAAATAGAATAGCACAATATGATGTTAGGGCTAGGAACATAATTTTATCTGCACTAACCCTTGATGATTTCTTCAAAGTATCTGTTTATGAAAGTGCTCAGGAAATGTTGGAATTTTTAAGAGTCACTCATGATGAAGTATCGAATGTGGCTAAGTTGACTTGTTTGAATTCATGCTCTACATCAAACTCCTCAAGCTCAAGCGATTATAATGAGCAAGAAAATCTATGCTTGATGGCCAACGATAAATCATCTGAAAGCAAAATCTTGAAGGAAAAGAAGGACTATCAAGGTTCCTCTTCAAGCTTCAGATGTTATGGATGTGGTGAAAGAGGCCATGTGAAAGCTTATTGTTCAAGCAACAAAAGAAGTAAAGAAAGAAAAGAAAAGAAAATTCACAAGAAGAAAAAGGTTCACATTGCGTCGGAGGATAATGCATCAACCACCTCTAGTTCAAGTGATTCTGTTGAAGAAGTAAACTTATGTTTGACAGCTAATGTTGATGACACTGCAAGCCAAGTAAGTTGTTCTAATTCTGAATATAGTGAATTTGATTTGAAAAAAGCTTTTCTTGAATTGCTTGATGAATCTGAAAAATTGAATGTTGCTCATAAAAATTTGAAAAAGGAATTTAAAGAATTGCGAATTAAATATGAGAAGGCATTAGATGAGGAAGTAAGTTTGAGAAATAAAATTTGCAACTTGGAAATGAAAGAGTCTTCAAATGTTGAACATCCTGTTGAATGTCTTTCATGTAAGGATCATATGCTTGATATTGATATTCTTGAAAATCTTCTTGAAGTTGCCACTGGAAATAATAATGTTGAGATGCCTATAACTGTTAGAAAGGTTTATAAAAACAAAAGTGTTTTTAAAAGTAAGAACCAAATTAATAGAACTCGTAGGGTATGGGTTGAAAAAGGAACTGTGTCTTATAGAAACCCAAATGTTGTCACATGTTTTTATTGTATGAAAAAGAGGCACACTTCTAACAAATGTAAAATTAAACATTTTGATGTTCCAAATGGAAAATATGCTTGGATTCCTGTTATAAAGTAAATTGTCTCTAACCTCAAAGGACCCAAATGAGATTATGGAGACCAAAACTCTATTGTTTGGTTTTGCAGGTTAATTTTTCAAAAGGAAAAGAAGACTCTATGGTATGCTGGTATTTTTTAAGAGCTTTGAAATAATTTATGAATGTTAGATGTGTCTTAGGTTGAAAATTTGGCCCAAATTTGTGTTTTTCGGAAATTAACATAAATAATCGATTACCAAGGTAATAATCGATTATCTCTTCCTCAAAATTTGGATTTTTGACAATTTGGCTCGCAAATAATCGATTATTTAGAGTAATAATTGATTATCTTAAGTCACAGGATAAAAAAAAAACTTTTTTAAAAAATTTTTAAGGAATCTATCTTTGATTTTTAAAGGGAATATTACTTTTAGGGGAGTAATTTTTAATGAATTAAAATGATCCAAATTCTTTTTAAGTTAACAAATTTAGGGGAGCATAAAGATTAGATGTTTTTCTGATTATGATAAAAAAAAATGGGGAAATCTATTTTTGATTGACATATTATAGGATAACTGGTACCTATATAAGGGGAAGATATATGAGTTTGTTAGATATCTTGTTTTTATCTCTATTATGGATTAATTAATATTGTTTGTACTTCTTAATTAGAGTTGAATTTCTGTTGTTCTTATATTCCATGAGGTATTCTATTTTTTCATGTTATGAAATTTCAATTTTATTTCTGTTCTGAAATGCATCAATTCTTTTGTTGAGGGGGAGAAAAATTTGAGGGGGAGTTTTTCCATTATTTTACTTTTTGCTTATGATAAAAAAGGGGGAGAAAACTTCTAATTTAAGTAGTGCAGTTATTACTAACATGTTTGTAAGTATGAAATATGTACAGGAAATTAGAAATGCTTTTAACAAGAAGATATTTTTGATCATCATCAAAAAGGGGGAGATTGTTACCAATGAGGAGCATTGGTATCTTGAAGCTACTGTGAAATTTTGATGATGATAAAAGCTGAAGAATTGAAGACTCTAAATGCATCTTTGTTAAACGCATTTTGTAGAAACAAATGTATAGGATAAAATGTAATGATGTAAAAACTCTTAGAAGTTTTCGTATTTAGTGAGTCATTGCACAAATAATCGATTATCAAGAGGAATAATCGATTATCACGAACCAGTTTAGAAGAGAGTTGCTTGCGCAAATAATCGATTATTACACAGAATAATCGATTATCAGTCTTTCATTTAATTTTGTCCAAGTCTCTGGAATAATCGATTATTGCTCAGGATAATCGATTATCACTCTTTTGAAAACCCCATAACGGACATAAATAATCGATTATCACTTATGATAATCGATTATCAGTGGCAGTTGGGAGATTATCACTCTTTTGAAAACCCCATAACGGACACAAATAATCGATTATCCCTTATGATAATCGATTATCAGTGACAGTTGGGAGATGTCTTTTCAGTTTTTAACCATGCACGAAACTAGGCTTATAAATAGAGGTCTTCACAACTCTTAGAAAGAAACTTTTCAATTGAGAGTATTAGAGCTTTGTGCCTAAGGGAAGCTCTCTGTGAGTGAAAAGGATCTATGCCATTTTGAGAATACAGTTTGTCTGAGGAAGTTCTCAAAGTGATAGAGTGCTCTTGCCTAGTCTTGTGAATAGGAGAAGCTCGCGTTTTGTGTGTCAAAGGTCGGAGTGGTTCTCTTCAAGTTGGCTGAGCAGGTTCTTCCATTCGTTTGTCGAAGGAAGGTGTTTTCTTTTCTTTGCTTATTTTGATTATCTGATTGTAATCTGCAAATCATATTTTAGTGAAAAAAGGTTAATCACTGTCGCAACCGGGATCGCGACGGGACGACGATCCGAAAAAATAAAAGGGAATTTGAAAAAGAGATTTGGAGTCGCCACCATAGTTTATTCTGGAAAACTACGGAAAAACCATAAAATGATAAGGCATGGTCAATTTGAACCAGATTCTCGGTTCGGGAGTCGGTTACGTGTAGGGAAGGTATTAGCACCCTACAACGCCTGCCCTAGGGCAGTACCTTTAACTAAATGCGCGAATATGGATGTGGTTTTCAAAATGTTTAACTTTCCCCTAAAATAAAACTCTAAAGAAACAAACAATATTTTTTAGTTTTTTGGGCCCGACAAGGATCGACCTTGCTCCTACGTATTCTCATTCAGAATGAGAAATCAGGGTTTCGTAGTTCTTTTAGAAAATAGTTTGTTGTTTGAAATTGTAGATACTTTTAGTTTTTGTAGATTTCATATTTTTTGTAATTTTATTTAAGAAAGAGGAAAGGTTTTCAACACAAGGACGATGCGTGCGATCACACATGTGCCTAAACCTTCAAAACATATTTTTTCGTAATTATATTTAAGAAAGAGAAAAGGTTTTCAGCACAAGGACGATGCGTGCGATCACACATGTGCCTAAACCTTTAAAACATATTTTTGTAATTTTATTTAAGAAAGAGAAAAGGTTTTTAGCACAAGGACGATGCGTGCGATCACACATGTGCCTAAACCTTTAAAACATATTTTTTGTAATTTTAATTTAGAAAAAGAAAAGGTTTTTAGCACAAGGACGATGCGTGCGATCACACATGTGCCTAAACCTTTAAGACATATTTTTTGTAATTTTAATTTAGAAAAAAGAAAAGGTTTTTAGCACAAGGACGATGCGTGCGATCACACATGTGCCTAAACCTTTAAAACATATTTTTTGAATTTTATTTTTAGAAAAAGAAAAGGTTTTTAGCACAAGGACGATGCGTGCGATCACACATGTGCCTAAACCTTTAAGAGATATTTTTTGTAATTTTAATTTAGAAAAAGAAAAGGTTTTTAGCACAAGGACGATGCGTGCGATCACACATGTGCCTAAACCTTTAAAACATATTTTTTTGAAATGTTAATTTAGAAAAAGAAAAGGTTTTTAGCACAAGGACGATGCGTGCGATCACACATGTGCCTAAACCTTTAAGACATATTTTTTGTAATTTTAATTTAGAAAAAAGAAAAGGTTTTTAGCACAAGGACGATGCGTGCGATCACACATGTGCCTAAACCTTTAAAACATATTTTTTTGAAATGTTAATTTAGAAAAAGAAAAGGTTTTTAGCACAAGGACGATGCGTGCGATGACACATGTGCCTAAACCTTTAAAACATATTTTTTGTAATTTTGTTTTTATTTTATTTTGTGATTATTATGCTCATTATAACAAAGTGAGTGTGTGCAGGTTTTTGACAAATAAACAAGACAAATAGTAAAGAGGGATGGGGATTATTGTACAAAGGGGTGTGACAAGTAATAAAAACCACTAAAAAAAGAAAGCGTAAAAATAAAACAAGAAAAGCTTAACAAAAAAAAAAGGGTACAGAGATAAAAACCAGGAGTGCCAAGTGGAAATGGAGCTCCTTTCGTCTGAGCCAATACTCTTTCCTTGAAACTGTAATCTATCAGGGGTGCACGGACGAAAATGAGGTGCCATCCTTTTGTTTTTTTTTATTTTTATTTGCTGGCAGAAAGGCTTAAGCCCAAATAAAAGGGGTGCGTATGGAATATTGGGGTGTAAGAAAGGAAATGACCCAAGCCCCAAATCTCGGTTTTTCTTCAACAATCAGATTGGGCTAAGGTCCACGAATTTTTCTTCAGCTTTTATTATGAGTGGTTTTCTGATTGAAGATAGGGCAAAGGGAGAGCCTTTCTTCTTCCTTCACGGCAACCACCTCAACTCTTTCTTCAAACCGGCACGGTGCGAGTACTGATCCCAGGGCTTAATGGTGTTATGTATGGCATTTTGGGGTCAACGTTGGCGGCAACTACGGTGGTTAGCGGCGGTAGGAGTAGTGTCGTGACTTGGGACCGTGGATGATCGATAATGGTGATCTAGGAACGGCGAGGAGCGACGACACTATTGGCGAATGGTAAGGCGACGACGGAGACTGCGTCGTAGGCGATGGATGTGGGCTTGGTAAACGAGAAGCGCGGCAGTAGCTTCTCGGTTGCGGGGGGGAGTGAGCTGCGGTGGTGACTATTACATTGATTGTGGAGGTGCCGTTGCCGCAGGTCCCAGTGAAGAAAATGGTTTCGGTGGCGGTTTATGGTGACTGTCACTGTGGTGTTGGGTTAGATGGGAATATGACGAAGGTGGGGGGTGCGGTTTGAGAGGGGGAGAAGTTTGGCTGGGAGTAGTGAAGTGAGGCAAGGTGATAGTGCGGCGGTGACTAGGATGACAGCAGCAGCTGAAGAATGATGGCAGCAACTTGGTGGTTTGGATGGAAGGCTTCCGAGGAAGATGATGACGGTGTTAGACGGGTCACGGTGGGGAGTTACAGTGGTGCAATGGTGGTGAAGGAGTTAGACGGTAATAGGGAGTTTCACGGATGGTATGGATTTGGTTGCGAGTTTTGGCGCTCAAGAAAGGATGAGAGTGTTCGGTGGTTGAGGAGATGAGTGGCTCGCGAAGGTGTTCTGAGAGGTTGATGATGACCAGTGAATATGGGGAGAAGAATAGAGGTTTCTCGGCAGCAAAGATGGCTGAGGATGATGCAATGAAGATGGAGAAGAGCTTGGGGTGGTGGATCGTGGTTTGAAGATGACGGTAGTTGGAGGTTGTGACGGTCGGTGAAGGTGGGGAACGCGGAGGCTGAAGTGGCGAGCTGGGTAGTCGACGCTGGAGCAGTGGCTGTTGATTTGGGTCAAGCGGCCGTGAGGTTGAGTGGGCACGATACTGGTTCTGTGATTTTTCCTTTGCAGGTTCAGTGCAAGCTTGAGAGGTACGATGATCAGAGAATGGAGGTATTCTCATGAGGTGAGGGAAGGCCGTACGGTTAGGATGTTAAAAATGGTGAAGTTGGTCGTGGCTTGTGGCAGTGGATGTTTGGCCGTGTGTGTCAAGATGGTTGGATGTGATTATTCGATAACAACAGACACGTAAAAATATTTACAACAACATCTATTTAAAAGCAAAACATGCAAACTTAACACATGCAAGCATAGCAACCACATACAGAGATATGTTCAAGGGTAACGTGACAGAGACATACTCAAGGTCAATTAACCAAACTCAGTAAAACATGGAGCGGAATACGTTACTTACCTCTTGAAGCTTGGTTCACTCTTTGCTAATCCCGTGCGTCCGATGTCTTCTTCTTCCTCGTGGCTGGCCTGCCTTTTTCGATAAGGCGCTCCTCCCTCTGAATGTGGAGTGTTGTAGTGTGAGGGGGTATTGATTGAAGATTGATGTTGGCCGTGAGGTGTAAGGATGCAGGTTGGAGAAATGGCGAGTTCTTCTGTTGTACGTGATGGAGGGTGGTGTTTTACTCTGTGTGAGAGTAAATGATAATGGTGTTGGAAATTAGGGAAGTGTGGTTGGGAGTGATGAACCGAGGGGGCCGAGAAGAATGGATGATGATCGAAGAAGATCCAGATCCTCGGTGCAAGCCGTGGGTTGTTGGGAGTGAAAGGGGTGATAGCCAATTCTGTATATCGGAATGGGTTGGCGAGATGGGGAAAAGTGAAGGATGAAGAGGAAGCTCTGGAGATTGTGGTTTTGCAATGCAGATTGAAAATGATGGTTTCCCCCCCCAAAAGTCCCCGGGTGATCCCTGCTGGTTGTAGTATAAGGATGAAAATGAATGGTGAGGTCCGATTCAGAGATGATGGGTGAAATCATATTTAATTCCCAAATCCCCCTCCTTTTCACTGTGCACTCCCCCCTTTTGATTCCCTTTTGCCACCAGATATTATGGGAAAAATGTTATCAAATTTAAGATTCCTCTCTCTGAACTGGCATACGCTTCCTGTGGGTATCATGGCTGTCACCATTTGGAGCGCATACATCTAAGACAGCGTGGGAGGCAACCATGCTGCCATGGGGAGGTGGAAAGCACAATGCAAGTGGCTGCCGTGGAGGGAAGCATGTGCCTTCCAGAGGCTGGAAAGCCATTGCCGTGGGATCCCTTTTTTCATTTTTATATTCCTTTTTTTTTGTACTTTTCTATTGTATGTATTTTTGTATTTCGTATATATATAATTTTTTGATTTTATAAAAATGAAAACTAAAGTAAAATAAAGTTAATTAAAACCAAAAATAAAATAAGAATAAAGTCAAATGGAATAAATCAAAAATAAAGTAAAATAAAATTAGAAAACAAGATTAATTTATTACAATTTTCATTTGATTATTTATTTTTTACGAAAATGAAATAAAAGTAAAGATAAATTGAAAATGGAAACAAAGATAAAAAGCTGCAAATTTTTCACACACATTTTTATCACACCCGGTTTTTTTTTCTTTTTACATAAATATTTTTTGTTTTTATTTTTTTTTTATGAGGAAAATGCAATAAAATAAATTTAAGTCAATCCGGACGAAATTGGGTGTTGACAGCTGCCCCTCTTTACTTAGATATTATTCGATAATATGAAAATTTGGGATTTTTGTATTATCGGAGTAAAAGCTAAGTAAAGAAAGAAACACTAATTTCGTCCGTATTTCAAAATGAGCAAGGAACAACCCTACGATTTAGAGAATTGAGGTGTCTAGAGCTCGAGGAGGGTGTACCAACTTTGTGGATGAAGTGAATGAGGTGTACAAACCTCGTGGAGGGTGTCGTAACCCTATGGATGAATGAGAAATTTGAATTTGATTGGTTTCGACCATTATCTTGCAGATGGCCGAGATAAAATAAACAAAAACTGGTTTCGACCATTATCTTGCAGATGGCCGAGATAAAATAAACAAAAACTGGTTTCGACCATTATCTTGCAGATGGCCGAGAGAAAATAAAACTGGCTTCGACCATTATCTTGCAGATGGCTGAGATAAAATAAAACTGGCTTCGACCATTATCTTGCAGATGGCCGAGACACCAATGACAGAAAGTAAAATGGGCTCGACCATTGTCTTACAGAGGGCCGAGACACCAAAATTCAAAAGTGCTTTCGACCATTATCTAGCAGATGACCGAGATAAAACAAAACTGACTGCTTTCGTCCATTATCTTGCAGATGGCCGAGATAACACAAATCTCAAAAGTGCTTTCGACCATTATCTTGCAGATGGCCGAGATAAAACAAAATTGAAAAGTGCATTCGACCATTATCTAGCAGATGATCGAGATAAAAACAAAGCTGAAAAGTGCTTTCGACCATTATCTTGCAGATGGCCGAGATAAAACAAAATTGAAAAGTGCATTCGACCATTATCTAGCAGATGGTCAAGATAAAAACAAAGCTGAAAAGTGCATTCGACCATTATCTTGCAGATGGCCGAGATAAAAATGTTTGATTGCTTCGAAATTGAAAATTGGAATAGGTTAAAATTTTGAGATGTTGAAAATTTTTTTGATTTTGATTTTTTTCCTTTTTTTTTTAGATAGAAATGAGTACCCATCCTTTTTTGAAACAAGGTTTTGCATAAGATTGAAATATGGTTGGTGAAAATTTTGATGCATTTTTTTTTTTTTTTTGAAGGAAGGAAATTTGATGAATATACATGGAGGCAAATTCAAAGTTGATGAAAATATGTACATGATGTATTGAAAGATTATGAAACTATGACCTCTTTACTGAGTCAATTTGCTTTCTTTGAAATCATCAAATTTATGACGATCTAGACTTCCAATTTCCTTTCAATGGATTTCCAATTCTAAAGTCAACTGTTCAAAATGAAGCTTGTGTGCTACACATTTCTTGACGGGATACTAGTGTGTATGTGCTTGATACCAGGGGTTAGTTAAAATGAAAGGTTTCCCACACACATTTTTTTTGGGCATTCCATTCCTCATACAAATCATCCATGAATGATGTAATATGTGAATGTGAATGTCAATGTGAAACGATGATATACCCAAAGGTTACCCCGGTTTGGTGTTTGGGAAAAGGAGTGTGAGAATGTCATGTGAGATTTGCAAAAATTTGCCCCAATTTTGGTGGTAAATGGATTTATGAAATTTGGGACGAATCAAAATCATGCAAGGCCCAACAAGGGATGCCCCAGTCTTTGTATGAGCTTTGAATGCTCAGATGAAAAAAATTGAGATTTAACCAAGTTGCTCAATACTCTGAATGGGTCGAAGCATATGAAAGACACGCCTCGGTTTTGGGTATGAGTCAATTAAGCGAGGTTCAAAAAGAAGTTTCCCCCCCACTTTGGGTTTATGAATGATAAGATGGACTCAAAATCATACAAAGCCCTAAAGTGTCTGCCCCTGTTTTGAGGGTGGATCCATGAATTTCAGTGCAGACAAATCTGAGAGGCCCAACAAGGGATGCCTCGGTCATGGTACGAACTTTGAATATACAGATGAAACAAATGTGAGACTAACAGAGTTGACCATATTTTGGAAGGGCCAAAACACATGAAATAAAGTTGCCCAAAAATTGCCCCCTAATTTGTGAATCGGGGGAAGAGTTTGAATGGGATTTGAATGTGTTCAGGAATTTGTGATGGATATGGAAATGATTGGATTGAAAGAATTGCCCAAATTGGCTTGATTTTCCTTTGTATAATTTTGATCAATAGGGAGTTCCCTTTATCCGAGGACATTTATTTTTCATCATCATTTTTTTTTACAACTGCATCGTTGGTCATTTTGTCTTGTCTCAAAATTAAGCTTCATGAAGAATTAAGCAACCATTATTCAATCTGCGTGGACTTTTATTGGGCTCGTAATGTGGCTTGGGCTAAAGGGTGTTGAAAGAAAGGATATAAAGGCCCAAATAAATTTTTGTGGGTTATTTGAAACAAAAGTTACCATCTACACTTTGTATCAGCTATTTGTCAAATCTGTTTTGACTATTTTGTCCTTTCTCAAATTTCATTCTTTGTTTGCCATCACTTTGTGATTCTTTGTATTTTTGCTTCACTTTTGAGGAATTATCTTCATTTGATCACTAAGTGTGTTCTTCTTGCAATTTGAGTCGACTTCTACTCTGATGGTAACTCTTGTTTGGGTAAAATTTTGAAAAGAAATTTCTTATTGGCTCAAATTTGGTATCAAAGGATATATTTTTGTTTGTTTTTTTTTTTTGGATGAAGAAAGACGGCCACACGTCATTTTAAATTTTGGTTGTTTTATTTTCAAAAGATTAATTAGGAGACAAGACTAAATGATCTCAACAAGAGTCATTTCATTTTATTTTTAGTTTTGTCATAACGGATTCCAAGATCTCCCAAATGAAAGCCAGTGGAGGTAACGGAAAAATCTGCCCCAGTGTAACACTTGGTGTTTATTACTTGGGCTCAAGAACATGATTGGGTCAATCTCTTGGTATAGCGAGGGCTGAAGGATTATGTTTTCAAGCAATGCACACACAGATATCTCTTAAGAATATGTGACTTGAACATTTGACTCCAGGAGATTATGACATCCATTGCATTTTTTTTGAAATCCCATAAAATGGATAATTTGCATCGAAAACAAATGACTCAACTTTTGCGTATTTTTTTGGTTTTATGCGTGAAGCAAAGTAATATGAAATGGAAATGATGATACCAGTTGAAAAACATATTTTTTTTTTTTTTAGAGAAAATTAGGTTTTGGTGGCCAGTATGAAAACTGGGCTTGGGGGCCAGTGTGAGAACTGGGCTTAGGGGGCCAGTGTGAGAACTGGGCTTAGGGGCCAGTGTGAGAACTGGGCTTAGGGGCCAGTGTGAGAACTGGGCTTGGGGGCCAATATGAGCTGGGCTTGGTGAGCAATGCAAAAATTGATATGAGAAAACTTGATTTTAGAAAAACGTTTGAAAAATAAAAATGTTTTTTTTTTTCAATCATTTTTTATTTATTTACACAATGTGAAAAATATTAAGCATATTAGAAATATGTTTTTGTGTTTTTTATCTTTTAGAAATAGAAATTAATGAGAAATATGCATGTAATGGGCCGAGTTGGGCCAAAAACGTTTGAACATCTTCAAAAAACATATTTCGATTTGATTATTATTTATTTTTTTTTGTTTTTTACTTTCCGACACGGGAAAATCCAGATCGGATCGGACCCGAGGAGAAGTAACAAAGAAGGAAGTTGGACTTACCAGGCACATTGACCCAATAGATCAGATGACCTGAGCCGTGTGAACTTGACACAAGAAGATGACCAAGAAAACTTTTTTTTTTCTCAAAGTTTATGGAACAAGCTAAAAGAAATTCATTCATTTTTTTTTCTTTTGTTATGAGAGGATTTCACAAGATTGGACTAAAGAAAATTTTGTAACACTACTAGACTCAAAGGGCCCAACACTATTCTTGTCACAAACCATGACCAAATCTTCAGACAAGGGTCTGAATTCCTTAATATATTTTTTTTTTGCACAAATGCTTTTTCACACAAATGGAAAGGGAAATTATGAATTGAAAACACAAAATCTGCATAAACATGTATATTTTTTTTTACTTTTCAGAAATTCAGATGCACTGGTTCAAGAGAAACCACATACGACAAAAGGGCCTAATGGGCTCAAAAACTGTTCATCTTTCATTCTCAGATTTTTTTTTTTTTTAACTACAAATTCAAAGAAAATCACACAGGACAATTTGAACAAATATACAAAACATCATTCAAGAGCAAAATGTGAAAACAAAATATTTTTGACATATTTTCAAAAGAAGTAGACTCGAGAGAAAACCACAAAGGCCATTGGGCCTAATGGGCTCGAGCACTGTTCCCTTTCTTTTTTTTTTTTTAGATTTATTCAAAATTGCAGAAGAAGAAGGAATAAAATCAAACAAAATGGTGTGATGTGAAATTACAAACATGCCAAAATAATTTTTCACTCAAATTTACATTTCAGAAAGAATTGGGTTCAAAGAAAGCTAATATGACAATGAGGCCCAATGAACCTGAAAAATGTCCTTTATCATGCAAATGAAAAACAATTTTGAACAATTCAAATTTTACATCACTCCATTTATTATTTTTGAAAATTTTCTATTTATCATATTTTTTTTATATTTTGTTTTATTATTTTTTTGAAACCGGATCATCTAATAAGTCTCCTGAATTGGGCCGGATCGACCCAACACAATCCTACCCGTTTTCAGATTTTCAAAATTTTTTTTTTTTTTTGAACTCAGAAAGATTAGACCGACACCAGACGGTTGCAGTGACCGGAACTGTGGACACAGTGGCAGAATCTTTGGCTATAAATAGGCTATCCTTCAGCGTCTGAGCGGCGTTTGTCGATCTATGCACTCTCTCTCTATCCCTCTCCTTCCCTCCGCTCTCTCTTTCGCTCCCTCCGCTATCCTCTTTCTCTCCACCTGAGCGTCTGGATCTGCTAGGAGCCTCTGTCCCCGCGTGCCTCTGAAGGCCTCCGAGTGCTGCGACGAGCTTCTGTAAGCCTTTCTGCTTCCGGGTAAGTCCTCCTTCTTCTAGATCTTCCTTTTCTTCTTCGGTGTTTTTCTTTCCATGCTTTCAAGTTTTTCTTTCCCTCTTTCTGTTCGTTTTTCTTTTAAGCTTTCTGCTCTTCTTCACCTCTTCCCCTTTTCCTGCTTTCCTTTATGATTTCTCTGCCTTCCTTTGCTTTCTGTTTGTTGCTCTTTCTGCTTTCTGATCTTGTTATTCCTTACTGCTTTCCATTCATCTTTTGTGTTTTTTTTTTTTTTTTGTTTTTTTTTTGTTATGCTTTTTGCGTTACTTACTTTTGCTCCTTTATTTGCTTTCTTGTTCCTCTTTTATTTTTCTCTAAAAAAAACTCTAAGAACACACTGTCTTAACAAAGATAAGGGGTATATAGGCTGGAAACCAGACGCTAATCTCCCTTCGTTTGAAGGTATGACAGAGACAATCGGGTAGAACAACGCCACGTACCCCATTAAAAACAGAAAACTTAAAAAGAAAATTACTCGTATGAACACAAGGACATGGACATGGACAATCTGGACGTAGATCCGTTTAGGAACCTTTGCGAGGACCATGAAACAGATCACAAACTGGACAACGAGACTCGAAAGACCCAATACAAAGAACAAAATTAGCTTAAAAGCAACACAATGGAAGAAAACATTAGACTATGAACATAGTATTTTTGTTATTTATGGATTGTTTTTTTGTTTTTTTTTATTTATTATTTATTTAGACGAATTAGGGAAATGGATGAGAAGGAAATGGAAATGGAGAGACCGACCTGCCCAAAGTGGCGTCCGACAAACGACCAAATCAGGATAATGACCAACATTTACAATTACGGAGTCACTCACCCAAGTCGAGCTCAGATTTTTGAGATCACTAATCGAATCAGGGCATTCGGAGAAGCGGGGGAGTACAACGTCCAGTGCTGGTTTAGCAATCATGGGAATAGAGTAAGACGTTGGCAAGCGGAATTGGATCCCACCGGCACCCTCTTTTCTCTACTACCTCTGTACATGTATGGTAAAACCCTAACTTCATCCTTGTCTTTTATTTCCTTCTCTTCCTTCTAATGGCACAATTATTTATTTATATTTTTTTTATTTTTTTGGAGAACCCGGTTGGGTAATCATGAAGGCTCCGAAGCTTCTGGACCTCTTCCCCATTCCCATCATAATCGATGGAGAAACAGAGATTCCTCCGCCTCCGTCCACGACTTTTCGTACCAGAGGTCCCTCAACGGAGCTTTCCCTTAGACCACCACAACCAGCTCGAGAATTCTTTTTTCATTGAAGAATTTTTTTGTTTGTTTTGCTTTTGTGGGCCGAGTGTGGCCAAAATTTGAATAAGGACTGTAATATGGACACTTAAGTTTTTTTTTTTTGTATTTTCTTTACGCTTTCATTTTTGTTTATTTCTTGGACTGTAATCTTAACGATCGTCCGCGATCGACCCGTGGCCATGTTTACCTTTATTGTTTTTGTGTGTGTTTTGTTTTTTTGTAAAGTAACCTTGTGATTTTTTTTTTAAATTTGTGTATCTTTGTTTTTTTTTTTTTTTTTGGCTTTGTATTCAAATTAGTCTCTCTGTTCAATCCTTTTTCTCTGTAAAATTTGCTTACTTGATGAAATAAAATAGCCCTTTATGATTTTTTATTTGACACACTTAGTCTAACATTTCCAATCAATTACTTGTACGTAACGAAATGAAGAAAGGCTTAAAAAATATTTACAACTAAGGAAAATAATGAAAATTAATTTCGAAAAATGAGATCTAAAGTAAAACTCAAAATTAATTGTATGAAAAAGAACAAGGGTTCGGCAATTTGCAAGAAAAACAAGTGACCTAAAAAATTTGTTTTGATTTTTTCTTTGCGGCTTTCATTTTCCACGACACCTTATTAGGATATGATTCCCAGTAAATCTTGAGGATTCCTCGTAATGAAAAATTCACCTTAAGAGTGATGGATTGCAACATGATATCAATGCACATAGCCCTCATAGCAAAACAATCCAAAACATGAGCAAAAACGACATCAATGTCGCCTTTTACAATAACCCATGCTTTCCCAGATAGTACTAGGGTCCTCTTTATTTGTCCATGGCATTTGCAGAGGCAAACTCACGCCTCGCCACGACGCTCAATTGACATTCTTCAAACTTTTTTTTAAAAAATCCTGAATTGATCAAAGATTGCATTTTATGTTTTAAAGCCTTGCATGCTTCGGTTGAACGTCCGCGTGCTCCTTCATGATAATCACACCCAGCATTTATGTCATAGTCCTTTGGGTACGGAGGTCGTGTTGGCCTGGTCGGACAAATCTCCACGAGGTTGTTGTGGAGAAGATCTGACAGTAGCTCTTTCTCATGACCAGAACCATAAAAATGACCATGCAAAATGACGAAGAATCCAAGCAGCCCTCCAAGCTCTCCTTTCAGTGAAATCACGCCTCCAATGAACCAAAGACTCTTTTCCCTTTCGCGTCTTAAGGTTAAATAGACACATCTGTAAACGTCGCGTCTGGCACCCTCTCAGTGCGTCTCGGCGTGGAGCATCTGGATATACTTATATTTGGATGAGCGTCCATTTGTGCACGAGCGTCAAAGCGGACGAGCGTCCATTTATGCTGTTGAACGAACGGCCTCCTATACTTTCAGGACGAACGTCCTCTTCTGTTTGGCGAGCAGCCACTTCTTTGGACGAGCGTCCAATTCTTTTTTTGAAGGACGAGCGTTGGACGAGCGTCCTTTCTAATTGTAGGACGAGCGTCCACTTCTTTGGACGAGCGTCCAATTCTTTTTTGAAGGACGAGCGTTGGACGAGCGTCCTTTCTAATTGTAGGACGAGCGTCCACTGAACTGGACGAGCGTCCCATTCTAATCTGGACGAGCGTCCACTAAGGCTGGACGAGCATCCTTTCTAATTGTAGGATGCGCGTATACTTCTGACGAGCGTCCGATTCTAGTTGGTGGACGACTGCCACTTCTGTTTGGATGGGCGAACGACTACTTCTTCTGGACGAGCGTCACTCTACACGTGGACGAGCGTCCAACTTGATATCTAGACGAGCGTCCACTGCCTGGTCGAGCGACTACTTCTGCCGGACGAGCGTCACTCTATTTGGCGAACGAGCGTATACATTGGTTTGAAGGACGAGCGTCCACTTCCTCGCCCAACGAGGATGGACGAGCGTCCCCTACTATGCCCACGAGCATGGACGAGCGTCTACTTCTGTCGCTGGACGAGCGTCCAATTCTCTTTAGTGGACGAGCGTCCCCTGTTTAATGTAGGACGAACGTCCAACTTTATTTAAGGACGAACGTCCGCCATTTCTCTTTGCAGGACGAGCGTCCTCTTCATATTGGCTTGCCGAGCGTCTTGTGCTTCCATCGCGCGACGAGCGTTCGTTTTCTGGCGACAAGTGTACTTGCTTTGGTTCAGCTCTATACCTTGTCAGAGACTCTTCCACCTTCACTCTCTCATTGCTTATCATGTGTTCATGGTGGTTGTAGAGTACAGTAGTGACCTTCTTGTTGCTCAGAGGTGGTTCTACTTGAGAAGAAAATTTCTCTCTACCTTGGGCATATTCTTTGAATAATTCATACTCCTTCTCTATCATGCTCTATGAGATGTCTCATCCATGTTATATTTGCACTATCTCAAGAAAACCATCCACCGGATTCTCCCTAGGCCGATGCATCAAGGTTCGAGATGAGTACTCCCATTAGAGGCAATGCCAGCCCATCTCTCAGAACAGAAGAATTAATAACTTTCCATCACATGCATGAACCATTATTTTCTTGCCATAGATGGCTTTGGGGATAAGCTCTTTCCCGATATTTCTCAAACCCTGGAAACTTGAATTTTGGAAGTACCATCAGATCAGAGCCTATTCAAACTTTGCACATTTTCAAACTTGGCATTTCATCCACCTTCTATGGCTTTCACAATTTTTACAGTTCTTCAAATTTGTGCCTGACAACCTCAACATTGATGTGATGACATGGTGACCAGATTTATTCAACTCAGGTGGCTTTGTCCTCCTAGTGCTTACAATAATTCTCCTAAGGACGAATGAAAATGGTTGCCCCCAAACTCGTTTCCTACTTCAACTGTGTCCCCTTTTACCTTTTTTTTTTTTTTTAGCGTCAAGATGTCTCAAGTCCACTTCTGAGGGTGGAGTATAATTCGGGGGACGACCATAGGAAGGGAAAGTTTGTATCTCTGGAACTCTTTGTTGTGGTCATTGTGCGCACGAATCTTCAGGGCTTTGTAAGGCATTTAAGGCCTCTAAGATTTGACTCATTTGTTCCTTCAACTGGTTGATATCGGCCTTCATTCCCTCTTGAACTTCTCCTTGGTTCTCCATGGTTTTGCCACTGGTTCGAGTCCTTTAAGGATGTCGTAGAAAGTTGGCCGTTTTTTTTTAGTCTAAACAAAGATTCGAATCAAATAAACCTTTGAAACAATGAAGAAGAGGACCTAAAAAATATTTACAATAAGGAAAAATAACTTCGAAAGATGAGAACTGAAGTAAAACTCACAATTATTTGTATGACACAATGAGTAAATGGGTTCAAAAGAAAAAAAAAATTTATTTACAAAGAAAATACGGAAAATGACTTCAAATAAAATGAGATCATCATGAGCAATATTTTTGAACCATTATGCGTATGAGACAATGTAGAAAATGGGAAGAGAGGAACAATGAACTCGTAAAACAAATTGAACAATTTGAAATTTCGATGACATTTTTTTATTTTATTGTATTATTTTATATATTTTTTATTTATTACTTTTTTTATTTGTTTTCTTCCACGACATCCTTGAGTAGCAAGTTTGTGCTCAATGAAATATACCCGTGATGCTTTAATCATTGTCATTGCCCTTTATTTTACTTTTAAAACTCAGTGTGATATGAATCGTGCCGAGAGGCAAAAACGAAAGAATTGAATAATGAATGAAATCGTAGGGTATTTATTGAAAGAAATAATACAGAATATAACAGAATTTTTACAAAACAACGTTAATATCCCTTAGTAGCATCCCCTATCGCAAAATCATCATGCGTAAAACTTTTTTACCACATCCGAATTAACTGGCAAAGGTAACTCCTCTCCGTCCATCTTTGTGAGGATTAGTGCCCCTCCAGAGAAAGCCTTCTTTACTACAAATGGCCCTTCATAATTTGGGCTCCATTTGCCTCTGAAATCCCTTTGTATGGGCAATATCTTCTTTAACACCAGTTCGCCTGCATGAAATTCCCTTGGGTGTACTTTTTTATCGAAAGCCTTTTTCATTCTTCTTTGATACAATTGCCCGTGGCACGCAGCTGTCAGTCTCTTCTCTTCAATGAGATTGAGCTGGTCAAACCGAGCTTGAACCCACTCAGCTTCCTCCAATTGGGTTTCCAATAAAATTCGTAGAGATGGGATTTCCACCTCAAATGGAAGCACTGCTTCCATTCCATATACCAGCGAGAAAGGTGTTGCACCAGTTGACGTTCGTACTGATGTACGATATCCATGTAAAGCAAAGGGAAGCATTTCGTGCCAATCTTTATAGGTGACAACCATCTTTTGCACAATTTTTTTGATATTCTTGTTAGCAGCCTCTACTGCCCCATTCATTTTTGGACGGTAAGGAGAAGAATTAAGATGATGAATTTTGAACTCCTCACATAATTCCGCCATCATCCGGTTATTTAGGTTGGTGGCATTATCAGTGATGATCTTGTTAGGCAGCCCGTATCTGCAGATCAACTCCTTTTTTATGAATCTGGTCACCACTTTTCTAGTCACGTTGGCATAAGAAACGGCTTCAACCCACTTGGTGAAATAATCGATTGCGACCAGTATGAAGCGGTGTCCATTTGACGCTTTTGGCTCTATAGCTCCAATAACATCTATCCCCCACATTGAAAATGGCCATGGTGCAGACAACACATTCAAAGTTGTGGGCGATACATTGATATTGTCTGCATGCACCTGACATTTCTCACACCTCCTCACGTGTGTACAACAATCATTTTCCATGGTTAACCAGAAGTAACCAGCTCTCAAGATTTTCCTAGCCATTGAGTGCCCATTCATGTGGGTGCCGAATGTACCTTCGTGCACTTCTTTCAATATCAATTCGGCTTCTTTTGTATCTACACATCTGAGGAGAATCATGTCATGATTTCTCTTGTATAAAATGTCCCCACTTAAAATAAAACTACCAGCCAACCTTCGTAACGACCTTTTATCATTTTCAGATGCTTTTTCGGGATATTCTCGGGTCTTAAGATAGCGCTTGATATCAAAGTACCAAGGTTTACCATCCATCTCCTCCTTGATGAACTGGCAATATGCTGGCTCTGCATGGCTCTTCATTTCAATCACTGGTAATTCTGTATTTGGGTCAACCTCAAACACGGATGACAAAGTAGCCAACGCGTCTGCTAATTGGTTATCTTCCCGTGGTATATGGTTAAATGTGATGATGTCGAAACACTCCATTAATCCCTTGATGTGAGCTTGATAAGGAATTAATTTTGCGTCCCTTGTTTCCCACTCTCCCTTCAACTGGTTGATGACTAAAGTTGAATCTCCATATACGTCGAGAATTTTTACTTTGGATTCTATTGCCGCCTGAATACCCATAGCGCATGCCTCATATTCTGCAATGTTATTGGTGCAATTAAAACACAGCCTTGATGTCATTGGCATGTACTGCGTATCTGGAGAGATAAGAACTGCTCCAATGCCATGCCCCATTACATTCGAGGCTCCATCGAATAATAATATCCATGTTTTTTCGTCTTGGTTTTTTCTGCTTTCTTCGAATAGAGCCGTGATATCTTCATCAGGAAACTCAGGTTGCATTGGCTGATAATCGCTGATGGGTTGATGAGCCAGGTGTTCTGCTAACGCACTACCTTTAACGGATTTCTGAGTGACGTATACGATGTCATATTCTGACAATAACACATGCCACCGAGCTATCCTTCCAGTGAGAGCGGGCTTTTCAAAAATATACTTGATGGGGTCCATCTTAGATATTAACCAAGTAGTGTGACTTAACATATACTGTCTCAAGCGATGAGCAGCCCATGCCAACGCGCAACAAGTTCGCTCTAATGATGAATATCGTTGTTCACATTCTGTGAACTTCTTGCTTAAATAATATATAGCATGCTCTATTTTCCCCTCTTCATCGTGCTGACCTAATACACAACCCATTGATTCATCCAACACAGTCAAATACAAAAGGAATGGTCTTCCTGGCTCAGGCGGACGCAACACCGGAGGTTTTTGTAGATATTGCTTAATCTTTTCAAAAGCAGCCTGACAATCCCCATTCCAAACCAAAGCCTGATTCTTACGCAATAACTTGAATATCGGTTCACAAGTGGCTGTTAATTGGGAGATGAATCTAGCAATGTAGTTCAATCTACCCAGGAAACCTCGAACCTCCTTTTCCGTCCTAGGGGCGGGCATTTCTGCTATCGCTCGCACCTTGTCAGGATCCACTTCTATTCCCTTTAGACTTACAATAAAGCCTAGCAATTTTCCAGATTTTACTCCGAACGTGCATTTAGCAGGGTTTAACCTTAATTTAAACTTCCTAAGTCTTTCAAATAACTTCCTCAAGTTGAGAATGTGTTCTTCTTCCGATTCAGACTTTGCAATCATGTCATCCACATAAACCTCGATCTCCTTATGCATCATATCATGAAAAAGTGTCACCATCGCCCTTTGATATGTTGCCCCGGCATTCTTGAGCCCAAAAGACATCACCTTATAACAAAAGGTCCCCCACAACGTGATGAAGGTCGTCTTTTCCATGTCCTCAGGCGCCATCTTAATCTGATTATACCCCGAGAAACCATCCATGAACGAAAATAGCGAGTACTTGGCTGTATTGTCAACTAAAGTGTCGATGTGTGGTAACGGAGAGTTATCCTTCGGACTTGCACGATTCAAATCACGATAGTCGACGCACATTCGAACCTTCCCATCTTTCTTAGGTACTGGTACAATATTTGCCACCCATTGTGGGTATTTTGCCACAGCCAGAAATCCTGCGTCAAATTGCTTTTGGACCTCTCCTTTAATTTTTAGGGACATTTTCGGCTTCATTCTTCTTAGTTTTTGCTTGACTGGAGGGCATTCTGGCTTGAGTGGGAGCCTATGCTGCACAATATCGGTATCCAGACCGGGCATGTCATTGTAAGACCATGCGAACACATCTTTGAACTCCTTCAATAGGGCACGCAATCTTTCTCTCACTCCCGTTTTCATACTAGTACCGATTTTCACTTCCTTTATCTCATCCTTCTCTCCCAAGTTGAGTATTTCGATCTCCTCCTGATGGGGTTTTATCTCTTTAGACTCTTGTTCCACTAATCTCAAAAGTTCTGGAGAGGGTTCCAGATCATCTTCCGGATCATCTTCCGTATTAATGACAGGATGCTCCCACTTAGGGATATTGACATTATTATTTTCAAAACATTCATTGTCATATCTGCATTATTTAAGTTTGCGAAAAAAGAATAAATACACAGGAAGAACGATGAAAAAGGCTAAATGATGATAGAAATGAGAATGAACACGATTCAATTATCACACCGAAAATAAAACGTCAACCCGTAAATCATGAATTCTAAAGCTCCGGGTAAAGCAATTACATTTCATTTGATTTAAACATCACGGGCAAATCCAAAGTCTTCCAATTGTTGAGCTGTGCCTCTGGGGAGCAAACCCACACGAAGTTTGAGCTTCCAGGTCTAGCTTCCACTTCCACGACCGCTACATGGCTAGTGTGCACCCATCCAGCACTACGAAAACTCTCTTTGATACCACAAATGTGGATTTTTCTCGCCTTTGGTTCCCGTTTCCCCATTCGAGCCAGATTGCGCTCCTTCCTTTCCTCAACCAACCTCTTCTTATCGTCCTTGCTGGGCTTGTACCCCAGGCCATATCTGTTTTTGTTCCCAATCACCTCCAATGGGAATGTACGCCCTTGTCCATACTTGCCTAAACCATTCCCGTACTTATACCCTTCTTTGAGCATGACCTTGGCCATCATGATAGAGGTGCATGATAAATTTGGGTTCATAGGAAATGGCTCAACATAGGTGTTTCCCACAATTTCTAATGATTGAAAAGCTGTTTCCAGAGCTTCCTCGGCTGCTTCTATGTAACGGGTGGAGGATGGGCCACTCACAAGGAGATCCTCTTCTCCAGAAACTATGACCAACTTATCTCCCATGATATATTTCAATTTTTGGTGCAATGTGGAGGGCACAACCCCCGCTGAATGGATCCATGGGCGGCCTAACAGACAGCTATAGGCTGGGAGGATATCCATGACCTGGAAAGTTATTTGAAAAACACATGGGCCAATTTGGACCGACAATTCTATTTCTCCCATAACTTCTCTCTTGCTACCGTCAAATGCCCTCACAATCATAAAGCTTGGCTTCATGTGTACTCCGTCACAAGGTAGCTTATCTAATGTCGTTTTGGGCATGACATTTAGGGAGGAGCCGTTGTCTACCAATACGCGTGCTATGACGTAATCCAGGCATTTCACGGAAACATGGAGAGCCTTGTTATGCCCCCTCCCCTCCTCAGGTATTTCCTCATCGGTAAAGGTGAGATAATTATTAGCGGTGATGTTGCTGGCAATGCCCTCGAAACTTTCCAGGGAAATACCTTGTTCTACATGGGCGTCACTCAGTACCTTCATCAACAGTTTTCTATGGGAGACCGAGTGCATGAGTAACTCTAACAGGGAGATCCGAGCAGGCGTACGATTCAATTGTTCCACCACTTTGTACTCACTTTGTTGTATGAATTTCAAAAATTCGCAAGCCTCTTCCTCAGAGATTTCTTTCTTGTTCGCCTTGTCAGGGGTCTCCTCTACCTGCGCGCCCTTTCCTTTTGAACGCTCCTTAGTATTTGCGTCCATCGGTGTTTCATTATTGCCAGTTCCTCTTTTCGTCAAGTTTGGTGGCGAGAAGATTCGACCACTCCTTGTCATTCCGCCGATGCCTGATATATTTTCAACAACAGGATTCTGGCTAGAGAAATAGCTTTCAACGCACTGTCCTTCGTCGACTACATGTGTCCCATACCTCCAAGGGACAGCTTTCTCGCTTTTGTAAGGAAAAGGAACAGGTGTATGGATGACAACGGGCGATCTTCCTTGAATTACTGGTGTAGGGGTGGTTCTAGTGAAACGGATTATCAACGGCTCTGGCAAAGTTACATCTGGCTCCATACTAGTTTGTGCAAACACCTCCTCATCCTTGTCTTCATAGCACACTTGCATCAAATTCCTATCAAGCAGATCTTGTAGAAACTTTTCGAATTCAACGCATTCCTCGATAGAGTGTTCCATGCATGGATGGAGTCCACATGCTCTTCCCAAATCATAAGCCCCGTTTAAAAATCCCGACTTTAATAATTCCTTGAAAATAAACCTTCTGGAACTTCGGATCTTACTTGCATCCCTTATCAGTTCATGCTTCTTAACTTCAATGGCATTTGTCGAGGCATTACCATGTCCGGATAACGGATTAGTATCAATGCTAGGTTTATCTTCTTGAAATTTTAGCCACCCAACATCAATTAGGGCCTGCACTTTACGCTTGAAGGTCATACACCTCTCAGTCGAGTGACCCACGCCTTCCCCATGATAACTACACTTGGCATCGGCGTCATAACCCCTGGGGTATGGAGGCTGCATGGGTATCATTGGGCATATAGCAACCAGACCCCTTTTGACGAGGTGAGGTAATAATTCAGTGTAAGTCATGGGGATGGGGGTGAAGTGGACAAAGTTTCTTTCCTGTGTTCTTCCTGGATAACCGCCTTGACCTGCATTTGGATTTGGATTTGCACTTGGCCCAGTCCTCCAAGCATTACTCGTGACGGGTTGTGATTGGTAGAATCCTTGTTGTTGTTGAGGCCTGATTGGATGAGCAAAAGCCGCATTGGCTGAATATGGAGGTTGGCCTAGGTATGGTCTATAATTGTGCATAGGAGCCTGACCTCTCCATACAGGCATTGCCAATGTTGCATGCACATCTCCCTCTTTTTTCTTTCCTGGATTGAAAGAAGGCTTCTTTTTAGAGTTCTCCATCGCAGATAGGCCGCCTGCAATCTTCCCATTCTTCACCGCAATTTCTATCCTTTCGCCGATTATGACGACGTCCGCGAAATTGGCAGACACATTCCCCACCATATATTCATAAAATGGTGGCTAGAGGGTATTTACGAACATTGCAACCATTTCTTTTTCGAACAAGGGCGGCTCCACTTGTGTGGCTAATTCTCTCCAACGTTGGGCATATTCCTTGAAGGTTTCATTGTCTTTCTTTCCCATACTCTGTAATTGCAGACGGTCCGGTGCTACATGCGTGTTGTATATATACCGTTTTACAAAGGCGTCGGCTAGATCTGCCCAACAATGGATTCGAGAGGGCTCTAAGTGGGTATACCAGTTTAATGCTACCCCAACCAGACTGTCTTGGAAAACATGGATGAGTAACTGGTCATCATATGCGTACGCAGCCATTTTTCTGCAATACATGGCCAGATGGATTTTAGGGCATGTATCACCCCTGTACTTCTCGAATTCTGGCGCCTTAAACTTATACGGTATTTTTACTCCAGGAACCAAGCTTAGTCTTGCAACATTTCCGAACCCATAATTTTTCATCCCCTCAATAGCCCTCATTTTTTCCTCCAGGATCTCTAGTCTGTTTTTAGCTCCGTTACTGATGTCGGTTCCTGCACGCGCCGCAGTTTGTGATGCGGCTCTTGCTGAAGAATCGTGTTTAACAATCATATGCGGTACCGTAGTCACTCGTGTTCCTTCAACTGTAATTGTTTCGTTCGTTTGAGTACTTACCAAGGGAGCTGCCACAGAGATAGGTTCATGAGTGGTGATTGGCGGGACATCAATAGTTGTGGGAATGGGAAACGATGCATGCTCCCCTTCCAAATATTCTCCTACTGGAGGAGTATATCCCTGGGGTAACCCATACAACAGGAAAGGAATCGATTGGCTCATAGTGTTGAATAACGGGGGATAAAAATGGGTATTTCCGCCAACCAGTGTAGATGAAGACTCTCCAGTAGCCTTCAGGGATTCAAGGGCAACCAAGATTTGGCCAACTTGGTCTTTCAACTGGCTCATTTCAGCTTTGATGGATTCTTGTGACTCTTCCCAGCTTTCCATGATCCTTGAATTGGCTCGAGTTCTGTAGGGATGTCGTGGAAAGTTGGCCGTTTTTTTTTTACTGCTTTATTATTAACTTAAGTTAGATGAACATGTGCCAAGCAAAAAGGAAAGAAAGAAGAAAAGGAGAAAAAAAAAATGCGATGCATGCTAGTGATAGGTGGAAATCATAAGATCACGACAACGTTAATGATGGAAATTGATACAAGTTGATACCATACAACACATCTCACGTCTTTCATATAGAGAAAATCTAACAAGACACGAGTCACTTTCTAGCTTGAGCAATGAAGGCTTTCATTTCGCCTACTAGCCATTTACAATGGTTAATAAAAAGCATTATTTCGTGAGGCGGATTACAAAAGTGGGTCATGGCTTCGGCGTCCAACACCATCTTGGGGATGTCTTCAATCGCTCCGTTGGCCAACATAGCCAATTGGGCAAAACTTCCCTTCCAATGCTTCACAACCTCTTCCTGCACTACGATGTGGTCTTTCATTTGTTTTACCAAGGCATGATGCCTCTCTTCAAACTCCATTGACCTCCACCGTTCCTTTTGCTCCTTAATGTACTCCTCCATTTGTTTTATCATGATGCGATGCTCTTTTTCTGCCTCTACTAGCTTCCAACGCTCTTGGTTCATATCTGTCTCAAAAGACAAGGCCATTTCCTTCATGTCGTGCCCCGCCTTTTCTACTTGAACCTGCGCTTCTCTTAGTCTCTTCAGAGCCTCTCGCTTATCTCTTTTAGCCTCTTCGTAGAGGAGCCTCCATTGTTTTCCCTCTTCTAATGCTGCGTTCTTCTCCTTCACTCTCATGGCCAGCTCTTTGCTTGCGGCTGCGAGGTCTTGTTTCAATCGGAATGTATAATCTCTTTCGGCTTTCTGACTTCTGACAATTTCTTCATAGGCCAGTGTTTTTTCTTCTTTATCATTCCTCATATCAACAAAATCGTTGCGCACAGTTTGTAATTCCTCTTCCATCCTAGCGTTTTTCTCCCTTAGTTTCTCCATTTCTATCTTCAACTGCTTCACCTCTTCGCTCTCTGGTTCTTGGGATCGCTCTTCATTAGCTGGCTGATCACAGATAGGCTTGAAAGGCAGTTTGACTTCCTTTACCCTTTCCCGGATCCAGGTGTGATAACTAACCCTGTCGTCCATCACTCCCAACCTTAAATCCTTTTCCGCTCGCACAATGCTTTCCCAAGCGCTTCTAACTTTCCTTAACATTTCAGTGCAATGCCCATCTTCATAGTAGATGAAAAATGTCGTGAGATAGTCCGGTGAAGGTGCCCCTTTCATGGGATGCCCGAATTGTCTTTGAACCAACAGAGGGTTGTAATTGATGCCATACCGAGCCCCTATGAGAGGTACATTGGGAAAACGGCCGCAATGTTGGATAGGTTGTTTAATTTCAAGCCAAGGAAGACGCCATTTTATTTTTCCTCCATTCAAACTAGCAAAAAAACAGGCCCACTCATTTCCTCCTCTATTCGTAAGCCCCTGACCTGACAAATCTTGCAAAGGACGTTCGACATTGACCGTGCCTCTAAACAAACGTGTAGCCATCCAAGCGTACAATGCTGGCAGACAACAAAGGATTTTCTTACCCTTCCTTTCGTGACAAAAACGCATGGTCCCATAAACCTCAGCAAGGACTGCCGTTACAGGATTCTCCAATCTCGTCTTTCTCGCCACGAAGACATCTATTGCGGTATAATCCACAAAGTCTTCTATTTTAGGGAATAAAACAATGCCGTACACGGTGAGAGCTAGCACATCCATAAAAGTCTCCCACTCTCCCTTATCAGCCAGATGCTGCAGGTACTGTTCCAGATATCCCTGTGTCAGCCCACGCTCTTGATGCCTCGTTACCCACCTATCTTCAAGTTCCTGGGGCTGTAATTTCATTAGGGCAGCAATAGTCGAGATAGAAGAGTGATGCTCTAAGTGTTGATACGGCGTGGTACCCTCCAGTGGTAAACCAAGGATATGCTCAAACTCTTCTATGGTCGGTGCTAGTTGGAAATCTTGAAAGGTGAAGCATCTTAGCGGGGAGTCATAATACTGCGCAAGGGCTGTGATAGCAGGCAAATGTACCTCCATTTCCATTAGGCCCAACAGGTTTCCATATTTCTTCTTGAAAGTTTCTCTTTTTATGGTCGTTAGCCGTTTTCCTAAGCTTATCAGTCCTGTCAGATTCCCCCCATGAACCCTCAGGCGAGGTTTCTTTCTTAAAATGATAGAATCAGTCTGTTGTGTAGCACCAGATCTTGTATCAACTTCCATCTTGTAGTAGATCAAATGAACACCTGTGATTTCCCCTAACACCAGCATGTCACCAAATGACGTATGAACATGATGCATGATAACACAAAGAAGTAAAACATGACCCACAACACCAATGCATGCGTAGCATGAAAATGCGATGTCATTTTTTTCAAAAAAGAACAAATAAGGTGAGGGCAGCAGTACACATTTCTCCCTTAGTGCCCTAGTTGAGGATAGAATGGCTAAAGTTCTAAGGCCAAATATATGCACTCACAAGGATAGCTTCCTAATGCTTAAATCAGGCCACCAGAGCTATGGCTCTTTTCACTGTTTCTCCACAACAGTCAGAGTAATCAACTAGATGTGGAGACACAAATGAAGAGAACAGACTCTAGCTGGGGTTCTCACGATAGCCAAACAGGAAGTATGTCCCAAATGACACCGCTACACAACCCCTCTATTTCTAAGTTGCGCTCAGACCCGGGTATAGGGCCTCACTCATGATATGCATATTGTGTGTGTGTGAAGGGAGAATGCAATTGTACACCCCAAACCCTCACCTGCAAAACAACCAGAAGATTCCCAAGCAGATATAACATGTTTTCTATCCTAGGGTTCAATATAATCAAAACAAACGCACATACAATTATGCCAAACATCAAACAAAAATAAAGAAAAAGAAAGGGAAAAAACACAAAGAAAAAAACCACATTGAATTCACACATCTAATTAAACGGCCTGACTCTCTGGCGGTCCCCAGTGGAGTCGCCATCTGTCGCAACCGGGATCGTGACGGGACGACGATCCGAAAAAATAAAAGGGAATTTGAAAAAGAGATTTGGAGTCGCCACCATAGTTTATTCTGGAAAACTACGGAAAAACCATAAAATGATAAGGCATGGTCAATTTGAACCAGATTCTCGGTTCGGGAGTCGGTTACGTGTAGGGAAGGTATTAGCACCCTACAACGCCTGCCCTAGGGCAGTACCTTTAACTAAATGCGCGAATATGGATGTGGTTTTCAAAATGTTTAACTTTCCCCTAAAATAAAACTCTAAAGAAACAAACAATATTTTTTAGTTTTTTGGGCCCGACAAGGATCGACCTTGCTCCTACGTATTCTCATTCAGAATGAGAAATCAGGGTTTCGTAGTTCTTTTAGAAAATAGTTTGTTGTTTGAAATTGTAGATACTTTTAGTTTTTGTAGATTTCATATTTTTTGTAATTTTATTTAAGAAAGAGGAAAGGTTTTCAACACAAGGACGATGCGTGCGATCACACATGTGCCTAAACCTTCAAAACATATTTTTTCGTAATTATATTTAAGAAAGAGAAAAGGTTTTCAGCACAAGGACGATGCGTGCGATCACACATGTGCCTAAACCTTTAAAACATATTTTTGTAATTTTATTTAAGAAAGAGAAAAGGTTTTTAGCACAAGGACGATGCGTGCGATCACACATGTGCCTAAACCTTTAAAACATATTTTTTGTAATTTTAATTTAGAAAAAGAAAAGGTTTTTAGCACAAGGACGATGCGTGCGATCACACATGTGCCTAAACCTTTAAGACATATTTTTTGTAATTTTAATTTAGAAAAAAGAAAAGGTTTTTAGCACAAGGACGATGCGTGCGATCACACATGTGCCTAAACCTTTAAAACATATTTTTTGAATTTTATTTTTAGAAAAAGAAAAGGTTTTAACACAAGGACGATGCGTGCGATCACACATGTGCCTAAACCTTTAAGACATATTTTTTGTAATTTTAATTTAGAAAAAGAAAAGGTTTTTAGCACAAGGACGATGCGTGCGATCACACATGTGCCTAAACCTTTAAAACATATTTTTTTGAAATGTTAATTTAGAAAAAGAAAAGGTTTTTAGCACAAGGACGATGCGTGCGATCACACATGTGCCTAAACCTTTAAGACATATTTTTTGTAATTTTAATTTAGAAAAAAGAAAAGGTTTTTAGCACAAGGACGATGCGTGCGATCACACATGTGCCTAAACATTTAAAACATATTTTTTTGAAATGTTAATTTAGAAAAAGAAAAGGTTTTTAGCACAAGGACGATGCGTGCGATCACACATGTGCCTAAACCTTTAAAACATATTTTTTGTAATTTTGTTTTTATTTTATTTTGTGATTATTATGCTCATTATAACAAAGTGAGTGTGTGCAGGTTTTTGACAAATAAACAAGACAAATAGTAAAGAGGGATGGGGATTATTGTACAAAGGGGTGTGACAAGTAATAAAAACCACTAAAAAAAGAAAGCGTAAAAATAAAACAAGAAAAGCTTAACAAAAAAAAAAGGGTACAGAGATAAAAACCAGGAGTGCCAAGTGGAAATGGAGCTCCTTTCGTCTGAGCCAATACTCTTTCCTTGAAACTGTAATCTATCAGGGGTGCACGGACGAAAATGAGGTGCCATCCTTTTGTTTTTTTTTATTTTTATTTGCTGGCAGAAAGGCTTAAGCCCAAATAAAAGGGGTGCGTATGGAATATTGGGGTGTAAGAAAGGAAATGACCCAAGCCCCAAATCTCGGTTTTTCTTCAACAATCAGATTGGGCTAAGGTCCACGAATTTTTCTTCAGCTTTTATTATGAGTGGTTTTCTGATTGAAGATAGGGCAAAGGGAGAGCCTTTCTTCTTCCTTCACGGCAACCACCTCAACTCTTTCTTCAAACCGGCACGGTGCGAGTACTGATCCCAGGGCTTAATGGTGTTATGTATGGCGTTTTGGGGTCAACGGTGGCGGCAACTACGGTGGTTAGCGGCGGTAGGAGTAGTGTCGTGACTTGGGACCATGGATGATCGATAATGGTGATCTAGGAACGGCGAGGAGCGACGACACTATTGGCGAATGGTAAGGCGACGATGGAGACTGCGTCGTAGGCGATGGATGTGGGCTTGGTAAACGAGAAGCGCGGCAGTAGCTTCTCGGTTGCGGGGGGGAGTGAGCTGCGGTGGTGACTATTACATTGATTGTGGAGGTGCCGTTGCCGCAGGTCCCAGTGAAGAAAATGGTTTCGGTGGCGGTTTATGGTGACTGTCACTGTGGTGTTGGGTTAGATGGGAATATGACAAAGGTGGGGGGTGCGGTTTGAGAGGGGGAGAAGTTTGGCTGGGAGTAGTGAAGTGAGGCAAGGTGATAGTGCGGCGGTGACTAGGATGACAGCAGCAGCTGAAGAATGATGGCAGCAACTTGGTGGTTTGGATGGAAGGCTTCCGAGGAAGATGATGACGGTGTTAGACGGGTCACGGTGGGGAGTTACAGTGGTGCAATGGTGGTGAAGGAGTTAGACGGTAATAGGGAGTTTCACGGATGGTATGGATTTGGTTGCGAGTTTTGGCACTCAAGAAAGGATGAGAGTGTTCGGTGGTTGAGGAGATGAGTGGCTCGCGAAGGTGTTCTGAGAGGTTGATGATGACCAGTGAATATGGGGAGAAGAATAGAGGTTTCTCGGCAGCAAAGATGGCTGAGGATGATGCAATGAAGATGGAGAAGAGCTTGGGGTGGTGGATCGTGGTTTGAAGATGACAGTAGTTGGAGGTTGTGACGGTCGGTGAAGGTGGGGAACGCGGAGGCTGAAGTGGCGAGCTGGGTAGTCGACGCTGGAGCAGTGGCTGTTGATTTGGGTCAAGCGGCCGTGAGGTTGAGTGGGCACGATACTGGTTCTGTGATTTTTCCTCTGCAGGTTCGGTGCAAGCTTGAGAGGTACGATGATCAGAGAATGGAGGTATTCTCATGAGGTGAGGGAAGGCCGTACGGTTAGGATGTTAAAAATGGTGAAGTTGGTCGTGGCTTGTGGCAGTGGATGTTTGGCCGTGTGTGTCAAGATGGTTGGATGTGATTATTCGATAACAACAGACACGTAAAAATATTTACAACAACATCTATTTAAAAGCAAAACATGCAAACTTAACACATGCAAGCATAGCAACCACATACAGAGATATGTTCAAGGGTAACGTGACAGAGACATACTCAAGGTCAATTAACCAAACTCAGTAAAACATGGAGCGGAATACGTTACTTACCTCTTGAAGCTTGGTTCACTCTTTGCTAATCCCGTGCGTCCGATGTCTTCTTCTTCCTCGTGGCTGGCCTGCCTTTTTCGATAAGGCGCTCCTCCCTCTGAATGTGGAGTGTTGTAGTGTGAGGGGGTATTGATTGAAGATTGATGTTGGCCGTGAGGTGTAAGGATGCAGGTTGGAGAAATGGCGAGTTCTTCTGTTGTACGTGATGGAGGGTGGTGTTTTACTCTGTGTGAGAGTAAATGATAATGGTGTTGGAAATTAGGGGAGTGTGGTTGGGAGTGATGAACCGAGGGGGCCGAGAAGAATGGATGATGATCGAAGAAGATCCAGATCCTCGGTGCAAGCCGTGGGTTGTTGGGAGTGAAAGGGGTGATAGCCAATTCTGTATATCGGAATGGGTTGGCGAGATGGGGAAAAGTGAAGGATGAAGAGGAAGCTCTGGAGATTGTGGTTTTGCAATGCAGATTGAAAATGATGGTTTCCCCCCCCAAAAGTCCCCGGGTGATCCCTGCTGGTTGTAGTATAAGGATGAAAATGAATGGTGAGGTCTGATTCAGAGATGATGGGTGAAATCATATTTAATTCCCAAATCCCCCTCCTTTTCACTGTGCACTCCCCCCTTTTGATTCCCTTTTGCCACCAGATATTATGGGAAAAATGTTATCAAATTTAAGATTCCTCTCTCTGAACTGGCATACGCTTCCTGTGGGTATCATGGCTGTCACCATTTGGAGCGCATACATCTAAGACAGCGTGGGAGGCAACCATGCTGCCATGGGGAGGTGGAAAGCACAATGCAAGTGGCTGCCGTGGAGGGAAGCATGTGCCTTCCAGAGGCTGGAAAGCCATTGCCGTGGGATCCCCTTTTTTCATTTTTATATTCCTTTTTTTTTGTACTTTTCTATTGTATGTATTTTCGTATTTCGTATATATATAATTTTTTGATTTTATAAAAATGAAAACTAAAGTAAAATAAAGTTAATTAAAACCAAAAATAAAATAAGAATAAAGTCAAATGGAATAAATCAAAAATAAAGTAAAATAAAATTAGAAAACAAGATTAATTTATTACAATTTTCATTTGATTATTTATTTTTTACGAAAATGAAATAAAAGTAAAGATAAATTGAAAATGGAAACAAAGATAAAAAGCTGCAAATTTTTCACACACATTTTTATCACACCCGGTTTTTTTTTCTTTTTACATAAATATTTTTTGTTTTTATTTTTTTTTTATGAGGAAAATGCAATAAAATAAATTTAAGTCAATCCGGACGAAATTGGGTGTTGACAATCACTATTTATAGTGATTAACGACTGGACGTAGAATCTTTTGATTCGAACCAGGATAAAAATCCAGTGTATCAATTTTTCTACTCTCTATACTCTTTACTTTTTACGCATGTTAACTGTTTGATAAATTTTCTCTAAGAAAATTGTTTTTTCTAAAACGGACCATCAAAACTTGATTTGTGACCGTAACACGCTTTCCGCTTTATAAGTTATTCCGCTGCGCAATTCTATAACTTTGTTCTGACACTAATAGCCTCACTTTCAACATACAAAGAAAAGTAGTTTATTTTCCTCCACTATGGAGAATTAGTTGGACGTTGAGGTTGTCTAGTATTTTTTCTTTTAATTGGATACCATGTACTATTTGTTAGTTATGTTCACTAAAAAGTAATCACTTTAACCTTGGAATTGATGGAAGATATAATAAAACTTTTGCTAGATGACTCTTCATTTCATTTTCTTAACATTTGTTGTCATCTTTTACTTTGTAATGTGATACTCCACAACATTGACATTTATGCAAATACTCAAACTTTTTTATGTATAATATGAAATCATTACAACAAACATGTATTTGGTGTATTTCAAACCAATGAGATAAATTATATTTTTTGTCTAATACATACAATTTGGTATGTTAATGGAAAACCGGTCACAAGTAACAAGCGATAAATTTCATAAGAATTTGTGCAACATGACAACTCTTGAAATTTATGACTCAATTAAACAATAAAGTTCACAAAAACATAAATAAGTTATTTTTTATATTTTTATCAAATAGTTGGTGCGCAACAAAAGTTTAATATAGAATATTTATAATTGTCAAGATTGGGTTTTATTCACTTTACTCTCATGCATTCACAAACATCTCAATTCCAATTTCATGTTAAAATCAACTCACAAGATTTCTCAAATATTCTTTTTAAAAACTTTGAGCCTACAATAACTCATCAAGTTCTCATTCCTTGAATCCTCAACAAGCATTCACTCTCATGCATTCATAAACATCCCAATTTCAATTTCACGTTAAAATTAACTCACCAGATTACTCAAATATTCTTCCTAATGACTTTGAGCCTATGATAACTTATCAAGTTTGAATTCCTTGAATTCTCAACAAGCAACCATGCATTAAGTTCAAGAGTCTTAAGATTACTAATGAATCATGTTTTATCTCTAGATAAAAACTCCATTAGGTGTCAATTTTAGTTCTAGGTTCAAAAGACATTTTCCATCATCTTCATAAATTTGTTTAAAGTTGAATCATTAGATATAACATTTGGTTGAGGTTGATGTCTCAATTGAGGTGGAACATAGGGTTGTTGGTGTTGATGTAACCATACAAATGATATGGTTGTTACTCGTAGAATGGAGGATAACCATAATTTGGAAAATATAATCTAAAATATGGATCATAAGGCTTGTCAAATGAAGGTTACTACAAATATTGATCATAATTATGTTGAAAATTGCATTATTTTAAAACAAACTATATAAAAATTACGATAAAATAAAATGATGTTTTTTTACCAAATTAAAATAACTAAATAAAATAAAATAAATGTTATAAAAAAATAGAGAAAAAGAAAATTTAGTGATAAATAAAACTAAAATTAAAATAGAAAAAATAAAATAAGAACCAAAATGATAAAATTCTAACCATTTTCTTGATAAGGAAGTTAAATTTGATAACAAATTCATTGATACAGTCAAAATAATTTTATTTTACTGTAATAACTTTAATATTGTCAAATTAGTAGTTAACAAATTAGTTAGGAAAAAGTCAACCTTAAGTCGTCTCTTAACTAATACGTATTAAGAAATTAGTTCTTATAAAAATTATACCAAAAGAATTAGTCAAATAAAACGAAATTAATATAAGAAGATAAAGATAAACAAAATAAGTAAAAGATTAATTAAAAAAATAGTAAATGAAAGCTAGAAGTAAAATTAGAAAAAGATAAAAAGAGATAAAAATAATAATAAATAAAATAGGTTTATTTCAACACTTTTGTCAAAATATGATTCATAATTGGTCTTCAATTAATTTGTCTTAAATTTTCAAATTAATCAATGTGTGTTAATTTATTAGAATTCTCACTATTAATCAAAATACATTTTTCAACAAGAACTTTGTATATTAATTCAGTTTAAAGTTTTCATTTTAATCAAAGTACATTCTTAATTATTGAAGAAACTTCATTCAATCACATAAAAGTTTTTAAATTTAATCAAAGTAGATTATTAAAATTAAAATCTCTTGAACTCATATATGATTGATATGTTATGTACCATGCTAACTTTACTACCAAATTAAAATCATTAATTTGAATTGATTAAGAAGCAAAACACATTAATTAAGCTACAAGAAATCAAGTCAAGCATTACATGAAGAATACAAAACAAACATGAAAAAAAAAATCAGTTTGGCTAAGCTAAAAAAGAAGAAACGAACAACAAAAATTAGACTTTGTGATTTTTTCTATTGTTTTTCATAAAATGAACTTTGAAAATTCAACAATGTTTATGATAAAAGATAATTTGTGACAAATATATCTTTCCATATTTTATTTAATATTTTTAAATAATTATCTTATTTAATTATATCATAAAATATCAAAAGATAATAATTGTCAAAATTTTTTAAATATTACAAGATCTTCGTAAATATTTTTAAATTCCATAACAACTAAAAATATCTTGAAAATTTATTTAGAATATAATCGAAAGAAATTACGTTACAAAACCTAGGTTAATTTCTATATAAAGATACTACACTTATTTTCATATTGAATAGAAAATTCAAGACATTAATTTATCACATTAATTAATTATATTATAAATAGTAACAAATAATTTAGATATATCATTATAAAACTTAGCAAGAGAACTGTGCTTTCATTATTCCTTCTATTTTTCCACATTCTATTTTCGTTTGATAAAATGTTAAAGAAATTAATAAATCAAATATATTGTTCATAGACTAGAAAAAGGTTAAATACGTTACATTTTCTCTTTTAAAAGATGTAAATATTACACTGTATTCTCCTTTATATTAAAATATTATTTAATTCAACAACTTAATTCAACAAACCATTGTATCGATAAGTTAATTAATTCAACTAGATAACCATATAACTGGTTTACTGTTTTACTTTTATGAATATATTTATATTTTTTATAATAGGTTTATTTTGTATATGTTTTGCGAAACTTAATTTTATTATGAATTTGATGTAGTTTCCAATATTTTATTTTATTTTTTTTTTAATAAATCTTCACGTAATGACAAATTATTGATGGATTTTGGAGTGTCATCATAACTAAAATAATTAGCATGAGAGTGATATATATATATATATATATATATATATATATATATATATATATATATATATATATATATATATATATATATATATTTTTTTTTTCTTGTAAGCAATTCTTTAATTTTCAATTGAATGAAAAAAATATACAAGATATTGAATTTTCATGATACTCACTATTCTCACATACATAGTAGAAGAGAACTTACCTCGATCCATTGTATAGTTCCTTTCTGTCAAATGTTATCCCTTCTCTTACTCCTTTTTTATGTTTTCTTGATGATATAGAAATTGCCAAGGATATTCTCTCTGTTTAGGTCAGTTTTATTTTCTTTCTTAAGAACGTTTCTTTTCTCTTTTACTTTTAAGAAACTAACGTGTCAACAATAGTAAAATCTTTTTCCTCTTTTATGATATTTAATCAACTTTAATAAAATACCAAAATGTCTTTTATTGAAGTGAGAAGAGAGGGATTAATTTTAATAACTATAAAATAATCCTTATAACTTTAATACCTTACATTCTAATAATCATCACATTAGAATTAGAATCTGTACATCAAAGTTACACTTTAAATTACATGAGTCAATTCTTGAATTAATATAATTTAACATTTTCTCACTTGGTTCATGTGATGACTTGAAGATCTAGAACTAAACTTGAAGTGCGCATCATTCATTAGAATTATTAAGTCATCATCCTAATATGAATTGAAATGATCGGACATGGCGGACAAAAGTCATGAATGACAAGATTTCTTCCATGTATCACATAATCAAACCAACTCAACATAACTTTAATCAATCTTATAACTTTCATGTCTCTAAAAGAGATATAACATGTTACCACAATCAATAATACATGTATATAACTTAATGTGGATAATAATAGAATAAAGAGAAACATAACTTTAATTGAATTCACAAATGTCATGACAGTACAAGCATATAACTATACATATCAATATAGATAGATAACATGATCATGTTAATATTCACTTATCCATAATGCCCATACTTTCAACATGGCCAATAAAAGTTTTGGGTGGTATAGTCCTTTAGTTAACGGATCTGCTATCATCAAATCCGTACCAATATACTCAATCAACACTTTATGTTTCTGCACTTCTTCTTTGACCAACAAGTACTTTAAATCCATGTGTTTAGCACCCTTTGAGTACTTGTCATTTTTAGAGAAGAAGCCAGCAGCGAAATTATCACAATAAATCCTTATCGGCCTAGCAATATTGTCAATAATGTCAAGCCTCGATACAAAGTTCCGCAACCACAAAGCATGAACCGTGGCCTCAAAGCATGCCCCAAATTCAGCCTCCATGGTTGAAGTAGAAATGGTTGATTGTTTTTCACTTTTCCAAGAAATTACTCCTCCAGTTAATAGATTTTCAATTTTTCACCAAAGCCAAAACAATTCTCAAAGAGTCCTTCTTAGAAACAGGAGAGAAGGTCTCTTTGTAGTCAATGTCATCCTTTTGAGTGAAACCTTTGGCAACTAATCTAGCTTTATACCTTTCAATATTTCCTTTTGAGTCATGTTTAGTCTTAAAGACCCATTTACAACCGACTCTTTTTGAACCCTTAGGCAATTCAACTAGATCCCATACTTTATTGTCATCCATTGATTTCAATTCTTCTTTCATAGCATTCAACCAATTCTCTGAATTCTTACTTTCCATGGCTTGTTTGAAAGAGACTGGATCCTCATCAATGTTTAAGTCACATTCATGTTCAACAAAGTAAACCACATAATCATTCGAAATAGAAGGTCTTTTCTGCCTTACAGACCTTCTTAATGCTGCTTCTTGTGGTTCCTCTATCAATTGCTCATTTATGACTTGTTCATTTGTGACTTGCTCATTATCAATTGGCTCAACATTTATATGTTTATTTTGTGGGATTGGAACATTAACTTGTTATCTCTACTTGTTGTGTGACTGTGATACAACAAGAGGGATAACAACTTCAGAAGAGGCATTAGGTGTAGAAACACCATTAGTATGCTCTTGAATGTTCATTATTCGTGATTCCTCACTCCCACTAAATTGTCCATTTTCAATGAACCGAGCATTTCCAGACTCAAAAATTCTTGTATTATAGTTAGGGCAATAAAATCTATATCCCTTTGATTTTTCAGGATAACCGATGAAGTAACCACTAATGGTTCTTGCATCAAGCTTCTTCTCATATGGATTATATAACCTTACCTCTGTCGGACAAGCCCAAACATGAAGATGTCTTAAATTGGGTTTCCTTCCAGTCCATAGTTCATAAGGAGTTTTAGAAACTGCTCTACTAGGAACCCTGTTAAGTAGATATACAACAGTCTTTAATGAATACATCCACAAAGATAAAGGAATATTACTATGACTTAACATACTCCTAACCATATCCATAAGAGTACGATTCCTCCTTTCTGCTACACCATTTTGTTGTGGTGTACCGGGCATTATATATTGTGCACATATACCCCGACTTTCAAGATACTTTGCAAATGGACTTGGACATTGTCCACTCTCATTAGTTTCACCATAATATTCACCACCTTTACTTTTCTATCTAATTGTCTTTGCACCTTATTTATGAACACCTCAAGGGCGTTCACTGATTGAGATTTTTCATGTAATAGATATATATAACAATAACGTGAGAAATCATCAATAAAGAAGATAAAATATTTTTCACCACTCCAAGATTTAATGTCATAAGGACCACAAATATCAGTGTGTATTAACTTAAGAAGTTGACTACTTCTTGTGGTGGGATATTTTGATATGTGTTTTGTTTGTTTATCCTTAATACAATCAATACATACATCCCAATCATCAAAATCTAATTGACGTAAAATTTCATTTTTCACTAACCTCAACATCCTTTCTTTGGATATGTGACCCAATCTTTTATGCCATAAGAAAGCAGAACATTCATATCCTGCACTACACTTTCTATCACCTACATGTTCAACATTAAACAGGGATTCAGAAAAATTAACATCAAGATTTAAACGATATAAACCATCCAATAATGTACCAGAACCATAATAGTACGAAAGTTTATACAAATGAAAAATACCATTTTCAATCCTAAAGTTAAAACCTAAATAATCCAACTTTGCAACAAAAATTAAATTCCTACCACAACCAGGAACACAGAGACACTTTTCAAGATTTAGACAATAACCAGTGTCTAGAATCAATCTATAAGTCCCAATTCCTTCTATCCATGCCTTCATTTTGTTCCCCATATATAAATACTCTTCAGCTCTTTTTATGGGCTGGATTGAAAGGAATCCCTGCATAATATTAGAAACATGAGTGGTAGCTCCAGAATCCAACCACTAGGCATTATTAGGCACTTCAATAATATTTGCTTCAAAGCTTACAGAAACATAAAATGTACTTTTCTTTTCAAACCAAGATTTTCTTTTCGAACAATCTTTCTTGAAGTGACCTACTTTCTTGCAAAAGAAACATTTCTAGTCCTTTTGGATATTGCCCTTATTCACTTTCATTGGGGCTTTGTCCTTCTTGTTCTTCTTTCCTGATTTAGCTTTATTGAAGTTAGCACCTTCATGAGTAGTGAGATGGATAGGATGATCTTTCATTTTCTTCAATCTCCCTTCCTCTTGTACCAACATAGCTTTGATTTCTTGAAAGTTCCATTTATCCTTAAGAGTGTTATAGTTCACTTTGAACTGGCCAAATTTAGGAGGAAGAGAGTTCATGAAAAAATATACTAGAAAAGACTCATTCACCTCCATTCCCATGGACTTCAATCTTCCTGCAATCAAACGTTTTGGTAGTCAACTCATTTATAAGAGTTCCCACAATAGACTTGTTAGTTATGTCTGATTGTGAGTACTCCTTGATCATTTTCATGAATTCCTTTGCGTTTTCCGTTTTAGGCATAAAAGACTTTACATTCTCTGCCATAGACATGCGCATCAAGTTTACTGACAGTCTGTTAGACCTATGTCAAGCCTCATGAAGAGACTTCTCATCACTTGTACTAGTCTTTGTAATGGCTGCGGGCATTTCATCCATCATAATAGCCATATCCAAGTCTAAAACACCCAATTGGAACTGAATTTGTTCTGATCAATCATTATAGTTTAGCCCATTAAATTTGATCACATTGTTGCTCAAACTTGATAAATTCATGTAAGCTGAAAATAATACACAAGCTCATACATTATTGCTTTGATATTAATGGATTCAAACAAATTACTACACCAGTCATGCATTCAAGTTCACCTTTGGGTGACACTTTTGGGTGATTTTTAAACTGACAAATTCCATTTATACTTTAATAAACAATCAATCATACTTAAGTCTATATCTATGCTATCTTTGGATATACAAACATATTTACTAAGTACATGAAATGTCTCACTTTAATGTCATCAATTATAAATAATAGTTCACCTTTGGGTAATCCATAACATTCTTATAACAATAACTAATTACTATATATATATATATATATATATATATATATATATATATATATATATATATATATATATATATATATATTCATAATTTAACATCCTTGATATTATGAATAATTTTCACAATACTATGAGCAATTTAAAAGAACAGCAGAATTGCTAAAACTTTTAATTTTGATTAGAATTATAACTCACCCGAAATTCAACTTAATTGAATTTCCTTCATCCAAGATTAATAAACAATTACATATAATTCATAAAACAAAAAATTATACCATGCATGTCAGTATATGCACTTTTCAAATTAAAAGCATTTGAAACCTTCAAACTTTTAATTCACATTTAATTTTCATTCAATGCACAACAATGTTAAAAATTTAACATAAGCACAACAATAAAATACTTTAATGCGAGAATAGTGCCGCAACAATAAAGTTGCTTCCAAAATGGAATTTCGCTGCTGAATCAAAATCACAATCGTGCAACACCTTTAATGCAACAATAAAAAGAAAATAAAAAATAAAAACTTGCAGCAATGAAATTCACGTTACAGTTAATTGAATTCTCTTTTATCAATAAGAAACAATTGATATCATAAAATTGAAATTCACATTACGGCTTTTAATTTTCTTTCATGCCAATAGAAAATAATTAAACATCTGAAAATTTAAAATCCCTAAATTTTATAGTTCAAAAAATTAGGGTTTCAAAAAATTGAGAAAATTACCATTCATGGAAAATCATAAAATTCAGAACCTGGCTTTGATACCACTTGTAAGTAATTCTTTAATTTTCAATTGAATGAAAAAAAAACACATAGGATCTTGAATTTTCATGATGCTCACTATTCTCACATACATAGTAGAAGAGAGCATACCTGGATCCATTGTATAGTTCCTTCCTGTCAGATGTTCTTCCTTCTCTTACTCCTCTTTGATGCTTTCTTGATGATATAGAAATTGTCAAGGTTGTTTTGTCTATCAAAGTCACAGTTTCTTTTTCTTTCCTGAGAACGTTTCTTTTCTCTTTTACTTTTAAGAAACTAACGTAGTAGTAAAACTTTTTTCCACTTTTATGATATTTAATCAACTTTAATAAAATACCAAAATTCTCTTTATTGAAGTGAGAAGAGAGGGATTAATTTTAATAACTCTAAAATATTCCCTATAACTTTAATACCTTATATTCTAATAATCATCACATTAGAATTTGTACATCAAAGTTACACTTTAAATTACATGAACCAATTCTTGAATTAATATAATTTAACATTCTCCCACTTGGTTCATGTGATGATTATTTTGTTGTATTAATTTTATTTCAAATATTTATTTTAAATTTGTATTAATTTTTATTTTTTTGTTTTTAAAGATTATTGTGTTTTGCAAATATGGCTAGAACACATGGTGCATCATCTTATCGAGGACAAAGTTCTTCTAAAGGGAAAAGGAGGATCATAATGTTATTAAAGGGTAGCATCATGTTCAGGTGCGGGAGGATGAGAATGTTGATGTAGAGGAAGTTGGTGGATTTCCCAGAGGTCCACACAATACATCTCTGCTCACTCACTATTTGCGGCATGTTGCACATGCATTGTGGAAGGACGAGGTTAGTACAATATTTGAATTTAAATTGGTAATGAGTTGTTTAAATAAATTTTATATTAATAGTTTTTGTGTAGGATCGAAGGGAGATTAGGTTGAAATTAAATAGATTTGGACCTTGTAACGAGGCAATTGAAGAAATTGTGTTGAATTCTGGATTATTGCCTCTCTATGGTATTTTGTACGACTACGACAATAAGGGTTTGTTGTTGGCATTTGCTGAGAAATGACATTTTGAGAACACTTCCATTTGCTTGTGGGTGAGATGAGTGTTACACTCGATGATGTATCATTGCTCCTTCACCTGTCTATAGAGGGAGAATTTTGTCCAATCGAGGACTTGGAATGGAAAAAAGCTCGGTTTTCTCTCGTGGCTGGATTTCTGAAACATGGTTAATGATCTAATTGTCTTTTTGAATTTGGATCATCTTGTACCATAACTTAAAATGGCAGCTTCCATCTACGAATGCACCTACGACAATGGCAACATTATTCCTGACCTTGAAAGTGGTGTTTTATTTACATTTGACACAAAAATCATGATTCACACTCACAGAGGTTTTACGTTGTCCAAATTAATACAAATACTACTGCAAAAGTCAAACAAAGATCCAATCAACCTCTAATCCTACACTTTTGATTTACAACACAAATATTTGGCAAACATATCACCTTTAAAACCACTCAGATTCAAGATGATGCTGACTTGGAAGATGCAATCGATATCACAAAGACCAACCTAATTTTAACATGCATACAAATTTGTTCCATTTATACTATAGCTATTTCATATTTCGTATCGAATTATGGAATACTATCTAACTAAGATGAACCATCCTCACCTACCCAATCCACACATCACTCATTTGAACTTAACAACATATATTTAGGGGAATGGAAAAATGGCATACAATCATACGTTGAAATATTAATTGGTCCATCCACCTCATAACTTTTTCAATATCCCCCACATCAAAACACAACCCTTATCCCCTCCTACTTTATAAAAAAATGAAATATTAGGCTTACCTTCATTGTCATTGAATCCATTTAGTGAGGATGAGAATGAAATCCTAAGCTAACACGATGATGATGAACAACAAAACTTAGATATCCCTCCATACAACAACAACCTTTTACATATATTTCATACAACTCGCCCCCAACACTTCCAATCCTATGAAGAATTTCCCCCACATCTACAAGAATATCCTCATACATATGATCATTATTCAGTTTTGCATGAAACTTTCGACCATCAACCTGAAACATTGACTCAAGGAATGAGGTTCCAAACCAAGGAACAAGTCATTGATGCTCTAAACACATTTCACATACAAAACCATTGTACATACAAAACCATACATTCTTACACAATAAGGTTGAGGGTGCAATGTGTACATTAATAGTGTGCATAGAATTGTCAAGTCATTCTTCGTTCACGAGATCAAGTTTAAGAAATAAGAAAAATTGATGGTGCCCACACATGTGCCACGCAACTCATCACACAGGATCACAACAGGCTAGGATCACGAATCATTTACCATCACATATGTGAGATAGTCGAATTTGACTCATCCACGCCAATTGCAACAATTATTGCTTCCATCAAGACCTCTACGGGGTACACTAGATCCTACAGAAAGGCTTAGTCGATTAAACAACATACAATTGAACATGTGTACGGGAACTAGGAAGAATCGTTCAAAAAATTGTCATGCCTACTACAAGTCATGCGAACTTTTCTTCCCGGCTTTGTGTACAAATTGAAAACACAATCACTTACTAATGGCCAAGAGGTCCACTAAAACCAACAATATTTCAAAAGACTTTTCTAGACCTTCAAACCTTGTGTTGATGGATTCCCATATTACAAACCATTGGTGCAAGTGGACAAAACATTCCTACACAAAAGATATAAGGGGACTCTTCTGGTGGGTATGGCACAAAATGGGAAAAACAACACAGTTTGAGGGTGAAACAGCAGACACTTGATTGTTTTTTCTAAAAAAACCTTAGGAGATGTCACACCTCAACAAAACTTGTGCCTAATTTCGGATCACCACAACTTCACTAGTGTAGCATTCAACAGATCAACTAACGGGTGGACAAAAGGACAATGTGTGCATGTGTATTGCATTCGACACATTGAACAAAATTTCACCTGAAGATTCAGGGATACAAGTTTGAAGAAGGACCTTGTCAAAACGGGTAACTACTTCATTTTTAAAAATATTAACCAATTAAATGTCGTCTTTATTATTCTTCATTATTCGTAATCATTAATATTTTCTTAAATATTTTTTGTAGCATACGTAGTGATTGAGCTGTGATGTAATTACTACTACAATATCATTATGGAAAACAATATCGAAGCAGCAACTTGGATTGACCAAATTCCAAGACAACAGTTCACACTTGCGTATGATGAAGGTAGAAGATAGGATCACCTAACAACAAATCTAGCCGAAACAATTAACTCAGTTCTGAATAAGACAAGAATTTTTACCAAGCTCATTGATAGTATTGGCTACACACACAAGATTGAACACCTTTTCACAGAAAGAGGGAAACATATAATTGCAATGATAATTGTTGGTCATGTCTATTCTGAAAAGGCCACGAAGGTCCTATAGGATTTTAATTCAAAATCAAACACCCACAGGGTGATTGAATTTGATAGAAATACAACAAGATTCAGAGTCGAGGAGAAATACGACCTGCACGAAAATGTGTTGTCAGATTGGATGAACGGTGTTGCGACTATGGAAAGTTTCAAAAGATTCATCTACTGTGTTCACATGTCTTAGCAACTTGCAAACATGTTCATCATGACTTTAACATTTACATCAGTCTCCACTATAGGTTGGATGTCATCACAAAAGTGTATGACAATATGTTTGGGGAGCTACGACATGAAGAATATTGGGCACCATACCAAGACAGGAAAATTTGGCCTTATCTAGCCACAAAAAGAAATGTAAAGGGTCGACCAAAATCATACAAAATTAGGACTAAAATTGACATCAGGAAACAAGCACACCTACAAAACTACTCATACTGTCCAAGCCCAGATCACACAAGAAATCATTTTCCTCAAAATCCTAACAATAAAGGGTTCACATCCCATCATTAAATTTATTAAACTTTTATTTTAATTATAATTCATTGACTAAAACTTATATTTGTCTTACAAAATAAAAAAAGAATTCATTTTCCTTCTTTATTTCAATAAAATAAAAAATAAATAATAAATTATGTCTGAAATAGATTATACAAAATTAACTTTCTTTAGTAAATAATCACGGCTAACAAAAGTCAAAATTTGTTTTTTTATAATCAAATACAAACCTACCCTTTCATAAAATTCACTTAAAACAAGTCATATTTTGGCTTATCGAAAAACGAATTACAACATACAAGTAGTGTAAAAATAAACTTGAAATTTGATTTGTTGAGAACCAAATTCCAATATACTTTTAATAAAAATTCTTAGAAAATAAAAGTAAGAATTCAGTTTTCACTCGAATTCTAACCTGTGCTTATAAAAAAAAAAAATTCAAAAAAGTTAGAATTCGAAATCAAATTCCAACTTATGGTTTTGTCAAAAATAATATATAACAAAGTCAGTTGTTTTTTCGAAAACCGAATTTTGACTTAAGCAAAATCTTGTTATTTGTGTAAATTTTAGTGTGCTACCTATCCTATGTCAGAAATTTTTTCTTCAGTCTGATGTATATTTTAATCAACTTTCAAAGTTATGTAAACTCGTTTTTGGTAGGTTATGTAAACATCAGAAAATCCTGGAAGACAAATGAATAAAAAATAACGTTAAAAGTTGAAGGGTTTTATTTGGAATAAATTGGAAGTTAACTATAGATTGTAGCTAGATATAGATGTAATAAAGCTTTATCTAATGAAGGTTGGGTGGAATCTCATTTATCAAAACCACAAAAAGGTACTTAAATCTCTTGAAAAGAATTTGTGATGGTTAGCTTTTTATTGTCAACGAATATTTATTGTTCTTGTTTAAAAACTCGAGTTCAATGCGCCAATATCAGATTTTTTAAAGTATAATTTTTAAATATATTTTAATGATACAACTTAATTTTATAAATAACTAGCACTCTTGCTAATGTATAAAATAAAATATCAATCAATACTAATATTATAAAATATATATTACAAAATATATGTCAATTATAGTTACATATTTCTTTAATACTATTTAGCTATATAAATTAGTGTTAACAGATTATCCGAATCTTTTACATTTCTCAATCTCAAGAGAATATTCGAATATTCAAAATAATCCTACTAAAATTTTGGATTTAACAAGACCGCACTCTAACGTGTGAAAACTATATGAATAACTCTTATTTTGATAAGAGGGTCTTTGATGTTGGGAATCATTGAGAATTAAATGTAATAAATACTAATAATACATCTTCTAACCTACTATTTTGAACACAGTTATCAGCAATTATTAAAGAAAGTCATAGTTTTATGACCTTGATTATATTAAAAAATTTGACTACTTTATTATAATTTTCAAAATGTAGAAGAATAATAAAAAAAAAATATTAAGATTGATAGCATTTGTCGTCCAATTTGGGACCATTCCGCCAAGTAGAATATATGAAGCTGGGAAGCATTAAAAAAACATTAAAGATGTGTCGAAAATGGAGGGTTGGTGAGAGAAGAATAAGTTTGGGAGGCAGAAAATGACAAACAGAATAATAAAAGAGAAGAGCTAGCCGACAAAGCTAGGTGTTAAACTAACCGTAAGACTAATGGAGAATGAGCCACACATAGTTCATATGGCATACGAGAACGATGAAAGAAATATCCATGATGAAAACACCCTCATGACTAACGAAGGCTTTGTAACATGTTTGTTGAAATAAATTCCACAAGTCAGAAACATCCGACAATAAAATTCTCTCCTTGAAAGGTCAAGATATCACAGGATGATGTATCATAATAAGCCATCGAGATCCTCCAAGTACGACCCGACTCTACAAGCTAAAGAAAGAAGCCATAATCCCAAGGGGAAGAACCAAAGATAACCATACTGCGAGACACCAGGACATAAGTACCAACTAAATGCCACATGTTCCTTAGAACATATCTGTTTCTATGTATGTATATATGTAAATATATCTCAGAGCAGCTATCAACCCCAGAAACATGGATAGTTGATTCAGTGCATGGAAGGACGAGGAGCACGCGATCGAACTGGTGTCTTCGATGGACTTACCCTGCATATCAGATCAGGTATAAGAACGGTTGAAATCACAATAAAACAGCTTTTTAAGGTTTTAGTACAGTGCAAATCAAAGAGGAATGTATTAATCCAACCTTATGGGCAATGAACCAAGAATCACACCACTGCAGCTTAGAGCAGCAATTGCACTCTCGGCCTGAAAGAATGTGGCAAAAGAAAATATTTCAGATCTCCAAACGGCGAAACAAACAACAGAACTTTATTACTTGTAAGCATAACATGTCATTCTAAAAAGAAAAAAAAAATATGATTAAAATTTCAGAGACACAGCTTTAAATGAAAAAAGCCTTGCATTATGGCATTTTACTAGGGGAGTGAAGTTCAGAACCTCACCAATTAATAATAAAACCATCTGCACAGATGTTTCAATGTATGTGTTGAACTAGAAGTCATCATCATATTCCTAAAAATCTCATTAACAAGCCTAAAGACTACAACCCTTTCATGGACCACAGTTACTCCCACCGTAAATATTATAGCAAATAGATATTGTCTTGCAATATCCTTAACCAGCTACAGTTGAAAAAACTTCCACAGATATGTATCTCTTAACCACAAGATCATTGAAGCATCATAAATACGTGTAAATTGAAATCAGTAATCGAGCATCAAAAAACTGTATTTATACATTTGGACTTCAACAGAAAAGCACACTAAAGAACCCGGCCAAAGACTATCACTGCCTCTTAGAACCTTTCCATACACATCAATTTGCCAACCCCCCTTCTTGTTGCTCTAATACACCTTAGCGCCCTAGCGCATGTTCAATGCATGCAATATCAAAGGAGTGGATTTTCCACCAACAAATAGCTTCTCAAAATAGGTAATTACAGAGACTAACAACTAATTTACTATGTAAAGAACTAAGCCCGTATATATTATAGTGATTATTCCAGTGCGCATTCCATGGTTGCATAAAAGTGAGTAATGCACCATGCCTTCTCTGGCTTCCTCTCCATGGATGAGGGTAAAAGTAAGTTTGAACATTTTCAAAGAGGACTCACAGCCTGAAGCCATTTGAAGTTATCATTGCAAACAAATAGGCACGGCCAATGTAGTGAAAATCAAGATCTTGCCTGGGATGGGACAGGTATGCCCTTTGCAATTGAACAGCTAAGAGGGAAAGATTTTAAAACTCCAGTAATAGCTAACATCGGTAATGTCCATTTCTCTCTTCTCTTTTTTATTATTCTACTTGCATGGAGAAAGATGTTTTTGGTAAGTAATCTCTCTTCTCCTTTGATTATTCTCCTTACATGGAAAAGAATGGTTTCACTAAGTAATGAGCAGTCTTACTACATGCATTTACTGACACTAGTGCACCCACGGAGCAGTGTTACTACATACATTGACAGGTTGCCTATGCTATAATTTCCAAACAATATTTCCTACAAACAAGGAAATATGTTCTTTGCTATCAAATAAATGAGACAGAAAGGTTAAAAACTCCAGCAAAAGCTATCGTCAGCAATATTTATCTCTTCTCTTTGGCTCATTCTCCTTAAATGAAGAAATACATTCTTAATAAGTAATGAGGAGTTATTACTACATACGCATTTATTGACATGAGTGCACACCCACAAGATCACCCCAGTAGTGAGACAAGGCTTTGGTGCTGTACATTAACAGATTGGTTTCCCTTTAATTTTCATACAATATTCCAATAGGGTTTCCAGTAAAAGCTGTCGTCAGCAAGATTTATTTCTCGTGGTAATTCTCCATACACGGAGAAAAGACAGTTTTAGACAGAAATGAGGAGTTATTACTTCAAATATTTGTTAACAAGAATGCAATCAAATGACTCACACAAGTAGTTAGACAAGGACTTGTTAATGTACATTGACAGATTGAATTAATTTCCAAACAGTATTTCCTATAAACACAGAGATAAACATGTCTTTTGTTATCAAATACCAGAGACATAAAGGTTAAAAATCTACAGCAAAAGATATCATTGGCAAGATTGATTAATCTCTTCTCTCTGATTATTCTACTTAGACGGAGAAAGACAGTTTTTGTAGGTAATGAGAAGTTATTTCTACAAAAGCATATTGAAGATGCTTAAGGAAGGGCAAGGAGCAACAATATTGCAAATGATAACCGCAAAGCAAGTAGCAACACTCAATCTGTGGATTATAACCTCAGAAAAGGATACATAACATAGAAATAGCTAACTAAACTAGAGTTGAGTTAGATAAAGATACAAGGTTGGGAATTAATGAGTAATTACCAGAGTGAACTCAACAAAAGCAATTCGAGTTGAATGATGGTAATCCCCAAGAAGCCTCAACCGTTGAACCTGGATAACACACCAAAATGAAGGAAAACACTTTACAAGAAGATTAAAATTTAACCAATTACAGAAACTAAAACATTTAACCCTGAATACACCAAAAACATTGGAAAGTCTCATATGGTCATATGATGTTTACAATTCAACCAACAATAAACATAACAAGCCTAGTTCCATGAAAAGCTACAAACCTCTCCACAAATAGATTCAAAGAAGTGTTTGACATCGGCTTGAGTAAGCTGCAGGGGTAACAAAAACGGAAATTTTAAGAATTGAGTAATAATTGTGAAAAAACACCAAGAATTTCCTCCAGCAAGATTACAAGTAAGAAAAGGTCATCCTAAACTACCTTCTTGTCAATATTTGTGCAATAAATTGTTCTTGAACACATCTCCCTTTCATCTTCAGACTGAGAAATATAGCAGCATATGCATTATCAGCAACTCTACTCAATCATCTTGTAAATGGAATAGGCATCTCAACAAAGAAATATTACCCTGGGCAAAAATGTTGGGTTAACAGGTGCAATAGCAGTTTTTGAAGGCAGAACTCGCAAAGGATAATATCCGAGCATGGTTCCCGACAGGCTCAAAGCAGCTCTTGCACCTTCTGCAGGCACAACACTATTAATATAGTGAAATGTCAATAATAGTCACAGCTTATGAACTGCCTACATTTGGTGTTCATGTTACCTTCGTCTGTAAACTCGATGAAGGCAAACCGAAGAATAGAATTAGGATCTCCGCATACACGGCAATCAACAACCTATAGCCAGGAGTCGAGTTCATTCCATCAATAACATGGTCAACAATTATCTAGAAGAAAAACACCAATTGAAAACAAACTGTAACCGTTTCTACCTGGCCACAGTTAAGAAACAGTGCTGCCAACTGCTCTTCAGTGACCTACATTACAACAAAACATAATTAAGTCCTCTAGTGAAGACAAGTGGCAACTATTGTATTAAACCAAACCAGAGAATCCATATAAAGGCTAAATTGAGTACCAGCTGATCAATGTCAGACACATAAACAGTCCTCTTAATCATCTCCTCTCTTTTCTCCATATCTATTTTATGATTCACTCTTCGCTTTCCATTATTATAATTATTCTTCCTCTGAAACACATAAGCATCATATTAAGAAGAGTGAAAAAATTGTAATGAAAATCAGCAATAGAATAACCATGAAAATCAGGACAATTCATTCATACCCTTCTGTTAGTTTGACCATTAGCATTACCATAACCATTGAGCATAATAAAATTATTAGGGTAACCAAATCCAGTACCATTACCGGTACCGGCACCAGGTCCAGGCAGGTAGCCAAGAGTATTGGTTACTGAATGGGGCACAAATTCCTCAGCCATGGGATTCAACTTTGACAAAAGCTCTTCCAAATCCCTCATATCACTCTTAAAACTCTCACCCCCATTCTCCTCATTCATTCCATACCCATCGTTGTTCACTCCATTTCCATGCATCTGACCCATTTGAGCCTTGTAGTTATAATTCCCATTGGACACTGACAAAGTGCTAGGAACTCTATCTTGGTGGTTGAAGACGCCGTTGTTCAGCCTCTGATCGCCGTTGATTGACTCGCTTCGGGGTTTCGATTGTTCAACCTCACCCGAGTCCGATGACACTACACTGTTGTCCAAATTTTGACTGGAAGAACCGATTTTGGCCCCGACATTCTCAGGAACGGCCATAATCACTTGTGTAGGGAGAAAAAGGTGCTATCTTTTATGTTCCTATGCAATCAGATTATTCTGCGAATCTGTGCAAAGAGATTAGTATAAGAAAACAAGAACAATTGACCCAAGAAATAGATGTTTAATAAAAAAAGCATACCCGAGTTCTCTCTAAAAAATTTCCATTGATATAAGATCAAAGTGAGAAGATCGTCAGGTACAACTACTCCAAAACCCCACAAGAGAACAATTATGAATTTATGTTGTGATACATGTAACAAAAAAGCTAGAAATTGGTGAAAGAGAAGAAGGTTTATCTTACTATTTCAGTGAATAAGAGGAAGATGGTGATTATTGTGAGGAGAGGTGAAAAGGGTATTCTTCGGATCGTCCGTTTTCGCTGCACTGACTTTTTGGACCTTCCTCAGAAGAACGTCCAATTTGATGATGATGTTGATGATGATGAACGTATCAAACAAATAAGAAAAATGGACCCAAATTTTCGTTAATTTCCATAACTGCCCATTCATACATGTCATACATAATATATATATCACATATCATATATATTAATAAATTTTAGTAGAACATCATGCAATGCATCCACATGTAAAAATGGTAAATCCAACAAGGCTAGGCATAAAGTGGATTTGACAATTGAAACATCATCTAATTAATCACTCACTTTTCTTCAAGAAAAAGATTAAAGATCATGAAATTTAGAGAAGGTACAAAATTTCACATCATTATCTATGTCTATAGGATCTTATTATTTTTTTTTTCTTCAAGTTGAAAATAATAGGTAGGAGAGTTTTTTAAGTATAAAAATAAAATAATTATTAGATTTGTTAGAGGGAATGTATTTTAATTTTAATTAAGAATTATTTTAATTTAGGTAACTTAAATGGTGAATAGTGAATAGTTACATTAAAAATTTGTTGGATAGTTACAAAAATAAAATAATTATTTTTTCAGTTATAATCTATAGTTTGGTCAAATAAAATATCTTGGATTTATTGTTTATATAAAAAAGTCAACCACAAATTAAGTTAAAATAGGAAATGATATAAAAAAGCAATTTATACATTTACCCCTATATTTATTTATACTTACTTACTATTGTATAAAATTATATAAAAAGGATTCATCTGGTGTTTACAATTTTTTCGATTTTAACCTAGCGATTCTTTTTTAAGTTTCGTTTTTTATTTAATTATTTTTCTAAAATTTAACCAGTTTTTATATTAAATAAATGAAAAAATATTCAAATTTATTTTTACAATTATGATTTCATTATTTTTTATTTTTTAACTACTCCGTAACCCTTTTTTTTATACATTTCAGGTTTTTATCTTTATTAATATAAATTACTTTATTAATTATTTTACCCTTTAAATTATATATATATATATATATATATTCATAATTACTTTTTAAGAACATATTTTTTTAAAAACTTAGTAAAAAATTAATTTAAAAATAATTAGAATAATTAGTTTTTTTATTTTTTATTTTTATAATTATAAGATAAAAGTAGACACATACATTTTGTGAAAACTTGTGTCTCTTCACTAGTTATTATAATATAATTTGAATGTATATGTGTGTACAATTATTGTTCCCTTATTTATTGGTGTATTTTGAATTGAACATTTATTTTGGATGATATTTCTTAATTTTAATTCTCACAATCAACAAAATCTTATTTGAAATTCAAAGACAGTCCTACTCAAGAAAAATGTTAAAAACAAAAATCATAACAAAAGAATTCTTTAATGGTGAACACAAATATAGTTTCAATATCATAATTAAATATGATATTAAATAATTAATTTGTAGTATCTTTTTGTTAATTTCTTTTAAGTTTAATAAATTTTTTATTTTTCTTTTATGATATTTGAATTTTCTATTCTATTATTTTAAATAATATTAATTTGTTTTTTTTTTTCAAATTAATCAGTATAGTTTTATATATTAAATGCATGATGACAGTGTTAATATATTTATAGGTTATTAATTTTTCAAGACCAAATAAAAATGTTTAACATAGTAAAATAAAATTAAAAATATTATTAAAGTATTATTAAAATAGGTTTTTAAGAAGAAAATTTGAAGGAAAGAAAGGATGTTACATGTTCAAATTAATTAAAGATACAAAATAATACATTTAGTCTTATTATATTTTTGTCATTTTTATGGTATTTTCTATGAAAAATTATAGGAAACAATGGTGTTGATATTGTATCATTAATAAATAATCATGTCATTGACAAAAAAAGAAAACACCGATAGGGTAGGAAAGGTTAAGAAGACCCTATCTTTTGTTACAATTGATCATGAATTTGACTAAATAAAAAAAGTTATATATATTCTCAAAAGTATTTTGTTTTATTAAAATAAAAAACATGAGTTGAAAAATTCAAAAGTTTTATCTATAATAAGGATGAAAATTCCCTTACTGTCCCTTCTTTATAAACTTCATTTTAGTTATTGAAGACGTAAACACAAGTACTTTTAAATTCATATTGTATTAATAATATACTTAAATTGATTGAATTAATATATAAAAGAAAAACAATAGAAATAGTTAAAAATAATTGAATATTAATTGTAGAAAATAAAAATATAATAAAAAAATTTATGACAATTTTGTACAAAATATTTTAAAATAGTAGTTATTTTTAAATAATTATATTATAAAGGGTAAAATGAAAATAAAAATTATTTACACAAAAAGAGTTGTTCTTTTCATATATAGATATAGATAATTAAAAGGAAGAAGTAAATTTAAATTCATGAGAAAAATAAGTTTAGTGAAATTATACTATTCTTTTGTGGTTTTGTTAAGGTTTAAAATAAAACTTGTATTGACTGGTGAAAATCATAATCTACATTACATGATGTCATAAACTTTTAATATTTGTATCGAGTTTCTTTCAAATTAATTATTATTAACTCTGTAACAATTCAACTTTTTAATATGATATACTCAATTATAAGACTTTTAACAACACAATATATTATTTTGTTTATGTGTAAATAATATCATTTGCTTGTATTGATATTGTTATTGTTACAAACCAAGAATTCCTTATTCTTTTTGTTTTCTAGTTTTCTTAAGCTCTTACTAGGAAGTTACATTCGATATTGGAGATGTTATAGAAATGAATTAATATATAGATTGATGAGTTTTAGAATCATTAAGAAACATAAGTTTAATTCCTAATTATATTTTTCCTCTTTAATAATTGGTTATTGAATGTTTCAGAGTACTATGATTTGCATGAACATATGTTTGATATAAGAATGAACAGCATGAACATATGTTTGATATAAGAATGAACAGAAGTAATGGTTGATACCGATGTTTTGAATTTTATTTTAAACAATAATATATATATATATATATATATATATATATATATATATATATATATATATATATATATATAATTATTTGATTTGTTTTATATTTACAAATTCACATATATTTCAAAAATTATCTTGATTATAATTTTTTTGTTATATTTAAATGATGTATTATTAATTTTAGTTAATAAAATAGATTTTAGTTTTCACATGATTATTTTTATTTTTTTAATATTTTTATTTATTATTATTATTTATCTTTTTCACATAAAAAGTTTGACTCTCAATTTAATTACATAAATTATTCAAGGTAATATAAAAATTTATCTTATTTATTCTCTTTAATTCTTAATATTTGAAAAACTTATTTTGTTAAAACAATTTTAATATTCGTTGTCTCAGATCTTCAAAATATTTTTCATCTTATACACGTAACTTACCACCACAATTGATTGAAAAAATTTTATTTATTATAATAAAATAATTTTTATTTGGCATCATCTAACATACAGGGAAGTTTATAAAATGAAAGATTTATATCTAAATTTGAATTGTTTTTAGTTTAATATTTTTTTCTGTGCAATTTCGTTCAATATAATTTTTTATTGATGTATAAGAAAAAAGAGTAATAAAAAGACATTTGAGATATTTTTAAACATGAATATTTGTTCTTTTTATCATTTTTGAAAATACTTTCTAACTTTATCATACTATGTTTCGTTAATGTTTGCAAAATTTATAAATGTTTTGCATGAAGTTTTATTTATGTGTAATTGTAAAATATTTTATATAATTTATACACTTTTATTCCATTGGTATTTTAATTTGTAATTTATAGTAGTATAATTTCTTTCTAAATATTTGACACTGAAGATATCACAATAAATTTTTTTATATTAAATATTTGATAAATATTATATTTATTTGACATTATTATAATTTCTTTCTAAATTTTTTATATTATTTTTTTTATTTTTTATAAAAAATAATTGATATTAAAATAATAAAAAAAATAAGTATATGCATTACTACACTAATATCCATTATTTGGTGAAAATCAAAATGAAGATGAGACAAAAGTTCTATATCTTTGCAAATGAGATTAAATATTTACTTTAAACATGGATATTTCATAATGGAACTTATCTCTAACCCTTTACCATCCCTAAAGACAATGATTTAGTTACTACATTATTTTCACTTAAGGGAAAATAAAACATAAATTAGACTTGGATTTATATTCTATCTTCACTTGTAAACAATTCTCCACCACAAAATATTTTAAACCAATATTATGCAATAAAAAAGTTTTCATTTTTCTTTTCAAATTCATTATAACACTTTTACAACTCAAAATATCAACATAATTTTAATTTGCTCAAGAATAATCTACACACATTCATTACAAAATTATAAATAAAATGTCACACCAAATATTAATTATTAGAATTAGGAATGTTGAATAAAATAAATGATAAAAAAAATTAGTTAAAATATTATTTTCATATATTACAGTGGATGCCACAATACTTTAAATTCTCCATTAAAATCTCCAGTTAACATAATGTGAATTTTAATTGATTTTTTTTTATTTTATATAAAAGTGTTGGGTTCTTTATCATTGGACTTTGTTTACCTAAATGAAACATAAATTTATTCCCAAATTAAGAATTAAAATATCTGTCAATTCATTTTATTTATAGAGCCAAAACATAAGATTGTATAGGAACGTCTCCTTACAAATAACTAATTATAAATATTATCCATTAGTAAGGTGTTCTAAAGTTTTTTATTTGTTTATGTGGAATAAATATCGTGGAATAAACATTTTTTTATATATGAAGACTTAAAAATATATTTTAGAATTGATAATTGTTTAAAAAAATTAGATTTAGTTATTTTAATATTTAAAATTATTTATATAAATAGAAATTTTTATAAACAAGATTCATTATTTTAAAATATATCATTTCTTTAAAAATCATTTTTGTAGAGTTCTTTTATTTCTTTTTAGAAGTTTTTCACCTCTGTCTGTTTGATTGAAAATATGATATTGTAGGACTCACGAATACTTAAATTTGGACCCATTAGTTTCGTTAATAGTGTAAGTCGAGTTTTTTGTCTTTCTCTGTTGTTCTTGGCTACAAAACCAATGACAAGTGCATCAGTCACAGCATAGCAAGTGATAAATATCGTTTTCTCCCAAGGGACATGTGCAACACTTAACAATCCTCACAATTCATAACTCAATTAGACACAAAGATAACAAAAACACAATAAACTCTTTTATATTTTTATCAAATAGTTGGTGTGCAACCAAAAGTAACAAAGTATTTACAATTTGTTGAGAGAACTAACTTCCACAATATGATGAAGGACTTCATTGTGGAGCAATGGACAATGCTCCTTTGTGTGCAAGGATGCTCGTTTGAGCTAGGCAAAAGTGACCAACCTTAGAGACCAAACAAAGAAAACATGAGAATGGCTCAAATTTAGATGACATTCCTATTTTCCAACATCCTTCTAAACTTATATATATCGAGGATTACATTCGATAAGGTGCAACAACTTTACTGTATAATGAAAGGCTATATGTTGGATATAGCAAACATGCAAACATAATCATTGAAGAAATCTTCAAAATAGTCATCTCACCACCTACGGTTAGAGGGACAACAAGGCTATTGAGCTTTCCAAGCTTGATAACTAGTCAATGCACAATGTAGGGTGTACTTATTGCATATCACCCAAGGAAGAAGTTAAGGCTAGCAATCACAAATGCCTATATCAGGGTCAATTGTGTGAATCCACTATATGAGGGGGAGGACCTTGCAACAAGACATAGATAGCAAAGGCCCCCTACCCTAATAGTAGCACTAGCACCAACACTAGAAAAGACCACTCAACAAGCCCTACCACAAGATCATTGCCACGAGCACAAATATGCACTTTATTCCATTATGACCATCATTTCTTATATGTAGCGACAATTAGCAGCAAGTCACAAGGCACACATTTCCATCATCATATTATTTTCGACTATATCAAGCAAATACAGCATAACAAGCCAATATTTTGCATTAGCCCTCAACAATTTCAAGACTTTGTGGCATGGGCTGAGGACAATCCATTCTTCCTAGGGAATCTAGTGGAGCAGCCAAGCAAGGCGTTGGAAATATGCATCAAGATGCATATGTTGCTCATATCCCTTATGTGAATGTTGAACCTTAAGTGCTTGTCACTAAGTCCCAAATGTTACAACTTAAGCCACAGGCAGAACAAGAGACTATTGATAGGTAGAGGAAGTCGAGCTGAAAGAGGAGGAGGCTGATTATGATGGACAAGAAAAGGAGGGAAAAGATGATGATAATGCGATTGAAGAGGATGAGGAGTTCTTTGACGTGAACACTCAAGATGGACCCTACATCTGATCACATTCCATGATGAACCAAGTTTTTTGTTTTATTTTTCTTCATTTTACAATTTTAGTTCTTTTTTCTTTAACTTTAGTTCTTTTTTCTGATTTCTTGCAAGTTTTATATATGAGAAAACATTACTAGTTTAGGTTGTGAATATATTTTAATGTTTGCTCAATTAATCCTTTTGCAAATGGTTAGAAAAAAGAACTAGACAAGAGTTGGAGCTAAAAACATTGAACATAGGAATTATAAGAATAGGAAAAACAAGTGAATCTTTGAATGAAATAAATTGAACACTTTGCAAGAGTGAGTAGCGAATTATAGAGATTTGCATATTTTAGTGAAACGAACCAAGCAAGGTGTGAGACTAAAAGTAGTGAGAGATGGAGAGATTTTCACAACATAGAAGAGCACTCTGCTAAGTTTTGTGTTAAGTCTTTAATGAAAGCTGGAACACGAGAGACATGAAAGGGATCAAGGTACGATTTTGTTGAAAAATGTTTAACCAAAGCTAAAAAGCCAACCTATAACATTAATTGGTATATCCATTTTTTGCACCTTAAGTTGTAAACACATACTATGCACCTGAAACATAATTTTAACCCACTTATCTCACTAAAAAAGGATGAGGAAAACAACCTGTGTATGGTTTAAAGGTAAAGGAAAACAGTTAAGCAGTAATGAGCATAATAAAAAGATAAGAAAAAGGCCTGGAAAGAAAACACAAAATAAGAAAGGTGGGTTTGAAATACACAAAGTGAAATTTACTTGTTATAAACGAAAATGTGCGAAGGAAAAAGAAAAGGCTTGAGAAAAACTTAAACATTTATGTCAAGCCTTAAAAATGGCTAGAAAGAAAAAGAAAACACTCAATGTGCATGTTGCTGCCTCATTGATTTTCAGTGAGTCTTGCTCGGCTTGAAAAAAATAAGTTCCTTTGTGGCCAAGCCACGATACAAGCTCAAAAATACCTTAGCGATCCATGTCAATTGTATATAGGTAGTAATTAGAGTCAAGGTACAAAATTTGAAAAGAGCTTGCAAATGGTTTGAATGACAAAAAACACTAAGTTGGGAGGTTCAAGTACAAACAAATATTGAAAACACATGAGTGAATCTACATGTTCTCAAATATGTGAAAACCTCGATTGATGTTTTCTAAAAAAGAGTTGTAGGATTTGAGTTTATCCAATCTTGTAATGCCTAAGTAGAAAGAAACAACTACATTTAATCATTTAGCCAACCTTTATTTGTAAATATGTTTTGAATCATTTGGATTTTATTCTTGTTTGAGGGGAAACAAAGTCTAAAGTTGGGTGTGTTGATAAATGCGTAACATAAGTTAATTTTTTGATCAATTTGGCACTTATCTTGTTTTGATTTTGTCAAATATCTATAGAAATCACTCCAATTTGACTTGTTTAGCAAATTTTGATGATTATAAAGAGTCAAAGGAGAAAAATAAAGAAAATTCAAGCAATTGTAGGCAAAACTGACTTTGGCACGACTGAGTAGCAATCTTGAGGCTTGAGCCACATGAGAAAACGCACCTTGGACGGAAACCTCAAGCATTAAACCTGAGGCTAAGTCATGAACAATCCTTCTCAAAGAAATCATCTCATGGGCTACAACACCAAGCAGGAGGCCTGAGCTGAAAAGGAAACCCACCTTGGGAGGAAACCTCTGCAGGTTGAGCCATACTTACATTGCTGAAGCCACACCTTGGAAAGTTTATAAAAACAAAGTTATTAATCTATTTCAAAAGGACTTCTGGAGTTTTTCAAACACTTTCCTTTATACTTTAAAGAATATTGTTAGAGGTTTAAAAGATGATGACTCTTTCTTGTGTTGAATTCTTTCCATCCTTTGTGAAGAGCTAAATCTTATAAAGTGTTGAAGCAAAGATGTACCATTTGATCTTGTAGTAATAATGTTTTATTTACCAAAGTGTGTTTTTGATTACATGTTTGTAAATTAGTTTATGCTTGTTGTTGGATGAATTAATCACTCGTCTTATTTCACTAGTTTGGGATTGAGTGGGAACTGGTTCCAAGTTGCGGTCCAACTCATTCTCCTCTTGGTTTTAGATGTTAAGAATATATTTAAAGCTCTAGCTGATTATAGAGTCATAATCTTAATGCAAGTGATCTATTCAAGCAGTCATTGAGGAATCATACTGCAGTTTGGTGATCTTAGGCTCTACGTGCAAGACATAGACCTAGACTTACATTCAAAGAGAACTTCCAAGACATAACTAATTGTGTCTTTATAAATAATAAATGATTATTTACAAGAAAGGGACAAAGTGGTGAAATCTAGCTTCAACACAGTTTTATTATCTGGAAGTCAATCCTTTTTAACTCCAAATTATTTACAACATGTTATATTGCTATAATATCTCTATTTTCTTATATCAAATATGTTTCCACAACATTTTTTACTATTTTACTCAAGGTCAAGTTAATTTAAAAATATCTATAGATACAACACTTGTTGTACTACAAACTATCCTGCATATACTTATAGAAAAAATTAATTGCTTTAGAACATCAAAATCAGGAGATTAATCTTGTGAGTGTTAGCTTAGGTAGAGCAACTCATGTAGAGCAATATTTTATCACCATAAGTTAATGACTTCACTAGTCTAACGCAAGGGCATGGATCCGGATAAATTGAGTTCTAGAAGAGTTTTGGTCGTATGTATGCTTTTATGTAATAACTAAATGACCTATTGTACTATACATGTATGTTATCTCCTTTTTTAGTTAGCTTACCTTATTGTGTGTTTTGTGATTGTTGTGTTATCTTTTTCTTTTTACAATGATCATCTTATTAGTATGAGTAGATGAAAATGCAGGTGTTGAGGACACCTAATGAAGAAACAATTATCTAAATCGTGGGTCAATATTAAATTAGGTATGATTTTAAAATAGAATAATAATATAGTAACTTATATACGTAGTCTTATATATTTACTTAATATATACTGATATAAAATATATTTTGGATAAATGTGATGTTGTAGAAATGAACAATAATTTTTAAAAAGTATCTTATGGATATTGATATTTTTTTATATGGTTTAAAGTTATTTATAAATTTCTACATGTTAAATACACATTGAAGCTACATACGGTATTATTTCATTAAATATGCCAAATAGTCAAATGTCTTTATAAGACATACTCATCACAATTGATATTATTATTTTTTAAGGTTGCGGAAAGATAAAATTAAATTAGGTAATACTACTATAAACATAAAAGTTATATTGACCAAATTTAGACTTAGAAACATATTTATTGATTTTTAATTTAATAAACTATACAACAACATATAATATTTAACAAGCCCTCGCTCATGTGCCCACCTGCCGTTTGAGTTTGGTGAAGAACCTGATTTACGTTGAAACTGTGAAGCTTCCATATACATGTAACTTAGATAGACATCCACTTGATCACAAATAAAAAATAAACAAGTTTTAAAAGCATAACATAATTGACGATAAAATCCGTGTAATTGTGTAGATTTAACATCTTATACTTTAAAAATGTTTATTTTTTCAAATACTTTATTTAATTTTTCTTTAGTTTTCTTTTTCTCTTTAAACGTTGTAATGTTTTATAAAAGTTAAAATTTTAAATATGCCTATAATAAGTTTAGATTAATTTTTTTATTCCAATTTAAAATTAATCTTTTCAGTTTCTCTAATTTGAAAATAATATTTATGTTTTTTTTTCAAATAATATTATGATTCTTAGCTTAATAATTAATTTGATCCTAATTTGGAGAGATAACATTAATGAAATTATAACTGAAAAAATCTAATTTGATATTTTTAAAAATTAAAGGACTTAATTGCACAAAATAAAAACTATGATTTTTTTTTTTAATTTTTGAAACAAATTAGGGGACCAAAAGTGTAATTAAATCTAAATATAATTACACTAAAGTTACCAAAAGTGATATAACATGCCGTAATAGTTTGCATTTCTTACAAAGTAGTCTAATATTCAAATATTGGTCATATTTTGTGCATGAAATAAACTATATAGAAAGAAGAATGTACATATTATAATACTCACTCTCATCAATTTTATCTTCTTAATTTAACTTCAAAAACTAAAATAAAGGGGTAAAGCTTTAGAAAATCAGTTAAGAATAAAAAGTTATAAATTTCTAACCACATCTCTCTTCTCTTTGAATATTTGAACCTACCTTGAGGCTCTTGGTGTCAAGGACAACAATTTTGTCCGATTAGATTTATTGATAGAGTAAGTTGTCTCTTTTCACTTTTCTTGAGTCAAATCTTAATGTTATTGCATCTAGCTTCTAAGAGTTTTGCATGGGACTTTAGGTAGCTTATTTTAATTCTATACTATTTTGTGGTTGTGAAGGTGTGTTGAGACCATTAATTTAAGGTTTCATTGTATAATTAGAGCTACTTAGGGATTTTTGTCCATGTGAGGTCTTTATGAGAGAACATTCTCCATTTGAGGTAAGGGGAGATGCTTTTTTTTATTTATAATGATTGAGCTTTAAATTGATGAAATGAAAATGTTATGATATTTGCTTTAAACTATTCAATTGGTTTAATTGGAAATGTTGTTTATGGAACTGATTTGATTTTTTTAAGATCATCAAATTTCCTATACCTGAGAGTTATTTTGAATTAAAAAAGACATTTAAAACTAAGGAAGAGTTTGAATTGCATACATAGACAAGTTGGATAACTTATCTAAGCCAAATTAGGAAGTGAAATTTGGATACAACGTCAGATGGTACCACAAAACTGTTGGACGACAAGTCAAAGGCTTAAGGCAATGAGCTCTAAAGGTCCAAGACATTGGGCGCTACCTTAGGACTATTGGACGCTCACAAATCAATGAGTTTCGATGGTCCAGGGTGTTGGGTGTTACCCTAAGATCATAGGGGACTCACTTGACAATGAGTTCAAAGTCTAGAGTGTTGGGCGCTACTTGGTACTATTGGGCGCTTGTTAAACTTTTGGTAAGCGTACCAATAGTCAACTGTAGTATAATGATTTTTAAGTAAGAGTGTCGAACCCACGAGGAACAGTTTCGATTAAACAGATAAATTTTTATCTCAAACAGTATATATACAAGGATGTTCAATTTGATTCATGATTGATGTTGATAAATAAAACTACGTTGCGTGAAATTAAAATAATAACAACAAATAACTTAACGAAGATTAATATGAGAAGTTGGGATTGAATTCATCTATCTCACTCGTCTGCAATCTGGATGAATACAAACATATAGCAACTGAAATTACCAATATTGATGCAACACACAAAAGTCATTTATATCGATTCCTCGCATATAAAATTCATAAGATCAGTTCCTTGAATATTGATTCCTCACATATCAACAAACTGTCCAACATTATATTCAAGTGTTATAAGCAATTGATAAACTGAAATCTATCCCTAGCATCACAGAATATCAAGTATTCTTGCTCAAATCAGGGTTTTAGAAATACTTTCCAATCAAGTCTAAAATCCACATTCATGAAACTATTGATCAGGTAGAATCAAGCATTAAGAGCAGAACAAAAATACCAATGTTGAATAAAAACAGAAATGCTATATATAAATATCACCAGATTACATCCGAGTTCGAATCGATTACATTCAATCCCAAGAGAAGAGATCAGCCACTCATAGTAGCCATTAGCATTCTAAGAGGAAGAAGAAGATCCTACAACTAAAGTGGAAGAAAAACTCTTTGGGTACTCCTTTCTCCGTAGCTCTCCGTCCTTTTCTTTCTTTCTGCTTCGTAAGTTATAAACTGCCCGAATTCTCGCTTAAGCTAAATTATCCTCGCTTAAGCGAGAAGAAACTTCTTGGAGAAGATAATCATTCTCGCTTAAGCTAAAATATTCTCGCTTAAGCGAGAATGACTTTTAGGGTAATGGCTTCCTGGACAAGTCTAGCTTAAGCGAAATCATTCTAGCTTGGGCGAAATGTTGCAGGATTTTCTCTTCTCTCTTAGTTTACCTGAAATGTAAACAAACTAGGGATCAAATGATTTCATTTTACTCAACAACTCAGAAACATGTGATTACATTTCATCTTTCTTAGATTGAGGAAAATTAATACAAATGTACTCAATTCAAAACATAAGTGCTAAAATTCCATATGAAAATTAACTACTTTTTTGCACTTATCAACTCCCCCAACCTAGCATCTTGCTTGTCCTCAAGCAAAGTAATAAAATCCCAACAACTTTTCAAAACTCAAACTTTGAAATTGGTTATTTGAGAAATCAATTTCATTGTCCTTACAAAACAACTTCTGCATTCCAAACTACAGATTCAAAATGGTGAATCAAATTATCAAATAAAAGCATGATAAAAGTGCAACAAATATTTCAAGACAATCAATTGTAAGAGCCATCGTTTCTAACCAAGGAAATTCTCTCTTAAATATTACAAGGATGTGTTTCTCTCATTTTCCACTGAAATTGAACAAGTTAAAATTGCGAGTCATTTTCAATCAAACCACACACACAATCAACATGAATCTCAAGGTCTTTCAAGGGTTGTAATGAGGCTGGTTTTTCAAGATAACAAAAGCACAACTTTAGAAAATAGAGCATAACTACACTTTAAACCCACTTCCAATTCTACTCTCAATTCATCCCATCTCATACCTCAACACCCAATGTTTCTTTTTCATTCATTATTCACTCCTTCTTTTTCTTCTTTCCTTTTCATGTTCTTGATTTTGTTTTTTTTTTTGAATATATATATATATATATATATATATATATATATATATATATATATATATATTCAGCCCCTTTCCTTTCTTTTCTATACAATACTAAGGAGTGAATTATAGTACAAAATACTCAGTCCCTTTCTTTTCTAAGTACAATTCCACCAATCAATTCCCATTTTAAAGTTGAATAAAATGCACCTATGCTCTCTATCCCTAAAGTGTGCAAAGGGAAATGATACTAATTAAAGTTAAGGTTAAGGTGCATAATTCAAAGCAATTAGGCTCAAATGGGCTATCACAAAAGGATGATTATTCCTAGGTTGGATGTTTGGCACTGAGTTATTTAAATTCAACAAAATTGCCTTGATCATTTCCATGTTTCATGTGTGATGTTATCCAAATGAAAACTCAAGCAATATCAACTTGACAACAAACAATGGAAACTCTCAAACTATTTAAGGATTCACAAACTCACTGGTTTTGTTTTTGGTTTCTTTCCTTGGTATATCACTTGTTGTTACAATTGATTATCTTAACCAATTATCCAGCACTAATATCCTAATCTCATTTAACTATGGATTCAACCAAAATTTCCGCTTCTTGAAACTTGATTTCTCTTTAACCAATTTCCTCAAGAAAAATTTTCTTATAATTCCTCAAAAAAAATTCATTTTAGCTGTGTATGCACTCTATGCAATATTAAACAAAAAGTAAAGTAGCAAAAAGTAAGTGAAACTGTACATTTTAACCAAAACAACTAAAACATAATATTACTAAAATAAAAGTTCTGCAATAAAACCAAAACAACCATATTTCATTTAGTTCTGGAGGTTGGAATAGAGTTGTGTGTCAATCTCCCCTATCAAAATCAGTCTGAAAACTCCTCTTCTTGAAGGTTCCAAGCCTGATGTGAATCCGGCTGCAAAACTACTATCAAGTCCACTTGGTTCACTTCTCCTTGGAAAAATTGGACTGTCCCCAGGCCACTGTAAGTATGCCAAGAATTCTGGTGGAGTCATGCCTGGATATGGTCCTCATAAAGGCGGAGTTGTCCTCTATTGTGCATTTCATCAATTAAGTTAGGCATTTCATCAAAATGTTCATGTGCATATTCATACATCAAATTTTCATGAATTAATCCATGCACAAACAACCTACATTATTCAGTTATACCAACAACTCACATTTAAACATTCAAAATAATTCATGGAAAATAACAATCAACATGGGCATTACCTTAGGGTTTCACAAAACATACAGAGAAAAACCCCAAATTTGTTCTTTGAAAATGGAAGATAGTTAAGTGGAACTTACCTTCAAGGGAATTTAGCAAAGGGAGGGAGGGATTGATGAGTTAATTGAGTGCCACTGGATCAAGAAAATCGTGTCCTATACTTTGAAGGAAGAAACCACTATGTTGAAAAGAAAGTAGTTATGAACCAGTGCTTCCTTTTCTAAGTTTTAACACAGGGTCACGTGTTTTCGCTTAAGCTAAATAATTTTCGCTTAAGCTAGACTGACAGGATTCAAATTTAAAAAGTTTGGGGCAGGCGAAAAAGTTCCAGAGGCTCAACCTTATTTGCATGACATTTTCGCCCAGGCGAGCAAGGTTTAGCTTAAGCGAAAATGTTCTAGTGGACACCCCAAATTTTAGCCCAAATCTCGCCAAGGCAGCTCAATTTTAGCTCAAGCGAAAATGTTCCAGTGGGCACTAGAATTTGAAATTCAATGTTTTGCCTAAGCGGCTGATTTTTAGCTTAAGCGAGATGGTTCTAGTAAGCATCCCAAACTTTAGCCTCAATTTGGCCCAGACGAAGCAAGTTTCGCTCACGCGAAAGAGCTCTAATGGCTCAACTTTAGTTGCAGGACATTTTTAGCTCAAGCGAAAAATTTTAGCCTAAGCGAAAATATCAGTAAAACTTGTTTTTCAGTTTTCTACATATCTCGCGTAAGCGAGAAGGTTTTAGCTTAGGCGAAACTAATGCAGTTTTTGCCACTTTTGAAAAAAAATTCAACTTTTACTCACCCAATTCATGATGAATTCAATCTAATTAATCCAAAGACACATATCAATCTATTCCTCAACCAATATCTATCACTCCAAAAAGTTTCACATCATCAATTGCAGAATCAAACTCTCAAACTCAAATTTCACAATTTGGCCAAAACAAGGTAATTTTTAACATTCAATGAACTCAATTTTGGCACCAAAACTTATTACCATGCATGATACATACATTTTGGTTAAAAACACTTAAACATGCATGGTTTGCCTTATCGAGACATTTAAATGTCAAAACTTAGCCTTTTGCATTCAAACACATAATATATACATAAACATAATTAACACACAAGATAAAATGAGAATGCGAAAACATAATTAAACACTGGGTTGCCTTCCAGGAAGCGCTTGTTTAATGTCACGAGCCTGACAGATGGGGCAATTAAGTTTGATTCACGATGTTGATGTGCTTCTTCCTTTCATGGCACCAACATCTTCTCAGTAGCTTTCTCGTCACCAACTTGACTCTTCTTGAATAGGGAGCCTCAATTTCAAGTACTCCATTTGCCTTTATTGCCTTGATAACCCATAACTTGTTCTTAATAATCATTGGTTTGCCAGGTTTGGGTTCATCACTTTCCAAAACAAGGTGTTGGTGAACTAGTTTCTCTTCCTTATCCCCATTCTCTTCTTTCACTTTTGGAGAGAAACAATTAAGGATCTTTTTGGCCAACTTGGCAACTTGCTTTGGTAGACTAGTAACTGATAGAACTTCATCGGTTGCTTCAAGACTATCCTGTTCCTCTTGACTTTGCTGCATATCTTTGAAGACATTAAAAGTTACCTCTCTATCTTGGTCTTTTAGTTTTAGTATTCCCTCTTCCATATGAATGACAACCTTGGCTGTCTTCATGAAAGGTCTTCCCAAGATGAGTGGTATCTCTGCATCTTCCTCCATCTCCATCACTACAAAGTCCACTAGGAATTGGAGCTTATCAATTTTTATCACCACGTCTTCTACCACACCATAAGGATATTTGATGGACCTATCTGCCAACTGAAGCATCATTCTTGTTGGCTTGGCTTCAAGACCACCAATCTTTTTAAGCAAAGATAGAGGCATCAGGTTGATGCTAGCCCCTAAATCAATAAGAGCCTTCCCTATATCATGGTTTCCAATGGTGCAAGGAATGGTGAAACTCCCCGGATCTTTGAATTTTGGAGGGAGAGTCTTTTGCATGATGGCACTGCAATTTCCCTGCACTTCAATTGTTTCCTCATCTAAATACTTCTTTTTCTTGCTGAGAATTTGCTTCATATACTTTGAATAGGCGGGAATTTGTTGTAGTGCTTCGGTCAAGGGTATGGTGATCTCCAGCTGGTTGAATATTTGCTTGAATCGAGCCAATTGTCTCTCCTTATCTCTATTTGAAGGGATTTTCGAATAAGGAAGATGTTTCACAATTTCCTTCTCTTTTTGCTTTTTCTCTTTTTCTTGACTTTTACTTTCTTCTCCTTTATTCACATACTCACTTTTATTTTTCTCTTTCTCTCCCTCACACTCATTTTTCTCTTTCTCATTTTCTTTTTTCTCCAAAACTTCCTCCTCCACAACTAGATTGTCTTCAATCCCTCTTCCCACAATTTTCCACTCATGGTAGTAATTGAATTGTAATGCTCCTTAGGATTAGTTTGGGTGTTGGCTGAAAAATGACCTGTCTGTTGATCTGATAGTTGTTTAGCCAACTGTCCCACTTGTGTTTCAAGATTCCTGATTGAAGCTTCTGTATTTTTCTGATTGGTCATAGAAGCTTGCATGAATTTTTCTAAAGTATCCTCTAATTTGGTTGTTCTTTCATACACAGAAGGATTTTGTTGTTGATGTTGATAAGGAGGTTGTCTATTTGAAGGACCAGCCTCTTGTTTCCATCCAAAATTCTGACTTTGATTGTTTCTCCACCCTTGTGAAAAGTTATTGGACTTAGAGAAATTCCCTGCTCTTCTTTGATTACTCACATATTGAACTTCTCCTTCTTGTGGGCTACTTTGATATGAACAATGACCATTGGGATGGTCATCTCCACAGAAGTTACATCTCATGGGTTGTTGACTAGGAGGAGATTGTACTGCTTTTAATTGCTTAGGTAAGTTAGCCATCTGTTTAGTTAATGCTTCCATCTACTGAGTCAAAATTTTATTCTGAGCTAAAATTGCATATGTAGTACTAAGATCAAGCATTCCTTTTCGTTGAACTGTTTGTCTACTATGTTAAGCTTGATGGTCTGTAGATGTTAGTGCCTCAATGATTCTTGCTGCTTGCTCTGCATCTACAGACATCATTGTTCCTCCAGCTGCAGCATCTAATATCATTTTTGTGTCTGGCCTCAGACCATTGCAGAAAATATTTAGTTGAGCAATATCTTCAAAGCCATGATTTGGGCATCTCCTCAATAAAGAATTAAACTGTTCCCAAGCTTCACAGAATGGCTCATCTGGTCCTTGCTTAAAAGTAGAAACCTCAGCTTTTGCCTTAATGTAACGTGAAGGTGGAAAGAATCTATTCAAGAATTTATCTTCTACATCACTCCACTTGTTCAGACTTTGGTTGGGATGTGATTTAAGCCATTCCTTTGTTTTTCCTGTCAGAGAAAAAGGAAACAAACGCATATAAACATGATCAAGATCCCTTTCTTCAAATCCCATAGTTCCTATGAGTTCATAGAATGTAGAAAGATGAATGTATGGATCTTCATTATCCATTCCAGTGAATTGATGAGAACTGATTAGGCTAAGGAAAGCTGGCTTCATCTCCAATGTTTTGGTGGTGGGCGACATTACTATGCTAGAAAAATATCTTGGCCTTTGTTGCATAGCATACTCCCCCAATGTTCTTCTAGGTGGGGTTGGTCCTTCTTCCACCATATTTTCTGTTTCTAGATGTGTGATGGAATTATTGGAAGATTTTTCCTTGCTTCTTCTTGATTTTGCCTCTACTTCTTCGAGCAGTTTTTTCTATCTCTGGATCAAATGCTAATTGATCTTTAGAAACCTGACCTCTTAAGAACATAAATCAAAACAGCTCAAGCAAGGGTTAATACAAAAGTGAAAACTAAATAAACTAAATAAATAAAAAGAAATATATTCACAAAGCTGGATGAGATAACTTTAAAAATTCAAAAGAAAACCGTTCACCGGCAGTGGCGCCAAAAATACTTGTTAAACTTTTGGCAAGCGTACCAATAGTCAACTGTAGTATAATAATTTTTAAGTAAGAGTGTCGAACCCACGAGGAACAGTTTCGATTAAACAGATAAATTTTTATCTCAAACAGTATATATACAAGGATGTTCAATTTGATTCATGATTGATGTTGATAAATAAAACTACGTTGCGTGAAATTAAAATAATAACAACAAATAACTTAACAAAGATTAATATGAGAAGTTGGGATTGAATTCATCTATCTCACTCGGCTGCAATCTGGATGAATACAAACATATAACAACTGAAATTACCAATATTGATGCAACACACAAAAGTCATTTATATCGATTCCTCGCATATAAAATTCATAAGATCAGTTCCTTGAATATTGATTCCTCACATATCCAACAAACTGTCCAACATTATATTCAAGTGTTATAAGCAATTGATAAACTGAAATCTATCCCTAGCATCACAGAATATCAAGTATTCTTGCTCAAATCAGGGTTTTAGAAATACTTTCCAATCAAGTCTAAAATCCACATTCATGAAACTATTGATCAAGTAGAATCAAGCATTAAGAGCAGAACAAAAATACCAATGTTGAATAAAAACAGAAATGCTATATATAAATATCACCAGATTACATCCGAGTTCGAATCGATTACATTCAATCCCAAGAGAAGAGATCAGCCACTCATAGTAGCCATTAGCATTCTAAGAGGAAGAAGAAGATCCTACAACTAAAGTGGAAGAAAAACTCTTTGGGTACTCCTTTCTCCGTAGCTCTCCGTCCTTTTCTTTCTTTCTGCTTCGTAAGTTATAAACTGCCCGAATTCTCGCTTAAGCTAAATTATCCTCGCTTAAGCGAGAAAAAACTTCTTGGAGAAGATAATCATTCTCGCTTAAGCTAAAATATTCTCGCTTAAGCGAGAATGACTTTTAGGGTAATGGCTTCCTGGACAAGTCTAGCTTAAGCGAAATCATTCTAGCTTGGGCGAAATGTTGCAGGATTTGCTCTTCTCTCTTAGTTTACCTGAAATGTATACAAACTAGGGATCAAATGATTTCATTTTACTCAACAACTCAGAAACATGTGATTACATTTCATCTTTCTTAGATTGAGGAAAATTAATACAAATGTACTCAATTCAAAACATAAGTGCTAAAATTCCATATGAAAATTAACTACTTTTTTGCACTTATCAGCGCTCACTTAACAATTAGCTCCAAAGGTTTGGTGTTGGATGCCAAAACCTTGCGTTGGGTATTGTAGGTTTTGCGTTGGGTGCTACAGGCCTTGCGTTAGGCATCATAATCCTTGCATTGGGCACCATAGATCCTTCATTAGCTGCTACGCCCTGTAATATAATGATGTATGTTTTAAATATTTTTGTTTAAGAAAACATGTTGATTTATTGATGATGGTGAATGAATGCAATATGAATTTATGATGGTAATGTAGAGATTTATAAGGAGAAAATGCTACCTTGATCTTGAGTTATGGTGTATTGAATATTGATTGTGTAAATGGATTATCCTAACTCTGCTAGTATCCTATTCACATAAATAAAGATATCTAGTTGTGAGAGTCAAGGGAAGTTCATATATAAAACTTTAGTAAGAGATCAAACTTGCATATATAGGAAATATATGGAGGTTCATCATCATGATTCAAATCCAAAAAACATCTTATTAAATGATACAAGAGGATGCTCATAAAGTATTATATAGGTTTAAAATAATAGTTAATGTTTATTTCATATTTAAAGTACATCATTATAATTAAAATCCCAAAAGACATTTACTTAAATAACTTTATAGGCTTAATGTTCATGTATTGGAGTATGCTATTAGGCTTAAACACCTTAAATTATTTTCTTAGATAACGTTTTAGGCTTAAATATGCACAAAATTTGAAAATAACTTGATAAAATATAAAATATATTGTAATTCTTTTATTTATTAGAAAGCTTCACACTTTGGTTGAAAAACAAACATAATAAAGAGGTTGAAGGCCAATAAAAAAGTGGTTCATAAATCAGTCAAGTGATTCTTCCAATAATAGTAAGAATACTCATAAAAAACCATATTCTCAACCCTTATCGTGTAAAGAGGGTGTCACTTTAATACAAGGTACATGTTTCGTTACAAGTTTAATATTAAAAGCATTATATGATTATTAAGTAAAGGCTAAAATGTGTAGGAGACAACATTCAATATTACAATATGACTGTAAGATTCTATTTACTAGAAAAGTGAAAACATGTTTTGCAATGAAATATTAAGTATGTTTTTAAGATAACTATTTGATATGTGCTAATAATGATTGTTGACATATTATGAGGTACAAATGCTAGAAAAAAATGATATGTTGTATTATTTGCGATATATGGATTGTGTTGTGTGAAATTTCTCACTTGGATGATATTACTCAAACTTGGATGATATTACTCAAACTGTGACATGTCATTTAAGTGATACTCAAACTGTGACATGTCATTTAAGTGATACCCAAACAATGAGAGATATGACTATTTTCATTGCTCATTATCGCTCAAGTATGATGTACATAACTCAATCAATAACTTGAAGTTTGACTGAGAGAGATCGAGACAATGTTCTCTCATATAAAGTATATGATGCTCAATTTATGACATGATTACTCAAGCATTAAAGTTTAGATGGTGCTGTAGAGTTTTTTTTGCAATATGTTAAACTGTGCAACTATGTGATAGTGCTCAAATGATAGCCTGAACACTAAAACACTACTGAAATAATGAATTTAATGTTTTTGAAACTTATTACGTGTTACACAATATGATGGATACCTCATAGCCATGACCAAGCATACTCAAGAGGAATTAAGGTCATCTATGGGACGTGAGCCCAAGCTCTTATCATCACAAGCCATCAATGAGTTTTTAGTAGATTAGATTTATATTTTAAGCCTTGTATCATCGATCAAGTAGTATAAAATTTCCTTTTTAGGCTTTGAAATGGGCTAAGTAGTGTAGGGTTTTGGTCAACTTAGGTCAGCAAAAGTCAACACCCAATGAGACCTAAGAGAGACCCATATTCTAGAGTTGACCACATGAGTCTATGTTTTGTCTTTGTCTTGGTGAGCAAGGAAGAAGGGTGTCCCACCTTTGGGAGAGAATTGACATATGTCATGTTCTCAATGGAGATGATTTCCCATAGTGGTGTCCATGTGTCATTTTATGAATGGATTCTCCTATGTTAATAGTCACATGTCCTCCTCCTAATGGAGAGGATTTTTTTCTTGGTCTCCAAGCTAGCCAAGTTGAGGGTTTTAAGGTTTTGTTTCTACAATTTGAAGATATTTTAATCCTATAAATAAAGGTGTTCCCCGTATGTAAATTCACCTTTGAATTTAGTATTGTTATTCTACCAAATTTATGTCATACTACTCAACTTAGGTCACCAAAGCTAAACCACCCTTCTAGGTTTCCTCTAACCACCTTTCATCTTGAGTTAGCCCAATCTCTTTTGAGAGTACACCAAACACCACCATAGATTTTCCCCTTGCTTGAGTCATGTAGCTTGGAGGAGAACTACCATCTCACCACATCAAACCCACCATATGTGTACAATATTCCTACCACCATCAAGCTTCCGCAACCATAAACTTATTTGGATGTTTCCTCCTTATTTGAGTCATATAGCTTAGGAAACTTTATCCCATCACAATAGGTACACAATAAGTTTATTGCTTAAACGATGGACTCTCAAGTGTAAAGTAAACATTTAAGCGAGAGAGACATAATTAATCCTACTCTTTAGAATTATATTGTTTAAACGGAAAAAATTTCCTCAAATAAGCAATATCACTCAAATAAAAAAATTAAAAAAAAATACTTAGTTTATAGTATTGAAAAATTATATATTATATTAATTACATGTTTTAGTGATGACATAGGGTTATATGTATAACATGTCCTTCTTGGATATAACCACATTTATGAGAATATTGTTTTGATATCTTATTCATCCAATAATTATAGTATTAAACACAAAATTCATTAAAGATAAATAATAAAAGTTTTGATAAATAATTTTTTTCACCCAATTAAAAAAAAGATGTTTTACGGGAATCTAGTTACCGTATAATATATATATATATATATATATATATATATATATATATATATATATTATTTTACATATCTACTAGTATAAAATGTATACTATTATTGACAAGAAGAGAAAAAATATTTTCAAAAGAAAGAAGAAACCAAACTATTAAAAACTAGTGGAAACATGGATGTAGTGTATGCATATATTTTTTTATAATAAAAAAATAAAAAAGATTATAATTATAAAAATAATTAGTTATGAAAAGATTGTTAAAAAATAAACTTTAAAATTAATTTAATCTCATATTATCAATTTATAATATAAAATTTATATTCATTTATTTATTATAAATTAATTTTATACATAATTATGTAAAACTTCCAATAAAGTTTATTAAATATTCAAGATGTTCATACATTTTAAAGGTCTACTAGTAAAATTTGAAAAGGTATAATTAATAAAAAAAAATAACAACAAAATGCTGAAAACTCAGAATAATAAAATTACGAAAACCTCCTTATTTTCAAGTAAACTTAAAAAGTTGAAGTATTAAAGGATTAACTCCGAAGTGATTAGATGGTAGCAAATACATTGGTTATATCAAAGGAACGGTATGGGAAGTGGACCAAACAAATACACGTGGAACTGTCAAATTTATTGCATTTTGATTATCGATACATTACATTATCACTATATTGATATATATGTCCTGACATTATAAATAGTACTCGAAAGTCGGATCCAATTCTCCAGTAAATTATTTCTGGACCACATTACATATCTAGCCTCATTAATAGTACCAATTGGTTTCTAATAAACACTTTTTCTCTAAATATTTTAACTTAATTTATTATATGGTATGAAATTCAACATATAACATTATCAGTTTAATATATATTTATCATTTTTACTAGTCTTTTTTTTCTTATCTTCATCTTTTCACTAGATACTAAAGTTAAGGTGTGTTTGTCAGTTATTCCTGGAGCTGATAATTAATCATATTAATAGCATAAACATGACTTTTTTTGTTATATTTTATTTAAAAAATGTCATGATAATATTTTATAGAAATATTAAATATAAACTAAGTTTTATAAAATATAGTAATAAAAATTAATAAATTTATCACTATTATACTTTATGACCCATGATCATATATAATAAATCGCACGGTGATCAAAAGGTCAAGTTACTCTAAAATTAACATTGACATTAATTAGTTTAAAAAAGTTTAATACCCAATTTTGTCCCCAGTTTGGTTCGGAAATCTCAATTTAGTCCCTCGTTAGAAAAGTAATTGTAATGGATCCTTAGTTGTAAATTTGTGAGTCAAGTTAGTCCCTTCCGTTAAATATAAGCAAACGGAGTTAATGGGATGATGATGTGGTAGTAGTTAGTGGTTAAGTGTCAAAACGCTGCTTACGTGCGTGCTTACGTGTTGTTGAATTAGAGAAGTTTGGATTTTATTAGAAATAGAGTTTATTTTAATTGGGGATAAATTGACAGCAGTTAGGGTTTTTAATTAATTTAATTAATTTTGTGCGGATAACAGGGATAGAACTCCCACAACCTCTGGTTTCAGGGCACAGAAGAAATTAGAAGAAACAAACAAGTCTGGTGGTGGGAAGAGCCGTGTTAAGAAGCAAGGCAACACAAAAGGAGTTGTGGATCTAAGGACATTGTTGATTCTATGTGCACAAGCTGTTTCTTCTGATGATTGTGTGTCTGCTAATGGAAAAGGGCCTCCCGGAACCATGTTACAAAGAATGGAGCATTGTAGCTCCCATTAACAGTACCCAACAATAAGCCAAGGGTCCCATACCACCGCACCATAGAACATGATGCCGACCCGACAAACTCCTTCATGAAAACCTAGTCCTCCCAGACAACTTCCTCAAACAAATCGAAACCAATTGTCAAACTTCCTCCACTACAGCAGCAACCCAGTCATCCAAATCTCCGCAATTGAAGCCACATCAGTCGTCATTCGACAAAAGGTACAAATTTTTGGGAGAAATTGAAGAGAAAGGAGATTCCAACTTTCTAGTAACAGTGAGATGAATATAGAAATAGAGTAAAGCGAAATTACAGATTGGTAGCAGACGCCGAAAGTTGAGAAGGGAAGAAACCAGAGGTTGTGCCGCACAAAATTAATTAAAAACCCTAACTGATGCTAATTTATCCCTAATCAAAATAAACCCAATTTCTAATAAAATCCAAACTTCTCTGATTCAACAACACGTAAGCAGCGTTTTGACACCTAACTACTAACTACTGCCACATCATCATCCCATTAACTCCGTTTGCTTATATTTAACGGAAGGGACTAACTTGACTCACAAATTTACAACTAAGGATCCATTACAATTACTTTTCTAACGAGGGACTAAATTGAGATTTCTGAACCAAACTGGGGACAAAATTGGGTATTAAACCTTTAAAAAAACATAATTACTAATAATTATATTGTAATTATAGTTTTATCAATTTAAAATTTATTTTGAAAATTATAAATACAAGAAATTTGATTACAATAACTCTTAAATAATGATTGACTTTTATATCAAAATATATTATACATTACAATTAATATTCAGCTTGATTGATCATACATTCTAAATGAGCAACAACAAAAATTGAAACTTAAATGTTAAGATATACATAACCGTAAAATAAACAACATCAATCTAACAACTATCAAAATAGTAAATGTTTCGGCCAGATCTTGTGGGACCCTGCTAAAACATTCACGAACGATAAAAACTGGAGGACGAATGATACCGCATACTGTTGGGTCGGGCGGACGCTTGGTGACAAACGAACGCTTTTTCACGAGCTGAAGCAGACCGAGCGGCTCTGTCTCTAGGGGGCTCTAGAAACTGGTGGAAACCGGACGGACGCGGATCGAGCGGCTCTGGCGCTTGGGGGCACTAGGGGCTGACTAGAACCAGACGTACATTGCTGAATCCCACGAACTGAAGAAGACCGAGCGGAGACCGGACGGACGGTTACCTCTTGGCCAAGGGTGGGACGCGCTGGGAAGGGTTTCTCCCTATGCACTCCAGGTGGTCGTCCTCCTACTCTAAGCCGGGCGGTCGGGTACCGGCCAAAGGTACTCCGACGCTCAAGTCAGTAATATGACAGAGCGCTCTGTAATATATGTATATATTGCGCTGAAAGCAATCTGTCCAGAACTCATACCTAGAACCTCTATTTATAGTGATTGTAATGGGCTTTTACCTTTCGTGGGTCTGATAACGGCCTAATCATACCTTAATCTTCGTTAAGGGCTCTAATGAGTCATTAACGTTTAACCGTGTAGTCGACAAAGTGCGGGTCGGTTGGGAAGGATGGTCGGCCAGGGATGTCAACCTGGGTGTGCGGCCATCTGGTTATGCTGTCCGGTCACGCTGGACGCTCGGTCCTGATTGCCGTCTTGGGTGGATGTTCGGTTCATGAATGGTCGTCCTTGGAGGATCACTTGATTCATGTGTGGTCGGACAGTGTTAACTTGGACGCTCGGTCTCGGTGGACGACCCAGGTGGACGTTCGGTTCATGAATGGGGAGGACCGGACGGTACATAAGTCCCCTAAGCCCGAGCATAATTTTATTATGTGAAGGAATTTTGTCCACGCTTGGATGGGCGACCTTGAGAGGATGACAGGATCGTTTTGCCTTGGACTCTGTCGATCGCTAATCTTGGTGTCGGACGATCGCTGTTAAGACGACCGCTATTGAAGGCGATTGACGTGTGCCCGGCGAATGCCTCAATGGCATTATCTTTCACGATGACAGGATCGTCCTGTCTTGAAGGTTGATGACCGCTTACTGACGATCGCTTTGTTATGTACTCCTTAATACAGGGCCTGCATATTATTACTAGTTGACCGGATGAAGGCGATCTTGGAAGATCGCTTGTTCTATGTACAGTTAGTCAAAGGTCAGTCCTAGTTTGGACACTCGTTCTTGATGATTGATCTGGATGGACGACCTTGGAGGACTGTTTGGTCTATGAAAGCTCGGACAACGTTAGTTTGGACGCTCGATCTTGATTGTGACCTGGGTGGGCGGCATTGGGTTAACCGCTCGCTCGGTCTAAGTGTCGGAAGGACCAGACGGTACATAAGCCCCCTAAGCCCGAGCATAATTTTATTATGCGAGGGGTTTTGTAGATGGCTTTCATGAAAAGGGCCCGAATCCCTGAGTTCAGTTTCGACCGAACGGTGGGACCTTCAGGAACTAGAGAAGAAGAGGCCTTTGGAAGCCGACCGGCCGAGTCGTTAATCGATGGAGAGGGCGAACGTTCGGCCTAGACCTTGTTAGGCCAGATTTGAACGTCTGGTTACTACAGGCCAGAAATTAAGGCCTTTGGAGGCCGAGTTCTTAAGGGGTGATTTGGCCAAACGGTGTGAGCCATTGGTAGCCGAACGGTTGAGGTCGAATTGCCGATCGTTCGAAGATGGGCAACCGGATTAATGCTGCCCAGTTTGGCTAAGTTATGATGAGGCCATGTACGACCGGGTGGTCTTAGTCCCTTAAATAATTAACGGCCGAGGCCGAACGGTTGGGGCCCCAAGAGGCCGGTGAGTAGAGGCTTTGGAGGCCAAGAGATTAAGGCTAGGAGGCCGGTCGGTTGTGGACCTTTGGAACGCCCCCGGTCGGGTGACGTAGAGTTCCGCGCATATACTTTGGCTTGTGGTCACGCCGGACGACAGTGGTTCTTCAGAAAGAACACCCCGTTCACCGCCCGGGCCAAGCTGACAGTGGTTCTTCAGAAAGAACTCTCTGTTCATCAGCTTGGGCTTGTGGTCATGTCGGACAGCAGTGGTTATTCGGAAAGAACTCCCCGTTCACCGCCCGGGCCAAGCTGACAGTGGTTCTTCGGAAAGAACTCTCCGTTCATCAGCTTGGGCTTGTGGTCATGCCGGATAGCAGTGGTTCTTCTGAAAGAACTCCCCGTTCACCGCCCGGGCCAAGCTGACAGTGGTTCTTCGGAAAGAACTCTTCGTTCATCAGCTTGGGCTTGTGGTCATGCCGGACGGTAGTGGTTCTTCGGAAAGAACTCTCCGTTCATCAGCTTGGGCTTGTAAGATGTTTGACGCTGGATGAACTCTTTTTTTTGTTTTATGCCATCGTGCAATCATTCCGGCTTACCCGTATAAGGAAGAAAACGTAATCGAATTTGAAGTTTAAAGAAAGTAGATGATTATACCCTGTAAGGTAGGCCGGTTGTTGAAGATGCTCGGATGAGAAGGATTGTTCCTAGAGAGCACTTCCGAGAATTAAAGGCTGAATGGCCAACTCAAAGGGATGTCGAATAGACGAACGTATGTGGGGCCCGGGAGACCGAACTGTTGAATTCGTGAGGCTGAACGAGCAAACATCTGAATAATATGGCCGAACGGCAGATGCCTCTAGAGGCCGAGTCCATGAGGCCGGAATTGGCCGATAAGTTGTAGCCTTTGGAGGCCGAATTGTGGGCTGAATATCTGCAAAGCCTGAAAATTTGATGTAAAATTTGGCTAGGTGCTTGCGAGGCTGGATTATGGAATTACTGAAGACGAGCGGCATAATCCGGGAGACCAATCACGAGCTTGGGCCTAACAACCGAACGTATTATGTCGAGGAGGTCGAGCGAACAAGTTCCTTATAGGCCGAACGCGCGGGGCCTGTGTTCACCGAATGGTTGAAGAAGCCAGGTCGCGGAGTCGAATTGCCTTGGCCGAACGCTGAGGCTACGTTCGGTGAAGTTCCTGTTCGAATAGGTTTTGAGGATATACCTAAAGACAAAGTGTTGAACGAGCGCGCACAGCCGAAGTGCAGTACGCCTGAGGCTGATCGGTCAAGATCGCTTTCTTGGGTTTCTAAGGTCGTGCGTAAGAGGCCGAACGGTCGACAAAGTACTTGTAAGTCCAGATTTGGGAGTACTTGAAGCCATCGTAAGGCCGATCTGCCGATAGGTTGAGGGCGACTGGCCGTGAGATCAAGGTCGGAGGGCCGAATTCTGGATGCCAAATTTTGGTTGTGAGGCCGGACGGCCGAGACTTGAGGCTAAACGACCAGTAGTTGAGGTCGAATGGCCGGGAGTTCAGGCCGAATGACCAGATGCTGGATGCCAAATTTGGCTAAGTACCTAAGGCCGAATGGCTGAGTGGTAGAGGCGAACACGTACCTTGGTGGCCAAATGGCCGGATGACGGATGCTAAATTTGGCTCAGGTTGAGACCGGATGGTCGAGAGTTGATTCCAGATGGCCGAGAGTTCGAGGCCGGAAAGCCGAGCCCTTGAGGCAAAACGACAGGTAGTTGAGGTCGAATGGGCGGGAGTTCAGGCCGGATGACCAGATGCTGGGTGCCAAATTCTGTTAGCAAAATGATGAAGATGATCATCATCAAAAAGGGGGAGAATGTTAGCAAAATGATGAAGATGAAGTTTTGATGATGTCCAAATCAAGTCAAGAGAAATCAAGATTCAAGATGTTATGAAGACTTGTATTGCTATGGAAAGCTTTTGTAATAATTGTAGTTTAGTGTCTAGGACTTAGATTTTTAGTAGTTTTGATTCCATGTAATTTTATATTATATAATTAATGTCCTGAGTCAAAAGCGCATTGTTTTAATCGATTAAAACAAGTATTAATCGATTATAACGAGTAAAAGCTGAAAACTCAACCTTTTCTGTTTTAATAGATTAAAACTTGTTTTAATCTATTAGCTAATCGATTAAAATACATTTTAATCAATTAAAGCTGACCGTTGGGGGTTTCAGATTTGAAAAACTAGCCGTTGGGGGTTTCAGATTTGAAAAACTAGCCGTTGTACTCATTATTAATCGATTAATATTTATGTTAATCGATTAAATGCGTTAGATGGCCCGTTTTCAAAGAATGGAAGGGTATTAGGCTGAGTCTATAAATTGGCTCACTCTTTATCTCTAAAAGTAACTCTTCCCTTGTGCTCTAGTACTCTGAACTCTTTTGAGAACTCTTTGAATTTGCTGAAGCTAAGGAAACTCTTGTCTGCAAAGTCCTGAAGTGGTATTGCGGTGACAGAGGAATAGCTGGTTCATCCTTGGTGTGTTTGAGGAAGTGTTTGGAAGAGAATCATCCTTCGTGAAGCATTCGAAGGAGGTGGTCATCCTTTGTGAAGATTCAAAGGAGGTGTAAGTTCATCTCTTGTGATTTCAAGAGAGGTGGTAATTTCTAAACTGTTACAAATTATTTTTCTGTGTGACTAATATTTGTAACTGTTTTGTGATAGTGAAAAAGGTTTATCTTGTTTGAGATAAGCGACTGGACGTAAGATCCTAGTGATCTGAACCAGGATAAAATCACCTGTGCAATTTTTCTCTTTCCCTTACTCTGTTATTTATTTTTAATTATCTGCTTAGTAAGAAAAAATCAAGAGAAAAATAATAAAAAGGCATAATAAAAGAATATAACCAATTCACCCCCCTCTTGGTTTGTTATCACGCTAATAATTCCGCTGCAGCGATTCTAACAAATTCGGCTAAGTACCTAAGGCTGAATGGCCGAGTGGTAGAGGCGAACATGTACCTTGGCGGCCAAATGGCCGAATGGCGGATGCCAAATTCGATTGAGGTGAGGCCGGACGGCCGAGGCTTGAGGCCGGACGGCGAAGAGTTGAGGTCGAACAACCGGGAATTCAGGCCGGATGACCAGATGCTGGATGCCAAATTTGGCTAAGTACCTAAGGTCGAATGACCGAGTGGTAGAGGCGAACACGTACCTTGGCGGCCAAATTGCCGGATGGCGGATGCCAAATTTGGCTCAGGTTGAGACCGGCGGTCGAGAGTTGATTCCAGATGGCCGAGAGTTTGAGGCCGGACGTCCGGGAGCTTGGGGCCGGACGTCTGAGAACTTGTTGAGGCCTGATGGCCGAGAGCTGAGGCCGGATGGCCGAGAGCTGAGGCCAGATGGCCGAGAGCTGAGGCCGGATGGCCGAGAGCTGAGGCCGAATGGCTGAGAGCTTGAGGCGGGAGAGTCGAATGATTGGTGAAACGAGGCCGCAAAGTCAAATGGTCTTGACGGAACGGCTTAGGAGGCGCAGCCGAACGATGGAGACTGAGTTATCGGGTTGACGAAGCCGAGTGGAAAGGGCTGAACGGTGTAAGTTGACGTTCTTACGAGGTGCCCTTCATTGGTTCCTTATGGTTACAATGGGGAATACTCACTCGACCCCACGGTGGGCGCCAAATGTTTCGGCCGGCTCTTGTGGGACCCTGCTTAAACATTCACGAACGATAAAAACTGGACGACGAATGATATCGCATGTTGTTGGGTCGGGCGGACGCTTGGTGACGAACGGACGCTTTCTCACGAGCTGAAGCAGACCGAGCGGCTCTGTCTCTAGGGGGCTCTAGAAACTGGTTGAAACCGGACGGACGCGGATCGAGCGGCTCTGGCGCTTGGGGGCACTAGGAGCTGACTAGAACCGGACATACATTGCTGAATCCCACAAACTAAAGAAGACCGGGCGGAGACCGGACGGACGGTTACCTCTTGGCCGAGGGTGGGACGCACTGGGAAGGGTTTATCCCTATGCACTCCAGGTGGTCGTCCTCCTACTCCAAGTCGGGCAGTCGGGTACCTGCCAAAGGCACTCCGACGCTCAAGTCAATAATATGACAGAGCGCTCTGTAATATATGTATATATTGCGCTGTAAGCAATCTGTCCAGAACTTATACCTGGAACCTTTATTTATATTGATTGTAATTAACGTTTAACCGTGTACTCGACAAAGTGCGGGTCGGTTGGGAAGGATGGTCGCCAGGGATGTCAACCTGAGTGGGCGGCCATCTGGTTATGTTGTCCGGTCACACTGGACGCTTGATCCTGATTATCGTCCTGGGTGGACGTTCGGTTCATGAATGGTCGTCCTTGGAAGATCACTCGGTTCATGTGTGGTCGGACAGCGTTAACTTGGACGCTCGGTCTCGGTGGTCGACCCAAGTGGATGTTCGATTCATGAATGGGGAGGACCGGACGATACAATAAATATATAAAAGTATATTTTGTTTTTTGCAATGGACGTTGTCAACACTCAATTTCATTCGGGTATGTAAATAAATAAAAAAAGAGAATAAGAGAATAATAATTAATGGTGGATAAAAAAAAAGAAAGAAAAAAAATAATAAAATAAATTTTCTTAATGCAGGACACATCACTAGAAAATATTTTTGAAATATTAGTTTGATATGGTAATAATGTAAATCAATATTATGCCAATAATTATAAGCAGTAATTAAAATAGTATATTAATATAGTTTGTTGTGTCAATTGTTTTTAAAGAGAAAAATATGATTTTAAAAAAGGTTTAATGTCTCAGTAGGTCCCTATTTTCGTCCAGAATTTCAAATAGGACCCTTTCTTTTTTAGCGTCTCAATTGGGTCCTTATTTTTATAAAATTGAATCAATTACAGGCTTACCGTTAAATTGGGAAAACGTCCATTTAATATTGAATTTCGTGGCATAGTTTAATCAGACGTGGCATTATAAACATTTTTGAATCGTATTTTGTATTAAAAAAAGACTGCAGACAGGGGAAATCAGATTTAGACAGGGGAAATCATATTTACTTAAAGGGCAAAGTGGAAAAAGAAAGAAAATAAGTGCAACCCAGCAACTCGTAGAGTCAAGAATTTCTCACTTTTAGCAAAACCTGATCTCCAAAATCAGATAACAAAAGGAACCCTAAATTGTAGAGTCAAGAATTTCTCAATCACAACTCGTCGTTGACGTTGTCATCGCCGGATAAGGCAATCACTCACCCTTGCTGTTGTCGCCAGAGATCAATGCGTCAGGAGTGATGGTTAGAACTGAACCCGCATCCACCATTGCGAGTTGATTCGAAGGAGGAAAGCTTCCGCGACCCCCTCAGAGCATCGCCGGGACGCCATCGCTGTCGCACCCTCACCGTGCGACGTGGAAGGGTTCGCGTCCTAGCCATCGGTAAGCTTATCCCCTACCTACAAAACCCCTAGCAGAACCAAGAAGAAGAGAAGGAAGGAAGACGTCTACTCTTCCTACTCCGGGAGTTCGAACAAGGTCGAAAGGAGCAACAAGTTCTAAAGCGAAACACGCCACTACCGAAAACCATAATTAGATCTTTTCCCCTACAAGGCCGCAACCATGGTACGAAGAATCAAGAAGAGGAAGAATTTTCCTACGTGCACCGCCATATTCCCACTGCTGGAGTTTTTGGTTTAAGAAAAGAAAAGAGAAAGGGAATGAAGTTTCCCAGAACCCTAAAACTCATCTATTAATTTAATTTGATTTCTCAAGTTTACCCTTACTTAAATTTTATTTTCCCAACGTGCACTCTATTTTTTAATTCAAAATACAATTATAATGCCACGTCTGATTAAACTATGCCACGTAATTCAATATTAAACGGACGTTTTCCCAATTTAACGGTAAGCCTGTAATTGATTCAATTTTATAAAAATAAGGACCCAATTAAGACGCCAAAAAAGAAAGGGTCCTATTTGAAATTCTGGACGAAAATAGGGACCTACTGAGACATTAAACCTTTTAAAAAATGGACAAATTTTCTAACAATAATTATAACAAAATGTCTTGAATATTATTTGATTTTTTTCTTAAAACCAAGACAATTTATTTCCCTATTTTGTTCATTGTCAATTAATTTACAATTAAGGCAAGATTACCCTAATATTACAATGTGTCTGTCATATAAAAAGAGGGAAAAAAGATGGAGAGAGACACTCTGAAATAATAGAAATAGAAAAAGTACGGGAGAGTATAGAGAAAAGTAAGTTCTCACACTAAAGGGACAATGCCAATAGAAACTATCAAGGAAGAACCAGGGAAGTATTGAAAGCTGAAAATGTATGTCATTTCTGTACCCTTCTTTTTCTCTTTTCGTTGAAGGTCTTTTCTAAAGGTATTATTTTTTTTAGGATTAAATATGTTTTTCGTCCCTAAACTATTGGTCGTTTCTGGTTTTCGTCCCTCTTTCAAAGTAAGGTACAATTTGGACCTCATTCTTTTCGAAACGTTCGTTTTAGTCCTCAGAATTTTGGTTTTAGTCCTCATTTGTTGCTAAATGAGGACCAAATTTTTAAGCAGTGTTTAGTTTTCGAGGACTAAACACTCACAAACTCACAAACTCCAAAACTCACAAATAATTTATTATGGTGGCGACTCCCAAAATATTTTCTCAAACCCGTTTGTTTTTCGGCTCGCCGTCCCGTCGATCCCGGTTGCGACAAATGGCGACTCCGCTGGGGACGCTAGAGAATCAAGCCTTGTTATTTAAATGTGCAAATTGATGTGGTTTCTCTTTATTTTATTTTATTGTTTTTTCCCTTTATTTATCTATATGATTGTCTTTATTTATTTTGGTAATTTTATTTTTATTCTTTTATTGTACATATCATGAGTGGGACCATATACCCGGGTCTGAGCGTAACATAGAATTAGAGGGGTTGCGTAGCGGTGTCACGTCTGGACTACTTACAATTTAGCTATCGTGAGAATCGCAACCAGTGTTTGTTCTCTTCACATGTAATTTCACACCTAGTTGCGTCTCAACTGTTGTGGAAAATGCTGTGAAAAGGACTATAGCTCTGGTAGACTTGATTTTAGGTTTAGGAAGTCATCCCTGTGAGATTGCATATACAATTCTTAGACCTTAAAACATTGAACCTACCTTAAAAACATAAAACATGTTGTCTTTTAATCATTATTTGGCATAGACCTCTTCATGCATGATATGCATTAGCAACATTTTTATCATTTTTCCTTCATTTCCTTTATACATAACAATAAATGTGTCATGTTTTTATTTAAATAAAAAAACAAGAACAAAAATGTCATGCTTTAATTAAAAAATTAATAAGGCAAAATAAACACTTTTTAGTCAAATGAATTAATAAAACTTTTATTTTTTGAAGCATTTATAACATGAAATCGTGAAAATAGTTTTTTTCTTCATCATTTTCCATCATTCATTTTATCCATAAAAAAATCAGTTTATAAGGGGGCACTATCTCAAAGTGATCGCAAGCAATCTTTTTAGTAAAAAAATAAAAAAATAAAAAAATTGAAAATGAATAAAAAACAAAAAAAAAAACAAGGGCAACTTATCTAAGTTAAAATTTTCGAAAATAAGGTGATCATAATTTAATATGTAGACATGTTTCTTCATAAAGAAAAATTATCATTCTTTGTAACCTATTTTGAGTCTTAAAAATAAAAAAAAAAACGTTTTCGAACAAGTCAAGTTGACATCGTGTTATTTAAGAAAGAATTGTTTTTTGAAAAAAAAGAATCAAAATTTCAAAACACAAGGAAAAAATTAAAATGACAAACTTAATTTTCATTCACTGTAACAAGAACTTTTTTTTAAGCCCATTGGGTCCAATTGACAGTTTTCTTCAAATTCAATTTCTTGAAAAAAAACAAACGAATGCGATAAGAGGAAAATATAAGAAAATATTTCTCAAAAAGTTTTATCATTTTCATTTCGCCAAAAAAAACATAGAAAGGAGAATCATTACATTTTGAGTTATTTATTATCATACATTTTTGCGACCAAATATTTTAAATAACCAATAGCATTTTCTGTTGAGAAATGTGTGTGTGCATTGCTTGAAAACACTCATTTTCCAGCCTTCCCCAAAAGAAAAGAGATTGACTCTAACAAACACTAACGCTACCATATACTAGAGCATATTTGTCTTGCCAAAGTTATTCTCGCTTGTGTTATTTGAGAACTCCCTAACTAGTTATGCAAAAGAAAATCAAACCATTTGGGACAATCCTTTTTCAGTAAATCCTTTCCATACTCGTTCCCTATCATGAACAAAAAACCCATGCCTAAAAACTAAGGCAACTTTTGTAACACCCAAACATTTTAAAGGGTATTACTGATAGTAGAGACTAAATTAATTTGATACCTCATATAAACAATCAAACTTTATTTCAATTACTCCAAAGTACAATACCAAACTTACAAACTTTAAACAATATAGTCTTCACCGTTGACATTTCAACTTTTAAATTTTACACAACATAATCTTCCCAATACAAATTTATTCTTTTTACAAAAATCCCTGAAAGGTTTTCCCCGCATCTCTCTCATCTCTAAGCTTTATCAACCACATCTGCAACATTATCTAATCACATATAACATGAGTTATATGATCATAGCACAAACAAATAAGGGTAAGCCAACCATATCAAATCAATCATTAAACTTATAATAAGAATAGTTCAATCATTTATTTCTACAATTACTCAAATATCATTACCCCGATGTCATTAATTCATCATTATCAAAATCATCTTCCTCAATTTCATAAACCTTACAATTTATACTATGCTTACTCACGAAGCCTTATGGTCAGACCGCTCTCTGCCTGCTTCCTTAAGCCTCACCTGTATACTATGTCTTACTCTCTGAAGCCTTATGGTCAGACCGCTCTCTGCCTGCTTCTATAAAACTTATAAACCACATATTTATGTCAAAGCCTTATGGTCAGACCACTTGCTGCCTGCTTTCATTAACCTCAGGTGTTACTTTGCTCATACCAAGCTCTCATGGTATAACCGAACATTTTACTTCCCGTAGGAAACATCATTTCATAAGCAATAATTTCTTATATCCACTCCAACATTTCATCACATCAATATTTCATACTCTCTTATCCACTCCAACATTTCATCAAATCAATAATTCATAACCTTCTCTCCACATAACTCAATCATGTTCATTCTCTAATCATAATTTGACAATAACTTATTTTGGTGTCAATAAATTAAACATATCGCCAGCTATCATACTTCATATTATAAACTCATTTTTGACCATAACGAGTATAACTCAACATATTTTCACCAATCAAAGATTCATAGATCAACAAAACATTTCATCATATCTTAGCCACTACGTATTAAAGTCTGAGCTCAATGTAACGATAAATAAAATATATATGAAGTTTTTTTTTTTATTTTTTTTTTTACCATGATAACTTTATACATCTCCAATTAACTTATTTTATTTTAATTTCATCCTATTAGAGATCTTTCTTTACCCCAATTGGTCACCGGAGAGGACCCAGATGTCTGAACGCATCAAACTCACCTTCGACGCCAACACATATGACTAGTCACAACTGACTGGACCAGGCCAGGGCTGCTCTATGATCAGGGATGTGCCAACTCAGGTTTTTAAGGTTCCTCTATCCTACCAACAAAGGGAGGCCTTCAATAATTAACAATTTATTTATTTAAATTATCTACCTTGTTCTCTTATGCTCTAAATCTAAAATGCCTAATTTTAATATTTTTACTTCCTCTTACAACAACCTCAAATAGTATCACTATATCTATTTAATACTCATTTCCAAGTTATTACAGAATCCTTACTCCAGACCTTCCAACAAGATCAATTTCAGCCAAGAAACTCATTCATGATAGAATTCATACAAGATAATTATAAACAATTAACCATAATAAGATATTACTATAAATGGTCATAGAAGAATACAATATTTGACAATCATAAGAATAATCTTAATATAAAAATTCATGGGAAACAAGAAGTTGAATCTGGCAGAGCCGGTTAGACAACTTCTAATCCATCCAAAAATACAATATAATTAAGTAACAAGAGCAACACATGTCTGGGGAAATAAGAAGTTGAATCTGGCAGAGCCGGTTAGACAACTTCTAATCCTTCCAAAAATGCAATAAAATAAATAAGTAAAGCAATAAATAGTTTGGGGAAACAAGAAGCTGAATCTGGCAGAGCCGGTTAGACAACTTCTAATCCTTCCAAAAGTGCAATAAAATAAATAACTGAAGCAATAGAAAGTTTGGGGAAACAAGAAATTGAATCTGGCAGAGCCGGTTAGACAATTTCTAATCCTTCCAAAATACAATAAAAATAAATAAGGAAAACAATAGAATGTTTGGGGAAACAAGAAATTGAATCTGGCAGAGCCGGTTAGACAATTTCTAATCCTTCCAAAATACAATAAAAATAAATAAGGAAAACAATGGAATGTTTGGGGAAACAAGAAATTGAATCTGGCAGAGCCGGTTAGACAATTTCTAATCCTTCCAAAATACAAAAATAAACAACTAATAACATACAAATGGCATAACATAATCAATATCACGTTTTACAACTATCACACTCGGATATCAACACAAAAGCATACTCTCATTTAAATTCAAAATCATACAGAAACAAAATACTCCATAATCAAGATTTAAGATCAGACAAAAGCAAAATATAGCATATTCAAGGCTTAAGATAATACAAAAGGAGATACTCAAGGTTAGCTTCCCTTACCTCTATTACAGACTTAATCCCCTCGCCCTCTGAAAACTTCCAGAATATCCCCTTTGCAAAATTTGAAATTCTTCCAACTCTCTTCTCTCAAAAATTTTCTAAGTTCTTTGGTGTAAATTTTCAGCCTCCCCCCTTGGCTATTTATAGCAAAAAAATTTACTATTCATTTTTACTATTCATTTTAACTATTCATTTTTTTATTCATTTTACTATTACAAAAATAATTTTTTTATTTGCAATTTGATAAATTCTGATCTCAAAGCTACGTGGAACACTTATCCTTTCCAAAAATATTTTTTTTTTTTTACTATTTACTTTTTACTATTCACTTTTTACTATTCACTTTTTACTATTCACAATTTACTATTCATTTTTTTTATCTAGTATTTTAACTTACAAATATTTTCAAGGATCTTACAATCTCCCCAACAACAATTATTTTCGCCCTCGAAAATTATTTATTTAAATAAAGACTATCTAACAAAAGATTACTTACAAAAGAGATATGGATATTCCTTTATCATAAATTCTTCCAATTCCCAAGTCATTTCCTGTGTGTCTTCATTCCAAAGTACTTTTACTGTGCGAATATCTTTCCCTCTTAGCTTTTTCATTTGAACATCTAGTATACGCACTGGTCCAACTTCCATTGTTAAATTTTCCTTGACATGAATTTCATCAACTTCTAACACATGCTTTGGATCTGGAATATACTTCCTCAGTTGGGATACATGAAAAACGTTATGCAAATTTGCCAATCCAGGTGGTAATGCTACCTCATAAGCCACTGGCCCAATCTTTTTGAGAATTTGATACGGTCCGAGAAATTTTGGTGTCAGTTTCCTCATCTTGATAGCTCTCCCGACTCCTGTAGTTGGTGTTACTCGTAAGAATACATGATCTCCTTCTTCAAATTCTAATGGTCTTCTTCTTTTGTCGGCATATGACTTTTGTCTACTTTGAGTTGCTTTCATCCGATCTTGGATTAATTTTATTTTTTTCTGTGGTTCGCTGTAATAGCTCGGGTCCCACTGTTAGTGCTTCCCCATCTTGAAACCAACACAACGGGGTTCTACATCTTCTTCCATATAAAGCTTCATATGGTGGCATACCAATACTGGAATGATAACTGTTGTTGTAAGTAAATTCTACTAATGGTAGTATCTCATTCCAACTTCCAAGATGATCTAATACACAAGTTCTTAGCAAATCCTCCAAAGACTGAATAGTCCTTTCTGTTTGACCATCAGTCTGAGGGTGATAAGCCGAACTCATCCTCAACTGCGTTCCCAGAGCCTTCTGTAGCGTCTGCCAAAACCTTGAAGTAAACCTCGGATCTCTGTCTGACACAATGCTTGTAGGTATTCCATGCAACCTCACTACTTCCCTGATGTATAACTCCGTCAGCTTTTCTAGAGACATACGTTGATTAATGGGCAAAAAGTGAGCGCTCTTGGTTAGTCTATCAACGATAACCCAGATAGAATCGTGACCTTTTGATGATTTTGGTAAATGTGTTACAAAGTCCATCGAGATACTGTCCCACTTCCATTGAGGAATGTCTAACTGTCGTAACATCCCTCCCGGTTTTTGATGCTCCACTTTTGCCTTCTGACACACCAAGCAGGCTGCTACAAACTCGGCCACATCCCTCTTCATTCCATTCCACCAAAATGACTCTTTCAGGTCCTTATACATCTTAGTCATACCTGGATGTATGCTAAGACGACTTTTATGGCCTTCGTCTAAAATTAAATGTTTTAATTCACTCTTTGCAGGTATACACACTCTGTTCTTAAATCGAAGGATGCCATCTTTACTTAGAACGAAGTCCTTAGCTTGATCGGTGTCCAACAACCTGATCTTTTGCTGCAATTCTTGATCCATCGACTGCTCAACCTTCACTTGTTCTAAGAAGTCACTAGTGATTACTAAATGACCACACCATATATGATCTGGGGTTAACTGCAACCCCAAGTTCATATCACGTAACTTTTCTAACAGTTCTAACTCCTTCACCATCATTGTTGTTATTTGAGCTTGTCTCCTACTCAATGCATCTGCCACCACATTGGCTTTTCCTGGGTGATATAAAAGCTCGAAATCATAGTCCTTCATATATTCCATCCATCTTCTTTGTCGCATGTTCAGCTCCTTTTGATCGAACAAATACTTTAGACTCTTATGGTCACTAAAAACTTGGAAACTTGCCCCATAGAGGTAGTGTCTCCATGTCTTTAATGCAAATACTACTGCTGCAAGTTCTATGTCATGCGTTGGGTAGTTCTTCTCATGCGCCTTTAGCTGCCTAGATGCATAAGCTACAGGTCTCCTTCCTTGCATTAGGACGCACCCCAATCCTTGATATGACGCATCGCAGTACACCTCAAAAGATTTGCTAGAGTCTGGAATGATTAATACTGGTGCTGACGTTAGTCGTTGCTTCATATCCTCAAAACTGGCTTCGCACTTGTCAGTCCACAGAAATGGTTGATCTTTACGAGTTAACTGAGTTAGAGGACCTACAATCTTGGAAAACCCTTCAACAAAACGTCGGTAATAACCGGCTAATCCTACAAAACTTCGTACTTCAGTTACAGTTTTCGGCCGCTCCCACTTTAGCACAGCTTCCACCTTTGCTGGATCCACTGAGATTCCTTGAGCAGAAATCACATGACCCAAAAATTGTACTTTCTCTATCCAGAACTCACACTTTGACAGTTTCCCATACAGTTGATGTTTTCTTAAAATTTCCAACGCCACCCTCAAGTGTTCTGCATGCTTTTCCTTATTCTCTGAATAGATAAGAATATCGTCTATAAATACTACCACGAACTTATCTAAACATGACCGAAATATTCTGTTCATGTAGTCCATAAAAATCGCTGGAGCATTCGTCACGCCAAACGGCATTACCACGTACTCAAAGTGTCCGTAGCGAGATCTGAAAGCCGTCTTTTGCACATCTTCCGTCTTGACCAGAATCTGATGGTACCCAGATCTGAGATCAATTTTTTGAAAACACCTCTGCTCCTCTCAACTGATCTAATAGATCATCGATTCTTGGCAAAGGATATTTGTTCTTTATTGTAACCTTGTTCAGCTGTCGATAATCCACGCACAACCTTGAACTTCCATCCTTCTTCTTCACCAGCAATACAGGAGCTCCCCATGGAGACACACTTGGACGGATAAACTTCTTCTCCAGCAGATCTTCGATTTGCTTTTTCAACTCTACTAGTTCGGCAGGAGCCATTCTGTATGGAGCCATAGAAACTGGGCCAGCTCCGGGCATTAGATCTATTGTGAAATCGATCTCTCGACTAGGTGGTAAACCTGGTACTTGTTCTGGAAAAACATCAACATATTCTTCTACCACAGGTATTCCGATGATTTGTTCTTCAGTATTCTCTCTTTTCTCCTGAGCTAACACCACATAGCAGGTAGCTCCATCTTTGATATCCTTCGCAACTACTCGAGTTGAGCCTAGTTCTAAATCGTTCAAATTTAGAAACTCTATCTTTTGTTTCCCACAATCAATAAGAACGTGATTGGCAGTCAACCAATCCATTCCCAAAATAATGTCTAGATTTTGAAGGGGTAAGCAGATCAAGTTCACTTTGAACTTGCGTCCTGCAATTTGGATCGGGCATCCGACACAGACTGAACTGGTCGTAATTGGTTCCGATGCTGGTGTAGAAACTACTAATTCACACCCTAGATCAAGCATCGGTAATCCGAGTCTTTCTAAACATGCTAGGGATATAAAGGAGTGTGTGGCTCCAGAGTCAAACAAAACATATACGCATTCTCCTAACAACATACAGGTGTGTAAAATTAATGTACCTGGCTTAGTAGCCTCTTCTGCAGACATTGCGAATACTCTTCCTGTTGCCCGGGGCTTTACTTCAGCAGAATCTTGTTGTTGTGGTTCTCCCACCTTCTTTTTCTTTGGACAAACATTAGCAAAGTGTCCCGGATCATTGCAGATGAAACATCTCTTCCCTTCAACTTTTTCCCCAATAAGTTTAGGGCAGTCACGTCTGAAATGTGCCCCTCCACACTCAAAACACTTCACTGTTCCTCGATATGATAATTGTGGTTTTTCATAAGGTTTTTTGTTGAATTTCATTGAAGATTCTCCCTTGACAAGTCTGGAAACTCTACTTGGATCAAACTCCAATAATTCTATCATTCTGGCTTTCTCTACCAATGCTGGAAACTCTTGTATTTCCAATGGCATAAGTACCTTCTTCAGTTCATGCCTTAGTCCTCCCTCGAATTTTCGACATCTCCATTCTTCTGTGATATTCTGAGTATAAAACCTCGAGAGATAATTAAATTTTACTACGTACTCTTGTACTGATAACCTCCTTTGTTGTAAGGTCAGAAACTCCGCCTCCCTTGCAAATTTTGCACTGTTTGGAAAATATTTTTCCAAGAACCTTATCTTAAAGTTCTCCCAATTCACAGCCTCACCACGAACCGTCATCAACTGTTGCATACTTTCCCACCAATATTCAGCCTCCCCCACCAAAAGAAATGATGCATAAGTTAATTTTTGTTCTTCTGAGCAAGTTATTACCCGAAAAATATTCTCGTTCTGCCTTAGCCAAGAGTCAGCCTCATCAGGAGTAGCCTCCCCATTAAATTTAGTTGGATCATGCCTTAAGAAGTCATTCAAGCTAGAATGATTTTGAGGTACTTGATCAACTTGTTGTTGCTGCATCTTTGTCGAGTTTAAATGATTTCTTCAAAAAGATAACAATACAATTTAGCATATGATATCAATTTCCTCCAATAGTCATTTTCATCATAACAATTAATAGTTTTACTAAGAATAATAATTTCACTCCCCATAGTCCCAAAATACTTTCGAAAACCATTGCTCTGATACCATAATGTAACACCCAAACATTTTAAAGGGTATTACTGATAGTAGAGACTAAATTAATTTGATACCTCATATAAACAATCAAACTTTATTTCAATTACTCCAAAGTACAATACCAAACTTACAAACTTTAAACAATATAGTCTTCACCGTTGACATTTCAACTTTTAAATTTTACACAACATAATCTTCCCAATACAAATTTATTCTTTTTACAAAAATCCCTGAAAGGTTTTCCCCGCATCTCTCTCATCTCTAAGCTTTATCAACCACATCTGCAACATTATCTAATCACATATAACATGAGTTATATGATCATAGCACAAACAAATAAGGGTAAGCCAACCATATCAAATCAATCATTAAACTTATAATAAGAATAGTTCAATCATTTATTTCTACAATTACTCAAATATCATTACCCCGATGTCATTAATTCATCATTATCAAAATCATCTTCCTCAATTTCATAAACCTTACAATTTATACTATGCTTACTCACGAAGCCTTATGGTCAGACCGCTCTCTGCCTGCTTCCTTAAGCCTCACCTGTATACTATGTCTTACTCTCTGAAGCCTTATGGTCAGACCGCTCTCTGCCTGCTTCTATAAAACTTATAAACCACATATTTATGTCAAAGCCTTATGGTCAGACCACTTGCTGCCTGCTTTCATTAACCTCAGGTGTTACTTTGCTCATACCAAGCTCTCATGGTATAACCGAACATTTTACTTCCCGTAGGAAACATCATTTCATAAGCAATAATTTCTTATATCCACTCCAACATTTCATCACATCAATATTTCATACTCTCTTATCCACTCCAACATTTCATCAAATCAACAATTCATAACCTTCTCTCCACATAACTCAATCATGTTCATTCTCTAATCATAATTTGACAATAACTTATTTTGGTGTCAATAAATTAAACATATCGCCAGCTATCATACTTCATATTATAAACTCATTTTTGACCATAACGAGTATAACTCAACATATTTTCACCAATCAAAGATTCATAGATCAACAAAACATTTCATCATATCTTAGCCACTACGTATTAAAGTCTGAGCTCAATGTAACGATAAATAAAATATATATGAAGTTTTTTTTTTATTTTTTTTTTTACCATGATAACTTTATACATCTCCAATTAACTTATTTTATTTTAATTTCATCCTATTAGAGATCTTTCTTTACCCCAATTGGTCACCGGAGAGGACCCAGATGTCTGAACGCATCAAACTCACCTTCGACGCCAACACATATGACTAGTCACAACTGACTGGACCAGGCCAGGGCTGCTCTATGATCAGGGATGTGCCAACTCAGGTTTTTAAGGTTCCTCTATCCTACCAACAAAGGGAGGCCTTCAATAATTAACAATTTATTTATTTAAATTATCTACCTTGTTCTCTTATGCTCTAAATCTAAAATGCCTAATTTTAATATTTTTACTTCCTCTTACAACAACCTCAAATAGTATCACTATATCTATTTAATACTCATTTCCAAGTTATTACAGAATCCTTACTCCAGACCTTCCAACAAGATCAATTTCAGCCAAGAAACTCATTCATGATAGAATTCATACAAGATAATTATAAACAATTAACCATAATAAGATATTACTATAAATGGTCATAGAAGAATACAATATTTGACAATCATAAGAATAATCTTAATATAAAAATTCATGGGAAACAAGAAGTTGAATCTGGCAGAGCCGGTTAGACAACTTCTAATCCATCCAAAAATACAATATAATTAAGTAACAAGAGCAACACATGTCTGGGGAAATAAGAAGTTGAATCTGGCAGAGCCGGTTAGACAACTTCTAATCCTTCCAAAAATGCAATAAAATAAATAAGTAAAGCAATAAATAGTTTGGGGAAACAAGAAGCTGAATCTGGCAGAGCCGATTAGACAACTTCTAATCCTTCCAAAAGTGCAATAAAATAAATAACTGAAGCAATAGAAAGTTTGGGGAAACAAGAAATTGAATCTGGCAGAGCCGGTTAGACAATTTCTAATCCTTCCAAAATACAATAAAAATAAATAAGGAAAACAATAGAAAGTTTGGGGAAACAAGAAATTGAATCTGGCAGAGCCGGTTAGACAATTTCTAATCCTTCCAAAATACAATAAAAATAAATAAGGAAAACAATAGAATGTTTGGGGAAACAAGAAATTGAATCTGGCAGAGCCGGTTAGACAATTTCTAATCCTTCCAAAATACAATAAAAATAAATAAGGAAAACAATGGAATGTTTGGGGAAACAAGAAATTGAATCTGGCAGAGCCGGTTAGACAATTTCTAATCCTTCCAAAATACAAAAATAAACAACTAATAACATACAAATGGCATAACATAATCAATATCACGTTTTACAACTATCACACTCGGATATCAACACAAAAGCATACTCTCATTTAAATTCAAAATCATACAGAAACAAAATACTCCATAATCAAGATTTAAGATCAGACAAAAGCAAAATATAGCATATTCAAGGCTTAAGATAATACAAAAGGAGATACTCAAGGTTAGCTTCCCTTACCTCTATTACAGACTTAATCCCCTCGCCCTCTGAAAACTTCCAGAATATCCCCTTTGCAAAATTTGAAATTCTTCCAACTCTCTTCTCTCAAAAATTTTCTAAGTTCTTTGGTGTAAATTTTCAGCCTCCCCCCTTGGCTATTTATAGCAAAAAAATTTACTATTCATTTTTACTATTCATTTTAACTATTCATTTTTTTATTCATTTTACTATTACAAAAATAATTTTTTTATTTGCAATTTGATAAATTCTGATCTCAAAGCTACGTGGAACACTTATCCTTTCCAAAAATATTTTTTTTTTTTTTACTATTTACTTTTTACTATTCACTTTTTACTATTCACTTTTTACTATTCACAATTTACTATTCATTTTTTTTATCTAGTATTTTAACTTACAAATATTTTCAAGGATCTTACAACTTTGACATTCATGGATCCATATCTCCATACTTATTTTACCAAACACCAACATCCTTTTGGTGTGTTGTATTTCATATTCACATATTACACGCCAACATCCTTTAAATCCTTTTAAATCCTTACCACTTTCAACTTTTCTGTGGATTCAAGCATGCACATATCAATGTCAAAAGAAAATGCCAAGCACTGTTTTGAATACCCAACTTCAAAATTTTTGACATCCATTGTTTTCAAATTGACTCCGTAAAAATAAAATAATAATACAAAAAAAAAATCAATAAGGGCAGGACATTACTTTTAAAAAAAAAAAACTACTTGCACAGTATTGCATCATGAAAAAAGTCATAACAATTTATCTGTATAAACAACTATCATGTATATATCTTCGTCAATGAAAAACTTTATTTGGAACTTTTTTTTATGTGGTTATCAAACCTCTTTCATTCAAAAATACAAAAAAGATCAACATGCATCTGCGTTTCCTCTTTCAAGTTAGTCAGGTCTTTCTATATCGGTCTTCTACTAGGCATTGGTCAAAAACAGGTTTTTCATTATAGGTCCATGCATTCATACATTCAACATCATGCATGCATCATCATAAGGGTTCAAAGAAAAGAGAAGAAAAAACATAACACACCATGCATCACCAACTTCAACGAGAATTCATGAATTCGATGGAAATCATTTCAAAAAGTACATCAGTGAAAAAGTTCAGAGTTTTCAAAATACAAAATTAGGTGGATGAGGATCTCACGCAAATTCCCACCTATATATCAATACATCAAGCACACATTACCAAGTAGAATGCAGATAAATACTGAAAGCCAAAAAGTATAAAAAAGTGAAAAAAAACGGCGGGACTTACACGACATCCTTATAGGACTCGAGCAAATTCTGAAGCTATGAAAGTTTTGGAAGAGGAACGTGAAGCTGTAAAGGCTAATATTAACCAACTAAAGGATCAAATCAGTCAAATCTTTGAAGCTTTGAAAGCCATGAGGGTTGCAAGAGAGACTTCGTTTGTAAAGGCTGAGGATAAGGCTCATCCTTCAGCATGTAACGTTGTGGGCACACAATTCACGTTTCCAATGTATGGTTTACCACCAGTTACACTGATAACAGTTGAAAAACTATTATTTTAATGCTTAAAATTGATACTAAAAGCAACCTTTAACACTTAGAAACTAGCTTGAAATCATGCTTTTATTCATATTTTCATAAATAAGAGAGCTGGACAGGTTTATGCTTGATTTCAGTGTTTTTGTGCAGGTTTTAAAGTGAATTTAGTGAAAGAAGTGAAGAAGGAGAGAGATGGAATCAGAAAAGACATCAAAAAGTGCAAAAGGAGAAGCCGCAACCACCGCTCAACGGCAGTTTACCGCTGAGCGGCACTCAGGAGTTCACGGGAGATCCGCTGAGGGGCAAAATGGCCGCTGAGGGGAAGAAACCAACTCACGCACTTACTGCTGAGCGCCACTTTACCGCTGAGCGGCACACTTATGGGCTTGGGCCTAAATTTTCTGTAATTTTAGAATAGTATATAAGCTTTAGGACGTCCTAGGGTTTGTATCTTTGGTAGAAACGAAGCAAACACTCTCTCTTCCACTCCTTTGAAGGAGGATCTTGGATGCTCAGGCTACCTCTTCACCTTTTTAGGGTTTTATCCTTCATTTTTTCATTATTGTTCATCTAGTTTCACCATGAATATGGTGAACTAAACCTTGTATTGTTGTTGGGGAATCAATGTAGTCTTGTGAAACTCTCATATATGGAATTTGTGTTTACATCTTATATTTAAGACCTATGCTTTCTTTCATCATTGTTAGGGTTTTTCCTTTTTGCTCAATGCTTGCTTTGTTTAACTCATTCAATGCATGATTATTGATTTTGTCGATACGGGAACGTACGGGGAAATCTAGATCCGGGGAATTTCTCCCAATAGTATATTGGTTGTCGTTAAGCTCCTGAACTTAAGAATTAATTACTAGGAATGCTAAGAATTGTATGAACTCGTAATTAAGGATATGCCTTCTTGTCAAGGTGATTTAGAGAGTGGCATTAACAATTGATGAAAAGAATGTTGAATTCCTAAAATATATGAGAGTGGATAAGATGAAATTGATAAACCCCAACAACATACTCATCCATATATTCCATTGAAAGTGCTTGTATTTTGTTTTAGCCATTGATCAAAACTCATGCATACATGTTTATTTTCTGTTTTGCATATTAAATTCCACTTATTTCGTTCTTAAGTCTTAGCTAATCAACGAATCACATAACTAAACTAGGTCGTGAGTCCTTTGGGAGAACGATACTTGGTCTTACCGAGTTTATTACTTGAAACGATTCGGTCACACTTGCCGATTGTTCAACAAGTTTGTGGCGCCATATTTCGGTGTTCATAAATTTGTCATCATACACGCCACCCATTGGAGATCACTCAGAGGCAGAGCACACTTCTTTGGCATTTCCCATAAGCAATATCGTACTAGCGCTCAAGGGCCTATCCACACGATAGAGAAGAAGGTGAATGAAATATCCAAGTCTCCTCACACAGTTGTTGCACATGATGTTTCGACTAAGGCCACCATGCATACAGACATAGAGGAAGCGGAAAGTAAACTTGAAGTGTTGGAAGACAGGTTAAAAGCCATAGAGGGTTCTGAAAGTTACGGGTTTGGTAACATGGCGAGGTTGAGTCTGGCCCTAGGAGTGACAATTCTACACAAGTTCAAGGTGCCGAAATTCGAGAAGTACAAGGGTAACACATGCCCTAAGAACCACTTGACCATGTAATGCCGAAAAATGGTTGCTTACACTCATGATGAAAAATTACTTATCCATTTCTTTCAAGACAGGTTGGCTGAAGCAGCGTTGAGTTGGTATACGTATCTGAAGTCCTCTCATATACGTTCTTGGGCAGATTTGGCAGACGCTTTTGTAAGGCACTACAAATACAACATGCATGTCGCACTAGACAGATTACAATTACACCACATGGCGAAGAAAGAGGAAGAGTCTTTTAAGGAATATGCGCAACCGTAGAAAGAGTTGACAGCGCAAGTTGAGCCACCTCTATATGACAAAGAGATGGTTGCAATGTTTGTAAGCACGCTACAACACCCTTTTTATGAGCATATGATCGGAAATGTGACTTCCAATTTTGCTAATATCATCATCATAGGCGAAAGAATCGAGATTGGGCTGAACAATGGAAAAATTACATCTTCGGCCAAAATTCCAAAAAATTCATTTTAATCCTGAAAAAGAGAAGGAAAGGGGAGTGCATGCAACATCAGCAATACCCATATGGGGAGGTCATGCGCCCACTCATAACTATCACAAAAGCCCAGTTTTCATCCTGGCACCAAAGCCTAGTTTTCATCCTAGCACCCAAGCCCAATTTTCATCCTGGCACCAAAGTCCAGTTTTCATTCTGGCACCCAAGCTCAGTTTTCATCCTGGCACTAAAGTCCAATTTTCATTCCGGCACCAAAGAATAAACAAAAAACCCAGTTTACATCCTAGTACCAAATCCTTTTTTTTTTCTTCAAAAAAAAACGAGGTTTATACACCTCTCCAGTGAAATTCATAGGGTAAGTACCCCTCTTAAGCGAAATCAAAGGTGATACCCCCTCCACGAGGTTCATACACCTCTCCAGCAAAATTCATAGGGCAAGTACACCTCTTAAGCAAAATCAAAGGTGATACCCCGTCACGAGGTTCATACACCTCTCCAACAAAATTCATAGGGCAAATACACCTCTTAAGCAAAATCAAAGGTGATACCCCCTCCATGAGGTTCATAGACATCTCCAGCAAAATTCATAGGGCACGTACACCTCTTAAGCGAAATCAAATGTGATACCCTCTCCACGAGGTTCATACACCTCTCCAGTGAAATTTATAGGATATGTTCACATCTTAAGCGAAATCAAAGGTGACACGCCCTCTACAAGTTTCATGCACCTCTTCAACTAGTTCCACAGGGGTGCTACACTTTTTACAAGGTACGCATCGAGATAATATCTTTCCTTTTCTTTGGACTCGAACGAAATTAGTGTCTTTATCTTTATTTAGCTTTTACTATGATAACACCAAAATTCTAAGGTTCGTGTTATCTAGCAAAATCTAAATAAAGAGGGGCAACTGTCAACACTCAATTTCGTCTGGGTAGGTAAATATATAAAAATAGAGAATAAGAGAATAATAATTAATAGTGTGTAAGAGAAAAAAAAGGAAAAATAAAATAATAAAATAAATTTCCTTAATGCAGGACACATCACTAGAAAATATTTTTGAAATATTAGTTTGATATGATAATAATTTGAATCAATATTATGTCAATAATTATAAGTAGTAATTAAAATAGTATATTAATATAATTTGTTGTGTTAGTTGCTTTTAAAGAGGAAAATATAATTTTAAAAAATGGACAAATTTTATGACAATAATTATAATATATGTCTTGAATATTATTTGATTTCTTTTTCTTGGAACCAAGACATTTTATTTCCCCATTTTGTTCATTGTCAATTAATTTATAATTAAGGCAAGATTACCATAATATTACAATGTGTGTAATACACACTATGTCATAGAAAAGAGGAAAAAAAAAGATGGAGAGAGACACTATGAAATAATAAAGATAGAAAAAGTACGAGAGAGTATAGAGAAAAGTAAGTTCTCACGCCAAAGGGACTCTGCCAACAGAAACTATCAAGGAAAAAGAAATTATCAAGGAAGAACCAGAGGAGTATTGAAAGCTGAAAAGGTATGTCATTTATGTACCCTTCTTTTTAACTTTTCCGTTGAAGGTCCAAGGTATTATTTTTTTTACTACACACAAATAATGTTTTTCATAAAAAAATATCTTTTCTCGTTTCTTTTTGTATTGGTTATATCTCTCGTATCACGTAATATTTATTTATTTTATTTAAAAATAAATAATAAATAAAAAAATATTTTTTATCACGTATTTTCTTATAAAAAATTAATAATAAGTTATAAAATAAATTCTATGAGTACTCGTCGGTCTTTGGCCAATTTCATTCTTTTTTTTCCACCATTTTCAAAATAAAAGAATTTCTTCAAAATAAAAAAAGATGACAATCCTAATCGAGTTCACTTTTCAAAAATCCAAAATAATCCATAATAATTTTCAAACAAACTCACAAACATTTTTTCTAGATAAAGAACTACATGATCCCTGATTGTCCATCATAAATGGATATATGTAGGAGCAAGGTCAATCCTTGTCGGGTTCATAAAATAAAAAATATTTTTTGTTTCTTTATATTATTTTTTTAGGGAAAATTAAACATTTTGAAGAACCACGACTTTATACATTTAATTAAGGGTACTGCCATTGGGCAAGCGCGATAGGGTGCTAACATCTTCCTTACGCGTAACTGATTCCCGAACTTAAAATCTAGTTTTCGTAGACCATGTCTTATTTTATGGTTTTTCATAGTTTTTCTATAATAAATTATGGTGGCGACTCCCAAAATACTTTCTCATTTGCTTTTCGGCTCGCCGTCCTATTGCGATCCCGGTTACGAGAGACTAGTTTTACTAACGAGCGATAAATGAGATTTTAGAAAGTAAAATTATAAGAGTACATTTTTATATCATCCTTCATAAATTTTTTAAATATGATAGAATTATTTACTTTGTATCATTTCTTTTTTATTTTTAAAAAACTAAACACCATCTTCTTAAAATCATATTATGTCAACACATTTAATCTGCAAAATTAAATAGAATAAATAGTTGTTCAGGATTATAAATATGGAGCCATTATTAGTTCTTCAATATTTTTTTGTTTATTTTAACTCGAGATTAACCGCAACTGCCGGTTTTCAACATTTTTTTTTTACTTGTTTGTTTGTGGGTGGTCGTGTGTTTTTAGAGATAAATTTAGCTTCTTTTTTATTTGATCATGTTCCTAGAATTTGAAATTAACAATAACAAAAAACGGTTTTAATGGTTTGAATGAAAACGGTTGTCGTTTTAAATTTATAAAAAAAAAAACAAAAACAAAAACGTTTCTATTCATTAAAAAATCTAAAGAAAAAACATGTTTTGTAAAACATTTTAGTTTCAGAAAAAAAAAATATCATTTAAAATGTGAGAAATATTAAAATCACATTCAAACCTGTAAAATATATTTTTAAAAATTTGAAGATTAAAACTGAATTAAACTCAATTATGTCAATAATTAATTATTAATTACGGAGCAGAAACAGAAGGTGAGAGGTGAAATAAGTCTAATCACATGTTGATAGAAATCATTCACCAAAGTTTAAATAATGCTAATGAAATGACCTTTATGATTAACTGCGTAGACATCCACATCCTTATTAAAATTAGTTATTAGCATCAGACAAAATGATAGCATAAAAAGCGTTCCTTTTGTTTGTTTTTATGTTGTTTCACTGTGAATGTTGAGACCGAGATACGAACTTAACGAATCGCAACCGTTTTTTCTGTGATGTTATTACCGTGATATCTCTTTTTCTGTGCTAAGCTCTCCGGAAAAGGGGCTGGATACCTGCAAAGGCACTCCGACGCTCAAGTCAGAAAATGATGTAATGAACCCTTTCAGTTCAAAGTGACGAAGAAGAATAATAATTTCTCTCTTAATTTCTCTTAAGGAAAAACGTACTTTTTTTCTTCCCTGCTTTTCGTATTTAAAACAGTAAAATAAACCGTTTACCTGAAAATCCGGTCAGTTATCGAAGTTAACTACTTGGAAGTTGTAACTGTTAGATCGTGCTTGATACTGGATCAGTTACTCCCGTGATTCGTGGCATTGACTGATATTCCTAACCGTTTACTCCTAAACGCTAATTTGGACATCGCTCATTAATTGTCGATTGTCTTGTGTATCGACACAAACATGCGAGCTGTTGATCGTCTGGTGTATCGACACAAACATGCGAGCACTATATGTCGCGACATCGCTGTTTGCTTGTCGATCACCAATGTGTCGACATCAACATGTAAATGTTATGATGCGATCGTCTTAACGATTGGCGTCATAATGTGTTCGACATACATACGATCGTGACATTATGACCGGCTCGGCATTGCGTACCCTTATTATTGGTTTTAACAGTCGACCGAGTTACTGGTCGACCGTTGATGAATTCAGGTATCCTACGGTACATGCCCCCCGAGTCCGAGTGAACGAGCGCGGATGTTGTTTGCGAGTTTACTAAAGGACATTGAGTGCTGCTTTATTGGGGGAAGTGATACGCACCGTTTTGACGTTTAAGATTTTTAGGGTTTCCCGCTTTTTTGGGGAAGCGAAAAGACACGAAATTATAGCCGTTGGATTGGAATTGATCTGACGACGCTTGATGCACTTGCTTTCTTGGCTTCTTGAATGCGAAACGAAGATGAAAAGACGCACTGTGCCTACCAGAACCTAAGAGTGTCATCTTCATGCTGGTGATAGTTGTCCTGCTTTATATGAAATTTTCTAGGTAAACACTCAATCTTTTCTTCGTCCTAGTGTGGTTTGTTTTTTGCTGATAATGGAACAAAAGCATTCTTTTGTTTGTTTTTATGTTATTTTACGAAGTGATGAAAAATGTAAAATAAAACCAAACGAATATAGATATTTTATGATGAAAAATGTAAAATAAAACCAAACGAATATAGAGAGTAATTCAAATCACATATTTTCTGATTTGAAAAGAGGAAAGTATTTAATAAAATGGAAAAAGTAATATTTCATAATGTCCAAATTTGTAGTTTTTTAAGAGAATGGAAGATTAAGCCATTTAATTAAATAGTATAGTTTGAAACTTTGTTGTGTGTAATTAACGCGTCGGACCATATTTTCGGGTAAATAAAGATTTTTAATGATAATGAAATATAAAACAACCGGGTTGAATAGATGTTTTAATAAAACTAGTGCTGTAAAAATGAATTCTAATTCGCGAGTCAACCAAACTCACTACATGTTTGAGCCGGATTGGATTTGGAAAAAATATAATTTTTTTATGCGGGTTAGTTTTTAATTCGGTTCATTTAGAACTTGGCTCACCGAGTTGAATTCGTGGTGAGCCGGGTTGGCTCACCATTCCACTTAATTTAATTTAATTATTTATTATTTTATGTTTCAATATTATTAGTTAACATTTTTTTGATGATGATAAAGAAGATGTTTCAAAAGAGAAAAATATTATAATTTATCTATTAAATACTCTAATATTATAAATGGATAAGTGATAAAAAATTATCAATATTAAAAACTTATTTGTTTGTTTTTTGTATATGTTTTTGAATTATGCTTGAATTGTATAATATTTTTTTTTATTTTTAATTATCTTTGGAGTTTAGTTTAACATTATTTTAGAGTGACGTTTATTTAAATTTGAATTAAAAAATTATAATTAAATGAGTTAATGAGCCAACCCGTTTAACCTATCACGTGGTGGGTCGGGTCAGGTTCACAATTTTTAAATGAGTCGGATTAAATTGACTCACTAAGTAATCAACCCGTGGGTCAGCCGAGTCAAACTGAATTAACTGTTTTGACAACTCTAAATAAAACTGTTAGCATTAATTTTGCTTAACTAAGGCATTATCTTAAACAATATGTTTTTTTATTCTTGCATCCCAGTTACTCTTTTGTTTGAACTATAACTAAGGGATTATTTTAAACAATACTAATTTAAATTTAGTAGGAAAAAGAAACACGCGATTCACGTTGTGACTATGATAGCCTTTTGATGTTTGGTAGATTGCAAAAAAACATATAAAAGTAGAAGATTACGTTAAAAGTAATGAAGCGCATATATATATATATATTCATTCGAAGTTTGTGGAAATAACTTTGTATTGGAAGCAGAAAAGTGGAGTGTGAATATGATGTGTAGTATGATTTGTAGACATTCCATGAAACTTGATTTGTGATAAAACTTAAAGTTATTTTGTAAGATGGTACCTGGAGTTTCTCCTCTCCATACGCTGACGAGAAAGACAATACTGCTCATGTTGTCATATCGTAGGTAAATAAGTTATTTATATAAATAATTATTTTACATTACATAAATGTTAATTTATTAATATTATATTGGAGAATTAAATTTCCAATGCTTTTTTTCTCACTTATATTTGAAGGAGGTTCTATCTTTAAATTACATTATATTTACTAGGGAAAAAACATGTATTTGTACATGTGTATTCACTTTTATTTATAGGAAATAATAAAATTATAATTATTAATATTATAGAAATAAATATAAATAAATTTTATAATTTTATTATAACTAATTATATTAATTTAAAAATATTTAAATTTTAGAAAAAGTTAAATAAAAAGTATCAATTTTAAAAATAATTCATTTAAAAGGTAAAATTAATAAAACAATTATTTTAATTTTAAAAAAAAGTTATTTAAAGAATAAAAATAAAAAAAATGTACATTAAAATATTTATATAATAGTATAGATTATATCACTAGACATTTTAAATATATTATATAAATTAATACTTTCGTTTGTGAGTACCTGACATAAACTATTTTCATGTAATCTACTATCATGTAATATATTATCATTGTAATTGAAAACAACAAAAACAATAAAAGAGAGTAAGATATTATATAATCACACTCTTTCACATCATTTCATCAAATAATTAATATCACTCAACCAAAAGATAAATTGTTAAAAGACAATTAATTCTACTTTTCAAAGATTTTAACTTTAAATTAGACCTGAAGACTTCTTACTCACACAAAGTCATCCTGATATATATGATAGGATAAATTTCATATAATATGCTTCCATAAACTTGTAGTATCTAATATATCTTTTTAAAGTTTGAAATTAATAAAGTGAAACATCAAGGAATCTTTATTCAATACACATCCTGCATTACACTATGCAATATTTTCTTCTTGGAAATAATTATATTTACATCAAACATTCATCAAATCAACAATCATGGTAGATTATGATTGTTGATTGAGGATAAACCCTACTTGGCAACAACCTACACGAAAAATAGAATATGTTGAACCCTAACTCTACTTGATCATACACCTACAAAAAATAGTAGATTATGACTAAACCTTTATTTTACTCAATCACACACCCACACATTTTCATTTCAAAACCGCAAAATAGTTATTTTTACAAAATCCTTCTCTATTGCCTAATGAGTGTCCTCACTTGCCTAGCAAGACACCTGTGGAGATATACTTGCTCAACAATATACCTTTGGAGGTATACTCACCTAACTAACACTTGACTTGCTCAACAACCAATCCCCACCCAACTCTCTGAATTTTTTTATTAAAGATTTAATTAATAATTTGATCCTATATTTAGGCCTTTAATTTTTAAGTTCCTATTTTGTAAAAAAAATACTCAATTCGACCCATTCCATTCAATTGGCATTAATGTCATTTTGAAGTACCACATGTCAAAATCTGGATTTGTTGTGTATCAAAGTCTAGGTCATCTTTTATTTGGAAGGTACCATGTGTCAAAATCATAGGAGTTCAAAGGTAGAAGATAACCCAAATTTTGACATGTGACTAGATTTTGATTCGTGTCACTTCCAAACAATGTTAATTCCAATTAAAGATAAGAGGCTACATTGAATCTTTTTACAAAAATAGTGATTCAATTGAGTCAAAAACAAAATATAAGAACTAAAACTAATCAAAGACCTAAATATAGGAACCACATTATTAATTAAACATTTATTAAAAGAATTTTGCTTAATAAGGGGATTAAATCACCCAACGTTCTGACCCGCCTAAGCTTTGAATTTTAAAAATTAAATTTTGTTTAGCAGATGATTTACTCGCCTTGAGACCTAGAGAGTCTTATTCAAAGGTTCCCCTAGCAAGATTTATCTCACTTAGTGATACATAAACTTGAGCTCTCTAAATTTTGAAACTTGAATTTTGCTCAAGTAGATGATTCAGGAAACAAGTCTACATAATTGTGATAACTCATAAATATATTCGAACTTCAAACTGGTTTTGACTGAGATCTTCAAGTGATTTCTTATGCAAAAACGATGTATTAATTCTAAAATAATCTCTCATTGAATCAATTTCACTCTATTGAAATATTAAATTAGTTCATATTCGCACAAACCATTTTATCCAAAGATATCAAGTCACTTCCATATTTTTAATAACCAATAACATCATTATAATATCTCATCACAAATTTCGTTGTTAACCATATTATTCTTAACAACAAAATATATAGTTTCCTTTATTTGGACCAAGGTCTTGATCATATTAGAGCTCTAGAAACCTCTATTCATACAAGATGAAATTCTTGTATATAGAAAATTCATATCACTAAACATGTTCTAGTAA